>OX365959.1:36121096-38521096 GCA_947247005.1 Spisula solida | reverse complement strand
TGGCACGAGAGCACCAAAACTTAATGGATATGCTTATTCGTAGCATGCATCTGCGAGACCAGCCTTATATTGATGCCACTCGGAGGTATGCATTCGATTAAACTAAGATTTCAAATTAAAAATCCGAAGAAAACATTTTTTGTAATATTAAGGTTTAATCAAGTTTTCCCGCTTTACCAACTTTAAACATACTTTCCGGTTCAATGTTTCAAGTCACATTTGATAATCAATATGTAATAGTAGCCGTATACCTACGTTATAGTCCGGTCAATTATGAAAAAGACCCGGCATTGGACTGTATAGTAAATATTTTTTGGTATTCTGTTAGGGAATATGTTGTTATTGAAGAAACTGAATGATGCCCAGCTGACATCATTGAGCATTTTGAAAAATTCAAGATGGCGTCCAAGATGGCCGCTAAAATTAGAACTAATGCCATGGGTGCTTGAAATACGTTACAAATTGCTATTTTGCTGATCAGTTGTACTTTAAATGTTTTAAACATAAGTAATAATATATATTGATAATTATTCATTAATTCAGTTGAGAAAAGATGGCATCCGGGACGGCTAAAATCAACATGGCGTCTACGTTGGCCGCAATAATTGCCCAAATTGGTAAATTGATATTAAAAAGCATCTATTTTAATCATATTTGTTTATATCAGTACTGATATATGTAATTATTATTCAAATAAAACTTTTTTGTTCATTTCGAAACAATTGACCCATTAGCTGATTCAAAATGGCACCCAAGATGGCGGCCAAAACCAGTAAAACTATGTCGATGACGCAAGAAGTAAGTTACAAATTGCTATTTTTGCTGATTGACAGTTTTTTTGACGTATTTATTTATTTATTTATTTATTTATATCATTATTTATTGTTTGAGTCTATTTGCGATAGCATCCATGAAGACTGAAATCAAAACGGCGGCTACAATGGCCGTCATAATTGGCGAAGTGGCATATTTCATTAAAAACCATTAAGTGTTATCAAATTTGCTAATTGTAATATTATCAGTACTGCAATATGTTGTAAATATCAAATTAATTGAAACTTTAATTAAAAGCAATTGACCAGATAACTGATTCAAAATGGCATCCAAGATGGCTTCCAAACGTGAACGAAGTGGTTAAACATACAGTCATTGTCATTGGTCGGTTGGTAAATTAAGTGTAAAATAATCAAGTATTCATTCCAAATAAACCAATATATATTAATCAATTTTACAAAAAGCAATTTACATGTGGTATAAAATGGGTGCAATTGTTAGGTAGCATTCAAAGTGCAACCAATCTGGAGTATTCTGTCCCCATCAAAACATGAGTTTGATCCAAATTCCAGTGAGTCACAGTTGTGTAATAATTAATACCCAGACCAATCCAGATAGTTAAAAGGTAATAACTCATATTTGCTCAAAACCCCGAAAGAAAGAGTTTATCACTTTCGTTTGTGATACAAATGCCAACACAAGTAAAGAAATGAGAATTGATAACGATGGTCTAGGTGGATGCCCATGAGTTAAGTTATTGGATGAAAAACATTCCAACATCCAAGAATCTTCTCGACCACATGGAGGTCATCTGATATTGTTGTTTTAAACCAAATATGTGTGTAGCAATCTCCAGAGGATGTGGAACACCTCTGCGTGACGTAATACCGGTAGTTTATATAGGGGCAAAACTATGGCCAGAAAATGACCTGGTAATAGCATCACAATGGCATGAGTATGGAACGGCCATTCTTGGATTCTATTTAAGCTTGGCACAACAGCAACACGCCAGATATAGAATGTAATAATATAATTGTTTCTAAAGATCAATTTGGATACAAGAAGAGGATGTACAAGACTTGGTTTACTGACGAGATGATAAATATCAGACAGACTGTTGCAGATATCTAAAACACCAAGTGTAATATAGAGAAATAGTTGAAGAAGGTAAAGAAAGCGCCTGAATGAACATGAGGGTTGTGACCAATTGATTAATAAAAGAAGAGTTAAGGATTACATAATGACACTTGTCATAAAAGATCAAGACAGAAGGAGAGAAACTGAAATATACATTGATCCTACCAGAGGTGATGCTACTTAGCGACCCATTATTAGGCTGATCGCAAGTAAAGCCCTTGTAATTAACAAACATCAAGCGTTGAAAGCTCACACTCCAACCTTAGCATAATTATAATAAGTTGTTGAATGATATGTGGGAGACTTTATAATTATTGCATAGTGAAGGGAATGTCGCATGGTCAAGGTTGTATTGGTAACTTCCAGAATTGGAGAGAAATACAATCCAGTTGTCACTTGTAAGGATAATACGTATGTGACTGATAATAACATCAATGCATGGAGTCAGAGATTTAAAATATGCTGAGTGTATCGGCCTAGTCTCTCACTAAGACTTTTAATGTGTACCGTTTACTAGTATATCGTCTGATCGGATGTAGTGAACTGCACCGTTTTCTGTATGTAGGTTGATGGCATCTCCCCACAGCGTTGTCAGGTGCTAAACAATGCACATGGTCTTAAAAACAAAACCAAAGACATTGGTCATTGTCACGAAGACGAAACGATTTGCGATGCAACATCATGCGCTATGCTCTAGCCATGCAAGATGCCTTGTGGATCATAAAAACATTGACAATGAGACCTTTATCTTCTTGAGAAGTGTTGAAACTGACAGGGCAGGATTAAGATATGAAGATTATGATAAATAAAGCTTGCAATGCCTTAAATACATTTAAACCACAGTGGAACACCAGCAACAACTTGATCGAATTAACATCAAGCTATTCAACTCAACGCCAAGACAGTAAAGCTGTATATTTCAAAGACCTGGTACCTTACTGAGCAGAAGAATCCAAGTAGACAGATGGTGGCTTTGCATGTATTCCTGAACCATAATGTCCATGTAGAATTGGGAAAATATATGGCCAAGACGAACAATTGTACGTCTTAACAGGGGATGAAGCAGAAATCCATCGCCAATACCATACACGGACGAAAATGGCGTCAGTCTTGGCACAGGACGAAGCATGAACCCACAACCCCAACCATACAACGACGAACATGGAAGTGATATGGCGTCTACATTGTAAGAACAGTATTACATCACACCTATACTTGGATTAGAACCCAAAAGACCAGATAATCCTACCAGAACATATTTCTCGCAGTTTTCGTTTGGCGTGGCAAAAATTGCTACACAAGTCCGAAAACAATTAAAAGCTGTTAACAATGCCTATTGCCAAACTACATGAGAAGAGGATAAACTCAAGTATATATCAAGTATGTTGTTTGTAAAATAAACAAATATGTAAATAAAACATATATACATGTACTGGTATTTACAATACCGTATACATATACATTATATACCAACCGACGAGTGGTCTAAGATGAATAAGTAGCTTGATTTAAACATTCATTTTTGGCAGCAATCTTGGAAGCTAATTTGAATAAGCTAAACATCAAGTGTTTTCAATTGTAGTTTTATCAGATCATTTATTACCTATAGCAGTACTTTAATTTCCATTACGTTACATGCTATTAAATGCAAATTTTCAGTTTGACATATGTGGCAGCCATTTTTGCAGCCATTTTGATTTCAGCCGTCATGGATGTCATCTTAAATTGGCTTAATCAATAAATAATGATATATTTAAGGAGTGTATTACAGTAGTGATTATGCTTAAGACACTTACACTACAATCAATCACAATCAGCAAAATATCAATATGTAACTTCTTTATGATCCACTAAGTTAATATAATGTTTTGATTATGGTGGCCATCTTGGACGCCATTTTGAAAGAGCTAATTGGTCAATTGTTTTGAATTGAAGTTTTCTTTGAGAATTTATAATATATTACTCTACTGGTACACATACAATTAAAACAATTGAGTTAAAACAATATGTCAATTTGGCAATTATGGTGGCCATTATAGCCGTGATTTGGATTTTCAGCTCCCATGGGTGCCATCTAAGATTCACTAAATCAATAACTAATGATAAATATCTCTTAATAATTATGTTTTTAACATTTAAACTACAATCAACACGCAAAAATAGCAATTTGTAACTTATTTCTTGTACCACAGGCTTTTTTCTAATTTTAGCGGCCATCTTGGACGCCATCTTGAATTTCTCAAAATGCTCAATGATACCAGCTTGGCATCATTCATATTCTTCAATAACAACATATTCCCTGACAGAATACCAAAAAATATTTACTATACAGTCCAATGCCGGGTCTTACCTAAATATCCCATTTATAGACCGGACTATTAGTCATTTATAACCAGAAATGTATTAAATGTATAAATCAATGAGAAAAAATAATACGAGGAAAAAGTGGCCCTTAGCAAACTTTGAATAGTATAATTTTCTATATATGATACACATATGTTTAGTTGGACATTGTGTCATCATCACTATCATGTATGTTTTTAAGTTTTCTGTGCCTGGCTGGTTAAGTTGGGTGTTGTCTTCCCTGTCTGACTTAATAATATGAACACATGCACTGCATCCAGCGATGATTTCCCATCAAGTTTTTGGATAATCTGGCAGAGGAAAAAAACTGACTAAAGAATGCGTTTGCTCCACAGACCTCTGGCTGCCAGGCAGGACCACATAGGAGACCAGGCGAACAAATACTTAGAAAAGAGTGTTTTCCGATCTAGGAGACCGGTTGAACAGATATGCCCTATAAATAGTTATTATAGTTTTACTCTCGTCTTTTATTTTCAGTTCCGACGTCGCCATATTGATTTTTTACTTTGGATTAAATAAGAAATGTATTTTTTCTATGATTTTAATGATTTGAATCAGGCTTATATGCCAAAGCGTTATTAAAAGAGTGCAACTGTATTTCTATTTTATATTGGAATAAAATAAATAAACAAGATTGGTTCTCAAATCTTGAGCAAGATCATGCCTCTACCGGAACTGGGACGTGAAATTCAGTCTACAGAATCATTATTCTGTTTCCGGTCTGTTAAAAATAGGCAATAGCCAATACAAAACTACAACAACAACAATTACGTGTTTTTCGCATGTAATCGTTAATGGCCTGCGCGGCCGGGGATAAATCCCCTTTATCTTTTAACATCATCAGCGGCATTTACGAGTATTGCAGTCATTTCATGACTCATATTTTGAAATGAAGCAATTTGAGATGGGTTGTTACATGTACATTTTTGTAATCATATTCACCATAATACAGATGAGATGCGTTTCAAATAACACATCGTTTTTAACTGATCAAACGCTCGAGGATAATCGATAACAATGCGTCCGAATTTAAAACGTTTTGATCATACTGGTTTGAATAATTGATACTTTATTGTGTATTTCAATGTAAAAACGCATCACATTACTTAGATTTTGTTTCCATGAATTTATCAAAACGTTTGAATAATTATAGGCCAACCTTTAAATTGTATACGCATTTTGTCCTATTCTGTTGAAATAAAAAAGCCAAGCGTCATCGTTTAATTATTTGGCCAAGCATTCACTCATGGACCCTTACGTTTCGTCGTGATTGCACAAGCAGCCATTCTTATGTAAATATTGCGTTATTTACGTCATGTCGCGCGTGTGCACAATCGCAACGCACTTGTCGATCACATGACCGCTGATCGATCACATAACCGCTGTTTGATCACATGACCGCTATGTGTTTTTTGATGATAATGTCACTAATACATATTTTGTCAAAGTAAAGTCGAAAATTGAACACACAAACCTCTCGCGCTCTAAACATACGTTCAATCACACGTCGTCTTTAAAATAACATAAACAGCACGTTTTCGTATCGTCTTGATAAATGTTTGTCAGAAAAAGAAAAAACACTTAAGAAAACTATGACGAAAATCCTGACATAGTCCCCGATATGACCGTCTACATAGAAATACATACATTTTTGCACAACATACATTCATCAGACAGTGTTACATGTAAACGTTCAACACAACCACCGCAAAAGAACAACAGTAGCATGAACAACAGATAGATACATTAAAGGCTTAGATACAAGTAGCGCACCAAAACGATCTGCGTCAACTATTAAACCATTTAACACGTGTATTAAACATCCATTTCAAAGGTGTTACATGTTAATAAACTCATACTAGTGTCAATGTCACTTAACGTTTTGTGCAATGCATTCTATTAAGTACCACATATATATTTTGTTCTCTCCATTTCGCATCACACTGTATTATGTTACGTCAGCTGAATAGGTGGAGTCGTATGAACCTCTCTGGCAGCGACATAGTTCCTTTAAATCAGCGAGAAAATGTTTTGTACAGTAGCAATAGACACAAAAATTCAATGAATTATTTAAATAAAGTGTGCATGTTGCAATTTGAGTGATCACCACTATCATGTTCAATGAAAATATGAGTTTAACGTACATATTGATATATAACAACATTATAGAAACAATAGAGCAAATTTGCAAACTACTGCTGCCAATACATAACTTGGTAAACAGCTGTACAGTGTTCTGTTGTGCTGAACGGTTTCCAATCTTGTTCCTCAAACATAATTTTATCAGAACAATGCCATTCGCAATTGTTAATAAAGTGAAGGGTACCGTGCTAGCAACGAAAGTCAATGATATAAAGGTCATCTGGAAATACAACTGTTCATCTATATCTTCGGAAGTGCATACTTGTTTCAAAATGGGATTGCTTTCGGACTGATCAGGCGCTGCAGTGTAGAACGCGTGTACATTGGCTCCAACTAATAACGGAATGATAAGCAGCAATAACACGATTGCTCTTTTTCGCAAACCACTAGCTCTAAACCGAAATGGAAACGTCAGACTTAATGCTCGTTCAAAAGAAATACAAACGATAATCCATGCACTCAGTGTAGTAATAAAAAATGAAAGAAAACTACTACTTTTGCAAAGAAAATCACTCAGTACTATAAGGCCTAAACGCGATAAGACCTCATAAACAACACAACACATGACACAAACATCACTGCAAGATAAAATCCTAAAATAAAACGAACAAGCCAAATTGCTGCTTCGGCGCCCAAATGTCCACACAATAATTGAAAGTATGTTCCCAATTAATCCAAGAAAAGCCTCAACACTTAAAATACAAATAACCGGGATATATGCATCATTTGCTATTTTATATATTCCACCGTCATAGTAGTAGTACTCGTGCGTAGTATTGTTAGATGCCGTTTCCATAGTTACTCGTTATTATGATGCTGTACCCTATATTCCAAGATGTTGTTCTTTATTTTGCACACGATTTCAATACTAAAATCACTGAAACAGAACGACACTTATGCACGTATTTCAGCAAGGTTCGTACTGCATGACTGTCACTCTCCAAAACATCTCGTATCCCAGACTGCTAGCAAATTATTACATTTCAAGATAATGTAATACTAAGTTGCTACAACATATTCCGAATGATTCTTTATTGGTCCGTTTAACGTGACATTTATTTGTTAAATACCGTCCTCATAGTTACACGTTCGGGTGATATTGTTGCCAACGTTCCAAGATGTTCTTAGTACACTGCTCACGAGTTTGAAACAAATATCACTCAAACAAAACGACAATTGAAACTAATATCACTCAAACAAAACGACAATTAAAACTAATTTCACTCAAACAAAACGACAATTGATGTATTTATTTGAACAAATTATATTGTGCCTTAATCTCGAATACAACCCTTTGAATACCATTTAAGGCTCCTTGTATATTCCTCATTAAAATGTTTATCATCAAATTACTATATACATTGTATTTCAAGATTATTTAATTCTTAGATGCTGCAACATGTTTCGAGTGACTCATTATTTGTCCGTTTAACGTGATACGTAATTGTTATTAAAACTTTTCCAACTGGCTAGCAATTGGTTTATTCATACTGCAAACAAGTATGAGGCAACCTTTCATATGGAATAAACCAATATCATGAGTTCAGTATCAATCAATGTTTGGAAATGCCAACGATCAGAAGTTGTAGTATATACTAGTACCACTGCTCAATATTTTGTAAAGTGGCATACTATGCGCTGATTGTGAACTAAATGAACTACAGCAATAAATCGCTGGCTTAGAATTAGAAGGTCGTAAGTACAAAATCAATATTTTGAGAAAACAAGAATAAATGTCTAAATTTGATTTATTTCTTTATTTATGGAAAGACAATCTTTTTAAACTTCAACCATTCCCGATTTTCATGAACATAAGCTCATAAGAAGCGCCTTGTCGTGCAGATTTCAAATATGCATGCATCTTATACGGTCGTAAGTAGTACATCTAAGGTAGTACTTACGACCTTCTAATTCTAAGCCAGCGAAATGTTTGCATTTTGTAAGAAGCACTTGTACTAAAACATGAATGTATAATGACAAAATACAATAAATCTACCAAGTATACTTTCTAGGTGGTTAGCTATTGAGTCGACGACGAAAACGTCATAAATCCCCCATTCTTCACGAGCATTTATTGTATTTAGGTCTCCCTAAAAAGCGACAAGCAGTGTCAAAATAAGTCAAGCAGCGACAAGAATCAACAACCACGCATAGGCCGCTTGGGGTACAACCTATCGTATAACTGTTATAATCTTAACGCGATTCCTCAGAAAGATTATATTAAGTCAGACAGGGAAGGCAGCACTCAACTTAACCAGCCGAGCACAGAAAACATTAAAAGCACACAAAGCACAATGCCCAACTGAACCAACCGAGCACAGGAACCAAGTCGGTCACAATCAGTACAGCACGTCATACCGTACCAAGTTTCATAATTTTATCAATTACTAAAGAACTAGTTTTCTTTTTAATATAATTAATTTTAATGATGGAGGAAATCTAGCATTTCGTTGATGGTAAATTTCTTTCAGTATTCACAATTTAAGCTCTTATACACCAGGGCACTGTTTTATCAAAGCACTTACGGAAATCGTAACTAGTAAAAATGGCCCAGTAACAGAATTTGATAATAATTTGACTAGTAACAAGTAACAGTGCATCATGATCGAAAATGATACTTATATTAAAAAAAGTTATTATTTTACATGCACTTCTGTTCAGTTTGTTTTCAAAAAATCAGAATTCGAATTTCACTCCATGTTTTATTTAAAATTGTTTTTTAGGAAAACCCTAAATTAAGCATGAACTAAATAGAATATTAGTATTTTACAGTCAGGTGTTATTTCACATTGTGAGCAACTGATTTATTTTGAACCCGTGGTTCCAATTTTACGCTCGTAAAAATAATGCTTCATCTGCTCTATTTTATCCTTGAAGCAGTAGACGAACTACATAAAGCATTTGACTATTTACTTCAAATTAATTAAGGACACTACTTTTGTCTTCTAAAAGTGCAAACGTATATTGCAATGTGACATTTTTATTTTTGCCGACGGGACGAATCGTCAAACATGTTCAAAATCTGTAAAATGATTCAATTACCGTCAAAACACATGTCTAATTGCCATCATAAAACGTATCAAAATTAAAGTACCAATCAGGTAACGTGAAATATTCAGCTGACTAGGTCAACTCATTTTCGAAAACTCGACTTGATTCTCCGAATAGACACATATATATGTCACGTCATAGTAACTTTGCGCTTTTATTTATAATTACAACGGTCAAATTGTTTGTATAAGTCTGAATAGCTCTCTGCGCGTGAAATCATGCTCGTATAATTTATCACTTACTATTTTCTAGAATGATCATCATTAAATTCTTTGTAAATCGGATCGTACGTTCTGCAAGTTAGTATAGCACAGAGAATTTGACATGATCCTGACCTTTATGCATAAATATATTACGAGGTTCTTGCGTTGAATATATCAATTTCCGCGAGCAGATCGTACAATATCGGTCCTTAATACCCCAATCACACGAGAGTCGGAATGAGTCGGAATGCCGTAGGAATAGCAATTCGTGGTACATTCTTGTATGTTCGAAATGTATTTCGACTGCATTCCGAGTACATTCCGTATGTTCGGACCAGTTTGAATGTTTTAAAATGCTCTAAACCTATTTCGTTTGAAATAAAATACATATTAAAATAAAAATGAATAAACTGTTATTCAAAACTCTCTGTATTTATTGATACTGTCCAGATCACACGGCGTCGGAATGAGCCGGAATGCCGTAGGAATAGCAATTCGAGGTGCATTCCTTCATGATCGAAATGCATTCGAAACATTCTGTCTGCATGCTAGGTCAATTCGTAGTGCATTCGATATATTCCGGCCCATTCATGTGTCCATTTCGAATGTTTTGCGCATGTTCAAAACTTTCGAGATACATTCGAAGTCGGGTGGACTTTCGAACGGCTACCGAAGTGTATTCTTCCGACATTCTGATTACATTTTAAATATTCTTACGGCATTCTGACTATATTCGAAACATTACTTAAAGCCATTATAGGTACTGATATTAAACACACTACCCGTGCACAACCCGTGCATAATCCCGTGCAAAATGCTTGTGTTTACCGTATTTTGAAAACATATGCGTGCAGGATCTCCGCTATCATTCCAGGCGGACTCGAAGTGTATTAGAGTTATACTCGAAGTATATAAGAATTGTATTTGAATGGTATTTGAAGTATTCCAACGGCATTTTAACAAAGCTGTAATAATTTTGGTCAATTCGAGTTATCATTCGGAATGTGTTTCGAATGTTTATTCTTTCTTCATTCCGACTCATTCGGGCCCATTCCGGCTGATTCGAGAGTCGTGTGATTGGGGTATAAGATTTGTGTCTTCGTGATACTTTCCGCTTAAGAAAACATACAACCGGGATTATAAATATAGACGATATATCAGCTGTTAGATAATGTTAATTGAAGGTCGAGAGTCGTGTCAAATTCTCTGGACTATAGTCAACTGACTTTTAAAGGCTACAATATCAGCGCTAGTTTGATCTCTTGAATCGATTATCGTGATTTTTGATACTGCAGAAGATCTATTTTCGTTCGAATTGACGGTTTACACTTTTTGTCCAAGATTTCCCGTAAAGCATCTATCAAATAGTCCGCTATATCGAATGTAGACAATGCGCTAGACCTTGTCACCTGTATCAGAAAGACAATATAAACGTTCCTGTCTGTATGTTTTTACAGGGACTCTTCTTGATTTAATCACAAATCATATAAATCCAATAATCATTTGATGCGAAGACGGGACGTTTTTAATTAGGCCCCTACCTTCAAGGATGTATCCATTATTCATACGATTTATTTTTCTCAATGAAATAATGTTTAATGGTGACTTATTCCACTAACAGCGATTCAACCGACGTCTATTACGTGAAGTCTACTAAATGAACAAGATTCAATATGTGTCAAAGCGAGCTAATTATAGATCAGTCAATATTCTCATGTGCATCAAGTTCGGCTAAATGTCTTTGATGTGAGTTTTTCCTCTGTTTCCTTTTATTGCCGACGTAAGTCGGCAACGTCTAATCAGTCGGCAAATCTGTGATGTACATATTGTCGGCGACATCAGAAGCTACAATGCAGTTTGATCGGAATAACAGTAAGGCCGCGGAGTTTTATAGTTGCGTTGTTCACCCGTTATACTCGTTAGGTACATTACGCTCGTAACGGCTACTGTATACGTTGCTATGGATCGGATGTATGCGTTGCTATGGATCGTAATGGACCTCTGCTTCTGTCGCGAATTTTTGAAGTAGGTAAACGATGGTGTATGTAAATAATAAAAAAATAGTAGTATACCAGCTTTATTTTGCAACCTTTTCATGCGACAGACGCGTTCAACGGCGTTTTCCATTTAAAACAAATTCGACTGACCGATGGACATAAAGAATTCCAAAAAAATATTGTAAACCAAGAAATGAAATAGTAGTGGCCTTACATGTCGTATTGTTGAGCAGAATGAGCGGGTTAAACAAAGAAACTGCGATAATCGCGCTTCGGCCAAATAGGACGTGGCCGTTGCGCGAAACTTCGTCGTCTGCTTCTGACGTGACGTCATGTTGCTTTTTTGGTCAAAAATATCACGTTACGGCTTATATACTTTAAATTTAAGATATGAGCGCACGCGTGTTCCAAAAAATAACAGTGATGTTATCAATCAACTTGAAATTCCTCAGAAAGCTAAGCAAGTTTGAAGGTGGAACAAACGTGCGCTGATATGAACAAATAAAGAAGTGTTACACGAAAAACGCAGATTTTGCCATTTTTAGCTAAAGAGGGGTTCTTACAAGTGGAATTTTACTGACATTAAAACGGATTTTCTAAAGAAAAAATACATTTTTATGAAGAATAAAGGTTGGTTATTAAAAATAGATAACAAAAAACATTTTTCGTCTATTTTTAATTTTTCATTATTTTTGGGCCATTTTTACTAGTTAGCGAACCTTCTCCTTTTAATTCTTTATAATTCTTTAATAACTACAATTTTTGGTAAATGGATATGCAATATAACCATACGAGTCCCAAATTTGTAGTTGTTATTTATAGTTATATAAAGAATTTGAATTTGAGCGTAAGTTTACGATTTCCGTAAGTGCTTTGATAAAACAGTAAACTTATGATCAAATTTGTTATATGTATTATTCGTGCACAATTATAAGTGCTGGTAAATAGAGCGGCAATTCTAATAATGATTTAGTTAATGAACTCCTACAAACCATACCCGTCACCAATTTGCATTTGTAAAATAATTATAAAGATTTAAAATCTGAGCGTAACTTTAAGAGTTTCGTAAGTGCTTTGATAAAACAGTATCTTTAACTGAATGATGATCATTTTTTCAGGTATGTCACTATACAAACAATGTAATATCAAACCATTTTATAGTTAAAAAAACATTTTAATCGGATAAAACGAACGTGAAAATCAGTACCTTATGCACCAAGTCATAATTATACTCATATATACAATTTCTGTTAAATTTATAAATTATTCTAACACGATCCGCGGAATAATCCTATAAACATAGTGCAGACAAGAGCATGTATTATTACCCCCATAAAACATATTGGCTGTTACTATTTACGCCCCGTATCACGTGACATATTTATGAATGAATGAACGTAAACTTCTACAAGTCGCGATGGCAAGTCATGTTGCACGAGAATCGAGTGTTACAGCTATGACGCGTCTATTTTTAGAAAATCCAATATACTCTCGAAATTAAAATTTCATTAAAACTTCTGATAATCAATTCATATATATTTTTCATTTAATGAAATTGATACCCTATACTCGTGTTATCAAAATTGTTTCAATGTTTAAAATGTGTTATTTCCTTCAGAAAATTACGTTGGCCGTTTTCATTAACGAGGGAGGTAATTGTACCAGCTAATAAGCCACTCAATTTCAGCGTGGAATTATGTTCAATGTCAAATGGGTGAAAATGGAATGCGCGCAGTTAAATAGTGCGGGATATTATCGTATTTAGAATCGAAATAAAAACTCTGTTCTTGTATTTTGTCGGTGAATAAAACACGGGCAGGAGTTCGGATGCGGAAAAATTAAATCACGAGTACGCGAACAGATTTTTATTTCTTAAATAAGATAATTTGTCATGTTTATATACACAGTGTTACAAATATTATGCCCGGCAATTACAGCGATAGCTATTCCAAATTGAACTGAGATTTAAATATTTAGCACGCATTATAAAATGAAAAAACAACAACAATCAGATAAAAAATAGGCCCAACCGAGATTTGATCTCGCGGTCCTCTGCTCAATTCACGACTTTCGGAGAATACGAGCGCTTAACCTATGTAGCTAGTTTTGTGTTGGCTATCATCATGCGGTATTTCCAATTATAACCTCACTCCTTACTTGAACTGGATCACTTAAAGGTCAAATAGTTACAATCGGATAAACTTAGCATTGAGAGTAATGTGAATAACAGATATGTGTGTAATACTGTACATTCCGTTTAAAAGAAATATAATTTCACGCGGTTTCTTTTGTGATGAGTATACACTATTGTTAGCAATCATGTTTGTGCGAATATATTAACAAACATTTCATTGGTTTCTTAAGTGGGTAAATAATCAAGATAGACAGCTTACGCTGAAAACAATCATATACACTTCAAGCAGGACAGATTACTTGTAAAACGAGTTGGATGACATGGTGCTCTTTTCACCATAATCTGTGTCAGAATAGATTACTTTACTTCCTGGCAAATTTCAACATAATCTGAAAGTGGGTAACAAACCGCTCCGCACCCTTATAATTGTGCGTGTGCATTCGGTTTAATCCCTGCCTAATTAGCCATTGACCTCCGGCTTCGAGGCAAGAGACAAAAAGTTTGCGTGATACAAGGATTCCTGGTACGCTGTCTATAAATAGTTCTTTCCGAATAGACTTCTTGGACCCTTATGTCATCAATACACATGAGACTACCTCTTGGTGTTCAACCAGTTCATCTTTAGTTGGGTGGGAAACACTGAAAAGCGTTTCTGAAATTTCCGGTACTCGGCCTAGATTAGAATCATGATTGGTAGTAGAGAGCGCTAACCACTCGACCACCGTGCCATCCATGTTGAAATACTAGTAACCAA
This sequence comes from Spisula solida, assembly GCA_947247005.1. Classification (NCBI taxonomy): domain Eukaryota; kingdom Metazoa; phylum Mollusca; class Bivalvia; order Venerida; family Mactridae; genus Spisula; species Spisula solida. Next base: position 38,506,540 of record OX365959.1, on the reverse strand, counting down.
GCGAAGGACAAATATTCGCACGATTTATATGAAAATAATGGTCCGATTAACAGACCACAAAATTTTAACTGAACCTCAGTGCCTTTGCTGTTCAAATATGTCTTGTTTGATACTTTAATTTTCATTATACCATCTTTACAAGCAGATTCATCATATATACTGCCCACCAAAAATAAGTATACATATGTTATTTCCTCATTTACTTGCCTATAATAACACTATAGGTGTACAACGACCTTCGAAAATTGACCCCTGGACGAGTTTATTTGCTAAGGTTGAATAGGTATTCGGAATACCTTTACTGCAGAATGTTGGTTTAAATAAATTGCTAACTGTAATTTGGTCTAGTTGACTGCGTGGTGCAGTGGTTATGGGGTATCGCTTTGTATATTACAACAACTGTTTTTTGTTCCTATTGTGAGTTCGACACCACTGACAAACAGGTTTTTTTATTTGTAATTTTAATTTTATTTTTTATTAAGTATTTGTTTTATAATTATGATCCCAGATCATTATTTTCTTTTCATCTTTCAATTTCTTTTTTTTTTGTAAGTTTTTATACATTCATATATTAGATTCAGCAAAATATCAATCGAGTTACAAATAATTAACATCATCTGTTTCGCTAGATGTGTCTGTCTCAGAATCGTCTGTCGAATCGTCCAAATTGATGACGATTGACTCATGCAAGTCATCTCTTGCTATATTAGTGGACCAGTATTGCTGTTCGACAGTGTTAACGTGGCGTACGCAGTCCTTCCAGTGTTCCGGTGTGATTGAAGCAAAACCTTCTTGAATGAGCTCTTTTATTTTCGCCAACTTAAAAGACATATTCTTCCTTGCTATGTATCCTGTAAAATAAACAAAACTATTAATATTTATTAGTTAAAGATTGTTAACATTTTTAATATAATTTATCATTAATAAAGATGTATAGTATACTGAATGATGATGAACAAGTTTATTAATTTATACCTTTAAGGTTGCCCCATATAAGCTCTATAGGGTTAAGGTCGGCATGGTATGGTGGTAGACGCAGAGCCTGGTGTCCATGTGTGGCAAGAATATGGTCTACAGCATAGACAGGTTGTTGCTTATTCTTCTTGCACAACTCGAGAAGTTCTGGTTTCAGCATGTTAGGGTTGTACTGAATGCCTTGTCTCCGCAGCCATTCCTGTATATCCAGTTTCCGTGTTGCTGTAGTCGGGCACTTGTCAATCTGCACATTGTGATAGGCAGCATTGTCCATCACAAGCACAGAGTTGTCAGGTATGTTGGGTATAAGTTTCTCGGACAGCCACTTGATGAAGTTCTGATGATTCATCTCATGATGATAATCGCCTGTTGAACTTCGAGCTTTGAACACAAGCTCGGCTCCAGGTACAAACCCAGCCTCATATCCAGCATGTAGGATAATCATTCGTTCACCTGAAAGTATTTCAATAGAAGTAAATAATCTATAGATATACATGTATACATGTATCGGTATGCAATCACAATTATTCATAATCATGTATGCTAAATAATTTAATTAACTGATCATTTATCTAAAAAGTTTGCTTTTAACTATCTTAGAATGTTAAGTTTATCGGTGAGAATTTTACTACTTACCTTTTGAAAAAGGTATTTTGAGTCCAACCGAAGCATCCTGCCAACATTTAGGTACAGCATGGTTCGAATGAACAAAAGTCTCATCCGTATAGATGATGGTGTGTCCAGCATCACGGAGCTCCTTGATCCTTCGCAGGTAGTAAATTCTGCTGAGGACAACGTCTTCTCTTTCCATCAATACACGTCTGTTCAGAGAGCATCTTGAATAACTGAACTTCATCTTGATGAGATGTCTCCTTAAATGTTCTCTGCTTCCAGTGAACCCTATGCTGGTCTTCAAGGCTGCATGGAGGTTTCCAATGGTCGGGAGTATCCGTTTATCTGCATACATCTTGGCAATTGTACGTCGAATAACCCCCTCATCAAAATCGTCTATGGGAATATGTCTTCTAGACTGTCCTTGGTGGGCTGTACCATCCTCTGCGACGATTTTCGGTGCAGTAGACCTGCTCACTCCTGTCAGTGCTGCAACCCTCTCCCACACCCTGGCAAGTGAGAACTTCAGCCCAGAGTCCTTCTCCTCCATACACAACTGGTGGACGTTCCTGATAATATCTCTCGCGTCATCGCTATATCTGTACACCAGCTTAGACATATTTCCTCTGTGCTTTTTACACAGCAATCCGTCTTTTATATACATCTTTGTGTAAGTAAACATGCACGAAAAATCCGTGCTGAGCGAATTAAAAAATAAAATAAAAAAATGCTAGGGTGGGATTCGATCACATACTGAATTCTCAAATTTATGGTACAAGACTAATAGCTTAACCAACTGGACTATGCACACCATATAAATGAGGCGTCTTAAATAATATGCTTTATGGTTAAATACACCCCTATTACCTGGATTACTCCAATGTTAAAAGTACATTTACGCCCGAGTGATTGTTGTACACCTATACATGCAAAACAGTGAAACAACAATATTTTTGGATAAAATGAATATTTCTGTTTATTAAGTGTAAAGACCATACATTAATTGGTACCCTAGGTGCAAAATATAAAGTTTCTTTGTCCCGCTTGAATGGTAACTTTGTCATAAAAAGATGGAATATTCAGCCTTTTGGATCACATGGTTATTTTAAGTCTTTATTTGACTTTTTTTACTCATATAGTAACTGTAGTTTCAGAAACTAGTATAATTGTGACCGTAGGCTAAACAGATATTGAATAATTTTGCAACAATTTTTACTGTATATTTATTTTTGGTGGGCACTGTTATTCTACAGGTTTGAATAAAGACATAGTTAAAATGATTTGAAATGGATATAAGCATGCAACATTATAACAAATATATACATGTACAGTTAAGAGACCAAAAACATAAATTTTCATCGCACAAATTAAACAAATATGGAATGTAGACGGCTGCTAAACATTTAATGTATCAAATCTGGTTGGCTTTGCAAGATGTCTGGCCAGTCAAACTGCAAACTGTCAACCCGCAGGAGTTATATGTGGCCATAACGACACTCTATTCAGTCGACACATATCACTGAAAATCAAATATATCTCTTTTACCACAAACCATATAACAACCTTATTAATCATCTAATGGAATTCCACTTAGACGTAATTGCTATGCCGTGATATTTCAACGCTATATAATTATGACATATGAACAATACTCATTGATAGCATGATTAACATAGTCGATTGTAACACTTACTTATCCATTTTGTAATGATCGCGTTTAGGACACGCCCCTTCAATTATCATTGCATTAATAAGTACTACGTTTCAGTTAGCACCAATGAAAGTCGACGTAACTATGATGCAGTTGGTCATGCTCCAAGTGCATCATAGTTACGGCGATTTTCATTGGCGCTAACTTATATACTATACCATCTAGACGTTGGCATTTCCAAACATTGAGATCTACTGAATTTATTTTGGTTTATTCCATATGACAAATTTTCTCGCACATGTTGGCATGGTGAACATAGCAGTACGAAAAGCTGGTTGAAATTTGTTTAATAAATAAATATCACGTTAAAGGGACAAATAAAGAGTCACTCGGAATATGTAATAGCAACTTAGTTACATTATCTTGAAATATAATAACTTGCTAACAGTCTGAGATATAAGATGGTTTGGAGAGTTACACGCAATACGAATCTTGCTGAAATATGTGCGTCACGTTTCGTTTCAATTCAGTGATTTTAGTTTTGAACTCGTGTGCAAAATAAAGAACAACTTGGTGCGTTTGCCTCAACACCACACGAACGCATAACTATGGAAACGGTATCTAACAACACTGCTTACGAGTATTACTACTATGACGATGAAATATATAGAATAGCAAATGATTCACGTATCCCGCTTATTTGTATTTTAAGTGTTGAAGCTTTCTTAGGATTCATTGGGAGCTTAATGTCGATTATTGTGTGGACATTTGGACCCCGCAGCAGCACTTTAGCTTGTTCGTTTTATTTTAGAATATTATCATTCAGTGATGCTTGTGCCATGTGTTGTGTTGTTTATGTGGTCCTAAGGTATTTAGACGCCATAGTACTGAGTGATTTTCTTTGCAGAGGTGGTACTTTTCTTTTAATATTCATTCCTTCACTGAGTGCATGGATTATTGCTTGTATTTCTATTGAACGAACATTAACAATAACATTTCCATTTCATTTTAGAGCAAACGGTTTGCGAAAAAGAGCAGCCGGTTTATTGTTGCTTGTCATACCGATATTGATTGGAGTCAATATAACTGCGTTTTACTCAGCTGCACCTGCTAAACCCGTAAGCGATATGTTTCTTAAACAAATATGCATGATCAATCCGGCAAGTATAGATATTCAGTTGTACACAAAGATGCACGAAGTTTCATTTATTTACTTTCTTGCCGTAATACCATTCACAATAATAACAATCGCGAATACCATTGTACTGATAAAATTATGTTTGAGGAACAAGGTTGGAAACCGTTCAGGACAACAGAACAGTGTAAAGTTGTTTACCAAGTTATGTATTTGGACCAGTAGTTTGCAGATTTGCTCTGTTGTTCCACTATTGATGCTTTATATAGTTGAATACAGCAAACAATCGTTTCATATTGGTGTGGTGATGTATCAGATTGCAACATGCACAATGTGGTTAAATAATGCCTTGAATGTGTGTGTCTATTGCTACTGTACAAAACATTTTCTCGCTGATTTAAAGGAACTATGTCGCTGCCACAGAAGAGCTGAGGGTGCAAATTATCCACCTATTCAACTGACATAACAACAAAACAGGGTGACGCGTAATGGAGGGAAGAAAACATGTATGTAGTAATAGAATGCTAGGTACAAAACGTTAAATGTCAATGACAATTATAGTATGAGTTTATCAACATGTAACACTATTAAAGCAACTTTGAAATGGATGTTTAATACACGTATAGTCTTCTCAGCGTATTAACCGAATCACTTTATGACTTATTGGGATACTATACAATTCAACTTTATGACTTATTGGGAGCAATACCATATGTGATTTCCGATCTTTGTATGACATATTGGAAGATTACACAAAACAACGTGTATGCCTTGTTGCGATAACCGGAAGTTGACTGGTTTATGCACTGTGTTCATAAAATGGTATTGTAGCTGTTCGTTTCAGTAGGCTACTCATAACTTATATTAGGTAAACCTGTATATACATACCTCAAGTGTTTTCGTCATGGCTGTCGTTTGAATATCACCAATATTTTTATTGTGCAAGATATGTTATATTTCTATGGAGACAGCCATGTTGGTGGAGAACTATGGCACAATCGTGAAAGCTCGGCCATTTCCGTTTGACTCCGGTAAATATACTATTGCAATGCATAAAGGCAAATGACTATAGCAGTGTTTACTTCTTGATTTTTTGGTCGGTTGTTAACGATAATCAGATTACCATGAATTTGACAAACATCGGAGAACGTGTGTTTCTGTGTTATTGTAATTGACCTATTGTCAGAGTTGAACGTTTTGATAAGCTTTTAAACGGTTGTCATACATGTATAAGTTTGAATTACTTTACTATATCAGTGAACGCTTGAAAACTTAGTTCATTTGATTTATTTTCCTACCGGGTACCGGGGTGGACTGAAGTCTATGCTCAATACTGATTGTTTATTAGCCAAGGTAAGTCCATCGTTTTCAGTGTATTATCATATAAATATTGTATTTCTAATATTTAGTACACAGTGTCTAGAGCTGTCAAATTATCTAATAAACGGGGTGATATTCATAAGGCATCTAAGTAGAAAACTTAGAATTGTATTCAAAATGTCAAAATGCCTCAGCTTCCAAATATCAATTTAATGAATTGATATAAGATGTAATTCTCACGTTACCCGTTTTCGGCGCGGTATAGTACAACAGCAGCTGTGACGTTTTATCCAGCACCCCGTGAAACCTGTATGTCACCAGGTTTTACAGGGTGCGGGAAAAATGGATAAGCTGCTGAAAAGATCTTATATGTCATGGAATCCAAATAATTTCATCAGTTTCAACTTCGTACATGATATGGTTTTGTCTGTTGGTGTGTGTATTATCTGGCTTTGAAGCATTATCTAATTGAACATACTAATAAGTAAACCTGAGCAAACTTTGACAATTTTGATTTATATTAAACACAATTTAAAGCCACATTATCTCCCCCAATACCCTTTTTTCCCGACCATCCAGTAAATAGACTAATTACAAGGAATTAGGATATTTTTCACAAATGACCAATAATTTTCGACAGAATGTTAAATGTATCTGTCAGAACTCACAATTAGTAAACTTTATGGATGATAAAATACTAATTTTTGCAAGAGTTGCTTCCCTTAGATTATAAATTGTGCATTTTTATTTACAATTCATTATTTTATAAACAAACTAACTGGAGGTTGTATTTCGTTTTCTTGCATCTTATTGTGTATTCCACCTTTGGGACTCAACTAAAGTGCTTAACATTCATTGCTCTTCTACCAAGTTATTGCTTTTTGAAAATAGCCGTTTAAGGCCTAATGTGGATTTAAGTATTAATGTAGTAATTTAGCATGCGTATTTATTTTTCCAGATTTTCCTGTGAAAAACAAATTAGATGGACGATGTTGGCTAGTGGACTGACGTCAACAATTTCGTGTCATACGTATCGCCACAGATATTCAGTTGTGCTCCTGGGATTTTGAGAATGACTGAATGTTACTTTTTAAGCACAGACTATTTTGTACTAATTTGAATACCAGACTTCACCCACGACACAGCTGGACTGTTATTTGACAGTTATAAATCAAATACGTGTGTTTCCAGAATATTTATTTAATGTGTGTATTACCATAATTGCTATTATTTGCAATAATCATGGTTGCTACATAGCTACAAAATACATGCTCTTTTTGTTAACCGCTTAATTAGTATCGCGATAAATAATAAGTGTACAAACGTGCTATTGACTAATTGGCGAATAATGGAAAGGAATGAAAATTTGAGCCAAAGTTAAAGTGAACTGTCACATACTCGTGTGAAATAAACAAATGGTATAACTTGATACTATGGTGGCTGATTTTATATCTTCGTGTGTTCGCCCCGAAAGACGAAGCACGACGACACGGCGAGTATAAAATCGGCGCCGTCACGATATGTGCCGTGTATTCGTGTGTTCATACTTATGGCAACACTAAAGATAAGGCTTGAATGTTTAAATATATTAGTTCTATAATTCACAATAATTAGTGTACATGTATAACTAAAGATATTTATTCTAATATACATGTATTTATAATGTTTTCAAATTATTGTTCCGATCCTTCAAAATATGTTTTTGCAAAAAAATCAGTTGTTCCATAAAATAAAACAATTGTTGTAAATCAGAAAATACTTAAATATATTTTGTGCAAAGTGCTGTTTTGTTACGAAGAATTGCTTTGGTTCCCTACTAAACATGGTGACAGCCTAAAGTATAGGTTCGAATCACAATAGTTTAATGTTTCGATAGTCAATATAGGCGAGTCATTTTAACCTCAAACTAATTGCAATATTAATTTTTATATTGTGCATCTAGCTAATCTAAACCGTGAAAAACAATTCCAGAGAATAATTACTTTTCGAAATATGCTCATATTATTTATATAATTATCACATGTTTTCGCAATATGTGTTTCTGTTGGAGGGTATATGTCTTGACCTGTATGTGTATTTACCTTTAATGCATTTTAATCAAAATAATTCAGCCAAGGAACATTACTGTAACATTTGTGTTCTATCAGATATTCAGTTTCGGCGAGAAAAATGTCCAATGTTTTCTATTACAACCACTAAGAAAAAGTGGAATTTGTCCCTTAGCAACAATATCTTTCGACGAACCTTAAGTGTTTTAAGGGATTTGGTTGAGAGTCACCAAGCAATACTTGAGTGAATTTATTTTGAAATCAAAGTGATGGTTCTTAAGAAAAAGACTGAAAAAGTTATCAATGTTAGTACATCAATATAGGGAAAATGTGCTCCACTCCCTAATATTCATGTTTTTGTACTTATCAAAGTTATTTTCAGAATTTTGGAAGAGGGTTATCCAATGACCATTTGTGCCAAAATAATTCTAATTCAGAGCAGTGGTTTTCAAAAAATGATGTTCAAGTTTTTTAATATGTGATTATCTATAGGGGAAATGTGTCATGTCCCCTGTTGACCATGTTGTATTTTGTATTATTTATGTATTTAGTAATGGGTCACCAAAGAACCACGTGTGCCAAATTATTTTGAAATCGGAACATTCGTTTCTTAAAAGAAGGTTTTCAACGACTATATAACCTTTGACCTCTACGTATGACCTTGACCTTTGAGCTAGATACATTGGTCTTGCGCATGACATACCGTCTGGATGTGGTGAATATCTGTACCAAGCAATTTTAAATTCCAGTTAGAAACGACAAAGATACAGAGCGGATACGACTTGCATGACTATATAACCTTTGAACTCTAAGTTTACCCTTGACCTTTGAGCTAATGACATATGTCTTGCGCTAGACATACCGTCTTGATGTGGTGAACTTTGTACCAAGCAATTTTTAAATCCAGTTAGAAACGAAAAAGTTACAGAGTGGACACGACGTGCAAGACTATATAACCTTTGACCTCTAAGCGTGGTCTTGACCTTTAAGCTAGGGACATTGGTCTTGTGGATGATGCATCGTCCTGACGTGGTGAACATGTGTACCAAGCAAATCAAGTAAGAAACGACAAAGTAACAGAGCGCGGATTTTGCTAACATGACAACAAACATAGTGACTCCAGTATACCCCCTTCAAAAATGTCAATAATCCATGTTCTTATAGATTAATTTATTTTACTAACGCCAAATAAAAAGAATATACAATTGGTTTTGTAGTATAAGTAGTTATGCGAAATACTATTCCGATGATGGGACGTCGTAAATATAATATACGTGTTCTTGGTCACATGGTCATATTCTTGAAGCTACTGTACCATTCAAGCTATGAATATTTCAGAATTCTAACAATGACAAACTAATGTACAAAATGGCCAAATGTGTTTTATTCTCATATAATTACAACTTTGTGTATTTTCACATAAATGCTGCATTCTGATTGGATGAAACGGTCATGTGACCTGTCGTTCATATCCCGATGAAGCAGCTCCGCATGCAAATCAATCGACGGACTACTTTTTCATTCATTCTAAATCTAGCTTCGTTCATCAGCATGGACATGTTAATGTACTTCAGCGTCAAATGAACTGTAATTCCTATTTTATTCGTAATAACTCAATAATTTTCAATAACATAAATGATAAATTTAAACTAACCCGCATTATCCATGTTTTCGTGGTATTTGCCGATCCCGGAAGTCGACGCTCATAACAAAAACTTGTATGACGTAACGTTTGTTTTTCGCGACGTAACATACGCAACGTCGCCTTAAAATTCCCGCCAAAATGTTTGAAATACAAACTCATTTACGGAAGTTATAATGCGAGTTATATTCTAAAATACCGTTAACGCATGTTTTTCGTGTTTTGACATCTGCAGAGTCCCTCGGAAGCGTTGCTGCCCTCGCGCCGATTGGTTTTGTTACTAAATTTAGCCCCGTTCATCTAAAACGAATTTCTCATTCGCCGAAGTGTCGTGACACACCAAAACATGACATAGAAAACATGTCTCAACAATGTATGACATTTGTAAAGGGAGACAACTATTCCTCGTGTGTTTGTGTATAAAGTGTCTGATGGTCTCCCTTTGTATTAGAAAATACGGTACATTTCGACCGGAAGAAACACTTATAGCTCGTTGGTTGTAAAACAAATCGTATAAAATGAAGATTTCTCAGTAATGAGTATCTACGGTAGGTACAGATATATAACTTTGCACGGGAATGAAATGCATTTACCAACGCTACACAAAAATCTCAGCTGTATCTATGAAATGTAAACAAACATTTGTCCATATGTTACTAGGGGTTCAGTGAGGGTTTATACTTCCACGGTGTTGGTAGTCCCAGCCCGTAACTTGACCACCACAACAGCAATACATGAAATAAATACACAAGTTAATGAACGACGGCATTGAAATAAATGAGAAATGGCCGTTCACGCAACCCTATGTATATTTTAAACGATTTGACGGGCTTAGTTACCGACCTTGAGAGAGATCTGGAAAAATATTGGTTGTCGATGGAAGCGTGATGCTCATACCTACATGCCGATCACCTGTAGTACGAGTAAGTACTTCGGTAGCAAGAAATGCGGAATAATTTAAAGTCCCAATATGCCTTAAATGGCTATTTTCAAAAAGCAATAACTTGGCAACCTTTCTGCAGAAAGCACTGTAGTTGAGTCCTAAAGGTGGAAAACGCCGTAAGATGGAAGAAAACGGAAGAAAACAAAATAAAGCATCCATTTGGTTTGTAAACAAAATAAAGACATGTAAACAATAAATGCACAATTTAAAGTCTAAAAGGAGCAACTCTTTCAACATTAGTATTTTGACATCCATACATTATACTAAATGTGATTTTTGGCATACGATTTCGACAGATATAGCTGACATTCGGTCGTCAAGTATAGGTCATTTGTGAAAAACATCCTAATTCTTTGTATTTAGTCTATTTACTGGATGATCGGGAAAAAGGTTTGGGAGAGATACTGTGACTTTAAAACATACATTTCGAAAACAACAAACATTTATTGCATTACTAGTATACAATACAATAAAACATGACTAGTTTTGTTTTCAATTCAAGTGTAGATTATGTGTTACCAGTGTCTATCCGACAATAATACTTGGAGAACTTGAACCTGGAAAAGAAACACGTGACGATAACAATATAGCGAATCCACGTGACAACAATATGGCGAACCCACGTGACCAAAAGATAAGGTTTGAAGCCGTTTTTGTCAACAAAAAAGCCTCGACACATGTTACATTTTTGCTTGTATTTTTTTTAATAACTGTTGGATTGAGGTGACGGACCTTCTTCTACCAAAGACTAAGTACATGTATGATAATTATTATATTCAACGCTCAACACTAATACAATAGAAAACAGTATGCGTTTTTATATAAAAAGTGCAACGGCACCATTCGCAAAAAAACAAATCTGTGCTAGGGTACGCGAACTGTTTTCGCCCTGGTAAGAACGTCGATAGTTGGCCTTTATTAGAGGAAGACGCTCCGAGAGTTGGCCTTTATTAGAGGAAGACGCTCCGAGAGTTGGCCTTTATTAGAGGAAGACGCTCCGAGTGTTGGCCTTCATCAGAGACAGACATTCATTCCTATTTTATCAAAATCAGTCAATTATTAAAAAAACTTAAAGCACAAGTGTAACCCCAGTCTAGATCGACTGTTGACAATTTCGGCTCTGGACTGTAACATTTCCGCGTGGGTTCGAAACAAATCGATAATAAGATAATACAGGGAGAACGAAAAAAAAAGATTACCGTTTCAGTGTCTGTTTATCAGTCCTCTATGTTCTGATATGGCAAAAAAGACTTGCATATGTTTAGACAAAGTGTAAGTTTTTTCTGGTACCAGTTTTAAGATTATAACTCGAATAATTTTTAGAAAAATGTCAATTTCTTAAAATTACCTTATTTTGTCCTTGACGCAATTTTCAATTATCTAAACATGTGCAAGTTTGCTTTGCGATAGTAGATAAATAGATACTGAAACTGTAAACTTTCTTTTTGGACACCCTGTACATGGGAGTGCATATTCTGTATGGTAAACACCGGGTAAAGGACACACATCTACGAATAGTTTAGACATTTTTACGCCAGAGAGAGAGTAATACTTAGTGTGATATAAACTTGAATGTACATGCAATTATTTTTGTAGGGACATGTGATAAGTTTTCATTTATTATGCACATTTGTTTTAGCGTGCGACCTGTTAGAATACCTGAGTATTATTCATACTGCAAAATGTGCTAAAATGCACAGTATTGTAAGACGGGTCCCTTTGTATATTAAAGTATGTGACTCATTCAGTGAATGTCGTTTATATTTTAAGGGTTGTTTTCCCTTAAAATTACCATCATGATGATGATGACTTTTCAATGTTTAACACATTACATTTACTTCTTTAAGAACACTCCATATATGCACATAAAGATATTCAAGTAACCAAAGACACAAATGTGCTTAAAACAAATAGAATAGCAAAGGACATTTAACATGGAATCCTTGCATATCCTTGCTTATCCGTTGTCCGATCAGGGATGCTTTTTAACTAATCAAAACATTCTTACGCTACAATAACAAAAAACACACGATGATTATTTAGCAACAGATCAAATGTACCTAGCTATAGTATTTTACAGAACATGCGATACGCGCCATTCATCGCTATGCCCATCGTAGTTTCTTGTAAACTGTTTCTCCTAAAGGTATTTTATATAACATGACTTATAAATAACTGTCGATAAAGCATACTGTCGATAAATCACATCTTTTTGTGGGGTCTTAAATTCGTGGAATACAAAACATGAAATGGAAACCAATGATTTGCATTTGGGAGGTCGATTAATCGCGGGATTAGTTTTCGTGGTCGAGTTTAATAACGAAATCAACGAAAATTCAACTCCTTGGAAAATAATGAGTTTACAGTATTGCCTTTGTTAACAACCGTGTATAGCTATCTTGGTTCCAGAAGCGTCTAGTACTGAAGATAATGCATTTCTTGACAAAATGGAATGTTCGGCATTGTGTATCGTACATGCGTGTAGCTATAACATTACGGTGGTAAATTTCGGTGGCAAAAAACGTCTAATTCTCGGAGTTCGCGTGAATCACAATCTATAAACGAAGAAAATGAGCTTGCATGCTTCTAGAATTAAATAAAGGTCATGATAATAGGATAGGTGAGATTTAATCCACTTACCGACGTTAATATTCACAGTCTGTCCATTATTACGTAGACTGAAGGTTTCCGTATTAAGCATATGACCGTGTTGTTTAACCTTTATCGTGTATGTTCCTTTGAAGCCTCGAACAGAAAATGAAGTATCGCCGTGGATTGTTTTGGTCACGTGGGTCCTCCAAGTCGTTTTAAACAAAGTTTGGTACGCTCTTCCGGCAGCGTTGGGCTATAATGTAAGCATATAGATGCTAGAGTTTGTAGATGAATACAGTTAAACATGGTTAAAAGTTGTACAATCGGGGCTATTTTATCACGTATAATGGCATGATGCAATACATTTCATGTTTTATACTTGCATTGCTTAGCAAACAACAACATTATACAGATTCAAATTTACCCCACGTAGGGTTCGAATAAAGGTATCGAAAGGAAGCCAAGACTCTTTAATGTTTTAGGACTTCAGACAGCTAAAACTCGGTATTTCACCCGTTTACTGTTGAAACTATGTCATTCAGCTTGGGTATGCAGTTTCGGGGCATTCACCTTTTTGATTCCTGAAACTAGTTCATTCAGCTTTTTGACAGTTGGGCTTTGGCGGATTATTTCTGGTTCGGTTTTGTAATGGACAGTATGCCTAGTATGTATTAGTTTTCTGCGCTCGGCTGTTTAAGTTGAACGCTGCTTTCCCTGTCCGACTCAATATTATCGTTTTGTGTATACAGAACAAATCATTTTAGATTAACTGTGAAATAAGTACATTGCATACTAGTATTGATGAATAACAATACCTTATTCTCCGCCACGAGAGTATGTGATAAGAACCGCCAGGTTACCATTTTGTCAAGCAATGGAAACCGTGGTGAATTTAGTATGACGTCATCACGGAGCTAACCCGTGTCTCCATTTATCGAAACGGACGCTCTAATACAAGGCTATCAAAATAGTCATGGTGGCCCGTGTGGATCGCCAGGACGACATTCACATACATTATAAAAATGCACAACACGTATCCATACATATTAATGTACCAGTGAGAAATTGAGAATACAGCTAGTTGCTCACAGACGTTGCCGCCCCTAACAGTTTACTCTAGTGCATCTGGATAAGCAGTAACCGCTGTGATGAGTTTGATAATGATGTTGACTTACTGTAACATTAGGCCCTTCAAAGAGTGCTGTGTCGTGGTCGAATATCTTCCCGTCCCAAAATCCCCAAAATAAAACGCCCTCTACCGACGGATGACTAAAATACAGGGTAAGGATATCTTCAAGTACCCGGGCCTTCACGTTTTCGTCCGCTGACTTGATTGATAATTCTGTTATCCATAATGGAAGGCCAGCTTGTGCCACCGTGTCTAATATCAGCTACAAAACGGCATTATTTTCTTATATTTTTTGAAATGCATGTGCTAGCTAAAAAGTTACGGACAATGTGGGTCACTGTGACTGGTTTAAGCTTCGCCACTGACAGGGGGACTACTTTAATTTTACAAAAATAACTCAACACTAAACTGTCCGTAACTTTTTTATTACTTTTTTGTTTACCCCATAGTTTCAGTTGTCACACATTTAACAATTGCTTTATAATGTCACAACTAAGCTAAACGCGAATCTAGTTGGATACCTGTACTAGTATTATTTGTGATTATATAAATAAATAAAATTTAGTTAATATACGGAAAATAAATCGACTTAAATTTGACGTTTTTGTGAAATTCCAAATAAGAGTAAATATGATAAAATATTATTTGCACTTAAATCCGTTTTCTCATGCTGTGTGTATTGTTGTAAAAATATGAACAATCGTATTTCTAAGTGTAAAAATGTTACAAATTTTGGATGTACGCATTTCAGCTATATACACACAGAGGAAGCCAAGCTGTGCTAAAATTACCGGTTCATATTCATTTTTTCTTCTACCATAATTTGATAGTGTTTAGTTGCGATAACTATTAAAGTTAAACAAAGCACAGTTTACCGTTGCCGTTTAGCCTTGTAATGACCTTGAAGCAATATGGAATGTATTTATGTAAGCACTTTCTGACGATGACAAGTGACATGCAAGACACGTGTTCGCTGTACATCGAACTAATTTAAACTTCTCCCAGAGTGTGATAACTTTATTAAAATGGTATCACGTACGTCACAATAATGGCATATTGCATTTCTGCAGCCATGTTTACTGGGATTGACTTTGTTCATCAAAAAGTGCATGGTCTTCATTAAATAAACACTTAGTAACTTGTGTAACAGTGAGGCGCAACGTGACAGCAGTAACATGTGGCGAGGCTGTTATTGGTACATTTCTGGGGTAGGTTAATACACAAAGCATCTTCAGCGAAAACTTAGATTTTTCTTAAACCTACAATTTCCTTCTGCTAAACAGGAAAATCAAAATATTGTTTTACATTGTTTGGAAGCATTATCTCAAGAGATACAATAATCAGAAACACATGGCTTATTCTTTTCGGGTATTTTTGGGACATATGTGCAGCTCAATATTTTAACTGAAGTCAAAATATTTAAGTTGTCCCTTAAGATGTTTTGTGAATATCAGCCCTGGAAATAAACTTGAATCCTTCCCCAATACGTAGATCTATCGATTTCTAAAACGAAAATTGCCGAGACATGCACTATTATCATTGTTACATCATAGAACATCATGATCGAACATCTTAAAATGGACGTTTTAGGTGCGAAAAAATAATGACGTAACGTCACATGGTGACGTCGACTTCGGCTGGCTCATACTAGTAATCATATCACATTTTATCACATAACCTGTGGTCCAGCAGTGCCGTAAAGCCGTGCCTTAAATATCGTTCGGTACTACCAGAGCGAGCAATGAATATTTAAATTAGTCTGACGCGACCTAAGCCAATCCATGCCTTGATCGGCTCATGACGTCAGGATAATACCAACGTCGCCATGACGTCGCGCTCATTGTACTGCTTAATTTTGTCTGAAACCTATACGGCGTACATCATCATTTTGAAGAATAATGAACGTTCTCTAAGGTTATGTGATAAATAGAATCCTACATTCGTGCTCATTACATACGAGTTTTATTAAACTCGTCGACAAAAACATTATGACACTCGGAAAAGCCTCGTGTCATATATTTTGTCCACTCGTTTAATAAAACTCGTATGTAATGAGTACTCATGCAAGATCCTCTATATATGAACATGAACAATGTAGTTTAAAAATTATAAAAACACTTACCATGTGAACTCTTCGTCGAAGCAAGTTGACATTTATATGTCAATAAGGACTGGTTTTCATTAATATCAGTAACGTTACATTAGTATTTTAGACATGTCGCTCGTCCGGTTGTTAAATGAACAACCCTCGTATACTACTGATTTAATTGAATACGTACTTTATATGCATGGGGATCGAAGTTCATATTTTTCAGATGACTCTGTATTCCAACTCCGTATATCGGTACCCCGCTGTCTTTGAAGCGCTTCGCCTGATGGACCAGAGGCTGCAAAACAATCATTACATTATTGCAACAAAATAGTTTCATATTTTCTTTTGCAACTAACAAAATATTTTTATTTTTATGGCACTTGAATACGTCAATTAATATATTATTATCATCACCGCCAGCTTCTGAAATTGTTATGCCGCATCCATGTTTTATAAATTTACTTTATAGACATTTTTTTAAAAAGAGAGGGTTTTTAGTAACTTTTTACCAATGAAAAAAATTAAACATCGAATTGATTTAATTTGATATTTTAAACCAAATAAATAACAAACCTTCCTATGAGTATATTGCATGTTGCATATTTGACAACAATTTTGATTTTCTTCCACATGTAAAAAAGATGCTGGTTCCTTGTGAAAGGGTAAGTTAATATTAAATATGAAAACGTCCAGGAAAACCGTTTAGTTGATATAATCAGCAGCCGTGCATAACTGAAGAATTTACCTTTCTGCAGACGCATCGTAGCCCCCCCCCCCCCCGCTATAGTTACGAGTGTTCGTTGTAACTAGGATGACACGCTATCATTCAAAATGGCGTCGAACATAGAGATTTAGCGAACGAAAAAAGACGTCAAAACCCGAATCAACCCGAGTTTTTGTATGGAGAAGTGTACAGTAAATTATAAATTTAAATATGAACTTCAATATTGATCTTATTTAGTTTGAGTACACGGATAGCCAATCATATCGTCTGTTACTGGCTAAGAGTTTCATATAGTGTGATCTGATTGGTTGTCCTTATCCCTAAGTCAAGTAAGATCAATATTGTATATCAACCAGAGCCATGCCATGTTCCAGCACACCGAAGTCGTTGAGGAAGAGTTTAACGTTTGGGTCTACAGCATGGGTATCCTGGAACATCTGTGATGTTATATTTGGGTTGTGCAGATGTTTTTCATACCAATCGCCATGGAGATTCTCATTGTTTACATCCCAATGCTCAACCCTGTGGTAATACGATAATATACTCAGTCTGGTAGTCAACGTCGGCTATATTGGTTTGGCGTTTATAAATGACAAAAGTTGTTTAAATTCAGTCTTGTTTTTTATTAGAATGCACGTTTATTTTTGTTTGTATTGCGTATTTTGAAAGCAACGCTCATCAAATATCGTCGAAAAATAGGATAATATATTGATAGTCCGTGTCAGTTATTTTTGTTTGGCGTTTATAAATGACATCTATTAAAGTTTTTGAAATTCATGTTTTGTTATTTTCGTTTGATGCATTGTGAAAGAAACTGTCATCAATAATGCCGACGGAAAGACATTTTGATGTCTCATTGAAAAACATTTTATAAACATGTTAGGATTACAATATCGCATTTGCAGGTAGGCAATGATATATACATTTCAACATCATTGAAAATCACCTCAAATAAAAACTTTCAAAAGGGATATACTGGTGACTATTCGTCTCTCAAAAGTACGAGTTTATATTCTTAAAAACTCTTATATAGAACATAAGTCTCTGTTCTCGTTCTTTTTTGTGGTTTGTGCCTTTGCCGTAACTGTATCAATGATAAAGAGTAATAAACATTTTTTTTATAAAGTTTATGTTATTTAAGATACAATAAAAAAGTTTTTGGTTTATTCTTTATTAATTATACAAGTTACCTGTGTTTGTGATCTGTCATTTCCGCTGAATGCTGTGTTCCCTGTCCGATTTATTATTATAGAACTCTATTGACATGACAGCATGTTAATGCAATTTACTAGTTGTAGGATATAATCATGTATGTAGTCAATACCCGTTGACTCATTGAATTGAATTTGGAAAGAACAAATACCAATGCACAAGTAAGCGAAATATAGTGGTTGTCCGGTCCGTTCGTCCGAAAATGTTAACCAAAACTGTGAAGTATAAATATTTCCATGTCCATCAAGGCATTCATTTCAAACTTGACCTGCTTGTTAACCATCGTAAACATCTTGCACTGCCAAAGCCATGTAGCACTATCAAACATGTCAACATAATTATGGCCCCCGGTTGACTTAGCTAGTTTTAATGGACGAGGCTTCCACCGGGGCATTTACTGAACACAGGTTTGTTATAATTGTAATCACGTAAATATGTTATTATATAAATAACACATGGCTGCGAGGGTGATAGTAAATAATACCAACCCGAGAATAGTTATATCACCCGAGGCGAAGTATTATTTACTGTCACCCGAGCAGCCATGTGTTATTTATTTTATTATACCGAAATAAATACAACCATTTTGCGAAATAAAATATCAACAAATGTAAGCAGAATATAGATTGCCGTTATGATAATTTTACATGTACAATCTCAGTCCGTATAAGTTTTTAATGATTTTGTGCTATTTTTAGTAAATCTTGTCAGTTTCAACGGTTGATATCGACAAGATTTACTAATAATAGCATGTTAAATATACCCAAACATATAAATAGCATACGGAGACTCTCTAGCAGGGTGTTTTCCAGCCTCGTTTTTACTAGTAGTGATCGAACAAAATATCACGGAAGGTCTATGGGGAAAATACATTGAGAGGTCACGTGAGGTATAATAGAACGCTATAACTAATCCTATGACTTACAGGTTTTTTGTGTGTCCGACAACTCCATTAATTCTGTCATGAATTAAAGCAGGCAGATTCTGTTGGCTTGTAGAAACCACCCAGCTCTGTACATGACGTGCCACGCCCCAGAATATATTGTGGGCACGAACTTTTATCCTGTTATTGAAAAAAAATATAGTTTCCTATAAGCATTTTGCGTATGTTTTTATGCACATGTATTGTAACATGTTTGTCAGTCACTAAGTTACATGAGAACCAAATACAATAATACACTAATAGAATAAGGAACTTGTTTAAATGAATAAAGCTGTCAATGACGGAGTCAGTAATGTGTGTGTGAACTTAGAGACAAAGCAACTTTTAGTGAGGTCTGTCATAATTGTAGTTATCACACAATGGCGTGCAGACAGTAAAATCACATATATAAAAATATAGAATTCACAAATACGTAAATCCTTCAAATGACATTGAACAAAGAGATCATCTAAACATGCAGACACTCATGCATCATCGTTGAATCATACAATTAGCATAGTTTCTTTGTCAAAGACAAAGCGATGTTTATTATTATATTGGTGTTATGTGCTATGGCAAAACAATATTATTAAAGACAATGGTTATTTCACAGAACCGCGTATGTGTTCCAGTCATTAGTTGGAATTATTTGTCTCCCAAATCAACATTAAAATACCGGCCAGGGGTGGCATTCAATATTATTCTTATTTGACTTACGGACAAGGATAACCAATCAGGTCACACACTATTTAACGCTTGGTCAGTAACAGGCGGTATGATTGGCTAACCTTTTTCTCAAAGTAAATAAGATCAATATTGAATACCACCCCTTGCCATTGCTTTTGTTGCTCAAAATATACTGATTTTTACGAAATTATAGGCGATCGATGCAGTTTCTTCAAAAGTGTTCAAATTTGTATTTAGCATTAGAAGGTCGTAAGTACAAAATCAATAGTTTGATCAAACTAGAAAACAAGAGGGCCCAAAGGGCCCTAGGTCGCTCACCTGTCGTACTAGTGCATGCACACCCCTATGGTGATCCTACACATTTTCTGAATAAAATTTAAGGAAATTCAGCCTCTATTGCAAGTTTTTGTATGATTTGACCATGTGACCAAGCGTTTGACCCCAGATGACTTAATTAATATCAAACTTAACCTAGATTGTGTTGAGATGATTATTAGGACCAAATTTCATAAAGATTAAGTCGAAATTGTAACCTCTGGTGACTACACAGGGTTTTTCTATGATCTGACCTATAATTTAAATAAAATATTTCCTCCATATAACTGTACAAATACATGCTATAAAGACAGAACAATACCTTAACACTTAAAAAAACAATTATGGTTCCAGTGGGGTTTGAACCCACGACCCTCAGGAAAATGTCAATTGACATTGTGACCTTGTTTTTGACGCCAGATGACCCAAAATCGAATTTGGCCTAGATTTTGTTGACAGGATCATTGTGACAAAGTTTCATAAAGATTTAGTTGAAATTGTAACCTCTGGTGACTGACTACACAAGGTTTTTCTATGATTTGACCTTTATTTTAAACAAAATATTTTGGAATATTTTTCCTCCATATAACTGTACAAATACATGCTATAAAGACAAAACAATACCTAAACACTTAAAAAAATAAAAATTAAAATTATGGTTCCAGTGGGGGTTGAACCCACGACCATCAGGAAAATGTACAAATACATGCTATAAAGACAAAACAATACCTAAACACTTAAAAAAATAAAAATAAAAAAATAAAAATTATGGTTCCAGTGGGGGTTGAACCCACGACCATCAGGAAAATGTACAAATACATGCTATAAAGACAAAACAATACCTAAACACTGAAAAAAATAAAAATAAAAATTATGGTTCCAGTGGGGGTTGAACCCACGACCATCAGGAAAATGTACAAATACATGTTATAAAGACAAAACAATACCTAAACATTTAAAAAATAAAATAATAAAAAAAAAATTATGGTTCCAGTGGGGGTTGAACCCACGACCATCAGGAAAATGTACAAATAAATGCTTTACAGACAAAACAATACCTAAACACTAAAAAAAAAAAATAAAAAAAAAAATTATGGTTCCAGTGGGGGTTGAACCCACGACCATCAGGACAATGTACAAATAAATGCTTTACAGACAAAACAATACCTAAACACTCAAAAAAAAAAATTATGGTTCCAGTGGGGTTTGAACCCACGACCCTCAGGAAAATGTCTACGCTCCCTACAGCGCTTTGATTTCCTCTTAACCATTACAATTCACACCCTGCTATAGAATACTAGAATATTTTGATATTTGACCTTTACAAAACTGCTTTGAACCCTGATACACATTTTCATTGGTTGGTGAAAGTTTATTGTATGTATAGAGAGTAGAGAGTTACAGCAGAGAGTTAAGTGACCATGAAGACTACATGTTGAAAGGTTTAAAACAAGGTTTTTTCTATAATTTGACCTAGTGAGCTAGTTTTTGACCTCAGATGACCCAATATCGAACTTGACCTAGATTTTGTTGAGATGATCATTGTGACCAAGTTTCATAAAGATTAGGCCAAAATTGTGACCTCTAGAGAAGACACAACCCAATTGTTGACGGACGGACAGACGGACGGACAGACGGATGGACGGACGGACGGACGGACAGACGGACGGACGGACGACGGACGAAGTGTGATCACAAAAGCTCACTCTGTCACTTTGTGACAGGTGAGCTAAAAACTGTCTGAAAACTACTCTTTACTTATAAAAATCAAGCTATTTAAGCTTCAGCTTGGTCAATATGACCACTTCCGATTTTCATGAAAATAGGCTCATAAGAAGCGCCTTGAGATGCAAATTTCAAATATACATGAGTCGAATTCTAAGCCAGCGAAATGTTAAATTCGTGCTGTGTAACCCACATGTAGCTGTATCATTGATAGTAATCTTAGATAAAATACATTATATATAAGCCAGTCTCCAGGAAAACCTGCTATAATGACATTATGTAATTACTGCGTGTAACAAGGTTTTAAAAAAGCTTTCAAATAGGAAAAAATGACATATCTATAGATTCAATTTTAAGTCATTTATCCATATATTACTACATCTTAGCCTTAAGATTTCTTACGAATTATGTCGAAATAATTTACTTTGTTGCTATGGTGACCAATTTCAGAAAAGTACTCTGAATGAGAAAAATGAGCAGTTCGTTGTTTAATAATAGTAGTAGCCTTTCTCTAAATGTGAAAATTTACAATTTGGATGTATATTTTAAAACTTAAAACATCATTCTAAAATTTGATACCAGTTTGACTAGTTTATGTCAAGAATTGATCAAATGCAGTTATTATACAGTACTTGTTACAACGACGTCGAATAACGTTTGAATGACGTTTGCGACGTCACGCAAAAGGGTCTTTATAGGGCCTCGACAAAACAGCTGTAACTTCCTTAAAAATCAAGACACTAACAAAATTTATTTTGTATTTTGCTTCATTACAATTACTCTTTCAAATAATAAAAAATCTCAAAATCATTTTTTTGTCAAAATAGCAGGTTTTCCTGGAGACTGGCTCATATATATATTACTCTTTATCAATGATACAGTTACCTGTGTGGTAAACGATAAATTAGAAACTTTAAGGTACATTACCCGTGTGTCCTCAATGCATGTATAGCATTTAATGGTTTGTCATAATCCACATGTCCCTGAAAAGGAACAAAAATCATATATTTCAAATGTCCTCAAGGTAACAAACCACCAAATAGATTTGTTCTTTAACTCAATGTAAAGTGACAAATTGCTTCCCTACGGAATAAAATCAGAGTTAAAATAGAATTGTCAAAGATTTGCAAAATTTTGGTAAAGTTGCCTGTATATGCCATTATAAACCACACTGACATTCAAAATAACTTGCGAAACATTGGCATTTTGTAGATATTTAGTATTTTTACATCCAAAATTCTATAGGGTATTGATAATAAATACCCAATGCGCGATATGAAGAGTGGTTCAACTTTCTGATTTGCCATAAATCTTTCATAAAGCAACCGCCTGTGTCTTTCTATTACATAAATACTTGGTTAGGTAGGAAAATTACCTCTTACATACATTTTAGCCCGATCTGTGAGGCAGCACCTTTAACGTGTTTATTCAGTAAAGAGTAAAGGTCCATAAAAGCACCAACCTTAGTTTTTTCCATCTGGGACCATTTTAAAGCATTTTCGAGAACTGCCCATTCAAAATTGTCATAGAATGCCTGTGCGTATTGAGAGTAGTTGGGGTCCACAATCTGGCTGGCACCTACAGCACTGCCAAAACCAAACTCGTGTTTCGTTTGTGTGATCTGAAAATGATAACTTCAAAGACATAAAATACATGTACATGTTCAATTTTATTCATTACAGTCTATAGCCTGTTTATTCAGGCCTGTCACTTGTATACAAACATTGCAAATAACATAACATTGTGTTTTATTTGGAAAAAAGCAGTGGAAACCAATACCTTATTCACTAAGCCACATACTAATATATAAAATATATATCAAAATACAGTCAACTCTCGTTATTTCGAATTTCACGGGACCGTGGAAATTACTTCGACATAACGAAAATGGTTAATCG
Organism: Spisula solida; assembly: GCA_947247005.1. Lineage (NCBI taxonomy): Eukaryota > Metazoa > Mollusca > Bivalvia > Venerida > Mactridae > Spisula > Spisula solida. The sequence goes on along the minus strand of OX365959.1, from coordinate 38,482,918 downwards.
GGACAAAAAATAATTCGACATAACGAAAAATTCGAGCCGAATTCGAGCCGAAACTTCGAGATGGGTCTCGAGATTTCATATAGACAAAGAAGGAGAAAAATCGGGACTTGAAAAAAACTTCGACATAACGGAAAATTCGATATAAGCGAGTTCGAGATAACGAGAGTTGACTGTAATACATTAATAAGAGAATTAGCAATGTTCATATACACAATGTTATGTTAACGGGTGACTGACCTGGTTAAACGAGTTATACTAAATTACAGGAAAGTATTGCACGGGATGACAATCTAATTACAATGTATACTACTAGTAATTTCGTGTATAGTATTACACTTCCCAAACGGGTATACATTCTTAATATAATAGTAACATTCCTAAAAACATAAGTCACCAATCAGAAAATCGGACAGCAAGGAAAGCTTCCCCACGATCATAATAACGCACGTAGACGTTTTCCGACGTCTGTCGATAATTTTACGTGGGTTTTTTTATTGGTCGATAGAATTCGCTCCATGACATAACGTCATGTCTGTTAAGAGTAAAATTTTAATGATTAAATGTAGAATTTAACCGCCATAGATCTGCGTTTTCATTGGCTCGAAATGTAGGTTATATTCTAAAGGTGTAAACTAGGAGCAGATACGACTTATAGAGTGAGTGTAATGAAAATAATACGTCTCCATAAATGCAAAGTTTTTAAGGGAAGCCAGAGACTATAGATAAGTATACTCTCAGGGGAGACAAACCAACAGGGAACATGGTATTTTGCAAATGAGTGGACCAAGACAATTGATAAATAAGTATCTTACCTCAACATCATATTCAGCATTCGATGCTCCTGTCACACTGAAATTCAAAATATCAAGTTTATGTTACATTTATAAACGAGTTCATCCAACCATAGGATTCGAAATATACCACATGCTTGTTAGAACCAATCACATGTCGAGTAGGCGTCTGGAGTATTGAGCACTGTATCTTTTGTTAGAATGATTGTGGTTCATGTTTTCGATGACGCCATATTAGGAAATTCTCTCTTTTTTGACGTATACCAGTTACAATATAGTCAAGCATTGTATCTTTTGGTTAATGCTGGTTTTTCATATTTTCCATGACGCCATATTAATTTTGTAAATTCTCTCTTTATTGACGTACACTAGTTACCATACAGTGAAGCATTGTAACTATTGGTAGAATGATTGTTGTTCATGTTTTCCATTACGCCATATTGGGGAATTCTCTCGTTTTGGTGTACACTAGTTCCCACACAGGGAACCATTGTATCTTTTGGTAGAATGATTGTTGTTCTTGTTTTCATGACGCCATATTTGGAAATTCTCTTCTTTGACGCAATATTGGGAAATTCTCTCTTTTTTGACGTACACTAGTTACTATATAGTCAAGCATTGTATCTTTTGGTAGAATGATTGTTGTTCTTGTTTTCATGACGCCATATTGGGAAATTCTCTTCCTTGATGCCTGATTTGGAAATACTCTCTATTTTGACGTACACTAGTTACTATAAAGTCAAGCATTGTATCTTTTATAGAATGAGTGTTCATGTTTTCTATGATGTCATATTGAAAAATTCTCTCAATTTTGGTGTACACTAATTACCATATAGTGAAATGTACCTGACTGAGATGTCGGCTTTCCTGATCTGTTCAATCCTTGCATTGGCCTCGGTCTTCCAGTGTGTATTTTGAGGAACCAGTTGTAGACTAGTGTGGTCAATGAGGTAGTTAACACTGACGTCAGTCAATTGTACATATATATTACAATTATGTGCACCTAAAAACAAACACAGTGATTACGAGCACATGTATTAATCCATACGGAATTAGAGTTTTGGTCGCTCTACCGACATATATCAATCACCATCGACACCCCCATGCCCTGGAGTTATACATCGCCATCAGCGTATGAAAGAAGAGGAATACGGAATTTAAATGAGAAGGAAAACTTCATCCAGCAGAAAACAGTGAAAGTAGAAGCCGGTTTTCGCGTTTATGCTGACCGTCCACTAGGGAACCACTATTTTTATTTCGTCGTAGGTGTGATGCAGCCAATGAGCAAAGCCCAGACCACCTATAAATGGCACACAATGTATAGGGTTTACTTAAACTTGCTTTTAAAAACGACACATCCTCTCTGAACATACTTCACGATTTCTACGCTGTAATGTTTTGGCAACTGACAAACATACGAAATTAGAACGAATATTTAGGAATCTAAACCTCGACTTCCCCATCTCAATGCAGATGCCGTAACCACTGAGTTATGTGTGACGGCAGTGTATCAAGTCTTGTCTTAATGTGCATATGAATACAGCGAATGATGTTTTGACAAGATAGATCCTTTCTATGGACATATTAGGCCTTTATAGCCAAATTTGATTTTGTGTCTTGCACCTGTGGACAAACCATGTTGTTGCCATTGTTCATTAACGTCCTGTTCGTTTTATGCTTAGTTGTTCTCTGCTTTTTTTTACTGAAGACTGCTTTCCCTGTCCGATTTGTTTTATCTTTGTAAAATTCGTAAAGATTGTTTTGCAATTTGTAATGTATTTCCCAGGTTGTATCCATATATAGCAGCAGGAATTTGAAATCCTATCCATTAAATATCAAAGCAGTTTATCCATTCAATATCGCCCTACACATTTATTACTCTGAAAGGATGGCAACACCCCCCCCCCCCCCCCCTCCAAAATGGAATCCCATAGCCAGTGCTAACAATATAAAAGATACAACAATAAATTAGCACTTATTTGCTTGTTTATAAAAAGTAATAATCGTTATATTTCACTGAAACCTTCACGTACCTGATTCAAGTGTATGCATCCCACCAATCTCCACCCACTGTCCCATCTGAACATATATATCCTTACTCAATGGTGTATGCAGCTTATGTCCTGCGAACAAATGAAAACATAGAGACGTGTGGTGTTCCTGTACGACGTTGATCGGGTCCGGGTTAGCGAACAGTTAGTTTTCAGGACAAGGCTTATAATAATTTGCTAAACAGAACAGATATTTATGCAGATTTGTACATAGTACATCATCTATACACATAGCATAGAAACATATATACATATTATGCATACATAGAGGATCTTGCATGAGTGCTCATTACATACGAGTTTTATTAAACGAGTGGACAAAATGATATGACATGAGGCTTTGCCGAGTGTCATATAGTTTTTGTCGACGAGTTTAATAAAACTCGTATGTAATGAGCACGAATGTAAGATTCTATTTATCACATAACCTTAGAAAACGCTCAATATTGTTCAGAAGGATGATGTGCGCTGCCTATGTTTCAGCCAAAATTTAGCGGTACAATGAGCGCGACGTCTTGGCGACGTTGATATTATCCTGACGTCAGTGACGGATCAATGCATGGATTGGCTAACGTCACGTCAAGCTAATTTAAATATTTATTGCACGGTCTGGGAGTGCCGAACGATATTTACGTCACGGCTTTACGGCACTCCTGGACCGCATGTTATGTGATAAACAAAGTTATTACATGCATATTGTTTTAGTAAATAAATTAACAGTCGAGAATAAACCATAGTATAAGTTGTTAGTTCATATTATTCAAAATATTATTTCTGATTATTACAGCTTTTTTTATAATATATAGCTAATTTATATAACTGAGTTCAATAGTTCCAAAAATTTAAACATACTTGGTCTAGCGTAATCGTACTTTTTAATATATAGTTTTCTCAAATCATCAAAACACGGACACATTATAACAAGAGGATCATAGATCATGTGGCTCTCAACTGCTAAACGTGGTCAAACTTTGAACTTGACCTTAAGGTCATCAAGATAAACATTTTGACTAAACTTGATGAAAGCTTAAGCAAAAATGTGGCCTCCAGAATGTTAACAAGGTTTTCCTATTATTTGACCTATTGACCTAGTTTTTGACCCCACATGACCCGATTTAAAACGTGACCTTAAGGTCATCAAGACAAACATTTTGACCAAAGTTGATGAAGATTGAAGCAATAATGTGGCCTCCAGAATGTTAACAAGGTTTTGCTATTATTTGACATAGTGGCCTAGTTTTGACCCCACATGACCCGATTTCAAACGTGACCTTAAGGTCATCAAGACAAACATTTTGACCAAAGTTGATGAAGATTAAAGCAATAATGTGGCCTCAAGAGTGTTAAAAAGGTTTTCCTATTATTTGACCTTTTGATCTAGTTTTTTACCCAACATGACCCAACTTCAAACTTGACTTACGGTCACCAAGATAAACATTTTGACCAGACTTCATGAAGATTAAAGCAAAAATGTGGCTACCAGAGTGTTGACAAGGTGTTTCTATTATTTGACCCATTGACCTAGTTTTTGACCCCATATGAACCAACCTCGAACTTGACCTTAGAGTCATCAAGATTAACATTTTGACTAAACTTCATGAAGATTAAAGCAAAAATGTGGCCATTAGAGTGTTAACAAGGTTTTCCTATTATTTGACCTTTTGATCTAGTTTTTGACCCCACAAGACCCAACTTCAAACTTGACCTAGATTTCATTGAGATACAACTACTGACCACGTTTGGTGAAGATCAAAGCAAAAATGTTGCCTCAAGAGTGTTAACAATGTTCTTCTTTTATTTGACCTATTGACCTAGTTTTTGATCCCACAAGACCCAATTTCAAACTTAACCTAGATTTCATTGAGATACAACTACTGACCAAGCAAAATTGAAAGTGCTAGAGTGTTAACGGTGAAATGTCTAACGGACAGACTGACAGACGGACGACGGACAAAAACAATCACAAAAGCTCACCTTGCCCATTTGTGGCAGGTGAGCTAATAAAATGATATTCGTCTTCAATATCTCCTATATTAAAACATTGGCATAATCGGTCATTTCTTTCTAGTCTATTTCTATGATCATTCTATGTTTTTGGACACTATACATTTTATTTTTAAAGCTTTTGTAAACAAGTTATCAATTCGAGTATGTTCATAAAACCTGACCATCTTCTATACGGATAGATAGATATACTTTATTCCTCCAATAAGGAGAGCAAAACATGTTTACAAGTTATAACATAGTTACAAAACGTGTCATGTTACAGAGCAGAGGATCTACATGTACATGTATATATACATTTAGAGCAAATAATAGTTATTGCAATTTCATAACAATATTACATAATTAACAATGACAATACAGCATTCATTGTCTGAATAGTACTAATATTTATACAATATATGTCTTATATGTTGAGTAATTGTACACAATGACTTGTGTCATACTTAAAAGCTCAATACTAGGTTGCCTTAAACGAAAGTCGAAAATTAAGACTGTTAAGTACAAGCTACTGTCGCCCAGATTACAGATACACCGTGGTTAACATAAAAGCGTTTACACTGATTTAGCAAGGTCCACATGTTTGAGAGTTCTACCATTGTTCTGAGTAGAAATGCTCAGTATGAGCCAACATTGTTCGATGCTGTTAGAACTCATGAATCTTAGATACAGACTGAATTGTATAAAAAGAAGATTTATTGAAATTGAAACTGTGTGGTTAAAGAAAGATATAAATGACCCTACGTGTACGTGTAAAATATCGCACTTACCGTTTGTAAGGTCACAGCTTAACATTGCAGAACGTGTACGTGTAAAGTATCGCAATTACCGTTTGTAATGTCACAGCTTAACATGGCAGAACGTGTACGTGTAAAGTATCGCACTTACTGTTTGTAAGGTCACAGCTTAACATTGCAGAACGTGTACGTGTAAAGAATCGCAATTACCGTTTGTAAGGTCACAGCTTAACATGACAGAAACACTTTCATACATGGCGCCCTGTGCAAGGTTCAGTACTTTGATGTATGCCGAGAACTGGTAGGTAGATCCCGGTGTTATATGAACATCCTGTGACAATCCGTGCCAGTTTCGGTGCCTTTAAACACAATAGATAGTCTGTGTTATGCCTACATGGCACTGGCTTAGAATAAGAAGGTCGTAAGTACAAAATCAATATTTTGAAAAAAGAAACAAGAAAAAAATGTCTGAAAACTGCTCTTATAGAAAAACAAGCATTTTAAACTTCAGTTTGGTCAACATTACCTCTTCCGATGTTCATGAACATAGGCTTGAGATGCAGATTTCAAACATGCATGAGTCCTAAAAGGGCGTAGATTTTTTTTGTAAGTAGTACTTACCAATGTACGACCTTTCAATTCTAAGTCAGCGATGTGCATAAAATCCCAACTCTTCACGATAGCTCGTTAACATACGGACATTCTGGCCATGGTTCGGAAGTTGTTAATTTAGTGAGGTTATTTGACTAATTAATACACCGTTAATACGGGAATATGGTAGTGATATGGTTTCATTTGACTCGGGCTGCGGTTTCGGACCCGGGTGATTTTCAAAAGACACAGAAAGGACCCAGCATCATTCAAGTATGTGCACCATTTTGGACCCGAAGTCATTTTCGTTTGTTTCTTTGATTATTGCCAGTCAAAAAAACTTATTCAGAAGAGCGGGGTTTTGGGCCGTTATGTAGAGGTTACGTTATTTTTTTATACCAGTAGGCCTACTACATTGCAATTCATCTAAAATAGGTCGATTGAAAAAAAATGTCTACAACTTATAGCACTCTAGACACACCAATCCATATGGAGTCCATCACAACGAGTGTATGGAATAAACGTGTTCCTACTTTTAAATGCACAGCAACAAGTAAAGAAAATAATGGCGTCATACCCACGAAAATATGTGATGTTCTATTACCTTACCTATTTGATATCATGACACTGTGAAATCCACTGTAGTGATCCTTACTTGACGTCAGTGTACAGCCACCTCGACATTCCCAATCTTGGTTCACATTCACAATCTCCATGTCATGATTCTTGAGCAGTTCTACGCCGGCCAATGTTGATTTCACCAAACATAGAACGAACAATACGTGCCTCGACGCCATCGTCTTGAAGAACAGTGTTTATAGATAAGTTAGTATCTGGGACCGAATATAGTTAAGTATATACGTTCCTGATTAGTATGTATAAAACTTCATACATGGTTCATGTCGAAGTTTTATCAGTACGGTCACAATTAACACATGCACAAGTTAATTTGATAAAACTTCGTGCCATAAAGGAACAGGGTACTGTTTTATCAAAGCACTTACAGAAATCTTAAATTTACGTCCAAATTTTAATTCTTTATACTGTTTTAACTGTTACGAATTGTGGTTAAGGGGTATGCAATATTAACTATGATTTTGTGAATGAACTCCTACAGTTAATATTTGTCCCCTTTTTGTATGTGTAAAGGCTTTATAAGAAATTTAAATTTGAGCGTAAATTTAAGAATTTCGTAAGTGCTTTGGAAAACATTACCCAGGGCCTTTGTGGACACTCTCAGGGCATTATCAAGAGTTCCTTCCCTTAGTACAATAAAACACTCGGGGGGGGGGGTTCACGAGTTATGTGCCTTGTTAAAAGAAATTTGTCATGGGTAATCCGTATAGATAGATAGGTAGGTAGGTGGGTAGGTAGGTAGGTATGAATCCTAACATGTTTTGGATAAATGGTTTTTAATATTACAGAAGAATATTTTTGAAGCTCTTTACGTAATGCTTCTAAACAATGTAACATATCATCATGATTTTCCTGTTTAGCTGATACATTTAAGGAATATGAGATTGTAAGAAAATTCGAATTTTTCCCTTGATATGCTTTGTGGCTACCACCCAGACATATGCCTTAAATGGCTTTTTTAAAATATAACTTGGTAACCTATCTGCAAAAAGCTGTTTAGTTGAGTCCTAAAGGTGGAAAACGCAGTAAGATGGAAGAAATAAAGCCTCCAGTTGGTTGGTAAACAAAATAATGAAATGTAAACAATAAATGCATTGTTTTAAGTCTAAGGGGAGTAACTCTTACAAAATTAGTATTTTGTCATCCATACATTTTACTAAAGGTGATTTTTGGCATACTATTTCGACAGATATAGCTGACATTCGGTCGTCAATTATAGGTAATTTGTGAAAAAACATCCTAATTCTTTGTTTTTAGTCCATTTACTGGATGATCGGGAAAAAAGTTTTGGGAGAGATAATGTGACTTTAAAATGGTACTTTTTCTATAATAGATGGCCGCCAAAAGTCCATTTGGCAAAAAGTGACCCCCAAGTCCGTCAATCGATTTAGGACAGCTGAGATATCAAGCTAAGCGAAAATCTTGTTGGGTCTGTTCACCAATTTGATAATGAAATTCGGTCTGTCAAATAGACTACAGTTTATATAAAAATTTGAAGAAATATGGCATGAGTTTTCTCCCTTAATTTGTATTATTGCAGTAACATGAAATCGTACTAAGTACAAAGTACATATCGATGGCTTAGAAGAAAAGGGTTTAGATTAGATTAGAGCAAAATCTCAATTGTCGAGATTTCTACTTGAGATGATTCGGGAGATCTGGACCAGGGGTTGTTGGCTGACATACAGTAAATGCTGGACAAAATACACAGTTCTCCATAAAAGACGAGAAATTCTCTCAAAACCAAAGATACGCTGGGTTACCAGAACAGCTATATGATTGTGTTTAGTAAAAACGAGTGCTGAAGTATTTTAGATAAACTATTTGTCACCATTTTAGATCATTGACGTTATAAAGGGAGCTTATTTACCACTAGGTCAGCATGAAGACCTTTAATATACGAACATTGCCGAAAAAGAAACACATTTAAAAACAATATCCCAGTAATATATAGGGCATAGCCAGTCAATTACAAACTCAACAAGACTGCGTTCAATAAACGCTTATGCCCCCTGTGGAAGCCTTGTCCATAAATAAGTCTAAGTCCAAAATTGGGTCATGGTGAAGGTCAGAATGGGATTAGTTGATACAGGCGTGTGGAGAGTGTTCATATACAACATACATGCAAGTATGAAAGCTTTGTAGCAAGCCATATTAATGCTAGAAGAAAAGTTCTGTCAATTTGGGTTAACCAAGAATTAGGCCCTTTAATAAGTCTAAGTCCAAAATTAGGTCAAGGTGAAGGTCAAAATGGGGTCAGGTGATACAGGCGCGTGGAGAGTGTTCATATACAACATCCATGCAAGTATGAAAGCTTTGTAGCAAGCCATATTATGCTAGAAGACACGGTCAATTTGGGTTAACCAGGACGGACGAACGAACGGACGAACGGACAGGTGAATCACTATATGCCTCCCGATCTATCGATACGGGGGCATAAAACAGTTTTAAACGATATCCTAATATAGGGCATAGTCAGTCAATTATTACCAAATTAAACACAGTTTTAACAATATCCCAATATAGAGAGTCTAAAAAGTCAATTACCAAACCAAACATTTTTTAAACGATAGCCCAATATTAATATACCGGATGTATATTTTCCAGGATTCCCGAGAACATAGACGGGTGGGTTGGGATTCGACAAGGATACTTGAATGATAATTTCAAAAGTTTGTTTTATTGTTAATTGAATTTCCATGTATGCATTGTGCTACCAGATATATCGTTGGCTTAGAATTATTGAGAAAACAAGAAAAAAACTATCTGCGAACTACTCTTTACTTATAGAAAAATAGGCTCATAAGAAGCACCTTGAGATGCAGATTTCAAATATGCATGAGTCTTATAAAGTCGTAAGTAGTACTTACGACCTTCTTATTCTAAGCCAGCTATATATAATCAGATAAATACTGTAGTGCACGTTAATCAGTCCAAATACATAATAGATATGAGCCGTTCTCCAGGAAAACCGGGCTTAGTGACAAAAATATGAAAATTACGATGATATAGCATTAGAAAGACAAGACTCTTTTGAACAGTTTCTGAGAATTTTAGCAAAATATAACATCAAATTCCAAAGTTACATACTTTTAAAACCAACCACTCCCCCGTACTTTGTTAGTGACGTCGCAAACGTCATGCAAACGGTATTTGACGTTACGTTAACAAGAAGTTCATAAATCTAGTAATTGATAAGTACTTGGCGTAAACTTTTCAAAATTGTATCACATTTTAAAATCATATTCCCTTTTTAATAAAACATATCTAAATTGTGAATTTTAGCTTTTAAAGTGACGTAGCTACTGTTTTCAACCACTAACCCCTCCTTTTCTCAATATGGATACTCTTCAGATATTGGTCACCATAGCAACGACAGAATATATTTCAACATCATTCATGAGAAAAAATAAATCTAAGACATATTTCTGTATTATCCAAGAACTTAAACTTAAATCAAAGAGCATGACTTTTTTGTCATTTAAGAGAGTTTTTTAACTTTATTACATAAACACTAATACAATATCACTAAGCCCGGTTTTCCTGGAGAACAGCTATAGATCAACCACGAGTTTTGAGCCGTGACGGGAGATTACACTATTTAGTCATGGTGTGTGAATATACCTGGTTGGGATGCCTTTTAAACGCTTTGATATATATTTTTGTATGACCAGATATCGTCAGTATCGCTGGTTCAATCGGTAGACGGCTTGATTTTCAAGCTGGGACATGCGGGTTCTTGAAGACAGTTTATTGCATAATATAACGCCAGTTTTAACTAGGAGAAACAATTACATGTATATAATTACACGCTGTTACTATGAGTAACGAAACTTAATTTTGACTAATAAAATACATTCCAGGAAATTCATAACTTTAAGTAAGTCTCATAAGACATCGCCGTATCCATTGGGCCACCTATTCAGTTACTTAACGAAATACTTATTTAACTTATGTTGGTATTGCTTATATATACACCTACCCTTCTAGGGTGAATCAACTTTGCTGCATAAATTAATCACGGCTCAAAAAACATGGTTGATCTATAATATATATTGGTTATGTCTAAATAGAAAACAAAGTGTGTATATATAAGATTGTATGACTAGACTAGTGTTTGCATATAGATGAATCTTCATTATTTTTGTTGAAAAATACCAAAGTTAGGCCAAAGAAAACTATTTTTGTATGATCTTTGTTTAGGCATAATCACGCTATGTTTTGCCAAAGAGTAGGTATTTGCTACTACTAAATAGTTAACGAATCGGTGTCTCAAATAATGTTCAATCTGTTTTAATTAATATACGGTAATAAAGATTGTATATCTACTAATTGATAGATAAAATTTGCTATAAAATTTACAAACCACAAATCACGTGCCGGTATATAGATCTCCACTGTACACGTATATATACGGAATATCACTGCAGTGCGTTGATCCGTTGGGCCGTATTACCTCGAGTTGCTTGTGTAATGCCGTATCTCACGAGACCGCTAGGCCGAGTGAGATGCGGTATGGCACAAGCAACGAGAGGTAATAATTAATACGGCTCCACTGCAGTAATATTCCTTTTATTATATACCTTTAAAAGTAAAAGAGCTTTTACGCGCGAAAATGCGTTCAAGATGTGTATACATTGACGTCATGAACGTCGGTATATAACGCGACGCCCATTCAAAAAAAGGCAATTGTTTACGTCGTGACGTCATTGACGTTGACATATGTTCGGAATATAACACGTCTGACATGCATGATACGGATTCGGAAAACCCAGACATGTAGCAAGTTAATGATACGGAAAATGCAATATGTCGCGTTGTATTCCACTGCGTAATTTGGCCTGTATTCGTGACCACAGGTGTTTGGCATGTGGATATGGCCACCCCATTGTCAGGGCCCTCTACAACCCAACATCCAAAAAAATGCAAATATATATTTGGATTTTTTTTTTTGATGTTGGAACCCAACGAATACAGGCCAAATGTTGGAACCCAACGTAGAGGGGACTGTCCGACCATGGGGGGTCATATCGACATGCCAAACACCTTTGTTCGTGACAATACACTGCTAGGTATATAATAAATAATGTTACCACATAATCATTGTTTGAGATAATTACTGTTCTAGCCTAATTAGTAGTAGTTAAGGCTAGCCTATTGTTTTCTTATACAATGTCGTCATCGTAAACTTTCTGGGAATGCTCACGTCGTTCACTATTTTTCGATCCAGTCCCATCGCACGTGTGGCAATTCAAACGTGCGTAGTGTCTATACTCGGTTAGTCTGTTCTAAAAATAGCCAACTCACGTTTTCCCAGTACTAACGGTAAGTGCACTTTTCAGTCACGTTTTTGATCGCAATTTGGCCGAATACTATAAAATAGTTCCAGAATATTCAAACAATGAAGCCCATTTTAGTAAAAAATCAAAATTAAAACAAATCTTTCTGCATAGCTATAACGCAAACGATCGATTCTCAAAAAGAAAGTTTGTATTAAACGAAAAATATCTAACTCGGTCAAGTTCTGTTCGTCTAGGCCAAGGTCGCGGAGTGATCTGACATGGTCTATGCGCATGGGTAATTTATTTACACACACACACATCACACCGTGTCCAATCGTTCAGTACGAATAGACGGTCTGTGACGCATGGGTAGACAGTGTTTTTCCGTTAATGAAATGATTAGGCCAAGGCAGAGAATTAAAATACATTCTGGTCAAGGTAAGAACATCGATTGTCATTTATTTTCATTTAACTTAGAACTAACAAATGGAGATATGGCCGAGGATGATCTCTTATTATTTTTTGTATTTTATTCCTTAATAGTTTCTTTGAAAATTCGCGTCAAATGTGCAAGAAATGGCGAATTTTACATACGTTCGACCACGGATATACACTCATGCATTCTTTGGTTCGGCATTTTACTGTTCTATATCAGTGAAAAAATCACGAAGTTTAATCAAATTTAATTAAACCACGGAATTAAACCACATGAGTGAGATATAATTCCACGGCGTACAGTAACGAACGTTACATTTCAGGATTCATATTTGCTTGTCAAAATTAGTCCGTTAAGTACTGTACTACGTGGAATTATTCACGATGTTGTCTGTTCTTTCCAGAGACTTTGGAAATAATTTAAATAATGACATTATCATGTTATTCAAAAATGTTACGTCATGACATGATACTGTACACGTAATGTCATTATTTAAATTATATCCAAAGTCTCTGGATAGAACAGTAAAATGTCGAACAAACGTAAACTTCTCTATTCTAGCACACACATGGCAGCGCTATGAACCGTCTACCCGCACCGAACGGTTAGACACGGTGATTTATAAAGGGTGGTAAGAGACTTCACAAGTCACATGTAAACATTGATCGATACGAAGGAAAACACAAACTACTTCATTTATGGAAAAGGAAGTACACTGACAACTGGTAAGGATTCCTCTGTTACGTAACCATTGCATTGAATTATACAATATGCATGTTAACTATACAACATTTAAGTCATTTAGGTTTAACAAAATTATTAGCCATTGAAGTTCGCACTCAATTGTTTCGAAATTATCGTTTTCGCCACCGATTAGTTTCGTACATGAATTAATTCATTTCGGATTTTAAAAAAATATGTGGAATATTTTGGGAGACTGTTTAACTTTGAATTTGGGTTATTTTTCGCAGGATTGGATTTACTATACATGTATTTGATGCAGCTGGTATTGGTATGGTGGTTGTTTTGGATAGGGCCATTATTATTAGGGGCTAGGCCTAGGGCATAGACAGTTCTGCCTCTGGATACCTAACTGATGTCATTCTGGTAGCAGACCTCTTAATGATATTTGTTTCGTAGTATTTTAAATGTTTCAATTAAATCTCCTGATTCTTCTGTATGTTAAAGTTCACTGTTGTATATCAAGATTCCAGGGACTCAATAGCTTATATTGAGTCCCTGGACAGGGCTTTTTTTCACTTATATAGCAGGGGCCGTTTACAAGTGGCTTCCCCTCAGGAAAATTCTTTAAAACCATGCAGTTTTCCCATAAAATCCAATTTACATCAAGTTTGTTCTTCCCTTTTGCAAAAATTATTACTTATTTTTCCCCAAATTCAAAGAAAAGGCCCCTTCCCTTACTCTTGAAAAAAAGCCCTGCTGGGGAACATGTATACCCAATGCTTTTCACCTGATCTTCATAAAACAAATCATTCAAACCTGTTACCTGTTTTATTTATACTGACTCCAACCGTTTATGTCCTGAATGAAATAATGATCATCGTCAAAGCCCTTGGATTAGGGCATAGAGTGGTGATAGAATAAGATTACATGTAAACTAAAGCTTCTTAAGATTACATGTAAACTAAAGCTTCTTGCTGTCCTGTAGTGCCTAAGGGCATCACATGGGTTCGACACATAAACTTACACTGAATAAAAATTGTTATCCAAAAAAATATTTTTTTACTTATAAATATTTTATAAATAAAAATCTTCTTTTATGTGAACACTAATCCAAAGATCTGTATGTTGATCTTTGACTAATCATTGTACATTGTAGGTTGATGTGTTAAACCCCTGTGATGGGTGTGGCATGGCCCTATGACAAGTGGCATAACTCTAGGGAGATTTTGTAGAGTTATGGCCCTTTTAACATAAGTATTTTGGATAAAGTTTTTTAATAAATTTCAAAAATGTTGGTTTACTATGAATACTATAGCATTGAAACTTGACACACCTGTTGATTGTCATTAATTTAGTCAACACTAACATGACTAAAATAGTTCAATATTCTGTTTATTAAAGTCTATCAATGCTATTAAATCACAAGTATTTTGTGTCATTTAAGTCAACCCTACAAGACAGGTGGCATAACTCTAGGATGATTATGTAAAGAGTTATGGCCCTTTTTAACATAGACATTTTGGTTAAAGTTTAAATAAAAAGTTCAATATTTTGTTTACTATCAATGCTATTGCATTTAAACATGACACTCTTACTATTGTCATTCAATTTAAGTCAACCCAATTAGACAAGTGGCATAACTCTAGGATGAGTTTGTAAGGAGTTATGGCCCTTTTTAAGTTCTTAGACATTATGGTTAAAGTTTTAATAAAGTTTAATATTATTTTTACTCTCATTACTTGGTAACATTCTGGTAACATTAAGTTCTTGTGTATTAAAAGTCTATCAACATCGCACTTCGGGGGGGGGGGGGGGGGGGGGGGCACATGTCCCTTACATTTTTTAAATGTGTACAAGTGACTTGGAATACTCCGGAGTGTGAATGTGAGGCATTATTGCGTGTGACACGCCCAATGTGTCTTGGCAGGTATCGGGATACAGTCTAGAAAAAATAGGTTGAGGTGTCAGAATCGGCTGCAGTCATAAAAGGACTACCAGAAAAATTATTGAGAAAGGGTGTAAAACCCGAACTTATAAATAAACATCATTTCACTGTATTTCTCTTCAATTTAAAGTCCCATTATGCCTTAAATGGCTATTTTCAAAAAGCAATAACTTGGCAACATATCTGCAGAATGATGCATGTTGAGCACTTTAGTTGAGTCCTAAAGGTGGAAAACGCTGTAAGATGGAAGAAAACAAAAGCCTCCAGTTGGTTTGTAAACAAAATAGCGAAATGTAAACAATAAATGCAAAATTTAAGATGGAAGAAGACTAAGAGAAGCAACTCTTGCAAAATTAGTATTTTGTCATCCATACATTTTACTAAATGTGATTTTTGGCATACTATTTCGACAGATATAGCTTACATTCGGTCGTCAATTATAAGTCATTTGTGAAAACCATCCTAATTATTTGTATTTAGTCTATTTACTGTATGATCGAAAAGAAAGGTCTTGGGAGAGATAATGTGGCTTTAATGTATACTCGATGATTGTTCAAATTACTCTGACATTGTGGACAATCGATTTCACTTGTCCAATATTGATCATCATTATAAGTAATGATTATATTACTAAGGGAAGTAACTCTTCTGTTCCCAGACCTCTTTCTAAGTACATGGAAAACCTTCTTTCATTTTTTCTCTGAGAACACCATAAAATACTTTATATAGAAATTAGGCTGTTTTACACTGGACATAAAACATAATTAAGCTGGAACATTTTTCCTAGTATGTTCCTGGGTCTGCAGGACAAACAATATATGTTAAAGGGGCCAGGCTACATGTATTAAGCCCCCCTAATGCAATTAACTTAAATTGATTGTAATATTGTAGGTTTTTACTTATTCAGTCTGTGAAAAAAGTGATTAATTAGGGTCTTATCAATGACACAGGTTATTAAATCATTGATGAATATTATTTTTACAGAACTTGATACATTTGTAAATAAACCAGGGGTGGTATTCAGTATTGATCGTATTTGATTGGGAGAAAAAAGATCGCCTGTTACTGACCAAGAGTTTAATATGGTGTGATCTTATTGGTTGTCCTTATCCTTAAGTCAAGTAAGATCAATATTGAACAGCAGTTATACCACTCCTCAGATCTTTTTTTAGTTGTTCGATTTATCGAAGAACTATATTTATATACACGTTTCTACAATCGCTCATAGTTTAATTGTTGAAACTACTTTTCTTCCTACGCCACCTTTGCAATAGTAAACTGGTAAGCCAGTAATGTATATACGGATAGGAGTGTACATCAAGACATTCAAGCATGTATTGTTAAAGAGTATACGCTAGTAAGTAATAAAGTTTAAAAGTACAATTAAATCATAAGAAAAATACAGCTACATCATCTTTAATTTATGCTTCCCCTGCATTCATTCAAACAAATTATGTGCTTTCGGCGCTTTGATTATTCTTTTTCAATGATATAGTTACATTTACCTGTGGTCAGAGCTATGTTGTCCCAGACAAGTAATTATTGATTTGGACAGGTGACCTCTGTGGTCAATATGTAGAGTATAAGGGGAAAATATGCACTCCGCTGATTTGGACAAGTAGTTTTAAATCGTGTAAATTTACAGACTGCATTTACTTCCAGCTATCGCAATAAGTCATACAAGCTGAAAAGTGGTCTCCCAATAAGTCATACAGTGACCGGAAATCACAGATGTTTTTGATCGCAATAAGTAGTACCAATTGAATTATATAGTATACCAATAAGTCGTACAGTGATTAGGTTTATACGCTGTAGTATTAATACAAACATTGTGTAAATTTCCTCCGTTGATTTAACCGAATTAATTGTACTGCACGTGTGCAACCTGCATACATATATTATAACAAGGTGTATGCACTAGATACAAATGTATAATTGTGTCAGTGGCATATTGTACAGATAGCGTACTAAACTTGACCTGCCCTTGAACACATTAAAGTCTTAATAATTGGTACTATATACAACTTAACCTTTGGTGACCTTTCAATACACGTGTGTACTACACATGACAACATTACTGTGGGCTAAAAATAGACATAGATACATATTGTACATGTCCCAGCTTATGACCGAGTTATATTATAACAATTTTGTAGAACAGACCATCTAAAGAGACTGTACCAAACGATAATCAAACATACATGTAGCATAAATCTACAATATACTAAGAGAATAATATGTTATTGGCGATTATATCATCAATGTATCAGTCTGGGACACAGTCCATTAATCGTGTTAACCCACTAACCAATTTTCAGGTATAGGCGGGTACATAAGCACTGTAGTAAAGACACTAAAGATTGTGCGTATCCTAAAGGCCCCCCCCCCCCTTGTAAATTAAAATGACTTGAATGTGGTATTTATCTAACACAATTTGTTTGACAAGTGTATGATTCTGGTGTCACAAGAATACATTCTATTTTTAAAAAGTGTGAAATAAAAGATTGCTTTTAGGACTGGGAAAACCAAGCCACGAAATCTGCCTAACTGCCATGCTTAAACCCTGGAAGATATGTAGATTAAACTGTGGGACAGTGACAAATTGGTCAATAATAGCATGATCCTTTTATATAAAGTATGCATGCAACAAAATGATAAAGTTCAAGTTTGATCTGTTAAGATTTATATAAGTATAATTGTTTGTCACATGTTTACCAAGCTGTTTAAGTCACCACTTAATGACATAATCTATAATACATGTCAGGGGCGTAGCCAGCGATACCAATGTACGCAAGTGCGTAACATTAATTTGATTAGTAAAAATATAATTATTGCCAAAATCGCATTTAAGTCCAAAATTTCTACACTCATGAGGACCCCCCAACCATAACCACCTACTTCAAGGCTTGTGTGCGTAACATCAACTCAAGCCTGGTTACGCCCATGCATGTTAAATATTACACAGTTATGGACATATACATGTATAATATAGCAGGTCAATATACGGCTCACGTTGACCGGTCAGTTGGTGATAAATATTAATCCAGGTGTGAAGGGCATCCCGTCACATTCTGTCACGTTATCTTTTAAAGCTAAAAATAAAATGGTAGTACGAAAGGCGAGAACAGTTTATTTCCTAGGTCACAAACCATGGCCATCTTCGTCCTTTTTTAGCTCACCTGTCACAAAGTGACAGAGTGAGCTTTTGTGATCACTCTTCGTCCGTCGTCCGTCGTCTGTCGTCCGTCGTCCGTCGTCAGTCCGTCCGTCCGTCCGTCCGTCAACAATTTGCTTGTGTAGACACTAGAGGTCACAATTTTGACTTAATCTTTATGAAACTTGGTCACAATGATCATCTCAACAAAATCTAGGTCAAGTTCGATATTGGGTCATTCGGGGTCAAAAACTAGGTCACAAGGTCAAATCATAGAAAAACCTTGTGTAGTCACTAGAGGTCACAATTTTGACCTAATCTTTATAAAACCTGGTCACAATGATTATCACAACAAAATCTAGGTCAAGTTCGATATTGGGTCATCCGGGGTCAAAAACTAGGTCACAAGGTCAAATCATCAAAAAACCTTGTGTAGACACTAGAGGTCACAATTTTGACTTAATCTTTATGAAACTTGGTCACAATGATCATCTGAACAAAATCTAGGTCAAGTTCGATATTGGGTCATCCGGGGTCAAAAACTAGGTCACAAGGTCAAATCATAGAAAAACCTTGTGTAGTCACTAGAGGTCACAATTTTGACCTAATCTTCATGAAACTTGGTCACAATAATCATCACAATAAAATCTAGGTCAAGTTCGATATTGGGTCATCCGGGGTCAAAAACTAGGTCACAAGGTTAAATCATAAAAAAACCTTGTGTAGACACTAGAGGTCACAATTTTGACTTAATCTTTATGAAACTTGGTCACAATGATCATCACAACAAAATCTAGGTCAAGTTCGATATTGGGTCATTCGGGGTCAAAAACTAGGTCACAAGGTCAAATCATAGAAAAACCTTGTGTAGTCACTAGAGGTCACAATTTTGACCTAATCTTTATAAAACCTGGTCACAATGATTATCACAACCAAATCTAGGTCAAGTTCGATATTGGGTCATCCGGGGTCAAAAACTAGGTCACAAGGTCAAATCATAGAAAAACCTTGTGTAGACACTGGAGGTCACAATTTTGACTTAATCTTTATGAAACTTGGTCACAATGATCATCACAACCAAATCTAGGTCAAGTTCGATATTGGGTCATACGGGGTCAAAAACTAGGTCACAAGGTCAAATCATAGAAAAACCTTGTGTAGTCACTATAGGTCACAATTATGACCTAATCTTTATGAAACTTGGTCACAATGATCATCACAACAAAATCTAGGTCAAGTGAGATATTGCATCATATGGGGCCAAGAACTAGGTCACTAGGTCAAATCACAGGTCTTGCATGTACTGCTATAACAGGTGAGCGACCTAGGGCCCTTTGGGCCCTCTTGTCTGATTTATCTAGCTGCCCCTGACATTCCTTGGGCCTGAAATAAAATATATTTTGTTATATATACCATATAGTATATCCACCAAAATTGCTCTGTGACTCAATCAAATTTACTAAGAAATCAGGGGAAAACCATTATGTGGACTTGTTCTGTATAACTTTTGAAAAAATATATTCATGACACAGTAAATAAAAAGTTATTTTTCTACCTAGACCTACCCAACACATTTTCAACTGTTGTCTGCTCAACTATTGTATGATTATCGTTCTTAATTTATATTTTTAGAAAAAAAATGGCTTCAACAGAGTCACTCAATAGCAGGAAATCAAGAAGTCCAAGTTTTCTAGATTTCAAATTGAAACGACGAAGACTTTGCGAGATACTGACACGGTCGCCACATGGAAGTCCGATTGAGTCGGACGTACAAAGTAATAGTAGTAGTGAAAGTGGGTACGCAAGTTTGATCGATAGTCAACGTGGAGACCAAGTCGAGGAGGAAAGTAGTCCGCCTCAAAAAGAAGAAAAATCAACATTTAATGTGTCGGAAGAATGTACGGAACCTGACAATGGTTGTCAAGGTGATTCAAAATCAAAAACTATAAAGAAAGAGGATATAACAATGCAGGAGATGATGCCGCAGTGTAGCAGTGCGTTGTATCTTCCTCCGCCTTATTACGCAAACAGTGCCGAGAATATGCACATTGGTGTCGCATATGTTAGTATTCCAAACAGTGGTGACAGCGCGTCGGATAACGCTGACAAAAGTAGTAATTTCAAAATGGGACTCGTTCCAATGATGTCGCCCATGTCTGGGTTTATTCCTCTTGCACTGAATGGATTGTCAGGGGTTGCACTGCCTCAGGAATTACCAAAAGGGATCCAACCTGTATTCATGACAACAATGCCTAATGGGTTTATAATGACTGCATCAGGTCCCGTATCACTGAATTCAGCCTCGGGACCGTCTCACAAACTTCAAAATGAACGTAAACCTAAGTGCGGAAGCACCTGTGGGTCCGACAGAAGCGGTCCAACTTCAAAAAAAATTCAAACAAAGGACACAGAGTCTGAATTCATTGAGCATTACACTAACGGTTCATTTGAATATTTGGGGCATCTTGGTGGCACGCGGCACAAACTGAAGAATGGTTCTGAGGATTCTGGGAGCGGCTGCAACAATCATATGGAAAAGGTTGAGGAAAACCCTGTCGTAACACCTACGCCAACTTATGACAATAAATATCCAATGGTCTGCGGTATATGTAATGATAAAGCCACTGGATTACATTATGGAATTATTACGTGTGAAGGGTAAGTTTATATCACTTTAAATATCAGTCCTAAAAGATTCGCAAAGAAATTGTAAGTCGCCAAATTGTCTTTAAAATTACACATATCTTCTACAATAAATGGGATTCCTATTATCTCAACTACTTGAATGAGATATATTTTGTGCTGCCATGAATATTAAAACAAATGATAGGCCGTGAAAAAGGTTTCAAAAGACTTACAAAATTGATTTTATGTAAGTTAACTATTAAAAGACTAAAAATATAATGACAAGGAAGGCAGCACATTCAGCAGAAACAGTATAGCACGAAACTTCCAAAGGCTATCAGTAAAATATAAATTCCAGAAAATAAGGAATAAAATGCTTCCCCATATAACTTCTTTAATCAAGTTTTATACTTATATTTCAGTTGTAAGGGATTCTTCAAGCGTACAGTACAGAATCGTCGTGTGTATACATGTGTTGGTGGCTCTGAGAACTGTGAAATCAACAAAACACAAAGAAATCGATGTCAATTCTGTCGTTTCAAGAAATGTCTACAAGCTGGCATGGTGCTTGCAGGTAAATTAATATATTCTGTCACGAATATATATTTTTGCCCCCTTATTGAAGATACCCTTCAGGATTTTATTTTCTTGAAGTCACTGCTATTTATTTATTAACCAGTGCAATCAGAGACTATAGATAGCATGTTATCTATACTGTTAACCAAATTCCAATTTACTTTCATGAATACTAACTTTCGCATTTGCCGATGATCGACATATTCGTGACTACAAATTTTTGCATTTTTAAGTGTCCCGCAATGTCCATATTAATGTTTTTAGCCCTATCGCAGCGGCTTAAATTCGCAATTTTCTACAACTCGCAAACTCCGCGAAAATTAAATTGCGCAAAATAATGTCTGATTTTAACAGTACTAGTCTCTGATAAAATCAACAATATAAATTTCAAAAATTAAAAAAACGTTTCCTACCTATCTTATTTGTTTCAGCATGTTATAAGAACCTTAATATTAATTTATATTGGGCTAGACGAAACCAACCTTGCTGCTATTATATTGACTTGTCTTATATTGGTACCTATTTTAAGTACATGTACGTGTGTGGTAATGAAAGTTTGCTGTAATGTTCCACAGTGTGTGAATGTTGCCCACTAGCTGTGAATTCACATTAGCATATTCTGTGGCGTTCCTTAGTTAATTACTGGTTTGTACGAAACAACCTCTCAAGAGGCACCATGCCCTTTGGGAAATATACCAAAAGATCGATACACTATAAGATTGAAAACAAGTGAAAATTTACCAAATTACAAGTACATTTTATGATTCTGATACTTATCATTACTATTAAATTTCAGCTGTACGTGAGGACCGTATGCCAGGGGGACGTAACTCCGGGGAAGTTTATAATCTCTACAAGGTACGTAGTATACTGATGACTCATAAGTTGTCTCCCTTTGAATGTTTGCTCCGACTTTTTAAAGCGAATCATCTGTATAAACTATAAAGGCATTGTGAACTTTTGACATTAATATAAGTCATCAAAATTAGCACTCGCCCGAAGACCATGGCAAGTAATTTTTGACTGATTTTTTGTTCAGACATGTAACTTTCCAAATAACTTCATAAAGGTTACTCGCACAAATGGCAGGAACGTAAATGTTAAAAAGCTAATTTCAATGACTGCATTATTCTAAATTACGATGTTGTAGTTAACAGGGCCCTGCGATTCCGGATTAAACCGGAATTCTGCATGTGCTGCACTAGAAAGAATGAACTTTAAGAACAGTGTTTGAACCAGAGTTTTGGTGTTGTGATGTGTGCTAACAGCATTCGTAACAGGCTCGCATTTTATTTTTTAGGATTGGGCATTCTGTCTCAGTAGAACCCAGGGCTGTTTATGATTATGATAATTAGTATTAGACTCACTGGCTGTATCTTGTGTTATTCATGTGGTTGTTTTGTTTCCTTAGGTAAAATATAAGAAGCATAAAAGACGAGATGAGACAAGAATTTGTAAGGAACGTGTGGCGCAGATCATTGCCAGACAAGGGGACCAGCAAATTGAAATAAATCCAGTGAAGCCAGGTACCAATGAAAAGAGTATTTTACATGTTCCGTATTCAAACATGATGGAAACCGGGTACCAGGAAGGTCACGTTGTGGAACCCGAGGGAAATATGTACGAGGGGAGAAGTCAGTATAACGATAGAGTACGTATCCAGCAGGATCAGTCATTGTTTCACGCGAACGCAGACGCTCATCAAGTCAGAACAAATGATATTTGGCATCAGAAACGAAAGTTTTCAAACTCGCATATTTCCCAAGCTCAGAATTACAACCGAGAGATGCAGTACAACAACTCAGGGAACCAACAGTCTTATAACGCAGGGAGCCAGCCGTCTTATAACGGTGTTTTGTCACAAAAGCATGATAACTTGCGAGCAGATCGCATGGAGAACCTCATTTATGGCTACAATCGGTCGAACAATGGTACATGTAATATGAATGATGAAAATGATAGTGATTTCAGCCCGATGAAACGATTTAAATCCAGTCATCGACGTCAATGTTCACAGGAAAATGACGGTTGTGAGTTTGAATCAAGTAGACTTAATGGTGAATGTATGAATACACAAAACTCAGACTTGTCGCCCCACACTGCTAAGTGGCCGTCAAATGCAGTGGTACCAGAACGTAGTCAGGCTTACGCTCCGGTATCAAAGGACTCGCATGCCATATTACGGAGTACTTTAACACAGCCTGACAGTGACATGTATTATATGACTTCCGGACAGAATAACGTAAATGTAGTATCATCACACAGTACAGACCAAAACATCATCTCACCTTCAGAAGCCTCTCTGGACGACCAACATGAAAATTTAAAAAGTAAAAATATTGGCGTGCAATCTGAATTTTTATTAAACGGTTTGTTAGATTGTGAGAGCATTTTGGACATCAGTGAACTATATCACCCGGACCATGCGCTACCACAGTCCAAAGATGACGTAACTAAACTTCTATGTGGTTTTGGTGATAAAATTGTCGGCAAGCTTATACAGTGGACCAAACAATTGGCATTCTTCAAGGAGATACCGGTGAAGGTGCATACCCAACTACTTTCCAGTAAATGGCACGAGTTGTTAATGCTGATTACAACGACCTACAAAGCTGTTCAAGGTCACACTGTGGATGGTACAAGCGTTGAGGAACTGTATACAAGAAATATGAATCATTTAAAGGTAGGACTCTACACTTTGGTGTTGTACAGGGTGTTAAAAAAGTTTGTTCTCAAAACTTAAATTCTTACTAAATTTTATCTGAGCCGCATCGATACACTGTGTACAAGTTCAAATTCTTTCACAATTAGCTTCATTTAATGCCCGAAAGATAAGAGCAATGGTAGAACTATTTGGAATTTGACCTGAAAGTTGTCTATTCTTCTGAGGCCAGGAATTTTTTTTTGAAAATTAAACATAGAGAACAAACTTTTTTTACACCCTGTACATATACTGTAAAGTCACAAATTTTCGTTTGGTCGTAAATTTTGTGGATTTTGATAAAAAATTATTTTCGTTGTGTCGTAAATTTGTGGATTACTGAACATGAAAGGGTAAACTCTTGTCTGAATTTGAGAGGTTGATTAATCGTGGGGATTAGATTTTGTGGTCGAGTTCAACAACGAAATCAACGAAAATGTCTCCCTGTGTCTAGCTCTGTGACAGTGTTGAGATTTTGCACCTAAAATAAAATATTGAAAATAAAAAAATATCCCGCTATCTACTATATACAATCGCTCCTACCAAGCCATTTTTCTAGCTAAAAAAAGTACCAATTAAAAGTCTTCTTTCAGACATGCAACAATTTAGCGGAATGATGATATACTTCCTGTCTTTGAGTCAGCTATTGATAGTACACTCAACACTAACGGCTGCCAAAGCATTAGGGTAAAGTTGAGCATTGTAGGTTCTTCTTCCTTGGAGAAATTAAGCGGTTGCGCAGATCACTGTAGATGGGAATCAAACACTGGACCTCTAGATCCCAAAACCTACACACTACCTCTTAGACCACAGATCCCCACTGCTCAATACTGATTTTAACATTCAATTTATTTTGGAATGCTCCCCACTGCGCAATACTGATTATAACATTCAATTTATTTTCCACAGAGTTGCCTGGAATGCTTATTTAAGAAGGAATTTAAGGAGGATCAATTGGAGACGGAGCTTGGCGATATGATGTGTGTAATCACTCAGTTGATGCATAGCTTTATGAAGATGAGGTTGTCACGAGATGAATATGTCTGTCTACAAGTCATCATGTTACTGAATCAGAGTAAGTAATTATATCTCACGCAGATATGGGGAGGGAGAAGGAGTCGGGGAGGGGCGAAGAAGACTTGGTAGGGGTCCCCGGGAGGAGACTTGGGAGGGGAAAAAGTTGGGGAGGGGCGAAGGAGACTTGGTAGGGGAGGAGTCGGAGGAGTCTTGGGGGGGAAGGAGTCGGGGAGGGGCGAAGGAGACTTGGTAGGGGAGGAGTCTTGGGAGGGGGAAAGGAGTCAAGGGGGGAAAGGAGTTGGGGAGGGGAAGGAGTCAGGTGAGGGAGAAGGAGTCGGGGAGGGGAAAGTTGTCAGGGGAGGGGGAGGAGTCATTGATTCTATGCTAGACATCTGTCTGTCACAAAGTTTGTCTGCACTTGTTCTCCTTACCCACTGAACTGATTTCAACGAAACTTCATACGAATACTAGTAGTTGGTACCAAGTCTAGTTACAAGTGCTTATTGTCAGGAATTTTAGGTCCGAAGGATTGATGAATATTGCCAGAGTTTTAGGCCCTTTGCGAGAGACATGCGTTTTTTTCAGAAACCTCTAGTAATACATAAACTTTCATGTGCTCTGACTTATCAGGATTCCAACACAGGGAAAAGTCAGTGAAAAATAGAAAATGTCAAAGAAATTAGAAATTTGAGAAAGAAGCCAAATTGCCTAGCTCTTTAGCTTGGTAGATGTACTAATAGTTACTATACAATGAGTAACTGTTAACCTGTTGTTTCACAGTTATCCAACAGTGTTAATTTGTCATATCTTCTGGTAGCTCTCCCACATTGCACCTAATGTATAGTTGAGTGTCCTTGACTTTATACACAGCCCTTGATGGGTGAGTGGTGTGAGAGGACACCCTCAGGTATGGAAAGTGGTTGTGGGTTTCAATCCAGAGCTGCGGCATACCAAAGCTGTTTTGAAACCGTTAAGAATTGATACTAGTGTACCCTTAGCACACACGTCTCATACTAAATCTGAAATGGACTTGATGGCACTTTTAAGCTTCTGTACTAATGTCAAAATTCTGATACATCCTTACATTGTATGCTGGAAGAATCAAATTTTGAGTGAATGTGCATATTTAGTGTTTTTGCAACTTTAATATTCACCAAAAATACCAAAAAACTTGTGATCAAAAGTTAATTTTTTTTTCTATTTTTCAGGTAGCCTTGACCGTGGTGTGGACCAACATGGGATTATCAACACTATTCAGGACCGCTACAGTGCTGTACTGAGTGAGATAGTGACCCTTCAATATCCGGATCAACCGAACCGCTACGCCGACTTATTATTGTTGCTACCGCAGATACAGACCGCCTCCGCACTGTTAATACAGAGCAAGATGATATATATACCATTCTTCTTGAACCGGTAAAAAAACTGATCCAATATGACAGGAGTACTACAATTCCAGACTGATCCGGAAATCCGGAAATGCTGCACTGGAAAGAATGAACTTTACTGAAGTTAATAGAAGTTGTTTGATGAAAAAATGCCAAGTATTCACGGAGTTATGGTCATTTGAAATTTCATATGCTGAAATCATCCATTAAGGCCAAACAAAAACATTGTTAATTGTTAATGGTAACATGCCTCCAAAAATAGGATAAGCTTGTCGAAAAAATATTTGAGGGGATTTTTTTTAGCTTTTCCAAAGAAAAATGTTAACATTAATAAATATATACTCCTTATTAAAGGTCTAAGGCTTCATTTGTATGGTCAGCAAAGAATTATCAATGTAGATACATTTTGTGATATTCAAATGACACATCAATCTACATGTACATATATGGTAACTAGGATAGGAAAATGGTACAGGAGTGTTCACTTGTCGGTATTACTCATTATGTACTTGTACAAACCTTAAAAGTGTATAATACAGTCAGGTCTCGATCTCCTGAAACATCTCAATCTGAGCTCAATCTCTATTTTGTTACAACAACATTTTGCTTGGGAAACAAAAAGCGTCATTTTATCGAGACTTGACTGTAGTGTGAATGCATTGTTGAAAGGTGAAATTTTCTATGGCTGTGTTCTATTGTTAGTTATGAATGTTAGTATAATATTTGTACATATAATATTTGTACAAATATAATTTATGATATATTTAATTTTCCGCATATAGTTGGTCTCACTTGAAAAGAATGTACAGTACAGACTCTCCAGCGCAGTCTTCTGTAGGGCACCAACCTCTACATAATTTCCTTAAGTTTATGTTTACTGTAAATTTATACTCTGTTGAGCAACTACCTCTTAACGACAGCCAATATTTGCAGCTCCCAGTTTTGCACTTCAAAGGTCGTATTGTACCAGCAAAATAATGTAACCATCTTTTCATGATACACAAAAAAAAAGAAAACTTGAAAATAGTTGATCTGAAAATAGAAATTTTTCCTATATACATGTAGTAGGAAAAAGCAGCAAAAAAATTAAAAACTACCTCAAAATGAACATGTTTCTGCTGGATGACTTTATTAGGAATTTAGTTTGTCTTCTTTTTACGGGCCTGTTTATTTAAACTTTTTATATAATATATTTATTCTGGCAAGCATTTCGAGTGAGACCGACATTATGTTCCAATGTGTTCCATTAGTAACTGTGTTAGGGGCCAGAATAAGGACTTGGAAAATATGAATATTGATTTATACAATTTTATTTTAGCTGTAAGGAAAAACACAGGTTCTATTTTAATTTTCTCTTCGGTATCAGAGTTTTTGTTTCTGGTCGAACAATTATGTGCTAATATACAATGCCCACCAAAAATAAGTATACAGTAAATAATTTTTGCAAAATTAAACTTGGTTAAATTATTCAATATCTGTTTATCAGACGGTCATAATTATACTAGTTTCGGGAACTACAGTTACTAAATGAGTCAAAATAGAGATAGAAATAAAAATGAAGATGTTCGGAACTAAAAGAAACCATGTGATCAAAAAGGCTGAATTTTCCATCTTTTTGCGACAAAGTTACCATTCAAGAGGGACAAAGAAACTTTAGATTTTGCACCTAGGGTACCAATTAATGTATGGCCTTTCAATTTAATAAACAAAAATATTCATTTTCTTCAAATAAATGGTTGCTTCACTGTTCTGCAAATAGTATTATTACAGTCAAGTAAGTGGGCAAATAACATCTGTATACTTATTTTTGGTGGGCACTGTATACCTCTATTGTGCTTTGTTTTAGAAATTTGGTCTGGGTACTTACTAGTATTGCGCAAATCTGGGTATTATACGAATGTTATATGTTATATAGTACTCAGTGCCAAAATATATTAAAATCAATGCATTTATAACATTGGAGTGAAAAAAAACATTAGAAATTTTGGAAGTCTTATTTTCAGTTTCAAAATATTTGTGAAAAATATTATTTTCAGGGTTATATATTATGCCTTAATAAGAAAAAGTAGTCCCAGATTAGAAGTCCCTTAAAAGTCGTTCCAGTAACTAAAATAAGGGCATGTCTTTGTTATTTAAAACTCCATCTATTATCACCTACTGAAGGTTGGAATGCTAGTCTCTAAGAAACAAGTGTTTACTATAACACATGGCATCCTTCTGCATTAATAACAACATGTGCATCTGAAGTCACATGTTTTCACGGGTAGGAGCGGTTGAGAATAACGTTATGAGAAACATGAGAAACCAATATCGTAGAAACTCGCTAAATTTGTGTCATATTTTACATTGACATTAGAAAGCCCACATGATCTCAGAATAATTCACGTTGTTCTCAAACATGTGCTTATTAAATGTTAATAACTTATTTTCACAGATGGCGGGATCAAATTTCATACTTTATTGATAATAAAAGCACACATTTATAGACAGGAACTCTCAGGAAGGTTTCCAGTGCGTAAGTCTCGTAGACTTCATATTACCGTTATTAACACTGGTGCGTCGTAATCTATGAAACCACACATTGTGAGAAACTTACGTTAGCAAAAAACTTGATATTAGAAGAATTCTTCCACATGTTCTCCGAAATGATAAAACTTGGAATTTATGGCTCATGTGTCCGTCTGTATAAATCTTATGGTAATTACACTTAATGTCAAGGTCATAATGTTTCTGTTACCTTGACAGTTTTATTTGATTGTATATATACTCTTGACCTTAGTACATGTAGAAGGTTGTCTGTCTGATCTGGATATGAATGTCAAGGTCAAACCTTTCTTAATTCATATAATATTTATTTATATTATGTGGTTTTTGGTATTATATGATAATATACCAAAGAGTACCTGAAATTATATGATATGATCTTTGATAATACTGATGTAAATACATGTACATGTACATAATATAGTGGGTCCATCCTGTGTCCGCAACTCCTTTCAATGACTTCCATGACTTTAAAAATAAACGATAGACAGTATATTTGTTGTGCTTCAAATTGATGTAATTCAAATAATAGAAGTTTTACCTGATCTGTGACTATTTAAAGAAGTATATTGGTGAAAAATGTTTTTTTTAAAAAAATAAGAATATCATTATTTCCTTTATAAACAAGCAGTGAATGATGTTAATGGAATCCAACTACACTATGGAATCCAACCGCACCGTGGAATCCATATTTTTGTACATATTGTTTTATGTTGAAGTCTGTTGTATATTTTGTTAAAGCAGGTTTTATAATGACTGTTAGCTTTTTGGTCTGTTATGTTATTTATAAATGTTTTAAACATCGTAATTTTATATTGAATTTTAACGAATTCATTACAGAATTATTACTGGTATACCAATCTGGCATTTCTTTATCCTGGTTGACATGTTTATAATCCATTACTCTCACATAAGCAGGGGTTCCATTTGACTCGGGAGTAGGGGCTTTGACCCTTGAAATTTAAAAAAAGGCCACATTTTGGCCCTCAAGATTTTTGCTTGAAGGGTCATTTTCTCTTAAAATCAAGGGTATTTGGTCTATAAAATGGTTATTTTGGTTACAAGTATCAAAATGACACTTCGGATTCAGAAGAGCTAGGGGAACCCCTGCATCAGGCGTATTCGACTGGGAAACGTTGGCTATTCCTTCAAATACATACCCTCCCACTTGTTGATATTGAACCAATCAAATCAAATTTAAGTTTATGGATGTCTGTGTCTTGCATTTTATAGAATTGTTTCTTTGGTTGACATTACTGCCTTTCCCTGTAAATTGTTATACTAAGTATATGTATGTAAATATAATTGATATATTTTACATGTTAATTATACTAAATACAATTGATATATTATGCATGTTAATTATACTAAATATAATTGATATATTTTACATGTTTATTATACTAAATATAATTGATATATTATACATGTTTATTATCTTATTATTATTTTATTATTATTACTGTTGTTATAGTCTTGTTATCTGATATGAATTTATTGTACTGTTGAATAAAGTAGAAAACTATATGGTTATAGTTTGTTATATTTTGTATTTTGGTAATGTTTTAAACACCCCCCCCCCCCCGGCAAACACAGGTAAATGTATCATTGATAAAAAGCAAAAGAAATTATATTATGAAGTTTATGTTATCTTATTTATCTTAGATATCTAAGATATTATAAATTTTATAAAAAAAATTTTTTTGTTTACTCATTATTAATGATACAGTTACCTGTGACCGCAAACAAAGTTTGAAGGGGGTATACTGGACTTCTATGTCAGTCAGTCAGTCAGTCAGTCAGTCAGTCAGTCAGTCAGTCAGTCAGTCAGTCAGTCAGTCAGTCAGTCAGTCAGTCAGTCAGTCAGTCAGTCAGTCAGTCAGAAGAAACAACAGAGTACAACGAGGAAACAACAGAGTACAACGAAAAAACAACAGAGCACAACGAAGAAACAACAGAGTACAACGAAAAAACAGCACAACGAAGAAACAACCGAGCACAACGAAGAAACAACAGAGTACAACGAAGAAACAACAGAGTACAACGAAGAAACAACCGAGCACAACGAAAAAACAACCGAGCACAACGAAGAAACAACAGAGTACAACGAAAAAACAACAGAGTACAACGAATAAACAACCGAGCACAACGAGGAAACAACAGAGTACAACGAAGAAACAACAGAGTACAACGAAGAAACAACCGAGCACAACGAAGAAACAACCGAGCACAACGAAGAAACAACAGAGTACAACGAAAAAACAACAGAGTACAACGAAGAAACAACCGAGCACAACGAGGAAACAACAGAGTACAACGAAGAAACAACAGAGTACAACGAAGAAACAACCGAGCACAACGAGGAAACAACAGAGTACAACGAAGAAACAACAGAGTATAATGAAGAAACAACAGAGTACAAGTCAAAAGGACAAAATTAATATAAAAACGAACAAGAATCAAATGCAACTGCATAGGCGCAAAACACAACTACTTGTGCCCCCAGTCAGCCGGAGTAAGAATAAGGCAAATCAAACCACAGGTAATTGTATTATTGATTCAGAGAAATCAATGATACAGTTACCTGTGAATCAGACAACAAAGAACATCGAGAATGACTCACTCCACAAAACATGCCAGATAAATCATAAAATGTTTCAATCAAAATTATTTCGAGCATGGACTCCCTGCTATTCAGAAAATTAGGGTTGATAATCTAGAAATTGTTTTATAATTTCCTTTATAGTGCAATAAGTTTGTTATAACACACTTCTAAAATAAATAGCCGCTTTGCTTCTATCAATAGTACAAGAAGGTGGTCTTCTTTTAGCGTCACAACTTGGGGCATTATGTTAATGTCACAATGACATAATTATATTAACATCACAAAGGAATGTATTTACGCCACAAAGGCATATGTTAACATCATAAATCAGTTGTTATGCTGCGTTTACAGTCAGCCACGATGCCCGCGATGTCCGCGATTTGACAATATCGTGGAGCTCCACGATTAATTGCATCAAATTTCATTTTACTACGCTGTCCTACGCTTTGTTACGTTGTGTTACTACTGGTTGCGCTTTCTTACGATACTGACACGATTCATGTCAAGATCTGCCACGAATTACATCACGTTCTTTTACGTTCTCTTACGACAGCCACGATATGCTATCACGTTTTATTACGTCCTATTACGTTCTGTTAAGATCTCTTACGCTCTTCAAGTTATGCTGAGCTCTTATACGATTAATGTCCACGACTTGACAAGATGGCCACGTTTTGAGTACGATTGAATGTATAAATACCCATTCTCTAGATGTTCCAAAAAGGAACAAGCTATGCATTCAAGAGATGAAGATGTCGATTTCGCAATAGTGTTTATGCATAGCTAATATTCAACGTTGAAGTTGAAGTTAGAACCTATTGTTAAGACCATGGTTGTGTGTAAATAGAAATAACATACTGGTTCAATATTTCCAACAAATAATTCATTGGTGATGTTAGCTCCTTCGTCAAATAATATGATGATACGTATATTTGATGATATTCTGAAAAGAGTATTACCAAACATAGAGAAAATATACCAAATGAGAGCCCTTATCACGTTGATTGAAGCTGAAACTCATCCTCAAATATCCTATCACTTAAGATAAAACTTATACTATACTATGGCTTCATATACAGTAGTTTCTTCTATGTTGTTCAATGTGATCGTAAGGCAGTTGATAAAACGCATGAAGGTGATATTTTCTCTTGTCTTGTCGTCTTTGAAGCATGAAAACTGACTGCAGACAAATTCAATAAGCAATGTAATGTATCACATGCTAAAGGAGTTTTTCAATTGATAACATAATTTCTTTCCAAAAGCCGGCATACAGGTAGCTCGAGGGATTGTCCATGTCCCACTACGGTACTGGTAAATGCTTGAACTTGGTGACATTTGTCATATGTCAGATGAACAAACTGTATCCATAATGTTTGCATGGTGCAACTGCAAATATTCTTGGTCCGGGTGTTCATGTTTGTTGCCCAATCTATGCTATTCATAGATGGAAAGGTTGACTTTCAGGGACTCTTTGATATCATCTGCTTGATTCATTGAAGGGGGTTTCTATCCTCAGTCACCTGACTTTTTCCGAGTGGTAGTCTGATATGGCAATCCTCTTGTGGAGATCGTCTTTTCATTGGCTGTGTGAACCTACGGTAATTGTTGTTGGTAGGAAGATTAGACAATCTGATCATGCCTAGCAGATTATTTCCTTCGTTTTTTGGCTGGTATTTTTAGGGTGTCGAAAACGCGACGAATCGTCAAAGCGCGGCTCCACAACGCTTGAAATGCTTCGGAACTTACCAAAACTTATGAGAGCGCCACAAAATGTGGGAGCAAATCTGAATGATCGCTCAAGAACGTACCGCATCGTGATTAAAGTACTGATACTACCCTATATATCTTGACGAAAAGTAGAATAAAGTGATAGAGCGTTTAGGAATCGTAATGCAATTTAGCGCGTCGTGTTTCAAGTCCAACAAGATCCCTTACGATGGAGCATCACGATCTGACACGCTGCGTTAAGGTCTGATAAGCTTTAATGCGCTCCACTACGCTTAGCACGTTCCACCATGTTCCGTCCAGCTCTCTCAAGATCAAAGTTGAATCGGGACAATCGTGGTCAAATTTTTGACCGTCAAAAATTCTGACACGATGATCACGATGCTCGCGATTCCACCAAGTTCCCCCACGATCATCACGATTCGATTCCACGGTCTCCGACGATC
Source organism: Spisula solida (assembly GCA_947247005.1). Taxonomy (NCBI): domain Eukaryota; kingdom Metazoa; phylum Mollusca; class Bivalvia; order Venerida; family Mactridae; genus Spisula; species Spisula solida. Next base: position 38,448,980 of record OX365959.1, on the reverse strand, counting down.
CCCCACGCTCACCACGATACTTTCCAATCGTGGTCATCGTGGCTGACTGTAAACGCAGCATTAACATCACAAAGACAAATTATATTAATGTCACAAAGGCATGCATGAGTTAACATTTCAAGTCATATGTTAACGTTACAAAGGCATGTGCTAACGCCACAAAGGTATATGTTAACATAACAAATAATATCTTAACGTTACAAAGGCATGTGTTAACATTACAAATCATGTGCTAACGTCACAAAGGCATGTGCTAACGTCACAAAGGCATACTATTAACGTCACAAAGGCATATGCTAACGTCACAAAGGCATATGCTAACGTCACAAAGGCATGTACTAACGTCACAAGACATTGTATTAACGTCACAAAGGCATATGTTAACGTTACAAAGGCATTAGTTAACAATCGATAGTGAATATGTTTAAGCTACCAAGGCATTTATTTATATTCATGTCACAAAAAGACAAGACTAATTTTGATGCAAAGCATCAAAGACGGCGCACATGTTTTTTTCAACGGTGATATCTATATGTCAAGACTGATCAGTGTTTATAACCATAGGGTTCTGTATCGACTCACTGGTCTCTCAATCACTAGATATAGATTAACAGGGACGTAACTGGTATCAAAATTGCGACACCACCAACTTTACAAACAGTCGTGTAACTTTTCCAAAAAGGCAATTAATCACATACTGTTTTCTCCAGTAGCAAGCTTATACATTTATCTTCGAGATACAAACAATCTTATGTCAAAATATATCGCACTCGAGCCGTTACAAATGCATACATGTTGAAAATATACTGAAAAATAAAAACAGGACAAAAATGTGGACAGGCCCTTACCATACTATAGGGCTCTTCACACAGGAGTGTCGACAAAAACAATGCCATGGTTGGATGAGCGTATAATAACTAAAACTATAACCAAAATATCACTTCTAAAAAGTAACACAAGCGCTAGTGCGGTCATTCTATCATTTTGAAATCTAAAAATGTTCATCGGACTTCCATTTTGAGTCACGTGACGTAATGTCGAATACCCGATGATACAAGCCATTTTATTGGACACGCTTTGGTGGAACATGTGACGTCACAAACCATACCTTGGGACATTAGGAAATTCGATCGAGGATTGATCAACAAATATGCGGAAAAGTTACTAATTTAGTACTGTAGGCCTATCTACTTTATTCGTCATTGGACGTCTATGAAACGTTCTAAATATATAGGTACCCTTTCTTTAACCATATATTCTTATTAATAACCAAAGTCCGAATAGACATGACCTCCTGTGGTAACTTCGTTCGACGCCTTACAGCTTATTGTTTCCAACGTTGCGTGTCGCAAACTGTTTTACAAGTACCAATCGTGCGTTTGTAACGTCATGTTTTGATAACGGGTTGGTTGTGATCGTGCATTGATATATACATTTGTAGTTGTATATAAATATGGTATCAATAAACATGTAGTAAAGTACAGAGAATTTAACACGATCCTATTCTATTAGCATAAATTAACAGATGATATACACTCATTAAAAGTTATAAGTACACCAACACAGTAAATAGCGATTATATCATTTTGCTTCTAGCTTGAAATATTACACAATATAGATCTACAACATGTATGCTATTATGTTTATTTGACAGTTATTATGTTTAAACATGTTAGGAACTGTAAGTAGTGAAGTATTTTATGTCTCCGTATCGTAGATGTGGGGTTTATAACTTAACACATGCATGTCGATCGGCCGGTTGGTAGACTAAATGTTTTCCGATCAATAACTCCAGAACGACCGGACCTAGAGCTTGCAAGCTTTAAGTGGAGGTTGTTCATCACCTGAAGATGACCCCCATTGATTTTGAGGTCGCTATGGTTCAAAGGTCAACATTACCGTGACCTTCGAATAGACAACGGTTTCTGATCCACAACGTAGGAACGGTGGGTCGTAAGATCGTTAAACTTCACAGACTGGTTGCTGATGATCAAGAGAAGACATTTGCAAATGTGTAGGTCAATAGGTCAAAGGTCAAGGTCGGGATGGCCTTAAGTATACATGATTATTCAGTTGTCATGAGACATGCATATTTTACAAACGTCTCTAGTTCTTTCTGTATTCAGAATTCTTCACATTTTATGTTTTTGGGTTTTTGGTATTACTGGACAATGTGTAATCACTATTTCAAGACATTGTACAATACACAGTGTTGTGCACGTGCATTTTTCTGAATTTTGAGAATTCACGGTTCACTGCCCACACCAAGCCAAATACAAATATCCAATTGTTGGATATTGTTGTTATAATACTCACATGAACACATGCAAAGAATTAATAAGCTATCACGTATAGTAAAAAAGATACAAGCGTAACAAGTTGGTGTACTTATAACATTTAATGAGTGTATTGTCTATATGTAATATGAACAAATGTACTGCATCCAGCGGGGATTTCCCATCAGGTTTTTTGATAATCTGATCGAAGAAAAAAATGACTTTGGAATTTGTTTGCTCTACAACAAAGACTATAGATCTAGCCTCTGGCTGCCAGGCAGCACCACATAGAAAACCAGGCGAACAAATACTTCGAAAAGAGTGTTTTCCAATCTAAGAGACGGGTTGCACAGATATTCCCTATAAATAGTTATTATAGTTTTACACTCGTCTTTTATTTGCTATTTATCATATGTTTGACGTCGCGGCAGTGTAATAAAGCCATTATTTATTTTTGATAATACACTAGTGTAATAAAGTTTTGACGTGACGTCACTCAAAGTATAGGCGATGTCGTCAAAGTTGCGCGTTTATTATAGTGAAAATAAGTAGCTATTTTATGTTTCGGCCAGAAATGGCTAACATATGATAAAAAGAACATTATATTTGTGACTTTCCACATTGAATTTATTAAACTCGTTGAATAAAATCGATAAAATGCTCGGCAGAGCCTCACATTTTATTATTTTATTAAACTCGTTTAATAAATTCAATATGAAAAGACACTCATGTAATATCCTCTATTTATATTTTAATTCAACATAATTTTATTCACAAGTTGGCGCGCTATGTCGTGCGACGACGTCGCGTTGACGTGCGATGACGTCGCGTTAAATGATGTGACGTCAATTCCGACGTCGCCATATTGTTTTATTTACGTTGGATTAAATAAGATAATGTATTTTTTCAATAATTCTTATGATTTGAATCAGGCTTAACGTTATGAAAGAATATGTTAGGACTCAAAAGTTTCGCAATTTGAATACTTTCAACCATTCACTTCTTTCGTCTCCGCAATTTTCTAAACCGGAAATAACTTTTTCTAAAACGATTAGTACCGATTCAAAACTCTGAAGAACATAGGCACGTGCGTGTTACTGGTATGGGTATTTACAATTTGTTCGCAGAAATTCATAAATTCAACGCAAGCACTTGTTATATATTCAAGTATACAGTAAAGGTAAGGATCAGACCCAATTCTCAGTGCTGTACTCCTTATTACACATGACGTGCATTTTTAAATAAAATAATCCAAATACATAAACGTTAAGTTGTTTGTTTGTTTGTGTTAAAATGAACGTTTTTTAGTTCATTATTTATCATAAGCCAATATATTATATGTTTAAACAACATTGGTCACTTAACAATAATTTATGAGCATTTTCCTTTTTATGTGTTGATCATCCCTCATGTACATTTAACGTGTGCTTCTTAAAATGGGGAGTAGACTCATTGATTAGTTTAAAACCTTTAACTGCTGCACGCTTTTCAGTGGCATATAGTAATATTTACAACCATTCTTCATTCCTTGCTTACTCACTTGGATCAGAACACGAGTTTTTCGTGCACAATTTGTAGACCGATACGTAGTATTTTTATTTACAAACTACTTGATCCCGGTTGTGCATCCAATACGTATTACCTGCGCTAGAATATCGAGAACTAGTATATCTGTTTGCAGTGGTCACATGTTCGAAAGTTCATCCAGTAAAATAGCTTGTATCATCGGGTGTTCGGCTTTACAAACATGGAAGTCCGATGAACATTTTTAGATTTCAAAATGATAGAATGACCGCACTAGCGCTTGTGTTACTTTTCAGAGGTGATGTTTTTGGTTATAGTTTTAGTTATTATACGCTCATCCAACCATGGCATTGTTTTTGTCGACACTCTTTTGTGAAGATCCCTATAGTATGGTAAGGGCCTGTCCACATTTTTGTCCTGTTTTTATTTTTCAGTATATTTTCAACATGTATGCATTTGTAACGGCTCGAGTGCGATATATTTTGACATAAGATTGGTTGTATCTCGAAGATAAATGTATAAGCTTGCTACTGGAGAAAACAGTATGTGATTAATTGCCTTTTTGGAAAAGTTACAAGACTGTTTGTAAAGTTGGTGGTGTCCCAATTTTGATACCAGTTACGTCCCTGTTAATCTATATCTGATTGAGAGACCAGTGAGTCGATACAGACCCCTATGTTTATAACGAAGCATGTATAGTGCTAACAAGATTTCACTTTTAGGGCTTTTCAGTTTATAAAAGCCAGTAGTGAATTTGAAGTATAATAATTGAACAGTTGAAAGTGTGTATCAGTATTATGACCATAACGTTATCCTTTTATTCTTGCTTGAAAAATTGCTGTATCAATATGCAATGGTAAATGTGGTGAATTTGGTTAATGTGGTTAAGATTATGGTAACTGTGTCTAAATAATTTAAATAAAGCAAGTCACTGAGCCGTCAATAATATTAAGTCAGACAGGGAAGGCAGCACTCAGCTTAATCAGCCGAACGTAGAAAACATATAAGCGGCACAGACAATTTCCAACGTAAAAATCACAAAGACTTGGAATTAACGCTTGAAAGACAAATGCTAGGTCACTAAGGCATATGGTTTGTTCACAGCTGCACATCTGCCATGTACACGGCTATGCAGCCCGACATATACTTGGCAACTTTTTTAAGTCTACACGTATGTTTTGTAGACAACTCATGTATATTTATCAATGAAATAATATGTATGCATTAAAGTTTTGTAGAATTGTACAACACAAAGTCGGGTTTGATATAAATTAATGCATTGAATTAAAGCTAGGTCATTCAGCGTAGGCATTCCGCCTTTTGGTTGCTGTATCTTTTCTACTGGGTCATTCAGCTAGTTATAATTTATTATCATTTCGACAGCTTGGACTTAGGCTGATCTGCGCTTGTTTAGTTGGGCATTGTGCTTTGTGTGTTTTTAATGTTTTCTGTGCTCGGTTGGTTAAGTTGAGTACTGCCTTCCCTGACTGACTTTATATAATCTTTTAACATAAAAACCGAAGAATGTCAGTTTTAATGTCTAAGGTGACCACCCTGTAGCCCGATTCTTCCACTGACTGACAAGTCACGGATGCGTGTCAGAAACATTGCTGAACGAATAAACTCGTTGAAATTTGCCGTCTGCACGCAAAATGGTTACAAGGAGTTGCCCGATTTAAGTCATAGCGTCAGATCAATGCAAAACGTTCTCGCATCCAGCACAATACAGCAAACAAAGGATACATTTACCTTTGATCAAAACTCATAGACTAGTACATACGTTGTAAATCAACAAGATGGTGATTTTTTTTATTATTATTCTCACTTGTCGACAGGAAATGTCACTCTGTACCTTACCGGCGTCACGTCATCTTTTTTCTTACATCATCCGACGCATAACGTTGGCATTATTGTGATACATGTATTAAAATTATTTTTAAAAGTGTTTTTCATACGTCGCAAGTCTTTGGAGATAATTCGTATTTAAAATGCTTGGAACTAATTCCAAAGATGTGTACCTGCTTCGGGGGCAGAAAAACACGAAACACACGCGCATCTCGGACCGAACAGCTAGGCCGTGTGAAATTTTGTCACGTCACTGTTGATAATAAAAAAAGTTATTGATCAATGAAAGTTAGGACTTAGAAAAGATGTTAAATATCTATAAGTATCTAATTAAATTCTGAATGTGCTAACGAGTGAGGCTTATCTGCAAAGTATCATTAACAAGGTAATAAAGTGACCACGTCATGTGACAAAATAATATTTAATGGAAACTTCATCTTCAATTTATAGCAGTTTTAGATTAAACACCATATATCATTTGCACAATGTTATTACCACAATGGTATACGTCAATGTCACAGTAGGGGCAGTCAATTTCCTCCTCCATTGAAAGCATCGCGTGTATTGCAATGTGCTTCTCAATGTTCTCACTGGAGTCAAGTTTCAGCGCGAAGGTGTAGACAATGTTCAGCAACGTGACCAGTGTTAAACGTTGTGGTTTTGGTTGGTGTTAATGTCAAGGTATTATATATCACACAATTCCGTGTTAATGTCAAGGACAATAATTGACTTTAACCTTCTCAATAAGTTCCTAGCTAGTTTCAGTAATACTGTAAAAACAAAACTATTCGTGGAGGATTGAATTTCGTGGATGACCTCAACCACGAAATTAAATCCCCACTGAATAATTACAGTAAATTCTTATTATCCCGAGGGCCCATCGGGACAAGCCAAATGCTTGAGATAAGCCAGGTTCTCGACATATCCGAAGTCTATTAATTATTAGAATATAACCTACATTATGAGCCAATGAAAACGCCGCATTTTCGCGGTCAAATGAAAATTTAATCATTAAATTTTTCTCTTAACGGACTTGACGTCTTGCGTTGGCGCTAATTCCTATCGGCCAATCAGAATGCAGAATGTTATATTCTAAGTTAGTTAGAACATATTAAGTAAATTTTAATGACTAAAAAGGCCTCGCTTCGCTTCGCTCGCTCCGCCCTTTTTAATCATTAAAATTTACTTAATATGTTCTAACTATAACATATACAAAATAGAGCAAATATCAAGTTAACAGTGGCTGCCATGCTTGCATATTCAAGTTCAGTCGGGTAAACCGTATAAGACTGGGGGGTTGGGAAGTTTGCTTGCATATCAACATGTATAGGTGTATTTCTAGGTTATGCATGTTTATGTACTTTAACCATAGAGTTTGTACAGTTAATCCCCCCGTTTAGCTACCCAAGTTAGAAATTTACCTATAATAAAACAATTATTATATCTGTTTGATATTTGAATGATTTCTGATACAAATTTTTGCGAATTTTGACCTCATCATTTTTCACGAAATCCGAAATCCTTAAAATTACGCCCCTTTGAAATGTTTTTTTTCCACCAAAACTACGAAATTTGTCCCATTGAAATTATAGGATTTTACCGTGGTACAACCTCTATAGAGCAACATCCTTTGGGAGCTGCAAATTTGGCCATCGTTTTGAGGTTGTTGCTCTGCAGAGGTTAACTGATGTATACCGTAGTAAATATCTAGTTAGATAAATTTTGAATGTGTTGTTATAGAGAAGTTATGCGCCAGTCAATTGAAACCATGGTCCCCAGCCGCGGGGAAGGGCGGTGAAGAGCGGGGAAACTCACGGTCCCGTGATTTTACGTTTCAAATGGCCCGCACTGGTGGGTAAGCGCGGGGCTTCTGTTTCGCGTTAAAATAGAATATACCCTTGAGGTATAGGACTGGTGCATTTTGCGGGGGTTACCATCTGTATGGCCCGGGGGCAGGGATTTTACCAGGGGTTTGAAAAAATAAAAGTAAAATCCCCGCCATTCCCCGGGGTAGGGGAGGGGTTTACAATTGACTAGTGCATTTATTGCTCCACTGGGGACCGCTCTGGAGAGGTTGTACTGTACTTCAATTCCGAGAATTGATGAATCGGTTGATTAAATTTAGAAACTTCGTGCCACGTTATTCTGTCATCACGCGGAGAAATGCGAGAATACTATTACTGTCTAGTATCTGAAAATGTTGAAACTTGTGTACGGATTTAGCGCAAATAACATCGCCTACACCTGGTATGATGTACAAGTATCAGATATACTATCAAATTAACATCTGAAACTTATAACTTCATTTAGGTCTATACACTATACTCAGTGTAGCAATACCACGTGACTTTTGACTACAGTTACAAGAAAACATTTAAAAACATTGGAAAATAAAATAGCCAAAAGTATTTTATTTCTTCATCAATTTTTATGAAATATACGCCACGCTAAGGAGACAATTATTTGCTTTCCATGAAATATAAAATCTTTTTCAGCGGCTGTGCAGTTTCGTCCATTACCTTGTGAAACCGTGGATCGTGTAGGTTTTCTATACATGAAGATAAATGTATTTCAAGTTGATTCACCGCTGATCATCAATGTTAACCAAAGTCGGAACGAATGCGGTTTCCTATGGCAACATCACTCGACATTATCAAAGATCATACATTCTCCCGTATTCTTTGACATTATGCGGCCCAAATTTTCATATTTTCCAACGTTGGACGTAGCAAACGATGCCGTATCAATAGTGCGTTTGTAATTTTTTAAAGACTGGGTTATGAATACTACATTCATGATTTCAAAAACAAGTTTTAATGTCGCAATTCCGTTTTAGAACTATTTGCTTCGAAGTCGTCAGAAAATGAGTGCGATACAGAAATCGGCGATGAAGTGTGGTTGCGATTGAAGCGTCATAACATACTATTGGCAATATTGCACAAAGCAACAACAACCGGTGTATGTAATAGCAAACCAAACAGGTGTATGTTTGGTATATTTATGCTGTCATATGTAGCCGTGTGAAATCAATGCCGACATGCAAATAGGCTATACGACGTCAATAACAAATTACGTCATCAATACTAATGATCTCCAATAGCTAATTCTTATAATTTAAATGTAAGTTGTAAAGGAAAAAATGAGTTTCGGTTTACAAGTCTATAAAGTGTATCTGGCTGTACAGCTACTTTTTAAAGTTACAGTTTCTATGTTGTTTTGACCAAATTTTACCTCGAGTTTAATGTTTTATAGCTATGTACATTGTGTATTTGTAACACCTCAATCTTTTATATGACCAATTATTTTAAGTGTTGGTCACGTTATGAAGATTTCAAAGCATATTCCCGCGAATTTGTTGATCATCCCTCGTACATACAATCTTGCCTTATTTTACCATCATTACTCCATTAATGGGCATGCTATTGTTTGCAAACAAAAGCATTGGAAATGACACCAAAAAGTGGGCGGGTAAACTATAAGCCGGTTATAGATCACATATTAGAATAATAAACGAATTAAGTACGGCGTTCGCCACGCTAAGGAGACAATTATTTGCTTTCCATGAAATATAAAATCTTTTTCAGCGGCTGTGCAGTTTTGTCCATTACCTTGTGGATCGTGTAGGTTTCACAGGGTAATGGAAAAATCCGAGTAATACTGCTGGAAAATATCTTATATTTGACGGAGAGCAAATACCTTTCCCCTTAGCGTGGCGTATATTTTATAGAAATCGATGAAGAAATAAAATACTTATGGCTATATTTGTGTTCCAATGTTTACAAATTTCTACTTGTAACTGTAGCCAAAAAACCACGTGGTATTGCTACCCTGATACTGTAAAATCATTTATTTTTCGAGGAAGTTGAATTTCCGTTGATTTCGTCGTGAACTCGACCACGAAATTAAATCCCCACGATTAATCGACTTCCCAAAGTCAGAAATGGGTTTACCCTTTTACGATCTGTAATCCACGATTTAATACCCACGAAAATATGTGATTGTACATCAATTGTATCAAACATACACAACCGCTCATACAAAGCTCAGCCCATTGTTGTGACTACTAATTAACCTGCGGCCTTGAGCCGCAGGTTATATTGGATTGCCAAAAGTAAAATGACCATGGAGGGGCACGTGACATGTTCTCGATGGTTTACGATTTCAAAAAAATATCCAAAAAAGAAGCATTTTGTAAGAATGTCGTGAACCAGACTAATTCCATTATTCCATGCGGATAACATCGGTCTTTATCCCATTACAATAGTTTATTTACCAAAGAAAGCAGAACTATTCCGAAATTTCACTTTGAACGCGAGACCACGAATCTAAACGGCACGTGTTTGCAGCTGCATAAGATTTCCAGTCAGTAATAAATATAGTGGACAATGCACTACATCCCGTAGAGAACACATCGCTAGATTAACAGAAGCATGGTATTGATACATGATAATTTTTGTTCTAATTCTTTTGAATGTGTTCATTCGTTCGGCACTTACATTTAACACAACCAAATAATTGGAGGATAATCGGTATTGTCCGATTTTACATGTATTGGAATTATTTTGACAGAAACATTAATTTAAACTTACACCGGAATAAATTCGAATTGCATCCAAACTGCAAAAACCACATCCTAAACAATACAACTAAATTACAAGGCCGCAGGTAATCACCCGCAGGAAACTATTGGACTTGTACTTGTTTCTTACAAATATTTAACGAGTTTGATGAAAGATCCTACACCACGTAGTATTTGGTTTGATCATTTCCATATATGGTGTCCGTCTTCTACCAACTGTTTTACGTCACCATTCTTCTCGTTGAACAAGTAAGATGCGGTTTTGTCATGAAAGGCATTTGATATTTGCAGAAGCATTGGTTACAACTATCACCTGTGGCTTTTAGATTATCAATGTAATTTTCTTCATTGCCATAATGAAAAACTCTGTTGATTTACGTATTTTAAAAAAGTTATCAATGATGCATTTTACGTCAGTACATGAATACATACGACATGCCTCAAAACGCACATCCAGTACTCCTTAAGTTACAGCTTGTCTCAACAACGCCATATATATGTATATGTTCAGAAAGCGTTCAAAATTGTGGTGGTTTTCGGGGTTCACAAAACTTAAGCTTTAAAATATTTAACTAGAAATGCAATGGATGGTTCTCTTTTATGCATACATGTTGTAATTATAACATGGGAAGAAGAACTAACTTCACTGGTAATAAGAAACCTGTATTAGTGCCGGCTGAGCTTTCTGTCCGACATTTATATCATAGCTCACACGGTAGACTGGGCATGCCTAACTGTGTTGCCTCTATAAATTAAGTTTTATTATTATTATCATTATTATTATTATTATATGTGAGCAGTCAGTTGATGTGTGAATACCCTAGTGTAACGGCTGTCGCAGGGGTTGGACATCCATACAGGATGGCTTAGTATGTGTTTATTTATCTGTAAGAAAAAGGGGGCGACAAATCGGTCATGTGACATATTATTGCCAGCCGATATTTTTGTGTGTTTGAATGAAAATGTTGCTCGGCAGTGGCACTGGAATGTTTTGATTAGGTTTCTTCAAAATTCTGTAAAAATAAAAGAGAGGGGGGGGGGGTAATTAAGTAAGAACTAATAGGTCATATGCTGTATTTGAATGAAAGTGTTGCTGTGGCATCATTCTGCATGAGTGGTTTGTATGAGGATTGCGGAGTAATTATTATAAGCATAGAAGACAACGGGGCGACTAGGGACATATTTTCTACATGATGTTTGAACTTCTACCCACCATAATAATATAATAAATATACAAAGACAATATCAATGACGATTTACTCGTTAAACGTAATACTTTATGTATCTTCATCCCAGAAAAAACACGTACTAGTATTTCGCCCAACCGGGGAATCACCTGTGAATCACGCGAAGACTAGATGACACTGACGCAGAAGTAACACTATTTTCTCAACTCACTGTTTTCCAATGACAATACTATTGTAGCAATAATATAGTAGCATGTATGTCAGCCACGCGCTTGTTGAAATGACCAAAAATAGGAACAATCTTGTGTATAGTGTGTATTGGTGCATTAGGTATTGGTAACCGTATTGGTTTTGAATGTGTTCGAGGTCTATGGCATTAGTAGACAAACTGTTATTTATCGGAGAATTACAAATTATAAGTAACCGCGGTTGCTTTGACAACTCGGCTGTTTATAGTACAATGTAATAGGAGCAGTATCACGTTATTGCTACGTACGGTATATATAACTGTGAATTGGCATTGGCAACAAAGACGTATATAGAATTTTGTGTTTCTGTCGATTATCACAATAAACTGTCTACTGATACATAACACGATGTCGAGAGTTGTGGCCTAGAGGTAGGGCGCGCGCTCTTGAATCGAGGGGTCTCGGGTTTGATTAAGTAGACCTTCTAATTCTAAGCCAGCGATTTGAGGTGAGATTCATCTCAGACTGATATGTTTTAGGAGATCGGGGCTTGGCCTCCTCGGCTCTCTCTGTTATGGACATCAGTTATATAATTAGTGCATGTCTACTGTGTTATATTTTCAAACACTTTCAATAGCAATGCAAAATGCCTCGTTTAGCACCAATGTTGGCCTACAATCTAAATCTTTAAATGGTGTAGCTGAGATTGTAAAAACCTCCTATAGTGAGACATTTAAAAAACATTAATTTTCAGGACAAACCTTTAAAATCTTAAAATACATTTGAAATGTTCAAATAGCATGTGAGTTTCACTCAAAAGACTGCTTATTGTGCCAAATTAAAGCAAGTAATAGTTGAACTACAGCATTTCTTTTTGTTAAATACGAGGATAGTGCTTGTGTATCTTTCACCTTGAGTTTTCAGAATGCTGTTAATGTCAAACGGCACGTCTATTTCTGATACCTGTGGTTTTATAGTGTGAGGTTCCATATCGCTGGCTTAGAATGAGAAGGTCGTACGTGCTACTAACGACCTTATAAGACCCATACATATTTGAAATTTACATCTCAAGTCGCTTCTTAAGATCCAATTTTCATGAAAATCGGAACAGGTCACCAAACTGACGACAAACCTTCAACTTGTTTTTCCATAATTAAAGAGTAGTTTCTTGTTTTCTTAAAATAGCATTTTGTACTTACTACCTTTTTCTTCTTTTCGATTTGTGCGATTTCATGTGACTGTGATAATACAAAAAAGGGAGAAAGCCGTGCCATATTTTCTTGTAATTTTTATATAAACTGTAGTCCATTTGATAGACCGAAGTTCATTACCAAATTATTGAACAGACCCAACAATGATTTTTGCTTAGCAAGATATCCCAGCAGTCCAAATCAACGTTTTAATACTGTTATTTAAGTTTTGAGACTAAAGGCTGCTAAAACTGTGTAGTTCAGCAGTTTTACTGTTGTAAGTAGGTCATGCAGCGTAGGCATTCCGCCTTTTGTTTGCTGAATCTTTTCTATTCAGCTTTTCAACAGCTTTCTGACAGCTAAAACTAGGCATTATAGTCCTTTTGCTGTGGAAACTGGGTCATTCAACAAGTTATAATTTATTATACTTTTCGACAGCTTGGACATGGGCGGATCTGCGCTTGTTTAGTTGGGCATTGTGTCTTTATGTGTTTTATGTTTCCTGTGCTCGGTTGGTTCAGTTAGGCATTGTGATTTGTGTGTTTTTAATGTTTTCTGTGCTCGGTTGGTTAAGTTGAGTGCTGCCTTCCCTGTCTGACTTAATATAATCTTTTTGCGGGTCACTTTTTTCCAAATGACCTTTTGGCGGCCATCTTTAAAGATGGCCGCAATTATTTTAAACAATCAGAAACGTTGGGAAAACTTTAATTATTCCTCAGTCAAAAGGGCTTTCGGTTTGTAATATATCTTAAAATGTTCGTGATTCTACACCACATCTGTCGCTATACACATATCAATATTATGATAATGTTTTTAGTTCGAAATTATTGATATTCTAAGAAACATTTGGTAATTTTTCACTTTTTGTCATTATTTTTTCTGTAGCATTTCAGAGTGGGATTCATATTTAGCCATTTGATGTTCGTTACATTCAGACGTTAATTCTAGTATACACTGTCTTGATAAAGTTTTACTTAGTAATCCAAAATTGGTCGGGAATATATGACAACTGATATTTAATTGCTTTGTATTATGGATATTTTAGTACATTTGAAGTACAAGGTTGGTGCTTTTACGGACCTTTACTCTTTACTGAATAAACACGTTTTGTGTCTTTAATATCCCAAATGTGAAGAAATTGCTGGCCCCGTATCACACAACACAAGAGTTAAAATATCATTTCATGACATTTTAAACTAATGATGTTTTGTTCTTTTTCAGGGACATGTGGATTATGACAAACCGTTGAATGCTATACATGCATTGAGGACACACGGGTAATGTCTATTTCTGATTTATTAATTACATGTACATAAAACGATTTCAACATTTTGTCATAGAATGTGATCTTGGGTCCTTTGTCTAAGAAAAGCGCTTCAAATAGCACTTTCCAACTTGATGGACCATGCGTTATATATTTTATGGCTCTCAAATGATTTTCCTGTGTGAAAGATTGCGTAGCTTGTAATACGAAATTAAAACAGACACCATGCGTATGTTGTAAATGGGCTTTTATTAAAGCCAGTAAAAACACATAACATATATACAATATATACAACATACAATTAAATTGAACCATATGTAACTCCAACAATTCGCTTCGTATAGAATAGAACTACAAATTTGAACACTTTTAAAGAAACTGCACCGATCACCTATAATTTCGTAAAAATCAGTATATTTTGAGGAAATAAAAGCAATGGCCAGGTATTGTGATGTTGACTAGGGAGAAAAATACTTACATCTAATGACCGGAACATACAGTACATGTATACAGGCTTCTGTGATATAACCATAATGATTGTCTTTAATAATTCGCTGGCTTAGAATAAGAAGGTCGTATACATGTGCGACTTAAGACCTTATACGATGCATGCATATTTGAAATCTGCATCAATGGGCGCTTCTTATGAGCCTTTTTTAATGACAACCGGAAGTGGTCATGTTGACTAAACTGAAATTAACGAGCGTGTTTCCCTTCAGTAAAGAGTAGTTTTTAGACAGTTTTTCTTGTTTTCTCATGTCGATTTTGTTCTTATGACCTTCTCATTATAAGCCAGTGAATTGTTGTTTTGTTTTCGGACACAAAACCAATATAATTATAAACGTCGCTTTGTCTTGTAAAGATGATCTCTTTGTTCAATGTCATTTGAAGGATTCACGTATTTTGTGACGTCTGTATTTTAATATATGTGATTTTACTGTCTGCACGCTATTGTGTGATAACTACAATTATAACACACATCACTAAATGTTGCTTTGTCTCTAAGTTCACTCACACTCATTATTGACTCCGTCAGTGACAGCTTTATTCATTTAAATTGCTTATTCTATTAGTGTCTTATTGTATTTAGGTCTCATATAATTTAGTCATTGTCAAACATGTAACAATACATGTGCACTAAAACATACGCAAAATGCTTATAGGAAAAATATATATTTGTCACAACAGGATAAAAGTTCGTGCTCACAATATATTCTGGGCGTGGCACGTCATGTACAGAGCTGGATGGTTTCTACAAGCCAACAAAATATGACAGAAGTAATGGCGTTGTCGGACACACAACAAATCTGGCGGTGATGATCATAATTATATTAATTGACGTATTCAAGTGATATAAAAAAATACAAATGTTTTGTTAGTTGCAAAAGAAAATATGAAATTATGTTGTCACAATAATGTAATGATTGTTTTGCGGCCTCTGGTTCAAAAAGCAAAGCGCTTCAAGGACAGTGGGGTACCGATATACAGAGTTGGAATACAGAGCCATCTCAAAAATATGAACGTCGATCCCTATGCATATAAAGTACGTATTAAATTAAATAAGTAGTGTAAGAGGGTTGTCGTTTAACACCCGGACGATCGACATTGCAGGATCGCTAATGATAAAAGCTGAATGACCTAGTGTCAGCTATTAAAAACTGAATGTCCTAGCTTGTTCTATAAAAAGCCGAAAGCCCTAATTCCAGAAAAAAACGGATTATGATTTTGTAAAAGAATTACACCTGTTAAACGAATCTCTTTTAAACGAAAATTCTAGGTCCCACTGAGCATGTTTCGCCTTTGGCGATGTACTCCCGATTGAAATTAATGAGCATTCAGGACATCGGGAAAAGGTTCCTCGTGGTCTAGGGTAAGCTTCGGGGAAGTCATGAGTCAGTTTGTGATATCGGAAGGAATTGTGATGAATCGGGTTGCATCGGAAGAAATCGGGAGAACATCGCCGATGTGAACCTAGACTTAAATCAAGCGCTATGGCGATCGTCCGGGTATTGAATGAACGTCAAACCCAGATAGCCAGTTCGGTGTTAGACTATGACTATCACCATTACGTCATGAGTTTGTTTCCTGGGTTGGCCGGGTTATTTTCTTCACTCCGAAGAATATTGGCTAGTGGCATTGACTAGTGACATGTCCTCCAATGTGGAGAAATAATCGTTTGATAGCAGGAGGCTCTCAGTCTTAGTTGATAATTAGTTTAATAAAAATTGTTGTTCACATAACCCCTTTAACACCAGAGCCCAGCAGCGTCGGAGACTGTGTGGTAACACTAAAGTGCCAAGCATAGCCTTTATTTGCCAGTCAGCTTCTGCTGAAATATGACAGGCATTTGAGTGCCTCCACCCGCATTTGAACCCGTGTCGTCAGATTAGACGACAAGAGCGCTAACTATTGAGCTACTAACGGAGGTACACAACACTTCTCGTCGTTACCCTGGGCTGGTATTCACAAAGAATGTTAAGAGAAAACTTAAATATTTTGACTTTTGTGAAAATATTGAGCTGGTCATATTTTCCAAGAAACGAAGATTAACCCATTTTTTCTTTGTGATTATTGTAGCGCTTGACACAATGCTTCTAAACAATATCAAAAAATAATACTTTTCCAGTTTAGCAGATACATTAAGTTTTAAGAAAAATCTTAGTTTTCGCTGAATAAACACCACCTCAGAAATGCAACAAAAACAGCCTCGCCACATGTTACTGTTGTCACGTTGCGCCTCACTGTTACACAAGTTACTAAGTGTTTATTTAAAATAGATCTTGCACTTTTTTATGAACAAAGTCACTCCCAGTAAACATCCGGCTGCAAAAACAAGCAGTGTGCCATTGTTGTATCCGTATGTGACAAAATTTAATAATGTTATCACACTCACGGATATATTTAAATTGTGGAAATTCACAACGTTCAGTTTTATGTACAGCAAACACGTGTCTTGCATGTCACTTGTCATCGTCAGAAGTTGTTGCATAAAAACACTCCTCCTTGCTTCAAGGTCATTACAAGGTTAAACGGCAACGGTAAACTGTGCTTTGTTTAACTTTTAATAGTTAACGCAACTAAACACAATCAAATTCATCCTCATACATTAGCGGTTAGTCAAGATCCCTATGTATCCGACGAAGAATACTCTGGTGAACGAGAATGAATCATATTATGGTAGAAGAAAAAATGAACACGAACCTGTGATTTATCGGTAATTTTAGCACAGCTTGGTTTCCTCTGTGTGTATATACATTGTAGCTGAAACTATCGGTTGTGTTAGAATATAAATTATAGTACATGTACAGTAAAACCTCGGTAATACGAGCAGCGATTATTCGAGCAACCGGCCTAATTCGAGCAAATTTCAAACTCATTTTTATATAAACACAGCTACAATTACTCATAACAACAATTCATTATTGACTTCGGATATTTCGAGCACCTGGCTTAACTCGAGCATTTGGCTTGTCCCGATGGGGTCTCGAAATAACGAGGTTTTACTGTAGTTGCCTGAGTTATAAGGATTCATCATACCATTCTCTAACAAAGTCAAGTCAAAATACTTTAATTCACCCAAATTTTTTAACATGAAACAAATGAGATAACAATATTTTCAAGCCTCATATATATAGTAGACGCTGCGTACGTTGTTGGCGTACATCCGAAAGTTATAACAATTTTACACTTAGAAATATACAACAATATTTTATAAAGCAATTGCTAAATCGCTGACTTAAGTGCTACGTAAGACCTTATAAGACTCATTAATATTTGGCATCAGCATCTAAAGGCGCTTCTTATGAGCCTATTTTCATGAAAATCGGGAGTGGGCATGTTGACCAAACTGAAGTTTATAAAGCTTGTTTTTCCATAAGTAAAGCGTAGATTTCAGGCAGTTTATTCTGTTTTGTGCTCACGGCCTTCTTATTCTAAGCCAGCGAAATGTGTCACAAATGGAAATATGGAATCCACGGCATAATTCAAGAAGAAGTGTATGAAAATCACCCAAATACTTCATGTAACGTCAATAAACGTTACAATGATTATGACGTCGGAATTGAGCTCAACACAGGTCCATGAAAAGTGTCCAATACCGTCTATATTATACATATTTAAATATGTATATATAGGTGGGCTCGGTCACTTTTCGTGGACCTGTGGAGCGTAACGTCAGGTACAATGTTTATGCTTACATGTATTCAGGTTAAACGACAATTCTCAACAATCATGGTTCAATTATATAAGGCACCAGATTCACCTGACCAGTTTTCTCAGTCGACTGTACTCGAACCAGTACTAACTTACCATTCCATAAGAAACCAGCAATTTTTCCACATTTAGAAAAGCGACATTGTTGTCAATTTTCTTACGGAAGGGAATGGCCTGCGCATTCGGAAAGTCATCCTGCATCGCCGGGTTACAATCTTTTAGTACAATGTACATGTATATTGATCATGCGTGTTTAGACCTTATAGGGAGTTTGGTGTAACAGTAATATTAAGTTAGTTTTTAGTTTTGTCAAGAGTGTTAAAATAGCGAGTAATTGTATATTCATGTATAGTACATTCTTATAAAAAAGAATACTCTATTGCTAAAATTGTATAGAACATGTATGTCCCACTGAGGAATTCCACATAGGTGATGTTCTACCGATTTCTTCCGATATCACAAACTGTCTCATGACTTCCTCGAAGCTTCCCCTAGACGACTAGGAACCTGTTCGCGATGTCCTGAAAGCTCACTAATTTCAATCGGGAGTGCGTTATCGAGGCACAGTGGGGCCTAGGCTTTAGCTAACAAATGCATTATAAAAAACATAATAATTCCGTTTTGTAGCTGGTATTAGACACGGTGGCAAACTCTTGACGTTCTTACAAAGACAAAAACATTTCTTCTATTGATAAAAGTGTAATCGCTTACCTTAGCACATATGTTTTATTTGCAAAAAGTGCCGTTGCACTTTTGAGATAAAAACGCATAGTGTTTTCGATTGTGTTAGAGAGTTGAGTTTTTAAATTTTGTATTTGGTTGAAGAAGGGGACGTTACTCTTATTAATTAGTTATAAGAAATTGACAAGCAGAGATGTTACATGCGTCGAGGCTTTAATATTTCTTGACAAAAACGGTCCCAAGCCTTATAGGTAACAAACCACCAAATAGATTTGTTCTTTAACTCAATGTAAAGTTACAAATTGCTGACCCAAAAAATGTCAAACTTTTGTCCATGGGGACCTCTCAAAATCAATAGAAATAGCATATAGCCTCAAGAAAATAAAAAAAATATCAGGGGGTTGCGTGTCATATAAGAAAAATTTGGTTCGTCAAACGCGGTGAACATATTTTCTCACACGCGCGGACTGATTCCAAGTCCGTTAGCCACAACCCTACTTTCACTTTCATATTTAAGCCAGAATATCAAAATTTTCTAAATAAAACAGTTTCACTACATCACATACATGTGTACAAAGCATTTAAGCTCAATTACATGATTCTGATGCTGATTTGTCAACACATACCACCATTTCCAGCCAAATCAAAGTTTTTTACAGGACTACTTGAGTGTATCTGATTTTGGTCCGCGCAGGCATTTGGTGGTTTGGTACCTATATTATGGTCACGTGGGTTCGCCATATTGTGGTCACGTGGGTTCGCCATATTGTGGTCACGTGGGTTCGCCATATTGTTACCATCATGTATTTCTGTTCTAGGTTCAAGTTCTCCAAGTATTATTGTCGGATAGACACTGGTAACACGTGGTCTACACTTGAAATAAAAACTAAACTAGTCTTGTTTGATTTCAATTTTATAGTAAGCTTTTATTTTGAATGCAATAAATGTCTGGTTGTTTTCGAAATTTTTGTTTTAAATGATTCCGTATTTCTTGCTATCGCAGTACTTACGCGCACAACAGGTGCTCGGCATGTGGATACGAGCCCAATGGTTCCATAATTATACAATTCGAGATCTCTATATATAAACTCTATCAAGGTCGGTGACTATGCCCTTCAAAATCCCTTAAAGCCACATTATCTCTCCCAAGACCTTTATTTCCGATCATCAAGTAAATATACTAATTACAAGGAATTGGGATATTTTTCACAAATGACCAATACTTTACGACAGAATGTTACATGTATCTGTCAAAATAATATCCCAAACATCACATTTAAGTAAAATGAATGGATGACAAAATACTAATTTTTTGCTTCCCTTAGATTATAACTTGTGCTTTTTTTGTTTACAATTCGTTGTTTTGTTTACAAACCAACCGGAGGCTTTATTTCGTTTTCTTCCATCTTACGGCGTTTTTCACCTTTAGAACTCAACTTAAGTGCTCAAAATGCATCGTTCTGCAGATATGTTGCTAATTTATTGCTTTTTGAAAATAGCCATTTAAGGCATAATGGGACTTTAAAATAGACATGGGGTTGCGTGAACGTCTATTTCTCATTGATTTCAATGCCAACTTTATTAACTTGCGTATTTATTTCATGTACAAAACGTATTGCTGTTGTGGTGGTCAAGGTAGGGCTGGAACTACCAACACCGAGGAAGAATAAACTCTCACTGAACCCTTCGTTACATCTTATATAGAACTTATGGACAAATTACATTTTTACATATCATAGATACAGCTGAGATTTTTGTGTAGAGTTGGTAAATGCATTTCATTCCCGTCCAAAGTTATATACCTGTACCTACCGTAGATACTCATTACTGAGAAATCTTCATTTTATACGATTTGTTTTACAACCAACGAGCGCTATAAGAGTTTCTTCCGGTCGAAATGTACCGTATTTTCTCAGACAAAGGGAGACAATCAGACACTATATACACCAACACACGAGGAATAGTTGTCACCCTTGACAACTGTCATACATTGTTGAGTCATGTTTTTCTATGTCATGTTTTGGTGTGTGACGACACTTCGTCGAATTAGAAATTCGTTTAAGTGTATTTTTATGTCAATTTTTGTTATGTTAGTATTGCTATTGTCGTGTATTTTTTTAATGCATTTAAGGCGAGTGATTAAAGCTGAAAACTAGGGTCAACTTCAAACTAATTGCAACAAAAATATTTTTTTAACAGTTTCATCATCTACAAACTATTATACGCTCCAGAAATTAAGGCCTAAGAAAAACTCTGAAGAGAAGTTGGAAACAATCCATATGTTTAAGACCACTTCTGATAGCAAGTTTAGCATATTCTTATATTCGAGGGACATTTCTGATAATGCCTCTGTAATATTCACTAAATGTATATGAAAGATAGAACCTTCCTCTAGTAAAAACAAATAATGATATTATCATTGGAGAATTAATATTCACCGGTATGATATCATACATGTAGGGGTATAGTGCAGAGAATTTTACACGACTCTCGACCTTTAATAAGCATAATTTAACAGCTGATATCTTATCTATATTTATAACTCCGGTTGTATGTTTTCATAGACGGGAAGTATCACGAAGACGCTCGAGGTGTAATACCAACTCAAGTCTAAAGCACCGATATTGCACGATTTGCTCGCGGATTTTTATATATTCAACGCAATAACCTTGTAATATATTCCTGTGATCTTCACAGAGCTATACCATAGATCTACTACATTAAACAACAAACACTTTATAACTTATTATATAGTATAATTGTAATAAGCACTTGGGCAAGCTAGCTTACTTTCTATTATCAATACATTCATCATTCTACCAGCAACAGTTCATCTCATAAATATGCATACACATTAATATACCAACATCATCTCATATAAATAAAGTACATGTAACAAATTTATAGCACATAACACGCATCTTTCCCCATTTTTATGAACTAAAAATTATACGTCTTGTAAGCTCTTAGTGCCCAAAGCTGAATGACCACATACCTTCAATCACTGCGCACGACAACTCGTGCGCTATGGTAACCAACATAACAAGTCCTGATTCGTGCAATCAGAAGATCTTAACCAATCACAGGAAAGCATTTTCCGTCTTATGCGCTTCGCTTAACCGACAGAAAATAAATTTCCTGTGATCTTCACAGATCTATACCATAGATCTACTACATTAAACAACAAACACTTTATAACTTATTACAGTCAGATCTCGATACAACGACGCTGTTAGTTTCCAAGAAAAATGTCGTTATAACGAATATGTCGGTATACAGAATTGATACAAAGAGCATTTTAATACTTTTGTCCCCAAATTTGAGTTTATGTATAATGAATTTGTCAGTATATCGGGTGTCGTTATATCGAGATCTGACTGTATATAGTATAATTGTAATAAGCACTTGGGCAAGCTGAACCTAAACGAACGGGAAAACCATACGTGCGTGATATAAACAGTAACAATCAAATACTAAATCGATTTTTAAATTGTTCATTGTGAAACATCATAATAAAAGACATTTCACATAACCACCGTATGAATATTCATAGCAACACTTGTTGTGTCTCTTAAATTCGCATTGTCATGTGTAAATTACGAAACATCAAGAATCAACATGATCAAACGTTAATATTGTTTTAAATTGTTTCACTTTCTAAGTTGAATACAATATCTGAACGTATAGAGTTTCAGCACATTAATCATTGGTTAGTTCGCAGCATTCACAAAAGGTTCTTCATAGAAAACCGATGTAAAAAGTAACGTACACATTGATCACTAACACTGAATCTCGGGGGTTTGCATATCAAACCAAACACGTATCCATTTGATTTCATCGTAAAACTGAATGAATTAGAATTACACATATAGAAGAAAAAGAATTGCTCATGATCGGAATGATATCCTCTTCACCCACAATTACCTAAGGTCCACTTACTACACAATAAAAACCACTGTTGTCACTTAGGTGGTACTGTCTGTGCGAGCGTCCTTCAGTAATTCCGGGATCCGAGGTATCTAATCCGCAGCCAATTCAGTCAAGTAATCAATTCCGTTATAATCATCCTGAAATAAACAGATTGTATGCACAAACACATTTGTATAAACACCGCTAATAAAGGTCAATAACTCATTATCTACACGTATTATCAATGCTTGACAGCCTATGTATTATACTCTTCAGCTCAAATATAAAATGACAGACATACCTATTCATATCAAACACAAATGTTAATTGCTCATATATACATATACTGTACTGGTGTGTGTATTGCTTACGGTCCGCAATATTACCCAAACCAGACGTTAATCTAAATTCAAAATTTTATAGATGCACTGATACATATATTCATTTAATATGGCGCACTATTGTACAAAAGTTAATAATAACATTCCCAACTTATAAACATATTCGACGGTATTATATTATACCATGTCCACACATATTATCAAGGCTTGTCAGTCTAGACATACTATTCAATGTCTAGCGATTCTAAAGGCAGCCACGCCGATTCATATCGTCCATTACTTGTTAAAACAGTTCAAACGTAAACATATCAGATGTTAACATATACACACGAATCATTTATACCATAACATATTATCACGACTTGTCAACCTGAACTATACCATGTCACACATATTATCAAGACCTGTCAACCTGAACTATACCATGTCACACATATTATCAAGACTTGTCAACCTGAACTATACCATGTCACGCATATCACCAAGACTTGTCAACCTGAACTATACCATGTCACACATATTATCAAGACTTGTCAACCTGAACTATACCATGTCACACATATTATCAAGGCTTGTCAGCCTAGACATACTACTCAATGTCTAGCAATTATAAAGGCAGCCACGCCGATTCATAAACATGCGTATTGTCCATTACTGATTAAAACAATTAGTTTAAACGAAAACATATGTTAGAAGTTAGCATATTGCACCATAACATGTTATAACTAATATCCCGACTTGTCAGCCGAACATTATATTCATTGTATAGCAACTAAGTACATGATTGTACGTACTAATATTGCTATCCTGGCTAAGTATATTGATTTTAAAATAATTACAACTGTAAATGTGCTATGCTTTAACACGTCATCGAAGTTTTGTCCGCTTAGAAATAATGCTCAAAAATAAGCAAATCACGTGCAATACATAAAAATTGCTGATTACTATAGCACAGTCAGGGTAATAATACAGTGACGCGGCGGTCGGGTCCACTATTACGGTGTAAAACCAATATAAAGGCTAAAACAGACAGCAATATTTTCATTGCTAAACTAACAAACTATATTCGCACTACATATACTGGCAATGCTTGTAATCGTATGTGTACACATAAACGGCTACGTCACTGTCACCAGATCCTAACTGGATTATAGTTAAATTAACATGCCAAATTGAATTTAAATTTAGTAAACACCTTAACATAAGATCGAATTTATACCATGCCAAGTTAAAGTCAAATTTATAACAAATATTTTATAACTTATAAACAAATACGTAAACAAGCTTATCATTTCAGTGTCTACCGGTACACATATTATCAAGGCCTGCAAGCCTAAACAAAATATTCCATGACAAGGAATTATGACATAAATGCCCATTTATATGCATTAAGCTTATGTATTTATGATTTTTATCATATGAACTACTAACATTTCGACGGTATATATACCATGTCCAAACATATTATCAAGGCTTGTCAGCCTAGACATACTATTCAATGTCTAGCAATTCTAAAGGCAGCCACGCCGTTTCATATCGTGCATTACTTGGTTAAAACTTGAAACAGTTCAAACGTAACCATATCAATGCTATCACTTATAATCAAATACAAAATTGTTCCTCGCATCAGGTAATTCTTTTCTCAGAAAACCGATTCTAACTTCACCATTCGTAGGTGTGCCAATAGTCAATAGCATTTTCGATAACTCTACCACCTTCAATTTCCAATATTTAATTCAAAGTTGGTATATTACCAAACAACGGTCCTTACTAATACAAGAACTCTTGATTTGTCAGTTTTCGAAATTTACCTTTGTGTCCTCCCTTCATCTAAACAAGACTACATTTGTACATTAGTTCCCATAGCGTATAAACAAAACCACTGTATGACTTATTGGGATACTATACATTTCAAAATTTATGACCCATCGCGAGCAAAAGCACCCGTGATTTCGATCACTGTATGACTTATTGAAACGTGAATAGTTTCTACAAAGACCATGTGCACCAACAATAGCTATCATTTCAACTGAGTTATCCATTAATTAACACGTACAGTTAATCTAAGTGCTCTAGCATGGAGCATGTGCTATTAACAATTCTCATTGTAAAATAAATGTATGCGGCACATTTTAATTTGCCAATCAGATATAATATAGATATGAAATACTCCAATACGTTCCGTTGTTCTTTATCCCAGAATTAGAATTTAAAGCTACACAACCAGTCTGGTTACATTTTCCAAGATTAATAATGCATTAGTTCTGTGATATACATTTTGGATTCTCATAATATGCATACCTAATACATTGCGACTGAATTATACATCGTACTAGTATTCTGTCAGCATGTCCGGGACTGACATTAATATGAACTAATGCACAGCATATGTAGCGGACTATGTCAGTTGTCCTACATTATTTGTAACATGCTCATCTAGTACTGGATTTTTGGTGATGCATAACTTCACAAAAAATTGTTTGGTTACGAAGTTACGAATCTGGAGCAAGCCGTTTCCAAAAGGCGCTACCGAGCGCTTTCCTACGTCTATGCAACCTATCGAAGCGGTTCGTTGCACAAGAAAGCGCGCATAGCGGTTTGATACGAAATATTGGGTACAAAGTAACGAAAGACGATACAAACCTGCTATCGTTTGTCAGTCCGAATGAACACGAATAATACACGTTTTTCAATTTTGTTTAATTCCAGGTCTACTTAATTCAGGGGTAACCAATTTAAAAATGAATAATTAGATATAAACACAGATAACAACTGATTTCTAGGCCTTATTTGATATTTTATCTTTTTTTAATGGGTTGCATGAGCATACCAGATAGTACTTTTGTTCAAAAGAAAAGGCTATTTTCATTTCAATTAATCATATTACGATTAAATATCAAACATCTTTAATCTTAATCACCTTTTTTGTTAAATAAACCCTGCAAATCGTCACAACATAAAAGAGATTTAGACGGAAAATTACGGGTTTTATTGTATCCAATAACGACAACAACAACATGTAATTAGTTTTGCGACCTTCATCCCGCGAATATTTTTGACGATTTCGGAGGGATTTTTTAATTACATCTCGGCGAGGAATTACGAAAATGCATTTGTTTTACTTTCTTTACAATAACCTACAACTACGATGTGGATTATCACCGTCCGGTCTAGATACGTAAATACCCGAAATTGTATTGCAAACTTTGCGATGGGAAATAACCGAAACTTGTGTCTTTTTCATTAGATTTTCTTAAGATTGGTTGATATTTCGCGCATATGAACGATTCCCGCTCGACTTACTTCGTTATCTCAGAGTTATCATGTGTCTCATAACAGTTTGTAGCATCGTTTATGCACTGAAAATGTTAAAATTTCCTTCCGAAGTGGGCAAAAAAATGGCTGCCTTTTTTGTGTCCAAACATTTAGGAAATAGCCCTCCCCATAAATACCCGAAACGGACTTTAATTAATTGTATTGCAAACTTTGCGATGGGAAATAACCGAAACTTGTGTCTTTTTCATTAGATTTTCTTAAGATTGGTTGATATTTCGCGCATATGAACGATTCCCGCTCGACTTACTTCGTTATCTCAGAGTAATCATGTGTCTCATAACAGTTTGTAGCATCGTTTATGCACTGAAAATGTTAAAATTTCCTTCCGAAGTGGGCAAAAAATGGCTGCCTTTTTTGTGTCCAAACATTTAGGAAATAGCCCTCCCCATATAAAAATATTGGTTGCATAGCAACCATGGAAGACTGATAATTATTATTTTTCTTTTCTAGACAGGGACCTACGCTCGTTTTTGGAATATTTTTAAACATCATTAAAAAATAAAAGAAAATTTATGAGCTGCCGAATATCGCATTTTGATTTTTTTTGTTATTCTATTAGCAGCCATTTTCTAGTATATTTGCTTCAGTGCGGGATTTTAACACAAATTTTTAGATCCATTAGTGAATTCAAACTCTGACCAAACCACGTGCACACGTGTTATCGTAAACCGGATCTTATCCGTTGGGCTTCGCCCAACGTATAGTCCAGTCAGGATAAAAATCCAGTGACGCAGCGGTCGAGTCCACTATAACGGTGTAAAACAAATTATAAAGGCTTATACTGTACTGTCGGTTCAATAAGTAATACTAATGAGGGACTATCCCATTCAAAAGAATAGGGGAGCTTATGTTTTATATAATAAAAGAGATACCTTAAATCACAAGTCTAATACTTGAAAAGTATTGTTTCATTTCTTCTCGTAAGTCGAGTGGTTAAGCATGTCGCTATTATATCATTGATTTTGCTGAGATTTTGTTCTTGAAATCTCGCCATTGGTTCGACATCCATCAAAGTTACATATTGTTTTATCTTTTTTAAGTACCTTATTTTGTATTTGTAACTAATATAATACACGTAGTAAGGAATGTTGAATTATTTGTGTGTTATGTTTTCATTCTTATCTACCAAGTTGTATATTGTCAATTATTTTATTTTTATCTACACTACAGTAATCATACACTTATATGATCTACTCACGGCAACATAAACAAGTTATCATTTGAATTATCGATACATTAAAGCAGTAGACTAGTATAATATAAGGCTTTATAACATGGATACGTGTAATAAAAAAAACAATTCAACTGTGGGGATCGAACCTACAACTAGGAATAAAACTGAAACGTGTAGAATGTGTGCGTGACCACTACACCACAGCGACTTTGATGTAGAAAATGCGCATTGAACACGATTTGATATCGAACACATTTAAAGTTTACCTGAAAGGCGAGTTTATGTTGATAACGGTTCTCGTTTGACTTTGAACGCACTATACAAACAAGTATAATTTCAATGCTAAACTAACATACCAAACTTCGCTCTACCTGTTTAGACAATGGTTGTACTTTTTTGCGTACACATAAACTGCAACGTCACTGTCACAATATCCTAACTGGACTATATAGTCCGCTATAATACAGTATAAACAATATACATATAGTTCAGTCAGGGTAATAATACAGTGACGCAGCGGTCGGGACCATTATTACGGTGTAAAACCAATTATAAAGGCTTAAACAGACAGCCATAAAATTATATTCAATGCTAAACCAACACACTATATTCGCACTACCTATTCAGACCATGGTTCTAATCTTCTGTGTACACAAACGGATCCCTCACTGTCACCAGATTCTAACTGGATTTTACAGTGGCATATATTGGCGTACCATCCACAAAAGCCTAAATAATCAATTTTAGGTCGAAATTTTTTAACAAATATATTATCTTTTCGATTATTAAATCAATTGGGTAGAACATAAATAAGTATGACATTTGTATTTTCCTACCATCAATGTTTACATACCAAAATCTACTTTCCACGTGCAGCACCTGTTATAAATAATCAATAGCAGTAATAAAACAATTTGTCATATATTTCAGCCAACATTTCTGTATTTTCATGTACAAAGCTAGTAAATATTTCCATTTTAAACCCATACGGATGACAGAGATTATGATAGTATTTATATCTATACTTGGTCGCAACTTATCTAAAAAGATTTTAAATGCAAACATTTCTTACAATTAAGTAAAAAGCCAATCAATCTAGATGTGTAAAACTACCGAGACTTTAAACAGATTTCTTTGCACGAAATATTCGTGCGTAAATCAATACCACTACTATCAAAACAATAAAACACGTAAAATACTCATCTTCCATTCTGCAGTGCGGGTGTTTATTCATCTACATCGACTCGTTCTGCTTATGGAAATCGTCCAACACGGCCATGCAAAACTCTCGTTATACGAAGTGGTTTCTTGTCCACTTCTCATGGTAGGCATGTAATATCTGGCCCGAACGGGTTCTTCTGTAGAATTCTCCCCAACAGGATAAATGGAACGTTTGCACTGTCATCACTCCATAGTCAAGTGCGTAGCTGTTCGTCAAACTGGCTCACTAAGACAGTCTCGAATTTCAACTGAATCGTCCATAATGTTAATCGAAACACTATTTTTACTGAGTCTAATTGTTCTAACACTAAACATAACGTCTGCTGAATAACTGCGTTAGGTGTGGTCTCACTATCCACGAAAAATTATACGTCTTGTTAAGCTCGAAGTGTCCAAAGCTGAATGACCACATACCTTCAATCACTGCTTACGACAACTCGTGCGCTATGGTGTAACCAACATAACAAGTCCTGATTCGTGCAATCAGAAGATCTTAACCAATCACAGGAAAGCATTTTCCGTCTTATGCGCTTCGCTTAACCGACAGAAAATAAATTTCATGCATAAAGGTCAGGATCGTGTCAAATTCTCTGGACTATATTACCTATTGAATTGTCCACAAAAGAGTCCATTAGCACTTGGAAGGGGTAACATAAATGTTAATTATTTCTATTCAATCCGACTTGTTTTGAATTTACACATATTATGTATTATATACCTGTTTATCGAATGGTAAATGAGCATTCTTGTACCGATAGTATAAATGACAGAAGATGTACATGAAATAGGCCGTGCCCAGAATATTCCCGAATATAGCCATTTTACCGAACATACGCAATTTACAGGTTATGACATGGTAATGCTGGCCTAGTTATATCAGAATAACTTGAACACATGTGGCCATTTTGTACATTAGTATGTCATTATTAGAATTCTGAAATATTCAGTTTGAATAAGGGGTGGGCCGATGCATCGAAAGATCGATGCATTGCGATTCCAAGTGTCCCGATAGTATGGATCGATAGTAAAAGTCTCGATCCAATAACTATCGCCAATAGTTAGCTCAGCTATCGATAGTTACGATAGTTTCCTTTTTATAAATAAAGTTTATTATTAATTTAAAACAACTTCCGTTTTCTTTAAAAAACTAATTGCAAATAACCACACGCATCAAAACAGCCACAATGGAACAATATCGCCTAAATTTATTAATCTATTTCTGTCAAATTCCTTTAAATAATTTCCACAAATAGTAGATTTGTATGCTGTACAACAAAGTGATATCTTACGCAGTGCAAATTTGCATTTACAAGTTAATCTCTGGTTTTCAATCTTGGCAATAACTATTGCAATAGTATCGCAATAGTTTCCAGCAATACAATAGTATTGCAATAGTACTTTCAGCAATAGCAATAGTCAAAATTGGACTCAATAGTCACCCCTAGATATAACATACACGTCTCCGTACCAAATGCAGTTCGCTGAACCACCATCTATTCCTAAAAATATCTCTGACAGTCCTTTATGTCAATGAGGCATGGAAGTTTCTACCATTACTTCTTTGAGTGCACACTTTACCTTGAGTCTCTTACAAATCTGCATGCCTATCAATTTGATCTAGATACACTACTGTTTGGTAACCCACTCCTTTCTGAACAAGACGACCCGAACATCTTTACCCACGTGCAAACCTTGATATCCAATAGCAAAATATTTTAATACTGCCTCTAGATATATTTGTACAAATTCTCCACCTATTTTCCTTCCGTTTCTTATGTTTTCTTTAAACGTCTCTCTTAAAAGGCTAACCAGCGTATACGTCAGTATACGCATTCTATTTCTCTCTGATGTTTTTTCTTATTTATTTTTGTACTTACTGTCTTCTATAGTATTTTCTTCTCTCCATTTTGTCAGCGAACTATTTCTAGCAGTACACGCATTTAATTTCTTAGCCACATTCCTCTTATTTACATAACATAGGAAAAAAAGTTAAATAAGACTTAGTCTTTCGTTCCAATCCTTTCCTCACAATAATTGTAATGTACATTTATATGTATTGTTTATAATATGCTGTAAATAATGGGAATATATATGTTTAAACTAAACACGAATAATAGGGAGTGGAGCACATTTTCCCTACATTAACGTACTAACATTGATTACTTTCTCAGTCTTTTTCTTAAGAACCATCAAAATAAATTCGCTCAAATATTGCTTGGGTAACTCTCCACCAAATCCCTCAAAACAATTAAGGTTTGCCCTTGGTCGAATCGTTAACAATTAAAATGCATTAAAAGTAAAATACACCTACAGGTCAAGACATATACCCTTCAAAAGAAGCAAATATCGCGAAAATATGTGACAGTTATATAAATATTATGAGCATATTGCGAAAAGTAATTTTTCTTAGGACTGTTTTCATGGTTTAGATTAGCTAGATGCACAATATAAAAATATAAAAGTTAATGTTGAAATTATTTGGAGGTTAAAAGTTAAAATAACTCGCCTATATGGACTATCGAAACATTAAACTATTGTGATTCGAACCTATACGTTAGGCGGTCACCATGTTTAGTAAGGAACCAAAGCAATTCTTCGTAACAACACAGCACTTTACCCAAAATATATTCTAAGTATTTTCTGATTTCCACAATTGTTTTTATTTTATGGAACAACTGATCTATTTTGCACAATTGTTATTTATCACGATACTAATTAAGCGGTTAACAAAAATTATACTTATACGTATTGTAGTTACGTATCAGCCATGATTATTGTAAATAATAGCAATAATGTAAGGAATGTTGGTAATATACACATTATATCCAAGTCACATAATCTCTCCCAAAACTTTTTCCCGATCATTCAGTAAATAGACTAACTACAAGGAGTTAGGATGTTTGACACAAATTCCTTGTAATTGACGACCGAATGTCAGCTATATATGTCGAAATAGAATACCAAAAAGCACATTAAGTAAAATGTATGAGTGACAAAATAATAATTTTGCAAGAATTGCTTCTCTTAGACTTTAAAATTTTCATTTATTGTATACATTTCGTCATTTTGTTTACAAACCAACTGAAGGCATTATTTTGTTTTCTTCCATCTTATGGTGTTTTCCACCTTTGGGACTCAGCTAAAGTGCTCAAAATGCATCATTCTGCAGATATGTTACCAATTAATTGCTTTTTGAAAATTGCTATTTAAGGCATAATGGGACTTTAATATTCTGAAAACACGCGTATGTGGTTTATAACTGTCAAATAACAGTCCAGTCCGGCGACAGCTGCGTCGTGGGTGAAGTCTGGTATTCAAATTAATACAAAATAATTTGTGCTTAAAAAGCAACATTCGGTCATTTTCGAAATCCAAGGAGCACATCTAAATATCTGTGGCGATACCTATGACACAAATTGTTGACGTCAGTTCACTAGCCAACATCGCCCATCTAATTTGTTTTCACATGAAAATCTGGAAACAATAAATACGCATGTTAAATTACTACAATAATACTTAAATTGTGTTTAATATCAATCAAAATTATCAAAGTTTGCTCAGATTTAGTTATTTGTATGTTCAATGAGATAATGCTTCAAAGCCAGATAATACACACACTAACAGACAAAACCATATATTGTACGAAGCTGAAACACTGATGAAATTATTTGCTTTCCATGAATTATAAGATCTTTTTCAGCAGCTTGGCCATTTTTTCCAGCACCCTGTAAAACCTGGTGAAATACAGGCTTCACGGGGTGCTGGATAAAACGGCACAGCTGCTGTTGTACTACCACGCACCGAAAACGGGTAACGTTACTTATAACTAGTAATGAGAATTACATATTATATCAATTCATTAAATTAATATTTTGGAATCTGAGGCATTTTGACATTTTGAATACTATTCTAAGTTTTCTACGTAGATGCCTTATGAATATCACCCCCGTTTCTTAGATAATTTTACAGAGACACTTTGTACTATAGATTAGTAATACAATATTTGCATGATAATACTCTGAAAAAGATGGACTTACCTCGGCTAATAAACAATCAGTATTAAGCATAGACTTCAGTCCACCAGGTACCCGGTAGGAAAATAAATCAAATGAACTTAGTTGTCAAGCGTTCACGTTCACTGATATAGTAAAGTAATTCAAACTTATATGACAACTGTTTTAAAAGCTTATCAAAACGTTCAACCCTGACAATAGGTCGATTTCAATAACACAGAAACATTCTCAGAGATACACAATCTCCGACTTTTTTAAATCCATGCTAATCTGATAATCATTTAAACCGATCAAACAATATGAAGTGAGCACTGTCATTGTCCATTCTGACCGCCTCGGCCTTTATGCATTGCAATAGTATATTTACCGGAGACAAACGGAAATGGCCGAATTTTCACGATTGTTCCATAGTCCTCGACCAATATGACTGCCACCGTAGAAATATAAAAAATCTTGCACAATAATAATGTTGGTAATATTCAAACGACAGCCATCACGAAAACACTAGAGGTATGTTTATGTGTACCTAATACAAGTTATGAGTAGCCTACTGAAACGAACAGCTACTAAACCATTTAATGAACACAGTACATAGACGAGTCAACTTCCGGTTATCACAAAAAGGCATACACGTTGATTTGTGTAATCTTCCAATATGTCATACAAAGATCGGAAATCACCTATGGTATTTCTTCCAATAAGTCATACAGTTGAATTGTATAGTATCCCAATACGCCATAAAGTGATTTGGTTTATACACTGTGAAGAATGTACGTGTATCAAACATCCATTTCAAAGTTGCTTTAATAGTGTTACATGTTAATAAACTCATACTATAATTGTCATTGACATTTAACGTTTTGTACCTAGCATTCTATTACTACATACATATTTTCTTCCCTCCATTACGCGTCACAATGTTTTTTGTTATGTCAGTTGAATAGGTGGATTATTTGCACCGTCAGCTCTTCTGTGGCAGCGACATATTTTCTTTAAATCAGTGAGAAAATGTTTTGTACAGTAGCAATAGACACACACATTCAAGGCATTATTTAACCAGAATGTGCATGAATCAATCCGATACATCATAGTATGCAACGATAGGTTGCTGAACTCAAGTATATAAAGTAGCAATTGAGGAACAATAGAGTTAATCTGTAAACAACTGGTCAAAAAACATAACTTGGTAAACAACTGCACACTGTTATTTTGTCCTGAACGGTTTCCAAACTTGTTCCTCAAACATAATTTTATCAGAACAATGGCATTCGCAATTGTAATTATTGTGAAGGGTATTGCGGCAAGAAAGTACATAACTGAAACTTCGTGCATCTTGATATGCAACTGCTCATCTATAGTTGACGGATTGATCATGCATGTTTGTTTAAAAAATAGATTGCTTTCGGGCTGAGCAGGAGCAACGGTGTAAAACTCAGTTATATTGACTCCAATCAATATCGGTATGACAAGCAATAATAACACTACTGCTCTTTTTCGCAAACCACTTGCCCTAAACTGAAATGGAAATGTTATTGTTAATGATCGTTCAATAGAAATACAAGCAATAATCCATGCACTCAGTGACGGAATGAAAATTACAAGAAAGTTAGAACTTCCACACAAAAGATCACTCGGTACTAAGACGTCTAAATACCTTAAGACCACAACAACAACAATGATCATGGCACAAAAGTCACTGCATGATAATATTCTAAAATAAAACGAACACGCTAAATTGCTGCTGCAGGGTCCAAATGTCCACACAATAATTGAAAGTATGTTCCCAATCAATCCAAAGAAAGCTTCAACACTTAAAATACAAATAACCGGGATACGTGAATCATTTGCTATTTTATATGCTTCATCGTCATAGTAGTAATACCAGTAGTAGGTACTGTTGTTAGTCGTCGTTTCCATAGTTTCACGTTATTATGAGTTGTTCTTTATTTTGCACAAGAGTTCAAAACTAAAAACACTGAATTGGAACAACACTCGATGCACGTATTTCAGCACGATTTGCACTGCATCTCACTCTCCAAAACAGCTCCTATCTCAGACTGATCAGCGGTCATGTGATCGATCAGCGCATGCGCGACATGACGTAATTAACGCACGATTTACTTAAGGTAATTGGACACTCTTTAGTTGAGCGGAAGTTTAGAAATCGGTGTAAATTAGACGTATTGAAAGCGTCTGACTACCATGATGATAAAATAAGAAAAACTTAATATTGATGTTTCAGCATGTTCTCATGTCTTAAAATCGCGCGTTTACTGTATAGTTGTTATTATATTATTCTATAATAAGCTTGCAGAGTAAAACTATAGCTGAAACTTTATGTGCCATTTATTCCAAACGTTGAAACACCAACACTCGCGAATACTAGCTACAACGTATGTGAAACGTAATATAATGCGCCCACACAACATTTTATCCAAGTTTTAACATTTGTTTAGCAAGCATCCTGACTACTTTAGAGGAAGGTTAGTTTGCATTTATTGGTAATAATATAGACTAGCTAATACAAAAGAGCATTGGTTCATCTTTAAATATACACATTTTTCAAAAACAAATTATCGCGAATACTGGATACAACGTATTCAAAACGTTGATGTATTTTGTAAACTCTCCTGGTTTTCGACATTTCCGAAATCATTAAAGTGTCAGTTAAAATAATCTACCCGAGCAACTGCCATGAAATTTGGGACAACATTTCTATAATAGTTACTCTACTGGATGCATTTACGAAATCAGTATGTTGTTCAACTATTTTTTTCGTATAACTTAAAAATGAAAAATCACCTATTTTAAAATATTATTTAAAAATACAAATAAATACATGGTCTAAAACAAACGTTATCGTGTGATTCCGTATATACAAAATTTCGTGCATGCCAAGTTTCATGGAATTATATGTCCAACTTTTTCGTTGAAATGCAAGTATCCGTTTTTAGGGGGGTTCCCCAAAATCTAAAAATATTTTGAAAACTAGCCGAGCAAAACTGTTATGGGTTTGTACAATCACTATCATGAGTGTGTTCTTCATAAAAATCAGGTGTTTGATACCTCTTGTACAGAAAAAATTAAGAGTAAGGAATTACCTTAAATATGGCTGCTTTTGCAAACATAGACTGGTTCCCGTTCGAATATTAAAAATATACGGCCGGTATTGGCTAATTCGACCTTGACCTTCTTCAGCCAAGTTTAAGATTTAGATACTTTATTTCCTCCAAATTTGAAGAGCACCACAAACAAAAGCGTCGAATTGGTGTCGACTCGCACAACTGTTCGCCCTTTTGGTGATTTCCAGCTGATAAATCGTTCGGAAGAGTAGACATTACGTTATGAGATGATTTGACATTTTGAGCTTCGTTTAACGGACACTGGATTTTTAAAATGAAGGGTAGGAATTTTGTTTTTCATTATTTTCAATCAAACTTTTATTTTGTCAAAATAGTGGCGATGGCGCAAAGCAATCAGGATGTTTATACATTATTTCATGAAAACGCAGACCACTGACTGAAATCGAACCCTGGCATTCCAATTATGTCTTTAAATGGTATCCTGTTAAAACGTCCCCACTCGAAAACGTCCCCACTCGAACACGTCCCCATTTATATCGAGAACGTCCCCACTTATATCGAAAACGTCCCCAGTACTTTTTTCAAATATCGAGAACGTCCCCATTTATATCGAGAACGTCCCCACTTATTTCGAACGTTCTCGATATTTGAAAATTCAGACTGGGGACGTTCTCGATTTTATGGGGACGTTCTCGATTGGGGACGTTTTCGAATGGGGACGTTCTAACTGTAAAGCCTATAAATGTATACTTTATGGCACAATTCACTATCTCTTCAAACCTACAACTATTTCTCTCTTCTAGGTATATACGTAATATATAATGACAACCAGTCCAGTCAATGAAATAAGGTAAAAGAAATACCATAGCCTAGGAACAGACCGAATACTTGATGTTGTCTGCTGCAGTACAGACAACTCGATTAGACACATAGTACGTAAGTATACTGGTAAGTATATCAATTAAACAAAATAATGATACTGAGGAGCTACCTCATAGCTATGAAATATGAACCAGTATGTACTAGGACTCCAATATAAATACAAACACTGAGAGCCACTAACCTCATAGAGTTGAAGGGACACTATAAGTGTCATGAAAGGCCATAACAATGGCAAACCTTGGGCTCATAATAACGTTTCTCAACATTCGATCAACTTGATCCTTATCACGACCTAAAGTACTCACTCACGCTCGGGGAAATCAGGCTAATTTATCACTCTAATCTTTACCATAATATCTGATGTAAAGTATGTAAGTTTGTCAAACATGTTGTATGGATAAACAATTTACAGCTGAAGTTGTCTAATAAATGTACAATACAAAATAAGCAACAATAAAGTTCTCAGTATAAGGCTGTCTGATAAGTCCATTTAAATTTATTATCTCCAAACAATCTTTCATAAATATTTTCTATGCTATCAGACATTATGATAAAAATAACAATCTTACAAATTCCATAAGGAAATTCTCATTACTTTTACAGTACCATTAAGATGCTGGGGGTGGATAATTTCCAAACTGCAGTACTAGTATACAGCAGGCCGCACGGAGCCAACAGAATAATTTCCATATAAAAGAAATGCTAGCAGCCAGAACACATTTAAGTAAAGGCTCGAACGGACACGATCCAACACAGACTTACTTAAGGTAAGCTATTGAAAATGTGGTACCATTTATGAAATATGCGCGCCTTCGTACACCAGTACGGCAACATGTGACGTATCACATGGACAGATATAGCAAGTGGCAAATAAAGTAATAATATAATACTATAGTACCATAGATACTAATAATACGTATTTATTTTATGCAGGCAGACTGATGCAAAATGAACTATGTTTGGTAGAGCAGACAGGTGCAAGCAGATCCTTAAAGCAAGGTATACTTGAATAACTTGAACATTACAATACAGTGAAACACCTTACTTAACTAAGCAATATAATAATATAATGATAATAGTGAAATGGTCAAATAGACTAGTTTCCCTCCCCTCCTTAAATTTAGAAAATGTGATATTTTTAAGAAATATGTAATTTAGTCTTTTGACCATTGAAATAATTCACACAGATGATCCTTCCTTAAGAATGATTCACAACACACATTGCACTGATTTAACTCTTAATTTAAGAAAACTTTATTTAGCACCGGAAACGTTAAGTAGATGTCTGGTAGATACAATGTTTATGAATGTTGGTATGATTGTTGATGTCTTGTAGAAACAATGTTAATGAATGTCAATATGATTGTTGATGTCTTGTAGAAACAATGTTAATGAATGTCGATATGAATTTTGATATCTCGTAGAAACAATGTTAATGAATGTCGATATGAATTTTGAAGTCTTGTAGAAATAATGTTAATGAATGTCGATATGAATGTTGAGGTCTTGTAAAAACAATGTTAATGAATGTCGATATGGATGTTGAAGTATTGTAGAAACAATGGTAATGAATGTCAATAAGAATGTCGATGTCTTGTAGAAACAATGGTAATGATTGTCGATACCAATGTTGATGTCTGGTAGAAACGGTGTTAATGAATGTCCGTACATATGTTGATATCTTGTAGAAACAGTGTTAATGAATGTCGATACCAATGTTGATGTCTGTTATTGATGTCCTGACCGATGATTGTTGCAGTTAATACAGTTTCAAAAGTGTCTTGATCTCTTTCTTCAATGCTGGTATATTGTAAAAGTTAACTTCGTTATATACTTCGAACAGTGTTTGTCTTGCAGATGGAAGGAATCCAGGAAACAATTTACAGCCATTTCTAAGAAAGTTGAGTATAAGTTGAAAGTTTTGGGTCTCTATCAATGAATATTGTATCTTTACAGATAGCTACTGGCGAATCTTCATCAAACAGATGGTTAAGAACACTATATGGGCTGTTGAATAAGGTTGCCTTACATGTGTGAAATAAAGTTCCACCAATGTTGAGACGAACATATGACATTTGGTGTTTCTGGATGAGTTTGAGTCTGTCCATAACTGTTTGTTGTAGGAAGGGATCCTCCTCATCATCACTAGATACGGGTGACTGTATAATCAGGGTTAGCGGATCTTCAATGGTCGTTGGTATGTCATCTTGGTTAATTTCATTTATCATTTTTTCCTGGTCTGTTAATATTTTGTTGAGAAGTGGCGGTGGATTAATTTTTCTTCTCTTTTGTGCAATTAGGTTGTACGTAGAAATATTCACTGTTCTGTTACTTTGGTTTGCTGTTTCTGTTGGCTTCTCTGTTTTGTCTTGTTGTTTTGGAATTACGAATCGTTTATCTTTCTGTTCATGTTGATTTTCTGGGATGATTGACGATTTGAGAGCTTCCAAGTCTTTATCGGGAATGTTTACTACCAATGATGCTGCGAGGGGCTCAATGTCGTCTTCGTAATTGAGCTCTATCTCATCTTCGCTAAGGATTAAATCTTCCATTACATTATGACTGTTATTGATTGTAGATGTACTTTCTTTGTTTTCTTGATTGTCGACTTTGCTGGTTGTTGATTGTTCATTTTTTTGTTTTGATTCTTTTATTTCAGGTTTGATTATTACACTTTTCACTGATTTCTTTCTCTTTTCCCGAACATCTTTTCTAATGTCTCTGTAAACCTTTGTACTCTCATACTCTCTGGTTTGTTGGTCAGCTTCTCTATCTCTTAACTGTGATATTCGATTGAATGTAATAAGCTTGGCCCTCTCCGGATTTTTACAAGCGTGAGCCTCATTTTTCCGGCTAAAGGTCCTCTCACATCCTGTGCAAATGTAGCAGTTCCCAAAATGCTGCTCTAAAACGTGCCTCACTGCACTCTAACGTCTACTGTAGCCGTCAGCCCTGCATATCTGGCAGTACCATACAACTTGAATTTCATACATAACTTCGGCGAATGTCTGTGTCACCAGATATGGTCCTTTCCATGACGATTGTAATTTAGGACTCAGGTTTTTCACTCTTTTGGGATTGTAGTACCAGACAGCATCGCCAACCTTGTAATTGATTCTGAACTTGTTCTTGTCATAGAATGTCTTCATGTTTTCAGTTGTCGTAGACAAGTTTTCCCTGGCTACATCATGTACATATGTTAAATTTTCTTCTAATTGTATAACATATTCTGTGGTATTGAAAGTCTTTTCATCTACAGGTTCCCCTAAAGCGAGGTCAATTGGCAAGTTCATCTCCCGGCCAAACATCATGATGCTTGGTGTGTGACCAGTCGACTCGTGCACGCTGGAGTTGTATGCCATAGCTAACACAGGTAAATGTTCATCCCAGTTCTTTTGATTTTTGTCAACGAAAGCTGTAATCATGATCTCTATAGTCCTGTTAGCTCTCTCTATCATCCCATCTGAGCTGGCTCTTCCTACTGTCGATCTCGTCTTGTGTATTCCTAGCAATTTACACATCTTTTGAAAAACTAGTGACTCAAAATTGGACCCCCTGTCTGTAAACAGTTCTAAGGGTGTCCCGAATACACTGATGAATTTATTGACTATTTTCCTGGCCACATAACTAGCTTCTATTGTTTTCAATGGTATAATCTGAACCCATTTGGTAAAGTAGTCACCGATGACTAATGCATATCTGTTCCCCTTATTTGATCTGGTATAAGGACCTTGTATATCCATTGCAATTCTCTCGAGTGGTTGACCAACCTGGTATATTTGTAATGGCCCTTTTGCTTTTCTGGCCGGTTGTTTCCTTGCTGCACATTTGTCACAAGCACGACACCAGTTTTCAATGTCTCTTCTTTGAAAACACCACTGAAATCTTTGCTGTACCTTGTGTAACGTTTTCTTACTGGCAAAATGACCACCACAGGGTTTATTGTGTAACTCTGAGAAAATGGTCTTCTGCAGATGTTTTGGGATCACAATCAGTTTTCTCAAGTTGTTTTGATCAGTGAGTGTCTTTTGAAATAGTATGTTGTTTTCAAGCTCCAAAATTGTCCCAATAATACTTTAATTGTGCATTCTCTTTTGATATAGTCTGCCACTCTGGTTTACGGTTTTCTTGTTTCCATTCTTTAATTTTGAGTAAGACAGTATCTTTGTCCTGTTCTTTACTGATGTCATCAATCTGTAGTATTGGTAGATCACCTCCAATTTGATTGGACTGGTTTGGGATACTGAGGTCTACAGCATTCACTGCATACTCGTCTGACGTTTGTTTTTCCAGATATTTCATTTCGGCTCTTCCGCAGTAACTATAATTGTCTTGTTTTTATGTATCCTTCCTGGTCGGTATATAATGGTGAAAACATAGTTTCCCAAGGTTTCAATCCATCGGGCCAATTGACCTTCACAATTCTTGAAGTTTAGAAGCCACGTTAAAGATCCATAATCGGTTCTGGTGATAAAATGAGAACCATAAAGAAAGTGGTGGAAATGTTTTACTGAATCCACAATAGCTAGAAGTTCCTTCCTGGTAGTGTAATACGATCTTTCCGCTTTTGACAGACAGCGTGAGTAGTAGCCTATGACTTTTTCTTGGTCGTTTTGTATTTGACTGAGTACACTCCCTAGTCCTGTATTGGAGCAATCTGTGTCGAGTATGTATTGTTCTCCAAGTATTGGATACGCCAATATAGGTGATGATGTTAACAAACTTTTCAAGGTATCAAACGCATGTTCGCAGGTGTCATCCCATGTAAATTTACGATTAAGTTCAGTTAACTGATGTAGGGGTTTGGCTACAGTCGCAAAATTTGGAACCATCTTTCTGTAGTAACTACATAGTCCTACAAACTGTCGTACTTGTTTGGTATTCTGTGGTCTCGGCCAGTGACGAACACTTTCAACTTTCTTTGGGCACGGTTCAACGCCGTCCTCGGAAATTAAACGTCCAAGAAATGAAATCTTCTTTTGAAACATGTTACACTTCTCTGGACTCAGTTTTAAGTTAGCTTCCCTCAATCTCTGCAACATCTGCCGCAAATGTTGAACATGCTCTGTGAATGTACCTGAGTAGCACAGCAAGTCATCTTAGTAGATCAAACATATTTCATAACTGAGGCCCTCGAGGACTGTCTCGATTAGTCTTTCGAAAAACGCTGGACAAGTGGTTAGTCCAAATGGCATCACTTTCCATTGGTAAGTTTCTCCTCCAATGCTGAAACATGTATTCGGTCTATCTTTGGCTGCTAGAGATACCTGATGGTATGCTTGGCGGCAGTCCATATTTGAAAAATATGATTTGTTGGCTAGAGCCTCTAAGGATTGATCAATTCTAGGTAGAGGGTGAGCATCATACTTTACTTTGGCATTCACTTTCCGGAAACCTATGCATAATCTGACGGATGTTTTGTCAGCTTTGGGTACCAAGATTACCGGGCTCAACCATGGACTCTTAGTCGGCTCAATCAAATCGTTATCAAGCAGTTTTTGTATTTCTTCTTCGGCCTGTTTTCGTTTGGCAAGGGGTAGCTTGTATGGAGGGGTTCGAACAGGAAGACTGTCTCCGGTATAAATCTCATACTCCACAATGTCAGTGAGTCCCATGTCGTTCTCATCTTTTGAAAACACATCTTGAAAATCAATGAGTAGTTGTCTAAATTCTTCCTTCTCACTGTCTGTCATGTCTTTGCTACCACGTTTATACAAATCTAACACATGGGGAGGTACTTGTCCTGAATTTACACTTTTTCTATCGGAAGTATGCTTCTTTGGTATCTTGTCCTCAACATTCTCTGTCATGTGCAACGTACCAATTTTAAGGTTTCTGTTCAATATCTTAGGTGTGTTGTCAAAATTGGCTAATCTTACTGGTATCAATCCTTCATGTGGGATAACCAATGTTTTAACTAGTAAAACTTCATAATTCTCTATAAAATGTAGGTCTGCTTCAACGTATTCATTTTGATTTTGTTGATAAGGGGAGACAACTCTACCAGTCGTGATTATCTCAGCTTTTGGGGGTATTTCCACCGAGTCATCTAAAACCACCAAGCTTGATGTGTTGCAATTTTCTAAAACATAGTATGGTACCAACTCTCCATTCAAGTTCAAGTGTTGATTGCTCATTAATAGGTCACATTTTTGAGTAATGAGTAAATCTCTTCCTAGGATACCTTCGTAAGATATGTCTGCAATGTATATTGGTATGTTAAACACTTGGTTCCCGATTCTTAAGTCTGTAGTGACTCTTCCATAAAACGGCTGGGATTTCCCTGTAATGCCTGACAGTTGTCCTCTTACTGGCTCAATTTTAGCCTTTAATTCTTCTGGCCAATCTTTGATTTTGTTAGTTTGTATAATAGTTATTATTGAACCTGTATCAATTAACATGGTGATTGGTGTCGTTTGTATAGTTGTATCGATAAAACATCCATGGATTTCAGACAAAATTTGGTCTCTGTTATTTACTGTTGACGGCCCCTCTGGTATTGTCTCCCTGTGGGCCTCCAAGAAGACTTGTTCTCGTTCCCCTGATTGTTGATGGATTGTTGTTGTGATCTATAGCCAGCTCGGTTGTGTCCTGACTGGTAGTTTGAAGTTGTTCTCTGATTAAAGTTGTTGTTGTTTCCTCTGTTCTGTGGTCTGGAGTCTAAAGTTATCTCCCTTTTATTGAAATCTTCTAGTTGCTTGGTAAGACTCTCCAGGGATTTGACCCATTTGTTGGAACTTGTTGTCTGGAGGGATGTGGCTGCTTTCGTTGCCCACTACTGCTACAGCTATTTTACTATGTTGTTGACTATCTGAAGTTTTGAACGTTTCGAGTCTTACGGCTATCTGCTCAGCTTCCGATAATCTAGTAACGTTGGCTTCTCGAAGTTTTAGTCTCGTGTCAGCATCTTCTAAAGCATCAATAAAGCAATCTATGGCCATAGTCTCCGTCCATTCAAGAGGTGCATTTGGGTAAGCTTGGGTACTAAGTTTCTTAGTGTCTCTTGCTAAGTCTGCAATTTCTTCGCTAGGTTTTCTTATGCGGTTCCTTAATTGAGTACGAAACATCTCCGCCTTGTTGATGGTTCCATAACGCTCTGTTAATTTCCTCACCAGTTGATCATAATCCCTTTTGTCATGTGTACTTAGTTCTGTTAGAATTGAACGTACATTCCCCACTAAACTGCTTGCTAGGTACAAACCTTTGGCAGTTGAATCCCATTGGTTGATCTCGCAACAGATGTTAAAAGAATCAAAGAACTCGTATAGGTCTTCTTTTCCGTCATATTTAGGTGGTTTAATCTTCATACTGTAAATGGGCTCCTTTTTCTTTCTTTGTTCTGTTTGAAGATTGGGAAAGTCTACTTCTGGGTCGGGTGAGGTAATTGGTCGACTAGGCGGATTAAAGGTGCTTGTAGTAGAGTTGGATGTGGAAGTACTTCTAATCTTCTCCATTTCTCTTTCTATCTGTTCTAATCTGGATTGTGTTTGGTGTGTCTCATTTGCTAACGTCATTAAACTTTCAGTAATTTTACTGGTCATGTCTGCTATCCTGCTCTCTAGTACTTGATTATGATGGGGGGGGTCTCATCTACCCTATCATCCTGTTCACGATCACTTTCCTCGCAATCTGACTTACGGGAC
Organism: Spisula solida; assembly: GCA_947247005.1. Taxonomy (NCBI): domain Eukaryota; kingdom Metazoa; phylum Mollusca; class Bivalvia; order Venerida; family Mactridae; genus Spisula; species Spisula solida. Next base: position 38,404,432 of record OX365959.1, on the reverse strand, counting down.
GATTCTTCACTGTTTGATGTTCGTTCATAAATTTCTCTTGATGACTGGGTCAACCTAGGAATCTCATGTATATCCCTCTCACTGCACTGTATACATATAAGTAGTATAGTTAAACGATCATACATATTCGAACACAAATTATATGTACTTTAAACTCCATATATTATACTTTAATGGAAGTCGTGTTGAACACAGGTGGACTCTAAATACACGTGATTATGTTGTGTTTATAACGTCACATGCATAAGTAACATATAATATGAGCCAGTCTCCAGGAAAACCTGCTATAATGACATTATGTAATTACTATATGAAACAAGATTTTGATAAAGCTCTAAAATAAGGAAAATACATATCTATTGATTCTATTTTAAGTAATTGACTGATATAGTACTATACCTTAGCTTTAAATTTTCCTAAGAATTATGTCGAAAACACATACTTCGTTGCTATGGTGACCAATTTCAGAAAAGTACTCTGATTGAGAAAAACAGGGATTTAGTTGTTTAAAACAGTAGTAGCCTTTCTCTGAATACAAACAATTTCGATTTTGATATATTTTTTGAAAAGTGAAACATAATTATAGAATTTGGTACTATTTTGAACAGTTTATGTCAAGAATTGATCAAATGGTGTAATAATGAAATACTTTTTTCAGTTACGTCGTATAACGTTTGAATGACGTTTGCGACGTCACACAAAAAGCTCCGAATAGGGACTCCACAAAAACAGCTGTAACTTCCTTAAAAGTCAAGATATTAATATAATTTCTTTTGCAATTTGCTTATTTAACATTATCCTATAATACTATTGAAAATCTTAAAGTCAATATTTTTGTCAAAATAGCAGGTTTTCCTGGAGACTGGCTCATATGTAACTTTATTATGTTTTGTGTTTTCAGTTTCATATGAATATGATTGCGTGAAGTCTTCAAAGTATGGTGATGATGTTCTACACCGCTCAAGATTATGGGAATAGCCAGCCATCCCCATAAGCTGGAGTAATCTAGTTGAGTAGGAGCTCTGGCAATAAGTCTCCTCCCAACCAGATGGTCAATTCTAAAAGCCTGCAGTGAAGACTCCACGACTTGAAATATGTTGTATTTTTAAATGACAATAAAATAAAAATGTATTGTGTTTATTCTTTCCTAGGTACATGTCTCATTTGTCTCCCTTGTATATATATAGTTTACATGGTATTTGATGAATTAAACCTGTCCATCTACACCGTCCAGTAACGATGAAATAAAGGGCACCAGTACTAACTGTGGTCCCTCACAAGTGAAGTTCCAAAAGCTATCCAAGTTGAAACCCAATAAGTCTGAGGCAATTATATTGGTGTATATGTTACAGGGGCCCATCCGGGCTCCGCAGGTAACGTCGTAACGCGCGCAACAATAATGGCGCTCCATGATGATCTACCGGAAGTGGTGTGTAGGAGGAATATAAGACAATCTCACAATTCCGTTTTATATGCTATTTTAATGTATCGTTAATAATAAAAGTGTCCACAGAGTAACGTAATATAAGTAAAATTCACAAAGTTAGTATCTTTCACACAAAGTCAAGTAATATAGAAGTGTACATGAAATCACTGAGAATATTGTCAATAAAATATATACTTTTTAGTCACAAAGAAAATGTTATCACTTAGACGGTGTCACCAAGACTGTCTTCTTAATTCATTCTTTCATTCTCCCAATCATTCGGGGTGACCACGTGATGGTCAATTTACCAATCAAATATCAAAAATAATAATAATAATAAAATAGAAGGCGGAGTCTCCAGCAGGAGTCAAGTAGATTTAATAAGACGCATTTATAATCTTTTCACGATTGCTTAATACAAATCTTTCACATCTTATCGATAATTAAAGCATCGGACCGGTCGTAAAAATTATGCAAGGTAGATAAATGTTCCCTCCGTCGTCATCGTAATTGATTATATCATAGATAGCAAATGGTATTAAATAATTTAAGTGTCTTAACAGTCGATCTTGTATTAACATATATAAATGTCAGGTCGCTTTAACGCTAGTGTTGCCTAGTAACCGTTTAAGTCGATAAACTGTTTGTATATCATTTAAAATAACTAGGAAAAATAACTAATATGAAAATAAAGAATTAGACAAAGCCGGAAACAAAAATTTGTAATTTTCTCCCTATAATAATTTCTCCCCGCTAGAAAAACTTCGGACCCCGAAGTCATACAACATATAATACAAACGTATAATAAAATCATTCATACACAATCATGATATCAAGCGTACAGCATTTTTACACACTAAATTATTTCAGCACAAACGTACATTATTTTACATCATTCATTAATAAACAAAGACTCATCCAACAACACATTCATACCGATTATTTATAAATTTGAATTAATATTCCATAAAACATTCAATATATATAACTTTAGTGCCTCCATTTTTCTGGAGACATATACATGTAGTTTGCATGACAACATATTTATACCAGAACATAATTATGATATACATATCAACAGCAAGGTAGATTATATTATTTACAACATATAGTCTGACAGCGAATATCAGTATATCAATAACACAGCATCACATTTCTATATCAACGTCTATATCTGTAGATGTCGTAGCACCACCTGGCATTTTGCCTCACTTGGTTTATTTAGTTTGAACGAAACGAAATTAAAACTAAACATGTGAGGAAATGGTCATTAAAGCATTCCACAAAATCAACAAATAGTCACTTTTTCACGAGCAAATTAAAACTAAACATGTGAGGAAATGGTCATTAAAACATTCCACAAAATCTACAAATAGTCACTTTTTCACGAGCAAATTAATTTGTCAAAATTCTGATATTAATAGTTTGTAAGTTGAGACGTAAATAGAATGCAATACAAGGTATATTACAATAAACAGTATGATGCTATAATAATTTTCGTAATTTATTGTCCAATTGTGTCCGTTGAAGAATTTATTAATATCATTTTTCTTGTACATTAATTTGTTTCTAATTTTCTAAATAGAATGTTATTTGCAGCACGGCATATGGAGATATTTAAGTGTTAGAGTGTCGTAAACGAGCGAGAAATACGTCACTGTTGATGGGGTTTAGTCGATCCTCGCACATTGCTGTAAGATGGTTCATTTTCCCGCATATGGTACATTTCGAGTTTTTCGCCCAGCAAGATTGGAAATGATGGTAAACATCACTACCGCATTTTCTGCAACTGAAATCCTTACATTTTCTCGGCGGTCTGTCATTATTGGTTGAGTATATCCTATTAAGGTTATTTAAGAGTTCCGATTTTACAGATTCATATTGATTTTTCATTTCGGTTGAATATTCAACCAACTGTTTTAACAAACTGTTATATTCCTCAAGAACTGCATGGTCTCGCTTGAAATCGCCACCCAACTCATCTATTTCTTGATTTAACTCATGAATTTCGTTTTCATATTGTTGAACTCTCGAATGTAACTCGTCATTTTCTTCGACCAAAATCAGCTTTTCATGGTTGACGTCTGTTATCGTAACTGAACACGCATCTAACTGAGATTGGACTTTTTGGAGGTCGTAGTCTACGATCATTTTAGCTTGTTCCGCTGCTAGCAGACGTCGTTGTTCATTTGATGTCTGATTCTTTAACTCCCAAATCTCTCCTTGGAGTTTATTTATTTCTTCGTCTAAACTTTCATTTGCTTCTTCATAGTACATAATGCAGATTCGCTCGCTTGAATTAAAATTCGTTTCCTTGATCAAATCCGTAGTTTCTTCAAAATAGTATGGCATTTCACTCAATGAGCATGCCGAAAGTGAGTTAATAGTTTCCGTTGCTGTAGGTCTGCCTCGTGGTTCATCGGGGATGATTTTCAATTTACAGAATTGTGAGTAATGTCCGTAATTATGGCATACATAGCACTTCCTGTTATATGCAGGACAGCGTTGGTTCCACACATGATAAGTTCCACACCTCATACACTTCCGGTTTGATTCACGACATAGTCCACAAAAGTATTTATGTCCATCGTTGAACGACAATTGTCCAGTTTGGGGAAACTGGTAATTATATTCGCTTGGCGTTCTGTGAAGAGGTGTTCGAGAGTGCGATACCCGGGTTTTCTGCACCAAATTGTTACAGGGGCCCATCCGGGCTCCGCAGGTAACGTCGTAACGCGCGCAACAATAATGGCGCTCCATGATGATCTACCGGAAGTGGTGTGTAGGAGGAATATAAGACAATCTCACAATTCCGTTTTATATGCTATTTTAATGTATCGTTAATAATAAAAGTGTCCACAGAGTAACGTAATATAAGTAAAATTCACAAAGTTAGTATCTTTCACACAAAGTCAAGTAATATAGAAGTGTACATGAAATCACTGAGAATATTGTCAATAAAATATATACTTTTTAGTCACAAAGAAAATGTTATCACTTAGACGGTGTCACCAAGACTGTCTTCTTAATTCATTCTTTCATTCTCCCAATCATTCGGGGTGACCACGTGATGGTCAATTTACCAATCAAATATCAAAAATAATAATAATAATAAAATAGAAGGCGGAGTCTCCAGCAGGAGTCAAGTAGATTTAATAAGACGCATTTATAATCTTTTCACGATTGCTTAATACAAATCTTTCACATCTTATCGATAATTAAAGCATCGGACCGGTCGTAAAAATTATGCAAGGTAGATAAATGTTCCCTCCGTCGTCATCGTAATTGATTATATCATAGATAGCAAATGGTATTAAATAATTTAAGTGTCTTAACAGTCGATCTTGTATTAACATATATAAATGTCAGGTCGCTTTAACGCTAGTGTTGCCTAGTAACCGTTTAAGTCGATAAACTGTTTGTATATCATTTAAAATAACTAGGAAAAATAACTAATATGAAAATAAAGAATTAGACAAAGCCGGAAACAAAAATTTGTAATTTTCTCCCTATAATATATATGTAGTCCGCTTGGTGTACTTAACTATTCTACATGACTGCTTTGTGTTGGTGTTTGGTGTAGTATAATCTGGTGTATTACTATGACAAGTTGGTGTAGAAGGTAGGTGTGTTTAAACTCTGTACATAAAGTCGGTGTACTTAAATCTCGGTGTTGATAGATCTATACAGTTGGTGCAGAACTTATTATAGCCCCAATTTTTGGTGTAGTTAAAATTCGGTGTACTTTGGTTAAACCTGGTGTAGACTAGTAAACTCGGTGTTCTCTGCTGGGTGAAAAAATCTATACAAGTTGGTGTAGGTGTAATTGGTGTAGTATGACGTCATCAAATAACCTTGGTGTCATGGCGTGAAATTTTGAATAGTCTGGATAATAACAAAACGATGGTCTTGTGTCTTACTGGTAAGATCTTGTTAGTATTAAATCCGTAAAGCTGCCACCAGTGTTACCCAGCCTGGCCCGTCATATAACTCGACCACGTAGTGCATAAACGGATCCCAGAAGGTTCCCGGTAGACCCCGTAGCAATGTAAATATTTCCCATGACGAGTCGAGATATGACGGGTTCGGTTGGCTCTTCGGAGATTGAAGTGAGTTCGTAACACAAAAACGAAGATCATAACCAGTTTACATGTTTAATGAGGATTCATTAAATACGAGAAATGACATATACGACATATATATCCAAGGATAAAAACGTAACCAATAATGGCGTCCCCGAAACCACTCCATGTTGTACGGTAGATCTATTGTAAATATAATTATAATCAAGTGTGTGAATAAGACTTGGATTCGTTGGGATAACTACCTCTGTTGTAGCAGGATCCATCTTTCTGATTCAATGAAGTTGGTGTCATTTGTTAACTAAGAATACGGGGACTGCCTCTGCCGAGTTCAGGCCAAGAATTGACACCGAGCTTATATAGCCTTGTACCACGTGACGATAGAACAGTCATGTGACGTTACACCGAGTGACGTTTTGGTGTAGAACCAATGACGTCACAGAGTACACCAACTAACATGGGAGTCATCCGTAAAGTGATTCGGAACGGCAAGTAATTAAGGCAGGTATCAATATAGATACTTTGGAAAGTACATGTATATAAGGTAATATGATGATACATTAAATGGACATACATGCATATAGATCGATAATAAGAGTGTTCCGAACCACTTTTACGAGATAATCGTGAACTGGAGTGATTTCGAGACGAATACGTAATTGAATGATCTAGAAAATGGATACGTGACTTATATTCCATAGTATAACGTAGATTTGTGAAATGATCGTCGTAACAATATTGTCAAATATTTGGGATGATAACTAACATTGTGCAAAACTTATGTCACTTATAAGTTTATCCAAGCTAGTTCTTCGCTAGCATTAGTTGGATTAAAATGAAACTTCTTTAAATACTTGGTACCGATTAGCCTATAGTTGTGCATATTTTTAGGAAATTTAGATAGGATGATTTTTGCCAGAGTTATGGTCGGAGTTATGGCCCTTAGTGGGAGACATGAGTTTTTATGTAAAAAACGCTTCTAGTTTTAACCGATGTACCGTATCTCAATGACATTGTTACAATTTTTGTGGTTTTAGGTTGTGTATTTCAAAGTTTACGAGGAATATGTCAATAATTACCCAATCGCCGTGGAAACAATAAAGAAATGGAAGTGGCTATTCTTACGGCTCTGTAAGAATAGTGAAATAGCCTCGGACTCGCTATTCTTACGGCAGTTTTATACACAGTTATAGTTATTTAATGAATATATATGACACATTTAAAGCGATAACCATTAACATCTTTTTCAAAATGAATGAACACAAGTATAAAAAAACTGCAGTTAGAGGAGTCCTTGTGTAATTGGAATTCCTTTGTATAACTTGTATAAAGTCAACCGGCGAACATGACAGAAATGACAGATGTCTTTGAAATATAAATATAAAGCAGTGGTAGCCTCATCTTATTGCTAATGAACGTTCTTCGTACAATATTAACAAGCATATTCATCGTACTATACTAACATTTGTGATGTTTTCAATTGTTGTGGATCCATTCATAAGTCAACTGAATTCTCAATTTACAAGTGTCAGACTAACCAAGTTATCACAATATGAAGCTGAATCACTGCATATAAACAAAATCACTGTACGACTTATTGGGATACTATACAATTCAACTTGTATGCCTTATTGTGATTGAAACATCCGGTGATTTCCTATCACTGTACAACTTATTGCAAGACTATACAATTCAACATGAACTTATTATTGCGATAACAGGAAGTTGACTAGTTTATACATTTTTGGTAAAACATCATTTTTATCTCAACTGGTTTTCGTGTTTTCAGAAATTGCCTGTCCGAAAACAATTGGTAAAGTCATGTTTCTCATATAATAACATTTTCTCATATCTTCTCTCTGACATGTGATTACATGGCCATAAAATGTTTTTCTCTTAGACCTGTTTCAAAAGTAGTCAAAAATTAAAACAGTTTAATGTTAATATTATTGACTTTGTAATATAAAATTGTATTGCCATATCAAGGGCTGAATGCCTAAGTGCCATAACTCAATAAGTTCAATAATTAAGTTATGATAATTTAGTGTTCAACCCTTGATAACAATGCTACATGAGATATTTCAACTGACTCTCATTTCTCATTGATATTCAAAAAAAAGTTCCATGAAATACTTTCAGTGCTTTGATTTCAATGAAGGACTTCCAGTACTTTGATTTTATTATAAATTTAGAAGGAAAGATATGACAGTGTTATGAAGGGTGGATGGGTGTAATTATATACTTGCAGCCCTGGCACAATGGCTATATATATCGTATATGTTTCACGAGTACGCTGTTTGTTTTGTCACATGCTTAATGCTGAACAAAATCGATCGAAAATTTAATTCATATTTGATGATCTTCGACCGTTGGTTGTATTTTTATTTGGTAAAAAACGGGATATTTTAAACTTACTTTTATGCGGAACGGATTCTTACTCGTCGCCGTGGATTTAATAACTAGGGTATCGTGATGAATGTTGTATTAATAGACAGGCATATATCTCTGCTTCATTACAAGCTTTAAATATTTAAAATCGGATAATAGATTGGAAAATTATGAGGTCTTACATAAAGCAGGGTAGAATTTGACTAGTGCGTTTTACGCTTAACGCGGTAACATTGTTAATGTGTGAGCGACAGCATATTACCCCTTTTACGTACGTTAATATAGAGTGTCATATACATTTAATTAACATGCGTGATTAGACACAAGTAAAAAATAATGGGAGAATTTTTTTTGAAAATAGAATGCACAAAAATCTAAAATAACAACAAAAGAAATTGGCTGTCTTTACCTCATATGAAACTTGGAAAATGTCTGAAGTTAAGCAAATGTTTGGTTATGATTCTGATTTGATAAAAATGTGGGCAATACTTGAGTAATAGGGTAGTTCATTATACCAAATCTTTTATTGAGTATAATTTTAATTCACAGGGGTGTCAATTTCCCTGATTTGTCCGGAATTCCTGAAAGAGCTATGATTTCTGACCAAAATAAAAGTTACTGGATGAAAATATCTCACGAAATGGCAAAGTTATTGTCAATTTAATCTGCTCTGAAGGATTTTATTCAATACAAACTGAGTTAAATATGGAACCATTGGGATTGAAGGCCTCTTGCTGGCAAAATGGGCGGCCACATATGAATTTCAGGATTTTTAATTTGGCTGTGTTGACACCCCTGATTTCATAATATATTCAATGTGTTTTTCAGAATCAAGATGCTCAGCATTTGGTCAAGAGTGGATTTTTGGTAGAAGTGTCTCGGGATAAAAAAGCAACACGTCAGTTACGATATGTCTTTTTATTCAATGATGTTCTTGTCTGCACGAAGCATTAAGGAAGCTCGAAGTAAGGACAAATTATCGTTTTATTTAAACTTGATAAAAAAAAATCAAAATTACGAAATTTCTTCAATTGAGAAGTTTTGATAAACGATTCACGTTTCTTACCAATTGTTCTTTTTTCAGTCCTTAATTATAGCAGAACATATTTAAACACTTGATCAAAAGTAAAGTACAGTCAAACCTCATGAACTACTTTAGAATAACAAAAAATCACGAAAAATAATTGCCTTGTGAAAACTAATGCTTTTACAGTATTTTTTAAATCAACCCTCTCAATCATGACTTACTGTTAGTTAGCATGTATAAGATGCACATTTATCAACCAGGGGCGTAGCCAATGATAAGGACATAGTTACGCAGGTGCGTAACATAAATTTAAAATTCTAACACGATCTGCGGATTAATCCATTAAACAAAGAGAAGACCTGACCATGTTTTATTACCCCCATAAAACATGGTAACAAATTGGCTGTTACAATTTACGCCCCGTATCACATGACCTATTTATGAATGAATGAACGTAAACTTTATAGTAAATATTTAACGGACCGCGAGTTTCACGAGAATCCAGTGTTTCAGCTATGACGCATCTATTTTTAGAAACTCCAATATACTCTCGAAATTAAGATTCATAAAAATTTCTGATAATCAATTCATTTATATTTTTCATTTCATGACATAGATACACTATGCTCGTGTTATTAAAATTGTTTCAATGTTTAAAATGTGTTTTTTCCTTCAGAAAATTACGAAGGTCGTTTACATTAACGAGGGAGGTAATTGTACCAGCTAATAAGCCACTCAATTTAAGCGTGGAATTAGGTTCAATGTCAAATGGGTGAAAATGAAATGCGCGCAGTTAAATAGTGCGGAATATTATCGTATTTAGAATCGAAATAAAAACTCTGTTCTTGTATTTTGTCGGTGAATAAAACACGGGCACTCGTTCGGATGCGGAAAATTAAATCACTCGTGCTACGCACTCGTGATTTAATTTTTCCGCATCCGAACTCCTGCCCATGTTTTATTCACCGACAAAATACGCGAACAGATTTTTATTTCTTAAATAAAATATAAATATGGCAAAAGTGGCATTAACGTCTCAATTATCCGCAATAATGAGAACCCCCTGAACCAAAACCACCAACTTAAAGGCTTGTGTGTAACATCAATTCGAGCCTGACTTCGCCTCTGTCAACACTTGTATATTATGTAACTTTTTCAGGTATAAAGATGTATCATTAAAATATTTATGGTATTTCCCGATACCATTGTTAACCATGCATACGAGAGGCGATCAGAAATACGCATTGAAGGAAAGTCTCGCTGATCTAAAATTCAAGATTGGAAACCTGAAGGTCGAATTACGTTATGAAATGTTGAAAGCCGACGCTACTTCAAAAGACGTTAGAACGCTATTTGTCAAGCATGAATTTCGAAAAATTTACATTTCTTAGCATGGCTGTTTGAAATAGCGCCAAGTCATTGTAAGTGTTGAATTGCTATTGATGTAGTATTAAGATCAGGGGTTGTATTCTTAAATCATCTTAAAGGAAAACTTAAAATCAACTTACTTAAAGCAGGAAAATCAAGATTATCATTTTTTTACATAGTTTAGAAGCATTATGTAAAGAGCTACAGTAATCACAAATTAAACATGGATCAATTTTCATATCTTGGGAAATATGATTAGATTGTGCAGCTCAAGTTTTCCCTTATGATGCTTTGTGAATACCAGCCCAGACATATCATATAATTATGCGTTATCTGAGTTCCGTAAATATGACACCAATCAATTGCTTGGTTGCTATATGAACGAGAGAAGCCAGCTTTCCCTTCTATGCTGAGCGTCTAGCAATGGAAATACTGGCCTACCATTTTGATTTCATTTTTGGTATTACATGGCCTGGGATTGAACCTGGGACCTATTGCACTTGAAGCAGACACTCGATCAATAGATACCTTCAGGAATGAGGTGTTGATATAAGTTGTAAAAAATTGTTTCACAATCAACATAAAATCAGACTAAACCAAGTAAACCTTGCTTAATTTTAAGTTAATTAATACAAGTACCATTGTCAACAACTTTGGTATGTCTTGACTTGAGATCGAATAGAGTCCCTATTGGAGGACATTGTGGCCACCCAGACTGGTGTTATCATGTGCATCTTAAAGCCACATTATGCCTTAAACGGCTATTTTCAAAAAGCAATACTTTGGAAACCTATTTGAAGAGACACGGATTTTGAGCACTTAAGTTGAGTCCCAAAGGTTGAAAACGCCATAAGATGTAAGAAAATTAAATACAATTCCATTTGGTTTGTTTACAAAATAATGATATGTAAACAAAAAATGCACAATTTATAATCTAAGGGAGGCAACTCTTGCAAAATTAGTATGATTTTTGGCATACTATTTTGACTGCTGCATTTAACATTCTATCGTCAATAATTGGTCATTTGTGAAAAATATCCCAATTCTTTGTAACTAGTCTATTTACTGGATGATCGAAAAATAGGTCTTGAGAGAGATAATGTGGCTTTAATTTGAATTTCAGAAAGGGTTTGCTATAGCCCATAAGCGAGCTTTGAGAAGCATTGAAAAAAATGAAAAAGAAAATTCAGGAGCAGGAAGCGACGTTAGTGGAAGCGTTACCACGGTTACCGTTACATCTAGAGGCTGAAAGTCTGCGACAGCGAACATTCCTGTTCCCTACTGATTACGAGCGGGAAGAATGGCGGGAAGCGATTGAGATGCAGCGAATGAAATGTCAAGGTCAGTATGTAAAGTTTTGCTAATTTAGACCACTTTAATTATTTTGTTAATTATTTTGCTATCCAGCAGAATTTTGCAATTTTAATATCCCAAAGTCTTAAATTTGGAACAGAAAAGGTCCGCTATTCAGGCCTATTCGCTATTTAACACCAGCTTAAACTTTAAGTCTTATTTGTGGGACTTAAATTTAATGGTGTAGGCTCTATCACATGACTATGTTTTGTATTATTTGCCATAGTTTTGCCGTTATTCACCATATCGACAATATAGAATTTTACATGTTTCTGTATTTTCCGGGTTAATGTCGGGCTCTTAAGAAAGAGATGTCAGCATTTAACTCATAGAGCTAACAAGTGCAACATTTGCGATTACTTTTGCCAAAAGATAAGAATTTATGAAAATTCTTACTTTGATGCACACTGTTTTAGGACCTCGCCAATAATACAATATGTATAAAAATGATATATAGAGGATAATAGGTTAGTGCCGTGGATGAAAAAGTTTATCTGGCAAGGTGGAGGAATTTATCGGGTGAGTCGAAGGCGAATCCGATGATTTCCACAGCCGAGCCGGATAAACTTTTACTTCATTCATGACACTAACCTATTATTCTATTTATCCAGTCGCTTAATCTGCTCAGTAAGGGGATCAAACTCGGGACTATATTGTTACTCTTTCATTAACTAGCGCGCAACGTCACGTTCGTTCCGTGACCGATTATAGCTAAGTTTAATAGGCACCCCGTTAACTGGCAGAATTTGCCGGAAGTGACTGGATAAAATGCTATACACAAACAATGCACCTGCTATAGAGCCTATCGGCCAATATTCATTTTTTAAACCCACTGATGTTGATCCGAAAGTCTGGGAAACGGGTTTTATCCTATAATGTCGATATCGAGAATAGTGAATGTTGCCATCTTATAAGCTCAATACAGTTATATATCTGAGTATATTATATATAATAAACAATATATTGCTTTGCACTTGTCTGTTGGTCTGTTGGTAGGTCGGCAGACCAATTGGTTTCCGTTCAATAACTCAAGAACCCTTTGCAAAAAGATCTTCAAACTTTACATGGAAGGTTGGCTAGCAACAGTAGATGACCCCTATCGATTTTGAGGTCAGTAGGTCAGGTCTAGGTCGCTGTTACCTATAACATAAATGACTATTTGCCTGCAATGGGGGCATCATTTTTTTACATACATCTCTTGCTGTATTAGATTTAGGTTAAACATGTATATATGTTGTTCTTTTTGTATTGTACTTTTACTAGTCTTTTTATTCTTTGAGTTTCTCTACTGTATTGTTAACTATTTTTACTTTTGTTCACAGTTGAAGGCGTTGTAGAATGCTATGCAAATGCTCAGTGTTGTAGTTAAATTATACATATAAATTTGGCCTTAAATAAATTATTGTTTGTTTCTTGTTCCCCGACCCATGTCATTTGGGTTGGTTAGGTCGGTTGGTAAATTATTTTGGTATATATTTTTACACAGTGTAAAGTAATATTGAATGACTTTCGATTATACTTTCCCCAATAAAATGTTTCGGATAGGTGTGATTTTGGCTGTTAGGTAGCGGGATGGAAAATAAACAGTATTTAATTTTTGGTCTTTATATTGAGTAATAGACTAAGTCGTTGTTTTCATTAAGACTTGGATATATTTCTTTATATTTCGAAATAAAATGTGCCTTAATGATCAAATCTCAAATTGTCTGTGTTGTAACCCGGACGGAACTCAGATGTTGTGGTCAGTCCGAGCATAATGCCGGTTTTCAGTTCCGTCACAGCCATATAAAAACAGTACAATTATCCGACGGAACAATTCTCCGACGGAACAATTCTCCGACGGAACAATTCTTCGACGGAACAATGGAACAATTCTTCGACGGAACAATTCTTCGACGGAACAATTCTCCGACGGAACAATTCTTCAAATTCTCCGACGGAACAATTCTTCGACGGAACAATTCTTCGACGGAACAATTCTCCGACGGAACAATTCTCCGACGGAACAATTCTCCGACGGAACAATTCTTCAAATTCTCCGACGGAACAATTCTTCGACGGAACAATTCTTCGACGGAACAATTCTCCGACGGAACAATTCTCCGACGGAACTGAGAAGCGGAGTATCAGGATTGATATTGTGTAAAACATAATTCGAGAGATCTTGCATAACCATTGAACATGTAACTACAGTAAAACCTCGTTATCTCGAGGACCTATCGGGACAAGCCAAATGCTCGAGTTAAGCCAGGTGCTCGAAATATCCGAAGTAAATGATAAATTGTTGTTATGACTAATTGTAGCTGTGTTTATATGAAAATGAGTTTGAAATTTGCTCGAATTAGGCCGGTTGCTCGAATAATCGCTGCTCGTATTACCGAGGTTTAACTGTATATCAATGTATATAGGCATGTACCATAGTTTTGCACTGAATCCTCAAATTATATAAACTGAATTTGCCTTCAATATTTTGAGTCCGTTTCGTGACTTTGCTGATATTGTAAACTATCTACATGTATATAAAAGTGTATATACCTTCTATTGTTCAGCTTAATATTGATATTGTGTCTTTCATCTTACAATTGTTCATTAGTTTATGTCATAATGTCTTCTGTAAACCAACTGGTTATGCTATTATGTATAAATGTTATTCTGTAAACCAGTTTAATACTGTAAAATAATAATTTTTCGAGGGGGCTGAATTTTCGCTGATTTCGTTGTTTAACTTGACCACGAAATCTAATGCCCATGATTCATTGACCCCCCATATACAGAACATGGGTTTACCATTCCATGTTTTGTAATCTACAAGCATTTTTATCAAAACCGCGAAAATTTAGTAAGCACAAAAATATGTGATTTTACAGTAGGTCGTAGGTGGTAGGCCATTAGACCCCAGCTAGGCCATTAGACCTGGGGCCTGGGCATGCACTACACTTCACCAAAGTTTCGTAAAGTTAAACACTGGCAATATTTGTAATATGAAGATGTTTTTGTTACTTTTGAAGTAAGAAAATTTACATCAAAAGGAAGCACTGGCTACCTACAATTTAAAAAAAAATCAGCTTAGCCCATACCCCCTATTATTATTTGGGCCTATACATCAACATATATCTAGTTACTCCCCTTGGTGGACCAGTGATTACAAGTCAAATAGTTTCCTGCGGGTGATTACCTGCGGCCTTGTATTTAGGATGTGGTTTTTGCAGTTTGGATGCAATTCGAATTTATGCCAGTGTAAGTTTAAATTAATGTTTCTGTCAAAATAATTCCAATACATGTAAAATCAGACAATACCGATAATCTTCCAATTATTCGGTTGTGTTAAATGTATGTGCCGAATGAATGAACAAATTCAAAAGAATTAGAAAAAATATCATGTATCAATACCATGCTTCTGTTAATCTAGCGATGTGTTCTCTACGGGATGTAGTGCATTGCCCACTATATCTATTACTGACTGGGAATCTTACGCAGCTGCAGACACCTGCTGTTTAGATTCGTGGTCTCGCGTTCAAAGTGAAATTTCGGAATAGTTCTACTTTCTTTGGTAAATAAACTACTGTAATGCGATAAAGACCGATGTTATCCGCATGGAATAATGGAATTAGTCTGGTTCACGACATTCTTACAAAATGCTTCTTTTTTTATATTTCTTTTGAAATCGTAAACCATCGAGAGCATGTCACGTGCCCCTCCATGGTCATTTTACTTTTGGCAATCCAATATAACCTGCGGCTCAAGGCCGCAGGTTAATAATTAGTCTAGCATCTAGAGTTTTTAGTGTGAAAAAAAGGTCCAGAGCGTTTCTCAGTTTATTCGTGTAGAGGGATGCTTGAAGATTAATTTTTGCGAGGGTGGACATCTGAGATCCTGTAGGTTACCATGGAAACCATGATGGCGTCAAAATTTCCCGCCAATTGTTTAGTACACACTCCGTCTTAATATAACCTTTCTAACTAGTATGTACAAACACATATCAATTTTATAATGTGTAATATTTAAAGTATCGGTATAGAGCCCAGAAATGATATGATAGTTAAGGTCATTTAATGTCAAGGTCAAGGTCGTTTAGACGTCAAAAGACCTAAAAATGGGTAAAAATGTGTTTTTACCCCAAATAGTTATCATTCATATGCGCAATTTTGTCCATATACTTCATTAATTTATTTCAACATCGCCTGTTATCAGTTGCACTTAAAATAAAATTTATTTCGTGTTGACATGGCGAATAAAAATGAAATAAGGGGGAATTTCGTAACCCCACCCCAATTAAAATTGTCCATATATTTTGATTATCATGACAAAACTGTATGCATTGCATTTGCTTCACCAAGTGTAAAAGTGCAAAATGTGCATACATACTACTGTATGTGCAACCTTATTACACAATGATACCTAGCTCAGCATTCAAATGGATATGTTGACCAATGTCACGAAGGTGAAGGTCATTATAAGGTGAAAGTTCAAGACAATTATTCCAGTCACATTTTTATGTTGATAAAATTGCAATAGCTTTGGTTTCTTTTGCTTCAGCGAGGAGTATTTCCTCCAATCATGTGTTTATTTTGTTTATTTATGTAGGCAGGTGCTTAAAGTTTAATGCTAGAGAGGGTGGATAGCTGAAATAAAGTCAGTTACCATGGAAACCAAGATGGCGGCCAATATAACAGCTCACAATCAGTCCAAATTTCATAGTCCTGGCCGAAAACCCTCAAAATTGATCTAACCTTTCATTGTTTTTTCTCTAATAATTTCAGTAGACAAGTCTGTTGCAATGGAATTTCTGATGGGTGGCATTTTGTCACCATTGAGAATTTTAAGAAAATTTTGGTAAAACGTTCCAAAATATAAACGAAACTGCGAATTTCTGGAATCGGTGATCTGCAGTGTCATTTTCAATCATATTTTGTAATAAATCACAATAAAATGTAATTATTAAGTTTCAGTTGAAGACTGTAAAATTTTAGTGTCTTTTATTTATGTAAAAGGAGTTATTTTTGGGGTTAAAACATTAAAACTGCACATAATAGAGTGCGAATTTTCGGAATAAGTAGTTTATAACGTCATTGACCATTTAATTAGATAAATAATCGCTGTGATAGATTCATAGTGACTTGCGATTAAGATATTAAGCATCTTAAGCTAGATATGTTTTGAGTAAAACATCGAAAATTGTAGTTTTTGGAATCGGTAGACTATGCACAATGACATCGATCATTTTATTTGGTGATTTAATATGTCAATGTAAATGGTATAAAACTATAAATAACCCTGCAGTATAGATATCAAACATCCTAAGATAGGCTATTGTGCAAAATGAATATTTGGGATGAAACTAAAAATATATACATGTTTTGAGTTGGTTAAAGCAATAACAGTACCAGGCAGAAGTTTGTATCATAAACAACTTGGAATACACCTTGTATACCAGGTAGTGTATTGTCACCCTTATACATGTAGAACCAGGAATACCTTCCATATCAGTGTTAGGTACCATAAAGAGTACAATATGGCTCTCCCATGCAGTGTTTAATATCCTAATAGTTTGGAATGACAATGGCAGTCCCTATAAAACAAGGGATAACTCAGTCAGGTAGAGTCAGAACGTCCCCATAGATCCAGGCATATCTGTTTCCAGCAGTACAGTATAAGGTAACCCATACGGTCACACCCCTGGCATTATTGTATGCAACGGCTATTTAAAGAATTGTTTTTCTTGTCGAGTACTAGTGGGTCATACATAGCAATGGCACTACCCTAGGATGTACACCCACAGAGCAACAACGAGTAGTTTCAAACTGTGTTGGGTACCATATAAAGCCAGGAATGGCTGTTTTAGGCCATGTATGTGACCAAATGGAGCAATGAATAGTTACGCCATACCTTGTTTGATACTCTATAGATTTACGGATGGCTGAAGCAAGCAGTATTATGTATCAAGTGAATTCAGGAATGTCTCTGTCAGGTATTTATTAACAAGGGAAGACTTTACAAGTAATTTAGAATCAATCACCGTTTACAGCAGCATAAGGTTACCAATGTATGTCATACATAGCTTACAGTGATTGCTCGCCTATAGCGCTAAGCAAGGATATGTTACATATTACATAGAACAAGAAGGGCAGTCAGGACTGTGCATTGTTGAGTACCATATAAAGTCAGTTTTTGATATCTATCTAAAGCCTATGTTTCACTGAACATGTTTTTTCTCGGCGATGTACTCTCGATGGACATTAATGAGCTTCGCGAGGCAACTGAACCGGTTTCTCGTGGTCTATGTGTAGCTTTGGGGACGTTATGGTACAATTTGTGATATCGGGAGGGTTCGTGATCAATCGTGAGAAATCGGGATATCTTCCCGACGTTATGCGTCTGTCCCACTTCCTCGGACATGTACTCCTGGTGGTAATTTGGTGCTTCGAAAGGAGTCAGGAACATGTTCCCTGATGTCTCAGGGAAGCTCCCCACTTAAGTGTCAGGAACCTTAGACAACATTTCGGTGTCTCATTCGAGGTCTCGAGAGTTATTCCCCGAATGTTCGCTAATACTTATCGGGGATGATTCGTGTGGTACCAGTAGGCATCATGAGAACTTGATTGATTGAACACATCGGTCCTACTGCCAAGGGAATGTACTGCCAAAATTAATCGGGAGCTTGGGGCGTCGGAGAAAGGTTGAATCTGCAAAATCACCGGGGACCATCACGAGAAACTATATGTAATTCTTCCTCGTGAATGAGGAATTCCTCAGTGGGACATAGGCTTGATCGAGCAATATAAATATGTAGCGAAAAATGCATAATGTGCCAGAAAGTGTCAGGTGGCCAATGAGGTTCAGGGAATAGTTTATTAGTTCGATTTTGAAGCAAATTCTTAATAATAATATTTAGTCTCACTCAGGGCCAAATACTTGGTGTTTCAGTCACTCCATGGGTATGAGAGAGGAACTAGTAAGGGGCTTACTAGTTGCATTTTGATTCGTTTTTGGTATGACCCGGTCTGGTAGATCGAACCAGGTTCACTCCGCACTCGAAGCGGCCGCTCAACCACAAGACCATCGAGGTATGACTGTTCTAAGCAGTACATAGTATCTATAGCGCATGGAACGACTGTGTTATGCATTGCTAGGTATTATATAAAGCCAGGAATAGGAAAGACAATTTTAGGTACCACAATCGGTGTCGAAATTGCTGTGTCTGGCAGTGAAAGGTATGTACCCATAGGGCATTGAATGGTTGGTCTCATTGGTAGTGTTCGTACCATACAGGGCCTAGCAAGTTTGTTCTCAGGGGTTGAACACGTACATTTGCAGTACAACATTTCTGTGTCCCAAATAGCATGCACATTTATAGTGTTCCGAGTACCCGGGTAGTCGATCGGAAGAATGACCGAGTAACCGAGTACCGATTATAGTACTCGTTGCCATCTCTAGTTCCACTAGCTTCTGAATCACATGGAATCCCAATTACTCATAGGCCACATATGTGATGCCTGTATTTGGTTCTAATAGGTACTTTATATCGCTGGCTTATAATTAGATGGTCGTATGTACAAAATCAATATTCTGAGAAAGCATGACAAAACTGTCCGAAAATTACTCTTTACTTTTGGAAAAAAAAGCTTTTTGAACTTTTCGAGAAAATAGGCTCATAAGAAGCGCATTGATATGCAGATTTCAAATATGCATGATCCTTATAAGGTCGACCTCCTAATTCTAAGCCAGCGATATGATCAAAATATAAGACCGGAATGGCTTTATGTATATATTCAAAACGCCACACTTATCATATATTTAGTGATGTTGACCCCCAATATATCGCATTTAGCTCAAAGCATGGTATTAGATATAGGATAACTTGAACTACTGATGATATGGCAATATTTTAGTCTTACAGTGATTTACTACCAAGTAAAATTATTTATGAGAGTGTAGTAAATCGATTCACAAAAAAGCTAACCTTTCATTTCAATTTTGAATGTTTTATCCTAAAATAACAGATACCCCGAACATATCACATTTTTTACCATAGCTTAGCTGAGGATGTTTGATATCTTAATCGCAAGTCACTATGAAACTATCACAGTGATTATTTATCAAATTAAATGGCTAATGACGTTATAGACTACTTATTCCGAAAATTCGCACTTTTAGATGCAGTTTTTAATGTTTTAACCCCAAAATAACCCCTTTTGCAGAGATACACAACACTAAAAATTTACAGTCTTCAACTGAAACTTAATAAATACATTTAAGTGTGATTAATTACGAATTATGATGAAAAACGACATTACAGTTCACCGATTCCAGAAATTCGCAGTTTCGTTTATATTTTGGAACGTTTTACCAAAATTTTCTTAAAATTCTCAATGGTGACAAAATGCCACCCATCAGAAATTCCATTGCAACAGTCTTGTCTACTGAAATTATTAAAGAAAAAACAATGAAAGGTTAGATCAATTTTGAGGGTTTTCGGCCAGGACTATGAAATTTGGACTGATTATGAGCTGTTATATTGGCCGCCATCTTGGTTTCCATGGTAACTGACTTTAGTTCAGCTATCCACCCTCTCTAGCATTAAACTTTAAGCACCTGCCTACATAAATAAACAAAACAAACAAATGATTTGAGGAAATACTCCTCGCTGAAGCAAAAGAAACCAAAGCTATTGCAATTTTATCAACATAAAAATGTGACTGGAATAATTGTCTTGAACTTTCACCTTATAATGACCTTCACCTTCGTGACATTGGTCAACATATCCATTTGAATGCTGAGCTAGGTATCATTGTGTAATAAGGTTGCACATACAGTAGTATGTATGCACATTTTGCACTTTTACACTTGGTGAAGCAAATGCAATGCATACAGTTTTGTCATGATAATCAAAATATATGGACAATTTTAATTGGGGTGGGGTTACGAAATTCCCCCTTATTTCATTTTTATTCGCCATGTCAACACGAAATAAATTTTATTTTAAGTGCAACTGATAACAGGCGATGTTGAAATAAATTAATGAAGTATATGGACAAAATTGCGCATATGAATGATAACTATTTGGGGTAAAAACACATTTTTTACCCATTTTTAGGTCTTTTGACGTCTAAACGACCTTGACCTTGACATTAAATGACCTTGACTATCATATCATTTCTGGGCTCTATACCGGTACTTTAAATATTACACATTATAAAATTGATATGTGTTTGTACATACTAGTTAGAAAGGTTATATTAAGACGGAGTGTGTACTAAACAATTGGCGGGAAATTTTGACGCCATCATGGTTTCCATGGTAACCTACAGGATCTCTGAGGTAGCTCTTTTGAAGCTCTATAGTAGCTCTACTGTAGCATTTATTTGAGGAACATTCTATGTTGAGTTCAATCCATAGCTGAAAACTATGCCTCAAAGTAATTTCAATGGCTTACGAAAACAGCAAAGTCCTGTGATATTATGAGAAACTGAGAAGCAGTGTACTAGTATCAGGCTTAATACCGTGTATACAGTTCAATAATACCAAATCTTTTATTGAGTATAATTTTAATTCACAGGGGTGTCAATTTGCCTGATTCGTCTGGAATTCCTGAAAGAGCTATGATTTCTGACCATCATAAAAGTTACTGGATGAAAATATCTCACGAAATGGCAAAGTAATTGTCAATTTAATCATCTCTGAAGGATTTTATTCAATACAAACTGAGTTAAATATGGAAACATTGGGATTGAAGGCCTCTTGTTTGGCAAAATGGGCGGCCACATATGAATTTCAGGATTTTTAATTTGGCTGTGTTGACACCCCTGATTTCATAATATATTCAATGTGTTTTTCAGAATCAAGATGCTCGGCATTTGGTCAAGAGTAGATTTTTGGTAGAAGTGTCTCGGGATAAAAAAGTAACACGTCAGTTACGATATGTCTTTTTATTCAATGATGTTCTTGTCTGCACGAAGCATAGAGGAAGCTCAAAGTAAGGACAAATTATCGTTTTATTTAAACTTGATAAAAAAAATTCAAAATGACGAAATTTAATCAATTGAGAAGTTTTGATAAACGATTAACGTTTCTTACCAATTGTTCTTTTTTCAGTCCTTAATTATAGCAGAACATATTTAAACACTTGATCAAAAGTAAAGTACAGTCAAACCTCATGAACTACTTTAGAATAACAAAAAATCACGAAAAATATTTGCCTTGTGAAAATATATGCTTTTACAGTATTTTTTAAATCAACCCTCTCAATCATGACTTACTGTTAGTTAGCATGTATAAGATGCACATTTATCAACCAGGGGCGTAGCCAATGATAAGGACATAGTTACGCAGGTGCGTAACATAAATTTAAAAATAAAATATAAATATGGCAAAAGTGGCATTAACGTCTCAATTATCCGCAATAATGAGAACCCACTGAACCAAAACCACCAACTTAAAGGCTTGTGTGTAACATCAATTCAAGCCTGACTTCGCCTCTGCCAACACTTGCATATTATGTAACTTTTTCAGGTATAAAGATGTATCATTCAAATATTTATGATATTTCCCGATACCATTGTAAACCATGCATACGAGAGGCGATCAGAAATACGCATTGAAGGAAAGTCTCGCTGATCTAAAATTCAAGATTGGAAACCTGAAGGTCGAATTACGTTATGAAATGTTGAAAGCCGACGCTACTTCAAAAGACGTTAGAACGCTATTTGTCAAGCATGAATTTCGAAAAAATTACATTTCTTAGCATGGCTGTTTGAAATAGCGCCAAGTCATTGTTAGTGTTGAATTGCTATTGATGTAGTATTAAGATCAGGGGTTGTATTCTTAAATCATCTTAAAGGAAAACTTAAAATCAACGTACTTAAAGCAGGAAAATCAAGATTATCATTTTTTTACATAGTTTAGAAGCATTATGTAAAGAGCTACAGTAATCACAAATTAAACATGGATCAATTTTCATATCTTGGGAAATATGATTAGATTGTGCAGCTCAAGTTTTCCCTTATGATGCTTTGTGAATACCAGCCCAGACATATCATATAATTATGCGTTATCTGAGTTCCGTAAATATGACACCAATCAATTGCTTGGTTGCTATATGAACGAGATAAGCCAGCTTTCCCTTCTATGCTGAGCGTCTAGCAATGGAAATACTGGCCTACCATTTTGATTTCATTTTTGGTATTACATGGCCTGGGATTGAACCTGGGACCTATTGCACTTGAAGCTGACACTCGATCAATAGATACCTTCAGGAATGAGGTGTTGATATAAGTTGTAAAAATGTGTTTCACAATCAACATAAAATCAGACTAAACCAAGTAAACCTTGCTTAATTTTTAAGTTAATTAATACAAGTACCATTGTCAACAACTTTGGTATGTCTTGACTTGAGATCGAATAGAGTCCCTATTGGAGGACATTGTGGCCACCCAGACTGGTGTTATCATGTGCATCTTAAAGCCACATTATGCCTTAAACGGCTATTTTCAAAAAGCAATACTTTGGAAACCTATTTGAAGAGCCACGGATTTTGAGCACTTTAGTTGAGTCCCAAAGGTTGAAAACGCCATAAGATGTAAGAAAATTAAATACAATTCCATTTGGTTTGTTTACAAAATAATGATATGTAAACAAAAAATGCACAATTTATAATCTAAGGGAGGCAACTCTTGCAAAATTAGTATGATTTTTGTCATACTATTTTGACTGCTGCATTTAACATTCTATCGTCAATAATTGGTCATTTGTGAAAAATATCCCAATTCTTTGTAACTAGTCTATTTACTGGATGATCGAAAAATAGGTCTTGAGAGAGATAATGTGGCTTAATTTGAATTTCAGAAAGGGTTTGCTATAGCCCATAAGCGAGCTTTGAGAAGCATTGGAAAAATGAAAAAGAAAATTCAGGAGCAGGAAGCGACGTTAGTGGAAGCGTTACCACGGTTACCGTTACATCTAGAGGCTGAAAGTCTGCGACAGCGAACATTCCTGTTCCCTACTGATTACGAGCGGGAAGAATGGCCGGAAGCGATTGAGATGCAGCGAATGAAATGTCAAGGTCAGTATGTAAAGTTTTGCTAATTTAGACCACTTTAATTATTTTGTTAATTATTTTGCTATCCAGCAGAATTTTGCAATTTTAATGTCCCAAAGTCTTAAATTTGGAACAGAAAAGGTCCGCTATTCAGGCCTATTCGCTATTTAACACCAGCTTAAACTTTAAGTCTGATTTGTGGAACTTAAATTTAATGGTGTAGGCTCTATCACATGACTATGTTTTGTATTATTTGCCATAGTTTTGCCGTTATTCACCATATCGACAATATAGAATTTTACATGTTTCCGTATTTTCCGGGTTAATGTCGGGCTCTTAAGAAAGAGATGTCAGCATTTAACTCATAGAGCTAACAAGTGCAACATTTGCGATTACCTTTGCCAAATAATAAGAATTTATGAAAATTCTTACTTTGATGCACACTGTTTTAGGACCTCGCCAATAATACAATATGTATTAAAATGATATATAGAGGATAATAGGTTAGTGCCGTGGATGAAAAAGTTTATCTGGCAAGGTGGAGGAATTTATCGGGTGAGTCGAAGACGAATCCGATGATTTCCACAGCCGAGCCGGATAAACTTTTACTTCGTTCATGACACTAACCTATTATTCTATTTATCCAGTCGCTTAATCTGCTCAGTAAGGGGATCAAACTCGGGACTATATTGTTACTCTTTCATTAACTAGCGCGCAACGTCACGTTCGTTCCGTGACCGATTATAGCTAAGTTTATTAGGCACCCCGTTAACTGGCAGAATTTGCCGGAAGTGACTGGATAAAATGCTATACACAAACAATGCACCTGCTATAGAGCCTATCGGCCAATATTCATTTTTTAAACCCACTGATGTTGATCCGAAAGTCTGGGAAACGGATTTTATCCTATAATGTCGATATCGAGAATAGTGAATGTTGCCATCTTATAAGCTCAATACAGTTATATATCTGAGTATATTATATATAATAAACAATATATTGCTTTGCACTTGTCTGTTGGTCTATTGGTAGGTCGGCAGACCAATTGGTTTCCGTTCAATAACTCAAGAACCCTTTGCAAAAAGATCTTCAAACTTTACATGGAGGTTGGCTAGCAACAGTAGATGACCCCTATCGATTTTGAGGTCAGTAGGTCAGGTCTAGGTCGCTGTTACCTATAACATAAATGACTATTTGCCTGCAATGGGGGCATCATTTTTTTTACATACATCTCTTGCTGTATTAGATTTAGGTTAAACATGTATATATATGTTGTTCTTTTTGTATTGTACTTTTACTAGTCTTTTTATTCTTTAAGTTTCTCTACTGTATTGTTAACTATTTTTACTTTTGTTCACAGTTGAAGGCGTTGTAGAATACTATGCCAATGCTCAGTGCTGTAGTTAAATTATACATATAAATTTGGCCTTAAATAAATTATTGTTTGTTTCTTGTTCCCCGACCAATGTCATTTGGGTTGGTTAGGTCGGTTGGTAAATTATTTTGGTATATATTTTTACACAGTGTAAAGTAATATTGAATGACTTTCGATTATACTTTCCCCAATAAAATGTTTCGGATAGGTGTGATTTTGGCTGGTAGGTAGCGGGATGGAAAATAAACAGTATTTAAGTTTTGGTCTTTATATTGAGTAATAGACTAAGTCGCAGTTTTCATTAAGACTTGGATATATTTCTTTATATTTCGAAATAAAATGTTCCTTAATGATCAAATCTCAAATTGTCTGTGTTGTAACCCGGACGGAACTCAGATGTTGTGGTCAGTCCGAGCATAATGCCGGTTTTCAGTTCCGTCACAGCCATATAAAAACAGTAAAATTCTCCGACGGAACAATTCTCCGACGGAACAATTCTCCGACTTCTCCGACGGAACAATTCTCCGACGGAACAATTCTCCGACGGAACAATTCTCCGACTTCTCCGACGGAACAATTCTCCGACGGAACAATTCTCCGACTTCTCCGACGGAACAATTCTCCGACGGAACAATTCTCCGACTTCTCCGACGGAACAATTCTCCGACGGAACAATTCTCCGACGGAACTAAGAAGCGGAGTATCAGGATTGATATTGTGTAAAACATAATTCGAGAGATCTTGCATAACCATGGAACATGTAACTACATGTATATCAATTTATATAGGCATGTACCATAGTTTTGCACTGAATCCTCAAATTATATAAACTGAATTTGCCTTCAATATTTTGAGTCCGTTTCGTGACTTTGCTGATATTGTAAACTATCTACATGTATACCTTCTATTGTTCAGCTTAATATTGATATTGTGTCTTTCATCTTACAATTGTTCATTAGTTTATGTCATAATGTCTTCTGTAAACCAACTGGTTATGCTATTATGTATAAATGTTATTCTGTAAACCAGTTTAATACTGTAAAATAATAATTTTTCGAGGGGGCTGAATTTTCGCTGATTTCATTGTTTAACTTGACCACGAAATCTAATGCCCATGATTCATTGACCTCCAATATACAGAACATGGGTTTACCATTCCATGTTTTGTAATCCACAAGCATTTTTTATCAAAACCGCGAAAATTTAGTAAGCACAAAAATATGTGATTTTACAGTAGGTCGTAGGTGGTAGGCCATTAGACCCCAGCTAGGCCATTAGACCTGGGGCCTGGGCATGCACTACACTTCACCAAACATTCGTAAAGTTAAACACTGGCAATATTTGTAATATGAAGATGATTTTGTTACTTTTGAAGTAAGAAAATTTACATCAAAAGGAACCACTGGCTATCTACAATTTAAAAAAAATCAGCTTAGCCCATACCCCCTATTAATATTTGGGCCTGTACATCAACATATATCTAGTTACTCCCCTTGGTGGACCAGTGATTATAATGTTGAAAATTGTGTTCAGTTGAAGGCTTCATTCAAAGGTGGTGCAATTTCTTTAGTCACATGGTTATGGTCGCTGTCTTAAAATAAATACTCAAGGAGCCTTACCCTGTTGCACGTTTCACCCAGAATCCATGATTTATATGTATGGAGACAATACCATCATGTTTTGTGTAAAAACAAACTAACAAGCATTAGTAATTTTGTGGAATAAATCTACTGTAAAATCATTATTTTTGAGGGAGTTGAATTTTCGTTGATTTCATTGTTGAACTCGACCACGAAATCTAATTCCAACGATTAATCAACCTCTCAAATTCAGACATGGGATTATCCTTCACGGCATGTAATCCACGAATTTACGACCCCACAAAAATGCATTTTTATCAAAATCCACGAAATTTAATACCCACGAAAATATGTGAATTTACGATACTATTACTTTGTATTTTATGTCAAGATTTCTGTTTGATTCTGATGTGTTAAATGCCATAAGCAGTACCGAAAATGTCAGACTGATTTCCTACTGTAACCTAAGAAATAAGGGATTCAGTTTTGCTGTATTCATGAAATCAAAACGTTTGCAAAAAATTATGTTCATAAACTTAAGCAACGTCATCAAAACACAGAAAGTATTTTTTCTGAATTTTAAATTTTTTGGAAATTTTGACCTCGCAAACATTACTGATTTTATGGTTCTAGACCATCATACTGTAAAACTCAATCTGATTTCTGTTTTCCGTCTCTAAACGCTTTTTTACTACCATGCTGCTGACGTATATAGAGGATCTTGCATGAGTGCTCATTACATGCGAGTTTTATTAAACGAGTGAACATAATTATATGGCACGAGGCTTTGCCGAGTGTCATATTGTTATTTTCGACGAGTTTAATAAAACTCGTATGTAATGAGCACGAATGTTAGATTCTATTTATCACATAACCTTAGAAAACACTCATTATTGTTCAAAATGATGATGTACGCTGCATATGTTTCAGCCAAAATTAAGCGGTACACCGAACGCGACGTCATGACGACGTTGGTATTATCCTGACGTCATTGACGGATCAATGCATGTATTGGCTAACGTCACGTCAAGCTAATTTAAATATTTATTGCACGGTCTGGGAGTGCCGAACGATATTTACGGCACGGCTTTACGGCACTCCTGGACCGCAGGTTATGTGATAAAAATGATTCTGTTACATTTTGTTAATTTACTTGTACAACAATTTTTGTAGTGCAACAATTTTTTGTATAGTCTTTTTTTCACTGTTGCTGTTGTTTTTCTTATTTCTTATACCTTTATATTTTGTTGTTTTCTACATGTATATTGTTGTTGCTATTATTGTTGTTGCTATTATTGTTGTTATTGTTGATTCTGCGCTTCAATGAATGTTTAGATTTTTTCTATGCAAATGTTTTAGATTTTTACCTTCTTTTGTACTATGAGTTATGCTTTCATTCGTCCAATGATTTTTGCCTTCTTTGTCCAATGAGTTTTGCATTCTTTTCTTTGTCCTATGATTTTTGCCTTCTTTGTCCTATGATTTATGCCTTCTTTCCTTTGTCCTATGATTTTTACCTTCTTTTGTCCTATGAGTTTGGCTTTCCTTTGTCCTATGATTTATGCTTTCTTTTTTCCATCAGTGAAACCTATAAATTGTATATTCTCAAATAAGTGCACCTTTTATATTTCATCATGTGACGTTTTGTGCCTTGTGTGACATTGACACTACTGCTTATAGGATCTTATACATTATATACAGTATAACTTCTGTTACAGCAACACCCTTTGGGAAACAATGTTTGTTTGTTTTATAGGTTGTTGCTCTGGGGTGGTATTCAATATTGATCTTATTTATTTGGAGAATAAGGATAGCCAATCATATCGCCTGTTACTGACCAAGAGTTTAATATGGTGTGATCTGATTGGTTGTCCTTATCCTTAAGTCAAGTAAGATCAATATTGAAAACCACCCCTGGGGCAGTATTTATAAAGCATCTTAGTGGAAAACAAAGAATCTTCTTAAAATCGTAACATTTCCTAGAGTGTCTCACAAAACAAGAGCATTAAGATTATTAACTTTTTACATAGTTCTAAAGCATTATGTAAAGAGCTATAATTAATACAAAGAGAGCATGGGATATTCTTCAATCAGTGAGAGATATGTGCAGCACAAATTTTTTTTAGCTTGGAAACTATTTGAGTTATGTCAGGATCCAGATTTTTGACGGATGGACGGACGGACGGACGGACGGAGGGCAAACCTATAGTCCCCTCCGGTCAAAAACCGGTAGGGGACTAAAAACATAGGATACAGAACTTGTTTAGGAGTTATCTCCCCTTGATTACAAATTTGAAGAATTTCAACACTAGGTTGTAGTTAGTTTCAAGTGCCGATAGACATTAACCTTCAGTCAGCTGCTTTAACGACTATTTAGCATACAGTATGTTTCATACATGCCAGATCTCCTGCATCATGCGTGAGTCTCCTGCATTTGAGACTCTACTCCTGCATGATCACTCGGAGGCCAATTTATCAAATCTCACGCATTTCATGGACAAACTAGAATCTGACATTTTTGTTTACATTATGAAAAGATGACAAATATTAGTTTAAATTGCTACATGAAGCATGCATGGTATTGTCATCAAATTAAGATCAGAGAAAACAGCATATAAACTTAAATAATTTTAAGTCTAAAGTTTCAGCAAGGAAAATCTCCTGCATTTTAATAAAATCTCCTGCATTAAATTTCCATCACCAATCTCACGCAAAGGGTTCTGCGAAACATGGCATGTATGATGTTTACAAATGTATCTGTATTGCTCCACATGTGAGAGAAACATGCTTCTTCCAAGTCCTTTATTTGACATCATTTACCCTTATGGGGATTAAGGGGGTGATTTGAGCTGAAGTGCACCCCGTCAAAATTCGAAAAGCTTATTGAAAAAAGGATTTAAAGTAATAGCGGACTATACGCTGGGCGAAGCCCAACGGATAAGATCCGGTTTATGTTAACACCTGTGCACGTGGTTTGGTCAGAGTTTGAATTCACTAATGGATCTAAAAATTTGTGTTACAATCCCGCACTGAAGCAAAGATACTAGAAAATGGCTGCCAATAGAATAACAAAAAAAATTAAAATGCGATATTCGGCAGCTCATAAATTTTCTTTTATTTTTTAATGATGTTTAAAATATTCCAAAAACTAGCGTAGGCCCCTGTCTAGAAAAGAAAAGATAATAATTATCAGTCTTCCATGGTTGCACAGCAACCAATCTTTTATATGGGGAGGGCTATTTCCTAAATGTTTGGACACAAAAAAGGCAGCCATTTTTTTGCCCGCTTCAGTGCATAAACGATGCTACAAACTGTTATATGACACATGATTACTCTGAGATAACGAAGTAAGTCGAGCGGGAATCGTTCATATGCGCGAAATATCAACCAATCTTAAGAAAATCTAATAAAAAAGACACATGTTTCGGTTATTTCCCATCGCAAAGTTTGCAATACAATTAATTAAAGTCCGTTTCGGGTATTTACGCATCTGGACCGGACGGTGATAATCCACATCGTAGGTTATTGTAAAGAAAGTAAAACAAATGCATTTTCGTAATTCCTCGCCGAGATGTAATAAAAAATCCCTCCAAAATCGTCAAAAAATATTCGCGGGATAAAGGTCGCGAAAACAAATTACATGTTGTTGTTGTTGTCGTTATGGGA
This sequence comes from Spisula solida, assembly GCA_947247005.1. NCBI lineage: Eukaryota > Metazoa > Mollusca > Bivalvia > Venerida > Mactridae > Spisula > Spisula solida. The sequence goes on along the minus strand of OX365959.1, from coordinate 38,374,133 downwards.
TACAATAAAACCCGTAATTTTCCGTCTAAAGCTCTTTTATTTTGTGACGATTTGCAGGGTTTATTTAACAAAAAAGGTGATTAAGATTAAAGATGTTTGATATTCAATCGTAATATGATTAATTGAAATGAAAATAGCCTTTTCTTTTGAACAAAAGTACTATCTGGTATGCTCATGCAACCCATTAAAAAAAGGTAAAATATCAAATAAGGCCTATTTGAAATCAGTTGTTATCTGTGTTTATATCTAATTTTTCATTTTTAAATTAGTAACCCCTAAATTAAGTAGACCTAGAATTAAACAAATTGAAAAACGTGTATTATCCACAGACAGATATATTTTCATTTTGATCGGGCTGACAAATGTTCATTCGGACTGACAAACGATAGCAGGTTTGTATCGTCTTTCGTTACTTTGTACCCAATATTTCGTATCAAACCGCTATCGAGCGCTTTATTGTGCAACGAACCGCTTCGATAGGTTGCATAGACGTAGGAAAGCGCTCGGTAGCGCCTTTTGAAAACGGCTTGCTCCAGATTCGTAACGAAACAATTTTTTGTGAAGTTATGCATCACCAAAAAATCCAGTACTAGATGAACATGTTACAAATAATGTAGGACAACTGACATAGTCCGCTAAAAATATGCTGTGCATTAGTTCATATTACACCATTTCAAAATGATACAAAAACATGTACAGCATGCAGTAATGGTGATATGCTTTAAAAGCTGACAGGAATCTATGCAAACTGGTACGAAGTTATCACCATTGACACTGCGCTCTTGGTATATTAGTCCATGAGCCACCAATAGAAGACCCCCCCCTAGGGAATTTTGGTCACTATATTTTTCTGAAAGCATATGGTCCCTGGAGTATTTTCCTGAAGTCTGCACTTTGGCCATTGGGGCGTTAAGATTTTTTGGGGTAACACGTCAAAAAATATAAACGAAAAGTACAAATTTTCGGAATCGGTTAACTACAATCTTATTTATTATGTTATTTCAAAATAAATCTCTGTAACAGGTAGATATTAACCTGTCCTATCTAGACTGAAAAAATAAGAGTGCTGCTATTGTGCAAAATGGCTTATTTTTGGGGTAAAACACTTAAATTATAAATAAAAAGTGCGAATTTTTGGAATCTGTGGACTGCATTGTCATTTATTATGTTTTTTATAAACAAATACTCTAATAGGAAGGTATTATTTTGCAGTTTCAGACTGCAAAAAATAAAAGCCATGTTATTATGCAAAGTGTGATATTTTTGGGGTAAAACATGACAAATTATAAACCGAAAAGTGCGAATATTAGAAATCGGTAGATTACAATAATACCATTCCTATGATAATTATTTTGTAAATAAATTAGTAGTAACATGCAGTTTAAGATTTCAAATATATATTGCCAGATGAGATATTTTGGGGGAAAATTATCAAAAAAATAAATGGAAAGTGTGATTTTTGGGAATTGGTATCCTAGTTGTTACTTACCAACATCGGGTGCGGACATGCCTAGTCTTAATGTATATTCAAAAATAAATAAATCTAACCATATATAGGCAGTTCTGGTCCTGTTGGGTACATTATTATTAAACCACTAGGTACATCCATACCTTGTCCTAATTGGTACCTATGACCACCCTTTACATACAATATTGGTTTTATTTAGTACTCAAAAACTACCCTATACAGACATCAGTGGTCCTATCGGGTACTAACTATGCACAGACAGTCCTGGTCTAATTCGATATGCATAGTCAATACGATTCCTAGTTCTATTTGCTATTCAAAACCACCATACTTATACAGATATTGCTGGTCCGACATGGTGTACTCATAACCACTAGTAGGTACATTAATTTCTTGTCTCAATTTGTAGTCACAATTACAATGTTGTAATTGGGTAATTGTATCTGCTTATTGAAGTACATACATGCTCAGTCCTAGTGGGGACTTAAACATCCATGTACAGACATTCCTGGTCCTATTTGGTACTCAAAACCACCATGTACAGCCGTTATAGGTGCAATTGGGTACTCATTTCCACCATGTACTACATTGCTGGTCGTTTAGGATACTCATAACCACTAGGTTCAGACACCAACCCATATACGGCAAATCTGCGACAATATAGCGGAAGCACGACAGAAGATTTGACCCACGTGTCTTAGAGATCCAGCTGTGGGGAGATGCCATCCACACCGCATGAAAAAACGGGTTTAAGTGCAAATAATACTTTATTATATTTACTTTTATTTGGAATTTCACAAAAACGTCAAATTTAAGTTGATTTATTTTCCGTATATAAACTAAATTTAATTTGTAAATTTAATCACAAATAATACTATATTATCTTTCCGTTTATTTGGAATTTCACAAAAACGTCCAAATTTAACAAAAATATTTAAGTCGATTTATTTTCCGTATATTAACTAAATTTTATTTATATATATAATCATAAATAATACTAGTACAGGCATCCAACTAGATTCGCGTTTAGATGCACTGTATCTCTGCTGATCTTGATGAACTAAATTGAAGTGTTCACATTGTAATAGTGCAGTGACTGGAATTGGAAACGACGATCTTTAGAGCGTGGCTTTTCTTTTTGTGGGTTCCTATTGCGGCTTTCATGCTCTGCTGTTTCTGGTAAGCGTCGTCTTCCCTGTAGGATTTGTTGATATATTTTGCCAGTTTCGATAGCACAATATAAGCTGCATATCAATAAACAATCGAGTTATTTAATCGTTAAATAGAGGAGAGAGCAGGGGCTGAAGCAAGACGGTTCCTACTTGAATGATGTTTTGATTTAACAAATATATTTGACGGATAATGGAGAGTCGACTGGTATTGATACGAATTACACTAAAAAGAAAATAGAACAGCGTTGATAAGATAAACACCACTCAGCAGAAACGACATAACACGAAGGACACATTAAGGTACACACATAAAAGAAACACCATAAACCGCAAGTACAGGAAGATAAACAGCCGATCCAAGAAAACATTAAAGTCATCACATACATATATGGGTGATCCATTAATTCCGCACATTAGTAAACGCCTATAACTTCACTATTTCTCTAAGCACATATATATATTTGGTATTGTTGGAAAGGTAATAATTAATTTTTTTTTGGCTAAAATCATAGAAATTTATCATGCGTCGTCAACGCGACGTCAATGACGTCATCATTAACGTCACATAAATTCAGCATTTTCAAGATGGCCGACAAAGCAGAAATCGTAAAACTGTATTATGAATTGGGAATATCTGTAGTTCTGGTGAGAAGAAAACTAGTAAAACTCTATCCAAGTAAACCCGTGCCTTCAAGGTGGAATATTGTTAGACTGGTGGAAAAGTTTGAAAGGGAAGGAATAGCAACAGACTTGCGGCAGTGCAACAAGCGACCCATAGCAAGAACGGAGAGAAAATCGAGCAGGTGCGTCAGGTTATTGAAGCAACTCCTCGTGAATCAATCAGAGGGGTTATGAAGGACAAATCGAATATACATGGGTCTTCAAGTTATGGTACGGTGAGACGTATTTTAAAATTGGACCTGAAGCATAAACCTTATAAAATAACTATCATGCAGGATAGCGATATCACAAAAAGGGTCTTGTTCTCTAAATGGATAGAAGATAATGGTAATGTAATTGACTCAATCTGGTTTTCGGATGAGTGTCATTTTTATCTCAACGGATCTGTTAACAAACAAAATCTGAGATATTGGAGCGCAGAGAAGCCAACATTCTACGAAGAAAAGACAATCCATAGCGAGAAAGTGTCTGTGTGGGCGGCGATGAGCGCAACCGGAATCATTGGTCCCTTTTTCTATGAAGAGGACGGACACACTGCTACTGTAAATGGTGAAAGATATCTTAATATATTGACTCGTAAGTTCATTCCGGCTCTTCAGAGGAGAGGTATTATGTCTACATGTTGGTTTCAGCAAGATGGTGCTGGTCCACATACCGCAAATCATGTTCTTGAGAAGTTAGAAGAGAAATTCCGAGGCAGACTTATTTCATTGAAAACCCCTAATGAATGACCACCGCATTCCCCCGATTTAAGCCCCCTAGACTATTTCTTGTGGGGAACATTGAAAGAGCATGATGAACTGTAAAACTCAATTCGTCGAGAAATGAGACTGATTACCCAAGCTACATGCAACAACGTAATACAGAATTTCAGACGACGTATAAGACTCATTTCCGAGAAAAGGGGTGGTCACATTGAGCATCTGCTATAGGTAAGGATACTAATGTTGAACATTTGTTTTACAACAGATAAAAAATTTCATACATACTCTGCATGTACATGTTTTCTTTTACATAATAACTTTAAAGACGTTAAAGTTATAAGCATTTACTAATGTGCGGAATTAATGAATAACCTGTCCCAACATGGTCTTCATTTGTGTCAAACTCATTGGAAACATTGCATTGCATGCGTTTCAATCTCTAAAATGAGACACAACGCCTTCGGACGTACGGACGGGCGCACAAACCCGTGTACCAACGCAATCCATGTCCAAGTACAGTACGCATTGATCAAACGGGTTAATGAAAAGTGTGTGTCTTCTTTCAAACACCATCAACGGGTTCTACCCTACAGATAGATTGTAAGCCAGGTCTGTGTGTGGAACTTCTCTGATGAGCCCTGAGTCCAGCTAACTGGGAGTAACAACTGTTACATCGAACACATTTATAAGGTTTCTCACCTAAAATATAGAATAAAACAATAGTCAATATACTGTTAAACTTTAACCTCTGCTAACCAACGTGGTCTGGACAAGGTTAGCTTTTAAAAAAGCTAGAAGTGGCTCTGTTGGTATATTTTAACAGGAGAGCTGTTGACATGAAGTTACCCTTCTACAAGAACCAGCAACTTATCTACATGAGGAAATAGACACTACTGTGAATTGATGGAATGGCTAGACCTGCCGCGATCATGTGCACAAATCACTGCTGCAGCTACCCAATTAATATGTACACTGTATACTGCTTTCTCGTGTAGTCGATTCCCTAAGAGACAAAAACCTAGCGTGCATACTTCGAATCGTTTGCTCTGTAACTATTTTTTATTTACTGAATAAGAAATAACTTAACTATAGTAAAATGAAACATTTTTGCCATAAACATTTTTTTATTTTGAAATATTTACTGTAAATCAAGTACCAGTCAAGAGGCTACGCCATTCAGAAACCCGATCCCTAGCCGATGCTGGAGACCAAATTTGGAATTTTTCGGAGTTTTAAGTGGTTCATATAGTAAATTCCTATCGTAATACTGGCGATCTGTGGCGAGCCAGCACAATCAACGTACTCTGTCGCATTTTTAACTGCAGTGAAATGTGAAAGTGAGTTGAGTGCTGCATTCCCTTTCTGACTTAATACATGTATTCTCTTTTTAAACCATGAAATAAAATCTTCATCTAAGGATTCAAGTGCTTGATATACTAACGTAGTAGTTCTTTTAAAGTTCACGAAGTTACAATCTCATGAAAATGTTTTTACTTCAAAAGCACAGCTTTTGAACCCTGGAATATAAAAAAGTATACAGCATCTTCATACAGCATCTTCAAACTTACCTGTATGTAATCGAATGTGGTTTCTCAGTGTTGATGATTGACTAAATTTTCTTGAGCAATATTTACAGGAAAATGGTTTCTCCAGTGTATGAATGCGCATGTGCGAACGTAGATTACTCCGCGAGTTAAATCCCCGCTGACATAGCACACAGCGCCACCTGCCTCGTACAGCAAGATTCATCATACTCTCCATACCAGAGTCTGTACAACAGAAAACATATACAGGTATATAAAAATACTTAATTTTATTTGTAATTTCAGCAACTTCAATAACACCCCTATTTTAAAGTAAGATGAAAAAAGTTCTATGTCGCCCAGGACTATCGAACTATCGAACAGCCCTCATAGGTACCAAATCACTCCTTGGTCGAGTGGAGCATGCGGGTTATTCTTGCTCAGAGAAATTAAGCAGTGGTCCAGACGGGGGTTGAACCGAGGACCTCTCCATCCCGAAGCACGCGTCCTACCTCTAGGCCACCGCTCCCCATAAGCCCGTCTGTGCATAACCAAACTAACATATAGCCATATCATATAAAGCGAGCTCCTGGGTACCGTTTTATCAAAGCTCTTGCTGAAATCTTAACGTTACATTCAAATTCAAATTCTTTACAGCCATTGAATAGCTACAAATTGTGATAAAGGGTTGTTCAATATTAATGATTGTTTAGTTAAAGAGCTCCTAAATACCATATGTCTGTCCCCAAATAATCTAGTGCTTTGATAAAACAGTACCCTGATCACTACATAATAAGCGGAGAAATTAATTCGGAAATATTTACGAGTACGGGCATGTGTACAGCCAAACCGATTGTAACCAGTCAGTCAGTCAGTCAGTGGGTGCACCAAATGTGACCGTTTACAACAGGTGATTGGTTTCTACAGTTACAGCCGTAGATGATTAATTAGGGCATTAATACTCGAAATTTTAAGACTTCTTAACCATTAAAAGTTTGTACATGTAGTTTCATATCCAGACCGCCAGCCTCGGGAACGACAGGCTCTGGGTTCAATTCCAGTCTGCCACATGTCGGTAAAAAACTTTTTTACTGATAATATAGCCACATTGCCTAGAGCTGAGTGTATGAGGGTAGACATGTTCTCTTTAGTTGAGATGATAATAATGGCTGTGTTTTCTGCGTAAACCGCCATTGCTACTTTAAACCCAAAAAGTTTTAAAAATCAAAACATACACCCACCTTCTGACTTGATGTCTATATCAGCATTCTTCTCTCGTATATTATAGTATGGTATCCCCATATATAAGTTGTATGATTTACCATACCATACAAATAATTCCTCGCCCATTTCAATGTCCTGTAAATAACAGGTACGGAATTAGGCCATACCAAATCGTTTCTTCGTTCAACGTCCACAGACTGAGAGGTTTTGCCGTCTTGAGAAGGAAAACATAACACTTTTTGTATTATAAATGTTCATTATTTTAGCGTATCCTTCGCACTAATTCAATGAGATTTGTTAAGATTGTGTGTAATATTAAACATTGACTCTAAATTTAAGCGCATGATTAGTTTTTATTTCACACAAACACGTTATCAGTTAATTCAGTAAGTTATTATGATTGACAATGCATGAAAGCTGTGTTAGTTAGCCATATAATGATTAGTCCGAGAGCCCACGCACTTTTATTGCAACGAAGGAGGCCAAAAGAAGTTTGTACATATTTTGAAAGGTTATTTCATATGCTATATGAAAACCCATTTCTTAAGTGTCAAAGCCGTGTATACCTACATTTTTTTCTCATTTTTGTATTATGGGGTGAATGAAAAAAAGCATAAATTCCTAAGGGGGTAGGGGTAGCTTTATGTCTAATAAAAGACGAAAACAATGTTCAATGTGGACACTTCTTGCCAAATTTGAACGAACACATAATGGGCAACACTTTAAATATAAAAAACCATAACCTTGACTTTCAATTATGATGTAAATAGGGGTCAAAGGTCAACAATATGATAAAACCCATAGAATTTATACAAATGCTCCAGTATACTTTTTCATCAAATTTCACATTTTCCTTCAAATTCAATATATTGCACATAATTTTATTCCTTTATGTATACTGAATTTAAAATGTTATATAATTGATAAGAAAATATCCGAATTTCCCAAACAAGACATGCTTGTATCATATAGGTGCAAATTGAAGCAATTGAAAAATAGCAGTATTTTGAGGGTATGCTTAGTTTTACTTCTACCATTGTTTCTATTGGTCAGTAACAATAGCATTGATTGAATATTGTTTTTATATCAGGTAATATGAATATTCCATCGCTCATTTAATAAGTCAAATAATTCAACTCTTATACATGTACAAAAGGTCAAAGGTCAAATATGTAGAACAATAAATAAAAGTAGAGTAAAAAGGCAAATATGTGATATCTGTATAAGTCTGAGAACCCACATACTTTTTTCCAATGAAAGAGGCCAAAAGAAGTTTGCATATATTTTGAAAGAATAGTTCATAGCCTATCTGGCAACCAATTTTTAAGTGTCCAAGTCGTGACTATCTATGCTCGTTTGCGCATTTATATACCATGAGGTCAATGTGAAAATCTGTAATTTGCTGAAGGGGGTAGGACTATGTTTATGTCTACAAATAAAGACAAAATGAACTTAAATGTCAGTAGAATTGCGATATAGGTAGAATACATAATTAGGAAACATTATAACATTACAAATTATAGAATGTCATTTGCAAGTATGTACTATATGGGGGTCAAAGGTCACTGAACTTTTAAACTCTATGAAACTAATGCAATCTTGACCAAACGGTTGTACCGTTAACTTCCATTTTTCTTCAAAATTAATAATTTGTACGTAGTTTCATTCATACATGTATTCTAATTCATAAGAATATATATTTGGTTGAACAAGTAAGTCCAAAGGCACAAGAAAACGATTATTTATCATACTGGTAGGATCACAAAATGGCCATCATATCGAGGAAATGGTCATGTTTATATCTACCATTTATTAACTTGGCAGTCTATGTAGATATATTTTAATAAATAACTGCATATATGTCAGGTCATTTCAGTGTAGCAAAGTTTAACGTGAAAGGTCAAGGTCAAATATGCAGTATAAGGTCAAGGTCAAATACGTCAAAATTAGCCCTGAAATGCGCAATAATTAGTCATTTTTAATGTTTTCTTTCAGTACTAATATTTTATACAAAGTGATTTAGTATTGTTTGTGTCTAAATTCATTTATATCAATAGTGAATATAGCGAACGATCCCTGACTAACCTACCCCAATCCGGAACAGCCATAATTCATTGCCGAAACTGTACATCCATTCTTAGCCCCATTGGCTACTTGCCGCCATGAGGTTCAGCAACCTCGGTATTGGCCATTACGACGACTCCTTTCCTACACATTGTATCCAGTTTTGTACGTCTTAAAATGCACAAAACGCATTTTCATTATCATCAGCTGACAAAATCTTTTTATATAATACGAATCATTATACAAATGTATTATCTTCTCGACCTTTCCTTGTTTTGTCTAGCGCTCTTAGGTGTCCATACTAGTCTCAAGAGTGGGTAACCGGGCGACGTTTACATGGGTTACATGAACCTAGCAGTGTAACTACCTAGTCTGGAATGACTGAAACAAGCAGTGTTACATACCCATAGAGTCAGGAGTGTAAAATATACCACTAGGCCACAAATTTACTTTGAAGTCGTATGTACCCATATGCATATGTATTCAAGACTAAGAACATGTATCTATAATTGTTACATGTAAAAGTCACCCAATGGCTGTTAGTACCCGATAGGACCAGGAATTGATGTACCTGAGAGTTATGAATACCGTCAAAGTATTATGAAAGTCAGTATCTTGTGTGTATTGAGTACATGGAACATAGCTGTTCATAATGGGTGTGTCAGGAATAGCTGCACTGGGTGATTGTGAGTATCAAATAGGTCCAGGAATTATGTACCAGGTAGTTGCGAGTACCCGGAGTGTAATACATGATATACTTCATGATTGTGCACACCCTATAATACCACGGATGAGTTTACATAGTGATTGCGAGTATCCAATAATACCGGGAATGTCAGTTCATGGTGAGTGTGAGTACCTGAACCTTGTGGTTTGCAGTACCCTCCAGGACTACGAACGGATGCATATATTGGTCATAAATACCCAATACGATCAGCAATGCATGAACATGACGGTTGTTTGTACCCAATAGGACTAGGAATGGATGTACCTAACGGTTACGAGTACCTAATTAGACTAGGACTTTATGTAAAAGGTGACCGTGAATATCTACAAGGACAAGGAATGTATGTAACTAGTGTTTATGAGTGCCAAATAGAACAGGCATGTCTTAAGAAATTGGTGTTTCTAATGGTAACCAGGCTGATCAGGATTAGAAATGTATGCACCTAGTCGATATGAGTAACAAATCAGACAAGGATTGTCTGTATATGGGGGTAATGCTCACCCAATAGGACAATAAATGGTCTCCCCAAGTGGTTATGTGTGCCAAATAAGACCATATATGTCTCTACAAGGTGTCAATAGGACGACGAATGAAAGCTCCCAGTGGTTGCCGGTACTCAATAAATCCAGTAAGGTATGTCCCTAGGGGTCAATAGTGCTTAGTTTGAATGGAATGTATGTACATGATGCTGTCAGTATCTAACAGTAACATGACTTTCTGTAAATAGTGGTTATGTGTACCTAATTCGACCAGGAATGTATGTATATGATGGTAGTGAATACCCAATAGGGCCAATAGTAGCTATGAATAGTGGCTTCGAGTACTCTATCAAACCACTTATGTATGTACATAGTGGTTGTGGGTAATGAATGTATGTATACAGTGGTTATGTGGTTTTAATTAGGCCATGGTTTGTACATGGTGGTAGTGGGGACCCAATACGACACGATATAGCATCACTTAGTGGTCGAAAGTAACCGACCAAACCAAAAATGTCTGTACATGGTGGTTTTGAGTATTCAATGTGACCAGGAATACGTGTACATGGTAGTTTCGGGTACACAATAAGACTAGGAATGTATCTATGAGTACCCAATAAGAAATGGACTGTATGTACACGGGGGTAGTGATTATCTAATAGCACAACAAATGGTCGCACCTAGCAGTTGTGAGCTCTCAATCAGACGACTAATGTCTGTAAACGACGATTTTGAGTTCCAAATAGGACCAGGAATACATGCATATGGTAGTTATTGGTACCCATTAGGACTAGAAGTGGATGTACCTAGTAGTGATGAGTACAACTATCTGTACATGCTTGTTTTTAACACACCAAATGGACTTGAATGAATGTACAGAATGGTTATGCCTGCTCAATAAGGTCAGGCATGTCTCTACATGGTGCCCCTGAGTTGTCAATTAGCGATCGACAGTATCCAACAGGAACATGAATGTCTGAACATAGTAGTAATAACTTATAAGTATTTGATACGACCAGGTATGTATGTACATGGTGGAAATGAGTACCAAATTGTACCTATAAGGAACCTGCGAGTGCCCAATTTCGACCAGCAAAACTTAATATGCTCCCGTATATGGTTGTTTTGAATATCATATAGGACTAGACATGTATGTACTTAGTGCGTACCAAATCAGACCAGGACTGTCTGCACATGGTAGTAGTAAGTACCAAAAAGGACCACTGATGTCTGTTTTTTGTAGTTTTTTAGTTTAAAAAGAAACAGGAATACATGTACATTGTGGTCGTGGGTACCTATAAGGACTAGGAATAGATGTACCTAGTGGTTATGTACCCAACAATACCAGACCTGTCTATGCATGGTGATACTTTAATGTTTAATATCCAATGTGACTAGGGATGTCCGTACTTGATGGTCGTGAGTAACACCTAGGACTGAGAATGGTTATACCCTTTGTTCCCAAAAGGTCAAATAATGTCTCTACATGGTTCAAATGAGTAGCAAACAGGCCAAGCAATTGCTGTATCTGGTAGTTGTGAATGTCCAGTAGGACCAGGATTGGATGTATCCAAGTATATGCGTATCCAACAAGAATAAGTATTTCTGTATATGGTTGTAGCGTGTACCCAGTCAGACCAGAGATGACTATACCTAGCGGTTTTGAGTACCCTAATAGATCAGGAATGTGTGTACATGTTGGTAGTGAGTCCCCAATCAGACCAGGAATGATAAGGACTAGCGTTTTTACTTTCTATGTGTCTAATTAATCGCTAAGTAGAAGTCACCTCGTAATTTTATGGCAGATAAAGCCAGATGTAGTTTTACGCAAATGTATAGGGGATTCCAGTTTTCAAAGGTGGTGAGTACCTTATTCGGTACTTAGCTATTATAAGGTTTAAATTCCTGTATAAAAAGAGTCTTAATAAATAGGGATCGTAAGTACCTCAGATGGCCGATACCGACGTTGCTGTACCTCATGGCCAATTGGGTTAAGAATGATTGTACATTTCGCCAATGAATTATGGCTGTTCCAGGTGGGGTAGTTTAGTTAGGGATCATTCACTTTATTGACATACAAATGAATTTAGACACGAACAATACTGAATTACATGGTATAAAATATTAGTAATGAAAGAAAACATAACACATTGTTGCGCATTCAGGGCTAAGTTTGCTATTTTTGACGTATTTGACCTTGACCTTTTACTGTATATTTGACCTTGACCTTTCACGTTAACATTTGCTCCACTAAAATGACCTGACATATATGCAGTTATTTATTAAAATATATCTACATAGACTGCGAAGTTAATAAATGGTAGATATAAACATGTCCATTTCCTCGATATGATGGCCATTTTGTGATGCTACCAGTATCATAAATGATCGTTTTCTTGTGTCTTTGGACTTATTTTTCAACCAAATATATATTCTTATGAATTAGAATACATGTATGAATGAAACTACGTACAAATTATTAATTTTGAAGAGAGATGGAAGTTAACGGTACAACCGTTTGGTCAAGATTGCATTAGTTTCATAGAGTTTAAAAGTTCAGTGACCTTTGACCCCCATATAGTACATACTTGCAAACGACATTCTATAATTTGTAATGTTTAATGTTTCCTAATTATGTATTCTACCTATATCGCAATTCTACTGACATTTAAGTTCATTTTGTCTTTATTTGTAGACATAAACATAGTCCTACCCCCTTCAGCAAATTACAGATTTTCACATTGACCTCATGGCATATAAATGCGCAAACGAGCATAGATAGTCACGACTTGGACACTTAAAAATTGGTTGCCAGATAGGCTATGAACTATTCTTTCAAAATATATGCAAACTTCTTTTGGCCTCTTTCATTGGAAAAAAGTATGTGGGTTCTCAGACTTATACAGATATCACATATTTGCCTTTTTACTCTACTTTTATTTATTGTTCTACATATTTGACCTTTGACCTTTTGTACATGTAAAAGAGTTAAATTATTTGACTTATTTAATGAGCGATGGAATATTCATATTGCCTGATATAAAAACAATATTCAATCAATGCTATTGTTACTGACCAATAGAAACAATGGTAGAAGTAAAACTAAGCATACCCTCAAAATACTGCTATTTTTCAATTGATTCAATTTGCACCCATATGATACAAACATGTCTTGTTTGGGAAATTCGGATATTTTCTTATCAATTATATAACATTTTAAATTCAGTATACATAAAGGATTAAAATTATGTGCAAAATATTGAATTGGAAGGAAAATGTGAAATTTGATGAAAAAGTATACTGGAGCATTTGTATAAATTCTATGGGTTTTATCATATTGTTGACCTTTGACCCCTATTTACATCATAATTGAAAGTCAAGGTAATGTTTTTTTTATATTTAAAGTGTTGCCCATTATGTGTTCGTTCAAATTTGGCAAGAAGTGTCCACATTGAACATTGTTTTCGTCTTTTATTAGACATAAAGCTACCCCTACCCCCTTAGGAATTTATGCTTTTTTTTCATTCACCCCATAATACAAAAATGAGAAAAAAATGTAGGTATACACGGCTTTGACACTTAAGAAATGGGTTTTCATATAGCATATGAAATAACCTTTCAAAATAGGTACAAACTTCTTTTGGCCTCCTTCGTTGCAATAAAAGTGCGTGGGCTCTCGGACTAGATGAGTATAGAAGTCGGATTGACATGTTTTTACGAGGGCTTCGTTTTTCTCTCAGGATAGCTAGATAGGTTATCGAACTTAGGGTGGACGCTAAACGAAAAAACGATTTGATATGGCCTTATATTACAACTCAATACTTATCATAGATTGGTTAATACAAAACAAACTTTTTCTTGTTGTGCCTATAACACAATATTATAAATCGCTGGCTTAGAATTAGGAGGTCGTAAGTACAAAATCAGTATTTTGAGAAATCAAGAAAACACTGTCTGAAATCTACTCTTTACTTCTGGAAAAGCAAGCTTTTTAAACTTCAGTTTGGTCAACATGACTAATACTTCTGATTTTTATGAAAATAGCCTCATAAGAAGCGCATTAAGATGTAGATTTAAGATATTTATGAGTCTTAAAAGGTCGTAAGTAGCACTTACGACCTTCTAATTCTAAGCCAGCGACATGTACTTATATGTAATTCATAAAGACGGTGGAAAAGAATATTGCCATGTTAAAGTTGATTTCCGTACCAGCTTCTTTAGAAAATACAAGGTTAATATTATTGTGTAGACCTGTACCGATATATCGTGTAGATATAAAATAAGGCCATACCAAATCGTTTTTTCGTTTAGCGTCCACCTCAAATTCGAAAACCTATCTAGCTAAAGAGAGAGAAAAACGAAGCCCTCGAAAAAAACTGGTCATACCGACTTCTTTCCTCATTAATTAAAACTAATACTGAGCTTAAATATAAACTCAATATTTAATATATTACCCACAATATTCATAAATCGCATTGAATAAGAGCAGCGAAGGATATGCTAAAATAATAAACATGTATCACTCAAAAATGGTTGTTTTTTCGTTCTCAAGACGTCCAAACCTATCAGTCCGTGGACGCTAAACAAAGAAACGATTTGGAATGTCCTAACTGTAAACAGCAAACGTGGATGTTGGAGCAATCTTAATTACCAAGGGCCATTACTACGTATTCATGAAGTATGCAACAGCACATGATTACAACAATGGTATAAATTGTAGCAACCCCAGTAGACAAAGTACACATTTTAAAGCCACATTATCGCTCCTATAGACCTATATTTCCGATCATCAAGTAAATAGACTAAGTACAAGGAATTTGGGATATTTTTCACAAATGACCAATAATTTTCGACAGAATGTTAAATGTATCTGTCGAAATAGTATGCCAAACATCACATTTAAGTTAAATTTATGGATGACAAAATACTAATTTTTTCAAGAGTTGATTCCCTTAGATTACAATTCGTTGTTTTGTTTACCAACCAACCAGAGGCTTTATTTCGTTTTCTTCCATCTTACGGCATTTTCCACCTTTAGGACTCAACTAAAGTGCTCAAAATGCATCGTTCTGCAAATATGTTGCCAAGTTATTGCTTTTTTAAGGTGAAATAGACCCTTTTCGCTAAAAATCGTCTATAACGCGGATTTTGATGATATTTTGCATACATATAGTATCAAGTGTTGGCTTTCTGTTTTTTTGTGGTTTTAGGGAGAAATTGCACGTTCCGGGTGAAAAATAGCGCCACCTAGCGGGACTTACTTTTTTGCGGGATTTTCGACGTTTTTGCTCATATAGTGTGGTCAATGCTTATGTCATTAAAATGAGAAAACTACCTTCGTGTAGGGACATGAACGATTCGTCATATGGTGCAATTTATAGAAAGAAATGTTGAATATGATGGGCGTAACGCTTAAATTGCTGCGCCACACGCTGAGTATTGACGACGTCAAAATCGCGACATTTCTTTCATTTATACGCACATGGCAAGAAAACGGGACGGTCAAAGTTTTTTTAATTTTCGTATGCTATTATTAAAAGTATCGTCTTTGATTTGAAGAAATAAAAAGTGGGGTGTTCTCGAGTCCGTTTTCGCTCTATGCTCAATCTACGTTATTTAGTCGGAGTAAAATTTCGCAACGTTAACGTTAGAACGCCGAGTTTTAATGACGTAAACATTACTCCTTTTCTTCCTTTGCGAAAAAGCAGGACGGTCAAAGTTGTTATAATTTTCATATGATTTGCTGCAAGTATTTTTGTTATTTTAGTGAAATAAAATAAGGGGTTTGTCCCGTTCGTTTGCCCGCTATTTTCAATCTAAGATATCTAGTCAGACTAAAAGTACACATTCCTTTGCGAATTTGTTTTCATTTCCGTATGATTTGATAAAAAGTATTTTTTTTTATTTAAGTGGAATAAAATTGGGTGCTGTCCAGTCCGTCTCCGCGCTATTTTCAATCTAAGATATCTAGTCGGACTAAAAGTACTCTACTTCCACGTTAGAGTTTTACGTACCTTGTTGTTTTGAGATCTAATGTGAATAATTCCGCTGCTTAGCAAGCAACATGAAGTTGCGCTGGTACCAATCAATTTTGGAGTGATTTGTAAATTCGATTCTGGAGTTACAGCCGATGTTGTACAGCGATGTTTGGTGCACAAAGTAAACTAAACCAAGTTAAAGTCTATTTTCTGACATGCGCTAGTTCAGAAAACTGTACATTCACCCCCTTCCGCCACGGATATTGAGCCGCAATTGGGATATTACACTCGATCCGGGACATCTAGATCCATATAGACATTCAGGTTGTTTAAAGTTTCCGGCGTGTAACACCGATATACACAGCTTCCTGACATCTTTAACCAGTTACATTTTGTACATTACAGTCCACACGGTCAGATATAGCGGGAAATACTACGAATGTAATTTCAGAAACATCCATATGCCATGCCGGGAATTGAACCTTCGGTCGCTGGAGTGACAGGTCAATGCGGTATCGCTGAGCTATCTTTCGCCACTGATTGATATATTGGAGTAGAAACGGAATGATTTCGATTGTATGTCCGTCATGAATTTCGCTTGACGCGATGTCTGACTTTGGAACAATCCTATACTCCAGTAGTCTACTTTAATTAATTTTGTTTCCCGTTCTTAAATCTGCATCGCAGATAGTTTGAAATGTAATGGCCAGGTGACAAACTATGAATGGTGCTCGTGTGCTCGTTTTGCATGTTATTACACGATATAGAATAATTCTCAAGCAAACTTCTATAAAATGGCCGACACGGCTTTATGTTCATTTTATACTTCACGTTAAAAGTACGTAGTCGGATATAGTCTATTTTGACACTTCATACGTTAAACTGTGAAGTTTAAAATATTATGAGTGATAGAGAATAAAGAATTAAAATACTGAAATGAAGAATGAAATGTAAATTTGACATACATGCATATACAAATGAATTAATATGTTACGTATTTAATTGCATAAGAACTTTACATTTCATCTTCACAGTTCTCACTCCATATTCCAAGTGTTACCGTTCTTAATTAATAGTAAAAAATACCAAGATGTTTCTTACAACTCGATAGCTTAGTGGTAAGGCGTCCGCTTCGATCGCGGGAGGTCCCGGGTTCAACCCAGGCCGCGTCATACCATAGAAAAAATAGTATTAGAAATTCCCTTGCTCAGCGTAGGACCTATGGCTTGTATCCCATACCCTCGTGGCGATGTATAGCACATGACTGAGGTACACATGGTGATATAAGTTGTAACGAACTTGTTTCACAATCGTCCTCAAATAAATTACTTTAACATATGAATCAAAATGTGTAAAAGGTGGTGTATGAAATATCTTTTGCAGTACATTTATTACCAGCAGTTTCGTTAAGAAAGAAAACCGGACCATTGTGAATGCGTATGTATTAATTTATAACATTGACCATCTTGTTTTTTCGGTGGGTGCGTACGAAGGAATACGAAGACCGATTGTTACGCCGTCAGCGCTAAGCGCTCTAACGTTAACGTTGCGTAATTTTACTCCGACTGGATAACTTAAATTGAAAATATCGCGAAAACGGACTCGAGAACACCCCATGTTTTATGTCACTAAATCAAAGAAGATACTTTAAATAACATCATACGAAAATTAAAAAAACTTTGACCGTCCCGTTTTCTTGTTATGTGTGTATGAATGAAAGAAATATGACGAGTTTGACGCCGTCACGACTCAGCGTGCGACGCAGTAATTTAAGCGTTACGTACATCATATTCAATATATCTTTCTATAAATCGCACCATATGACGCAGCATTCCTTTCCCTACACGAATATATGTTTCACTTTTCTATGACGAAAGTATTGACCGCAAAAGGTGATAAAAAGCGTCGAAAATCCCGCAAAAAATATGTCCCGCTAGGTGGCGCTGTTTATCACTAGGAACGTGAAATTTCTCCTTAAAACCACCACAAACAGAAAGCCAACACTTGATACTATATGTATGCAAAATATCATCAAAATCCTAGTTACATGCGGTTTTTATCGAAAAGGGTCTATTCCACCTTAAAATAGCCATTTAAAGTCCCATTATGCCTTAAATGGCTATTTTCTAAAAGCAATAACTTGGCAACCTATCTGCAAAATGATGCATTTTGAGCACTTTAGCTGAGTCCCAAAGGTGGAAAACACCATAAGATTGAAGAAAACGAAATGCAACCTCCAGTTGGTTTGTAAACAAAATAACAATATGTAAACAAAAATGCATAATTTAAAGTCTAAAGGGAGCAACTCTTGCAAAATTAGTATTTTGTCATCCATACATTTTACTAAATGTGATTTTTTGCATAATATTTCGACAGATATAGCTGATATTATGTCGTTAATTATAGGTTATTTGTGAAAAACATCCTACATCTTTGTAATTAGTCTATTTACTGGATGGTCGGGAAAACAGTTTTTGGAGAGATAATGTGACTTTAAGGCATAATGGGGCTTTAAGGATGCTATGTTGCAGTTTCGGTTAAAAATCAGATAAATAGAATTAGTTTAAGCACAGGCCTAAGAAATTATATCACAAAATACAGAGTTTTGAAATTCCCCATCATCCCGTCATTACTATGTATAATAGATCTATTATATATATTAATGACGGGGTGATGGGAATTTCAAAACTCTGTATTTTGTTATATAATTTCTTAGGTCTGTGGTTTAAGCGTAATATATTTGTAAGGCATCTGCCCTTGATAACTTATACTATAAAATAACTCCAAAACAAACACTGTGAGTTATGCATGTCTGTCTTAGCATCTTGCCGCTACTGTAAACGTTCATTACTAAACGGAAATATGTTAGCTGATGTCTTACATGGTACAATACGAACGACAGTCTGCACTGAGTGTGTTGTCCTTTTATCTGTCCAAATTGGATTTGCTTAGCACCTAGTACTTACATGACGCTCCGGAACATGGGGACTTAAACTTCGTTGACAAATTATTCATAAGACACAGTAACAGAGTAATAATTCACAAAATATGTACAGATGTATGAAATACTAGTTATACATTTTATGTTCAATTAAGGTTCCTACCTTTCTTGCACAATAGAACAATTTAGTTCCAACTTGTACTATATCTAGATTCTGTTCCCGCTCTGATCGTGCACATTGCACGTGCACTAACCAATGTTCTGGTATAGTTGAACCATTAATGAATCCAAGAATCATACCATTCTTATTAAAGACCTGCAATTATAACAATGCATCGTGTGAGTGTTGAAGTTATGTTTTGTCTGCTAAAGAATGAAAGAATCTCATGAATATTCGTACAATTCCGAAAATCTTCGGTTATGTTCGGAGGTAAACGTATGATCACGAGAAAACCAATAACCGTTGTGCATGAAGTGATTGGCGAAATTAAACCAGTTTAATGTTAAAAAAGTATGCCGATAAAGTGGTGACAAGTTGTTATAAGCCACGGTACCTCTCCCAAGACCTTTCTTTTCGATCATCCAGTAAATAGACTAAAAACAAAGAATTAGGATGGTTTTCACAAATGACTTATAATTGACGACCGAATGTAAGCTATATCTGTCGAAATAGTATGCCAAAACTCATATTTAGTAAAATGTATGGATGACAAAATACTTATTTTGCCAGAGTTGCTTCTCTTAGACTTTTTAAAAAACTTGCATTTATTGTTTACATTTCGTTACTTTGTTTACAAACCAACTGGGGGCTTTGTTTTCTTCCATCTTACGGCGTTTTCCACCTTTAGAACTCAACTAAAGTGCTCAAAATGCATCATTCTGCAGATATCTTGCCAAGTTATTCCTTTTTGATAAAAGCCATTTAAGGCATAATATGACTGTTAACACTTTTAAGTAACTTGGGTTTTAAAGATTCAACTATTCGAACTAAGGAAGGCGGTATGAACGCGTTTGAGTCCTACTGGACACAGTGTTAGAACTTTTAGAATGCTATAACTGTATGCACTGGTCGACACCGTGCACTGGATATAGCCCCCTACTTCACACGCAAGTAAAAGTGGCTATCGATTTTGGACGACGGTAAGTTTTCAATGATTATTCTGTAAATATTTATGTGATCCACTTGAAGTGAACACATTTAAGCAGCGGAATGTTTATTCCAAAGCACAAATGTGCTCATTTACCCTTACGTGTCGTTATTTATTGTCAATCAGCACCGAAAAGTACTAGTACCTTTTCCTTTCATTATAGCTAAAGTATGCAATTCCCAGAATAAGCATTGAAAACTTACCATCGTCTGAAATCGATAACCACTTTTACTTTCGTTTTCGTGCGAGGTAGGGAGCTGTATCAGGTGTACGGTGTCTAACAGTGATATGACTTAAATATAATAGGTCACAAACCACTAAATAAAATTGTTCTTTAGCTCAATGCAAAGTGACAATTGTCAGTCCCAAATTATATCATGTTAAAGTCTAAGGCCAGTTGACAGACCTGTATCATTGAAAATTTGCATGTTTCAACTACAATAAATGACCAAAAAACAGGGGGGGTCGTGTTTAATATAAGAAAGATTTTGTTCGTCAAAGGCGGTAGACAATTTTTTACAGACGCGCGGACCGATCCAATGTGGCTTTTACCCTACTCTTCTTTCGCGTTGTCAAATTATATGCCAAAATCTCAAAATATTCAAGATGAAACACATTCAACTACATGTATACAATACCTTTAAACTCAATAAGATGATTCTACTTTTATTTTGTCAAGGCATATCACCATTTCCAGGCAAACAGAAGTTTCTTTAAGGACTATTTATTACCTAATAACAAGTAATTGATAATTACTCTCTCACCTCCCAGGAAAGATCCGATCTAGCAAAATCTTGTGTTTTGACAAGGTCTCCAGGATAGGGTCCCATTTCTGTCCCCTTTTTGATAACAGCTGTTGAGAAGACCCCGAGTCCGGCACCCGGAAGTGAGCTAGGTGATATGTAGATTTCATAGGGAACCGGAACTCGAAATTCTACAAACATATGTATATACTGTGATATACTGACGAGATATGCATATGGCTATTTTCAACCAGAACTTAATGATATTAATTCCTTCTGCCCAGTTCTCCATAAACAAAATCATTTTGAGTTGAGGTTTTAACACCAAATACGTTTTTGCAAAATTGCAAAATTGCAAATGCACTCGTTCTATTTGGTTGACTTTGTGAAAGCCCTAGATCTGACTACTATAATTTAGAATTGGTGTAATAAGCTTATCAAATAGTTCTAACGAATGTTTAATACTAGTATTGATGAAGTTTGACAAATATGTTTTAAACAAGAAAATGCCCTTGTTTGTTTGAGCAGATAAAGCTAACTGAGTCTCATTAAAGAAGCCACCACATGTAAAAACAATGTCAAGATAAGTAAATATATTAACGATTTCCAAAATAGTGTTGTCGTAATAAAACTTTTCGGTAAAGGAACATTTTTCCTAAACTTTTAGTTTTTTCTTTATAAACTTTTAATTTCCAATGACTACAATATTCGTGTAAAATGTTTAGACCTTTCTGAAAACTTTCTGCAGATTCTGCAAGTATGACAATGTCATCGGCGTACAATAATAACTACGTTTTGTTGAAAATATTTGGTGACGCAATATAAAAAGTACTACCACCTCTAGTTCAGTGTCGTTTTAATTCCAAATAACATGTACGGAAGCTTAAATTTTTGTTCTGGTTATACGAAACCCTCCAGTATTTTCAAAGGTGTTATCTTTATGTGGTGGCGTATTTATGCTTCCGTATGTAATGTATATATCAAACAAAATGGAAAGACACCATTTGTGTTCTTGTAGCACTGCCATTAACACCACAATGAGATAACGTTTTAATTAATTATACAAAAACAATGTTTTTTTAAAATTGATTAAACATGATATGATTACTTGAAGAAACAAGACGGAGAACTTCAAAAGTTAAATGACAAATAACAAAGACCTAAATATACTGTATTTTTAGGTCTTTGCAAATAACAACTTTTAAAAATGTCAACTTCTTCTGTCGTTTTCTTAGTATACAATCAATACTTACTTGTATTCCATGGATGCCTCGTATCTTTGTCCCTTTCTATCCGTCCGTACAGTAACATGTCCAAAACACTGCCACTAATTTCCATGACAGGGAGGTGTTTTTATTCGTATTAATATTAATATGACCATTCAAATTCAGATAAAATACACGGACGGTTGCAAAACAATATGGAATAAATAAATAACATTTAAATTGTATCAGTTATTTAATAAAATTTCTATTGAATTCAATTAAAAATGTGCTGTTAACGCAAACTCGACAAAATACTGATTGAATTAAGACGCATGTTAGGCAATTATTAAATGTTCTAAATCGGAGAAAACGACATTTATATCTCCTACAATCTTTGTCATATAACTGTCCAATGAAATTAAGAACCCGCAGATTATACGAAAAACTCATACTTGAAGAAATCGGCTGATAATTGTCAAATGTTGGGTTGTAATTGGATCGAACAACGAACCCATATCATTGCTTAAACATTAGCGCGATGAAAGTTTGCTAACCGAAAGTCGAAAGCCACTCGTAAAATATGTTTAAAGCATCACTTAAAAAGATGCTGCGAAGTGATTAAACAAAAGCATTAACACTCGAACGAAATGCGTCCTGTTGTAAACATGGGGGTAGCATTGATCGTTGTTTAAAGTACCCGCATTGTTGGGTGCTAGTCTGGACAACACATTAAATACATTATGAATAAATTTACAAATGAATAGATTGTTCCTATTGACACTCAATGCATGTATAATGTCCTGTGTACCAGAGAGATCGAATCGACTGGGCTCTTGGTTTTTTTTTTAGAAAAAAATGCTTGTATATACGTACGGAAAGTGCCGATGTGTCACGATTGTAACTAAATTTAAAAGCGCCATGCATGCCTTAAACAATAAAACATTTCCGTAACATGTCGGAGGTCACCGGAAACGCTCGGAAAACAAGCCAATCTTGCTTCAGTGATATTAAGCAAAGTGTTACGAACGTCTTAACTTTTAACACTGAATATTTTTTTTATTATCTTTTGGAGTTTTGAAAAATCTATTTTTACCAAACTGAAATAATTCCACAAAACCCACGAAATGCCCAAGAAATGACGATGAAATAGGTGGATTTACAGTTATATAACAAATAACTAAACAAGACATTTTTAACTTTTTTTTTGGTTTCCAACATTTATATTAGATCTACTTATACATATTCACGCAGGTAACAGTATCATTGAAAAAGAATTGACAGAAATGAAAAAAAAAATTTTAAAGGGGCATGCCAAGAAACTGGAGTGTCTTGGTTTGCATACAACAAAATTGCGTGTATCACTTGCAAAACCAACTATTACCAACGATATTTAGTTATTTTTGAAAAAAAATAATTAAAACTAGCAGGATATTTCGTAACTTTTTTACAGGGTGTTGATTATTTTTTTAGGTATTAAAATAATACCAATTTGATTGCTATTCGAGACACTTCAGTTCCAGGGCATGCCCCTTTAAATATCTTATATCAATTTCTGTAAAAAAGATTCTTCATCAATGATACATTTACCTGTGCATATACATTGCAGTTAATGAATCAATTATCAAGATTTAATGGTAGGCAGTGGTGATCTGTAGATCCCGGTCTGTGGCACTTCTTAATGTCTCTGAGCAAGAATAATCCATAAAGCTCCATTTTTCTCATATACACATACATGAATGGAAACCGGAATGGCAAAAAAAACAATGCGCAGTCCCTTAGTCTACCATCGGCGCCGAGTGTAACAGCCGACTTGCTACCAATCGGAGGTATACGTAGTCGGCAGAACGGGCGCATCTCTGCAAGTAAACTTTAAATTATTATTTTTTTATTAAAGAATTCGAAGCAGCTTTGTACGCCGCAGTACGCTGCCTAAATGTTATTAACGTTATAATGAAAACACCGACAAACAAGTTTCAGACCAATTAGTGGGCTGTTAGCATTAACTTCAAAGACCCACAGGATCGCATTATATTTCTCTGGAAATGTCGATAAATGACAAATATGAAACTTCAAAACGTCGTAAAATGTCTGAATGCTGCCATATGGTACGGTTCGTAATGTATGCGGGCTTTTAGCAGCTCCTTAACTGAACGTCCTCACAGTTTTTCAATAAGCCTAGCGACTAAGTCTGGTTTCCGATATGTTACAATCTTCGCAGTAAAGACTAATGTAATGTAAGATGGGGGACGGGAACCAGGTTACAATTAGACTGCCAGAATAAATTTATTTCAAGATTATTGACCACGCCCCGTTTATACATGATTGTACTTTTCATGCCATCTCGACTATTTTATATTCCTTTAAAAATAATAACCTGATATAAGTTACTAGTAGCTAGTCCGCGAATGGAGAGTGCGTTCAGTTACCGCAGTTTATCATTAATTCATGCATGACAGCGCATGGGAGATGCATGTTTGTAAAAAAGAAATGTTTCAAAATCAGACGTGTTTAGACCGCAGGTAATTAACAGTATCATTGAAAATGAATAAAAATTTGAAAAACATTTTTTGTGAAAAATTTATAATAGATCTATATATCTTTATTATTTGCTATCAATGGATTATAGATATTTTAACAGTAAAAATAACAGTGAAATCATCATTTTGTAATTTTCACTGTTTTAGAAGCTGGTTCAATTACCATACAGAAAAAGAAACGTGACGTCAACGGCGCCGGGATTCAAATTACGCGTAACGTTATATTATGGCGCCATATTTGCCACGAATTTCAACGTTTTTCCAATTAGGCCAAATACTAAACAATTTTAAGAGGAATTTAAGACAAATTTTATTTCACTCATGATCACAAGATATTTTTTTAAATAGAATCTATTGATTCTGTGATCACTCGGTCCACCAAAATCAACGAATATCCTCTCTATTTTTTTGATGGTGTAGACACTTTTTTGAAAATAATAGATTCTAGATCTACATTCATTTAATTAAAGTGATGTTAAATTATCTGATTAATTAATAATGATTTTTTTAATTTTCAGACGAAAAATAACAAAACAGTTGATTACGAGAAAAAAATATCGGGCTCGTCCGGGATTTGAACCCGGGACCTCTCGCACCCAAAGCGAGAATCATACCCCTAGACCAACGAGCCGCAGATAACAAAATGATCCAAAAAGTGGTTAATGAATATTATTATTTATAAGTTGCACGGTGAAAGTTTTATTATTTTTTTTAACTCAAAATAGATATAATATAATATCAGTGTAATCAATGTAATACTTATTTCAACAAAAGAAATGTGAACACAGTCAAGGTTAAGTTACCCGATTTTATAAACTTGGGTAATTTCGATTGTAAAGGGAGACCACTGCGTTTGTTCTGTAGAAGATAGTCATCATGGCTATTAGCTCCCTTTGTACCGTCTGTCTCACTGACGCGGCCCGTAAGAATAGCCACTTCCTTTTATTTAATACATACAAAATAAACAAACACTATCATGTGACTATGCCATATACTGATCCATTCACTCACAATACGTACATAATATATCCATATGACATCACTTCATATCATACATAAACCATACCAATTGAACAACACGAGAACGCCAGATCAGGCCCGATCCAGAAATTTTCGAGTGTGGGGGGGGGGGGGCACAGCTAGCTATTGTGATGTTATAATGATGGGGTGGGTGCGGGAGATTTTTTCACTTTTCGAATTAAAATCATGCAATTCCCTGCACTTTAAGCTTTTAAAATCAGAAGTCAAGGTACTAAATTGTACGTCTACATAAACACTGTGGGGAAACCACGTGACCAGATGCTAATGTTCGGAGCCAATTTTGTAAACAAACCGCCTCGATTCAGGTAACATTTTTGCTTGTAACTTTCTTAATAATTGATCGATCTGGATGAAATATAGACGAGCGCCGTCTCCTTTCAAAAGCAAATCATCGACGCTCTTACCTGGGTGACAAAATTGTGTACTTTTTGTTATTTGGGCAACGGCGCATTTCGTAAACCGCAATCTGCTATGCTACGGTTCGGAGCAATTCACTAAAACATGTCCTTAACAAATTACAGCTTCATTAAAAGTTATAATTTGATAGCGATAATGTGAACCGCAAAATTTAAGATCGACAAGCAAAATATTTCTGATAAATATGAGCAACAGACAAAATGAGACGACATAAACAAAAATGCTACAGTTCGGAGCTAAAATGAAAATGCTACAGTCCGGAGCTATTTTCATAAAATGCTACGGTTCGGAGCTAAGTTTCAAAGTATACCATATGTAGGAAAAGAAGCAGGGCTCTATGCAGTCTGACAAGTATCACATGCTATATAGAGTATAATATGATGTTATATCAAGGTATGGGAATGAATGAGAAGGAATATAACATGACAGCCGAACACATTTTAACAGAACCATGTACACACAACGACACATCTCCAAGCTTCGTAAACACGACCCGATGTTCATCCGAGAAAGTAGCACGGCCTACATTCAATCTTAGTTTGAACTTGTGTCAGTCAATGAAACCAGATTAATAGAACAACAAAACCCTGCGTCAACTCGTGATCAATACAGCTGTAAGCAAAAAACTATGATTCGGACAAAACGTTTTCTAACATCTCTGATTCAGAGTCGACTGTTAAACCATCGTTTTGCACAAAAGTGCCCAGTGCCAACACAGAGGGGTCCGATATGCATATACACCATGATGTAAAGGTTAAATATGTTCAGAAACATTACATGTATATTGAATTGATAATAATTATATTTAAAATACTAAAATAAATATTTTACCAAGACAACTAGCACTGTTCGTTTTAAACATGTTGTGTGTGACCAATAGTTTCACACGTTACAGTTTGTGAATCATGTAACATACATGTATGCTCCACCAAAAATATACTGAGTGCATCTAGAAACGCAACACTGAGTCTACTAACAACTTTAACTTCAAGCAAAAAAATCCTCATTTTTCAGAATGGTCGTTCTAAGTGAATATGCAAAATATCGATTAATGGTGGATTGATTACTTTCCCATGACGACCAACATGTTGTCTCGCAATGTCTGAAGCAGTTGTGAACCAGTTTCGGAGGATGTTCACGCGGTGTTACTGGTCCTGTCGGGCAGTTTTTAAACGTGGGTGACCTGAACAGGGACGGTCGCGAAAGGTGTCAGTGTGCTAGTAGCGTGACTCAAGACATTGTCTATAGTTTTTTCTTCCAAGATTTTTTAAACTCACTTTATTGTATTGGAAATCTTATTCTGAAAACAATAAGCTAAAGCAAAACAGGGGTCACCGAACTCGTTTTCTCAGAAAATGAGATTTTGCAACATCACTTTTCTATAAAAATGACAAAAATCATGAATTTTCATTTATTTTTTATTTTTTAATAAAAATCTATTTTTTTTTCATTAGATATTTTTTAGTTCAGATGTACAAAAACATACATACATGTACTACTTAAATATACCTATGCACATTTTGAATCTTTAATAACATTCACACATTTTTGACAACAAATGAATTTTTAAAATTTGCCCAAAATTAAAGCTCGAAAATTAAAAAAGATACATTATTGACTAATTAAAAAATATCTGGTCCAAGAATTTTTTTTATTTTTGCAAATGATGTTGATGAAAGTGTGATCCATCAGAATAATAAGAAAAAACATAGTTCTCCGTATTTCTTTTTGTGCTATTTAACCAGAAGTGTCTCCCTTTTCAAAGAAAACGGCATGAAAATGGCGCAAAATAGTACTCTAGAGGCCAATAAAAAATCTGGTCCAAGAATGTTTTTATTTTTTCCAAGTGATGTTAATGAAAATGTACTCTATTAGAATATTAAGAAAAAAGATAGGCCACCGTGCTTCTTTGTACAAACGTCCCAAAGGTGTGAATTTGCACATGTTTGGACAATCATGGCATTTTTATTCCGAAACACGTGACTCGTCTGTTGTGATTTTGTTTCCATTATAGTGCGCCCAGGATAATGTGATATTTACAAATATAAATCGGTTTGGTCAAGTGTAGCACAATTAGTTTTACAAATTACTAAAGTAAACAGATAAGGTCAGTATTGTACTAAAATATCAGTGATAAATCGTACACATCTGAAAAATCCACCTTTTGTGGAATGTACCACATTTCATCACCTTTCCTTATCCTAGGTGCACTTTACAAATGATTAGACGCCTCTGGAAAACAGAATTTACAGAACAGAACAGATGTATTTAGAATAAAAGGAAAAATATCGAGGATAAAATTGTGGCGTTTCTAAATGTATTGAGGTATAGTTCAGACTCCAAGAAACGCGTTGTTTTTGTGCCTCTAAATTTGTCACCACATGACAAAATGGTGCGGAAGATGCCTACACGAATACATTTTATAAGGGGTGTCCGGCATCGACATGTGTGTGTTATTATTTTTGTGTTCCGCGAAACTGTTAAAAAATTGAATATTCATACTTGGTCGATGATCTTAATAGTGTTGATATTCAAAAAGGCATATAGCACATAGTCTTAGCTCTGAGCCGTAGCATTTTCTAAAATAGCTCCGAACCGTAACATTTTATGAAAATAGCTCCGGACTGTAGCATTTTCATTTTAGCTCCGAACTGTAGCATTTTTGTTTATTTCGTCTCATTTTGTCTGTTGCTCATATTTATCAGAAATATTTTGCTTGTCGATCTTAAATTTTGCGACCCACATTATCGCTATTAAATTGTAACATTTAATGAAGCTGTAATTTGTTAAGGACATGTTTTAGTGAATTGCTCCGAACCGTAGCATAGCAGATTGCGGTTTACGAAATGCGCCGTTGCCCAAATAACAAAAAGTACACAATTTTGTCACCCAGGTAAGAGCGTCGATGATTTGCTTTTGAAAGGAGACGGCGCTCGGCTATATTTCATCCAGATCGATCATTTATTAAGTTACAAGCAAAAATATTACCTGAATCGAGGCGGTTTGTTTACAAAATTGGCTCCGAACATTAGCATCTGGTCACGTGGGTTCCCCACAGTGATAAACAGAAAATACGATAAGTTTAACGATTATTTAAAAATAATTTCTTTCAATTCACTACAAGTTTATACAAACCAGGCGTCAAATTATTAAAATTCACGCTACGTAATCAGAAAACGTTAATAAAAATCATGAAATTTCCTGCACTCTAACATTTAAAAATATTAAAATTCAACGCTAGACACATGAACTTTAAAAAATGTGCCCCCCACACTTGCGAAGATTTTTGTCAATTTTGAATTAAAATAGTTTTGTAGCTTTTATGTTTAAAAAACTCATGTGAAATTAGATCTATCAAAATTTCAGTGTTACATAATCAGTCATAAATATACCAACAAGAAAATTTCCAAATGTAATTTAAGTTATATCGTGTCACTATTATTAAATCGATCAGTTCACACATTGTAGTAACATAGATCAGTGAATCAAACACAAGTGATCCCCTAAATCATTATCATCCAAACTGATGATACCGATCGGGAGTAATTAGGGCCTGGATATCAACAGGGGGCCCATTTTATTGCACTCGTTCCTTATATGCAATATACAGAGTCTGTTATCACAAAATATCGATCCCTAGCCAGATCGATTGGTTATGTTTTAAGGATTTTAACATTTTTGAGATGTATAAAATGATCACTGCGAGGCCAACTGGGGGGGGGGAGGAGGCACGGGCCCCCTGTGCCCCACGGTGGAACCGGGCCTGCAGATGACATGTCACTGCCCGTGACGTATCATAATTACCAGGGGTGTCAATATTCCTGATTAATCCGGAATTCCGGATTTATCTATCCTGAAATAGCTAGGATTTCTGACCAAAATAAAAGTTATTTGATGAAAATATCTCAAGAAATGGCTCAGTTAAGGTCAATTTAAACTGCTCTGAAGGGTTTTATTCAATAAAACCCGAGTAAAATATGGAAACAATGTGGTTGAAGGCCTCTTGCTTGGCAGAAATGGTTGGCTGCATATGATTTTCAGGATTTATAATTTGGCTCTCACTGTTGACACCCCTGAATTACGTAGTAGTGTGGTCAAATGATTACTAACCAGACAAGGTACAACTGTAACACTATCCAAGACCCTTTTACTGCCCAGCGCATAGAGAAAAATACATAATTTTTTATTATATACTTTCTCTTGTTTCTCTAGTAGTGTTTTGAGCCACAAATGATTGTTTCCTCTATGTGACTTCATGTAGGTCTGTAGTCATAACCTATAATGATTTATAAATGCTTCATGAACGCGTAACAAGTATGGTGTCAGGAGTGGGATGAACATAATTTATTATATAAATATACATTAATCTTTGTTCCAATCACAAACACAGTAACTATTGATGAATATTTTACTCTTTTATTCAAAGTTAACAACAAATCATTGAATATAAAAACAAGATTGCGTTCAATAAACGCTTATGCCCCCTATGGAAGCCTTGTCCATAAATAAGTCTAAGTCCAAAATTAGGTCAAGGTGAAGGTCAAAATGGGGTTAGGTGATACTGGCGTGTGGAGAGTGTTCATACACAACATCCATGCAAGTATGAAAGCTTTGTAGCAAGCCATATTAATGCTAGAAGAAACGGTCAATTTGGGTTAACCAGGATGGACGGACGGACGAACGGACGGACGGACAAACGGACGGACAGGTGAATCACTATATGCCTCCCCATCTATCGATAGGGGGGGCATAAAAATTCAAACCGTTTTAACAAATAATTCCAAATACATTGTACATGTAATAACATACGATCATACTTGTATACAAATTGGTGGTCTTTGCAGACAATTTTGTAAAAGTGGTCTTTGTCAGCCAAGGTTCTTCAACACAGGTAATGAGGTTTGACGGTATAAGCAATATATGTAATAGTTCCAAAATATACATGTATAATAAATGGTTCCCAGCATTGATATTCATAACAATATATAAAAGACATAACAAATATATTTACAAATGAAAGCAAGAAATATACAAGTCAAATAGTTTCCTGCGGGTGATTACCTGCAGCCTTGTAATTTAGTTGTATTGTTTAGGATGTGGTTTTTGCAGTTTGGATGCAATTCGAATTTATTCCGGTGTAAGTTTAAATTAATGTTTCTGTCAAAATAATTCCAATACATGTAAAATCGGACAATACCGAATATCCTCCAATTATTTTGTTGTGTTAGATGTATGTGCCGAACGAATGAACAAATTCAAAAGAATTAGAATTTTTTTTATCATGTATCAATACCATGCTTCTGTTAATCTAGCGATGTGTTCTCTACGGGATGTAGTGCATTGCCCACTATATTTATTACTGACTGGGAATATTATGCAGCTGCAGACACCTGCTGTTTAGATTCGTGGTCTCGCATTCAAAGTGAAATTTCGGAATAGTTCTGCTTTCTGTGGTAAATAAACTATTGTAATGCGATAATGAAATAGTTTCCAGCACCATGTCAAGTTCTTATACTGTAAAATCATTATATTTTTCGAGGGAGTTGAATTTTCTTTGACTTCGTTGTTGCACTCGACCACAAATTGTAATCCCCATAATTAATCGACCTCTCAAATATCTAACATTTGTTTACCCTTTCATGTTTTGTAATCCACGAATTTACGACCACACGAAAACGCATTTTTATCAAAACCATGAAATTTAATTCCCACGAAAATATGTGATTTTACAGTACTATGAATATATAATGCAGTAAAAGGACAGCATAACTGGTTATCAAAAGTAATGGTCTTTGCAGACAGAGTTTGTGATAGTAGTCTTCATTCGTAAGAGGTCTTTAGCACAATGACAAAATCATTTTTCCTATTCCTCTAATGACCAAAAAAATAACAAATTAATACTGTAAGGATATACTTGTGTTAAAGGCATGCTATAAAAGGTATTAAAAAAGTTGGTCTTTAAAGACAAGTTTTTTTATTATATCATTTTTTGTTTACAGGTGGCCTTTAAATAGCAAAAAGACAAAATATTATTAAATTTTCCTCAAATGACTAAGAAACTAACAAATTAATACTGTAAGGCTACATTTGTGTTAAAGACACCATATAAAAGGTATCAATTGAATGTTGTGTGAAAAAGACAATACCCGTAATACTTGCGTCCTCTGCACAGACACATAATACGTCATGTAATACTGAATAACATTCTTATAAAATAATGAGTCATTATTATGAATTCCCTTTGACTACTTTAGGAATATTAATGAAACAGAAAAAAAGAAGGAAATTAGGAATTTCAGGGATCCTGGACACCTTGTAAATAGTTGATATTTCAGTTCTATAAGTCCAAGTTATAGAACTTTATAGCATTTTCTTTAAATATTTTTCTCTGGTCTGCAACATCCAGTTTGGATAGTAACTTCTGTGTCAGGGCCAAGTTCTCTGTGTATGTAGCATCCACCATGTCAAATACTGGCCAGTCAGAGCCATACATACATCTGTCCGTACCGAACACAGACAATACATGCTGGAACATAAAATGTTCATAATTAAAGCCACAATAAGGTTCCGGAATGACGTATTTTCTTCATATAGAAAACACAAATCTGTGTTACTGATTTGATGAGGGACAAATAATGAACACAATGAGCCATTAAAACACGCGCTAACTGTCATATACGTGAAATAATCTTTCCTGGAAGATTGGCATAACGAGCCCGGTTTGTTTACAAATACGGCGTTTAACAGCTTCTCTGTCACTTTCCGGAGACTACCGAGAATTTTCCGCCAGTTTTTGATGTTACCATTGGATGGATAGCACATCTAATGCACTAATCTTACTCTTAAGAACTGGCACTGAGGATAAGAACTGGCGCCAGTTCTTAAGTGAAAGATTCCCGTTTGTGCATACTTCCGATCATTGAACGTAAATACTATTTAGTATTTTGTACGGAGGACAAAATACTTATTAGCGTTTTCGGTTGATTAATTCTCAAAGAAGGAGCAGCGACCTGAGATCAGATATGGGTCCCTTCTGTACAATTTTTGATCTAATTTAATATCTAGATCTTTCGATAGTCTTTGTAGACAGAAAATACTACCAATTTAAACCTTATTGGGACTTAAAAGATAATATTTTTGTCAGACTGTATCATTCATCAGACTACAGTAAAGCACACAAAATCACACAAAGTCAAACGAAGTCAAACAAAAATACACTAAAGCACACAAATGCACACTAAAGCCCTCAAATGCACACTTAGGCACAACAAAATATTCCCCAACAAAATATGTTTTTAACATCAACATTCTTGGTACAAATACATTATGCTTTTGAGATTTTAAGCTAATTAAAAAATATATGTGTGAGTTTATAAATGTGTCTTTTTATAGTCAAAGTACTTTGATATGAGCATTACATTTCATTACATAAGAGGTCCACACGTGTATAAATATAAGACCATTTAGTTACTAGTATGGTATCCAGGCCCTGATCTCCCGAAACATCTCAATTTGAGATAAATCTCAGCTCAAATTTTGTCAATTGTCTTTTGAGTAACTTTCCAAGCCAGATCAGACTCAAAATTGGTATCACCAAAATGAAAACATTGTTAAGAGCATTATATCAGCAACAAGTGCTCAAACTTGAGATTTGTCTTAAAATCAGATTCATATTTGATCAAAATCTCAATTTGAGCTGAGATTTCTCCTTGAGGTGCTTCGGGAGATCGGGGCCTGAACTAGAGAATTTAAAACTCACTCAGAGTATCAAGCAAGGGGGATATCCAGCAAAACTATCACTAGGCTACCAAAATCACTAGGCTACATGTAGCTGGCTTAGAATTAGAGGGTTGTAAGTACAAACTCAATATTTTGAGAAAACAAGAAAAAACGTCTGAAAATTACTCTTTACTTATAGAAAAACAAGCTTTTTAAACTTCAGTTTGGTCAACATGACCACTTCCGATTTTCATTTAAATTAGCTCATATGAAGAGCCTTGAGATGCAGATTTCAAATGTGCATGAGGCTTATAAGGTCGTAAGTACACTCAACCACTTTTCTAATTGGTCACTTTTCAAACCCGAAATACCTTTAACTGTGATCATAGTATTTGATGGCGAAAATGCAAAATTGATCGCATGACTGACCATGCATTCTTTGATACGTGATTTTGATTTTTAATAATTTAAGTGTTAGGACAATTGCATAAAACGTTTGAGTGCAAAATATCATCAAACATTATGATCACAGTTAAACGTATTTGGGATTTGAAAAGTGACCAATTAGAAAAGTGGTTGAGTGTAGAACTTACGCCCTTACGCTAATTCTAAGCAAGTGATGTATATTCACCAAAACCAGACAACAGTATCATTATAGACTTAGCTTGTAAGTACAGTCAACTCTCGTTATCTGGAACTCGCTTATATCGAATTTTTCGTTATCTCGAAGTTTTTTTCAAGTCCTGATTTTTCTCCTTCTTTGTCTATATGAAATCTCGAGACCCATCTCGAAGTTTCGGCTCGAATTCGGGTCGAATGCTTCGTTATGTCGAATTATTTTTTGGTCCCGATTAACCAATTTGCACTTTCAATCTATTGTTCATCTCGAAGTCGGGTCGAAGTCTGATCGTATTCGACTAGCATCAAATGTTTTTCACACTTCGCCAGTCTGAAATCTTCGATTTACCTGTAATTTTCGCGCCTTCCATTGTTGAACAAATATTTGTTTGCAACAATTGGCGCAAACATGTCATAAAACTTCGTGTTACGTACTAACATCAATAAACATGTCATCTCGAACAATTGTTTGTAAAAATAATAATTAAAATAAAATGCATTTTCTCAAGGAGGAATACATGTACATAAACATCACAACAAGCAATTCTCACGAATATGTCGTTCTTACGACCGTAACAATATGGCGGCGTAAAATGAAAGTAAACTGGAAAACTTGCAACTTCGATGCCGAAAATTCTATCTCGAATTTTCATTATGTCGAAGTAATTTCCACGGTCCCGTGAAATTCGAGATAACGAGAGTTGACTGTACTTTGAAAAATAAAATTTTAACCTACATCAATAAATGGTTGATGGTCGATGGTTTTCCGTGTACTCGGCTCTTGTTCTGATATAAGCCCTGATCTGTAAAATTAAATATCTTTCATGGTATTCAGTCTTCGACATAAATACTTGTCCGATTGTCCAGGACAAGTCAAAGTCCGTTTGGACAGGGTGATTTTTACAGGTTTTGGCATTGTATATAGTGAAGAAATTCTTAAAAATATGAATTCGGACAAGGCGATCTGAAAACTAATGTTGAACACTGCCTGGTATATATAGCATATAAGTTATGACACGGAGCCAAAACTATCGGGTCAATATAAAAGCTCCAAAGAAAAAACAAATTCAAACAAGGGTGATAACTCAGCTCAAAATATGCAAAGATGTGACTCTAGTGTTATTAGGTAACTCATTATAAGAACACATTAAATCTTTTAATTGAAAACAATCTATTTTAAATCCTGTACAGGTTTGAAGCCAAAGTCCTTATAGTTTTATAATCCCTTACTCCAAGCAATCCTATACTATACTGATCTATAAGAAATGAGCTAGAATGTGAACACATCTCATGTGCAGCTGTTTGGGACAAATATCAAGAATGATCTCCCTTGATAAGTCCAGTTCTGTAATTGGATTATCTCCCCTCTATTATCAACAATTGGAGATGGACATCGGATGAGGAGCGAAGTTACATATGAGCCAGTCTCCAGGAAAACCTGCATTTTTGACAATATGTAATTACTATAATTTATGTAACAGGTTTGGAAAAAGCTCTAAAATAAGAAAAAAAATACATTTCTATTGATTTTATTTTAAGTCATTTACCCATATAGTACATGTACTATATTTTAGCCTCAAATTATTAAATGAATTATGTCGAAATCACATACTTCGTTGCTATGGTGACCAATTTAGGAAAATTAAAATTACTCTGATTGAAAACAACGAGGAGTCAGTTGTTAAAAACTGTTATTGCCTTTCTCTAAATGCGAACAATTTCCATTTTGATATATATTTTAACCATTAAAACATAACTCTTAAACGTGATACTATTTTGAACAGTTTATGTCAGAATTTATCAAATGGTGTAATTGTCAAATATTGTTACGGTTACGTCAAATAACGTTTGACTGACGTATGCGACGTCACACATAAAGGTCTGAATAGTGACACTACAAAAACAGCTGTATCCTAAAAACTCAAGATATTAACAAAATTTCTCTAGCATTTTGCTTCATTAAAAATATTCTTTAAAACTAGGGAAAAACTCAAAATAGTTATTTTTGTCAAAATAGCAGGTTTTCCTGGAGACTCGCTCATATATATGGAGTAAAGGGTTATCATGGGCCAGCTTTGGTAACTTACATTTTACAGAACACATTAGAATGTTTTGCGATTGCAGCCATATCATCTTTCCAGCCATCTAGTTTTCCGGTGATAAATGGTGGTTTGGCTACATGATTGATCACAAACCTTGTGCTGTAATAAAAAGAGGATATTACATAAGTATCTTTTCATATTGAATTTATTAAACGAGTTGAATAAAATAATAAATGCGTGGCTTTGCCGAGCATTTTATCGATTTTATTCAACGAGTTGGATAAATTCAATGTGGAAAGTCACGAATGTAATGTTCTTTTTATCACATGTTAACCTTTTCCGGCTGAAACATGAAATACAAAATGTAGCAACTTATTTTCACTATAATAAACGCGCGACTTTGACGACGTCGCCTATGCTCTGAATGACGTCGCGTTCAAGCTTTATTACACTAGTGTATTATCAAAAATAAATAATGGCTTTATTGCGCTACCGCCACGTCAAACATGTGATAATATAATATACTACATTTTGTAGTAAATGATTAATTTCAATAAGACACCATTATGTGGTTTTGGTGAAAAAGATCAGTTTGTGGGGACATAATTTCAAGGATTTCATGAAAAATAGCAAGGTCATAATTCACACAAATTATCAGAAATCAATCAAAATATCAAAATGACATAATTATTGTAACAGTATGCAATTGTACTTCCAAGAAACCCATTCTTATACCTGACTGAAATTAAAAGTAAGTATAGCAGCCATCGTAAACTTGACATATTTATTCAGGTATAATTATTCATTGGGGATATAATTTTGTGGTTTAGGTCATCCACAAAATTAAATCCCCCACAAATATGAATGATATTACAGTATGAGCATTAACCTATGTATATACTACCGCTTGACATTGGATGATATTATTTCATCCCTTCATATACATGTTTCCATACATAAACAGGGCTTTTTTTCACTATACTCGAGGGGCCTATATTAGGCCCCTTCACAATTTGCTATAGGCCCCTTTCACAAACATAAAAGGCCCCTTAATTGACTATTAGAATTTGCGTCATGGTTTTTATAAAATCAAATTCACAAAGCACCAAACAAACAAATCACAGTCATATATTCCTGTACAGGACTTGATATAAAGTATTATATTATAGATACATGCATGTTTGGGAAAAGTTGAAAAAAAATGAACTAACATCTGAAAGATTTTGTATCATAATTTGATGATTTATCGCGTTAAGTTTTTCACAATTTGAAAAGTTTCCGCGTCTATTTTTCACAATTTTGAGAATTTTCGCGCTTAATTTTCACAAAACAAAAGGGCTTGGCCTCTTCACAATTCAACGAAAAAAAGCCCTGATAAAATTGCAACAGCATAATGGAAATCAAAGGGCATATGGATATTATGTAAGCATCTAGATATTAAAGTCACATTATCTCTCCCAATACCTTTCTTTTCGATCATCCAGTAAATAGACTAAATACAAATAATTAGGATGTTTTTCATAAATGAACTATAATTGACGACCGAATGTCAGCTATATCTGTCAAAATAGTATGCCAAAAATCATATTTAGGAAAATGTATGGATGACAAAATACTAACATCAGCATCCAGGCCCCGATCTCCCGTAGCATCTCAATCTGAGCAAGATCTCATACCAAATATTGGCATGTGCCTTTGTGTTAATTTCTTTTCGAGGCTGGGCTCATAATTGGCATCACTAGACAGAAATGTTATTCTGTGTTTATTACATTAAAATTTCAGAGGCTGGAACTCAAGATTTATCTCTCATTCCGACTCTAATTTTAGCAAAATCACAATGTGAGATGAGAATTCTACTTGAGATGCTTCAGGAGATCGGGGCCTGATATTACGTAAAAAAATGTTTTCATGGGGATAAAATTTCATGGAATTTTTAAAATAAGAAGCAAATAACATGGGGATTAAAATTATCATATTTCGAATATACAAGTACATGTTCACAATGCACAGACAGTTAACTAATAACGAATTTAGGATTTTGTGATTTAATTTATATATGAAATTCATTGAAATTGTTTTTTTGTTTTACAAGGGGGAAAGGAGTACCATAAAATGATTGTGTTAAAAAAACACTAAAACTTTTTTTAGTGAGAAAACAATTAACACTGAAACATTTTTTTACTAAAACATTCATGTAGATCGGATCATATAAGCGGATTTAGCTCAGTGGTAACGCACTGGGCTGTCAATCCAGAGGTCGTGGGTTCAATCCCTGGCATCGGAACTTGACATTTCTGAAATATTAATATTTCCCGCTATATCTGGCCGTGTGGTCTGCAAAGTATCTGGAAGTGCAAGGAAGCTGTGTATCGGTGCTATACACCGGGCACATTAAAGAACCAGGCTGTCTATTCGAAATAAGAGCTAGGTGCACCTCTGCAGCGCCGGACATGCCTGTATCTAATGTCTCTCTCTCTTCAGGGGCTTTCTCTCAGTCTGTCCCTCTGGTCAGATCATGCTGTATCTGCACTGGTAGAGGATGCACCTGCGCCCTTGTGGCTGCAATATGGGTAAAGTGCCTTTGAACGTGCGTTCGCATGAAAAGGGCGCTATATAAATCTGGTATATTTATCTATTTTTTATATGCAATCATTTTATGGTACTCATTATCCCCATAGATTTGTTGACTAAGCTTTATTAATCCAGGCATATCTATTGATTGAGCATATTTCGAATATACACTGCCCACCAAAAATAAGTATACAGTAAATAATTGTTACAAAATTAGACTTGGTTAAATTATACAATACCTGATTATGAGACGGTCATAATTATACTAGTTTCTGAAACTACATTTACTAAATGAGTCAAAATAGAGATAGAAAAAAAATGAAAATGTTCGGAACTAAAATAACCATGTGATCAAAAAGGCTGAATTTTCCATCTTTTTGTGACAAAGTTACCATTCAAGAGGGACATAAGAACTTTAGATTTTGCACCTAGGGTACCAATTTATGTATGTTCTTTCCATTTAATAAACAAAACTATTCAGTTTCTTCAAATATATTGTTGCTTTACTGTTCTGCAAATAGTATCATTACAGGCAAGTAAGTGGGCAAATAACATCTGTATACTTATTTTTGGTGGGCAGTGTATATAAACATATACCTACCCTGGATGTTTACTGACAACTTGTGGTACATACTTTAAATGATGAGGTCTGCAAATAGAGAAATAAAGTCATTGACAACCTGAATTATGTAGTCATGGACATTACAGACAAAATTCAATATGGAAATACTTGTGTTGAACATGTATTTAAAAAGTTATAAAATACTGGTCACTGAAAACATTGAAACAATTTTTACAAACTTACTCAACATATTAGATCTGTATATTAAAATAATCAAGAACTTGTAACTCTTCAGTATGCTTTTAGCTTTTTATATATCTTTTAAAATGCCAAGCATAACCTTCATTGCAAGACAGCTTTCTGCTGAAATACGGAAAATTACGAGTGCCTTCACCCCTATTTGAACCCGGGTCGACAGCAAACATGCTAACCATTGAGCTACGGAGGCACACACATATTTAAAGTAGCATAAATTCTGACCAAACGTGCTAACCTAACAAGCACGTCGAAGGAGATGTTATTTTTCCCCAATACATCGAGACCATGACCGACATCATCACGTGTCATCCAATCCTCCTTCTCCACATCTAGAATATGTCTCACACCCTTAAGCAAGCCGCTAGGTTGTAATTTAGTGATATCATCTTGTAACTGCAATTCACAAAATGTAAAATGATTTGTATCACATGTAGATGCAGTTATTTTTGAGAACTGAAAGGTTAATGGTCGAGTATAATTGATGGATCATCAAAAATGTGCTGACAATTAATATATCCGGATTCTTTGATATTACAATTTGAGAAACCACTTTTACAATTTACTACAAACTGTACTCTGTCAGATATATGTAAGACCATTGAGCCAGGAATCACTAGGAACCAACTGAGGGATATGACAAACACAAAATTACAAAGATGATGGAAAATCTAACATTAAACATAAAAACATAAAACATTTGGATAGACCTAACAAATGCAATCCACCAAAGTTTAAAGCCAAAGAAAAATACAGACTTTATAGTAATTTAAATAGAATAGAAACACTACAATTTAACTTACAGAAGGGCTTGTTAGATCAAGTCCAGCAACAACCCCCTTTATTATATTGTGTCGACTTGCCATATCTATCACCCATTCTGTAACAGAAAACAAGTCAGCATACAACCATAAAATAAGAAGTCAGTGAATGACAATAAAGCATGATATCAGGATGCCGTCAAAATGGATCCCTGGAGCCCGTTGCCTAATCAAGCCGCTTCCAAATTGAGCTATCGAGCGCTTTCCTACGTCTAGGCAACGACACGCTACCAGTGAGCAGAGGTCGCCGATAGCATATACCGTTTCTTAACACTTTGCTAGGCGAGCGCTACCGAGCGCTTCCTTTTGCAACGGACTACTGGTAGCACTTTGCTACGCAAATGTCTATCAGCGAGTACTCGCCGGTAGCATATAATTTTTCTGCTTTGTCCGCTATGTAGCGCTTATTTGAAGCAAGCTGTTTCCTAGCATAGTGCTACCGAGCGCTTGGTGCTTTTTGAATAGGTAACGGGCGCCTGGGTTCCATTTTGAAGGCATCCTGATATCATGTTTCTTTGTTATGAGTAGCAATAGTAAATAATATAAATCATGTACACCTACTTGCAGGGAACTTGGAATTTCACCAGTTGACCTCAAAGACAAAAGGGCATCTGCATGACTTTAAAACCTCAGCTGACCCCATGAATATCTATACTTGTAGGCTTGTAGGCTCAAGGGCTTTCTTAGTTCTAAGTTAAATAGCGCTACATACTGATCCTAAGTTCCTAACCAAAGTAACCATTAATATATGATAAAATTGTCATGAGCTATAAAATAAAACATACAGGGACATCAGTCATAATTTAAACAATATTACATTATATTAATATAACAATATTTTAGCTCATAAGTTCTAAAGAGAAGCAGCAAAAGAATCATCAATGAATGCAAAATAAAAATGAAGATGATGTTTATAGAAAACTTATTGACATGAAACTGTACAAAACATTGTACTGTAATATCATTATTTTTCGAGGGAGTTGATTTTGTTGTTGAATTCGACCACAAAATCTAATCCCCACAATGTATCGACCTCTCAAAGTAAGACATGGGTTTGCCCTTATATGTTCTATATTCCACATATTTACCACCCCAGGAAAATGCATTTGTATCAAAATCAACAAATTTAATACCCACGAAAATATATGATTTTACAGTATAAGTGAAAGCATACCTGCTTCCTTGACACTAGCATTAAGACACTGGACAAAAATTGCATGTTTCACATCAGTGTCTTTCACTGCCTTCTCTAACTGACAGGGATGATAGTCATGGAATATCTTCATGCCAGGAGTAGGCCATGGATACGCAAATTTTTCTAACTCCCATACATCTGAAAATACAGAGATTGAAAATAAATGACGTTACCAGTAAGGCCTAAAATAAAATATTGTTTGTTTCCCCATCCCCTACCTACCCGACTAAAAAGGGCCCTACCCAAAATATTTTATTGCCCAAATTGAAATAATATTTTTTTTATTAAAAATTGGAAGTGAAAATGTTAATTTTTGTTTACTGACTTCTTTCTTACCATTAAATTTAAGACTGTTGGTGTTCACCTTAAAGTTAATTCTAAATTTCATTATTTGTATGTCTTAACCAATAACTATCATACTGAAACGGTTCCAAAAAAATAATTTAACCCTACCTACCTACCCATTCTAAATCTGCTAGGGTCGGGATGGGGAAACCAAGAATATTTTAAGTTCGGCCTAACAGAGTTAACTGCAGCAACACCTGTGTGAGAAACATGGAGGTACATTGTATACCTGTACCAGCTCAAAGTAGTTACATGGTAATATATGTTAACTTAATATTATTTAAAAGCAACTACTTGAAGTGGACTGGTTCTCTGGTGGTCAAACAAACTTTTCTCTCATTTGAGAGATACATTTATTTATTAATTATCAGGACCCATGAACCATGATCTATGCAATTTATGCCATCATTTAATGTGTATATATTGCAGGTTAGATATTCTGCCTTAAATTTATATATTGACTTTCTCTCAGCTGTGTATATATGTTATTATGTTTATAGTTATTATTTGCCTTTCATGTAACTTTTATAAATGCACAATGTCATATATTATGTCAATGTTATATGAGGCTCACAGGGAAGACTGGGTATACCCAACTGTGTTGCCTCTTTAAATAAAGTCGTTATTATTATTCTTATTATCTATATTGCCAACCTATTCCACAAAAACTTTAAGGAACCGGTTTACAAATAAGCAAGGTCTATAACTCCAGGGTTAACAAACAAAATGAGTGTCTGTTGGGATGTATGCGATTTATATGCATTCCATCTGGATAATCCCAGCACGTACAATAAGAAATGACAGATGACGTACGTGTCATGCTAAGGGAAGTGCTATATCGAATATCAAGCCTTGTACCTTACAAAAAATCTATCATATAAATGTAATAAAATAACGGCCGGTACGAATGGGCATGGGAGAATCGGGCCATGTTTGAGATGATAACATATCGTGTTCGCTTTGTGTCTTTTTAGATTCTTGTGACTTGCGCTAAGTTACCGAGACACGGTATTCCATATGGAAGTGGCTAGAGGTCCGGTTACCGGACCTCTAGACCTGGAGTCTAGAGGTCCGGTAACCGGACCTCTAGACAATGCGTGTAGGACAGGCTAGAGGTCCGGTAATTGATTTCATATGTATAAACCATATATTTTATTTCGTGTCAAAAATTTAAATGATATAAACAAGTGTTTACCATGTTGTATTTGACAGAAATGTAAAACATTGACTGGGAATAACAGTGATCTCGAGTGTTTCGATAGTTTCGTCTGTGTTGAACAACAATTGATACACATTGACAACGACTTGAAGTCAAGAGGGGTACCACACAATTTGTATATATTAGGGTCACTTTTTCACACACACGCCAGTCAGTACAAC
The DNA here is from genome assembly GCA_947247005.1 of Spisula solida. Classification (NCBI taxonomy): domain Eukaryota; kingdom Metazoa; phylum Mollusca; class Bivalvia; order Venerida; family Mactridae; genus Spisula; species Spisula solida. The sequence goes on along the minus strand of OX365959.1, from coordinate 38,330,573 downwards.
AAACTCTGCAAACGTCTCAATAAAGTTCTATGCAAGATCCACCCTCATAAATGTTGGTACCACGGGAAACCGGACCTCTAGTCACTTCCATTCCATATGGTACTAACTGGATTCCGTATAGGAGAGATCACCGTATTCAAATGCAAAATTCCGACCTGCAATCTATTGGATGAATGAACAATAAAAACCTGACATTCACCAATAGCTGGTATGCATGCCTTTGTATACAAACATGATCTCTCCTATATCACTGACACACATTTTATTTGGCCTTGATAACGGACAACCAGATGGGAACAAAAACCAGCTTAACTCAGAAGGTAAACTTGTGTTTATTGGTATAAATGTAAAGAAGGCTCACGAAAATGAGTATCAACAATGTCCATTTTTGTTGACACACTCAAACACAGGCAGCACACACGTTTCTTTTTGGTGTTGACGTTTTGGAACAAAAACGGTGTCACATGACTGTCACGTGATTTTGTTCAGGGAGGCGTTGTTATATAATAATGTATATTATTTATTAAAGAACTTAATAAGAAATATTATGTTGTACAGTTACAATTAATTAATCAAATAATTGTAAAATGTAAACAACCATAAATGGATTACTATTAACAACTTTGGATAGGGAGCATTATTGTTCAATCGGAAATGGAAACAAAATGGCGATTACTTGACAGAAACAACACTGGGTCAGAAACATAGCCAAACGAACTCGAAAAATGAGTTCAGTGGCCCAGATGTTAAGGTATAATGCTACCAGAACTATTATTCTATGTATATGAGCCGATATTAAGCGATCATATTATCTAGATTTCTCAGAACGGACTTATTTCTGACACCATCCATCAGTCGTACAGCTCTATGACAACTCAGAGCGACTGTGCACTGTTTCGGATTTGTTCTGTCATCGGATATTTTGAATTTATCGAGATAACGAATATAGTTTTTCCTTATGTTATGTTAAAAAGAGTTAACATATACATTGTTTAAAACTTGTGACATGTTTAAAAGTCCCTAGTTACTCAAATATGATTCCTAATCTAAATTTATGTGACTCCGGTCAACCACTCCTACAGGCTGATTCATGTTATATGTAGTGACTGTGTATACATGTGTTGGGAATTGTCTCAGTATGAATTATCATACTGGACCGGCATACAGGTATTAAGCACGACATGCACGGGACATGATATACAGGTTTTTTGGATACGAAATTATAACAAAAAGAAAGTACGATATTCGTTCTGTCAAAACATGTCATGGAGCCTGTTGCCTAAGCAAACTGATACCAAATAGCACTATAGAATGCTTTTCTTCGTCTATAAAATAGCATCTATCGATAGCATACTGTTTCTCAGCATTTCAAGGCAAATGCTTTCTTGTGCAATATGAAAGACTCAATACCGATTTGCTGTGCCATGTGCAGTCTGCTATCCGCAATCGCTTGCCAGTAACATATAAATTTTTCACTTTGTCCACTACTAAGCTCTTTTTGGAAGCATGCCTTTTCCTAGCTTAGTCCTATCTAGCGCTCTGTACAGCTTTAGTTAAAGTTAAACGACAGGATCCAGGTTTTTGGGTTGCAGTAGCTTGAGTTTACCCTGTCCCTCCAATAGTAATAATAAGGGTCTGTCGGGTCATATCTGTATATCAGGCCTCAATTAATCCACTTGTCTGCTCGTCCTGCACAATTTTTTCCTTCTTTATTTATATAGCAGGACAAGTAAGATTTTGGCGTTTTCTTCTTTGTCTATATTGCAGGACGAGTGCTTTTAGAAATATTTGTTGAGGCCTGTATATCACCATATATGTAGGCCTATTACATGTTTTACGAATGATAACTGATCATGATTCACGACCGGCACCTGGTTAGCAGCTTGGTGCAGACACGCACGTTAACTAGCCAATAAAAACCAGAAAAAAGTACAACCAATTATCTCAAAAAGTATTTAATCTCACAATTTAAACAAGTTTCAATAAAAAGTATGTTTTCAATTAGCGCATGGTAGATGTACAGGTGCCCGTTTCACACGCTTTTCGACGTGATTCCGCCATTTTGAAAATTTATTTGCAATAACTAGTACACAAATGTCAACCTTTTTGACACTTTTAAGACAACGAAAACAGAAATAAAAAATCGAAAACACAACTACATGGCTTTCTCTCGAATATGCCATGTCGAGTGGTAGGATAAACGTCGATAAATCGAGTATTTTGATTGATTTTATTTCATCCGTCCTGTCGTAATGGCAGGTGTAATGCGCACGCAAGACAGCTTAGTTAGACCAATCGTGAGTCGCATCTCCATTTGATTAAACTTCCTGGTGCAGAGTAGTACTACTGCTGGTGGTGGGTTGTCTTTGAGTCCCATTAGGGGTGCACTTTTTCCCCTTTATTTACTTTAATGGTAACACTGATAGAAATGCTTGAGACTCATGCAGAGGCATGCTGTGGCATAATGGAGGTAGAGCAGTGGTGCTAGACTCCCAATAGGCACTTGGCTAGCTCAGTTACATGTAGCAGAGCTATGGACTAGTAAAACCTGGGGCCTATGGTTTAAGTCCCACATCAGACTCGGGTGCACTTTTCTCTCCTCACTGTATTTACAGTTTTACTTTATTTACAATAAATTATAGGTTGGGCGGCTCAATTGTGTTTCAAACCTTGAACTGGTTTAGCTTTCTTGTTGTAATCCAGAATGATGACAGTTTTATAGATCTATGCACATTCATGTATTATATTATTTAATTTTTATTAATTTTGTTACAGACAAGCAGAGGCCCTGAAGGCTGGTGTATCTGGTGAGTTGTTTTTATACCATTTGAGATGAAAGTCACTGAAGTTCACTGATAATTTATTTTTGTCGATGAACTGCCTCCTCGATTTCCTAGTGGTAGAGCATCCCCATTGAATGCGGGAGGTAACGGTTTCAATCCCAGGCCATATGATTGTCATACCAAAGACAAAATAAATATGGTACCAGTAATTCCTTTGCTAGATCAGTGATTTTTTTCGCTTCTTTGGGAAAGGGTCCAGGTCCGTTCAGATTGGGAATTTTCGCGTCGTGACAACTTGAAATTGGGAATTTTCATGAAGCAGAAAGGCCAAATAAAACAGAAAAAGAGATTATATGTGACTGTTTACTGGTTTCTGTAAACTTTTATGCTTGACCTCTTGTCAAAAATGTTCATAACTTTGTCATTTTATGTCCGATTTTGAATTATTTTTTTTTAAATGTTCATTGGGAATTTCTCCCTTCAAATTTGGGAAAATTATAGCTTTTTCTAATTGGGAAGGTACCGTTTACCTGTAGCAAACAAAGAAGGAAAAAAATCACTGTAGATACTCAGCATAAAAGAGAAACTAGCTTCAGCTCTCACACCATCGTGGCAATAGGAACTATAGGTGTATAATGTGATTAACATAAGTTGGAAAAACTTGTTTCACAATCAACCTAAAATATATTTAATTTAGTATACACTAACTCGATACAGAGTCAGGCCTCAATGAATCCACTCGTCCGCTTGACCTGCACAATATCTTCCTTCTTTACTTATATATAGCAGGACAAGTAAGATTTTGGGGTTTTCTTCTTTGTCTATATTGCAGGACGAGTGCTTTTAAAAATATTTGTTGAGGCCTGAGAGTGAATGGATCTCTGTGTCTCTGTAATTTTTAACTGTAGTACAAATATTTGAGCAATATCAAATTTGCGTATAAAAAAGATATATCAAAAATTAATCCCTCACAATAAAATCTGATTTTACTATATCACATACAATTTTATTGGTTTCAATTTTCAGATTCCAGTAAGACAATCTCGGAGACTTGGGTTATGCGACAGAAATTAGAAGATGTCTACAAGAAAATCCTTGTCTCGGATCTGGAATATGCTCTTGATAAGAAAATCGAGATGGAACTGTAAGATTCTTATGTTAATTCCTTTTCTTAATGAAATTACCACTTTCAGGGGTGTGGAATTCCTATGTTCGACTTGCCCGATTTGGGCTGTTTTGCCGGCGGGCAAGTAGATTTTTCCATCCAGCTTGCCCTTGGGCAAGTGCAAAATTATCTCGAGAAAAATAATATTAAGTGCCTTATAATGGCTTATTTCACCTTAACGATGATGAATCCCTAACTTACTGACCAAAAGGGTTTTACTCAGTGATTTTTTTCGCTTCTTTGGGAAAGGGTCCGGGTCCGTTAAGATTGGGAATTTTCGCGTCGTGACAACTTGAAATTGGGAATTTTCATGTAGCAGAAAGGCCAAATAAAACAGAAAAAGGGATTACATGTGACTGTTTACTAGTTTCTGTAAACTTTTATGCTTGACCTCTTGTCAAAAATGTTCATAACTTCGTCATTTTATGTCCGATTTTGAAATAAATTTTTTTTAATGTTCATTGGGAATATCTCTCTCAAATTTGGGAAAATTATAGCCTTTTTCTGATTGGGAAGGTACCGTTTACTGGTACCAAACAAAGAAGGAAAAAAATCACTGTTACTTAACATACATGTACTTTGAATTACATCTAGTACTCAAATCCTTCACATGATAAATAATTGAATGAAACTGAAATTTTGTTGGCTTTTTGTGTTTTCCTGGGCAAGTAGATTTAGTTTTCGGGCAAGTCAATTTTTCAGTCAAACTTGCCCATGGGCAAGTGAAAAATTTGGGAATTTCCACACCCCTGACTTTAATTAATTTAATAATAATTTTGATATTACGTTTGACTAAATTTTACCACTTAATAGGCAACCTACCTATGATTTTAAGAGAAAACTTCCAGTAAAATACCACTAAAAGGTTATTAAGTGAATGGGCCAAAAACTAGGGTCGGTTGGGTTACTAGAACAGAACTATAAAATAAAAAAGAAGACACGACTCAACTTACTGAACAATGCGTTTTGTATCATTACTTCCTCATGTTAAGTACAATGTATTTACAAAACATATGTACAGTCAACTCTCGTTATCTCGAATTTCACAGGACCGTGAAAATAACTTTGACATAAAGAAAATTCGAGATAGAATTTTCGGCATCAAAGTTGCAAGTTTACTAATTTCTGTCATTTACGGGTCGCCGCCATATTGCTACGTCGTAAGAACGACATATTCGTGAGAAATGCTTAACTTGATATTTATGTAGGCCTACATGTATTACTCTTTAATCATTATTTTTACAAACAATTGTTCGAGATGACATGTTAATTGATGTTTGGACGCAACTCGAATCTTTATCATAAAAAGTAATTTTTGTGCAAATTGTCGCAAACAAATATTCATTATTGTTCAACTATGGTAGGCGCGAAAATTACAGGTAAATCGAAGATTTGATACGTGAAAAACATTTGACGCTTGTCGGATACAATCAAAATGCGACCCGACTTCGAGTTGAACAATATTATTAACGTGCGAATTAGTAAATTGGGACCAAATAAATAATTCGAGATAACGAAAAATTTGAGCCGAATTCGAGCCTAAACTTCAAGATAGGTCTTGAGATTTCATATAGACAAAGAAGGAGAAAAATCTGGACTTGAAAAAAACTCGATATAAGCGAGTTCGAGATAACGAGAGTTGACTGTATATATGTTTCAAGATAAAACAACACTATTTACTTGTACATGTTTTTGCCTTATTTACCATTTCACTATTGTTTGAACTTTCAGATGGAACCATGCCTTCAAGAATCAGATAAATAATCTCCAATCACAGGCAAAAGATAAACAGGTTAGTGACTTTAAAGGTTTACACAGGCGTTAAAAAATCCTTGAATTTGGTTTCAACCTTGAAAATACTTGAATTAACTGCTGCTTTGAAAAAAAATGCCAAAATGGTAGTTGAATTTAACTGAATGTTCTTGAATTTAGACAAACAGCCTTAAGGACGTTTAGGACCTTCCTCCGACGTCATCGACAAAAAATCGACTTTTCGCCGAATCTAATGAAAATCTCCAGATGTATGCTTTAACATGCTCTTCGTTTTATGTCGTTTTTATTTTTTTTAAATATTGCTTCGTTTCCTAGCAACAAACGTTATGTACACGGAGCGTAAAATTGAGGTTTTAAGCGTATGTCTCCGTCAAATTAAGGACTACGTTAATTTAAAAACTCTACATGTTAGCCCAGGATCCGTTGAATACGCATACATAAAATTTATAGTGGTTGCGCAAAACAATTTCACAACACAAAAGGTTTTACGCCGAAAATTGACCAGTATTTTACGCCGTATTTGCGACACCCTACTCCCTTTAGGCCGCTATTTGGTCAACAAAGAGTGATTCAATCAACTAATGATATACACAGCGATGATGCGGTAATGCTACAAAACAGACTCAAACGATAAAAAAGGGGGGTCATCTCGCATTATTTTCGACAAAATTGATTTACAGTGAAAAGCGGACATGCGTTAAATGCATAACGTCGCACGACGTTACGCGCCGTACGTCCGTTTGTTTTTCAGACGTGCGTCTCATTTACAGCAATTAAATGTTAAAGAATAAATCGCTTTTCGCCGAATCTAATGAAAATCTCCAGAAATATGCTTTAACATACTCTTCGTATTATGTCGTTTTTAATTTTTCAAGATATCGCTTCGTTTCCTAGCAACGAGACGCTATGTAAAATTGACGTTTTAAGCGTATATTTCTGTTAAATTAAGCTCTACAATAATTTTCAAAACTCTATTTGTTAGTCCTTCATCCTTTGAATACGTATATTTAAAATTTATAGCGGTTGCGACTTACAATTTCGCAACGAAAACGGTTTTATATCGAAAATTGACCTGTATTTTACTGCGTATTTCCAACACCCTACTCATTTCAGGGTGCAATTTGGTCAACAGAAAGTGATTCAATCAACTAATGAAACAAACCGTGGTTATGCGGTAATTCTACAGAATAAGCACACACAATAAAAAAGGGGGGTGATCTCGCATTATTTTCGACAAAATTGAATTTTAATGAAAAGCATAACGTCGTGCCGCACGACGTTACGGGCAATTATTGCCGTCAGCTTCATGATCTTGTGGTGTATCTGGCGCATTGGCACATGGTTTCAATATATAAAAAATATAAGAACGTAAAATGTATTACATTACGCTAAATGCAAGATGAGACCTTTAATATACCCCTAAAATTGTATGAATATTGTTTTTTAGTGATATACATGTACGTACATTTCCCCTATTAATAAAGAGATATGAAATTGCTACAAGCACGAAATGTATAAAACACTTACCACCTCTCACAAACAATATTGTGCTTTAACATTTTGGCTTACGACCTATATATTTTGTACGCACAGTAGGGGGGGGGGGGGGGGTCGGGGCAGTGTTACAGTCCCTGTGGTAAAATGTTTATTGTAATAAATACCGACAAACATACTTTGGTATGTAGTTATATTTTCAATAAATGGTCAAAAGTAGTCCCAAAACGTCGACACACTGTGTTACATTTACGAACCATTTTAAACAGTTGAAATTGATAATGCATATTCAAATTGATTAATTAAAGAACTTGCATTGTCAAAATTAAGCATGGTTTTTGTATACATTATTACTAGGACTGTCATAAGTATTAGTGTCCATGCATTCAATATAAAATGTAACAATTATACATATGTAAGACTTTCACCCAACTCACTAAACAGCAACAACACAACAGCTGTACAGTAAATTTCAAAGGTGGCCGAATCACTGGCACGTATCTTTTGAACCAGTTAATTGAAACCAAGATCCCCTACCACCGGGACCGGCGGGGATTCTTACTTTTACTTTATCGAACCCCGATGGTCATACCGATGGTAAAACCCCGCAAATCCCCCCTGTCCTGTACCTCACGGGTATAGTCAGACTTGCATTTCCCCACTATTGTGTCGCGAATCAAAAGCGTACCACACATACATCAGTGCGGGGACATCGAAAACGTTAAAACACGGGACAGTTCCCCGCTATCACCTGCCTTTCCCCTGGATTCGTGGGGTAGTTTCAATTGACTGGTACAATATTGTAACGTCATATTTGATGTGTAGGCCTACTCCAACTAAGGCACATAACGGGCCGCCACAAAGTGTTTACATTAACTTGTATTATTATCTAATACACGTGTAAGACATCATACTTTTGAAAAGTGTATATATATAACTTTCTTTTTCAATTTGCTGGCTGTTCATCTACCGGCCGCACCAGCTTTAATTCAGCTTCAAACATGATTTAACTTGGTTGCGTAACAGTGAAACCCAATATATAAGCTTGGTTAGTTGCAATATTTCTAGACAAGGGCGGGACTAACTTTCCAGATGTTTATACATCAAAGATTTACTTTTATACCAAACGCTATTATTATATACATTATAACTATATATGACTGTAAGAAAACGATGTATACATATTTTAGTTATTATTTTATTAAAGGGACGTAATAATTAGTTCGGAAGACTTAAGTTAGTCTCATAATTCTGTACACTGCATTTAATGTCCGATCGAATATCCTGAGTAGATGTTTAGACTGTGTATTTATCATGATGTTGTGGTCATAATAAAAGTACCAATAAAGACACATTGTGAAGAATAATAAAACAACAGTACTGATTGCGAGAGAAACCCAGTTTTGTCATTTTCACTTTCGCAAAACTTACCACACTCAAATCGAAATAACTAATTGTTATGTAGTGACAAACTTTGCTTTGAACAAAGCTATCATATATGATTTGATAAATGAACAGATACAGGTGAAATGCGTGCATTTTATTCTTAACATGTAATTGTTGTACTAGTAAATAGGACGCAAGTCCGTAAATAAAACGGACGTACACAGCGCATTACGTTGTGCGACGTAACGTTTTTACGTAAGTCCGTTTTTTACTGAATTTCAATTTTGTCGAAAATAATGCGAGATCACCCCCCTTTTTTATTGGTTGAGCTTATTCTGTAGAATTACCGCATCACCACGGTGTATTTCATTAGTTGATTGAATCACGTTTTGTTGACCAAATTACGCCCTGAAATGAGTTGGGTGTAGCAAATGCGCAATAAAATTCTGTCAACTTTCGATATAAAACCTTTTTCGGTGAAAAATTGTCCGTCACAATCGCTTTAAATTAAACATATACGTATTCAACGGATCAAGGGCTAACATATAGAGCTTTGAAAATTAAAATAGACCTTATTCTGACCGAATTATGCCATTAAAACGTCAATTTTACGCCCTATGTACATAGCGTCACGTTGCTAGGAAACGAAGCGATATTTTGAAAAAATAAAAACTGCACAATAAGGACAGAATGTTTAAGCATATATCTGGAGATTTTCATTAGGTTCGGCCAAAAGTCGATTTTTTGCCGATGACGTCGGAGAAAGGTCCTAAACAACCTTAAATGTACTTTGCTCATCATGTGCTGGCGCTAATTTCGCTCTGCCCTTTTTCATCATTAAAAATTAACTTAACTTAATGCAACCTTGTATATTGTAGAATGTGAAGAGAGGAGAGGTGCAAGCCACTTTGAATTTATTCTTAGAAACTGCCAGTGGCTTCTATCTACAGGTAAATACTACATTAATCAAGTATTTTGTGTATAAATGGCAGGGTTATTTTCACTATATACGAGGGGCCTGTATAAGGCCTTTCGCAATTTCCTACAGGCCCCTTCACAATTTCTAAAGGCCCCTTCACAATTAGAATTGTCGTCTTCACTACAAAGCACCAAACAAACCAAACATAGATAAAAATCAAATAGTCCTATACTGGACTTGATATGAAGTATTATGTCATAGATGCATGCATGTTTGGGACAAGTGGACAAAAATTGAACTAACATTTGAAAAGATTAATTTCATAATTTGGTGATTTATCGTGCTTAGTTTATCACAATTTTGAGAATTTTCGTGCTAAATTTTCACCAAACAAAAGGGCCTGGGCCTCGTCACAATTCAGCGAAAAAGCCCTGAATGGGTTGACCTTTAATAAGCCTTCATCAGGAATTATAAACCTTCCATTCCAACTGATTATTAATTGAGCAATTTGCCTCAGTCTTCTTGACTGTATTGGTCTTTATCTGTTATATATTAAAGTTAGAACCTTAGCTTTGTTTTTTCCTTAATGCTTATTTAAATTACATTCTTACATGTTTATATAATTTCAGTTTCTTCAACTTCTGTGTACTACATTCAAATTAGATTTACCATTTAGAAGAAAATCAGCATTCTATGGCATTATGAAAGGTATACTTATGGTAGTTTATTTAGTTTGTCTTTCTCTTCTGAGTGTTAATCTTATTTCAGATGTTGCATTCAACTTTTAAGTTTTCAGGGGTCCTACCGTTCGGAATAATGCAGAATCAGGATTTGCAGTATTGGAAAGAAATACTTTTTTGTGATAATAAAAGTTATTTGATGAAAAAAATCCAAGAATTGACAAAGTTATGGACATTCAAAGTAATTCGTGCTCTTCAGCAGCATTGTGATATTTTTCTATCCAAAACTGATCCTACAGTTCTGAAATAATCCGGAAATCCAGATTTGCTGCATTTTCTGCAGAAAATGCAAGTTATTTGATGAAAAAATTCAGAGAATTGACTAAAGTTATGGTCATTTAAATTTCATAAAGTGAATTTTAACAAAAGAACAATTGTTTGAACACACCTTTGGCGTAGGGATGTGTGCTATCAACACCCAAAAACAGACTGGCACCTTATTTTCAGGATTAGGCATTTTGTCTCTGTAGGACCCTTGAACTTGGATTTGAAGAAGTGGAGACACTGATATGTTACCCCCACCCAGGGCTCGACACTAACACTGGTCCGCTGGTCCGAGACCAGTAAAAATCAAGTAGGACCAGTGAAAATTCTAGAGGACCAGTAACTGTTCTGTTTACAAATTTGGCGCTTTTGCCCTGTCGGACCAGTGGCCAAAATAGTTAGTGTCTAGGCCTGCCACCCAATGCTGTAATAATTCCTGATTTTTCATAGTCTATTAGTAGGCAAATTGTATAAAATCTCAACTGTTGGATATAATATTGTCATTTCGATAGATTTTGCTACTCTTCATTTTAGAGAGAACTTCAATGAAACTAAAAGTAACTTTACCAAGGAAGAGCTCATGTTTGTATGTTTGTCAACACTGTTTGGTGCATTTGGGTGATATTGGTAAGTATTCTGTCTTACAGTAACAAATTTATGTACAAGTATTACCTCTCAGAATTGGAATCAGGGGTTCGACTAGCTTCTGAATCTGGAGGGTCATTTTGTCTTTGTTTTGATACTTTTGACTTAATTTTACAATTTTATAGGCATACCCATGATTTTAAGAGAAAATGCCCCATTCAAGCCAATATTTTGAGGGTCAAAATAGGGCTTTTTGGAAATTTTAAGTGTCAAACCCCCTACTTCCGAGTCAAACGGAAAGTAACAAATTTATGTACAAGCACTACCTTTCATTTATAGCCATTATTTGGTTATGTTCCCAATTCAAAATAACATTATTTTCCCTCAACTTATTGCAAACAATGCCTACCCAGTAACTCAAAGGAAAATAATCTGGAAAAAAATGATTTTATTGAGTTATGGTAATTGTATTCACAAATTTGTACTCTTTCCCATTTGGCAAAATGTCACGAAAATTCTGATTTTCGCAAAGTTCTCAAAGTTAAAGCAAAATCTCTTTTATCTTTTTATTTAAAAATTCCATATTTTGTCCAGCTTTACTATTTTATTCAGTGATATCGACTATGTGCCTGATATAAAGCTATGGAATAATTGATTGACATTTAAAATAAGGTATTGCGATTTAGCCTAGATGCACATATTTCATATTTTGATGATTATATGTAGTTTTTATTAAGATTACAATGTTTGTTTTTACATGTTTATAGCTCGATATCGTCAACAAATAGATCAGGCTCAATCTTACTACTGGCACGCTGCCTACTTGGTTCCGTTTAATGGTAAGTTCTGTTATAACATGCATGACTTAATAATTATGCCCGCCCATCTTTGATGAGGGGGTAAATTGATTTGCACATACATGTCTGCCTGTCTGTCGGTCGTATAAAATGGTTTCTGTTTAAAAACTCAAGAACGCTTTGACCTAGGATCTTCAAATTTTACATGGGGGTTGGTCAGCAACAGTAGATGACTCCTATTGATTTTGAGGTCAGTAGGTCAAAGGGAGTTCACTGCGACCTTCACCATTTCTGACTATTGGGCTGCCATGGCAGCATACGTGTTTTACAAACATCTCTTGTTTCTGTTGTTTTAAAGTTGCCAATTAATTTTCGATTAGCCAGTCTAGTTAGCTAGGTAAATAAAGCAACAGCAGCAGCTAATAATAATAATAAAAACTTCGGATGGTTGTCACAAAGTTTGTCCTCAATTGTTCCCCTTTACCATTTATCCGATTTCAATGAAACTTCACCTAAATACTTGGTACCAAGCCTAGTTGTGCATATTGTCAGGAATTTTATTTCTGGTAACTGTTTCCGGTGTTATGGCCCTTTGTGGGAGACATTAGTGTTTGTGTATAAAACCAAAAATGTTTTCACTTGTTATAATGTAGGAGTTTCTTCCTTACAGGACAACCATACAATCAGTTAGCTATCCTGGAGGCTGCCAAAGGAAACAAACTCTCAACCGTGTTCTACTATATTCGTAGTCTTGCTGTTAAAGTGCCATTCTCAGTTGCAGCCACTAATCTAGAAAAACTCTATGCAAAACTTACTAAAGAAACGTAAGAATTTATATTTTTGTTTTGTTGTATGTTCACGTTATCATTAATTGAGTTGTTTAAAGAGGATCTCTCATGAGTGCTCATGGCCTACGAGTTTTATTAAACACATGTTTCTCACAGGTCTTGAAACGTATTTGAATTAGACTCCAAGTACCTGAAAAGTACTTAAATTTGATGCCCTGTACTTAGAAAGTACTTGAATTTTTAAAAGTGTTTGGTAAATTGGCCTAGAATTAGTTTCATACTACTAGAAAATGAACAAAATAACTAAACAAATGGAAGATAATGAAAATAGTCCTTGAAAATGGAGGAAAAGTCCTTGAAAAGTCCTTGAAATTGTTTAGGATAATTCTGTATGAACCATATAACAAGTGGACATGAAGCTTTATTGCAGGTAAATAAGTCAAGAGGTCTATATAGTATCTAGTCAAATAAGCAGAGCTACAGATAAGGTTTTAGACAATTGGGTATTTTAGCCCCGAATTTCAATTTTGATTGGGTTTTGACAAATTTTTATTGGGTATTTAATAAAACTCGAAGGGTAAATAAGCTTTTATGTACTATTTTTTCACTATAACATCCTTTTCTATTTGGGTATTTCAAATTGTCTTTGCTTTTTCTTACTCCCTCCTCTCAAAATCTATTGGGTTTTTAAGAAAATTAATTAGGTAATTACCCCCATACGCAGCTTATCTGTAGCTCTGAATTAGTGTTAAAGTTTGGGATCTTTAATTTATGTACACTTCTAGTTACGGGCTATATCTCATTCTCTCTTACAGTCCAGAATTCAAAGGGAAATTATCCGCTAGTGAAATGATCACAGGATTCCTGCAGTTTCACGCTCTCGTTCATTTATGTACAGGTAAGTTTTATTCAACACATTTTCCGCATACCTTGCAGGGCTCGACACATACACTGGTCCGCTGGTCCGAGACCAGTGAAAATCCAGAACGAGACCAGTGAAAATCCAGAAGGACCGGTGGAAATTCTGGAGGACCAGTAACTGTCCTATTTACAAATTGGGCGCTTTTGCCCTGTCGGACCAGTGGCCAAAATAGTTAAGTGTCTAGGCCTGCCTTGAACATTTGTAGGTTGGCTTTATATATAATAATAAATAACAGTGGCCAAAATAGTTAAGTGTCTAGGCCTGCCTTGAACATTTGTAGGTTGGCTTTATATATAATAATAAAGTATCTGGTCCAAGGCCCTTTTTTAGCTCACCTGTCACAAAGTGACAAGGTGAGCTTTTGTGATCGCTCTTCGTCCGTCGTCGTCCGTCCGTCCGTCCACAATTGCTTGTGAACACACTAGAGGTCACAAATTTAGCCTAATCTTTATGAAACTTGGTCACAATGATCATCTCAACAAAATCTGGGCCAAGTTCGATATTGGGTCATCTGGGGTCAAAAACTAGGTCACTAGGTCAAATCATAGAAAAACCTTGTGAACACATTAGAGGTCACAATTTTGACTTAATCTTTATGAAACTTGATCACAATGATCATCTCTATAAAATCTAGGTCAAGTTCGATATTGGGTCATTTGGGGTCATAAACTAGGTCACAAGATCAAATCATAGATAAACCTTGTGTAGTCACTAGAGGTCACAATTTTGGTCTAATATTTATGAAACTTGGTCACAATGATCATCTCAACAGAATCTAGGTCAAGTTCGATATTGGGTCATCAGGGGTCAAAAACTAGGTCACAAGGTCAAATCATAGAAAAACCTTGTGTAGTCACTAGAGGTCACAATTTTGACCTAGTCTTTATGAAACTTGGTCACAATGATCATCTCAACAAAATCTAGGTCAAGTTCGATATTGGGTCATCTGGGGTCTAAAACTAGGTCACAAGGTCAAATCATAGATAAACCTTGTGTAGTCACTAGAGGTCACAATTTTGGTCTAATCTTTATGAGACTTGGTCACAATGATCATCGCAATAAAATCTAGGTCAAGTTCGATAATGGGTCATCTGGGGTCAAAAACTAGGTCACAAGGTCAAATAATAGAAAAACCTTGTGTAGTCACTAGAGGTCACAGTTTTAGCATAATCTTTACGAAACTTGGTCACAATGATCTACACAACCAAATCTAGGTCAAGTTTGATATTGGGTCATCCGGGGTCAAAAACTAGGTCACAAGATCAAATCATAGAAAAACCTTGTGTAGTCACTAGAGGTCCCAGTTTTGGCCTGATCTTTACGAAACTTAGTCACAATGATCATAACAACAAAATCGAGGTCGAGTTCGATAATGTGTCATCTGGGGTCAAAAACTAGGTCACAAGGTCAAATCATAGAAATACCTTGCGTAGTCACTAGAGGTCACAATTTTTGTCAAATTTTTATGAAACTCGGTCACAATGATCATCTCAAAAAAATCTAGATCAAGTTCGATATTGGGTCATCTGGGGTCAAAAACTAGGTCACAAGGTCAAATAATAGAAAAACCTTGTGTAGTCACTAGAGGTCACAGTTTTGGCCTGATCTTTACGAAACTTGGTCACAATGATCATCTCAACAAAATCTAGGTCTATTTTATCTGGGGTCAAAAACTAGGTCATTAGGTCAAATCATATAAAAACCTTTTGTAGTCACTAGAGGTCACAATATTTGCCTAATCTGTATTAAACTTGGTCACAATGATCATCTTAACAAAATCTAGGTTAAATTCGAAAGGTGAGCGACCTAGGGCCCTTTGGGCCCTCTTGTTTAAATAAATCATGTGAATAGTGGTATAGCACAGAGAATTTGACCTGATCCTGACCTTTATGCATGAATATATTACAAGGTTCTTGCGTGGAATATAGAAATTTCCACAATAAAATTTTGCAATATAAGTCCTTTATATTTGAGTTTGTATTGCGACTCGAGCGTCTTCATGATACTCCCCCCGCTTATGAAAACATACAACCGGGGTTATAAATATAGACAAGATATCAGCTGTTAAATTATGCTAATAGAAGGTTGAGGATCGTGTCAAATTCTCTGTACTATAATCATTGCCAGAATTATGGCCCTCTGATGATCAAAAATAGAAATCTATACAGAGCTACAGATAAGGTTTTAGACAATTGGGTATTTTACCCCCGAGTTTCAATTTTGATTGGGTTTTGACAAATTTTAATTGGGTATTTAATATTACCCAAAGGGTAAATAAGCTTTTATGTACTATATGTTTCACTATTTATCCTTTTCTATTTGGATTTTCAAATTGTCTTTGCTTTTTCTTAAATTCTTACTCCCTCTTCTCAAAATCTATTGGGTTTTTAAGAAAATTAATTGAGTAATTACCCTAATACGCAGCTTATCTGTAGCTCTGTCTATAAATGTTGGAATGTTTCGTGATTTTGTTTCTTTTTTGTGATAAAAACTAAGCTTAATAAAAACCCATTCTTATTTAGTCTTATTGTAAAATACTTTGTTTATTATAGATCTGATAAAAGCTGAAGAGTTGTCTGATAAGCTGGCTGCAGGTCTCCCAGCTCATGTCACCTCACAAAGTTTTCCATGGCAAGTTCTCGTGCACATTGTAGCGATCAATATATTCACGATGAATCACGTGCAGCACATGACGGATGGGTGTGGTGAGACGGTGATTACTAACGGAGACTCGGAACTCACAGAGGATGAGGAGAAATGCTTCAATCTTGTTTTCTCATTAACAGGTAAGACAAATGATTACTGACCTTGGTGAAAGTTTGCAGGCACATGCCTGAATTTCAGGTTTTTGATTGTACCAAAACCTTTCTTGATTTTCCCTATTTAACTTATCAAATTTTGAGGATTTTAGGTTTTTCATAATTTCCCTGATGTTCTGAGATCTGGGCTGGTATTCACAAAGCATCTTAGCAGAAAACTTTTTTCTACAGTGTATCATCTAAGCAAGAAAATCAACATGCTTAATATTTTACATATTTTTGAAGTATTAGGTACACAGCTACTATAATCACTAAGAAAACAAGGATTAATTTTCAAATTGCGGGAAATATGAGCTGCACAAATTATAGACTTAAGTCAAAATATTTAAGTTTTCACTTAAGATGCTTTGTGAATACCAGCCCTGGGCCCAATCTCCCGAAGCAACTCAACCTGAGATAAATCTGAGATGATCTTAAATATTGTTATGAGGTGATTTCCATGGGAGGCTGAACGCAAAATTGGCTTCACAAAAAAGAAGTATCATTCTGAATGTATTTCAGTAAAATATGAATAGCTCAATCTTCAGAATTATCACAAATTAACACTCTGATTTGAGCAAAATGTCGACTTGAGCTGAGATTTCTACTTGAGCTGCTTTCATGAGATGGAGGCCAGGCCCCGATCTCCTGAAAGATCTCATGTCAAATATTGGCAGGTCTCTTTTTAATGTTAATTTCCATGCGAGGCTGAACTCAAAATAAGCATTGCTAAACAGAAATGTTATTCTTAGTTAATAACCAAGAGCTCGAACTGCAGATTTGTCTCTAATCTGACTCTGATTTTAGCAAAATCTCAATTGAGTTGAGATTTCTACTTGAGATGTTTCGGGAGATCGGGGCCTGGTCCTATTCTGAGGCTAAATCCCTCAAAACATCTTGTCATCACAAAATAAAAACATTATGTAGAGTACATTAAATAAAAATTTCATTATCTTCAACTTTTTTCTCAAACTTAGACTTAGTTGTCTGGGGCAGTGTGAAATCCACAAATCTATTACCACACAATGTTGCAATTTTGCTTATCATTATGAATGACCATGGTTTTATTTATAGTTTACAGCCTCAACTCAAGCAATTTTATGTTATGTCTTTACAGTTCCAAGCTCCTGTGCTTTAATGTTATGTTTTTACAGTTCCAAGCTCCTGTGCTTTAATGTTATGTTTTTGTGATCACTCTTTGTCCGTCGTCCGTCCATCAACAATTAGGTTGTGTCCTCTCTAGAGGTCACAATTTTGGCCTAATCTTTATGAAACTTGGTCACAATGATCATCTCAACAAAATCTAGGTCAAGTTCGATATTGGGTCATCTGAGGTCAAAAACTAGGTCACTAGGTTAAGTTATAGAAAAACCTTGTGTAGTCACTGGAGGTCATAATTTTTTATAAATCTTTAAGAAACTTGGTCATAATGATCATGTCAACAAAATCTAGGTATAGTTCGATTTTGGGTCATCTGGGATCAAAAACAAGGTCACACTGTCAATTATAAAACTCACAATGTCAATTGACATTTTCCTTAGGGTCATGGGTTCAAACCCCACTGGAACCATAATTTTTATTTTTTTTTAAGTTTTTAGGTATTGTTTTGTCTTTCTAGTATGTATTTGTACAGTTATATGGAGGAAAATATTTTTTCCAAAATATTTTGTTTAAATTATAGGTCAAATCATAGAAAAACCTTGTGTAGTCACCAGAGGTTACAATTTCAACTTAATCTTTATGAAACTTTGTCACGATGATCATGGCAACAAAATCTAGGTCAAGTTCGATTTTGGGTCATCTGGGGTCAAAAACAAGGTCACAATGTCAATTGACATATTCCTGAGGGTCATGGGTTCAAACCCCACTGGGAGCATAATTTTTTTTTTAAGTGTTTAGGTATTGTTTTGTATTTCTAGCATGTATTTGTACGTACATTTATATGGAGGCAAATATTTTTTCCAAAATATTTTGTTTAAATTATAGGTCAGATCATAGAAAAGCCTGTGTAATCACCAGAGGTCACAATTTCAACTTAATCTTTATGAAATTTGGTCCTTAAATGATCATCTCAGCACAATCTAGGTTAAGTTTGATATTAATTAAGTCATCTGGGGTCAAAAGCTAGGTCACATGGTCAAATCATAAAAAAACGTGCAATAGAAGCTGAATTTTCTTGTTACAGTTCCAAACTCCTGTGGTTTTATGTTATGTTTTTACAGTTCCAAGCTCCTGTGCTTTAATGTTATGTTGTTACAGTTCCAAGCTCCTGTGGTTTTATGTTATGTTTTTACAGTTCCAAGCTCCTGTGGTTTAATGTTATGTTTTAAAGGTCCAAGCTCCTGTGGTTTAATGTTATGTGTTTACAGTTCCAAGCTCCTGTGGTTTAATGTTATGTTTTAAAAGTCTCGAGCTCCTGTGGTTTAATGTTATGTTTTAAAAATCTCGAGCTCCTGTGGTTTAATCTTATGATTTTAATTTATTTCAGTAAACATGCTGGACATCTTACTACAGTTCACTCCAAAACAAGATCACAAAGTCTCAGAATACTTCACGCTACCAGCTGTCAAACTTCTTCTCGATTGGCTCAAACTCTATCCACAAAACTTTGATCGACCTGTCTTAAAAAACTCTCCGTAAGTTACAGATTTATTTGTATATACTAGATCAATCAGGGACGTAGCTAGCGATATGGACGTAAGCACATGCATAACATTAATTTGAAAAGTCAAATATAAATATGGCAAAAATGTCATTGAAGTCCCAAATTTCCACAACCATGAGGACCCCCAACCGTAACCATCAACTTCAAGGCTTGTGTGTGTCACATTTATTCAAACCTGGCTACGCCCTTGTCAATCATCATTGTTTCTCAAGATTAAGTTTGTAGCTATGATGGTGGTCCAGTGGTGAGATTTGTAACGGCATTTTGTTCATTTGCAAATCTAAAGTATATATATCAGGGATGTCAATATTCCTGATTTATCCGGAAATCCAGATTTATTTATCCTAAAAGAGCTATAATTTCTGACCAAAATAAAAGTTATTTGAAGGAAATATCTTGAGAAATGGCAAAGTTATGGCTGATTTAACATGCTCTGTGGTTGAAGGCCTCTTGTTTGGCAAATATGGTCGGCCCTATATGATATTCCTGATTTTTAATTCGGCCCTGTTGACACCCCTGATACATTGAACTAGATATTATTCATTGTTTCTCAACATTTGGCTTGTAGCAGTGGCTGTGGTTAGGGGGCTGGATTTTGTTACAGCCATCCAGATTACATTCTAGGGTACTGTTTTATCAAAGCACTTATGGAAATCTTAAATTTGCATCCAGATTGAAATTCTCTATAATTTTTCAACAACTACACATTATGTTAAAAGGATCTGCACTGTTAAAAATTATTAATTAAAACTTCTAAAAACCAAGTATGTCCCTGGGTCGGTATTTATAAAGCATCTTAAGTGAAAACTTAGAATTTTCTTAAAATCTCAACTTTTGCTTATGTGTATCAGCTAAACAGGAAAACTAATATTAACAATTATTTACATTGTTTAGAAGCATTATGTAAAGAGCTACAGTAATCATATAGAAACCATGGGTTATTTTTCGTTTCTTGTGAAATATGGTCAGCTCAATATTTTATCTTAAGTCAAAATATTTAAGTTTTCATTTAAGATGCTTTATAAATACCGGCCCTGATTTGTAGTTTTTAAAGCATTATAAACAAAATTAATTCAAATTGAGTCTAAGTTTAAGATTTATGTATTACTAAGTGCTTTGATAAAACAGCACCTGGGCATGGCAGGTCAGACCCTTTCATGAAAATTTGATGGTTTTGCTAGTTTCTTGTGGTAGGGTGAGTAAGCACTCCAAAAATTCTGGTTAGATGAATCGGCCACTGTATATACATATCTAAAAAATTGTTGAGAAACGTTTTTAAACCTGGGGTGGTATTCAATATTGATCTTTCTTGACTTAAGGATAAGGACAACCAATCAGATCACACCATATTAAACTCTTGGTCAGTAACAGGCGATATGATTGGCTATCCTTATTCTCAAATTAAATAAGATCAATATTGAATACCACTCCTGGGCATGGCAGGTCAGACCCTTTCATGAAAATTTGATGGTTTTGCTTGTTTGTTGTGGAAGGGTGAGTTAGTACTCCAAAAATTCTTGTTAGATGAATCGGCCACTGTATATACATATCTGAAAAATTGTTGAGAAATGTTTTTAAACCAGGGATGGTATTCAATATTGATCTAACTTGACTTAAGGATAAGGACAACCAATCAGATCACCCCATATTAAAGTGTTGGTCAGTGACATAGTAATGATTGGCTATTCTTAGTCTCTAATTAAATTATATAAATATTGAAAACCACCCCTGAAAACATTACTGCAGGCTTTGTATGTTAATTTCTTTCAATTGGTGTTTTATAAAATTTAGTAAAATTATCATAAAATATTCTGGCCATTCCAACATCTGTCTGCTTGATAATTCTTACCTTGGTGATTTGCATGTAAGAAAATAATAATAGTAATGTCTTTATTTTCTGGCGATAACATAATTGGCAAACCAATTTTCATTATGGTCCACAAAGATGTAGAATTGTAAACATATCACTGGCTTAGAATTAGAAGGTCGTATGTACAAAAACAATATTTGAGAAAACAAGAATAACTGTCTGAAAACTACTCTTTACTTATGGAAAAAAAGCTTTTTAAACTTCAGTTTGGTCAACATGACCACTTCCAATATTCATGAAAATAGGCGCATAAGAAGCGTCTTGAGGTGCAGATTTCAAATATGCATGAGTCTTATAAGGTCGTAAGTAGTACTTACGACCTTCTAATTCTAAGCCAGCGATTTGTCAATCGAACACTTTCCAATGAACAATTATTATGATTTGTCACTTTAGGTTATGGGGTAACTTATTATGATTTGTCACTTTAGGTTATGGGGTAACTTATTATGATTTGTACACTTCAGGTTACGGGGTAACTTATTATGATTTGTCACTTTAGGTTATGGGGTAACTTATTATGATTTGTCACTTTAGGTTATGGGGTAACTTATTATGATTTGTCGCTTCAGGTTATGGGGTAACTTATTATGATTTGTCACATCAGGTTATGGGGTAACTCATTATGATTTGTCACTTTAGGTTATGGGGTAACTTATTATGATTTGTACACTTCAGGTTATGGGGTAACTTATTATGATTTGTACACTTCAGGTTATGGGGTAACTTATGTAAGGTACTGAATAGTTTACAAACATGGCAAGTGAAGGAATGGGAGGATGACTTGTCTAAGTGTAAGTATTAGAATTTCTATATAAGGTCAAAAATAAAATATTGTTTGTTTCCCCTTCCCTACCCGTCCCCTACACAAAATATATTTTGATCCTTTGATATTTTTCTTATATATAAGAACAAATCTGATACAAGAGTATGAAACAAAAAATATGAACAATAATTTATTTTAAAAAAAAAATGTTTCAAAATAATAATATTTTACCTACCTAACTATCCAACCCTGATAAGCCTGACATAGTTAAGATTTTCTATTTTTAATTAGCATTAATTATTAATCTAGAATTTTTATAATGATATTAGAATTTTTATTTTAAGATCTGTATTTCTATGGTAGTGTCAGAGTTTCTATATCAACATCAGAATATCTTGATAAGCAAAGCCATGTGTCATTTGTCTTTGGAGGCGGTTTCTTGTAGCAGTGGTATGTGACGCTGTTCTTGAAACACTAGTACAGTAGTAAATAAATCGGGGGTCTCCTGCCTCCTTAAAGGAAGTATCACTATTCCTTTGGAGTTAGTTTCTCGTGGCAGTGGTATGTGACGCTGCTCTTGAAACACCCATTTTAGGGGGTATTTGAGGGAGGATTTTAGCCTTAAACTTTAATATATATATATATATATATATACATTTGTTGTTATGTTTGCATGCATATATCTATGTAAAATGTGATTGTAAAGCACTTTTGAACGTGTAATTACATGATAAAAGTGCTATATAAATAATTATGGTATAATAAATAAATAAAATTTGTCGACAAGTTTAATAAAATTCTTCTGTAATGAGCACGAATGTAAGATTCTATTTATCACATAACCTTCGAGAATGCTCATTATCGTTTAAAATGATCAAAATTTAGCGGTACAATGAGCGCGACACCTTGATAATGTTGGGTAATTTAAATATTTTTGCTGCACACTTCGGGAGTGCCAAATGAAATTTTTCGGCATGGATTTATGGCATTGCCAGGCTGCAGGTTGTATGATAAATTTGATAATTTATGTGCATAGTTTAAGTTTTTTGTCTTTCAGATGAAGATTTACCGTTACCTGAAGATGGGGAACTAAGATGCTTTCAACCCATCGAAAAGGCTCATAGGTAAACCTTTGTAACTGCTCATGACCTAGTTTTCGACCATGAATGACCCAATATAAAACTTGGGTCATTTTGGGAAAAAAACTAGGTCACGGGATGCTGTGTTTTCAGTGCTTTGTGTGTTTTTAGCTCACCTGTCACAAAGTGACAGAGTGAGCTTTTGTGATCACTCTTCGTCCGTCGTCCGTCCGTCCGTCGTCCGTCCGTCAACAATTGGCTTGTGTAGACACTAGAGGTCACAATTTTAGCCTAATCCTTATGAAACTTTGTCACAATGATCATTTCAACAAAATCTAGGCCAAGTTCGATATTGGGTCATCTGGGGTCAAAAACTAGGTCACTAGGTCAAATTATAGAAAAACCTTGTGTAGTCACTAGAGGTCACAATTTTGACTTAATATTTATGAAACTTGGTCACAATGATCATCCTAACAAAATCTAGGTCAAGTTCGATATTGGGTCATCAGGGGTGAAAAACTAGGTCACAAGGTCAAATCATAGAAGAACCTTGTGTTGTCACTAGAGGTAAAAAATTTGAATTAATCTTTATGAAACTTGGTCACAATGATCATCTCAACAAAATCTAGGTCAAGTTCGATATTGGGTCATCCGGGGTCAAAAACTAGGTCACAAGGTCAAATCATAGAAAAACCTTGTGTAGTCACTAAAGGTCACAATTTTGGCCTAATCTTTATGAAACTTGGTCACAATGATCATCTCAACAAAATCTAGGTCAAGTTCGATATTGGGTCATCGGGGGTCAAAAACTAGGTCACAAGGTCAAATCATAGAAAAACCTTGTGTAGTCATTAGAGGTCACAGTTTTAGCATAATCTTTATGAAACTTGGTCACAATGATCAACACAACAAAATGTAGGTCAAGTTCGATATTGGGTCATCTGGGGTCAAAAACTAGGTCACAAGGTCAAATCATAGAAAAACCTTGTGTAGTCACTAGAGGTCACAGTTTTGACCTGATCGTAACGAAACTTGTTTACATTGATCATAACAACAAAATCTTGGTCAAGTTCGATATTGGGTCATCTTGGGTCAAAAACTAGGTCACATTGTCAAATCATAGAAAAACCTTGCATAGTCACTAGAGGTCACAATTTTGGTCTAATCTTTATGAAACTCGGTCACAATGATCATCTCAACAAAATCTAGATCAAGTTTGATATTGGGTGATCCGGGATAATAAACTAGGTCACAAGGTCAAATAATAGAAAAACCTTGTGTAGTCACTAGAGGTCACAGTTTTGGCTTGATCTTTAAGAAACTTGGTCACAATGATCATCTCAACAAAATCTAGGTCAAGTTTGATATTGGGTCATCTGGGGTAAAAAGTAGGTCATTAGGTCAATCATATTAAAACCTTGTATAGGCACTAGAGGTCACAATATTGGCCTAATCTGTATAAAACTTGGTCACAATGACCATCTCAACAAAATCTAGGTCAAGTTCGACAGGTGAGCGACCTAGGGCCCTTTGGGCCCTCTTGTTAATGTTTTCTGTGCTCGGCTGGTTAAGTTGAGTGCTGCCTTCCCTGTCTGACTTAATATAATCCTTTTGACCTTGATTTTGTTGAGATGATCATTATGATGGAGTTTCATAAAGATTAGATCAAAATTGTGACCTCTAGTGACTACACAAGGTTTTTTCTATGATTTGACCTAGTGACCTAGTTTTTTCCCCAAAATGACCAAGTATTGAACTTGACCTAGATTTTGTTGAGATGATCATGGTGACCAAGTTTCATAAAGATTAGGCCAAAATTATGACCTCTAGTGTCTACACAAGGCAATTGTCGACAGACAGATGAAGAGTGATCACAACAGCTTACACTCACTTTGTAACATGTGAGCTAAAACATTGGGTACAGTGACTGGCTGTTGTAAAGAAACATGTTTTATCTTATCTCCCTTGCTTGGTATTTAGTGTATCAAGGTTATGGTCGATATATAGAGGATCATGCATGAGTGCTCATTACATACGAGTTTTATTAAACGAGTGGACAAAATGGTATGACACGAGGCTTTGCTGAGTGTCATATTGTTTTTGTCGACAAGTTTAATAAAACTCGTATGTAATGAGCACGAATGTTAGATTCTATTTATCGTATAACCTTAGAACACGCTCATTATTGTTCAAAAGGATGATGTACGCTGCATATGTTTCAGCCACAATTCAGCGGTACAATGAGCGCAACGTCATGGCGACGTTGATATTACCCTGACGTCATTGACAGATCAATGCATGGATTGGCTAACGTCACGTCAAGCTAATTTAAA
Source organism: Spisula solida (assembly GCA_947247005.1). NCBI lineage: Eukaryota > Metazoa > Mollusca > Bivalvia > Venerida > Mactridae > Spisula > Spisula solida. The sequence goes on along the minus strand of OX365959.1, from coordinate 38,305,449 downwards.
TATTTATTGCACAGTCTGGGAGTGCCGAACGATATTTACGGCACGGCTTTACGGCACTCCTGGACCGCAGGTTATGTGATAAAATGTGATTATGTAGTTTCCATTTGACTACTAGTAATTAAAAACACTGCGAACCTGGGTACTTTTTTATCAAAGTACTTACGGACATCGTAAATTTACGTCCAAATGTGAGTTCTTTATAATTCTGTAACTGCTACAAACTGTGGTAAAGGGATATTGGATATTAACAATGATTCAGTTAATGATCTTCTACAACCAATATCTGTTCCCTAGTTGTAGTTGTAGCATTATACGGAATTTAGATTTGAGTGTAAGTTTAAGATTTTCATAAGTGCTTTGATAAAATAGTGCCCTGGGGCCGTATTCAATATGTATCTTAACTGTAAGAACGATATTAAATCGACTATTTTTCCGATAAAATTAAGAATTTACCGTAAGATTGTCCTGTGATCTAAGATGTAAGGTTAGTGGTATTTAATATCGTTCTTATTCTAAGAATACGAGTAAGATCTTTCTTAAACATAAGGAAGCTCGCTAGCTTCCTTACATTGGTCTTAAAAATAAAATGAAAGCGAATTTCATATCTGTACGCAACATTTCGGAGATTATTTGATTCTATTTCGATGCATATGAAATTTACAAGTATTGTACTTTTGATGCAGCAAAAACAACGAAAACGTAACTATTTTTAAAGAACTTACTTATAAAACTTATATGTTATAAATTACATCTCGTTTTATAAAAGTTTGGTACATGAATGTTGAGTTCAGTCGGCGGTAGGGTGCTGTTCTAGGTTGTATATGACACCCTGATTGATCGCACAGGTAGACCGGTACTTCATGTGCACGCGTCCGTGGTCTGCTAAATCTGTTTTCCGCATCCGGACATGGATACCCTATTCCATATATCCGCAAACTGACCTTTTTGAAAACGCTGTCCTACTAGTACATGTACCAGCTTATTAACATTACAATGTCGTATGGAGAATATAAGTTTTTTAAGAAACACTTGAATCACAAAAGTTAGTGTTGAACATAGGTCGTTGCTATTAACAAGTACAATTAATAATATAGGGTTGCTTCAGGAACAATAGGATAAAGTTGCTGAAGTAATTAAGGTTGTTGTTCAAGACGGGGTTTATCTGGAGGGCATACAACATTAACATTACTGCCCCGAAATAGTCTGATTATATGAATACCTTTCCATTAAATAATATATTTAGGCAACTCAAAATTAATACCAAATTTGCCTTCCATCTTGGTGTGCTATCAGTGTAATGTGTTTGCATGCGTTAAAATCGCTCAGTGAACGATTTATTGCGGACACATTATACGGACGACGCATACGGACGCAGAACTCGGCGACATGGAATAGGCCCGACATTTTTCCACCAGTTCAATTTTTTGCGGACGTGGACACGCGGATGCAGAACACACAGACGCGTAGACAAGGCATACCGGTCTTAAACTCATCCCATGGCAGCGCGCTGTCGCCAGTTAATTTAATAAACTTATTCAGCTAAAATATACTCCTATATAAAGCACTTGGGTACCAACACGATCATGGTAGATTTTCTCCTCAATGCCAGCATTGCCATCAGTATAAATAAGATTCTATGCAGCTTGAACCGTGTCTTTATGCTAGATAGATACTTAATTTGTTAACTTCCATACTGTATATATATATATATATCATGTACATTGCTTTTTATTAATAACGTGATAACAACAGTTTGTTTTGCAATATCCTCAGTTCATTTAGAGCACGTCCGGTCAAAGTGGATATTTGATTTTGTTGTCAGAGTAGGAAAGAAATGTTTTGATCAACTCACTATTACATATAATGATTGGTGATTCCAACACCAACGTCAATCGGCTTGAATTTCTACATACAAACAAGCCTTTCGGTTACAAACACTAAGTTGCGTTGTAGATTTACGTACCTGGTATTTTGTAAATATAACAGCAGCATGAGTTTTTATCAGACGATTTATTACAACTGTAAATTAAATGGAAAATTACAACCATGCAACATATACAATCGCAGACATCCATACCATAGGTAAATATTGTAATAGTGACTGTACATTATCATATCATTAAGGAATAACGATTTTAGCACGAAGCGCTAGCTATATCTCGGAAAGATGATCATAGACAAGTGTAAAGAATGCACAGATGTTGCTAGGCTGATGTGACATACGCTTATGTGTTGATTAGCAAAAGTTAGGTATGAGGGGTTTTAAACAATTGGTGTGCATGTATATATTGATATTTTAGTAAATGAGGATTGCATAGGAGATGAAATACTTCTCGGCACCTTAGATGAGGCTTTCTTTTCAAACGTACACGGACGTCAATCAATTGCGATCCATTTATAATCGAGAAATGTTTGAATTCACTGGGTGGTTTCTAAAAAAAAAGCTAAATATGCCTGATTTCCATGAGGCCGATCTCCTTATTTATAAAGATTACCCGTCCGTTCCATTGGTTTCGAGCTTAACGATAGTGTGTGATGGTGTTACTGCAGCTGCTGAAACCACGAGCTTCATTGTATACATAGAAATGAAAAACATATAAGACAGAAATAATATTTCCAAATCAATGTCATCTCCGCTATCTAATTGTCAAAATACATTGACGCTCACCACCAATGAGCGAATGTTTTATCCTACACCATTGCGCATTCAACACCAAATGACATTACGTACTTTCTTACAGTTTTCAGTAATGAGTCATATAGTGATTTCTATCAGGTTCGCGTTTTGTATTTACAAGTACTGATGAACCACGTTAAATTGGCGATGATTTCACGTTGACAATGTTACAATACAGGGTACTTAACATATCAAAACATTGCCGAACTATCATTATCCATCTGAATATTTATATAAACATTCCAGCACGCTCTCAATCTTACAAGTTAGGGTATTCTTATGGAATATTGACTCTTAGATTGATATTAAATACAACATATTTTTAAAATTAATCTTATCCTTCCGTAAGATTAAGATGTAAGGATAAGAACGAAACTAAGAACAGAACTAAGATGTATATTGAATACGACCCCTGGACTCTGTATATCAGTAACCTTGATATTTCCTTTGCCAAGACTTCTTTGGTTCAGACAAAATATACTGATAACAGACTACTGGATAAATAGAGGATATTTGTTTGTTTTGATTGGTTTATGGTTTATATCTCATCGTGTAGTGATAAAATTCAATATTTTCAAGAGCGCGAAGATGAGGTATTAACCATATTCAATCAAAACAAACAAATATTCTATTTATTTAATGCTTTTATGGTGTCAAAACTGGTACTATTTATGCCAAATTACCACTGTGGTTAGGCTACGTATGAATATGTTATTCCATTCATATTGTTCACTTCAAAATCCGCCATCTTGGATTATGGTGAATAGGTGAAAACGACTTTTTTGAGAATTTTAATTAAATCATACACCAACTTGTAGGAAATGATCTAACTAAGAATAAAACCCCCACATGACATGTTTCTGTTTAGTAATAAAAAAGTTACAGACATTTTAGTGTTGAGATTTTGGTAAATTTAAGTAGTCCCTGTGAGGGGGCGGAGCTTATATCAGTCACATTGTCGGTGATGACCAGTGACTGATATAGGTTATAGGTTATTTCACTGATAGAACTCCATATCTCATCAGTTAGCATTAAATAAGACTGTGTAATACATGGGTGCAAGTTTTCAGGTTTTAGTGTATGCCGAAAAGTCTGTTTTTCTTTGTTTTCACTATATAAATGGACATTTTTTCAGAATATCACGTTTTCATAGTAACTGTTGTAACTTGCACTCATTGTAATGTGGTTGTTTTGTATAATGTGGTTGTTTTGTGTTTCAGTGGTTACAGTTTCAGTAAGTTACCAGCTGATGGAATAGCTTCGGACATTGAAGTACGATTAAGATGTCAGAGATTGTTAGATCATGGTCACTGGATTAAAGAACATAAACCGTGGTAAATATACACATACACAGGCCTAGACACTAACTATTTTGGCCACTAGTCCGACAGGGCAAAAGCACCAAATTTGTAAATAGGACAGTTACTGGTCCTGCAGAATTTTCACTGGTCCTTCTGGATTTTCACTGGTCTCGGACCAGCGGACCAGTGTTAGTGTCCAGCCCTGATACATATACCAATAAAGTTAAACCTGCTGTTTGAGGCTTCAAAGTTCTACTGTATAATAATTTCGTTATCATTTTACAAAAAGTTTTATTATTGATCCATTCAAGAACATGTGTTAAAGTAAATATTTTTATGCCCCGGCATCTACTGATGCGTCAGGCATATAGTGATTGTTCTGTCCGTCCGTTACATTGGAAATGTTTACCAAAACTTTCAAGTTCTTGAAACTCAAATATTTCAAAGTCTATCAAGGCATTGCTTTCAAACTTGGCATACATGTTTACCATCATAAATACCTTACATTGTCATCGCCATGTAACACTGTCATACATTTCTACAGAATTATGGCTCCTGATTCTTGTTTGTTATTTCAGTGTTCAGTTGTCGACCCAGATGGGTAAATCTGGGAGTGTACAGTTCTCCTCACCGACACCTCCGCCACAGACCAAGATCATGAAGACTGTGACACTGTCTGTACCTAACACAACTTCCAACCATTCACCGTCAGCTACTACTATAGCACCTAGCTCGGAGAGGAAATCAAATAGACAGAATGTTGCAATTCAGGTATATTATTTTTTCAAAGTATATTGTATTAAATAGGCCTCCTGCATATACACAATTAAATACCATGTGTACAAATTTTGTATGCATTATGATCAGACAAGCATACATAATATTATACAAGAAGCGGATCAATCAATCAATCACTACATAATATTATACAAGAAGCGGATCAATCAATCACTACATAATATTATACAAGAAACCAATCAAACAATCAATCTATACATTATATTATACAAGAAGCCAATCAATCAATCTATACATAATATTATACAAGAAGCGGATCAATCAATCTATACATAATATTATACAAGAAGCCAATCAATCAATCAATCAATCAATCTATACATAATATTATACAAGAAGCCAATCAATCAATCAATCAATATATACATAATATTATACAAGAAGCCAATCAATCAATCAATCTATACATAATATTATACAAGAAGCCAATCAAACAATCAATCTATACATAATATTATACAAGAAGCCAATCAATCAATCTATACATAATATTATACAAGAAGCCAATCAATCAATCAATCAATCAGATCAATCAATGTATCAATCAATCCATACACTAACATCCTATCTGTCTGTAGCCTTCAGATGATGTGCTGGCATAGTTGGTAGAGAGAGAGCCAGACTATGAAATCACTGATTCAGACTCAATTCTTGGCTTGGTTTGGTTACATTCTTCAGGAATAAAATGCAACAACTTGTTGAAATATGCTTATTATCTCCCTTTAAAGTTATGCAGCTTGTCTCTCTTTGATTAAACAATCGACTAAAAAAATGTTACAGTAGAGCACCCTACACCTTACAGGCTTCTCACACTACCAGGAGACCGTTAACATGGGCGAGCGCTACGTAGCGCGCTTTCCACGGGAGGTAATCCTCGCCTTCTATATTAAATTGAACGAGAGGTAACTGAATAAAGTCAGAAATTTTGAAAAATCAGTTCTGGATTGAGAAAAAACCTTGATTTTTGTGAAATAAGGTCGAAATTGGAAAACACAAACAGGAAAAGTGGCTATATATATACATGAACATGCAAGCTTACATCATATTCGGTTGTATGTTTATCTGTAGGCAATCATGCAGAAGCAAGCACAGGGGAAAGTTGTGAAGATAAAAGAGGAACCAGCATCACCCAAATATCTACTTGGTGTACCTACATCCGAACCTGTCTTCTTCAAGACAGGTGGAACAGTGAAACCCCAGGGAGTACAGGGTACTAGCCCTCAAAGTGTCCAGTCCTCACCGTCACCCAGTAAGACCACAGGTGTGTATCATCACTTATCGCATGTGTTACTATATATAGTAACAGAATTAAACTGTAATTTAACTGATATGAATAATATCAGACAGAGAAGCATGGGGATGTGGCGTAGTGTGCCAAATATTGATATCTGGCCCTCTTCTAGTGTGCCAAATATTCATACCTGTCCCTTTTCCAGTGTGCCAAATATTGATATCTGGCCCTTTTCCAGTGTGCCAAATATTGATATCTGGCCCTTTTCCAGTGTGCCAAATATTGATATCTGGCCCTTTTCCAGTGTGCCAAATATTGATATCTGGCCCTTTTCCAGTGTGCCAAATATTGATTTCTGGCCCTTTTCCAGTGTGCCAAATATTGATATCTGGCCCTCTTCTAGTGTGCCAAATATTGATATCTGGCCCTCTTCTAGTGTGCCAAATATTGATATCTGGCCCTCTTCCAGTGTGCCACAATTCCATATTGAGGCTATATCTAGTCATTTCAGAAGAGATGTGACGTCATTATCGCGCTTGAATACAAGTGGAAGTTGTAAATTAATGTGCAGACTGTTTTGCAGTTTAAAATTGCTCTTTAATAACTAGGAAAGTTAGATTATGTGTATGTTTTGTTTAGAAAAAATCAGTGGAGCTTAATGTATGTGATAAAAAGGTTATAAATTAAATTAAAAAGTTTCACAAAATGATATGAAGCAGGCTTGGTTTGGTTCAGGGTTTCAAAAATTGAATACACAAATTTAGTATTCTTTTTTTCACGAACCAGACAAAAATGAGACAAATAAGATATTAAAGGTATAGTGACTTGAATTTGCTTATATATACGTCCACGACGTCATTGTATTTAAACAAAGAAGTAAAATGACATGATTTGTAATATGTGCTTACTGTGCATTATTGCTATGGCACAGTGCAATACGATTTTATATTGCTCTATAAAAAGGGGCACATAGGTGTGTGAAAATTTAATAAATGAAAGTTTACTCAAACATGTTACAGGTCAGACCGGCGGTGTGTTGGTTCTAAAGAATCAAGATGTGTTAAATCAGACGACGAGCCGTTCTAGCAACCAAACAAAATCATGGCAACAACAGAGACAAAGTTCAGGAGGCTCATCATCCTGGCAACAACAACAACAACAACAGCAGCAACAACAACAACAGACAAAATCCCAACCTGAGATAACGGGCTGGCCCATTCTACAGGTACAGTCTAAAACCTGAATGTTCTGTAAACCAACTACTTACCGTATATCGGGTAATTTTCGCGCGTACCTAATTTTCGCTTTATTGGCGTCCAAACCAATTCGCTAAAATTGAAATCGGCGAAAAATTCATACCAGAATTTCGCGATTGTCCGAATATGAATGTTTCTACTTTCGTTTTCAATCGTTATGTTGGATTAATCTCCCCTTATCAGATGGCAAACGCGAAAAAAAAAACAGAGGTTAGAAATCGCTAAAATTAGCTTTGCTAAAATTAGATTTTGCCGAAAATCGCGAAATTTGCAGTACGCGAAAATTACCCGATATACGGTAATAGATTTTGACCGAACTGCACAGGAATGATTCTTAGGGGACCTTTTCGAACGATAGAATAGATAGCTCTGGTCTGCTGAATATGTATGTCACTGGGTAAAAATTAGGTGGGAACTCCTTAAATGACTTGTCCTTAACCACTGAACAGATTGTTTTTGACCGAACATGAAATGAAAATAGGTGGTACTCCTTCAATGATGTATAAATCAGTTTGGGTCAAGTCTAATGCAATTATATGTCATAAGGGCCTAAGGCATTTTAATTTATTCAAAATATCAATGGTCCGAGGTGAGCGATACAGGGCCATCTTGACCTTCTTGATTGAAATAAAAATCTGCTTCACTTTTAGAAATAGGGATTTTAATAAGAGTATATTTATTCTTGTAATGATAATTAATATAATTTTAAAATCAAATATTTTAGGGAAAACTTAATTTGTAAAGAATCGGAGGTCCTACAATTCGGAATAACTGAAAATCTGGATTTGTTCCATTAGGAAGAATGATCTTTTCTGCACGAAATAAATGTTATTTTGAAGTTCCATAATCTGAATTTTAACAATAAAACAATGACTTTTTTCTGAAACGTATTAAGGTGTGTGAATGTGTGCTAATTGCACCCTAAACAGACTTCGTTTTCAGGATTGGGCATTATACCTCCGTATTTATTCCTGAAAGAATACCACTACATCCTCTTTCCTGATTTAATAAACTATGATATATTTTCACAGCAATCTCAAGCCCAGCAAGGTCAACAGTCGTCATGGCAACAACAACCACCAGCTTCAACAAGACCGCAACTATCACCACAAGCAGGTCAAGGTCACTGGCAGTTTCCTGGCAAACCAAACTTTCCTAGACCCGAATTTAGGTAAATGACGCAATATTTAGTTAATTTTCAAATTTTATGTGCTGAAGTTTGGACATTTTGGGCAAGTTCAGATGAAACTCGAGTTCGGTCTAGGTAGACTCAGGTTCCATCCGAACGCATTTGGTTTTTACACTTTTTGTGCCTTCACCTCTGAAAAGTTGAGCTCCAGTAACACCAACTCCTGGCAGGGTTTACTGATTCCCTGTTCCTGTAAGGTACGAAAAATGAGCTGGACAAAAGCTGTTTTAGAAATTACCAGGGCCAAGCTTTTGATTGGTTGATGAATTTGGAGACCTGTAATGGTGGGAGTAAACATCATTCCTGTAATAGCATGCCCTACCCTAGAGTTTCCATCCGAACTCGACCTTTGTAATACAGTAGTCCCTCTCTTGAACGACATTCTTTGGAAACAGATCAAGTGTTTGTTGTAGAGAAGAAGTCGTTGTAGAGAGGGGAATGTATTTCTGTTTGTTGCATAAAAAAGCATGATTTAACTTCCTGAATATAGTCCAGAGAATTTGACACGACTCTCGAACTTCTATTTGCATAATTTTACAGCTGATATATTGTCTATATTTAAATCCCGGTTATATGTTTTCATAAGCGGAAATCATCACGAAGATGCTCGAGATATAATACCAACACAAATCTAAAGGACCGATATTGCATGATTTGTTCCCAAAAAATTATATATTCAATGCAAGAACCTTGTAATATATTCATGCGTAAAGGTCAGGATCATGTCAAATTCTGTGTGCTATACATACCCAGTACACATGTATACAACTTACATGTACCATAAATATTTAAAGATGAATAAAATGTATTTGAGGTTGCTAATTCCTATTCTGATAATGATATTAATAATGCTATACAAGTAAATAATTCCACCGAATTTGCGATGAAGATCAGTACCCATTATATGTATATACATATTTACAGAATTTTCTCGTACACCAAAACATATACAGGACGGTCTGCATCCAACAGACTTAAAGTCACATAATCTCTCCCAAAACTTTTTTCCCGATCATCCAGTAAATAGACTAAATACAATACGGCTATATCTGTCAAAATAGTATGCCAAAATCACATTTAATAAAATGTATGGATGACAAAATACTATTTTGCAAGAGTTGCTCCCCTTAGCCTTTTAATTATGCATTTATTGTTTACATTTTGTTATTTTGTTTGCAATCCAACTGGCGGCTTTATTTCGTTTTCTTTCGTCTTATGGTGTTTTCCACCTTTGAGACTCAACTAAAGTGCTCAAAATTGATCATTTTGCAGATAGGTTGTCGTCAAGTTATTGCTTTTTGAAAATAGCCATTTAAGGCGTAATGGGACTTTAACTATTCAAGATGGGACAGTAATCAATCATGCCCAACTTCCATGTTCATGTGCATTTTTTTTGCATCTTTTGCATGTGCAAAATATGTGTTATTAGTCAGTATGCATAGTTAGAGGAATTTAACCGCATATCGGTCAAAAATAAATCAATAATCAGCTACAATTCCTATCCAAATATCTGTGTAAAACATTTTGTGTGAAACATGCATTATTTACAAAAAAGCAATGCGATACAAACTGACCGATCATATATGATGAGTTGTGTATGTTTCTTACAGTGACAGTTCTTGTTAATGAAGTAAAATAATTTATCACATAAATACCGTGATCTTCTATATGAGAACAAATGACGTAACAATGTTCAACATGTGTGATAACAAATGCGTGACGTCACCATCTTTTTAGCGCATAAAGTTTTAACGTAACATTTTCGGCTTAAATTCAAACTATGGTAATGTGATTAAAAGAAGCCATCACTTGTTGTCTTTGGGATCAACATTTCTTTAACTCGTCACAAAAACAAATTCTTAAGCTCGCCAAAGGTTTGCATATTAACCTAGACATGTTTAAGAAATGTTGTTGATCTCCAATGATAATGCATGACGGATCCTATATAACTCTGATTTCTTCTCATGGAATCTAAATGTTTCTTTTATTACAGAGTAAGAAGTCCTATGACATTGCAAATGGATCAACCTAACAGAGGTCCGGTCTTGAATTCAAACACTCCAGTACAATCCCCTCAAGCCACATTCTTTTCTCAAGGTTTAAATAGACCCACATTCCCCATGGGTCAGACAGGACCCCCTTCACAGAATCAGTCCCCCTTTGGCTCCGAGTCTGGTTTTAAGGGAATGAACCCAAGCGGAATGATGTTTAATCGACCCCCTATGCCAGGACCTGGTATTCCAAGTTCTATGCAGACTTCTTCACAAGTGGACAGATTTAGTGGCCCCCATATGGGGTCAGGCGAAGGTCCAGGTTTACCGTTCGGTCCGGACTTCACAGCAATGTTTAGACACCCTCCCCCAAGCAGTAGGTTTCCTCCTCCCCCCAACTTCCAGGCCCCGCCTCCAGATCACAACTTACAGTCGAATCAAAGTACAAACATGCCAACTGATGGTTCAATGAATCGACAAAGTGGAACAGGAAGCATGAACTCATTTCCTTCAAATAGCGCTACCCATGGCAGCCACTCAAATTTCCCACATGCTCCTGGTACAGAAAGACTACAGGGAGACAGGGTACCCAGTCAGCAGCAGATGCCTCCTCACCTACAGATGCCATTTTCTCCTCAGGTAACATTTTGAGAACTAACTCTTTAAATCCAGGGTTCCACTTGACTCGGTAGTAGGGGTTTTGGCCCCTGAAACTTCCAAAAAGCCATATTTTGACCCTCAGGATTTTGGTTTGAAGGGTCATTTTCTCTTAAAATCAAAATGTATTTTGCCTATAAAATGGAAAAATTTAGTCGGAAGTATCAAAATGACCATTCAGATTCAGAATCTAGTGGTACCCCTATCCTAATTATAGACAGAGATCCTACAAATTTTCTGCATTAGAAAGGTTAAACTTTTCTACTGAAAATAAAAATTATTTGATGAAAACAGTTGGAGTATTGACTTAGTTATGTTAATTTGAAATTTCAAAGCTGAATTTCAACAATGGAAATTAAACAATGGAACAATTTTTAAAAAAAACCAAGGTGTTGGGATTTGTTCAAATGATGCCCGTAATAGTCTTGCAACTTGTGTGCCTCATTAGAATCTATTTTAAAGGCAAATAATCACCCAGCTCCACAAAGTTTACAGGTTTACTTGTACATATTTATATAACAAGAATTGGTACAAGAATGTACATTAAATTTTATACAAAATAAAAATGTATTTGAACTTGCAAAAGTTATCAATATGTGTATATGCAATCTATTTGCAACTAAGTATACTTCTTATTGCTGTTAATTGTATGTATTTAAAACGTTCATTATGTTTATTGGTTTAGAACCAGTTCATGAGTCCATTTCAAGGCGGTATGGGATATCCTCCAATGTCTACCAACAATATGAAGTCTCCATTGGAAGGGTTATTTGGTAAACCTAAGTTTGCACAAGAAGATATACCACAAAACATGGCAGAAATCATTGGTACTCTCAGTAAAATGGCAATACAGGTAGGCTTCACTTGTTCATCTTTTATCTCAGGCGGACGGACGGACAGACAGACAGACATTTATAATACCGTATTTGTAATTGCATTTTTATCATGCAAATACTCATTCATAAGTGTTTTACAGCCACACTTAATTAAGGCATGGTTAAAACAATTTCAAATGGATTAAAACATGCAAGTCAAAATAACATGAGTAGAATGTGAGAGGAATATTTCTATTGTTTTTCAGCCACTATTAGTAGACTTAAGTCATTTCAGGATTGTAGGAAAATAATTATGTACATTAATTACCTATGAATGTTGTTCCCCTTGAAGTCTAAAAAGATAGTATACAATAGAACTTTGATGTCTCAGACTGCCTTCAGACCAGGAAAATAGTTCAAATACCTGGTGCCCGTTGCCTAACAAAACAGTTACGTAACACTTGGTAGCGCTATGCTAGGAAATGACTTGCTTAAAAAAAGCACTTCGTAGCAGACGAAGCTGAAAAATTATATGCTACCGGCGAGCGCTCACAGAAAGCAGACAGTTGAATAGCAAAGCACTACTGAAGTGGTCGGTTGCACAAGAAAGCGCTCGGTTGCGTTCGCCTAGAAAAGTGTTAAGAAATGGTATGCTATCGGCCAGCACTGCTCGCTCGTAGTGTGTCATTGCATAGACGTAGTAAAGCGCGCAATTATTAAAGCGGCTTGGTTAGGCAACGGGCTCATGTATTAATAGAACATCATCAATTTGCCAAGACTGAAGAACCTGTTTGAGGTATCTAGGGTGTTTGAGGCATCAAAGTTCTTCTGGTATCAGTGCGGTATTGTACATGATCTACATTTTATAGCCTCATATACATGTATTTAATGTCTTGATAGCAGCCACGGAGGGATAGCTCGTCATACATTATCTATCATTTTCTAGTCTCGTATACTGTAAAATCATTTAATTTCAATGGGACAAAATTTCGTGGTTTTTGCGAAAAAGAGCATTTCGTGGGAACATAATTTGTAGGATTTCGGATTTCAAGAAAAAAAAGGTCAAAATTCACACAAATTATCAAAAATCATTTAAATATCAAACAGATGTAATAATTGTTTTATTACACATTGATCTATGCAAGTAAACTTCCCAAAAAACATTGTCTTGTACCTGACTGAACTTGAAAACAAGTATGGCAGCCAATGTAAACTGGACCTCTTTAATATTGGTATAATCGGTCACCTCAACATTCCCGGGCATTGTATGCAAACAGAACTACAAGTACAAAATAAATCACTGAATAATTTTATTTCACATCTAAACAACCAGGTGGTAAAAGTTTAATTGCATCTTATTATTCATTGAAGATCATTCACGAAACGAAATCCATGAAATTATATCCCCAATGTATATCAACGAGTTTACATTGTTACTTGTTTTTCTTTGCAGCCACCGAGGGAGAATGTTCTACCACCCACACATATAGGTGCTTCAAGCTTTCAAGGTCATGCTGAGGTTAGAATCGTATTTTTTGTATGAACAAGTAACATCTAGTTACTGATGAAACCTTTCCCAATTGATTACAATATTGAAGAGCTGTCAATTGCTGCTGGGAAGTCTCATGTTTGTTCTGCAGGGCTTTTTTTCACTATTTACGAGGGGCCTATATTAGGCCCCTTCACAATTTGCTATAGGCCCCTTTCACAAACCGAAAAGGCCCCTTAATTCACAATTAGAATTTGCGTCATGGTTTTTGTAAAATCAACTTTACAAAGCACCAAACAAACAAATTACAGATAACAGTCATATATTCCTGTACAGGACTTGATATAAGGTATTATATCATAGATACATGCAGGTTTGGGAAAAGTTGACACAAAATGAACAATATCTGAAAAATTTTGTATCATAATTTGGTGATTTAACGTAGTTTTTCACAATTTGAAAAGTTTCCGCGCCTACTAAATTTTCACAAAACAAAAGGGCTTGGGCCTCTTCACAAGTCAGCGAAAAAAAGCCCTGGTGCTACTGTATGCTTCCATCTGTTGAACTGTAGTAACACCCATTGTGTTAGGTCAGTTTGGTTATTTATAGCATTTCCTGTATTTGTAATAGTGCCTTCACGCCTCTTATCTGGAATTCTAGGATCTTTTAAAATAAATAATTAATCTTAACATGACACTTTCATTTCTAATAATATTAAAATAGAATAAACTTATAATTGATACAATACTAATATTTTGTTTTCTTATTTTAGGGTACTCCGAAACCAGACAGCTTTTATTCTTCTCAAAGAAGGTATTCTATTTTAATATTTATTTATTAAAATCGTATAGTCATACATATCTACTTTTCAGCAAGAACGATCTTAAAGCTTGATCGGTTTTGAAATACTTGGGGGTTTCAATCTTGTATTACACTCCTAAAAGAGACAATATATTTTCTGAAATCTCTTTTTGCGTTAAACTTCCCTAGAATAGATGCACTTTGTTTATCTGCATGAATTTGATTCCTGTGTTTGCTTAGCCTTAGGTTACCTAAGGCTAAGCAAACACAGGAATCAAACTCAGTTTACCTAGTGTATCATCTGTGCTTGTTGAGCAGGGTTTTATAACATTGTAACTTGTGTCCTAAACTTGACAACGTACATGGCCATGGTTGGAACGTGTTTTGCATAGTAATTCATATTCAGTTTTATAGCTGAAACTAGGTCTTTCAGCTTTTTGACAGTGGCCGAGTATTAAGTGCTCTTAACTACCAAGCCTGAGGTTCTTGGTTCGAATCTCTGCCTGGTACTCGACATTTCAGAAACGCTTCACAGTTTTTCTCAGTAGAGATGGACTGGTTGGTAACCCAGAGGTAGTCGGCCTTGTATTGGTGCTATACACCTGGCACGTTAAAGAACCAAGGGGTCTTTTTGGAAAGAGCTAGGGTAGTGCATAAAGATTTCTTATAACAAAGATCACGCAAATTTTCTGTCTCTTTCAAACTTTCTCAGTTGAACACAAAAATAAATCTCAACAAAACTCTGATGCTAGATGATATACATTCTTGTTTGCAGCTCGTCAGTTCCAGCAGTGAACATTGATATAGAACCTAAGGTGAATGAGGCACCTCCTGTATCCACACAGTCACAGCAACAACCACCAGGGACATACTCTCTCTTCAGTGGTTCACCCTGGCTCTCATCTGGCGACTCCAAAAGTAAGTCGTTTCGTAATATCTAGGGGTCCTATTATTCCGGAATAATTCTGAATTCTGCACTAGAAAGAATGCACTTTTCTGCAGATAATAAAAGTTATTTGGTTAAACAATACAAAGAATTGGCAAAGTTAATACTCGTTTGAAGTTTCATGAGCTGAAGTTTAACAATAAAACCATGTTTAAAACACAGTCTCTCTACAGTGGTTCACACTGGCTCTCATCTTGTGACTCCAAAAGTAAGTGTTTTTGTACACAAATGTTATTTGACCTTTCACTCTGGACACTGATTGCTAATCTTATTTACCTACATACCCGTAATTCTGATATTAGGTCAGTTATATTGTACTTGTTATAATGCTCATAATTTGAGAATAATTACCGATTGATTAATTGACCTGAGTAGTATTGAATATTCAATTTCATCTTATTTGACTTGAGGATAAGGACAGACAACCAATCAGATCACACTATATCAAACTCTTGATCAGTTACAGGTGATATGATTGGCCATCCTTATTCACAAATAAGATAAGATCAATATTGAATACCTTCCCAGGACCTGAAAAATTTACTTTTAGTTTATGGTTCTCTTATTATTGTAGAGGTCTTTAGGCAGACAAGGTTGTACTGTATATATTTTGATAGTACCATAGTTAAATGTTTTTTTCTCCCTTGCAGGTCTGGGATCTTCACCGTTCTCCTCCGAGTCCAGTAGTATACGTAACTCACCCGACCCTAATTCTGACGCATATATTATGGGAGAGGGCAAGGGTCAGGGGTTAGATATGGGGCTGAGATTTGGCAGTGCAGATGAACGAGGCATGAAGCAGACAGAGCACCCACAACATGGACCCTTCTTCCAGAACAATGTTCAGGTAAGGCCCTTAAACATTCTTAAAGCTCAACACACTTGACCAGTCTCCAGTGTAAATAACGCTACACCCATCTATTGTCAAATATTTTGTTGTGCGAATTCATTGGATTTACGCATATGGCAGTGGCTATTCTTATGTGCCCCGGTTGCTCTTCTTACTGCTCTCCCATAAGAATAGCAAAATCGCCCTTGAGTGACAATCCTACGGCTGTTTTATTTAAATGTACTTATCTCTTTAAAGCGATTACCTGATATATGTATGTATGTGATTTGTTTAACGTTTTGATGCTGGACACACTTTCAGTATGCATTTAGGCTCATTTCAAAATGATTGAACCCACATGTCAAAAATGTTTTCCTTTTGTAATTATCATCAATGCTAAAACTTATATAACGGCTCTTCCACGCGTTATACTACAAATTAACTATTGCTATTCAGCTCCGAGGAAAAGACTAGGAATTTAACACTTAATGTTAATTAACATTCTATTGTTAAGGTACGGGTCGAAAATTACTTTAAATTTCTTTTATCAAAGTTACAATGATAATGACTATATTAAAGAAGAGGATTAATTATCACATTATATATCAAAGACATCAGTCATTTTTGTCCTGTTAGCCGGTTGACTTAATATAAGTTTTAACTCCTCGAACAGAGTAAAATTTTGACACGTGGGTTCATTCATTTTGAAATGAGACTGAATGCACACTGAAAATGTGTGTCCAGTATAAAAACGTGAAACAAATCAAATGCATACATATATCAGGTAATCGCTTTAAAGAGATTGGTACATTTAAATACAACAGCCATAAGAATAGACACTCGCAGGCGATTTTGCTATTCTTACAGGAGAGCCGTAATAATAGCCTGAGAGGCTATTCCTACGGGCCCTGAAGAATTAGCAACTGCCTAATCTTAAACAGACTAAAGTCAAGAAGTCGTTATACTGTTTCTGTATATTTTCAGTCGATCTGGCAAGCGCAGTCACCATTAGAACGCCTCCTTGAGCTGCAGAAACAGCAGAGGCAGACCGAACCACATTGAAAAGCTGCAAACAACATATTGCAGGTTCTTCTCTTGGAAAATCAAGGACTTAGTTACCTTGGTTTCAAAATACACAAGGTTTACGTATGTAAACAAAAGGTGTGTAGCTAAAAAATAGCTAACAATAAAATAAGCAGATGAGGATTATTTTCTGCATCAGAAAGTGAATAAAGAAGGGGAAAATGATATATAAGAAAACAGGTGATGTTTTCCTCTATATATGAAGGTTGGACGTGATGGCATAAATATTACATTGATAAAAATGTCGGTAGAGCTGTAATGTATTCTTTATCATCGTAAGGGAATGTGAGGATTATAGTGTTAACTAGTTGCATCGTTCTGTGATAGAGAATATACGTATATAGACATTGTGTAGCAGTAATCGGACTTATATATCTAATATGACTACGGTCTATACCATATACACTACAGTATGCTGGACATGGTCATAGTTTGAACATGTTCTGTAAAACTGTGCGGCAATAGTGTTATTCCACTATGACAGTTTTAACTTACTAGTACAGTTATATGACAACATGTCCTGAACGTTGGTGTTTGTGCGTGTGTGTTATGGTTTGTTAGATTTTGCAATGTTTTTATTATTGTTGGATTGGTTAATACTTGTATTATCATCTTTGTTTATAGTGAAACGTCGCACGAGATGCAGCTAATGACCGTATATTTTGTACATATAAGCAAGTCATATTCCATACTATGTATCGTTAATATAACGGCAAAAACAGCTCACCGTACTGGTAGTAGTACTTGGGTATGAAAGGTGATGTGTACTATGATATTGTCCATCATTTTGTTATAAGTTATCAGTTTTGAAACTGATCGAGTGTGACTGTTTTTAAGGTTATGTTTTGTACGGTTCTTTAACTGTTTATAGTTCTTGCATACCCGTAATCACCCTTAAAGTATATAACTGACCATGTTCCTGTTATCTAACTGATGGAATGTTTGCTGGTTTTATGATTTGGAACATGAAGCATGCTTTGTTCATTATTTATACATGTAAATAAATACGGACGTGTATTTCATGGAGTAATTGTGTTATTTATCACAGATTACCATTTTTCTGTTCCAATCTTTCAACTTTTTTCTCCATAATGTAGTATTGCTGTTGTTTTTTTCTGGTGTTTGCATTCTTAACACTGGTTGAAGCACCACTACAATGTATGTGTAACAGGTTTTCATGTAGCTTTGTTTATTATCGGTTTGGGAATATTTATCTTGACATGAAAATTCTGTTAAAATGTAATTTGCAATATTCTGTAATCAACTATCAGTAAACCCAGTTGTTATTTGCCCCACGATAGCAAATAAATTATAGTTTCTTGTGAGTTATACTAATGAATTATAATTTGCTGTCAATGTTTTATTCATGTTTTGAAGTTGTTTTTAATACCTAGGGGAAGTGTTGATTGAATATTCTGCACATTTGTGCAGTTGACAATTGTAAAACATGTTTTTATTTGGTCAATTGTTTGTAAAACATGTTTTTATTGGTCAATTCTTTGTAAAACCTGTTTTCATTTTAGTATTTATTTAATACATATTACTCCCAACTGTAAATATTGATACGGCCACCTATGCTACATACGATACAACATCTTTTATATCCAATAAATGGTTTCTTGTTCTTTCGTAGTTTGCCGAAACACAATTACTGGAAATATGTTCTAAATGATGTCCTTCATTTTCTATTTGTTTCTCTGTGGGTTATCCATATCAAAGTCCAAACTAAACTGAGGTTGAGGGGTTCTGAACCACCCTCTTGAGCCGCGCATAAATTAATACATGAATTGTGTGACTCATTCGCGGGATTGGAGGGGCGATACCAACACCATATCACACTTTTTTTTACAAATTTGCGGGTATCTTTTACGAATATGCCAACATCTTAAAACCCCATTGACAATGTATATGTACAATTTCACAAATACCATAATATAATACTTAACAAATATCATAGTAGTAGTACGCTGGAGAGATTGATGTGAAATAATTTGATTATTTCATTTTTAATAATTAAAAACGCTATCGAGCACACAAAAATCTAAACAGTTTGCTTAATTTACCGATACTTTCTAAGATTATTATCGTGATAAGCAAACAAACAATATCCTTGGTATGTTTTCTTTAATTTCAAATAATTTACAAAACATTGTTTAACCCCGAATATATATTCAATTGATTTCGCAATATTCTAATGTAATACAGCACTATGTGATACAAAATTATTTTTTCTAACAGATAATACCAAAAACATAACAACTAAGAACACTTTTGTACAGCTAAAATACTTTCAACATGCTACATAGCTGCATTCTGTACTATGTTACTACATACCGATCTTGTCAGGACACACGGGAAGTAGAATTATTAAAAATCAGGGGACGTTATCGAGGGAAAGGGCTATTGCAGTTATCACACCCTTCAGGTGCAGTATCACAGTCATCACACTCTTTTGTCAGTGCAGTAATTATGATACAACTTGCTTTACACAGTCATGTAATGCTGAATCTCAGATATTGTCATTCTTTTCTATTAATTTAAAGTGCATTCATCAATTCAAGGTTGTTACATACATTGTATGTGTGTTAGAATCAGTTGATCGATATTGGGATTAACTGATTTTTGCATGTAATTACTTAAGTATTTTTAGTAAAACTTGATTGGTCAATTGTTAGAAAGACATGTTTTCATTGGTATATTGTTTTGTAAAACATGTTTTCATTGGTCAATTTTTTGTAAAACATGTTTCATGTGACCGCTCTATTAACCTTAACCCAGCTTGATTGTACACGGCCCAAAATTATGCATACCTTCATACATGTTTATATGACTTCTTTATATGATTTGGGATACTTTTGTCTCTAGATATTTACACTGGATTGAAGACAGGTTACTGAAAATTGTTTATAATCATACAGTATGTATCCACTTCCCATGCAATGTTATGGTATGTATTTTATGCTACATTGATTGTTGTTTCAGCAATCAGATAAGATTTGAGCTGCATTTCAGTTAAATAAATTTAGTGATATATATCTCACTGTATTTGTTATCATTTTAAGTGAATGGAAGTAACCAATGATTATAGAGGAAAGGTGCAGACAAAATTAATGAGTGTAATAAAACAGAGGGCCATAACTGCCTTAAAATTGATCCAACATTTGGTGTCGATGATAAGCACAACTAGACTTGGTACTGATGAGTCATGCAAAGTTTTGTTGACATCAGACCATTGGTAACAGAGAAATAGTAATAACAAAATGTATATATGTAAACAAACAAAGGGCCATAACTCCCTTAAAAATAACCGGACCAACGTGCGCTGAAGATATGCACAACTATACAAGGAACTGATGAGTCATGCGAAGTTTGATTGAAATCCGACCGATGTTTACCGAGTAATAGCGCGGTCAAAAGTATTTATGTTATACGTGTCAAAAATGGCCATAACTCCCGTAAAGATCGCCGATGATATGGACTACTAGAATTGGTACTGATGAGTCATGCAAAGTTTGATTGAAATCCGACGATGGGTACCGATAAATAGCGCGGTCAAAAAGTATCAGTGTTATAAGTGTAAAAAAGGGCCATAACTCCCTTAACTTTTATCAGACCAATGATCGCTGATGATATGGACAACTAGACTTGGTACTGATGAGTCATGCAAAGTTTCATTGACATCCGATCAATGGTTGCAGAGCAATAGCTAGCGTGGACGATAATTATAAGTGTAAAAACAAACCAAAGAGCCATAGCTCCCTTAAAATGTGTCCGACCAACAAGCGCCGAGGATATGCACAACTAGTCTTGGTACTGATGAGTCATGCGTAGTCGCATTGAAATCCGACCAATGGTTACAGAGACATAGCGTGGACAAGAATTATAAGTGTTATAAGTGTAAAAACACAACACAGAGGGCCATTACTCCCTTAAATTTATCCGACCTACGAGCGCCGATGATATGCATAACTAGACTCGGTGCTGATGAGTCATGCAAAGTTTCATTAAAATCCGACCAATGCATTCAGAGTAATAGCGCGGACAAAATTATTCAGACCAACCAACCAAGAGACCAACCAACATCAAGCATGACTTCGATATAGCCCCCATATACTATGTACATTGTATCTGGGGGTATAATAAATTAGCTAACAATTACTGAATAAAACCATGACACTACTGATCAGACATGTTCATTGTGCAGAAAACAATTTAATACTAGTAATGGTACGAAACACTTGGGAAATTTAATACGATCGAAATGGTAGGGTACGAATCGGTCGATTACGAAACATTTGGACAGGCCGTCTTGAGTTATGACCTTACAGTTTATAAAATTATACAGTACGTACAAAGATAAAATAAAATGACACAAATAAAACCCAGAACTCACACTATGCGGGGTCAATAAAGACCCGTATAGGATTGAAGAACGATCGAACATCGTGAAATGCGCGGTGCGCGCCATTTTGCTTAAATTGTACACTACAGGGTCCGAAACACCGTCGTAAAGCAGGTGCAACAAGAACGAAAACGTTAAACATTGGATATAAGGGCCTACTATCCAAAAAGTTCTCATTCCACTAAATGATAGTTTAATGGAAACTGTTTTATCAAAGCACTTACTATATGTGTACTGTTTTATCAAAGCACTTACAGAGATCTTAAACTTACGCTCAAATTCCAATTCCTTATATTGCTTAAACAACTACACATTTGGGACTGGTATGGTTTTGTAAGCGTTCATTAACGGAATCATTGTTACTATTGCAGATCCATTGACCACTAATTGTAGTTGTTAAAGTCTTATAAACAAATTTAAATTTGGAGGTAAGTTTACTATTTCCGTAAGTGCTGTGGTGTTGTCTTAGTTTAGGAAGCGAGTATAAAGCTGTCTCAGCCATATGATATGATCCTTTAATTTTACAAAGGACTGCATGGTAATTTTTCAGCTCGCCATTATACTTCCTATTTCATTGTGCGATGACCGGACAATATGCCGACTCTATGATATGCCTAACCTCAAGCCTTTTTGGACGGCTGGTATTGATGCTTGTCTATACAGTGTTTATATAAGGTTTATGTTTTACATCTTTTTGTTATCTGTCACTGTGGCCTTTTTGTAAGAGGGCATGACATGGTGGGAAACTTTATTTACACTGTCCTGTTCTATAAGGTTATCTGTTGGGTAAATGTGAGGTTTGGTAAACTGCAAACGTTAAGCCCCTAGTGACATTAGTCGCTGTCCGTTGTGAGGCGGAAGCCCCTTAGTCAACAGTCCTGTGTGTGTGATTTGTCCACTTTATAGTATAAATAGAAAAAACAAGAGGTCGCTCACCTGAGTAACGTGTCTTTCTACGTAAACATGTTCAAGTCCCGTCGGTCACTGGCAGCCATTATTTTTTAACCATCACCATCAAAAATAGGAACTAGGTAGAACAAGGAACATTCATATGGAATTATATTGAAAATGGGCAGGTAGTTTTTGAGAAAAATAATTTAGAAGTTTTCTATATATGGCCATATAGTGGAAACCAGCGCCGCCCCTGGTAGCCATGTTTTTCAAACAAACTACATTCATATTTAGAATTTGGTAGAGTGTCACTCATAGTACATTACTCTGGAACTATATTGAAATCAGGTGAGCAGTTTCTGAGAAGACGATTTTTGAAGTTTTCTATATAGCCATATAGTGGAAATTAGCCCCGCCACTGGTGGTCATGGGTTTTATGCAATCAGCGTTAATGTTTTGAATTTAATAGTGGGCCACCCAATGAACATTTCTGTCAAGGTATATTGAAATCGGCCATGTAGTTTCTGAGAAGAAGTTTTCTACATTGTCATATATAGTGGAAATTAGCCGCGCCACTAGCGGCCATGTTTTTCATGGAATCAACATGTAAATTCGGAATTTTAGAGAGGGTCACCCATTAAACATATCCGTGAAATTATATTGAAATCGGCCCAGCAGTTTCTGAGAAGAAGAATTTCTAAGTGTTCTATATTGTCATATAGTGGAAATTAGCCCCGCCCTTGGTGGCTGTGTCTTATATTGAATCAACATGAAAATTAGGAATTTCGGAAAGGGTCACCCATTAAACATATTTGTGAAATTATATTGAAATCGGCCTAGCAGTTTCTGAGAAGAAGATTTTCGAAGTTTTCTGTATTGTCATATAGTCGAAATTAGCCCCGCCTCTGGCGGCCATGTATTTTATGGAACCAACATGAAAATTAGGAATTGTTGGAGGGGGTCACCCATTAAACATATCTGTGAAATCATATTGAAATCGGCCAAGTAGTTTTTTTGAGAAGAATATTCTCAAAGATTCCTTTATTGTCATACAGTGGAAATTATCCCCGCCCCTGGCGGCCATGTTTATCATGGAATCAACATGAAAATTAATAGTTTTGGAGAGGGTCACCGATTTAACATGTCTGTGAAACTATAATGAAATCGGCCAAGCAGTTTCTGAGAAGAAGATTTTCAAAATTTTCTATATTGACATATAATGGAAATTAGCCCCACCCCTAGCGGCCATGTTTTTTATAGAATCAACATGAAAATTAGGAATTGTTGGAGAGGGTCACCCATTAAACATGTCTGTAAAATTATTATGAAATCGGCCAAGTAATTACTAGTTTTTTATCCTGGGCCTTGTCTGGTCTGTGCCTTAATTTGTATTGTCTGTGCCTTTTTGTTTTCGTGTGTTACCCTGTTTCTCTTGGGTGTTGCTCCTGCCCGTAGTTTCGTATTTTCTTTAATTATTAAAATATGGGCATGGATCCGGATTTTGGCTGCAGTTCCGTCTATAGTGGAGTTTTCCAATCTTAAATAATTAACAATATCTCATTATTTCTAAGTATTCAATTTTTCACCGGGGCCACTTTCTTTGAAGCTAGGCTTTTATTCTTCGTATTCACTATTCGTCTCCTATCTGACTCGTTCGCGCTATTCGTACCCTTCATAAATATATATACCTTTGTCTCTTATTTTCGTGTCTTCTCCTGAAATCCGTGCTTGGTTTAATTAAGCTAAAACAAATGCGCTGCATTGTAATTATAGTATGAAACACTCCAGTACAATCCCCTCAAGCCACATTCTTTTCTCAAGGTTTAAATAGACCCACATTCCCCATGGGTCAGACAGGACCCCCTTCACAGAATCAGTCCCCCTTTGGCTCCGAGTCTGGTTTTAAGGGAATGAACCCAAGCGGAATGATGTTTAATCGACCCCCTATGCCAGGACCTGGTATTCCAAGTTCTATGCAGACTTCTTCACAAGTGGACAGATTTAGTGGCCCCCATATGGGGTCAGGCGAAGGTCCAGGTTTACCGTTCGGTCCGGACTTCACAGCAATGTTTAGACACCCTCCCCCAAGCAGTAGGTTTCCTCCTCCCCCCAACTTCCAGGCCCCGCCTCCAGATCACAACTTACAGTCGAATCAAAGTACAAACATGCCAACTGATGGTTCAATGAATAGACAAAGTGGAACGGGAAGCATGAACTCATTTCCTTCAAATAGCGCTTCCCATGGCAACCACTCAAATTTCCCACATGCTCCTGGTACAGAAAGACTACAGGGAGACAGGGTACCCAGTCAGCAGCAGATGCCTCCTCACCTACAGATGCCATTTTCTCCTCAGGTAACATTTTGAGAACTAACTCTTTAAATCCAGGGTTCCACTTGACTCGGTAGTAGGGGTTTTGGCCCCTGAAACTTCCAAAAAGCCATATTTTGACCCTCAGGATTTTGGTTTGAAGGGTCATTTTCTCTTAAAATCATTGGTATTTTGCCTATAAAATGGAAAAATTTAGTCGGAAGTATCAAAATGACCATTCAGATTCAGAATCTAGTGGTACCCCTATCCTAATTATAGACAGAGATCCTACAAATTTTCTGCATTAGAAAGGTTAAACTTTTCTACTGAAAATAAAAATTATTTGAAGAAAACAGTTGAAATATTGACTTAGTTATGTTCATTTGAAATTTCAAAGCTGAATTTCAACAATGGAAATTAAACAATGGAACAATTTTTAAAAAAAACCAAGGTGTTGGGATTTGTTCAAATGATGCCCGTAATAGTCTTGCAACTTGTGTGCCTCATTAGAATCTATTTTAAAGGCAAATAATCAACCAGCTCCACAAAGTTTACAGGTTTACTTGTACATATTTATATAACAAGAATTGGTACAAGAATGTACATTAAATTTTATACAAAATAAAAATGTATTTGAACTTGCAAAAGTTATCAATACGTGTATATGCAATCTATTTGCAACTAAGTATACTTCTTATTGCTGTTAATTGTATGTATTTAAAACGTTCATTATGTTTATTTGTTTAGAATCAGTTCATGAGTCCATTTCAAGGCGGTATGGGATATCCTCCAATGTCTACCAACAATATGAAGTCTCCATTGGAAGGGTTATTTGGTAAACCTAAGTTTGCACAAGAAGATATACCACAAAACATGGCAGAAATCATTGGTACTCTCAGTAAAATGGCAATACAGGTAGGCTTCACTTGTTCATCTTTTATCTCAGGCGGACGGACGGACAGACAGACAGACATTTATAATACCGTATTTGTAATTGCATTTTTATCATGCAAATACTCATTCATAAGTGTTTTACAGCCACACTTAATTAAGGCATGGTTAAAACAATTTCAAATGGATTAAAACATGCAAGTCAAAATAACATGAGTAGAATGTGAGAGGAATATTTCTATTGTTTTTCAGCCACTATTAGTAGACTTAGTCATTTCAGGATTGTAGGAAAATAATTATGTACATTAATTACCTATAAATGTTGTTCCCCTTGAAGTCTAAAAAGATAGTATACAATAGAACTTTGATGTCTCAGACTGCCTTCAGACCAGGAAAATAGTTCAAATACCCGGTGCCCGTTGCCTAACCAAACAGTTATGTAACACTTTGTAGCGCTATGCTAGGAAATGACTTGCTTAAAAAAAAAGCACTTCGTAGCAGACGAAGCTGAAAAATTATATGCTACCGGTGAGCGCTCACAGATAGCAGACAGTTGAATAGCAAAGCACTACTGAAGTGGTACGTTGCACAAGAAAGCGCTCGGTTGCGTTCGCCTAGAAAAGTGTTGAGAAACGGTATGCTATCGGACAGCACTGCTCGCTCGTAGTGTGTGGTTGCATAGACGTAGTAAAGCGCGCAATTATTAAAGCGGCTTGGTTAGGCAACGGGCTCATGTATTAATAGAACATCATCAATTTGCCAAGACTGAAGAACCTGTTTGAGGTATCTAGGGTGTTTGAGGCATCAAAGTTCTTCTGGTATCAGTGCGGTATTGTACATGATCTACATTTTATAGCCTCATATACATGTATTTAATGTTTTGATAGCAGCCACGGAGGGATAGCTCGTCATACATTATCTATCATTTTCTAGTCTCGTATACTGTAAAATCATTTAATTTCAATGGGACAAAATTTCGTGGTTTTTGCGAAAAAGAGCATTTCGTGGGAACATAATTTGTAGGATTTCGGATTTCAAGAAAAAAAAGGTCAAAATTCACACAAATTATCAAAAATCATTTAAATATCAAACAGATGTAATAATTGTTTTATTACACATTGATCTATGCAAGTAAACTTCCCAAAAAACATTGTCTTGTACCTGACTGAACTTGAAAACAAGTATGGCAGCCAATGTAAACTGGACCTCTTTAATATTGGTATAATCGGTCACCTTAACATTCCCGGGCATTGTATGCAAACAGAACTACAAGTACAAAATAAATCACTGAATAATTTTATTTCACATCTAAACAACCAGGTGGTAAAAGTTTAATTGCATCTTATTATTCATTGAAGATCATTCACGAAACGAAATCCATGAAATTATATCCCCAATGTATATCAACGAGTTTACATTGTTACATGTTTTCTTTGCAGCCACCGAGGGAGAATGTTCTACCACCCACACATATAGGTGCTTCAAGCTTTCAAGGTCATGCTGAGGTTAGAATCGTATTTTCTGTGTGAACAAGTAACATCTAGTTACTGATGAAACCTTTCCCAATTGATTACAATATTGAAGAGCTGTCAATTGCTCCTGGGAAGTCTCATGTTTGTTCTGCAGGGCTTTTTTTCACTATTTACGAGGGGCCTATATTAGGCCCCTTCACAATTTGCTATAGGCCCCTTTCACAAACCTAAAAGGCCCCTTAATTCACAATTAGAATTTGCGTCATGGTTTTTGTAAAATCAACTTTACAAAGCACCAAACAAACAAATTAGAGATAACAGTCATATATTCCTGTACAGGACTTGATATAAGGTATTATATCATAGATACATGCAGGTTTGGGAAAAGTTGACAAAAAATGAACAATATCTGAAAAATTTTGTATCATAATTTGGTGATTTAACGTAGTTTTTCACAATTTGAAAAGTTTCCGCGCCTACTGAATTTTCACAAAACAAAAGGGCTTGGGCCTCTTCACAATTCAGCGAAAAAAAGCCCTGGTGCTACTGTATGCTTCCATCTGTTGAACTGTAGTAACACCCATTGTGTTAGGTCAGTTTGGTTATTTATAGCATTTCCTGTATTTGTAATAGTGCCTTCACGCCTCTTATCTGGAATTCTAGGATCTTTTAAATATAATTAATCTTAACATGCCACTTTCATTTCTAATATTATTAAAATAGAATTAACTTATAATTGATACAATACTAATATTTTGTTTTCTTATTTTAGGGTACTCCGAAACCAGACAGCTTTTATTCTTCGCAAAGAAGGTATTCTATTTTAATATTTATTTACTAAAATCGTATAGTCATGCATATCTACTTTTCAGCAAGAACGATATTAAAGCTTGATCGGTTTGAATACTTGGGGGTTTCAATCTTGTATTACACTCCTAAAAGAGACAATATTTTTTCTGAAATCTCTTTTTGCATTAAACTTCCCTAGAATAGATGCTCTTTGTTTATCTGCATGAATGTAACCTAAGGCTAAGCAAACACAGGAATCAAACTCAGTTTACCTAGTGTATCATCTGTGCTTGTTGAGCAGGGTTTTATAACAATGTAACTTGTGTCCTGAACTTGACAAAGTACATGGCCATGGTTGGAACGTGTTTTGCATAGTAGTTCATATTCAGTTTTTTTATAGCTGAAACTAGGTCTTTCAGCTTTTTGACAGTGGCCGAGTATTAAGTGCTCTTAACTACCAAGCCTGAGGTTCTTGGTTCGAATCTCTGCCTGGTACTCGACATTTCAGAAACGCTTCACAGTTTTTCTCACCCAAGTAGAGATGGACTGGTTGGTAACCCAGAGATAGTCGGCCTTGTATTGGTGCTATACACCTGGCACGTTAAAGAACCAAGGGGTCTTTTTGGAAAGAGCTAGGGTAGTGCATAAAGATTTCTTATAACAAAGATCACGCAAATTTTCTGTCTCTTTCAAACTTTCTCAGTTGAACACAAAAATAAATCTCAACAAAACTCTGATGCTAGATGATATACATTCTTGTTTGCAGCTCGTCAGTTCCAGCAGTGAACATTGATATAGAACCTAAGGTGAATGAGGCACCTCCTGTATCCACACAGTCACAGCAACAACCACCAGGGACATACTCTCTCTTCAGTGGTTCACCCTGGCTCTCATCTGGCGACTCCAAAAGTAAGTTGTTTCGTAATATCTAGGGGTCCTATTATTCCGGAATAATTCTGAATTCTGCACTAGAAAGAATGCACTTTTCTGCAGATAATAAAAGTTATTTGGTTAAACAATACAAAGAATTGGCAAAGTTAATACTCGTTTGAAGTTTCATGAGCTGAAGTTTAACAATAAAACCATGTTTAAAACACAGTCTCTCTACAGTGGTTCACACTGGCTCTCATCTTGTGACTCCAAAAGTAAGTGTTTTTGTACACAATTGTTATTTGACCTTTCACTCTGGACACTGATTGCTTAGCTTATTTAACTACATACCCGTAATTCTGATAATAGGTCAGTTATATTGTATTTGTTATAATGCTCATAATTTGAGAATAATTACTGATTGATTAATTGACCTGGGGTAGTATTCAATATTCAATTTGATCTTATTTGACTTAAGGATGAGGACAGACAACCAATCAGATCACACTATATCAAACTCTTGATCAGTAACAGGTGATATGATTGGCCATCCTTATCCTCAAATAAGATAAGATCAATATTGAATACCTTTTCAGGACCTGAAAAATGTACTCTTAATTTTATGGTTCTCTTATTATTGAAGAGGTCTTTAGGCATACAAGGTTGTACTGTATATATTTTATAGTACCATAGTTAAATGTTTTTATCCCTTGCAGGTCTGGGATCTTCACCGTTCTCCTCCGAGTCCAGTAGTATACGTAACTCACCCGACCCTAATTCTGACGCATATATTATGGGAGAGGGCAAAGGTCAGGGGTTAGATATGGGGCTGAGATTTGGCAGTGCAGATGAACGAGGCATGAAGCAGACAGAGCACCCACAACATGGACCCTTCTTCCAGAACAATGTTCAGGTAAGGCCCTTAAACATTCTTAAAGCTCAACACACTTGACCAGTCCCCAGTGTAAATAACGCTACAACCATATATTGTCAAATATTTTGTTGTCAAATATTTTGTTGTGCGAATTCATTGTATTTACGCATATGGCAGTGGCTATTCTTACGGGCCCCAGTGGCTATTCTTACGGCTCTCCCATAAGAATAGCAAAATCGCCCTTGAGTGACAATCCTACGGCTGTTTTATTTAAATGTACTAATCTCTTTAAAGCGATTACCTGATATATATATATGTATGTGATTTGTTTAACGTTTTGAAGCTGGACACACTTTCAGTATGCATTCAGGCTCATTTCAAAATGATTGAACCCACATGTCAAAAATTTTGTCGTATTGTAATTATCATCAATGTTAAAACTTATATAACGGCAAACAGGACAGAAATGATTGATAAATTTGATGTATAATGTGATAATTATCCTCTTCTTAATAATAGTCATTATCATTGTAACTTTGAGTAAAGAAATAATAAGTAATGTTCGACATGTACCTTAACAATACGATTTTAATTAACATTAGGTGTTAAATTCCTAGTCTGTTCCATGGAGCTGAATAGCAAAAAGTTAATTTGTAGTGTAACGCGTGAAAGGGTCAATTAAATTGTGTAATTGCTGCATATAAGCTAAGCAGAAAATATACGCATTGTCATTATAACCACTACGGCTTCCTTCTTAATTTCGGTATTCGAGAAAAATTCTCGCCTTTCAAAGACTTAGAAAGTAAAGAAAAATATCAAATTCACAATTCAGTTTTACTGGCATAGTTATAGATCCATTCAGTCTGCAAAAACTCGTTGTTCGAAAAAAAAATTTAATGAACAAATTAGGTATAGTTACATAACTGACAGTTGTATTCATGGTGGCGGAGAGTTCCGGTTATAGACATTCATAGTAAGTCACTGTTTTTATTATACATCATAGGAGCGATAATTTAACACCAAATGTTGATTAACATTCTATTGTTAAGGTACCACGTGTACAGATCGAAAATTACTTATACTCAGTAGGAGATCGGTACATTGAATGATTTAAATAAAACATCCGTAAGAATAGTCATTCGCGGGCTGTTTTGCTATTCTTACGGGAGAGCTGTAAGAATAGCCATTAAAGTATATTCAATGTTTTTAAAACCAAAATTAAATCCTTCCATTGGTCAACTCAATTCTCTTGGAATTGAAATTTGAACGTGAGTTTTGAGTGGTTTGTTAAAAGAGTACCCTGGGTACTGTTTTATCAAAGCACTTACGAAAATAATAAAGTTACGCTCAAATTTTAATTCTTTATAATTCTTTAACTACTGCAAATTGGTGATGGATATGGTTTGTAGGAGTTTATTAACTAAATCAGTATTGATATTGCATATCCCTTTACCACACTTTATAATTGTAAACAAATTATAAAGAATTTAAATTTGATCGTAAGTTTACGATTTCCGTAAGTCATTTGATAAAACAGTACCCTGGTGTACAATGTATGGTCAATTTCAGTGTGTGGTTGAATATATCTCACAATCTGGTCAGCAGCTACATTTTTTGTGTCCCATTTATTCCAAAAAGTATTTGTATGTCACAATGGAACAAAGTGGGGGTAATATAGAAACGTAGGTTTGAAAAAATATGCTAATTTTAGTTAAGAGAATCATGCCCTAATCTCCCGAAGCATCTCAAGTATTTTTCTATCTATCTATTTTGTTATGCAAATTTTGATCCTTGTATCCCATGGAAATTATCTTAAAGACACATGATACTATTTGTGATGGAATTTAGCTCCGATGGAGATGTTTTGGGAGATGGGTGCCGCGTAAATTTTTTGTTCGAGATATAGGAACCGCCCGCGAGTGACTATTTTTATGGCAGTTTAAGTTAAATGTACCGATCTCCTATACCTAATTTTCGATCTGTACCTTAACAACAGAATTAACACTTATCGCTCCTATGATGTATGATAAAAACATTGGCTTACTTTGAATGTTTATGACGTAAACTCGCTGCCTCCATGAATACAACTGTAAATCAGTTATGTATACCTAATTCGTTCATCGGAGTCTGAATGGATCTAAAATCATGTCTGTAAAACTGAACATTTTGTGACTTGATATTTTTCTAATTTACTTTCTAAGTCTTTGAACGACAAGAATTGTTCTTCAATCACGAAATTAACGAGGAATTCGTAGTTGTTATAATGACAATGCGTATATTTTCCGTTTAGCTGATTTGCAGCAAATACACAGTTGCTCAAAATCTAGAAATTTCATTGACTCTTCTACGCGTTATACTACAAATTAACTATTGCTATTCAGCTCCGAGGAAAAGACTAGGAATTTAACACTTAATGTTAATTAACATTCTATTGTTAAGGTACGGGTCGAAAATTACTTTAAATTTCTTTTATCAAAGTTACAATGATAATGACTATATTAAAGAAGAGGATTAATTATCACATTATATATCAAAGACATCAGTCATTTTTGTCCTGTTAGCTGGTTGACTTAATATAAGTTTTGACTCCTCGAACAGAGTAAAACTTTTGACACGTGGTTTTATTCATTTTGAAATGAGACTGAATGCATACTGAAAATGTGTGTCCAGTATAAAAACGTGAAACAAATCAAATGCATACATATATTAGGTAATCGCTTTAAAGAGATTGGTACATTTAAATAAAACAGCCATAAGAATAGACAGTCACAGGCGATTTTGCTATTCTTACGGGAGAGCCGTAATAATAGCCTGAGAGGCTATTCCTACGGGCCCTGAAGAATTAGCCACTGCCTAATCTTAAACAGACTAAAGTCAAGAAGTCGTTATACTGTTCCTGTATATTTTCAGTCGATCTGGCAAGCGCAGTCACCATTAGAACGTCTCCTTGAGCTGCAGAAACAGCAGAGGCAGACCGAACCACATTGAAAATCTGCAAACAACATATTGCAGGTTCTTCTCTTGGAAAATCAAGGACTTAGTTACCTTGGTTTCAAAATACACAAGGTTTACGTATGTAAACAAAGGTGTGTAGCTAAAAAATAGCTAACAATAAAATAAGCAGATGAGGATTATTTTCTGCATCAGAAAGTGAATAAAGAAGGGAAAAATGATATATAAGAAAACAGGTGATGTTTTCCTCTATATGAAGGTTGGACGTGATGGCATAAATATTACATTGATAAAAATGTCGGTAGAGCTGTAATGTATTCTTTATCAACGTAAGGGAATGTGAGGATTATAGTGTTAACTAGTTGCATCGTTCTGTGATAGAGAATATACATATATAGACATTGTGTAGCAGTAATCGGACTTATATATCTAATATGACTACGGTCTATACCATATACACTACAGTATGCTGGGCATGGTCATAGTTTGAACATGTTCTGTAAAACTGTGCGGTAATAGTGTTATTCCACTATGACAGTTTTAACTTACTAGTACAGTTATATGACAGCATGTCCTGAACGTTGGTGTTTGTGCGTGTGTGTTATGGTTTGTTAGATTTTGCAATGTTTTTATTATTGTTGGATTGGTTAATACTTGTATTATCATCTTTGTTTATAGTGAAACGTCGCACGAGATGCAGCTAATGACCGTATATTTTGTACATATAAGCAAGTCATACTCCATACTATGTATCGTTAATATAACGGCAAAAACAGCTCACCGTACTGGTAGTAGTACTTGGGTATGAAAGGTGATGTGTACTATGATATTGTCCATCATTTTGTTATAAGTTATCAGTTTTGAAACTGATCGAGTGTGACTGTTTTAAAGGTTATGTTTTGTACGGTTCTTTAACTGTTTATAGTTCTTGCATACCCGTAATCACCCTTAAAGTATATAACTGACCATGTTCCTGTTATCTAACTGATGGAATGTTTGCTGGTTTTATGATTTGGAACATGAAGCATGCTTTGTTCATTATTTATACATGTAAATAAATACGGACGTGTATTTCATGGAGTAATTGTGTTATTTATCACAGATTACCATTTTTCTGTTCGAATCTTTCAACTTTTTTCTCCATAATGTAGTATTGCTGTTGTTTTTTCTGGTGTTTGCATTCTTAACACTGGTTGAAGCACCACTACAATGTATGTGTAACAGGTTTTTATGTAGCTTTGTTTATTTTCGGTTTGGGAATATTTATCTTGACATGAAAATTCTGTTAAAATGTAATTTGCAATATTCTGTAATCAACTATCAGTAAACCCAGTTGTTATTTGCCCCACGATAGCAAATAAATTATAGTTTCTTGTGAGTTATACTAATGAATTATAATTTGCTGTCAATGTTTTATTCATGTTTTGAAGTTGTTTTTAATACCTAGGGGAAGTGTTGATTGAATATTCTGCACATTTGTGCAGTTGACAATTGTAAAACATGTTTTTATTTGGTCAATTGTTTGTAAAACATGTTTTTATTGGTCAATTCTTTGTAAAACCTGTTTTCATTTTAGTATTTATTTAATACATATTACTCCCAACTGTAAATATTGATACGGCCACCTATGCTACATACGATACAACATCTTTTATATCCAATAAATGGTTTCTTGTTCTTTCGTAGTTTGCCGAAACACAATTACTGGAAATATGTTCTAAATGATGTCCTTCATTTTCTATTTGTTTTTTCTGTGGGTTATCCATATCAAAGTCCAAACTAAACTGAGGTTGAGGGGTTCTGAACCACCCTCTTGAGCCGCGCATAAATTAATACATGAATTGTGTGACTCATTCGCGGGATTGGAGGGGCGATACAAACACCATATCACACTTTTTTTTACAAATTTGCGGGTATCTTTTACGAATATGCCAACATCTTAAAACCCCATTGACAATGTATATGTACAATTTCACAAATACCATAATATAATACTTAACAAATATCATAGTAGTAGTACGCTGGAGAGATTGATGTGAAATAATTTGATTATTTCATTTTTAATAATTAAAAACGCTATCGAGCACACACAAATCTAAACAGTTTGCTTAATTTACCAGATACTTTCTAAGATTATTATCGTGATAAGCAAACAAACAATATCCTTGGTATGTTTTCTTTAATTCCAAATAATTTACAAAACATTGTTTAACCCCGAATATATATTCAATTGATTTCGCAATATTCTAATGTAATACAGCACTATGTGATACAAAATTATTTTTTCTAACAGATAATACCAAAAACATAACAAATAAGAACACTTTTGTACAGCTAAAATACTTTCAACATGCTACATAGCTGCATTCTGTACTATGTTACTACATACCGATCTTGTCAGGACACCCCGGAAGTAGAATTATTAAAAATCAGGGGACGTTATCGAGGGAAAGGGCTATTGCAGTTATCACACCCTTCAGGTGCAGTATCACAGTCATCACACTCTTTCGTCAGTGCAGTAATTATGATACAACTTGCTTTACACAGTCATGTAATGCTGAATCTCAGATATTGTCATTCTTTTCTATTAATTTAAAGTGCATTCATCAATTCAAGGTTGTTACATATGTGTGTTAGAATCAGTTGATCGATATTGGGATTAACTGATTTTTGCATGTAATTACTTAAGTATGTTTAGTAAAACATGATTGGTCAATTGTTAGAAAGACATGTTTTCATTGGTATATTGTTTTGTAAAACATGTTTTCATTGGTCAATTTTTTGTAAAACATGTTTCATGTGACCGCTCTATTAACCTTAACCCAGCTTGATTGTACACGGCCCAAAATTATGCATACCTTCATACATGTTTATATGACTTCTTTATATGATTTGGGATACTTTTGTCTCTAGATATTTACACTGGATTGAAGACAGGTTACTGAAAATTGTTTATAATCATACAGTATGTATCCACTTCCCATGCAATGTTATGGTATGTATTTTATGCTACATTGATTGTTGTTTCAGCATTCAGATAAGATTTGAGCTGCATTTCAGTTAAATAAATTTAGTGATATATATCTCACTGTATTTGTTATTATTTTAAGTGAATGGAAGTAACCAATGATTATAGAGGAAAGGTGCAGACAAAATTTATGAGTGTACTAAAACAGAGGGCCATAACTGCCTTAAAATTGATCCAACATTTGGTGTCGATGATAAGCACAACTAGACTTGGTACTGATGAGTTATGCAAAGTTTTGTTGACATCAGACCATTGGTAACAGAGAAATAGTAATAACAAAATGTATATATGTAAACAAACAAAGGGCCATAACTCCCTTAAAAATAACCGGACCAACGTGCGCTGAAGATATGCACAACTATACAAGGAACTGATGAGTCATGCGAAGTTTGATTGAAATCCGACCGATGTTTACCGAGTAATAGCGCGGTCAAAAAGTATTTATGTTATACGTGTCAAAAAATGGCCATAACTCCCGTAAAGGTCGCCGATGATATGGACTACTAGAATTGGTACTGATGAGTCATGCAAAGTTTGATTGAAATCCGACGATGGGTACCGATAAATAGCGCGGTCAAAAAGTATCAGTGTTATAAGTGTAAAAAAGGGCCATAACTCCCTTAACTTTTATCAGACCAATGATCGCTGATGATATGGACAACTAGACTTGGTACTGATGAGTCATGCAAAGTTTCATTGACATCCGATCAATGGTTGCAGAGCAATAGCTAGCGTGGACGATAATTATAAGTGTAAAAACAAACCAAAGAGCCATAGCTCCCTTAAAATGTGTCCGACCAACAAGCGCCGAGGATATGCACAACTAGTCTTGGTACTGATGAGTCATGCGTAGTCGCATTGAAATCCGACCAATGGTTACAGAGACATAGCGTGGACAAGAATTATAAGTGTTATAAGTGTAAAAACACAACACAGAGGGCCATTACTCCCTTAAATTTATCCGACCTACGAGCGCCGATGATATGCATAACTAGACTCGGTGCTGATGAGTCATGCAAAGTTTCATTAAAATCCGACCAATGCATTCAGAGTAATAGCGCGGACAAAATTATTCAGACCAACCAACCAAGAGACCAACCAACATCAAGCATGACTTCGATATAGCCCCCATATACTATGTACATTGTATCTGGGGGTATAATAAATTAGCTAACAATTACTGAATAAAACCATGACACTACTGATCAGACATGTTCATTGTGCAGAAAACAATTTAATACTAGTAATGGTACGAAACACTTGGGAAATTTAATACGATCGAAATGGTAGGGTACGAATCGGTCGATTACGAAACATTTGGACAGGCCGTCTTGAGTTATGACCTTACAGTTTATAAAATTATACAGTACGTACAAAGATAAAATAAAATGACACAAATAAAACCCAGAACTCACACTATGCGGGGTCAATAAAGACCCGTATAGGATTGAAGAACGATCGAACATCGTGAAATGCGCGGTGCGCGCCATTTTGCTTAAATTGTACACTACAGGGTCCGAAACACCGTCGTAAAGCAGGTGCAACAAGAACGAAAACGTTAAACATTGGATATAAGGGCCTACTATCCAAAAAGTTCTCATTCCACTAAATGATAGTTTAATGGAAACTGTTTTATCAAAGCACTTACTATATGTGTACTGTTTTATCAAAGCACTTACAGAGATCTTAAACTTACGCTCAAATTCCAATTCCTTATATTGCTTAAACAACTACACATTTGGGACTGGTATGGTTTTGTAAGCGTTCATTAACGGAATCATTGTTACTATTGCAGATCCATTGACCACTAATTGTAGTTGTTAAAGTCTTATAAACAAATTTAAATTTGGAGGTAAGTTTACTATTTCCGTAAGTGCTGTGGTGTTGTCTTAGTTTAGGAAGCGAGTATAAAGCTGTCTCAGCCATATGATATGATCCTTTAATTTTACAAAGGACTGCATGGTAATTTTTCAGCTCGCCATTATACTTCCTATTTCATTGTGCGATGACCGGACAATATGCCGACTCTATGATATGCCTAACCTCAAGCCTTTTTGGACGGCTGGTATTGATGCTTGTCTATACAGTGTTTATATAAGGTTTATGTTTTACATCTTTTTGTTATCTGTCACTGTGGCCTTTTTGTAAGAGGGCATGACATGGTGGGAAACTTTATTTACACTGTCCTGTTCTATAAGGTTATCTGTTGGGTAAATGTGAGGTTTGGTAAACTGCAAACGTTAAGCCCCTAGTGACATTAGTCGCTGTCCGTTGTGAGGCGGAAGCCCCTTAGTCAACAGTCCTGTGTGTGTGATTTGTCCACTTTATAGTATAAATAGAAAAAACAAGAGGTCGCTCACCTGAGTAACGTGTCTTTCTACGTAAACATGTTCAAGTCCCGTCGGTCACTGGCAGCCATTATTTTTTAACCATCACCATCAAAAATAGGAACTAGGTAGAACAAGGAACATTCATATGGAATTATATTGAAAATGGGCAGGTAGTTTTTGAGAAAAATAATTTAGAAGTTTTCTATATATGGCCATATAGTGGAAACCAGCGCCGCCCCTGGTAGCCATGTTTTTCAAACAAACTACATTCATATTTAGAATTTGGTAGAGTGTCACTCATAGTACATTACTCTGGAACTATATTGAAATCAGGTGAGCAGTTTCTGAGAAGACGATTTTTGAAGTTTTCTATATAGCCATATAGTGGAAATTAGCCCCGCCACTGGTGGTCATGTGTTTTATGCAATCAGCGTTAATGTTTTGAATTTAATAGTGGGCCACCCAATGAACATTTCTGTCAAGGTATATTGAAATCGGCCATGTAGTTTCTGAGAAGAAGTTTTCTACATTGTCATATATAGTGGAAATTAGCCGCGCCACTAGCGGCCATGTTTTTCATGGAATCAACATGTAAATTCGGAATTTTAGAGAGGGTCACCCATTAAACATATCCGTGAAATTATATTGAAATCGGCCCAGCAGTTTCTGAGAAGAAGAATTTCTAAGTGTTCTATATTGTCATATAGTGGAAATTAGCCCCGCCCTTGGTGGCTGTGTCTTATATTGAATCAACATGAAAATTAGGAATTTCGGAAAGGGTCACCCATTAAACATATTTGTGAAATTATATTGAAATCGGCCTAGCAGTTTCTGAGAAGAAGATTTTCGAAGTTTTCTGTATTGTCATATAGTCGAAATTAGCCCCGCCTCTGGCGGCCATGTATTTTATGGAACCAACATGAAAATTAGGAATTGTTGGAGGGGGTCACCCATTAAACATATCTGTGAAATCATATTGAAATCGGCCAAGTAGTTTTTTTGAGAAGAATATTCTCAAAGATTCCTTTATTGTCATACAGTGGAAATTATCCCCGCCCCTGGCGGCCATGTTTATCATGGAATCAACATGAAAATTAATAGTTTTGGAGAGGGTCACCGATTTAACATGTCTGTGAAACTATAATGAAATCGGCCAAGCAGTTTCTGAGAAGAAGATTTTCAAAATTTTCTATATTGACATATAATGGAAATTAGCCCCACCCCTAGCGGCCATGTTTTTTATAGAATCAACATGAAAATTAGGAATTGTTGGAGAGGGTCACCCATTAAACATGTCTGTAAAATTATTATGAAATCGGCCAAGTAATTACTAGTTTTTTATCCTGGGCCTTGTCTGGTCTGTGCCTTAATTTGTATTGTCTGTGCCTTTTTGTTTTCGTGTGTTACCCTGTTTCTCTTGGGTGTTGCTCCTGCCCGTAGTTTCGTATTTTCTTTAATTATTAAAATATGGGCATGGATCCGGATTTTGGCTGCAGTTCCGTCTATAGTGGAGTTTTCCAATCTTAAATAATTAACAATATCTCATTATTTCTAAGTATTCAATTTTTCACCGGGGCCACTTTCTTTGAAGCTAGGCTTTTATTCTTCGTATTCACTATTCGTCTCCTATCTGACTCGTTCGCGCTATTCGTACCCTTCATAAATATATATACCTTTGTCTCTTATTTTCGTGTCTTCTCCTGAAATCCGTGCTTGGTTTAATTAAGCTAAAACAAATGCGCTGCATTGTAATTATAGTATGAAACACTCCAGTACAATCCCCTCAAGCCACATTCTTTTCTCAAGGTTTAAATAGACCCACATTCCCCATGGGTCAGACAGGACCCCCTTCACAGAATCAGTCCCCCTTTGGCTCCGAGTCTGGTTTTAAGGGAATGAACCCAAGCGGAATGATGTTTAATCGACCCCCTATGCCAGGACCTGGTATTCCAAGTTCTATGCAGACTTCTTCACAAGTGGACAGATTTAGTGGCCCCCATATGGGGTCAGGCGAAGGTCCAGGTTTACCGTTCGGTCCGGACTTCACAGCAATGTTTAGACACCCTCCCCCAAGCAGTAGGTTTCCTCCTCCCCCCAACTTCCAGGCCCCGCCTCCAGATCACAACTTACAGTCGAATCAAAGTACAAACATGCCAACTGATGGTTCAATGAATAGACAAAGTGGAACGGGAAGCATGAACTCATTTCCTTCAAATAGCGCTTCCCATGGCAACCACTCAAATTTCCCACATGCTCCTGGTACAGAAAGACTACAGGGAGACAGGGTACCCAGTCAGCAGCAGATGCCTCCTCACCTACAGATGCCATTTTCTCCTCAGGTAACATTTTGAGAACTAACTCTTTAAATCCAGGGTTCCACTTGACTCGGTAGTAGGGGTTTTGGCCCCTGAAACTTCCAAAAAGCCATATTTTGACCCTCAGGATTTTGGTTTGAAGGGTCATTTTCTCTTAAAATCATTGGTATTTTGCCTATAAAATGGAAAAATTTAGTCGGAAGTATCAAAATGACCATTCAGATTCAGAATCTAGTGGTACCCCTATCCTAATTATAGACAGAGATCCTACAAATTTTCTGCATTAGAAAGGTTAAACTTTTCTACTGAAAATAAAAATTATTTGAAGAAAACAGTTGAAATATTGACTTAGTTATGTTCATTTGAAATTTCAAAGCTGAATTTCAACAATGGAAATTAAACAATGGAACAATTTTTAAAAAAAACCAAGGTGTTGGGATTTGTTCAAATGATGCCCGTAATAGTCTTGCAACTTGTGTGCCTCATTAGAATCTATTTTAAAGGCAAATAATCAACCAGCTCCACAAAGTTTACAGGTTTACTTGTACATATTTATATAACAAGAATTGGTACAAGAATGTACATTAAATTTTATACAAAATAAAAATGTATTTGAACTTGCAAAAGTTATCAATACGTGTATATGCAATCTATTTGCAACTAAGTATACTTCTTATTGCTGTTAATTGTATGTATTTAAAACGTTCATTATGTTTATTTGTTTAGAATCAGTTCATGAGTCCATTTCAAGGCGGTATGGGATATCCTCCAATGTCTACCAACAATATGAAGTCTCCATTGGAAGGGTTATTTGGTAAACCTAAGTTTGCACAAGAAGATATACCACAAAACATGGCAGAAATCATTGGTACTCTCAGTAAAATGGCAATACAGGTAGGCTTCACTTGTTCATCTTTTATCTCAGGCGGACGGACGGACAGACAGACAGACATTTATAATACCGTATTTGTAATTGCATTTTTATCATGCAAATACTCATTCATAAGTGTTTTACAGCCACACTTAATTAAGGCATGGTTAAAACAATTTCAAATGGATTAAAACATGCAAGTCAAAATAACATGAGTAGAATGTGAGAGGAATATTTCTATTGTTTTTCAGCCACTATTAGTAGACTTAGTCATTTCAGGATTGTAGGAAAATAATTATGTACATTAATTACCTATAAATGTTGTTCCCCTTGAAGTCTAAAAAGATAGTATACAATAGAACTTTGATGTCTCAGACTGCCTTCAGACCAGGAAAATAGTTCAAATACCCGGTGCCCGTTGCCTAACCAAACAGTTATGTAACACTTTGTAGCGCTATGCTAGGAAATGACTTGCTTAAAAAAAAAGCACTTCGTAGCAGACGAAGCTGAAAAATTATATGCTACCGGTGAGCGCTCACAGATAGCAGACAGTTGAATAGCAAAGCACTACTGAAGTGGTACGTTGCACAAGAAAGCGCTCGGTTGCGTTCGCCTAGAAAAGTGTTGAGAAACGGTATGCTATCGGACAGCACTGCTCGCTCGTAGTGTGTGGTTGCATAGACGTAGTAAAGCGCGCAATTATTAAAGCGGCTTGGTTAGGCAACGGGCTCATGTATTAATAGAACATCATCAATTTGCCAAGACTGAAGAACCTGTTTGAGGTATCTAGGGTGTTTGAGGCATCAAAGTTCTTCTGGTATCAGTGCGGTATTGTACATGATCTACATTTTATAGCCTCATATACATGTATTTAATGTTTTGATAGCAGCCACGGAGGGATAGCTCGTCATACATTATCTATCATTTTCTAGTCTCGTATACTGTAAAATCATTTAATTTCAATGGGACAAAATTTCGTGGTTTTTGCGAAAAAGAGCATTTCGTGGGAACATAATTTGTAGGATTTCGGATTTCAAGAAAAAAAAGGTCAAAATTCACACAAATTATCAAAAATCATTTAAATATCA
This sequence comes from Spisula solida, assembly GCA_947247005.1. Taxonomy (NCBI): domain Eukaryota; kingdom Metazoa; phylum Mollusca; class Bivalvia; order Venerida; family Mactridae; genus Spisula; species Spisula solida. The sequence continues at coordinate 38,263,304 of OX365959.1, read as the reverse complement.
AACAGATGTAATAATTGTTTTATTACACATTGATCTATGCAAGTAAACTTCCCAAAAAACATTGTCTTGTACCTGACTGAACTTGAAAACAAGTATGGCAGCCAATGTAAACTGGACCTCTTTAATATTGGTATAATCGGTCACCTTAACATTCCCGGGCATTGTATGCAAACAGAACTACAAGTACAAAATAAATCACTGAATAATTTTATTTCACATCTAAACAACCAGGTGGTAAAAGTTTAATTGCATCTTATTATTCATTGAAGATCATTCACGAAACGAAATCCATGAAATTATATCCCCAATGTATATCAACGAGTTTACATTGTTACATGTTTTCTTTGCAGCCACCGAGGGAGAATGTTCTACCACCCACACATATAGGTGCTTCAAGCTTTCAAGGTCATGCTGAGGTTAGAATCGTATTTTCTGTGTGAACAAGTAACATCTAGTTACTGATGAAACCTTTCCCAATTGATTACAATATTGAAGAGCTGTCAATTGCTCCTGGGAAGTCTCATGTTTGTTCTGCAGGGCTTTTTTTCACTATTTACGAGGGGCCTATATTAGGCCCCTTCACAATTTGCTATAGGCCCCTTTCACAAACCTAAAAGGCCCCTTAATTCACAATTAGAATTTGCGTCATGGTTTTTGTAAAATCAACTTCACAAAGCACCAAACAAACAAATTAGAGATAACAGTCATATATTCCTGTACAGGACTTGATATAAGGTATTATATCATAGATACATGCAGGTTTGGGAAAAGTTGACAAAAAATGAACAATATCTGAAAAATTTTGTATCATAATTTGGTGATTTAACGTAGTTTTTCACAATTTGAAAAGTTTCCGCGCCTACTGAATTTTCACAAAACAAAAGGGCTTGGGCCTCTTCACAATTCAGCGAAAAAAAGCCCTGGTGCTACTGTATGCTTCCATCTGTTGAACTGTAGTAACACCCATTGTGTTAGGTCAGTTTGGTTATTTATAGCATTTCCTGTATTTGTAATAGTGCCTTCACGCCTCTTATCTGGAATTCTAGGATCTTTTAAATATAATTAATCTTAACATGCCACTTTCATTTCTAATATTATTAAAATAGAATTAACTTATAATTGATACAATACTAATATTTTGTTTTCTTATTTTAGGGTACTCCGAAACCAGACAGCTTTTATTCTTCGCAAAGAAGGTATTCTATTTTAATATTTATTTACTAAAATCGTATAGTCATGCATATCTACTTTTCAGCAAGAACGATATTAAAGCTTGATCGGTTTGAATACTTGGGGGTTTCAATCTTGTATTACACTCCTAAAAGAGACAATATTTTTTCTGAAATCTCTTTTTGCATTAAACTTCCCTAGAATAGATGCTCTTTGTTTATCTGCATGAATGTAACCTAAGGCTAAGCAAACACAGGAATCAAACTCAGTTTACCTAGTGTATCATCTGTGCTTGTTGAGCAGGGTTTTATAACAATGTAACTTGTGTCCTGAACTTGACAAAGTACATGGCCATGGTTGGAACGTGTTTTGCATAGTAGTTCATATTCAGTTTTTTTATAGCTGAAACTAGGTCTTTCAGCTTTTTGACAGTGGCCGAGTATTAAGTGCTCTTAACTACCAAGCCTGAGGTTCTTGGTTCGAATCTCTGCCTGGTACTCGACATTTCAGAAACGCTTCACAGTTTTTCTCACCCAAGTAGAGATGGACTGGTTGGTAACCCAGAGATAGTCGGCCTTGTATTGGTGCTATACACCTGGCACGTTAAAGAACCAAGGGGTCTTTTTGGAAAGAGCTAGGGTAGTGCATAAAGATTTCTTATAACAAAGATCACGCAAATTTTCTGTCTCTTTCAAACTTTCTCAGTTGAACACAAAAATAAATCTCAACAAAACTCTGATGCTAGATGATATACATTCTTGTTTGCAGCTCGTCAGTTCCAGCAGTGAACATTGATATAGAACCTAAGGTGAATGAGGCACCTCCTGTATCCACACAGTCACAGCAACAACCACCAGGGACATACTCTCTCTTCAGTGGTTCACCCTGGCTCTCATCTGGCGACTCCAAAAGTAAGTTGTTTCGTAATATCTAGGGGTCCTATTATTCCGGAATAATTCTGAATTCTGCACTAGAAAGAATGCACTTTTCTGCAGATAATAAAAGTTATTTGGTTAAACAATACAAAGAATTGGCAAAGTTAATACTCGTTTGAAGTTTCATGAGCTGAAGTTTAACAATAAAACCATGTTTAAAACACAGTCTCTCTACAGTGGTTCACACTGGCTCTCATCTTGTGACTCCAAAAGTAAGTGTTTTTGTACACAATTGTTATTTGACCTTTCACTCTGGACACTGATTGCTTAGCTTATTTAACTACATACCCGTAATTCTGATAATAGGTCAGTTATATTGTATTTGTTATAATGCTCATAATTTGAGAATAATTACTGATTGATTAATTGACCTGGGGTAGTATTCAATATTCAATTTGATCTTATTTGACTTAAGGATGAGGACAGACAACCAATCAGATCACACTATATCAAACTCTTGATCAGTAACAGGTGATATGATTGGCCATCCTTATCCTCAAATAAGATAAGATCAATATTGAATACCTTTTCAGGACCTGAAAAATGTACTCTTAATTTTATGGTTCTCTTATTATTGAAGAGGTCTTTAGGCATACAAGGTTGTACTGTATATATTTTATAGTACCATAGTTAAATGTTTTTATCCCTTGCAGGTCTGGGATCTTCACCGTTCTCCTCCGAGTCCAGTAGTATACGTAACTCACCCGACCCTAATTCTGACGCATATATTATGGGAGAGGGCAAAGGTCAGGGGTTAGATATGGGGCTGAGATTTGGCAGTGCAGATGAACGAGGCATGAAGCAGACAGAGCACCCACAACATGGACCCTTCTTCCAGAACAATGTTCAGGTAAGGCCCTTAAACATTCTTAAAGCTCAACACACTTGACCAGTCCCCAGTGTAAATAACGCTACAACCATATATTGTCAAATATTTTGTTGTCAAATATTTTGTTGTGCGAATTCATTGTATTTACGCATATGGCAGTGGCTATTCTTACGGGCCCCAGTGGCTATTCTTACGGCTCTACCATAAGAATAGCAAAATCGCCCTTGAGTGACAATCCTACGGCTGTTTTATTTAAATGTACTAATCTCTTTAAAGCGATTACCTGATATATATATATGTATGTGATTTGTTTAACGTTTTGAAGCTGGACACACTTTCAGTATGCATTCAGGCTCATTTCAAAATGATTGAACCCACATGTCAAAAATTTTGTCGTATTGTAATTATCATCAATGTTAAAACTTATATAACGGCAAACAGGACAGAAATGATTGATAAATTTGATGTATAATGTGATAATTATCCTCTTCTTAATAATAGTCATTATCATTGTAACTTTGAGTAAAGAAATAATAAGTAATGTTCGACATGTACCTTAACAATACGATTTTAATTAACATTAGGTGTTAAATTCCTAGTCTGTTCCATGGAGCTGAATAGCAAAAAGTTAATTTGTAGTGTAACGCGTGAAAGGGTCAATTAAATTGTGTAATTGCTGCATATAAGCTAAGCAGAAAATATACGCATTGTCATTATAACCACTACGGCTTCCTTCTTAATTTCGGTATTCGAGAAAAATTCTCGCCTTTCAAAGACTTAGAAAGTAAAGAAAAATATCAAATTCACAATTCAGTTTTACTGGCATAGTTATAGATCCATTCAGTCTGCAAAAACTCGTTGTTCGAAAAAAAAATTTAATGAACAAATTAGGTATAGTTACATAACTGACAGTTGTATTCATGGTGGCGGAGAGTTCCGGTTATAGACATTCATAGTAAGTCACTGTTTTTATTATACATCATAGGAGCGATAATTTAACACCAAATGTTGATTAACATTCTATTGTTAAGGTACCACGTGTACAGATCGAAAATTACTTATACTCAGTAGGAGATCGGTACATTGAATGATTTAAATAAAACATCCGTAAGAATAGTCATTCGCGGGCTGTTTTGCTATTCTTACGGGAGAGCTGTAAGAATAGCCATTAAAGTATATTCAATGTTTTTAAAACCAAAATTAAATCCTTCCATTGGTCAACTCAATTCTCTTGGAATTGAAATTTGAACGTGAGTTTTGAGTGGTTTGTTAAAAGAGTACCCTGGGTACTGTTTTATCAAAGCACTTACGAAAATAATAAAGTTACGCTCAAATTTTAATTCTTTATAATTCTTTAACTACTGCAAATTGGTGATGGATATGGTTTGTAGGAGTTTATTAACTAAATCAGTATTGATATTGCATATCCCTTTACCACACTTTATAATTGTAAACAAATTATAAAGAATTTAAATTTGATCGTAAGTTTACGATTTCCGTAAGTCATTTGATAAAACAGTACCCTGGTGTACAATGTATGGTCAATTTCAGTGTGTGGTTGAATATATCTCACAATCTGGTCAGCAGCTACATTTTTTGTGTCCCATTTATTCCAAAAAGTATTTGTATGTCACAATGGAACAAAGTGGGGGTAATATAGAAACGTAGGTTTGAAAAAATATGCTAATTTTAGTTAAGAGAATCATGCCCTAATCTCCCGAAGCATCTCAAGTATTTTTCTATCTATCTATTTTGTTATGCAAATTTTGATCCTTGTATCCCATGGAAATTATCTTAAAGACACATGATACTATTTGTGATGGAATTTAGCTCCGATGGAGATGTTTTGGGAGATGGGTGCCGCGTAAATTTTTTGTTCGAGATATAGGAACCGCCCGCGAGTGACTATTTTTATGGCAGTTTAAGTTAAATGTACCGATCTCCTATACCTAATTTTCGATCTGTACCTTAACAACAGAATTAACACTTATCGCTCCTATGATGTATGATAAAAACATTGGCTTACTTTGAATGTTTATGACGTAAACTCGCTGCCTCCATGAATACAACTGTAAATCAGTTATTTATACCTAATTCGTTCATCGGAGTCTGAATGGATCTAAAATCATGTCTGTAAAACTGAACATTTTGTGACTTGATATTTTTCTAATTTACTTTCTAAGTCTTTGAACGACAAGAATTGTTCTTCAATCACGAAATTAACGAGGAATTCGTAGTTGTTATAATGACAATGCGTATATTTTCCGTTTAGCTGATTTGCAGCAAATACACAGTTGCTCAAAATCTAGAAATTTCATTGACTCTTCTACGCGTTATACTACAAATTAACTATTGCTATTCAGCTCCGAGGAAAAGACTAGGAATTTAACACTTAATGTTAATTAACATTCTATTGTTAAGGTACGGGTCGAAAATTACTTTAAATTTCTTTTATCAAAGTTACAATGATAATGACTATATTAAAGAAGAGGATTAATTATCACATTATATATCAAAGACATCAGTCATTTTTGTCCTGTTAGCTGGTTGACTTAATATAAGTTTTGACTCCTCGAACAGAGTAAAACTTTTGACACGTGGTTTTATTCATTTTGAAATGAGACTGAATGCATACTGAAAATGTGTGTCCAGTATAAAAACGTGAAACAAATCAAATGCATACATATATTAGGTAATCGCTTTAAAGAGATTGGTACATTTAAATAAAACAGCCATAAGAATAGACAGTCACAGGCGATTTTGCTATTCTTACGGGAGAGCCGTAATAATAGCCTGAGAGGCTATTCCTACGGGCCCTGAAGAATTAGCCACTGCCTAATCTTAAACAGACTAAAGTCAAGAAGTCGTTATACTGTTCCTGTATATTTTCAGTCGATCTGGCAAGCGCAGTCACCATTAGAACGTCTCCTTGAGCTGCAGAAACAGCAGAGGCAGACCGAACCACATTGAAAATCTGCAAACAACATATTGCAGGTTCTTCTCTTGGAAAATCAAGGACTTAGTTACCTTGGTTTCAAAATACACAAGGTTTACGTATGTAAACAAAGGTGTGTAGCTAAAAAATAGCTAACAATAAAATAAGCAGATGAGGATTATTTTCTGCATCAGAAAGTGAATAAAGAAGGGAAAAATGATATATAAGAAAACAGGTGATGTTTTCCTCTATATGAAGGTTGGACGTGATGGCATAAATATTACATTGATAAAAATGTCGGTAGAGCTGTAATGTATTCTTTATCAACGTAAGGGAATGTGAGGATTATAGTGTTAACTAGTTGCATCGTTCTGTGATAGAGAATATACATATATAGACATTGTGTAGCAGTAATCGGACTTATATATCTAATATGACTACGGTCTATACCATATACACTACAGTATGCTGGGCATGGTCATAGTTTGAACATGTTCTGTAAAACTGTGCGGTAATAGTGTTATTCCACTATGACAGTTTTAACTTACTAGTACAGTTATATGACAGCATGTCCTGAACGTTGGTGTTTGTGCGTGTGTGTTATGGTTTGTTAGATTTTGCAATGTTTTTATTATTGTTGGATTGGTTAATACTTGTATTATCATCTTTGTTTATAGTGAAACGTCGCACGAGATGCAGCTAATGACCGTATATTTTGTACATATAAGCAAGTCATACTCCATACTATGTATCGTTAATATAACGGCAAAAACAGCTCACCGTACTGGTAGTAGTACTTGGGTATGAAAGGTGATGTGTACTATGATATTGTCCATCATTTTGTTATAAGTTATCAGTTTTGAAACTGATCGAGTGTGACTGTTTTAAAGGTTATGTTTTGTACGGTTCTTTAACTGTTTATAGTTCTTGCATACCCGTAATCACCCTTAAAGTATATAACTGACCATGTTCCTGTTATCTAACTGATGGAATGTTTGCTGGTTTTATGATTTGGAACATGAAGCATGCTTTGTTCATTATTTATACATGTAAATAAATACGGACGTGTATTTCATGGAGTAATTGTGTTATTTATCACAGATTACCATTTTTCTGTTCGAATCTTTCAACTTTTTTCTCCATAATGTAGTATTGCTGTTGTTTTTTCTGGTGTTTGCATTCTTAACACTGGTTGAAGCACCACTACAATGTATGTGTAACAGGTTTTTATGTAGCTTTGTTTATTTTCGGTTTGGGAATATTTATCTTGACATGAAAATTCTGTTAAAATGTAATTTGCAATATTCTGTAATCAACTATCAGTAAACCCAGTTGTTATTTGCCCCACGATAGCAAATAAATTATAGTTTCTTGTGAGTTATACTAATGAATTATAATTTGCTGTCAATGTTTTATTCATGTTTTGAAGTTGTTTTTAATACCTAGGGGAAGTGTTGATTGAATATTCTGCACATTTGTGCAGTTGACAATTGTAAAACATGTTTTTATTTGGTCAATTGTTTGTAAAACATGTTTTTATTGGTCAATTCTTTGTAAAACCTGTTTTCATTTTAGTATTTATTTAATACATATTACTCCCAACTGTAAATATTGATACGGCCACCTATGCTACATACGATACAACATCTTTTATATCCAATAAATGGTTTCTTGTTCTTTCGTAGTTTGCCGAAACACAATTACTGGAAATATGTTCTAAATGATGTCCTTCATTTTCTATTTGTTTTTTCTGTGGGTTATCCATATCAAAGTCCAAACTAAACTGAGGTTGAGGGGTTCTGAACCACCCTCTTGAGCCGCGCATAAATTAATACATGAATTGTGTGACTCATTCGCGGGATTGGAGGGGCGATACAAACACCATATCACACTTTTTTTTACAAATTTGCGGGTATCTTTTACGAATATGCCAACATCTTAAAACCCCATTGACAATGTATATGTACAATTTCACAAATACCATAATATAATACTTAACAAATATCATAGTAGTAGTACGCTGGAGAGATTGATGTGAAATAATTTGATTATTTCATTTTTAATAATTAAAAACGCTATCGAGCACACACAAATCTAAACAGTTTGCTTAATTTACCAGATACTTTCTAAGATTATTATCGTGATAAGCAAACAAACAATATCCTTGGTATGTTTTCTTTAATTCCAAATAATTTACAAAACATTGTTTAACCCCGAATATATATTCAATTGATTTCGCAATATTCTAATGTAATACAGCACTATGTGATACAAAATTATTTTTTCTAACAGATAATACCAAAAACATAACAAATAAGAACACTTTTGTACAGCTAAAATACTTTCAACATGCTACATAGCTGCATTCTGTACTATGTTACTACATACCGATCTTGTCAGGACACCCCGGAAGTAGAATTATTAAAAATCAGGGGACGTTATCGAGGGAAAGGGCTATTGCAGTTATCACACCCTTCAGGTGCAGTATCACAGTCATCACACTCTTTCGTCAGTGCAGTAATTATGATACAACTTGCTTTACACAGTCATGTAATGCTGAATCTCAGATATTGTCATTCTTTTCTATTAATTTAAAGTGCATTCATCAATTCAAGGTTGTTACATATGTGTGTTAGAATCAGTTGATCGATATTGGGATTAACTGATTTTTGCATGTAATTACTTAAGTATTTTTAGTAAAACATGATTGGTCAATTGTTAGAAAGACATGTTTTCATTGGTATATTGTTTTGTAAAACATGTTTTCATTGGTCAATTTTTTGTAAAACATGTTTCATGTGACCGCTCTATTAACCTTAACCCAGCTTGATTGTACACGGCCCAAAATTATGCATACCTTCATACATGTTTATATGACTTCTTTATATGATTTGGGATACTTTTGTCTCTAGATATTTACACTGGATTGAAGACAGGTTACTGAAAATTGTTTATAATCATACAGTATGTATCCACTTCCCATGCAATGTTATGGTATGTATTTTATGCTACATTGATTGTTGTTTCAGCATTCAGATAAGATTTGAGCTGCATTTCAGTTAAATAAATTTAGTGATATATATCTCACTGTATTTGTTATTATTTTAAGTGAATGGAAGTAACCAATGATTATAGAGGAAAGGTGCAGACAAAATTTATGAGTGTACTAAAACAGAGGGCCATAACTGCCTTAAAATTGATCCAACATTTGGTGTCGATGATAAGCACAACTAGACTTGGTACTGATGAGTTATGCAAAGTTTTGTTGACATCAGACCATTGGTAACAGAGAAATAGTAATAACAAAATGTATATATGTAAACAAACAAAGGGCCATAACTCCCTTAAAAATAACCGGACCAACGTGCGCTGAAGATATGCACAACTATACAAGGAACTGATGAGTCATGCGAAGTTTGATTGAAATCCGACCGATGTTTACCGAGTAATAGCGCGGTCAAAAAGTATTTATGTTATACGTGTCAAAAAATGGCCATAACTCCCGTAAAGGTCGCCGATGATATGGACTACTAGAATTGGTACTGATGAGTCATGCAAAGTTTGATTGAAATCCGACGATGGGTACCGATAAAAAGCGCGGTCAAAAAGTATCAGTGTTATAAGTGTAAAAAAGGGCCATAACTCCCTTAACTTTTATCAGACTAATGATCGCTGATGATATGGACAACTAGACTCGGTACTGATGAGTCATGCAAAGTTTCATTGACATCCGATCAATGGTTGCAGAGCAATAGCTAGCGTGGACGATAATTATAAGTGTAAAAACAAACCAAAGGGCCATAGCTCCCTTAAAATGTGTCCGACCAACAAGCGCCGAGGATATGCACAACTAGTCTTGGTACTGATGAGTCATGCGTAGTCGCATTGAAATCCGACCAATGGTTACAGAGACATAGCGTGGACAATAATTATAAGTGTTATAAGTGTAAAAACACAACACAGAGGGCCATTACTCCCTTAAATTTATCCGACCTACGAGCGCCGATGATATGCATAACTAGACTCGGTGCTGATGAGTCATGCAAAGTTTCATTAAAATCCGACAAATGCATTCAGAGTAATAGCGCGGACAAAATTATTCAGACCAACCAACCAAGAGACCAACTAACATCAAGCATGACTTCGATATAGCCCCCATATACTATGTACATTGTATCTGGGGGTATAATAAATTAGCTAACAATTACTGAATAAAACCATGATACTACTGATCAGACATGTTCATTGTGCAGAAAACAATTTAATACTAGTAATGGTACGAAACACTTGGGAAATTTAATACGATCGAAATGGTAGGGTACGAATCGGTCGATTACGAAACATTTGGACAGGCCGTCTTGAGTTATGACCTTACAGTTTATAAAATTATACAGAACGTACAAAGATAAAATAAAATGACACAAATAAAACACAGAACTCACACTATGCGGGGTCAATAAAGACCCGTACAGGATTGAAGAACGATCGAACATCGTGAAATGCGCGCTGCGCGCCATTTTGCTTAAATTGTACACGACAGGGTCCGAAACACCGTCGTAAAGCAGGTGCAACAAGAACGAAAACGTTAAACATTGGATATAAGGGCCTACTATCCAAAACAGTTCTCATTCCACTAAATGATAGTTTCATGGAAACTGTTTTATCAAAGCACTTACTATATGTGTACTGTTTTATCAAAGCACTTACAGAGATCTTAAACTTACGCTCAAATTCCAATTCCTTATATTGCTTAAACAACTACACATTTGGGACTGGTATGGTTTTGTAAGCGTTCATTAACGGAATCATTGTTAATATTGCAGATCCATTGACCACTAATTGTAGTTGTTAAAGTCTTATAAACAAATTTAAATTTGGAGGTAAGTTTACTATTTCCGTAAGTGTTGTGGTGTTGTCTTAGTTTAGGAAGCGAGTATAAAGCTGTCTCAGCCATATGATATGATCCTTTAATTTTACAAAGGACTGCATGGTAATTTTTCAGCTCGCCATTATACTTCCTATTTCATTGTGCGATGACCGGACAATATGCCGACTCTATATGCCTGACCTCAAGCCTTTTTGGACGGCTGGTATTGATGCTTGTCTATACAGTGTTTATATAAGGTTTATGTTTTACATCTTTTTGTTATCTGTCACTGTGGCCTTTTTGTAAGAGGGCATGACATGGTTGGAAACTTTATTTACACTGTCCTGTTCTATAAGGTTATCTATTGGGTAAGTGTGAGGTTTGGTAAACTGCAAACGTTAAGCCCCTAGTGACATTAGTCGCTGTCCGTTGTGAGGCGGAAGCCCCTTAGTCAACAGTCCTGTGTGTGTGATTTGTCCACTTTATAGTATAAATAGAAAAAACAAGAGGTCGCTCACCTGAGTAACGTGTCTATCTACGTAAACATGTTCAAGTCCCGTCGGTCACTGGCAGCCATTATTTTTTAATCATCACCATCAAAAATAGGAACTAGGTAGAACAAGGAACATTCATATGGAATTATATTGAAAATGGGCAGGTAGTTTTTGAGAAAAATAATTTAGAATTTTCTATATATGGCCATATAGTGGAAACCAGCGCCGCCCCTGGTAGCCATGTTTTTCAACCAAACTACATTCATATTTAGAATTTGGTAGAGTGTCACTCATAGTACATTACTCTGGAACTATATTGAAATCAGGTGAGCAGTTTCTGAGAAGACGATTTTTGAAGTTTTCTATATAGCCATATAGTGGAAATTAGCCCCGCCACTGGTGGTCATGGGTTTTATGCAATCAGCGTTAATGTTTTGAATTTAGTAGTGGGCCACCCAATGAACATTTCTGTCAAGGTATATTGAAATCGGCCATTTAGTTTCTGAGAAGAAGTTTTCTACATTGTCATATATAGTGGAAATTAGCCGCGCCACTAGCGGCCATGTTTTTCATGGAATCAACATGTAAATTCGGAATTTTAGAGAGGGTCACCCATTAAACATATCCGTGAAATTATATTGAAATCGGCCAAGCAGTTTCTGAGAAGAAGAATTTCTAAGTGTTCTATATTGTCATATAGTGGAAATTAGCCCCGCCCTTGGTGGCTGTGTCTTATATTGAATCAACATGAAAATTAGGAATTTCGGAAAGGGTCACCCATTAAACATATTTGTGAAATTATATTGAAATCGGCCTAGCAGTTTCTGAGAAGAAGATTTTCGAAGTTTTCTGTATTGTCATATAGTGGAAATTAGCCCCGCCTCTGGCGGCCATGTATTTTATGGAACCAACATGAAAATTAGGAATTGTTGGAGGGGGTCACCCATTAAACATATCTGTGAAATCATATTGAAATCGGCCAAGTAGTTTTTTTGAGAAGAATATTCTCAAAGATTCCTTTATTGTCATACAGTGGAAATTATCCCCGCCCCTGGCGGCCATGTTTATCATGGAATCAACATGAAAATTAATAGTTTTGGAGAGGGTCACCGATTTAACATGTCTGTGAAACTATAATGAAATCGGCCAAGCAGTTTCTGAGAAGAAGATTTTCAAAATTTTCTATATTGACATATAATGGAAATTAGCCCCACCCCTAGCGGCCATGTTGTTTATAGAATCAACATGAAAATTAGGAATTGTTGGAGAGGGTCACCCATTAAACATGTCTGTAAAATTATTATGAAATCGGCCAAGTAATTACTAGTTTTTTATCCTGGGCCTTGTCTGGTCTGTGCCTTAATTTGTATTGTCTGTGCCTTTTTGTTTTCGTGTGTTACCCTGTTTCTCTTGGGTGTTGCTCCTGCCCGTAGTTTCGTATTTTCTTTAATTATTAAAATATGGGCATGGATCCGGATTTTGGCTGCAGTTCCGTCTATAGTGGAGTTTTCCAATCTTAAATAATTAACAATATCTCATTATTTCTAAGTATTCAATTTTTTCACCGGGGCCACTTTCTTTGAAGCTAGGCTTTTATTCTTCGTATTCACTATTCGTCTCCTATCTGACTCGTTCGCGCTATTCGTACCCTTCATAAATATATATACCTTTGTCTCTTATTTTCGTGTCTTCTCCTGAAATCCGTGCTTGGTTTAATTAAGCTAAAACAAATGCGCTGCATTGTAATTATAGTATGAAACACTCCAGTACAATCCCCTCAAGCCACATTCTTTTCTCAAGGTTTAAATAGACCCACATTCCCCATGGGTCAGACAGGACCCCCTTCACAGAATCAGTCCCCCTTTGGCTCCGAGTCTGGTTTTAAGGGAATGAACCCAAGCGGAATGATGTTTAATCGACCCCCTATGCCAGGACCTGGTATTCCAAGTTCTATGCAGACTTCTTCACAAGTGGACAGATTTAGTGGCCCCCATATGGGGTCAGGCGAAGGTCCAGGTTTACCGTTCGGTCCGGACTTCACAGCAATGTTTAGACACCCTCCCCCAAGCAGTAGGTTTCCTCCTCCCCCCAACTTCCAGGCCCCGCCTCCAGATCACAACTTACAGTCGAATCAAAGTACAAACATGCCAACTGATGGTTCAATGAATCGACAAAGTGGAACGGGAAGCATGAACTCATTTCCTTCAAATAGCGCTTCCCATGGCAACCACTCAAACTTCCCACATGCTCCTGGTACAGAAAGACTACAGGGAGACAGGGTACCCAGTCAGCAGCAGATGCCTCCTCACCTACAGATGCCATTTTCTCCTCAGGTAACATTTTGAGAACTAACTCTTTAAATCCAGGGTTCCACTTGACTCGGTAGTAGGGGTTTTGGCCCCTGAAACTTCCAAAAAGCCATATTTTGACCCTCAGGATTTTGGTTTGAAGGGTCATTTTCTCTTAAAATCATTGGTATTTTGCCTATAAAATGGAAAAATTTAGTCGGAAGTATCAAAATGACCATTCAGATTCAGAATCTAGTGGTACCCCTATCCTAATTATAGACAGAGATCCTACAAATTTTCTGCATTAGAAAGGTTAAACTTTTCTACTGAAAATAAAAATTATTTGATGAAAACAGTTGAAGTATTGACTTAGTTATGTTCATTTGAAATTTCAAAGCTGAATTTCAACAATGGAAATTAAACAATGGAACAATTTTTAAAAAAAACCAAGGTGTTGGGATTTGTTCAAATGATGCCCGTAATAGTCTTGCAACTTGTGTGCCTCATTAGAATCTATTTTAAAGGCAAATAATCAACCAGCTCCACAAAGTTTACAGGTTTACTTGTACATATTTATATAACAAGAATTGGTACAAGAATGTACATTAAATTTTATACAAAATAAAAATGTATTTGAACTTGCAAAAGTTATCAATACGTGTATATGCAATCTATTTGCAACTAAGTATACTTCTTATTCCTGTTAATTGTATGTATTTAAAACGTTCATTATGTTTATTTGTTTAGAACCAGTTCATGAGTCCATTTCAAGGCGGTATGGGATATCCTCCAATGTCTACCAACAATATGAAGTCTCCATTGGAAGGGTTATTTGGTAAACCTAAGTTTGCACAAGAAGATATACCACAAAACATGGCAGAAATCATTGGTACTCTCAGTAAAATGGCAATACAGGTAGGCTTCACTTGTTCATCTTTTATCTCAGGCGGACGGACGGACAGACAGACAGACATTTATAATACCGTATTTGTAATTGCATTTTTATCATGCAAATACTCATTCATAAGTGTTTTACAGCCACACTTAATTAAGGCATGGTTAAAACAATTTCAAATGGATTAAAACATGCAAGTCAAAATAACATGAGTAGAATGTGAGAGGAATATTTCTATTGTTTTTCAGCCACTATTAGTATCAGGATTGTAGGAAAATAATTATGTACATTAATTACCTATAAATGTTGTTCCCCTTGAAGTCTAAAAAGATAGTATACAATAGAACTTTGATGTCTCAGACTGCCTTCAGACCAGGAAAATAGTTCAAATACCCGGTGCCCGTTGCCTAACCAAACAGTTATGTAACACTTTGTAGCGCTATGCTAGGAAATGACTTGCTTAAAAAAAAAGCACTTCGTAGCAGACGAAGCTGAAAAATTATATGCTACCGGTGAGAGCTCACAGAAAGCAGACAGTTGAATAGCAAAGCACTACTGAAGTGGTACGTTGCACAAGAAAGCGCTCGGTTGCGTTCGCCTAGAAAAGTGTTAAGAAACGGTATGCTATCGGACAGCACTGCTCGCTCGTAGTGTGTCGTTGCATAGACGTAGTAAAGCGCGCAATTATTAAAGCGGCTTGGTTAGGCAACCGGCTCATGTAATAACAGAACATCATCAATTTGCCAAGACTGAAGAACCTGTTTGAGGTATCTAGGGTGTTTGAGGCATCAAAGTTCTTCTGGTATCAGTGCGGTATTGTACATGATCTACATTTTATAGCCTCATATACATGTATTTAATGTCTTGATAGCAGCCACGGAGGGATAGCTCGTCATACATTATCTATCATTTTCTAGTCTCGTATACTGTAAAATCATTTAATTTCAATGGGACAAAATTTCGTGGTTTTTGCGAAAAAGAGCATTTCGTGGGAACATAATTTGTAGGATTTCGGATTTCAAGAAAAAAAAGGTCAAAATTCACACAAATTATCAAAAATCATTTAAATATCAAACAGATGTAATAATTGTTTTATTACACATTGATCTATGCAAGTAAACTTCCCAAAAAACATTGTCTTGTACCTGACTGAACTTGAAAACAAGTATGGCAGCCAATGTAAACTGGACCTCTTTAATATTGGTATAAAATCGGTCACCTTAACATTTCCGGCAGTGTATGCAAACAGAACTATAAGTACGATAATAAATCACTGAATAATTTTATTTCACATCTAAACAACCAGGTGGTAAAAGTTTAATTGCATCTTATTATTCATTGAAGATCATTCACGAAACGAAATCCATGAAATTATATCCCCAATGTATATCAACGAGTTTACATTGTTACATGTTTTCTTTGCAGCCACCGAGGGAGAATGTTCTACCACCCACACATATAGGTGCTTCAAGCTTTCAAGGTCATGCTGAGGTTAGAATCGTATTTTTTGTGTGAACAAGTAACATCTAGTTACTGATGAAACCTTTCCCAATTGATTACAATATTGAAGAGCTGTCAATTGCTGCTGGGAAGTCTCATGTTTGTTCTGCAGGGCTTTTTTTCACTATTTACGAGGGGCCTATATTAGGCCCCTTCACAATTTGCTATAGGCCCCTTTCACAAACCGAAAAGGCCCCTTAATTCACAATTAGAATTTGCGTCATGGTTTTTGTAAAATCAACTTTACAAAGCACCAAACAAACAAATTACAGATAACAGTCATATATTCCTGTACAGGACTTGATATAAGGTATTATATCATAGATACATGCAGGTTTGGGAAAAGTTGACACAAAATGAACAATATCTGAAAAATTTTGTATCATAATTTGGTGATTTAACGTAGTTTTTCACAATTTGAAAAGTTTCCGCGCCTACTAAATTTTCACAAAACAAAAGGGCTTGGGCCTCTTCACAAGTCAGCGAAAAAAAGCCCTGGTGCTACTGTATGCTTCCATCTGTTGAACTGTAGTAACACCCATTGTGTTAGGTCAGTTTGGTTATTTATAGCATTTCCTGTATTTGTAATAGTGCCTTCACGCCTCTTATCTGGAATTCTAGGATCTTTTAAAATAAATAATTAATCTTAACATGACACTTTCATTTCTAATAATATTAAAATAGAATAAACTTATAATTGATACAATACTAATATTTTGTTTTCTTATTTTAGGGTACTCCGAAACCAGACAGCTTTTATTCTTCTCAAAGAAGGTATTCTATTTTAATATTTATTTATTAAAATCGTATAGTCATACATATCTACTTTTCAGCAAGAACGATCTTAAAGCTTGATCGGTTTTGAAATACTTGGGGGTTTCAATCTTGTATTACACTCCTAAAAGAGACAATATATTTTCTGAAATCTCTTTTTGCGTTAAACTTCCCTAGAATAGATGCACTTTGTTTATCTGCATGAATGTAACCTAAGGCTAAGCAAACACAGGAATCAAACTCAGTTTACCTAGTGTATCATCTGTGCTTGTTGAGCAGGGTTTTATAACAATGTAACTTGTGTCCTAAACTTGACAACGTACATGGCCATGGTTGGAACGTGTTTTGCATAGTAATTCATATTCAGTTTTATAGCTGAAACTAGGTCTTTCAGCTTTTTGACAGTGGCCGAGTATTAAGTGCTCTTAACTACCAAGCCTGAGGTTCTTGGTTCGAATCTCTGCCTGGTACTCGACATTTCAGAAACGCTTCACAGTTTTTCTCACCCAAGTAGAGATGGACTGGTTGGTAACCCAGAGGTAGTCGGCCTTGTATTGGTGCTATACACCTGGCACGTTAAAGAACCAAGGGGTCTTTTTGGAAAGAGCTAGGGTAGTGCATAAAGATTTCTTATAACAAAGATCACGCAAATTTTCTGTCTCTTTCAAACTTTCTCAGTTGAACACAAAAATAAATCTCAACAAAACTCTGATGCTAGATGATATACATTCTTGTTTACAGCTCGTCAGTTCCAGCAGTGAACATTGATATAGAACCTAAGGTGAATGAGGCACCTCCTGTATCCACACAGTCACAGCAACAACCACCAGGGACATACTCTCTCTTCAGTGGTTCACCCTGGCTCTCATCTGGCGACTCCAAAAGTAAGTCGTTTCGTAATATCTAGGGATCCTATTATTCCGGAATAATTCTGAATTCTGCACTAGAAAGAATGCACTTTTCTGCAGATAATAAAAGTTTTTTGGTTAAACAATACAAAGAATTGGCAAAGTTAATACTCGTTTGAAGTTTCATGAGCTGAAGTTTAACAATAAACCATGTTTAAAACACAGTCTCTCTACATTGGTTCACCCTGGCTCTCATCCTGTGACTCCACACGTGTTTTTGTACACAAATTTTATTTGACCTTTCACTCTGGACACTGATTGCTAATCTTATTTACCTACATACCCGTAATTCTGATATTAGGTCAGTTATATTGTACTTGTTATAATGCTCATAATTTGAGAATAATTACCGATTGATTAATTGACCTGGAGTAGTATTCAATATTCAATTTGATCTTATTTGACTTAAGGATAAGGACAGACAACCAATCAGATCACACTATATCAAACTCTTGATCAGTTACAGGTGATATGATTGGCCATCCTTATTCTCAAATAAGATAAGATCAATATTGAATACCTTCCCAGGACCTGAAAAATTTACTCTTAGTTTATGGTTCTCTTATTATTGTAGAGGTCTTTAGGCAGACAAGGTTGTACTGTATATATTTTATAGTACCATATTTAATGTTTTTTTCTCCCTTGCAGGTCTGGGATCTTCACCGTTCTCCTCCGAGTCCAGTAGTATACGTAACTCACCCGATCCTAATTCTGACGCATATATTATGGGAGAGGGCAAAGGTCAGGGGTTAGATATGGGGCTGAGATTTGGCAGTGCAGATGAACGAGGCATGAAGCAGACAGAGCACCCACAACATGGACCCTTCTTCCAGAACAATGTTCAGGTAAGGCCCTTAAACATTCTTAAAGCTCAACACACTTGACCAGTCCCCAGTGTAAATAACGCTACACCCATCTATTGTCAAATATTTTGTTGTGCGAATTCATTGGATTTACGCATATGGCAGTGGCTATTCTTACGGGCCCCGGTGGCTCTTCTTACTGCTCTCCCATAAGAATAGCAAAATCGCCCTTGAGTGACAATCCTACGGCTGTTTTATTTAAATGTACTAATCTCTTTAAAGCGATTACCTGATATATGTATGTATGTGATTTGTTTAACGTTTTGATGCTGGACACACTTTCAGTATGCATTCAGGCTCATTTCAAAATGATTGAACCCACATATCAAAAATTTTGTCCTTTTGTAATTATCATCAATGTTAAAACTTATATAACGGCAAACAGGACAGAAATGATTGATATATTTGATGTATACTGTGATAATTATAACTAAAATTAGCATATTTTTTCAAACCTACGTTTCTGTATTACCCCCACTTTGTTCCATTGTGACATACAAATACTTTTTGGAATAAATGGGACACAAAAAATGTAGCTGCTGACCAGATCATGAGATATATTCAATCACACACTGAAATTGACCATACATTGTACACCAGGGTACTGTTTTAACAAAACACTCAAAACTCACGTTCAAATTTCAATTCCTAGAGAATTGAGTTGACCAATGGAAGGATTTAATTTTGGTTTTAAAAACATTGGATATACTTTAATGGCTATTCTTACAGCTCTCCCGTAAGAATAGCAAAACAGCCCGCGAATGACTATTCTTACGGATGTTTTATTTAAATCACGTGGTACCTTAACAATAGAATGTTAATCAACATTTGGTGTTAAATTATCGCTCCTATGATGTATAATAAAAACAGTGACTTACTATGAATGTCTATAACCGGAACTCTCCGCCACCATGAATACAACTGTCAGTTATGTAACTATACCTAATTTGTTCATTAAATATTTTTTCGAACAACGAGTTTTTGCAGACTGAATGGATCTAAAACTATGCCGGTAAAACTGAATTGTGAATTTGATATTTTTCTTATTTACTTTCTAAGTCTTTGAAAGGCGAGAATTTTTCTCGAATACCGAAATTAAAAAGGAAGCCGTAGTGGTTATAATGACAATGCGTATATTTTCTGCTTAGCTCATATGCAGCAACTACATAATTTAATTGACCCTTTCACGCGTTATAATACAAATTAACTTTTTGCTATTCAGCTCCATGGAACAGACTAGGAATTTAACACCTAATGTTAATTAAAATCGTATTGTTAAGGTACATGTCGAACATTACTTATTATTTCTTTACTCGAAGTTACAATAATAATGACTATATTAAAGAAGAAGATTAATTATCACATTATATATCAAAGACATCAGTCATTTTTGTCCTGTTAGCCGGTTGACTTAATATAAGTTTTAACTCCTCGAACCGAGTAAAACTTTTGACACGTGGGTTTATTCATTTTGAAATGAGACTGAATGCATACTGAAAATGTGTGTCCAGTATAAAAACGTGAAACAAATCAAATGCATACATATATCAGGTAATCGCTTTAAAGAGATTGGTACATTTAAATAAAAGCCATAAGAATAGACACTCACAGGCGATTTTGCTATTCTTACAGGAGAGCCGTAATAATAGCCTGAGAATAATAGCCTACGGGCCCTTAAGAATTAGCCACTGCCTTATCTTAAACAGACTAAAGTCAAAAAGTCGTTATACTGTTCCTGTATATTTTCAGTCGATCTGGCAAGCGCAGTCACCATTAGAACGCCTCCTTGAGCTGCAGAAACAACAGAGGCAGACCGAACCACATTGAAAATCTGCAAACAACATATTGCAGGTTCTTCTCTTGGAAAATCAAGGACTTAGTTACCTTGGTTTCAAAATACACAAGGTTTACGTATGTAAACAAAGGTGTGTAGCTAAAAAATAGCTAACAATAAAATAAGCAGATGAGGATTATTTTCTGCATCAGAAAGTGAATAAAGAAGGGAAAAATGATATATAAGAAAACAGGTGATGTTTTCCTCTATATATGAAGGTTGGACGTGATGGCATAAATATTACATTGATAAAAATGTCGGTAGAGCTGTAATGTATTCTTTATCAACGTAAGGGAATGTGAGGATTATAGTGTTAACTAGTTGCATCGTTCTGTGATAGAGAATATACGTATATAGACATTGTGTAGCAGTAATCGGACTTATATATCTAATATGACTACGGTCTATACCATATACACTATAGTATGCTGGACATGGTCATAGTTTGAACATGTTCTGTAAAACTGTGCGGTAATAGTGTTATTCCACTATGACAGTTTTAACTTACTAGTACAGTTATATGACAACATGTCCTGAACGTTGGTGTTTGTGCGTGTGTGTTATGGTTTGTTAGATTTTGCAATGTTTTTATTATTGTTGGATTGGTTAATACTTGTATTATCATCTTTGTTTATAGTGAAACGTCGCACGAGATGCAGCTAATGACCGTATATTTTGTACATATAAGCAAGTCATACTCCATACTATGTATCGTTAATATAACGGCAAAAACAGCTCACCGTACTGGTAGTAGTACTTGGGTATGAAAGGTGATGTGTACTATGATATTGTCCATCATTTTGTTATAAGTTATCAGTTTTGAAACTGATCGAGTGTGACTGTTTTTAAGGTTATGTTTTGTACGGTTCTTTAACTGTTTATAGTTCTTGCATACCCATAATCACCCTTAAAGTATATAACTGACCATGTTCCTGTTATCTAACTGATGGAATGTTTGCTGGTTTTATGATTTGGAACATGAAGCATGCTTTGTTCATTATTTATACATGTAAATAAATACGGACGTGTATTTCATGGAGTAATTGTGTTATTTATCACAGATTACCATTTTGCTGTTCCAATCTTTCAACTTTTTTCTCCATAATGTAGTATTGCTGTTGTTTTTTTCTGGTGCTTGCATTCTTAACACTGGTTGAAGCACCACTACAATGTATGTGTAACAGGTTTTTATGTAGCTTTGTTTATTATCGGTTTGGGAATATTTATCTTGACATGAAAATTCTGTTAAAATGTAATTTGCAATATTCTGTAATTAACTATCAGTAAACCCAGTTGTTATTTGCCCCACGATAGCAAATAAATTATAGTTTCTTGTGAGTTATACTAATAAATTATAATTTGCTGTCAATGTTTTATTCATGTTTTGAAGTTGTTTTTAATACCTAGGGGAAGTGTTGATTGAATATTCTGCACATTTGTGCAGTTGACAATTGTAAAACATGTTTTTATTTGGTCAATTGTTTCTAAAACATGTTTTTATTGGTCAATTCTTTGTAAAACATGTTTTCATTTTAGTATTTATTTAATACATATTACTCCCAACTGTAAATATTGATACGGCCACCTATGCTACACACGATACAACATCTTTTATATCCGAATAAATGGTTTCTTGTTCTTTCGTAGTTTGCCGAAACACAATTACTGGAAATATGTTCTAAATGATGTCCTTCATTTTCTATTTGTTTTCTCAGTGGGTTATCCATATCAAAGTCCAAACTAAACTGAGGTCGAGGGGTTCTGAACCACCCTCTTGAGCCGCGCATAAATTAATACATGAATTGTGAGACTCATTAGCGGGATTGGAGGGGCGATACCAACACCATATCACACTTTTTTTTACAAATTTGCGGGTATCTTTTACGAATATGCCAACATCTTAAAACCCCATTGACAATGTATATGTACAATTTCACAAATACCATAATATTATACTTAACAAATATCATAGTAGTAGTACGCTGGAGAGATTGATGTGAAATAATTTGATTATTTCATTTTTAATAATTAAAAACGCTATCGAGCACACAAAAATCTAAACAGTTTGCTTAATTTACCAGATACTTTCCAAGATTATTATCGTGATAAGCAAACAAACAATATCCTTGGTATGTTTTCTTTAATTCCAAATAATTTACAAAACATTGTTTAACCCCGAATATATATCCAATTGATTTCGCAATATTCTAATGTAATACAGCACTATGTGATACAAAATTATTTTTTCTAACAGATAATACCAAAAACATAACAAATAAGAACACTTTTGTACAGCTAAAATACTTTCAACATGCTACATAGCTGCATTCTGTACTATGTTACTACATACCGATCTTGTCAGGACACCCCGGAAGTAGAATTATTAAAAATCAGGGGACGTTATCGAGGGAAAGGGCTATTGCAGTTATCACACCCTTCAGGTGCAGTATCACAGTCATCACACTCTTTCGTCAGTGCAGTAATTATGATACAACTTGCTTTACACAGTCATGTAATGCTGAATCTCAGATATTGTCATTCTTTTCTATTAATTTAAAGTGCATTCATCAATATAAGGTTGTTACATATGTGTGTTAGAATCAGTTGATCGATATTGGGATTAACTGATTTTTGCATGTAATTACTTAAGTATTTTTAGTAAAACATGATTGGTCAATTGTTAGAAAGACATGTTTTCATTGGTATATTGTTTTGTAAAACATGTTTTCATTGGTCAATTTTTTGTAAAACATGTTTCATGTGACCGCTCTATTAACCTTAACCCAGCTTGATTGTACACGGCCCAAAATTATGCATACCTTCATACATGTTTATATGACTTCTTTATATGATTTGGGATACTTTTGTCTCTAGATATTTACACTGGATTGAAGACAGGTTACTGAAAATTGTTTATAATCATACAGTATGTATCCACTTCCCATGCAATGTTATGGTATGTATTTTATGCTACATTGATTGTTGTTTCAGCAATCAGATAAGATTTGAGCTGCATTTCAGTTAAATAAATTTAGTGATATATATCTCACTGTATTTGTTATTATTTTAAGTGAATGGAAGTAACCAATGATTATAGAGGAAAGGTGCAGACAAAATTTATGAGTGTACTAAAACAGAGGGCCATAACTGCCTTAAAATTGATCCAACATTTGGTGTCGATGATAAGCACAACTAGACTTGGTACTGATGAGTTATGCAAAGTTTTGTTGACATCAGACCATTGGTAACAGAGAAATAGTAATAACAAAATGTATATATGTAAACAAACAAAGGGCCATAACTCCCTTAAAAATAACCGGACCAACGTGCGCTGAAGATATGCACAACTATACAAGGAACTGATGAGTCATGCGAAGTTTGATTGAAATCCGACCGATGTTTACCGAGTAATAGCGCGGTCAAAAAGTATTTATGTTATACGTGTCAAAAAATGGCCATAACTCCCGTAAAGGTCGCCGATGATATGGACTACTAGAATTGGTACTGATGAGTCATGCAAAGTTTGATTGAAATCCGACGATGGGTACCGATAAATAGCGCGGTCAAAAAGTATCAGTGTTATAAGTGTAAAAAAGGGCCATAACTCCCTTAACTTTTATCAGACTAATGATCGCTGATGATATGGACAACTAGACTCGGTACTGATGAGTCATGCAAAGTTTCATTGACATCCGATCAATGGTTGCAGAGCAATAGCTAGCGTGGACGATATCATGCAAAGTTTCATTGACATCCGATCAATGGTTGCAGAGCAATAGCTAGCGTGGACGATAATTATAAGTGTAAAACAAACCAAAGGGCCATAGCTCCCTTAAAATGTGTCCGACCAACAAGCGCCGAGGATATGCACAACTAGTCTTGGTACTGATGAGTCATGCGTAGTCGCATTGAAATCCGACCAATGGTTACAGAGACATAGCGTGGACAATAATTATAAGTGTTATAAGTGTAAAAACACAACACAGAGGGCCATTACTCCCTTAAATTTATCCGACCTACGAGCGCCGATGATATGTATAACTAGACTCGGTGCTGATGAGTCATGCAAAGTTTCATTAAAATCCGACAAATGCATTCAGAGTAATAGCGCGGACAAAATTATTCAGACCAACCAACCAAGAGACCAACTAACATCAAGCATGACTTCGATATAGCCCCCATATACTATGTACATTGTATCTGGGGTATAATAAATTAGCTAACAATTACTGAATAAAACCATGATACTACTGATCAGACATGTTCATTGTGCAGAAAACAATTTAATACTAGTAATGGTACGAAACACTTGGGAAATTTAATACGATCGAAATGGTAGGGTACGAATCGGTCGATTACGAAACATTTGGACAGGCCGTCTTGAGTTATGACCTTACAGTTTATAAAATTATACAGAACGTACAAAGATAAAATAAAATGACACAAATAAAACACAGAACTCACACTATGCGGGGTCAATAAAGACCCGTACAGGATTGAAGAACGATCGAACATCGTGAAATGCGCGGTGCGCGCCATTTTGCTTAAATTGTACACGACAGGGTCCGAAACACCGTCGTAAAGCAGGTGCAACAAGAACGAAAACGTTAAACATTGGATATAAGGGCCTACTATCCAAAACAGTTCTCATTCCACTAAATGATAGTTTCATGGAAACTGTTTTATCAAAGCACTTACTATATGTGTACTGTTTTATCAAAGCACTTACAGAGATCTTAAACTTACGCTCAAATTCCAATTCCTTATATTGCTTAAACAACTACACATTTGGGACTGGTATGGTTTTGTAAGCGTTCATTAACGGAATCATTGTTAATATTGCAGATCCATTGACCACTAATTGTAGTTGTTAAAGTCTTATAAACAAATTTAAATTTGGAGGTAAGTTTACTATTTCCGTAAGTGCTGTGGTGTTGTCTTAGTTTAGGAAGCGAGTATAAAGCTGTCTCAGCCATATGATATGATCCTTTAATTTTACAAAGGACTGCATGGTAATTTTTAAGCTCGCCATTACACTTCCTATTTCATTGTGCGGTGACCGGACAATATGCCGACTCTATGATATGCCTAACCTCAAGCCTTTTTGGACGGCTGGTATTGATGCTTGTCTATACAGTGTTTATATAAGGTTTATGTTTTACATCTTTTTGTTATCTGTCACTGTGGCCTTTTTGTAAGAGGGCATGACATGGTGGGAAACTTTATTTACACTGTCCTGTTCTATAAGGTTATCTATTGGGTAAATGTGAGGTTTTGGTAAACTGCAAACGTTAAGCCCCTAGTGACATTAGTCGCTGTCCGTTGTGAGGCGGAAGCCCCTTAGTCAACAGTCCTGTGTGTGTGATTTGTCCACTTTATAGTATAAATAGAAAAAACAAGAGGTCGCTCACCTGAGTAACGTGTCTATCTACGTAAATATGTTCAAGTCCCGTCGGTCACTGGCAGCCATTATTTTTAACCATCTCCATCAAAAATAGGAACTAGGTAGAACAAGGAACATTCATATGGAATTATATTGAAAATGGGCAGGTAGTTTTTGAGAAAAATAATTTAGAAGTTTTCTATATATGGCCATATAGTGGAAACCAGCGCCGCCCCTGGTAGCCATGTTTTTCAACCAAACTACATTCATATTTAGAATTTGGTAGAGTGTCACTCATAGTACATTACTCTGGAACTATATTGAAATCAGGTGAGCAGTTTCTGAGAAGACGATTTTTGAAGTTTTCTATATAGCCATATAGTGGAAATTAGCCCCGCCACTGGTGGTCATGGGTTTTATGCAATCAGCGTTAATGTTTTGAATTTAATAGTGGGCCACCCAATGAACATTTCTGTCAAAGTATATTGAAATCGGCCATGTAGTTTCTGAGAAGAAGTTTTCTACATTGTCATATATAGTGGAAATTAGCCGCGCCACTAGCGGCCATGTTTTTCATGGGATCAACATGTAAATTCGGAATTTTAGAGAGGGTCACCCATTAAACATATCCGTGAAATTATATTGAAATCGGCCAAGCAGTTTCTGAGAAGAAGAATTTCTAAGTGTTCTATATTGTCATATAGTGGAAATTAGCCCCGCCCTTGGTGGCTGTGTCTTATATTGAATCAACATGAAAATTAGGAATTTCGGAAAGGGTCACCCATTAAACATATTTGTGAAATTATATTGAAATCGGCCTAGCAGTTTCTGAGAAGAAGATTTTCGAAGTTTTCTGTATTGTCATATAGTGGAAATTAGCCCCGCCTCTGGCGGCCATGTATTTTATGGAACCAACATGAAAATTAGGAATTGTTGGAGGGGGTCACCCATTAAACATATCTGTGAAATCATATTGAAATCGGCCAAGTAGTTTTTTTGAGAAGAATATTCTCAAAGATTCCTTTATTGTCATACAGTGGAAATTATCCCCGCCCCTGGCGGCCATGTTTATCATGGAATCAACATGAAAATTAATAGTTTTGGAGAGGGTCACCGATTTAACATGTCTGTGAAACTATAATGAAATCGGCCAAGCAGTTTCTGAGAAGAAGATTTTCAAAATTTTCTATGTTGACATATAATGGAAATTAGCCCCACCCCTAGCGGCCATGTTTTTTATAGAATCAACATGAAAATTAGGAATTGTTGGAGAGGGTCACCCATTAAACATGTCTGTAAAATTATTATGAAATCGGCCAAGTAATTACTAGTTTTTTATCCTGGGCCTTGTCTGGTCTGTGCCTTAATTTGTATTGTCTGTGCCTTTTTGTTTTCGTGTGTTACCCTGTTTCTCTTGGGTGTTGCTCCTGCCCGTAGTTTCGTATTTTCTTTAATTATTAAAATATGGACATGGATCCGGATTTTGGCTGCAGTTCCGTCTATAGTGGAGTTTTCCAATCTTAAATAATTAACAATATCTCATTATTTCTAAGTATTCAATTTTTTCACCGGGGCCACTTTCTTTGAAGCTAGGCTTTTATTCTTCGTATTCACTATTCGTCTCCTATCTGACTCGTTCGCGCTATTCGTACCCTTCATAAATATATATACCTTTGTCTCTTATTTTCGTGTCTTCTCCTGAAATCCGTGCTTGGTTTAATTAAGCTAAAACAAATGCGCTGCATTGTAATTATAGTATGAAACACTCCAGTACAATCCCCTCAAGCCACATTCTTTTCTCAAGGTTTAAATAGACCCACATTCCCCATGGGTCAGACAGGACCCCCTTCACAGAATCAGTCCCCCTTTGGCTCCGAGTCTGGTTTTAAGGGAATGAACCCAAGCGGAATGATGTTTAATCGACCCCCTATGCCAGGACCTGGTATTCCAAGTTCTATGCAGACTTCTTCACAAGTGGACAGATTTAGTGGCCCCCATATGGGGTCAGGCGAAGGTCCAGGTTTACCGTTCGGTCCGGACTTCACAGCAATGTTTAGACACCCTCCCCCAAGCAGTAGGTTTCCTCCTCCCCCCAACTTCCAGGCCCCGCCTCCAGATCACAACTTACAGTCGAATCAAAGTACAAACATGCCAACTGATGGTTCAATGAATCGACAAAGTGGAACGGGAAGCATGAACTCATTTCCTTCAAATAGCGCTTCCCATGGCAACCACTCAAATTTCCCACATGCTCCTGGTACAGAAAGACTACAGGGAGACAGGGTACCCAGTCAGCAGCAGATGCCTCCTCACCTACAGATGCCATTTTCTCCTCAGGTAACATTTTGGGAACTAACTCCTTAATTCCAGGGTTCCACTTGACTCGGTAGTAGGGGTTTTGGCCCCTGAAACGTCCAAAAAGCCATATTTTGACCCTCAGGATTTTGGTTTGAAGGGTCATTTTCTCTTAAAATCATTGGTATTTTGCCTATAAAATGGAAAAATTTAGTCCGAAGTATCAAAATGACCATTTAGATTCAGAATCTAGTGGTACCCCTATCCTAATTATAGACAGAGATCCTACAAATTTTCTGCATTAGAAAGGTTAAACTATTCTACTGAAAATAAAAATTATTTGATGAAAACAGTTGAAATATTGACTTAGTTATGTTCATTTGAAATTTCAAAGCTGAATTTCAACAATGGAAATTAAACAATGGAACAATTTTTAAAAAAAACCAAGGTGTTGGGATTTGTTCAAATGATGCCCGTAATAGTCTTGCAACTTGTGTGCCTCATTAGAATCTATTTTAAAGGCAAATAATCAACCAGCTCCACAAAGTTTACAGGTTTACTTGTACATATTTATATAACAAGAATTGGTACAAGAATGTACATTAAATTTTATACAAAATAAAAATGTATTTGAACTTGCAAAAGTTATCAATACGTGTATATGCAATCTATTTGCAACTAAGTATATTTCTTATTGCTGTTAATTGTATGTATTTAAAACGTTCATTATGTTTATTTGTTTAGAATCAGTTCATGAGTCCATTTCAAGGCGGTATGGGATATCCTCCAATGTCTACCAACAATATGAAGTCTCCATTGGAAGGGTTATTTGGTAAACCTAAGTTTGCACAAGAAGATATACCACAAAACATGGCAGAAATCATTGGTACTCTCAGTAAAATGGCAATACAGGTAGGCTTCACTTGTTCATCTTTTATCTCAGGCGGACGGACAGACAGACAGACATTTATAATACCGTATTTGTAATTGCATTTTTATCATGCAAATACTCATTCATAAGTGTTTTACAGCCACACTTAATTAAGGCATGGTTAAAACAATTTCAAATGGATTAAAACATGCAAGTCAAAATAACATGAGTAGAATGTGAGAGGAATATTTCTATTGTTTTTCAGCCACTATTAGTAGACTTAGTCATTTCAGGATTGTAGGAAAATAATTATGTACA
Source organism: Spisula solida (assembly GCA_947247005.1). Lineage (NCBI taxonomy): Eukaryota > Metazoa > Mollusca > Bivalvia > Venerida > Mactridae > Spisula > Spisula solida. Next base: position 38,234,145 of record OX365959.1, on the reverse strand, counting down.
TTAATTACCTATAAATGTTGTTCCCCTTGAAGTCTAAAAAGATAGTATACAATAGAACTTTGATGTCTCAGACTGCCTTCAGACCAGGAAAATAGTTCAAATACCCGGTGCCCGTTGCGTAACCAAACAGTTATGTAACACTTTGTAGCGCTATGCTAGGAAATGACTTGCTTAAAAAAAAAGCACTTCGTAGCAGACGAAGCTGAAAAATTATATGCTACCGGTGAGCGCTCACAGAAAGCAGACAGTTGAATAGCAAAGCACTACTGAAGTAGTACGTTGCACAAGAAAGCGCTCTGTTGCGTTCGCCTAGAAAAGTGTTAAGAAACGGTATGCTATCGGACAGCACTGCTCGCTCGTAATGTGTGGTTGCATAGACGTAGTAAAGCGCGCAATTATTAAAGCGGCTTGGTTAGGCAACGGGCTCATGTAATAATAGAACATCATCAATTTGCCAAGACTGAAGAACCTGTTTGAGGTATCTAGGGTGTTTGAGGCATCAAAGTTCTTCTGGTATCAGTGCGGTATTGTACGTGATCTACATTATAGCCTCATATACATGTATTTAATGTTTTGATAGCAGCCACGGAGGGATAGCTCGTCATACATTATCTATCATTTTCTAGTCTCGTATACTGTAAAGTTATTTAATTTCAATGGGACAAAATTTTGTGGTTTTTGCAAAAAAAAGAGCATTTCGTGGGAACATAATTTGAAGGATTTCGGATTTCAGGAAAAAATTCCAAGGTCAAAATTCACACAAATTATCAAAAATCATTCAAATATCAAACAGATGTAATAATTTTTTTATTACACATTGATCTATGCAAGTAAACTTCCCAAAAAACATTGTCTTGTACCTGACTGAACTTGAAAACAAGTATGGCAGCCAATGTAAACTGGACCTCTTTAATATTGGTATAATCGGTCACCTTAACATTCCCGGGCATTGTATGCAAACAGAACTACAAGTACAAAATAAATCACTGAATAATTTTATTTCACATCTAAACAACCAGGTGGTAAAAGTTTAATTGCATCTTATTATTCATTGAAGATCATTCACGAAACGAAATCCATGAAATTATATCCCCAATGTATATCAACGAGTTTACATTGTTACATGTTTTCTTTGCAGCCACCGAGGGAGAATGTTCTACCACCCACACATATAGGTGCTTCAAGCTTTCAAGGTCATGCTGAGGTTAGAATCGTATTTTTTGTGTGAACAAGTAACATCTAGTTACTGATGAAACCTTTCCCAATTGATTACAATATTGAAGAGCTGTCAATTGTTGCTGGGAAGTCTCATGTTTGTTCTGCAGGGCTTTTTTTCACTATTTACGAGGGGCCTATATTAGGCCCCTTCACAATTTGCTATAGGCCCCTTTCACAAACCGAAAAGGCCCCTTAATTCACAATTAGAATTTGCGTCATGGTTTTTGTAAAATCAACTTTACAAAGCACCAAACAAACAAATTACAGATAACAGTCATATATTCCTGTACAGGACTTGATATAAGGTATTATATCATAGATACATGCAGGTTTGGGAAAAGTTGACACAAAATGAACAATATCTGAAAAATTTTGTATCATAATTTGGTGATTTAACATAGTTTTTCACAATTTGAAAAGTTTCCGCGCCTACTAAATTTTCACAAAACAAAAGGGCTTGGGCCTCTTCACAAGTCAGCGAAAAAAAGCCCTGGTGCTACTGTTTGCTTCCATCTGTTGAACTGTAGTAACACCCATTGTGTTAGGTCAATTTGGTTATTTATAGCATTTCCTGTATTTGTAATAGTGCCTTCACGCCTCTTATCTGGAATTCTAGGATCTTTTAAAATAAATAATTAATCTTAACATGACACTTTCATTTCTAATAATATTAAAATAGAATAAACTTATAATTGATACAATACTAATATTTTGTTTTCTTATTTTAGGGTACTCCGAAACCAGACAGCTTTTATTCTTCTCAAAGAAGGTATTCTATTTTAATATTTATTTATTAAAATCGTATAGTCATACATATCTACTTTTCAGCAAGAACGATCTTAAAGCTTGATCGGTTTTGAAATACTTGGGGGTTTCAATCTTGTATTACACTCCTAAAAGAGACAATATATTTTCTGAAATCTCTTTTTGCGTTAAACTTCCCTAGAATAGATGCACTTTGTTTATCTGCATGAATGTAACCTAAGGCTAAGCAAACACAGGAATCAAACTCAGTTTACCTAGTGTATCATCTGTGCTTGTTGAGCAGGGTTTTATAACAATGTAACTTGTGTCCTAAACTTGACAACGTACATGGCCATTGTTGGAACGTGTTTTGCATAGTAATTCATATTCAGTTTTATAGCTGAAACTAGGTCTTTCAGCTTTTTGACAGTGGCCGAGTATTAAGTGCTCTTAACTACCAAGCCTGAGGTTCTTGGTTCGAATCTCTGCCTGGTACTCGACATTTCAGAAACGCTTCACAGTTTTTCTCACCCAAGTAGAGATGAACTGGTTGGTAACCCAGAGGTAGCCGGCCTTGTATTGGTGCTATACACCTGGCACGTTAAAGAACCAAGGGGTCTTTTTGGAAAGAGCTAGGGTAGTGCATAAAGATTTCTTATAACAAAGATCACGCAAATTTTCTGTCTCTTTCAAACTTTCTCAGTTGAACACAAAAATAAATCTCAACAAAACTCTGATGCTAGATGATATACATTCTTGTTTGCAGCTCGTCAGTTCCAGCAGTGAACATTGATATAGAACCTAAGGTGAATGAGGCACCTCCTGTATCCACACAGTCACAGCAACAACCACCAGGGACATACTCTCTCTTCAGTGGTTCACCCTGGCTCTCATCTGGCGACTCCAAAAGTAAGTTGTTTCGTAATATCTAGGGGTCCTATTATTCCGGAATAATTCTGAATTCTGCACTAGAAAGAATGCACTTTTCTGCAGATAATAAAAGTTATTTGGTTAAACAATACAAAGAATTGGCAAAGTTAATACTCGTTTGAAGTTTCATGAGCTGAAGTTTAACAATAAAACCATGTTTAAAACACAGACTCTCTACATTGGTTCACCCTGGCTCTCATCTTGTGACTCCAAAAGTAAGTGTTTTTGTACACAAATGTTATTTGACCTTTCACTCTGGACACTGATTGCTAATCTTATTTACCTACATACCCGTAATTCTGATATTAGGTCAGTTATATTGTACTTGTTATAATGCTCATAATTTGAGAATAATTACCGATTGATTAATTGACCTGGAGTAGTATTCAATATTCAATTTGATCTTATTTGACTTAAGGATAAGGACAGACAACCAATCAGATCACACTATATCAAACTCTTGATCAGTTACAGGTGATATGATTGGCCATCCTTATTCTCAAATAAGATAAGATCAATATTGAATACCTTCCCAGGACCTGAAAAATTTACTCTTAGTTTATGGTTCTCTTATTATTGTAGAGGTCTTTAGGCAGACAAGGTTGTACTGTATATATTTTATAGTACCATAGTTAAATGTTTTTTTCTCCCTTGCAGGTCTGGGATCTTCACCGTTCTCCTCCGAGTCCAGTAGTATACGTAACTCACCCGACCCTAATTCTGACGCATATATTATGGGAGAGGGCAAAGGTCAGGGGTTAGATATGGGGCTGAGATTTGGCAGTGCAGATGAACGAGGCATGAAGCAGACAGAGCACCCACAACATGGACCCTTCTTCCAGAACAATGTTCAGGTAAGGCCCTTAAACATTCTTAAAGCTCAACACACTTGACCAGTCCCCAGTGTAAATAACGCTACAACCATCTATTGTCAAATATTTTGTTGTGCAAATTCATTGGATTTACGCATATGGCAGTGGCTATTCTTACGGGCCCCGGTGGCTATTCTTACGGCTCTCCCATAAGAATAGCAAAATCGCCCTTGAGTGACAATCCTACGGCTGTTTTATTTAAATGTACTAATCTCTTTAAAGCGATTACCTGATATATGTATGTATGTGATTTGTTTAACGTTTTGATGCTGGGCACACTTTCAGTATGCATTCAGGCTCATTTCAAAATGATTGAACCCACATGCCAAAAATTTTGTCCTTTTGTAATTATCATCAATGTTAAAACTTATATAACGGCAAACAGGACAGAAATGATTGATATATTTGATGTATACCGTGATAATTATAACTAAAATTAGCATATTTTTTCAAACCTACGTTTCTATATTACCCCCACTTCGTTCCATTGTGACATACAAATACTTTTTGGAATAAATGGGACACAAAAAATGTAGCTGCTGACCAGATCATGAGATATATTCAATCACACACTGAAATTGACCATACATTGTACACCAGGGTACTCTTTTAACAAAACACTCAAAACTCACGTTCAAATTTCAATTCCTAGAGAATTAAGTTGACCAATGGAAGGATTTAATTTTGGTTTTAAAAACATTGGATATACTTTAATGGCTATTCTTACAGCTCTCCCGTAAGAATAGCAAAACAGCCTGCGAATGACTATTCTTACGGGTGTTTTATTTAAATCATTCAATGTACCGATCTCCTACTGAGTATAAGTAATTTTCGATCTGTACACGTGGTACCTTAACAATAGAATGTTAATCAACATTTGGTGTTAAATTATCGCTCCTATGATGTATAATAAAAACAGTGACTTACTATGAATGTCTATAACCGGAACTCTCCGCCACCATGAATACAACTGTCAGTTATGTAACTATACCTAATTTGTTCATTAAATATTTTTTCGAACAACGAGTTTTTGCAGACTGAATGGATCTAAAACTATGCCGGTAAAACTGAGTTGTGAATTTGATATTTTCTTATTTACTTTCTAAGTCTTTGAAAGGCGAGAATTTTTCTCGAATACCGAAATTAAAAAGGAAGCCGTAGTGGTTATAATGACAATGCGTATATTTTCTGCTTAGCTCATATGCAGCAACTACATAATTTAATTGACCCTTTCACGCGTTATACTACAAATTAACTTTTTGCTATTCAGCTCCATGGAACAGACTAGGAATTTAACACCTAATGTTAATTAAAATCGTATTGTTAAGGTACATGTCGAACATTACTTATTATTTCTTTACTCAAAGTTACAATAATAATGACTATATTAAAGAAGAGGATTAATTATCACATTATATATCAAAGACATCAGTCATTTTTGTCCTGTTAGCCGGTTGACTTAATATAAGTTTTAACTCCTCGAACCGAGTAAAACTTTTGACACGTGGGTATATTCATTTTGAAATGAGACTGAATGCATACTGAAAATGTGTGTCCAGTATAAAAACGTGAAACAAATCAAATGCATACATATATCAGGTAATCGCTTTAAAGAGATTGGTACATTTAAATAAAAGCCATAAGAATAGACACTCACAGGCGATTTTGCTATTCTTACAGGAGAGCCGTAATAATAGCCTGAGAATAATAGCCTACGGGCCCTCAGGAATTAGCCACTGCCTTATCTTAAACAGACTAAAGTCAAAAAGTCGTTATACTGTTTCTGTATACTTTCAGTCGATCTGGCAAGCGCAGTCACCATTAGAACGCCTCCTTGAGCTGCAGAAACAGCAGAGGCAGACCGAACCACATTGAAAATCTGCAAACAACATATTGCAGGTTCTTCTCTTGGAAAATCAAGGACTTAGTTACCTTGGTTTCAAAATACACAAGGTTTACGTATGTAAACAAAGGTGTGTAGCTAAAAAATAGCTAACAATAAAATAAGCAGATGAGGATTATTTTCTGCATCAGAAAGTGAATAAAGAAGGGGAAAATGATATATAAGAAAACAGGTGATGTTTTCCTCTATATATGAAGGTTGGACGTGATGGCATAAATATTACATTGATAAAAATGTCGGTAGAGCTGTAATGTATTCTTTATCAACGTAAGGGAATGTGAGGATTATAGTGTTAACTAGTTGCATCGTTCTGTGATAGAGAATATACGTATATAGACATTGTGTAGCAGTAATCGGACTTATATATCTAATATGACTACGGTCTATACCATATACACTACAGTATGCTGGACATGGTCATAGTTTGAACATGTTCTGTAAAACTGTGCGGTAATAGTGTTATTCCACTATGACAGTTTTAACTTACTAGTACAGTTATATGACAACATGTCCTGAACGTTGGTGTTTGTGCGTGTGTGTTATGGTTTGTTAGATTTTGCAATGTTTTTATTATTGTTGGATTGGTTAATACTTGTATTATCATCTTTGTTTATAGTGAAACGTCGCACGAGATGCAGCTAATGACCGTATATTTTGTACATATAAGCAAGTCATACTTCATACTATGTATCGTTAATATAACGGCAAAAACAGCTCACCGTACTGGTAGTAGTACTTGGGTATGAAAGGTGATGTGTACTATGATATTGTCCATCATTTTGTTATAAGTTATCAGTTTTGAAACTCATCGAGTGTGACTGTTTTTAAGGTTATGTTTTGTACGGTTCTTTAACTGTTTATAGTTCTTGCATACCCGTAATCACCCTTAAAGTATATAACTGACCATGTTCCTGTTATCTAACTGATGGAATGTTTGCTGGTTTTATGATTTGGAACATGAAGCATGCTTTGTTCATTATTTATACATGTAAATAAATACGGACGTGTATTTCATGGAGTAATTGTGTTATTTATCACAGATTACCATTTTTCTGTTCCAATCTTTCAACTTTTTTCTCCATAATGTAGTATTGCTGTTGTTTTTTTCTGGTGTTTGCATTCTTAACACTGGTTGAAGCACCACTACAATGTATGTGTAACAGGTTTTTATGTAGCTTTGTTTGTTATCGGTTTGGGAATATTTATCTTGACATGAAAATTCTGTTAAAATGTAATTTGCAATATTCTGTAATCAACTATCAGTAAACCCAGTTGTTATTTGCCCCACGATAGCAAATAAATTATAGTTTCTTGTGAGTTATACTAATGAATTATAATTTGCTGTCAATGTTTTATTCATGTTTTGAAGTTGTTTTTAATACCTAGGGGAAGTGTTGATCGAATATTCTGCACATTTGTGCAGTTGACAATTGTAAAACATGTTTTTATTTGGTCAATTGTTTGTAAAACATGTTTTTATTGGTCAATTCTTTGTAAAATCTGTTTTCATTTTAGTATTTATTTAATACATATTACTCCCAACTGTAAATATTGATACGGCCACCTATGCTACATACGATACAACATCTTTTATATCCAATAAATGGTTTCTTGTTCTTTCGTAGTTTGCCGAAACACAATTACTGGAAATATGTTCTAAATGATGTCCTTCATTTTCTATTTGTTTTCTCTGTGGGTTATCCATATCAAAGTCCAAACTAAACTGAGGTTGAGGGGTTCTGAACCACCCTCTTGAGCCACGCATAAATTAATACATGAATTGTGTGACTCATTCGTGGGATTGGAGGGGCGATACCAACACCATATCACACTTTTTTTTACAAATTTGCGGGTATCTTTTACGAATATGCCAATATCTTAAAACCCCATTGACAATGTATATGTACAATTTCACAAATACCATAATATAATACTTAACAAATATCATAGTAGTAGTACGCTGGAGAGATTGATGTGAAATAATTTGATTATTTCATTTTTAATAATTAAAAACGCTATCGAGCACACAAAAATCTAAACAGTTTGCTTAATTTACCAGATACTTTCCAAGATTATTATCGTGATAAGCAAACAAACAATATCCTTGGTATGTTTTCTTTAATTCCAAATAATTTACAAAACATTGTTTAACCCCGAATATATATTCAATTGATTTCGCAATATTCTAATGTAATACAGCACTATGTGATACAAAATTATTTTTTCTAACAGATAATACCAAAAACATAACAAATAAGAACACTTTTGTACAGCTAAAATACTTTCAACATGCTACATAGCTGCATTCTGTACTATGTTACTACATACCGATCTTGTCAGGACACCCCGGAAGTAGAATTATTAAAAATCAGGGGACGTTATCGAGGGAAAGGGCTATTGCAGTTATCACACCCTTCAGGTGCAGTATCACAGTCATCACACTCTTTTGTCAGTGCAGTAATTATGATACAACTTGCTTTACACAGTCATGTAATGCTGAATCTCAGATATTGTCATTCTTTTCTATTAATTTAAAGTGCATTCATCAATTCAAGGTTGTTACATATGTGTGTTAGAATCAGTTGATCGATATTGGGATTAACTGATTTTTGCATGTAATTACTTAAGTATTTTTAGTAAAACATGATTGGTCAATTGTTAGAAAGACATGTTTTCATTGGTATATTGTTTTGTAAAACATGTTTTCATTGGTCAATTTTTTGTAAAACATGTTTCATGTGACCGCTCTATTAACCTTAACCCAGCTTGATTGTACACGGCCCAAAATTATGCATACCTTCATACATGTTTATATGACTTCTTTATATGATTTGGGATACTTTTGTCTCTAGATATTTACACTGGATTGAAGACAGGTTACTGAAAATTGTTTATAATCATACAGTATGTATCCACTTCCCATGCAATGTTATGGTATGTATTTTATGCTACATTGATTGTTGTTTCAGCAATCAGATAAGATTTTAGCTGCATTTCAGTTAAATAAATTTAGTGATATATATCTCACTGTATTTGTTATTATTTTAAGTGAATGGAAGTAACCAATGATTATAGAGGAAAGGTGCAGACAAAATTTATGAGAGTACTAAAACAGTGGGCCATAACTGCCTTAAAATTGATCCAACATTTGGTGTCGATGATAAGCACAACTAGACTTGGTACTGATGAGTCATGCAAAGTTTCGTTGACATCAGACCATTGGTAACAGAGAAATAGTAATAACAAAATGTATATATGTAAACAAACAAAGGGCCATAACTCCCTTAAAAATAACCGGACCAACGTGCGCTGAAGATATGCACAACTATACAAGGAACTGATGAGTCATGTGAAGTTTGATTGAAATCCGACCGATGTTTACCGAGTAATAGCGCGGTCAAAAAGTATTTATGTTATACGTGTCAAAAAATGGCCATAACTCCCGTAAAGGTCGCCGATGATATGGACTACTAGAATTGGTACTGATGAGTCATGCAAAGTTTGATTGAAATCCGACGATGGGTACCGATAAATAGCGCGGTCAAAAAGTATCAGTGTTATAAGTGTAAAAAGGGCCATAACTCCCTTAACTTTTATCAGACTAATGATCGCTGATGATATGGACAACTAGACTCGGTACTGATGATTCATGCAAAGTTTCATTGACATCCGATCAATGGTTGCAGAGCAATAGCTAGCGTGGACGATAATTATAAGTGTAAAAACAAACCAAAGGGCCATAGCTCCCTTAAAATGTGTCCGACCAACAAGCGCCGAGGATATGCACAACTAGTCTTGGTACTGATGAGTCATGCGTAGTCGCATTGAAATCCGACCAATGGTTACAGAGACATAGCGTGGACAATAATTATAAGTGTTATAAGTGTAAAAAACACAACACAGAGGGCCATTACTCCCTTAAATTTATCCGACCTACGAGCGCCGATGATATGCATAACTAGACTCGGTGCTGATGAGTCATGCAAAGTTTCATTAAAATCCGACAAATGCATTCAGAGTAATAGCGCGGACAAAATTATTCAGACCAACCAACCAAGAGACCAACTAACATCAAGCATGACTTCGATATAGCCCCCATATACTATGTACATTGTATCTGGGGGTATAATAAATTAGCTAACAATTACTGAATAAAACCATGATACTACTGATCAGACATGTTCATTGTGCAGAAAACAATTTAATACTAGTAATGGTACGAAACACTTGGGAAATTTAATACGATCGAAATGGTAGGGTACGAATCGGTCGATTACGAAACATTTGGACAGGCCGTCTTGAGTTATGACCTTACAGTTTATTAAATTATACAGTACGTACAAAGATAAAATAAAATGACACAAATAAAACCCAGAACTCACACTATGCGGGGTCAATAAAGACCCGTACAGGATTGAAGAACGATCGAACATCGTGAAATGCGCGGTGCGCGCCATTTTGCTTAAATTGTACACGACAGGGTCCGAAACACCGTCGTAAAGCAGGTGCAACAAGAACGAAAACGTTAAACATTGGATATAAGGGCCTACTATCCAAAACAGTTCTCATTCCACTAAATGATAGTTTCATGGAAACTGTTTTATCAAAGCACTTACTATATGTGTACTGTTTTATCAAAGCACTTACAGAGATCTTAAACTTACGCTCAAATTCCAATTCCTTATATTGCTTAAACAACTACACATTTGGGACAGGTATGGTTTTGTAAGCGTTCATTAACGGAATCATTGTTAATATTGCAGATCCATTGACCACTAATTGTAGTTGTTAAAGTCTTATAAACAAATTTAAATTTGGAGGTAAGTTTACTATTTCCGTAAGTGCTGTGGTGTTGTCTTAGTTTAGGAAGCGAGTATAAAGCTGTCTCAGCCATATGATATGATCCTTTAATTTTACAAAGGACTGCATGGTAATTTTTCAGCTCGCCATTATACTTCCTATTTCATTGTGCGATGACCGGACAATATGCCGACTCTATGATATGCCTAACCTCAAGCCTTTTTGGACGGCTGGTATTGATGCTTGTCTATACAGTGTTTATATAAGGTTTATGTTTTACATCTTTTTGTTATCTGTCACTGTGGCCTTTGTGTAAGAGGGCATGACATGGTGGGAACCTTTATTTACACTGTCCTGTTCTATAAGGTTATCTATTGGGTAAATGTGAGGTTTGGTAAACTGCAAACGTTAAGCCCCTAGTGACATTAGTCGCTGTCCGTTGTGAGGCGGAAGCCCCTTAGTCAACAGTCCTGTGTGTGTGATTTGTCCACTTTATAGTATAAATAGAAAAAACAAGAGGTCGCTCACCTGAGTAACGTGTCTATCTACGTAAACATGTTCAAGTCCCGTCGGTCACTGGCAGCCATTATTTTTTAATCATCACCATCAAAAATAGGAACTAGGTAGAACAAGGACCATTCATATGGAATTATATTGAAAATGGGCAGGTAGTTTTTGAGAAAAATAATTTAGAAGTTTTCTATATATGACCATATAGTGGAAACCAGCGCCGCCCCTGGTAGCCATGTTTTTCAACCAAACTACATTCATATTTAGAATTTGGTAGAGTGTCACTCATAGTACATTACTCTGGAACTATATTGAAATCAGGTGAGCAGTTTCTGAGAAGACGATTTTTGAAGTTTTCTATATAGCCATATAGTGGAAATTAGCCCCGCCACTGGTGGTCATGGGTTTTGTGCAATCAGCGTTAATGTTTTGAATTTTATAGTGGGCCACCCAATGAACATTTCTGTCAAGGTATATTGAAATCGGCCATTTAGTTTCTGAGAAGAAGTTTTCTACATTGTCATATATAGTGGAAATTAGCCGCGCCACTAGCGGCCATGTTTTTCATGGAATCAACATGTAAATTCGGAATTTTAGAGAGGGTCACCCATTAAACATATCCGTGAAATTATATTGAAATCGGCCAAGCAGTTTCTGAGAAGAAGAATTTCTAAGTGTTCTATATTGTCATATAGTGGAAATTAGCCCCGCCCTTGGTGGCTGTGTCTTATATTGAATCAACATGAAAATTAGGAATTTCGGAAAGGGTCACCCATTAAACATATTTGTGAAATTATATTGAAATCGGCCTAGCAGTTTCTGAGAAGAAGATTTTCGAAGTTTTCTGTATTGTCATATAGTGGAAATTAGCCCCGCCTCTGGCGGCCATGTATTTTATGGAACCAACATGAAAATTAGGAATTGTTGGAGGGGGTCACCCATTAAACATATCTGTGAAATCATATTGAAATCGGCCAAGTAGTTTTTTTGAGAAGAATATTCTCAAAGATTCCTTTATTGTCATACAGTGGAAATTATCCCCGCCCCTGGCGGCCATGTTTATCATGGAATCAACATGAAAATTAATAGTTTTGGAGAGGGTCACCGATTTAACATGTCTGTGAAACTATAATGAAATCGGCCAAGCAGTTTCTGAGAAGAAGATTTTCAAAATTTTCTATATTGACATATAATGGAAATTAGCCCCACCCCTAGCGGCCATGTTTTTTATAGAATCAACATGAAAATTAGGAATTGTTGGAGAGGGTCACCCATTAAACATGTCTGTAAAATTATTATGAAATCGGCCAAGTAATTACTAGTTTTTTATCCTGGGCCTTGTCTGGTCTGTGCCTTAATTTGTATTGTCTGTGCCTTTTTGTTTTCGTGTGTTACCCTGTTTCTCTTGGGTGTTGCTCCTGCCCGTAGTTTCGTATTTTCTTTAATTATTAAAATATGGGCATGGATCCGGATTTTGGCTGCAGTTCCGTCTATAGTGGAGTTTTCCAATCTTAAATAATTAACAATATCTCATTATTTCTAAGTATTCAATTTTTTCACCGGGGCCACTTTCTTTGAAGCTAGGCTTTTATTCTTCGTATTCACTATTCGTCTCCTATCTGACTCGTTCGCGCTATTCGTACCCTTCATAAATATATATACCTTTGTCTCTTATTTTCGTGTCTTCTCCTGAAATCCGTGCTTGGTTTAATTAAGCTAAAACAAATGCGCTGCATTGTAATTATAGTATGAAACACTCCAGTACAATCCCCTCAAGCCACATTCTTTTCTCAAGGTTTAAATAGACCCACATTCCCCATGGGTCAGACAGGACCCCCTTCACAGAATCAGTCCCCCTTTGGCTCCGAGTCTGGTTTTAAGGGAATGAACCCAAGCGGAATGATGTTTAATCGACCCCCTATGCCAGGACCTGGTATTCCAAGTTCTATGCAGACTTCTTCACAAGTGGACAGATTTAGTGGCCCCCATATGGGGTCAGGCGAAGGTCCAGGTTTACCGTTCGGTCCGGACTTCACAGCAATGTTTAGACACCCTCCCCCAAGCAGTAGGTTTCCTCCTCCCCCCAACTTCCAGGCCCCGCCTCCAGATCACAACTTACAGTCGAATCAAAGTACAAACATGCCAACTGATGGTTCAATGAATCGACAAAGTGGAACGGGAAGCATGAACTCATTTCCTTCAAATAGCGCTTCCCATGGCAGCCACTCTAATTTCCCACATGCTCCTGGTACAGAAAGACTACAGGGAGACAGGGTACCCAGTCAGCAGCAGATGCCTCCTCACCTACAGATGCCATTTTCTCCTCAGGTAACATTTTGAGAACTAACTCTTTAAATCCAGGGTTCCACTTGACTCGGTAGTAGGGGTTTTGGCCCCTAAAACTTCCAAATAGCCATATTTTGACCCTCAGGATTTTTGTTTGAAGGGTCATTTTCTCTTAAAATCATTGGTATTTTGCCTGTAAAATGGAAAAATTTAGTCGGAAGTATCAAAATGACCATTCAGATTCAGAATCTAGTGGTACCCCTATCCTAATTATAGACAGAGATCCTACAAATTTTCTGCATTAAAAAGGTTAAACTTTTCTACTGAAAATAAAAATTATTTGATGAAAACAGTTGGAGTATTGACTTAGTTATGTTCATTTGAAATTTCAAAGCTGAATTTCAACAATGGAAATTAAACAATGGAACAATTTTTAAAAAAAACCAAGGTGTTGGGATTTGTTCAAATGATGCCCGTAATAGTCTTGCAACTTGTGTGCCTCATTAGAATCTATTTTAAAAGCAAATAATCAACCAGCTCCACAAAGTTTACAGGTTTACTTGTACATATTTATATAACAAGAATTGGTACAAGAATGTACATTAAATTTTATACAAAATAAAAATGTATTTGAACTTGCAAAAGTTATCAATACGTGTATATGCAATCTATTTGCAACTAAGTATACTTCTTATTGCTGTTAATTGTATGTATTTAAAACGTTCATTATGTTTATTTGTTTAGAACCAGTTCATGAGTCCATTTCAAGGCGGTATGGGATATCCTCCAATGTCTACCAACAATATGAAGTCTCCATTGGAAGGGTTATTTGGTAAACCTAAGTTTGCACAAGAAGATATACCACAAAACATGGCAGAAATCATTGGTACTCTCAGTAAAATGGCAATACAGGTAGGCTTCACTTGTTCATCTTTTATCTCAGGCGGACGGACAGACAGACAGACAGACATTTATAATACCGTATTTGTAATTGCATTTTTATCATGCAAATACTCATTCATAAGTGTTTTACAGCCACACTTAATTAAGGCATGGTTAAAACAATTTCAAATGGATTAAAACATGCAAGTCAAAATAACATGAGTAGAATGTGAGAGGAATATTTCTATTGTTTTTCAGCCACTATTAGTAGACTTAGTCATTTCAGGATTGTAGGAAAATAATTATGTACATTAATTACCTATAAATGTTGTTCCCCTTGAAGTCTTAAAAGATAGTATACAATAGAACTTTGATGTCTCAGACTGCCTTCAGACCAGGAAAATAGTTCAAATACCCGGTGCCCGTTGCCTAACCACATAGTTATGTAACACTTTGTAGCGCTATGCTAGGATATGACTTGCTTAAAAAAATAGCACTTCGTAGCAGACGAAGCTGAAAAATTATATGCTACCGGTGAGCGCTCACAGAAAGCAGACAGTTGAATAGCAAAGCACTACTGAAGTGGTACGTTGCACAAGAAAGCGCTCGGTTGCGTTCGGCTAGAAAAGTGTTAAGAAACGGTATGCTATCGGACAGCACTGCTCGCTCGTAGTGTGTGGTTGCATAGACGTAGTAAAGCGCGCAATTATTAAAGCGGCTTGGTTAGGCAACGGGCTCATGTATTAATAGAACATCATCAATTTGCCAAGACTGAAGAACCTGTTTGAGGTATCTAGGGTGTTTGAGGCATCAAAGTTCTTCTGGTATCAGTGCGGTATTGTACATGATCTACATTTTATAGCCTCATATACATGTATTTAATGTTTTGATAGCAGCCACGGAGGGATAGCTCGTCATACATTATCTATCATTTTCTAGTCTCGTATACTGTAAAATCATTTAATTTCAATGGGACAAAATTTTGTGGTTTTTGCAAAAAAAGAGCATTTCGTGGGAACATAATTTGAAGGGTTTCGGATTTCAGGAAAAAATTCCAAGGTCAAAATTCACACAAATTATCAAAAATCATTCAAATATCAAACAGATGTAATAATTTTTTTATTATGCCCCCCTATCGATAGATGGGGAGGCATATAGTGATTCACCTGTCTGTCCGTCCGTCCATTCGTCCGTCCGTTCGTCCGTCCGTCCTGGTTAACCCAAATTGACAGTTTCTTCTAGCATAGTTATGGCTTGCTACAAAGCTTCCATACTTGCATGGATGTTGTATATGAACACTCTCCACACACCTGTATCATTTGAAGCCATTTCGACCTTCACCTTGACCTAATTTGGACTTAGACTTATTGGAGGGCCAAATTCTTGGTTAACCCAAATTGACCACTTGAACATTCTCCACACACCTATATCACCTATATTACCTTACCTCATTTTAACCGTCACATTGACCTAATTTTGGACTTAGACTTATTAAAGTGTCTAATTCTTGGTTAACCCAAATTGACAGTTTCGTTTTACATCATGTCCATCATGGCGTTGCCTTAAAACTTGGCATACTTGTTTACTATCATGAGCCCCTTACATTATCAAAGCCATGTAACACTATCCAACATTATTACAGAATTATGGCCCCTGATTGACTTAGCTTTTTATGGGCAAGGCTTCCATGGGGGCATTGGCGTTTATTGAACGCAGTCTTGTTACACATTGATCTATGCAAGTAAACTTCCCAAAAAACATTGTCTTGTACCTGACTGAACTTGAAAACAAGTATGGCAGCCAATGTAAACTGGACCTCTTTAATATTGGTATAATCGGTCACCTTAACATTCCCGGGCATTGTATGCAAACAGAACTACAAGTACAAAATAAATCACTGAATAATTTTATTTCACATCTAAACAGCCAGGTGGTAAAAGTTTAATTGCATCTTATTATTCATTGAAGATCATTCACGAAACGAAATCCACGAAATTAAATCCCCAATGTATATTAACGAGTTTACATTGTTACATGTTTTCTTTGCAGCCACCGAGGGAGAATGTTCTACCACCCACACATATAGGTGCTTCAAGCTTTCAAGGTCATGCTGAGGTTAGAATCGTATTTTTTGTGTGAACAAGTAACATCTAGTTACTGATGAAACCTTTCCCAATTGATTACAATATTGAAGAGCTGTCAATTGCTGCTGGGAAGTCTCATGTTTGTTCTGCAGGGCTTTTTTTCACTATTTACGAGGGGCCTATATTAGGCCCCTTCACAATTTGCTATAGGCCCCTTTCACAAACCTAAAAGGCCCCTTAATTCACAATTAGAATTTGCGTTATGGTTTTTGTAAAATCAACTTCACAAAGCACCAAACAAACAAATTACAGATAACAGTCATATATTCCTGTACAGGACTTGATATAAGGTATTATATCATAGATACATGCAGGTTTGGGAAAAGTTGACAAAAAATGAACAATATCTGAAAAATTTTGTATCATAATTTGGTGATTTAACGTAGTTTTTCACAATTTGAAAAGTTTCCGCGCCTACTAAATTTTCACAAAACAAAAGGGCTTGGGCCTCTTCACAAGTCAGCGAAAAAAAGCCCTGGTGCTACTGTATGCTTCCATCTGTTGAACTGTAGTAACACCCATTGTGTAAGGTCAGTTTGGTTATTTATAGCATTTCCTGTATTTGTAATAGTGCCTTCACGCCTCTTATCTGGAATTCTAGGATCTTTTAAATATAATTAATCTTAACATGACACTTTCATTTCTAATATTATTAAAATAGAATTAACTTATAATTGATACAATGCTAATATTTTGTTTTCTTATTTTAGGGTACTCCGAAACCAGACAGCTTTTATTCTTCTCAAAGAAGGTATTCTATTTTAATATTTATTTATTAAAATCGTATAGTCATACATATCTACTTTTCAGCAAGAACGATCTTAAAGCTTGATCGGTTTTGAAATACTTGGGGATTTCAATCTAGTATTACACTCCTAAAAGAGACAATATATTTTCTGAAATCTCTTTTTGCGTTAAACTTCCCTAGAATAGATGCAATTTGTTTATCTGCATGAATGTAACGTAAGGCTAAGCAAACACAGGAATCAGTTTTACCTAGTGTATCATCTGTGCTCGTTGAGCAGGGTTTTATAACAATGTAACTTGTGTCCTGAACTTGACAAAGTACATGGCCATGGTTGGAACGTGTTTTGCATAGTAGTTCATATTCAGTTTTTATGCCCCCGTATCGATAGATCGGGAGGCATATAGTGATTCACCTGTCCGTCCGTCCGTCCGTTCGTCCGTCCGTCCGTCCTGGTTAACCCAAATTGACCGTTTCTTCTAGCATCTTTATGGCTTGCTACAAAGCTTCCAAACTTGCATGGATGTTGTATATGAACACTCTCCACACACCTGTATCACCTGACCCCATTTTGACCTTCACCTTGACCTAATTTTGGACTTATACTTATTTATGGACAAGGCTTCCACAGGGGGCATAAGCGTTTATTGAACGCAGTCTTGTTTTATAGCTGAAACTAGGTCTTTCAGCTTTTTGACAGTGGCCGAGTATTAAGTGCTCTTAACTACCAAGCCTGAGGTTCTTGGTTCGAATCTCTGCCTGGTACTCGACATTTCAGAAACGCTTCACAGTTTTTCTCACCCAAGTAGAGATGGACTGGTTGGTAACCGAGAGGTAGTCGGCCTTGTATTGGTGCTATACACCTGGCACGTTAAAGAACCAAGGGGTCTTTTTGGAAAGAGCTAGGGTAGTGCATAAAGATTTCTTATAACAAAGATCACGCAAATTTTCTGTCTCTTTCAAACTTTCTCAGTTGAACACAAAAATAAATCTCAACAAAACTCTGATGCTAGATGATATACATTCTTGTTTGCAGCTCGTCAGTTCCAGCAGTGAACATTGATATAGAACCTAAGGTGAATGAGGCACCTCCTGTATCCACACAGTCACAGCAACAACCACCAGGGACATACTCTCTCTTCAGTGGTTCACCCTGGCTCTCATCTGGCGACTCCAAAAGTAAGTTGTTTCGTAATATTCAGGGGTCCTATTATTCCGGAATAATTCTGAATTCTGCACTAGAAAGAATGCACTTTTCTGCAGATAATAAAAGTTATTTGGTTAAAAAATTCAAAGAATTGGCAAAGTTAATACTCATTTGAAGTTTCACGAGCTGAATTTTAACAATAAAACCATGTTTGAAACACAGTCTCTCTACAGTGGTTCACCCTGGCTCTCATCTTGTGACTCCAAAAGTAAGTGTTTTTGTACACAATTGTTATTTGACCTTTCACTCTGGACACTGATTGCTTAGCTTATTTAACTACATACCCGTAATTCTGATAATAGGTCAGTTATATTGTATTTGTTATAATGCTCATAATTTGAGAATAATTACTGATTGATTAATTGACCTGGGGTAGTATTCAATATTCAATTTGATCTTATTTGACTTAAGGATGAGGACAGACAACCAATCAGATCACACTATATCAAACTCTTGATCAGTAACAGGTGATATGATTGGCCATCCTTATTCTCAAATAAGATAAGATCAATATTGAATACCTTTTCAGGACCTGAAAAATGTACTCTTAATTTTATGGTTCTCTTATTATTGAAGAGGTCTTTAGGCATACAAGGTTGTACTGTATATGTTTTATAGTACCATAGTTAAATGTTTTTTATCCCTTGCAGGTCTGGGATCTTCACCGTTCTCCTCCGAGTCCAGTAGTATACGTAACTCACCCGACCCTAATTCTGACGCATATATTATGGGAGAGGGCAAAGGTCAGGGGTTAGATATGGGGCTGAGATTTGGCAGTGCAGATGAACGAGGCATGAAGCAGACAGAGCACCCACAACATGGACCCTTCTTCCAGAACAATGTTCAGGTAAGGCCCTTAAACATTCTTAAAGCTCAACACACTTGACCAGTCCCCAGTGTAAATAACGCTACAACCATCTATTGTCAAATATTTTGTTGTCAAATATTTTGTTGTGCGAATTCATTGTATTTACGCATATGGCAGTGGCTATTCTTACGGGCCCCAGTGGCTATTCTTACGGCTCTCCCATAAGAATAGCAAAATCGCCCTTGAGTGACAATCCTACGGCTGTTTTATTTAAATGTCCTAATCTCTTTAAAGCGATTACCTGATATATGTATGTATGTGATTTGTTCAACGTTTTGATGCTGGACACACTTTCAGTATGCACTCAGGCTCATTTCAAAATGATTGAACCCACATGTCAAAAATTTTGTCCTTTTGTAATTATCATCAATGTTAAAACTTATATAACGGCAAACAGGACAGAAATGATTGATATATTTGATGTATACTGTGATAATTATAACTAAAATTAGCAAATTTTTTCAAGCCTACGTTTCTATATTACCCCCACTTTGTTCCATTGTGACATACAAATACTTTTTGGAATAAATGGGACACAAAAAATGTAGCTGCTGACCAGATCATGAGATATATTCAATCACACACTGAAATTGACCATACATTGTACACCAGGGTACTGTTTTATCAAATGACTTACGGAAATCATAAACTTACGATCAAATTTAAATTCTTTATAATTTGTTTACAATTATAAAGTGTGGTAAAGGGATATGCAATATTAATACTGATTTAGTTAATAAACTCCTACAAACCATATCCATCACCAATTTGCAGTAGTTAAAGAATTATAAAGAATTAAAATTTGAGCGTAACTTTAATATTTTCGTAAGTGCTTTGATAAAACAGTACCCATGGTACGTAAGTGCTTTGATAAAACAGTACCCAGGGTACTCTTTTAACAAAACACTCAAAACTCACGTTCAAATTTCAATTCCTAGAGAATTGAGTTGACCAATGGAAGGATTTAATTTTGGTTTTAAAAACATTGGATATACTTTAATGGCTATTCTTACAGCTCTCCCGTAAGAATAGCAAAACAGCCCGCGAATGACTATTCTTACGGATGTTTTATTTAAATCATTCAATGTACCGATCTCCTACTGAGTATAAGTAATTTTCGATCTGTACACGTGGTACCTTAACAATAGAATGTTAATCAACATTTGGTGTTAAATTATCGCTCCTATGATGTATAATAAAAACAGTGACTTACTATGAATGTCTATAACCGGAACTCTCCGCCACCATGAATACAACTGTCAGTTATGTAACTATACCTAATTTGTTCATTAAATATCTTTTTCGAACAACGAGTTTTTGCAGACTGAATGGATCTAAAACTATGCCGGTAAAACTGAATTGTGAATTTGATATTTTTCTTACTTACTTTCTAAGTTTTGAAAGGCGAGAATTTTTCTCGAATACCGAAATTAAAAAGGAAGCCGTAGTGGTTATAATGACAATGCGTATATTTTCTGCTTAGCTCATATGCAGCAACTACATAATTTAATTGACCCTTTCACGCGTTATACTACAAATTAACTTTTTGCTATTCAGCTCCATGGAACAGACTAGGAATTTAACACCTAATGTTAATTAAAATCGTATTGTTAAGGTACATGTCGAACATTACTTATTATTTCTTTACTCAAAGTTACAATAATAATGACTATATTAAAGAAGAGGATTAATTATCACATTATATATCAAAGACATCAGTCATTTTTGTCCTGTTAGCCGGTTGACTTAATATAAGTTTTAACTCCTCGAACCGAGTAAAACTTTTGACACGTGGGTTTATTCATTTTGAAATGAGACTGGATGCATACTGAAAATGTGTGTCCAGTATAAAAACGTGAAACAAATCAAATGCATACATATATCAGGTAATCGCTTTAAAGAGATTGGTACATTTAAATAAAAGCCATAAGAATAGACACTCACAGGCGATTTTGCTATTCTTACAGGAGAGCCGTAATAATAGCCTGAGAATAATAGCCTACGGGCCCTTAAGAATTAGCCACTGCCTAATCTTAAACAGACTAAAGTCAAGAAGTCGTTATACTGTTCCTGTATATTTTCAGTCGATCTGGCAAGCGCAGTCACCATTAGAACGTCTCCTTGAGCTGCAGAAACAGCAGAGGCAGACCGAACCACATTGAAAATCTGCAAACAACATATTGCAGGTTCTTCTCTTGGAAAATCAAGGACTTAGTTACCTTGGTTTCAAAATACACAAGGTTTACGTATGTAAACAAAAGGTGTGTAGCTAAAAAATAGCTAACAATAAAATAAGCAGATGAGGATTATTTTCTGCATCAGAAAGTGAATAAAGAAGGGGAAAATGATATATAAGAAAACAGGTGATGTTTTCCTCTATATATGAAGGTTGGACGTGATGGCATAAATATTACATTGATAAAAATGTCGGTAGAGCTGTAATGTATTCTTTATCAACGTAAGGGAATGTGAGGATTATAGTGTTAACTAGTTGCATCGTTCTGTGATAGAGAATATACATATATAGACATTGTGTAGCAGTAATCGGACTTATATATCTAATATGACTACGGTCTAT
The DNA here is from genome assembly GCA_947247005.1 of Spisula solida. NCBI lineage: Eukaryota > Metazoa > Mollusca > Bivalvia > Venerida > Mactridae > Spisula > Spisula solida. The sequence continues at coordinate 38,212,458 of OX365959.1, read as the reverse complement.
ACCATATACACTACAGTATGCTGGGCATGGTCATAGTTTGAACATGTTCTGTAAAACTGTGCGGTAATAGTGTTATTCCACTATGACAGTTTTAACTTACTAGTACAGTTATATGACAACATGTCCTGAACGTTGGTGTTTGTGCGTGTGTGTTATGGTTTGTTAGATTTTGCAATGTTTTTATTATTGTTGGATTGGTTAATACTTGTATTATCATCTTTGTTTATAGTGAAACGTCGCACGAGATGCAGCTAATGACCGTATATTTTGTACATATAAGCAAGTCATACTCCATACTATGTATCGTTAATATAACGGCAAAAACAGCTCACCGTACTGGTAGTAGTACTTGGGTATGAAAGGTGATGTGTACTATGATATTGTCCATCATTTTGTTATAAGTTATCAGTTTTGAAACTGATCGAGTGTGACTGTTTTAAAGGTTATGTTTTGTACGGTTCTTTAACTGTTTATAGTTCTTGCATACACGTAATCACCCTTAAAGTATATAACTGACCATGTTCCTGTTATCTAACTGATGGAATGTTTGCTGGTTTTATGATTTGGAACATGAAGCATGCTTTGTTCATTATTTATACATGTAAATAAATACGGACGTGTATTTCATGGAGTAATTGTGTTATTTATCACAGATTACCATTTTTCTGTTCCAATCTTTCAACTTTTTTCTCCATAATGTAGTATTGCTGTTGTTTTTTTCTGGTGTTTGCATTCTTAACACTGGTTGAAGCACCACTACAATGTATGTGTAACAGGTTTTTATGTAGCTTTGTTTATTATCGGTTTGGGAATATTTATCTTGACATGAAAATTCTGTTAAAATGTAATTTGCAATATTCTGTAATCAACTATCAGTAAACCCAGTTGTTATTTGCCCCACGATAGCAAATAAATTATAGTTTCTTGTGAGTTATACTAATGAATTATAATTTGCTGTCAATGTTTTATTCATGTTTTGAAGTTGTTTTTAATACCTAGGGGAAGTGTTGATTGAATATTCTGCACATTTGTGCAGTTGACAATTGTAAAACATGTTTTTATTTGGTCAATTGTTTGTAAAACATGTTTTTATTGGTCAATTCTTTGTAAAACCTGTTTTCATTTTAGTATTTATTTAATACATATTACTCCCAACTGTAAATATTGATACGGCCTCCTATGCTACACACGATACAACATCTTTTATATCCAATAAATGGTTTCTTCTTCTTTCGTAGTTTGCCGAAACACAATTACTGGAAATATGTTCTAAATGATGTCCTTCATTTTCTATTTGTTTTCTCTGTGGGTTATCCATATTAAAGTCAAAACTAAACTTGAGGTTGATGGGTTCTGAACCACCCTCTTGAGCCGCGCATAAATTAATACATGAATTGTGTGACTCATTCGTGGGATTGGAGGGGCGATACCAACACCATATCACACTTTTTTTTACAAATTTGCGGGTATCTTTTACGAATATGCCAACATCTTAAAACCCCATTGACAATGTATATGTACAATTTCCCAAATACCATAATATTATACTTAACAAATATCATAGTAGTAGTACGCTGGAGAGATTGATGTGAAATAATTTGATTATTTCATTTTTAATAATTAAAAACGCTATCGAGCACACAAAAATCTAAACAGTTTGCTTAATTTACCGATACTTTCTAAGATTATTATCGTGATAAGCAAACAAACAATATCCTTGGTATGTTTTCTTTAATTTCAAATAATTTACAAAACATTGTTTAACCCCGAATATATATTCAATTGATTTCGCAATATTCTAATGTAATACAGCACTATGTGATACAAAATTATTTTTTCTAACAGATAATACCAAAAACATAACAACTAAGAACACTTTTGTACAGCTAAAATACTTTCAACATGCTACATAGCTGCATTCTGTACTATGTTACTACATACCGATCTTGTCAGGACACACGGGAAGTAGAATTATTAAAAATCAGGGGACGTTATCGAGGGAAAGGGCTATTGCAGTTATCACACCCGTCAGGTGCAGTATCACAGTCATCACACTCTTTTGTCAGTGCAGTAATTATGATACAACTTGCTTTACACAGTCATGTAATGCTGAATCTCAGATATTGTCATTCTTTTCTATTAATTTAAAGTGCATTCATCAATTCAAGGTTGTTACATACATTGTATGTGTGTTAGAATCAGTTGATCGATATTGGGATTAACTGATTTTTGCATGTAATTACTTAAGTATTTTTAGTAAAACTTGATTGGTCAATTGTTAGAAAGACATGTTTTCATTGGTATATTGTTTTGTAAAACATGTTTTCATTGGTCAATTTTTTGTAAAACATGTTTCATGTGACCGCTCTATTAACCTTAACCCAGCTTGATTGTACACGGCCCAAAATTATGCATACCTTCATACATGTTTATATGACTTCTTTATATGATTTGGGATACTTTTGTCTCTAGATATTTACACTGGATTGAAGACAGGTTACTGAAAATTGTTTATAATCATACAGTATGTATCCACTTCCCATGCAATGTTATGGTATGTATTTTATGCTACATTGATTGTTGTTTCAGCAATCAGATAAGATTTGAGCTGCATTTCAGTTAAATAAATTTAGTGATATATATCTCACTGTATTTGTTATCATTTTAAGTGAATGGAAGTAACCAATGATTATAGAGGAAAGGTGCAGACACAATTTATGAGTGTAATAAAACAGAGGGCCATAACTGCCTTAAAATTGATCCAACATTTGGTGTCGATGATAAGCACAACTAGACTTGGTACTGATGAGTCATGCAAAGTTTTGTTGACATCAGACCATTGGTAACAGAGAAATAGTAATAACAAAATGTATATATGTAAACAAACAAAGGGCCATAACTCCCTTAAAAATAACCGGACCAACGTGCGCTGAAGATATGCACAACTATACAAGGAACTGATGAGTCATGCGAAGTTTGATTGAAATCCGACCGATGTTTACCGAGTAATAGCGCGGTCAAAAGTATTTATGTTATACGTGTCAAAAATGGCCATAACTCCCGTAAAGGTCGCCGATGATATGGACTACTAGAATTGGTACTGATGAGTCATGCAAAGTTTGATTGAAATCCGACGATGGGTACCGATAAATAGCGCGGTCAAAAAGTATCAGTGTTATAAGTGTAAAAAAGGGCCATAACTCCCTTAACTTTTATCAGACCAATGATCGCTGATGATATGGACAACTAGACTTGGTACTGATGAGTCATGCAAAGTTTCATTGACATCCGATCAATGGTTGCAGAGCAATAGCTAGCGTGGACGATAATTATAAGTGTAAAAACAAACCAAAGGGCCATAGCTCCCTTAAAATGTGTCCGACCAACAAGCGCCGAGGATATGCACAACTAGTCTTGGTACTGATGAGTCATGCGTAGTCGCATTGAAATCCGACCAATGGTTACAGAGACATAGCGTGGACAAGAATTATAAGTGTTATAAGTGTAAAAACACAACACAGAGGGCCATTACTCCCTTAAATTTATCCGACCTACGAGCGCCGATGATATGCATAACTAGACTCGGTGCTGATGAGTCATGCAAAGTTTCATTAAAATCCGACCAATGCATTCAGAGTAATAGCGCGGACAAAATTATTCAGACCAACCAACCAAGAGACCAACCAACATCAAGCATGACTTCGATATAGCCCCCATATACTATGTACATTGTATCTGGGGGTATAATAAATTAGCTAACAATTACTGAATAAAACCATGACACTACTGATCAGACATGTTCATTGTGCAGAAAACAATTTAATACTAGTAATGGTACGAAACACTTGGGAAATTTAATACGATCGAAATGGTAGGGTACGAATCGGTCGATTACGAAACATTTGGACAGGCCGTCTTGAGTTATGACCTTACAGTTTATAAAATTATACAGAACGTACAAAGATAAAATAAAATGACACAAATAAAACACAGAACTCACACTATGCGGGGTCAATAAAGACCCGTACAGGATTGAAGAACGATCAAACATCGTGAAATGCGCGGTGCGCGCCATTTTGCTTAAATTGTACACGACAGGGTCCGAAACACCGTCGTAAAGCAGGTGCAACAAGAACGAAAACGTTAAACATTGGATATAAGGGCCTACTATCCAAAACAGTTCTCATTCCACTAAATGATAGTTTCATGGAAACTGTTTTATCAAAGCACTTACTATATGTGTACTGTTTTATCAAAGCACTTACAGAGATCTTAAACTTACGCTCAAATTCCAATTCCTTATATTGCTTAAACAACTACACATTTGGGACTGGTATGGTTTTGTAAGCGTTCATTAACGGAATCATTGTTAATATTGCAGATCCATTGACCACTAATTGTAGTTGTTAAAGTCTTATATACAAATTTAAATTTGGAGGTAAGTTTACTATTTCCGTAAGTGTTGTGTTGTTGTCTTAGTTTAGGAAGCGAGTATAAAGCTGTCTCAGCCATATGATATGATCCTTTAATTTTACAAAGGACTGCATGGTAATTTTTCAGCTCGCCATTATACTTCCTATTTCATTGTGCGATGACCGGACAATATGCCGACTCTATGATATGCCTAACCTCAAGCCTTTTTGGACGGCTGGTATTGATGCTTGTCTATACAGTGTTTATATAAGGTTTATGTTTTACATCTTTTTGTTATCTGTCACTGTGGCCTTTTTGTAAGAGGGCATGACATGGTTGGAAACTTTATTTACACTGTCCTGTTCTATAAGGTTATCTATTGGGTAAGTGTGAGGTTTGGTAAACTGCAAACGTTAAGCCCCTAGTGACATTAGTCGCTGTCCGTTGTGAGGCGGAAGCCCCTTAGTCAACAGTCCTGTGTGTGTGATTTGTCCACTTTATAGTATAAATAGAAAAAACAAGAGGTCGCTCACCTGAGTAACGTGTCTATCTACGTAAACATGTTCAAGTCCCGTCGGTCACTGGCAGCCATTATTTTTTAATCATCACCATCAAAAATAGGAACTAGGTAGAACAAGGAACATTCATATGGAATTATATTGAAAATGGGCAGGTAGTTTTTGAGAAAAATAATTTAGAATTTTCTATATATGGCCATATAGTGGAAACCAGCGCCGCCCCTGGTAGCCATGTTTTTCAACCAAACTACATTCATATTTAGAATTTGGTAGAGTGTCACTCATAGTACATTACTCTGGAACTATATTGAAATCAGGTGAGCAGTTTCTGAGAAGACGATTTTTGAAGTTTTCTATATAGCCATATAGTGGAAATTAGCCCCGCCACTGGTGGTCATGGGTTTTATGCAATCAGCGTTAATGTTTTGAATTTAGTAGTGGGCCACCCAATGAACATTTCTGTCAAGGTATATTGAAATCGGCCATTTAGTTTCTGAGAAGAAGTTTTCTACATTGTCATATATAGTGGAAATTAGCCGCGCCACTAGCGGCCATGTTTTTCATGGAATCAACATGTAAATTCGGAATTTTAGAGAGGGTCACCCATTAAACATATCCGTGAAATTATATTGAAATCGGCCAAGCAGTTTCTGAGAAGAAGAATTTCTAAGTGTTCTATATTGTCATATAGTGGACATTAGCCCCGCCCTTGGTGGCTGTGTCTTATATTGAATCAACATGAAAATTAGGAATTTCGGAAAGGGTCACCCATTAAACATATTTGTGAAATTATATTGAAATCGGCCTAGCAGATTCTGAGAAGAAGATTTTCGAAGTTTTCTGTATTGTCATATAGTGGAAATTAGCCCCGCCTCTGGCGGCCATGTATTTTATGGAACCAACATGAAAATTAGGAATTGTTGGAGGGGGTCACCCATTAAACATATCTGTGAAATCATATTGAAATCGGCCAAGTAGTTTTTTTGAGAAGAATATTCTCAAAGATTCCTTTATTGTCATACAGTGGAAATTATCCCCGCCCCTGGCGGCCATGTTTATCATGGAATCAACATGAAAATTAATAGTTTTGGAGAGGGTCACCGATTTAACATGTCTGTGAAACTATAATGAAATCGGCCAAGCAGTTTCTGAGAAGAAGATTTTCAAAATTTTCTATATTGACATATAATGGAAATTAGCCCCACCCCTAGCGGCCATGTTTTTTATAGAATCAACATGAAAATTAGGAATTGTTGGAGAGGGTCACCCATTAAACATGTCTGTAAAATTATTATGAAATCGGCCAAGTAATTACTAGTTTTTTATCCTGGGCCTTGTCTGGTCTGTGCCTTAATTTGTATTGTCTGTGCCTTTTTGTTTTCGTGTGTTACCCTGTTTCTCTTGGGTGTTGCTCCTGCCCGTAGTTTCGTATTTTCTTTAATTATTAAAATATGGGCATGGATCCGGATTTTGGCTGCAGTTCCGTCTATAGTGGAGTTTTCCAATCTTAAATAATTAACAATATCTCATTATTTCTAAGTATTCAATTTTTTCACCGGGGCCACTTTCTTTGAAGCTAGGCTTTTATTCTTCGTATTCACTATTCGTCTCCTATCTGACTCGTTCGCGCTATTCGTACCCTTCATAAATATATATACCTTTGTCTCTTATTTTCGTGTCTTCTCCTGAAATCCGTGCTTGGTTTAATTAAGCTAAAACAAATGCGCTGCATTGTAATTATAGTATGAAACACTCCAGTACAATCCCCTCAAGCCACGTTCTTTTCTCAAGGTTTAAATAGACCCACATTCCCCATGGGTCAGACAGGACCCCCTTCACAGAATCAGTCCCCCTTTGGCTCCGAGCCTGGTTTTAAGGGAATGAACCCAAGCGGAATGATGTTTAATCGACCCCCTATGCCAGGACCTGGTATTCCAAGTTCTATGCAGACTTCTTCACAAGTGGACAGATTTAGTGGCCCCCATATGGGGTCAGGCGAAGGTCCAGGTTTACCGTTCGGTCCGGACTTCACAGCAATGTTTAGACACCCTCCCCCAAGCAGTAGGTTTCCTCCTCCCCCCAACTTCCAGGCCCCGCCTCCAGATCACAACTTACAGTCGAATCAAAGTACAAACATGCCAACTGATGGTTCAATGAATCGACAAAGTGGAACGGGAAGCATGAACTCATTTCCTTCAAATAGCGCTTCCCATGGCAACCACTCTAATTTCCCACATGCTCCTGGTACAGAAAGACTACAGGGAGACAGGGTACCCAGTCAGCAGCAGATGCCTCCTCACCTACAGATGCCATTTTCTCCTCAGGTAACATTTTGAGAACTAACTCTTTAAATCCAGGGTTCCACTTGACACGGTAGTAGGGGTTTTGGCCCCTGAAACTTCCAAAAAGCCATATTTTGACCCTCAGGATTTTGGTTTGAAGGGTCATTTTCTCTTAAAATCATTGGTATTTTGCCTATAAAATGGAAAAATTTAGTCGGAAGTATCAAAATGACCATTCAGATTCAGAATCTAGTGGTACCCCTATCCTAATTATAGACAGAGATCCTACAAATTTTCTGCATTAGAAAGGTAAAACTTTTCTACTGAAAATAAAAATTATTTGATGAAAACAGTTGAAGTATTGACTTAGTTATGTTCATTTGAAATTTCAAAGCTGAATTTCAACAATGGAAATTAAACAATGGAACAATTTTTAAAAAAAACCAAGGTGTTGGGATTTGTTCAAATGATGCCCGTAATAGTCTTGCAACTTGTGTGCCTCATTAGAATCTATTTTAAAGGCAAATAATCAACCAGCTCCACAAAGTTTACAGGTTTACTTGTACATATTTATATAACAAGAATTGGTACAAGAATGTACATTAAATTTTATACAAAATAAAAATGTATTTGAACTTGCAAAAGTTATCAATACGTGTATATGCAATCTATTTGCAACTAAGTATACTTCTTATTCCTGTTAATTGTATGTATTTAAAACGTTCATTATGTTTATTTGTTTAGAACCAGTTCATGAGTCCATTTCAAGGCGGTATGGGATATCCTCCAATGTCTACCAACAATATGAAGTCTCCATTGGAAGGGTTATTTGGTAAACCTAAGTTTGCAGAAGAAGATATACCACAAAACATGGCAGAAATCATTGGTACTCTCAGTAAAATGGCAATACAGGTAGGCTTCACTTGTTCATCTTTTATCTCAGGCGGACGGACGGACAGACAGACAGACATTTATAATACCGTATTTGTAATTGCATTTTTATCATGCAAATACTCATTCATAAGTGTTTTACAGCCACACTTAATTAAGGCATGGTTAAAACAATTTCAAATGGATTAAAACATGCAAGTCAAAATAACATGAGTAGAATGTGAGAGGAATATTTCTATTGTTTTTCAGCCACTATTAGTATCAGGATTGTAGGAAAATAATTATGTACATTAATTACCTATAAATGTTGTCCCCCTTGAAGTCTAAAAAGATAGTATACAATAGAACTTTGATGTCTCAGACTGCCTTCAGACCAGGAAAATAGTTCAAATACCCGGTGCCCGTTGCCTAACCAAACAGTTATGTAACACTTTGTAGCGCTATGCTAGGAAATGACTTGCTTAAAAAAAAAGCACTTCGTAGCAGACGAAGCTGAAAAATTATATGCTACCGGTGAGAGCTCACAGAAAGCAGACAGTTGAATAGCAAAGCACTACTGAAGTGGTACGTTGCACAAGAAAGCGCTCGGTTGCGTTCGCCTAGAAAAGTGTTAAGAAACGGTATGCTATCGGACAGCACTGCTCGCTCGTAGTGTGTGGTTGCATAGACGTAGTAAAGCGCGCAGTTATTAAAGCGGCTTGGTTAGGCAACGGGCTCATGTATTAATAGAACATCATCAATTTGCCAAGACTGAAGAACCTGTTTGAGGTATCTAGGGTGTTTGAGGCATCAAAGTTCTTCTGGTATCAGTGCGGTATTGTACATGATCTACATTTTATAGCCTCATATACATGTATTTAATGTCTTGATAGCAGCCACGGAGGGATAGCTCGTCATACATTATCTATCATTTTCTAGTCTCGTATACTGTAAAATCATTTAATTTCAATGGGACAAAATTTCGTGGTTTTTGCGAAAAAGAGCATTTCGTGGGAACATAATTTGTAGGATTTCGGATTTCAAGAAAAAAAATGTCAAAATTCACACAAATTATCAAAAATCATTTAAATATCAAACAGAGGTAATAATTGTTTTATTACACATTGATCTATGCAAGTTAACTTCCCAAAAAACATTGTCTTGTACCTGACTGAACTTGAAAACAAGTATGGCAGCCAATGTAAACTGGACCTCTTTAATATTGGTATAATCGGTCACCTTAACATTCCCGGGCATTGTATGCAAACAGAACTACAAGTACAAAATAAATCACTGAATAATTTTATTTCACATCTAAACAACCAGGTGGTAAAAGTTTAATTGCATCTTATTATTCATTGAAGATCATTCACGAAACGAAATCTATGAAATTATATCCCCAATGTATATCAACGAGTTTACATTGTTACATGTTTTCTTTGCAGCCACCGAGGGAGAATGTTCTACCACCCACACATATAGGTGCTTCAAGCTTTCAAGGTCATGCTGAGGTTAGAATCGTATTTTTTGTGTGAACAAGTAACATCTAGTTACTGATGAAACCTTTCCCAATTGATTACAATATTGAAGAGCTGTCAATTGCTGCTGGGAAGTCTCATGTTTGTTCTGCAGGGCTTTTTTTCACTATTTACAAGGGGCCTATATTAGGCCCCTTCACAATTTGCTATAGGCCCCTTTCACAAACCGAAAAGGCCCCTTAATTCACAATTAGAATTTGCGTCATGGTTTTTGTAAAATCAACTTTACAAAGCACCAAACAAACAAATTACAGATAACAGTCATATATTCCTGTACAGGACTTGATATAAGGTATTATATCATAGATACATGCAGGTTTGGGAAAAGTTGACACAAAATGAACAATATCTGAAAAATTTTGTATCATAATTTGGTGATTTAACGTAGTTTTTCACAATTTGAAAAGTTTCCGCGCCTACTAAATTTTCACAAAACAAAAGGGCTTGGGCCTCTTCACAATTCAGCGAAAAAAAGCCCTGGTGCTACTGTATGCTTCCATCTGTTGAACTGTAGTAACACCTATTGTGTTAGGTCAGTTTGGTTATTTATAGCATTTCCTGTATTTGTAATAGTGCCTTCACGCCTCTTATCTGGAATTCTAGGATCTTTTAAATATAATTAATCTTAACATGACACTTTCATTTCTAATATTATTAAAATAGAATAAACTTATAATTGATACAATACTAATATTTTGTTTTCTTATTTTAGGGTACTCCGAAACCAGACAGCTTTTATTCTTCTCAAAGAAGGTATTCTATTTTAATATTTATTTATTAAAATCGTATAGTCATACATATCTACTTTTCAGCAAGAACGATCTTAAAGCTTGATCGGCTTTGAAATACTTGAGGGTTTCAATCTTGTATTACACTCCTAAAAGAGACAATATATTTTCTGAAATCTCTTTTTGCGTTAAACTTCCCTAGAATAGATGCACTTTGTTTATCTGCATGAATGTAACCTAAGGCTAAGCAAACACAGGAATCAAACTCAGTTTACCTAGTGTATCATCTGTGCTTGTTGAGGAGGGTTTTATAACAATGTAACTTGTGTCCTAAACTTGACAACGTACATGGCCATGGTTGGAACGTGTTTTGCATAGTAATTCATATTCAGTTTTATAGCTGAAACTAGGTCTTTCAGCTTTTTGACAGTGGCCGAGTATTAAGTGCTCTTAACTACCAAGCCTGAGGTTCTTGGTTCGAATCTCTGCCTGGTACTCGACATTTCAGAAACGCTTCACAGTTTTTCTCACCCAAGTAGAGATGGACTGGTTGGTAACCCAGAGGTAGTCGGCCTTGTATTGGTGCTATACACCTGGCACGTTAAAGAACCAAGGGGTCTTTTTGGAAAGAGCTAGGGTAGTGCATAACGATTTCTTATAACAAAGATCACGCAAATTTTCTGTCTCTTTCAAACTTTCTCAGTTGAACACAAAAATAAATCTCAACAAAACTCTGATGCTAGATGATATACATTCTTGTTTGCAGCTCGTCAGTTCCAGCAGTGAACATTGATATAGAACCTAAGGTGAATGAGGCACCTCCTGTATCCACACAGTCACAGCAACAACCACCAGGGACATACTCTCTCTTCAGTGGTTCACCCTGGCTCTCATCTGGCGACTCCAAAAGTAAGTCGTTTCGTAATATCTAGGGGTCCTATTATTCCGGAATAATTCTGAATTCTGCACTAGAAAGAATGCACTTTTCTGCAGATAATAAAAGTTATTTGGTTAAACAATACAAAGAATTGGCAAAGTTAATACTCGTTTGAAGTTTCATGAGCTGAAGTTTAACAATAAAACCATGTTTAAAACACAGTCTCTCTACAGTGGTTCACACTGGCTCTCATCTTGTGACTCCAAAAGTAAGTGTTTTTGTACACAATTGTTATTTGACCTTTCACTCTGGACACTGATTGCTTAGCTTATTTAACTACATACCCGTAATTCTGATAATAGGTCAGTTATATTGCATTTGTTATAATGCTTATAATTTGAGAATAATTACCGATTGATTAATTGACCTGGAGTAGTATTCAATATTCAATTTGATCTTACTTGACTTAAGGATAAGGACAGACAACCAATCAGATCACACTATATCAAACTCTTGATCAGTTACAGGTGATATGATTGGCCATCCTTATTCTCAAATAAGATAAGATCAATGTTGAATACCTTCCCAGGACCTGAAAAATTTACTCTTAGTTTATGGTTCTCTTATTATTGTAGTGGTCTTTAGGCAGACAAGGTTGTACTGTATATATTTTATAGTACCATTGTTAAATGTTTTTTTCTCCCTTGCAGGTCTGGGATCTTCCCCGTTCTCCTCCGAGTCCAGTAGTATACGTAACTCACCCGACCCTAATTCTGACGCATATATTATGGGAGAGGGCAAAGGTCAGGGGTTAGATATGGGGCTGAGATTTGGCAGTGCAGATGAACGAGGCATGAAGCAGACAGAGCACCCACAACATGGACCCTTCTTCCAGAACAATGTTCAGGTAAGGCCCTTAAACATTCTTAAAGCTCAACACACTTGACCAGTCCCCAGTGTAAATAACGCTTCACCCATCTATTGTCAAATATTTTGTTGTGCGAATTCATTGGATTTACGCATATGGCAGTGGCTATTCTTACGGGCCCCGGTGGCTCTTCTTACTGCTCTCCCATAAGAATAGCAAAATCGCCCTTGAGTGACAATCCTACGGCTGTTTTATTTAAATGTACTAATCTCTTTAAAGCGATTACCTGATATATGTATGTATGTGATTTGTTTAACGTTTTGATGCTGGACACACTTTCAGTATGCATTCAGGCTCATTTCAAAATGATTGAACCCACATGTCAAAAATTTTGTTCTTTTGTAATTATCATCAATGTTAAAACTTATATAACGGCAAACAGGACAGAAATGATTGATATATTTGATGTATACTGTGATAATTATAACTAAAATTAGCATATTTTTTCAAACCTACGTTTCTATATTACCCCCACTTTGTTCCATTGTGACATACAAATACTTTTTGGAATAAATGGGACACAAAAAATGTAGCTGCTGACCAGATCATGAGATATATTCAATCACACACTGAAATTGACCATACATTGTACACCAGGGTACTGTTTTATCAAATGACTTACGGAAATCATAAACTTACGATCAAATTTAAATTCTTTATAATTTGTTTACAATTATAAAGTGTGGTAAAGGGATATGCAATATTAATACTGATTTAGTTAATAAACTCCTACAAACCATATCCATCACCAATTTGCAGTAGTTAAAGAATTATAAAGAATTAAAATTTGAGCGTAACTTTAATATTTTCGTAAGTGCTTTGATAAAACAGTACCCATGGTACGTAAGTGCTTTGATAAAACAGTACCCAGGGTACTCTTTTAACAAAACACTCAAAACTCACGTTCAAATTTCAATTCCTAGAGAATTGAGTTGACCAATGGAAGGATTTAATTTTGGTTTTAAAAACATTGGATATACTTTAATGGCTATTCTTACAGCTCTCCCGTAAGAATAGCAAAACAGCCCGCGAATGACTATTCTTACGGATGTTTTATTTAAATCATTCAATGTACCGATCTCCTACTGAGTATAAGTAATTTTCGATCTGTACACGTGGTACCTTAACAATAGAATGTTAATCAACATTTGGTGTTAAATTATCGCTCCTATGATGTATAATAAAAACAGTGACTTACTATGAATGTCTATAACCGGAACTCTCCGCCACCATGAATACAACTGTCAGTTATGTAACTATACCTAATTTGTTCATTAAATATCTTTTTCGAACAACGAGTTTTTGCAGACTGAATGGATCTAAAACTATGCCGGTAAAACTGAATTGTGAATTTGATATTTTTCTTACTTACTTTCTAAGTTTTGAAAGGCGAGAATTTTTCTCGAATACCGAAATTAAAAAGGAAGCCGTAGTGGTTATAATGACAATGCGTATATTTTCTGCTTAGCTCATATGCAGCAACTACATAATTTAATTGACCCTTTCACGCGTTATACTACAAATTAACTTTTTGCTATTCAGCTCCATGGAACAGACTAGGAATTTAACACCTAATGTTAATTAAAATCGTATTGTTAAGGTACATGTCGAACATTACTTATTATTTCTTTACTCAAAGTTACAATAATAATGACTATATTAAAGAAGAGGATTAATTATCACATTATATATCAAAGACATCAGTCATTTTTGTCCTGTTAGCCGGTTGACTTAATATAAGTTTTAACTCCTCGAACCGAGTAAAACTTTTGACACGTGGGTTTATTCATTTTGAAATGAGACTGGATGCATACTGAAAATGTGTGTCCAGTATAAAAACGTGAAACAAATCAAATGCATACATATATCAGGTAATCGCTTTAAAGAGATTGGTACATTTAAATAAAAGCCATAAGAATAGACACTCACAGGCGATTTTGCTATTCTTACAGGAGAGCCGTAATAATAGCCTGAGAATAATAGCCTACGGGCCCTTAAGAATTAGCCACTGCCTAATCTTAAACAGACTAAAGTCAAGAAGTCGTTATACTGTTCCTGTATATTTTCAGTCGATCTGGCAAGCGCAGTCACCATTAGAACGTCTCCTTGAGCTGCAGAAACAGCAGAGGCAGACCGAACCACATTGAAAATCTGCAAACAACATATTGCAGGTTCTTCTCTTGGAAAATCAAGGACTTAGTTACCTTGGTTTCAAAATACACAAGGTTTACGTATGTAAACAAAAGGTGTGTAGCTAAAAAATAGCTAACAATAAAATAAGCAGATGAGGATTATTTTCTGCATCAGAAAGTGAATAAAGAAGGGGAAAATGATATATAAGAAAACAGGTGATGTTTTCCTCTATATATGAAGGTTGGACGTGATGGCATAAATATTACATTGATAAAAATGTCGGTAGAGCTGTAATGTATTCTTTATCAACGTAAGGGAATGTGAGGATTATAGTGTTAACTAGTTGCATCGTTCTGTGATAGAGAATATACATATATAGACATTGTGTAGCAGTAATCGGACTTATATATCTAATATGACTACGGTCTATACCATATACACTACAGTATGCTGGGCATGGTCATAGTTTGAACATGTTCTGTAAAACTGTGCGGTAATAGTGTTATTCCACTATGACAGTTTTAACTTACTAGTACAGTTATATGACAACATGTCCTGAACGTTGGTGTTTGTGCGTGTGTGTTATGGTTTGTTAGATTTTGCAATGTTTTTATTATTGTTGGATTGGTTAATACTTGTATTATCATCTTTGTTTATAGTGAAACGTCGCACGAGATGCAGCTAATGACCGTATATTTTGTACATATAAGCAAGTCATACTCCATACTATGTATCGTTAATATAACGGCAAAAACAGCTCACCGTACTGGTAGTAGTACTTGGGTATGAAAGGTGATGTGTACTATGATATTGTCCATCATTTTGTTATAAGTTATCAGTTTTGAAACTGATCGAGTGTGACTGTTTTAAAGGTTATGTTTTGTACGGTTCTTTAACTGTTTATAGTTCTTGCATACACGTAATCACCCTTAAAGTATATAACTGACCATGTTCCTGTTATCTAACTGATGGAATGTTTGCTGGTTTTATGATTTGGAACATGAAGCATGCTTTGTTCATTATTTATACATGTAAATAAATACGGACGTGTATTTCATGGAGTAATTGTGTTATTTATCACAGATTACCATTTTTCTGTTCCAATCTTTCAACTTTTTTCTCCATAATGTAGTATTGCTGTTGTTTTTTTCTGGTGTTTGCATTCTTAACACTGGTTGAAGCACCACTACAATGTATGTGTAACAGGTTTTTATGTAGCTTTGTTTATTATCGGTTTGGGAATATTTATCTTGACATGAAAATTCTGTTAAAATGTAATTTGCAATATTCTGTAATCAACTATCAGTAAACCCAGTTGTTATTTGCCCCACGATAGCAAATAAATTATAGTTTCTTGTGAGTTATACTAATGAATTATAATTTGCTGTCAATGTTTTATTCATGTTTTGAAGTTGTTTTTAATACCTAGGGGAAGTGTTGATTGAATATTCTGCACATTTGTGCAGTTGACAATTGTAAAACATGTTTTTATTTGGTCAATTGTTTGTAAAACATGTTTTTATTGGTCAATTCTTTGTAAAACCTGTTTTCATTTTAGTATTTATTTAATACATATTACTCCCAACTGTAAATATTGATACGGCCTCCTATGCTACACACGATACAACATCTTTTATATCCAATAAATGGTTTCTTCTTCTTTCGTAGTTTGCCGAAACACAATTACTGGAAATATGTTCTAAATGATGTCCTTCATTTTCTATTTGTTTTCTCTGTGGGTTATCCATATTAAAGTCAAAACTAAACTTGAGGTTGATGGGTTCTGAACCACCCTCTTGAGCCGCGCATAAATTAATACATGAATTGTGTGACTCATTCGTGGGATTGGAGGGGCGATACCAACACCATATCACACTTTTTTTTACAAATTTGCGGGTATCTTTTACGAATATGCCAACATCTTAAAACCCCATTGACAATGTATATGTACAATTTCCCAAATACCATAATATTATACTTAACAAATATCATAGTAGTAGTACGCTGGAGAGATTGATGTGAAATAATTTGATTATTTCATTTTTAATAATTAAAAACGCTATCGAGCACACAAAAATCTAAACAGTTTGCTTAATTTACCGATACTTTCTAAGATTATTATCGTGATAAGCAAACAAACAATATCCTTGGTATGTTTTCTTTAATTTCAAATAATTTACAAAACATTGTTTAACCCCGAATATATATTCAATTGATTTCGCCATATTCTAATGTAATACAGCACTATGTGATACAAAATTATTTTTTCTAACAGATAATACCAAAAACATAACAACTAAGAACACTTTTGTACAGCTAAAATACTTTCAACATGCTACATAGCTGCATTCTGTACTATGTTACTACATACCGATCTTGTCAGGACACACGGGAAGTAGAATTATTAAAAATCAGGGGACGTTATCGAGGGAAAGGGCTATTGCAGTTATCACACCCGTCAGGTGCAGTATCACAGTCATCACACTCTTTTGTCAGTGCAGTAATTATGATACAACTTGCTTTACACAGTCATGTAATGCTGAATCTCAGATATTGTCATTCTTTTCTATTAATTTAAAGTGCATTCATCAATTCAAGGTTGTTACATACATTGTATGTGTGTTAGAATCAGTTGATCGATATTGGGATTAACTGATTTTTGCATGTAATTACTTAAGTATTTTTAGTAAAACTTGATTGGTCAATTGTTAGAAAGACATGTTTTCATTGGTATATTGTTTTGTAAAACATGTTTTCATTGGTCAATTTTTTGTAAAACATGTTTCATGTGACCGCTCTATTAACCTTAACCCAGCTTGATTGTACACGGCCCAAAATTATGCATACCTTCATACATGTTTATATGACTTCTTTATATGATTTGGGATACTTTTGTCTCTAGATATTTACACTGGATTGAAGACAGGTTACTGAAAATTGTTTATAATCATACAGTATGTATCCACTTCCCATGCAATGTTATGGTATGTATTTTATGCTACATTGATTGTTGTTTCAGCAATCAGATAAGATTTGAGCTGCATTTCAGTTAAATAAATTTAGTGATATATATCTCACTGTATTTGTTATCATTTTAAGTGAATGGAAGTAACCAATGATTATAGAGGAAAGGTGCAGACAAAATTTATGAGTGTAATAAAACAGAGGGCCATAACTGCCTTAAAATTGATCCAACATTTGGTGTCGATGATAAGCACAACTAGACTTGGTACTGATGAGTCATGCAAAGTTTTGTTGACATCAGACCATTGGTAACAGAGAAATAGTAATAACAAAATGTATATATGTAAACAAACAAAGGGCCATAACTCCCTTAAAAATAACCGGACCAACGTGCGCTGAAGATATGCACAACTATACAAGGAACTGATGAGTCATGCGAAGTTTGATTGAAATCCGACCGATGTTTACCGAGTAATAGCGCGGTCAAAAGTATTTATGTTATACGTGTCAAAAATGGCCATAACTCCCGTAAAGGTCGCCGATGATATGGACTACTAGAATTGGTACTGATGAGTCATGCAAAGTTTGATTGAAATCCGACGATGGGTACCGATAAATAGCGCGGTCAAAAAGTATCAGTGTTATAAGTGTAAAAAAGGGCCATAACTCCCTTAACTTTTATCAGACCAATGATCGCTGATGATATGGACAACTAGACTTGGTACTGATGAGTCATGCAAAGTTTCATTGACATCCGATCAATGGTTGCAGAGCAATAGCTAGCGTGGACGATAATTATAAGTGTAAAAACAAACCAAAGGGCCATAGCTCCCTTAAAATGTGTCCGACCAACAAGCGCCGAGGATATGCACAACTAGTCTTGGTACTGATGAGTCATGCGTAGTCGCATTGAAATCCGACCAATGGTTACAGAGACATAGCGTGGACAAGAATTATAAGTGTTATAAGTGTAAAAACACAACACAGAGGGCCATTACTCCCTTAAATTTATCCGACCTACGAGCGCCGATGATATGCATAACTAGACTCGGTGCTGATGAGTCATGCAAAGTTTCATTAAAATCCGACCAATGCATTCAGAGTAATAGCGCGGACAAAATTATTCAGACCAACCAACCAAGAGACCAACCAACATCAAGCATGACTTCGATATAGCCCCCATATACTATGTACATTGTATCTGGGGGTATAATAAATTAGCTAACAATTACTGAATAAAACCATGACACTACTGATCAGACATGTTCATTGTGCAGAAAACAATTTAATACTAGTAATGGTACGAAACACTTGGGAAATTTAATACGATCGAAATGGTAGGGTACGAATCGGTCGATTACGAAACATTTGGACAGGCCGTCTTGAGTTATGACCTTACAGTTTATAAAATTATACAGAACGTACAAAGATAAAATAAAATGACACAAATAAAACACAGAACTCACACTATGCGGGGTCAATAAAGACCCGTACAGGATTGAAGAACGATCAAACATCGTGAAATGCGCGGTGCGCGCCATTTTGCTTAAATTGTACACGACAGGGTCCGAAACACCGTCGTAAAGCAGGTGCAACAAGAACGAAAACGTTAAACATTGGATATAAGGGCCTACTATCCAAAACAGTTCTCATTCCACTAAATGATAGTTTCATGGAAACTGTTTTATCAAAGCACTTACTATATGTGTACTGTTTTATCAAAGCACTTACAGAGATCTTAAACTTACGCTCAAATTCCAATTCCTTATATTGCTTAAACAACTACACATTTGGGACTGGTATGGTTTTGTAAGCGTTCATTAACGGAATCATTGTTAATATTGCAGATCCATTGACCACTAATTGTAGTTGTTAAAGTCTTATATACAAATTTAAATTTGGAGGTAAGTTTACTATTTCCGTAAGTGTTGTGTTGTTGTCTTAGTTTAGGAAGCGAGTATAAAGCTGTCTCAGCCATATGATATGATCCTTTAATTTTACAAAGGACTGCATGGTAATTTTTCAGCTCGCCATTATACTTCCTATTTCATTGTGCGATGACCGGACAATATGCCGACTCTATGATATGCCTAACCTCAAGCCTTTTTGGACGGCTGGTATTGATGCTTGTCTATACAGTGTTTATATAAGGTTTATGTTTTACATCTTTTTGTTATCTGTCACTGTGGCCTTTTTGTAAGAGGGCATGACATGGTTGGAAACTTTATTTACACTGTCCTGTTCTATAAGGTTATCTATTGGGTAAGTGTGAGGTTTGGTAAACTGCAAACGTTAAGCCCCTAGTGACATTAGTCGCTGTCCGTTGTGAGGCGGAAGCCCCTTAGTCAACAGTCCTGTGTGTGTGATTTGTCCACTTTATAGTATAAATAGAAAAAACAAGAGGTCGCTCACCTGAGTAACGTGTCTATCTACGTAAACATGTTCAAGTCCCGTCGGTCACTGGCAGCCATTATTTTTTAATCATCACCATCAAAAATAGGAACTAGGTAGAACAAGGAACATTCATATGGAATTATATTGAAAATGGGCAGGTAGTTTTTGAGAAAAATAATTTAGAATTTTCTATATATGGCCATATAGTGGAAACCAGCGCCGCCCCTGGTAGCCATGTTTTTCAACCAAACTACATTCATATTTAGAATTTGGTAGAGTGTCACTCATAGTACATTACTCTGGAACTATATTGAAATCAGGTGAGCAGTTTCTGAGAAGACGATTTTTGAAGTTTTCTATATAGCCATATAGTGGAAATTAGCCCCGCCACTGGTGGTCATGGGTTTTATGCAATCAGCGTTAATGTTTTGAATTTAGTAGTGGGCCACCCAATGAACATTTCTGTCAAGGTATATTGAAATCGGCCATTTAGTTTCTGAGAAGAAGTTTTCTACATTGTCATATATAGTGGAAATTAGCCGCGCCACTAGCGGCCATGTTTTTCATGGAATCAACATGTAAATTCGGAATTTTAGAGAGGGTCACCCATTAAACATATCCGTGAAATTATATTGAAATCGGCCAAGCAGTTTCTGAGAAGAAGAATTTCTAAGTGTTCTATATTGTCATATAGTGGACATTAGCCCCGCCCTTGGTGGCTGTGTCTTATATTGAATCAACATGAAAATTAGGAATTTCGGAAAGGGTCACCCATTAAACATATTTGTGAAATTATATTGAAATCGGCCTAGCAGATTCTGAGAAGAAGATTTTCGAAGTTTTCTGTATTGTCATATAGTGGAAATTAGCCCCGCCTCTGGCGGCCATGTATTTTATGGAACCAACATGAAAATTAGGAATTGTTGGAGGGGGTCACCCATTAAACATATCTGTGAAATCATATTGAAATCGGCCAAGTAGTTTTTTTGAGAAGAATATTCTCAAAGATTCCTTTATTGTCATACAGTGGAAATTATCCCCGCCCCTGGCGGCCATGTTTATCATGGAATCAACATGAAAATTAATAGTTTTGGAGAGGGTCACCGATTTAACATGTCTGTGAAACTATAATGAAATCGGCCAAGCAGTTTCTGAGAAGAAGATTTTCAAAATTTTCTATATTGACATATAATGGAAATTAGCCCCACCCCTAGCGGCCATGTTTTTTATAGAATCAACATGAAAATTAGGAATTGTTGGAGAGGGTCACCCATTAAACATGTCTGTAAAATTATTATGAAATCGGCCAAGTAATTACTAGTTTTTTATCCTGGGCCTTGTCTGGTCTGTGCCTTAATTTGTATTGTCTGTGCCTTTTTGTTTTCGTGTGTTACCCTGTTTCTCTTGGGTGTTGCTCCTGCCCGTAGTTTCGTATTTTCTTTAATTATTAAAATATGGGCATGGATCCGGATTTTGGCTGCAGTTCCGTCTATAGTGGAGTTTTCCAATCTTAAATAATTAACAATATCTCATTATTTCTAAGTATTCAATTTTTTCACCGGGGCCACTTTCTTTGAAGCTAGGCTTTTATTCTTCGTATTCACTATTCGTCTCCTATCTGACTCGTTCGCGCTATTCGTACCCTTCATAAATATATATACCTTTGTCTCTTATTTTCGTGTCTTCTCCTGAAATCCGTGCTTGGTTTAATTAAGCTAAAACAAATGCGCTGCATTGTAATTATAGTATGAAACACTCCAGTACAATCCCCTCAAGCCACGTTCTTTTCTCAAGGTTTAAATAGACCCACATTCCCCATGGGTCAGACAGGACCCCCTTCACAGAATCAGTCCCCCTTTGGCTCCGAGCCTGGTTTTAAGGGAATGAACCCAAGCGGAATGATGTTTAATCGACCCCCTATGCCAGGACCTGGTATTCCAAGTTCTATGCAGACTTCTTCACAAGTGGACAGATTTAGTGGCCCCCATATGGGGTCAGGCGAAGGTCCAGGTTTACCGTTCGGTCCGGACTTCACAGCAATGTTTAGACACCCTCCCCCAAGCAGTAGGTTTCCTCCTCCCCCCAACTTCCAGGCCCCGCCTCCAGATCACAACTTACAGTCGAATCAAAGTACAAACATGCCAACTGATGGTTCAATGAATCGACAAAGTGGAACGGGAAGCATGAACTCATTTCCTTCAAATAGCGCTTCCCATGGCAACCACTCTAATTTCCCACATGCTCCTGGTACAGAAAGACTACAGGGAGACAGGGTACCCAGTCAGCAGCAGATGCCTCCTCACCTACAGATGCCATTTTCTCCTCAGGTAACATTTTGAGAACTAACTCTTTAAATCCAGGGTTCCACTTGACATGGTAGTAGGGGTTTTGGCCCCTGAAACTTCCAAAAAGCCATATTTTGACCCTCAGGATTTTGGTTTGAAGGGTCATTTTCTCTTAAAATCATTGGTATTTTGCCTATAAAATGGAAAAATTTAGTCGGAAGTATCAAAATGACCATTCAGATTCAGAATCTAGTGGTACCCCTATCCTAATTATAGACAGAGATCCTACAAATTTTCTGCATTAGAAAGGTAAAACTTTTCTACTGAAAATAAAAATTATTTGATGAAAACAGTTGAAGTATTGACTTAGTTATGTTCATTTGAAATTTCAAAGCTGAATTTCAACAATGGAAATTAAACAATGGAACAATTTTTAAAAAAAACCAAGGTGTTGGGATTTGTTCAAATGATGCCCGTAATAGTCTTGCAACTTGTGTGCCTCATTAGAATCTATTTTAAAGGCAAATAATCAACCAGCTCCACAAAGTTTACAGGTTTACTTGTACATATTTATATAACAAGAATTGGTACAAGAATGTACATTAAATTTTATACAAAATAAAAATGTATTTGAACTTGCAAAAGTTATCAATACGTGTATATGCAATCTATTTGCAACTAAGTATACTTCTTATTCCTGTTAATTGTATGTATTTAAAACGTTCATTATGTTTATTTGTTTAGAACCAGTTCATGAGTCCATTTCAAGGCGGTATGGGATATCCTCCAATGTCTACCAACAATATGAAGTCTCCATTGGAAGGGTTATTTGGTAAACCTAAGTTTGCAGAAGAAGATATACCACAAAACATGGCAGAAATCATTGGTACTCTCAGTAAAATGGCAATACAGGTAGGCTTCACTTGTTCATCTTTTATCTCAGGCGGACGGACGGACAGACAGACAGACATTTATAATACCGTATTTGTAATTGCATTTTTATCATGCAAATACTCATTCATAAGTGTTTTACAGCCACACTTAATTAAGGCATGGTTAAAACAATTTCAAATGGATTAAAACATGCAAGTCAAAATAACATGAGTAGAATGTGAGAGGAATATTTCTATTGTTTTTCAGCCACTATTAGTATCAGGATTGTAGGAAAATAATTATGTACATTAATTACCTATAAATGTTGTCCCCCTTGAAGTCTAAAAAGATAGTATACAATAGAACTTTGATGTCTCAGACTGCCTTCAGACCAGGAAAATAGTTCAAATACCCGGTGCCCGTTGCCTAACCAAACAGTTATGTAACACTTTGTAGCGCTATGCTAGGAAATGACTTGCTTAAAAAAAAAGCACTTCGTAGCAGACGAAGCTGAAAAATTATATGCTACCGGTGAGAGCTCACAGAAAGCAGACAGTTGAATAGCAAAGCACTACTGAAGTGGTACGTTGCACAAGAAAGCGCTCGGTTGCGTTCGCCTAGAAAAGTGTTAAGAAACGGTATGCTATCGGACAGCACTGCTCGCTCGTAGTGTGTGGTTGCATAGACGTAGTAAAGCGCGCAGTTATTAAAGCGGCTTGGTTAGGCAACGGGCTCATGTATTAATAGAACATCATCAATTTGCCAAGACTGAAGAACCTGTTTGAGGTATCTAGGGTGTTTGAGGCATCAAAGTTCTTCTGGTATCAGTGCGGTATTGTACATGATCTACATTTTATAGCCTCATATACATGTATTTAATGTCTTGATAGCAGCCACGGAGGGATAGCTCGTCATACATTATCTATCATTTTCTAGTCTCGTATACTGTAAAATCATTTAATTTCAATGGGACAAAATTTCGTGGTTTTTGCGAAAAAGAGCATTTCGTGGGAACATAATTTGTAGGATTTCGGATTTCAAGAAAAAAAATGTCAAAATTCACACAAATTATCAAAAATCATTTAAATATCAAACAGAGGTAATAATTGTTTTATTACACATTGATCTATGCAAGTTAACTTCCCAAAAAACATTGTCTTGTACCTGACTGAACTTGAAAACAAGTATGGCAGCCAATGTAAACTGGACCTCTTTAATATTGGTATAATCGGTCACCTTAACATTCCCGGGCATTGTATGCAAACAGAACTACAAGTACAAAATAAATCACTGAATAATTTTATTTCACATCTAAACAACCAGGTGGTAAAAGTTTAATTGCATCTTATTATTCATTGAAGATCATTCACGAAACGAAATCTATGAAATTATATCCCCAATGTATATCAACGAGTTTACATTGTTACATGTTTTCTTTGCAGCCACCGAGGGAGAATGTTCTACCACCCACACATATAGGTGCTTCAAGCTTTCAAGGTCATGCTGAGGTTAGAATCGTATTTTTTGTGTGAACAAGTAACATCTAGTTACTGATGAAACCTTTCCCAATTGATTACAATATTGAAGAGCTGTCAATTGCTGCTGGGAAGTCTCATGTTTGTTCTGCAGGGCTTTTTTTCACTATTTACAAGGGGCCTATATTAGGCCCCTTCACAATTTGCTATAGGCCCCTTTCACAAACCGAAAAGGCCCCTTAATTCACAATTAGAATTTGCGTCATGGTTTTTGTAAAATCAACTTTACAAAGCACCAAACAAACAAATTACAGATAACAGTCATATATTCCTGTACAGGACTTGATATAAGGTATTATATCATAGATACATGCAGGTTTGGGAAAAGTTGACACAAAATGAACAATATCTGAAAAATTTTGTATCATAATTTGGTGATTTAACGTAGTTTTTCACAATTTGAAAAGTTTCCGCGCCTACTAAATTTTCACAAAACAAAAGGGCTTGGGCCTCTTCACAATTCAGCGAAAAAAAGCCCTGGTGCTACTGTATGCTTCCATCTGTTGAACTGTAGTAACACCTATTGTGTTAGGTCAGTTTGGTTATTTATAGCATTTCCTGTATTTGTAATAGTGCCTTCACGCCTCTTATCTGGAATTCTAGGATCTTTTAAATATAATTAATCTTAACATGACACTTTCATTTCTAATATTATTAAAATAGAATAAACTTATAATTGATACAATACTAATATTTTGTTTTCTTATTTTAGGGTACTCCGAAACCAGACAGCTTTTATTCTTCTCAAAGAAGGTATTCTATTTTAATATTTATTTATTAAAATCGTATAGTCATACATATCTACTTTTCAGCAAGAACGATCTTAAAGCTTGATCGGCTTTGAAATACTTGAGGGTTTCAATCTTGTATTACACTCCTAAAAGAGACAATATATTTTCTGAAATCTCTTTTTGCGTTAAACTTCCCTAGAATAGATGCACTTTGTTTATCTGCATGAATGTAACCTAAGGCTAAGCAAACACAGGAATCAAACTCAGTTTACCTAGTGTATCATCTGTGCTTGTTGAGGAGGGTTTTATAACAATGTAACTTGTGTCCTAAACTTGACAACGTACATGGCCATGGTTGGAACGTGTTTTGCATAGTAATTCATATTCAGTTTTATAGCTGAAACTAGGTCTTTCAGCTTTTTGACAGTGGCCGAGTATTAAGTGCTCTTAACTACCAAGCCTGAGGTTCTTGGTTCGAATCTCTGCCTGGTACTCGACATTTCAGAAACGCTTCACAGTTTTTCTCACCCAAGTAGAGATGGACTGGTTGGTAACCCAGAGGTAGTCGGCCTTGTATTGGTGCTATACACCTGGCACGTTAAAGAACCAAGGGGTCTTTTTGGAAAGAGCTAGGGTAGTGCATAACGATTTCTTATAACAAAGATCACGCAAATTTTCTGTCTCTTTCAAACTTTCTCAGTTGAACACAAAAATAAATCTCAACAAAACTCTGATGCTAGATGATATACATTCTTGTTTGCAGCTCGTCAGTTCCAGCAGTGAACATTGATATAGAACCTAAGGTGAATGAGGCACCTCCTGTATCCACACAGTCACAGCAACAACCACCAGGGACATACTCTCTCTTCAGTGGTTCACCCTGGCTCTCATCTGGCGACTCCAAAAGTAAGTCGTTTCGTAATATCTAGGGGTCCTATTATTCCGGAATAATTCTGAATTCTGCACTAGAAAGAATGCACTTTTCTGCAGATAATAAAAGTTATTTGGTTAAACAATACAAAGAATTGGCAAAGTTAATACTCGTTTGAAGTTTCATGAGCTGAAGTTTAACAATAAAACCATGTTTAAAACACAGTCTCTCTACAGTGGTTCACACTGGCTCTCATCTTGTGACTCCAAAAGTAAGTGTTTTTGTACACAATTGTTATTTGACCTTTCACTCTGGACACTGATTGCTTAGCTTATTTAACTACATACCCGTAATTCTGATAATAGGTCAGTTATATTGCATTTGTTATAATGCTTATAATTTGAGAATAATTACCGATTGATTAATTGACCTGGAGTAGTATTCAATATTCAATTTGATCTTACTTGACTTAAGGATAAGGACAGACAACCAATCAGATCACACTATATCAAACTCTTGATCAGTTACAGGTGATATGATTGGCCATCCTTATTCTCAAATAAGATAAGATCAATGTTGAATACCTTCCCAGGACCTGAAAAATTTACTCTTAGTTTATGGTTCTCTTATTATTGTAGTGGTCTTTAGGCAGACAAGGTTGTACTGTATATATTTTATAGTACCATTGTTAAATGTTTTTTTCTCCCTTGCAGGTCTGGGATCTTCCCCGTTCTCCTCCGAGTCCAGTAGTATACGTAACTCACCCGACCCTAATTCTGACGCATATATTATGGGAGAGGGCAAAGGTCAGGGGTTAGATATGGGGCTGAGATTTGGCAGTGCAGATGAACGAGGCATGAAGCAGACAGAGCACCCACAACATGGACCCTTCTTCCAGAACAATGTTCAGGTAAGGCCCTTAAACATTCTTAAAGCTCAACACACTTGACCAGTCCCCAGTGTAAATAACGCTTCACCCATCTATTGTCAAATATTTTGTTGTGCGAATTCATTGGATTTACGCATATGGCAGTGGCTATTCTTACGGGCCCCGGTGGCTCTTCTTACTGCTCTCCCATAAGAATAGCAAAATCGCCCTTGAGTGACAATCCTACGGCTGTTTTATTTAAATGTACTAATCTCTTTAAAGCGATTACCTGATATATGTATGTATGTGATTTGTTTAACGTTTTGATGCTGGACACACTTTCAGTATGCATTCAGGCTCATTTCAAAATGATTGAACCCACATGTCAAAAATTTTGTTCTTTTGTAATTATCATCAATGTTAAAACTTATATAACGGCAAACAGGACAGAAATGATTGATATATTTGATGTATACTGTGATAATTATAACTAAAATTAGCATATTTTTTCAAACCTACGTTTCTATATTACCCCCACTTTGTTCCATTGTGACATACAAATACTTTTTGGAATAAATGGGACACAAAAAATGTAGCTGCTGACCAGATCATGAGATATATTCAATCACACACTGAAATTGACCATACATTGTACACCAGGGTACTCTTTTAACAAAACACTCAAAACTCACGTTCAAATTTCAATTCCTAGAGAATTGAGTTGACCAATGGAAGGATTTAATTTTGGTTTTAAAAACATTGGATATACTTTAATGGCTATTCTTACAGCTCTCCCGTAAGAATAGCAAAACAGCCTGCGAATGACTATTCTTACGGATGTTTTATTTAAATCATTCAATGTACCGATCTCCTACTGAGTATAAGTAATTTTCGATCTGTACACGTGGTACCTTAACAATAGAATGTTAATCAACATTTGGTGTTAAATTATCGCTCCTATGATGTATAATAAAAACAGTGACTTACTATGAATGTCTATAACCGGAACTCTCCGCCACCATGAATACAACTGTCAGTTATGTAACTATACCTAATTTGTTCATTAAATATTTTTTCGAACAACGAGTTTTTGCAGACTGAATGGATCTAAAACTATGCCGGTAAAACTGAGTTGTGAATTTGATATTTTTCTTATTTACTTTCTAAGTCTTTGAAAGGCGAGAATTTTTCTCGAATACCGAAATTAAAAAGGAAGCCGTAGTGGTTATAATGACAATGCGTATATTTTCTGCTTAGCTCATATGCAGCAATTACATAATTTAATTGACCCTTTCACGCGTTATACTACAAATTAACTTTTTGCTATTCAGCTCCATGGAACAGACTAGGAATTTAACACCTAATGTTAATTAAAATCGTATTGTTAAGGTACATGTCGAACATTACTTATTATTTCTTTACTCAAAGTTACAATAATAATGACTATATTAAAGAAGAGGATTAATTATCACATTATATATCAAAGACATCAGTCATTTTTGTCCTGTTAGCCGGTTGACTTAATATAAGTTTTAACTCCTTGAACCGAGTAAAACTTTTGACACGTGGGTATATTCATTTTGAAATGAGACTGAATGCATACTGAAAATGTGTGTCCAGTATAAAAACGTGAAACAAATCAAATGCATACATATATCAGGTAATCGCTTTAAAGAGATTGGTACATTTAAATAAAAGCCATAAGAATAGACACTCACAGGCGATTTTGCTATTCTTACAGGAGAGCCGTAATAATAGCCTGAGAATAATAGCCTACGGGCCCTCAGGAATTAGCCACTGCCTTATCTTAAACAGACTAAAGTCAAAAAGTCGTTATACTGTTCCTGTATATTTTCAGTCGATCTGGCAAGCGCAGTCACCATTAGAACGCCTCCTTGAGCTGCAGAAACAGCAGAGGCAGACCGAACCACATTGAAAATCTGCAAACAACATATTGCAGGTTCTTCTCTTGGAAAATCAAGGACTTAGTTACCTTGGTTTCAAAATACACAAGGTTTACGTATGTAAACAAAGGTGTGTAGCTAAAAAATAGCTAACAATAAAATAAGCAGATGAGGATTATTTTCTGCATCAGAAAGTGAATAAAGAAGGGAAAAATGATATATAAGAAAACAGGTGATGTTTTCCTCTATATATGAAGGTTGGACGTGATGGCATAAATATTACATTGATAAAAATGTCGGTAGAGCTGTAATGTATTCTTTATCAACGTAAGGGAATGTGAGGATTATAGTGTTAACTAGTTGCATCGTTCTGTGATAGAGAATATACGTATATAGACATTGTGTAGCAGTAATCGGACTTATATATCTAATATGACTACGGTCTATACCATATACACTACAGTATGCTGGACATGGTCATAGTTTGAACATGTTCTGTAAAACTGTGCGGTAATAGTGTTATTCCACTATGACAGTTTTAACTTACTAGTACAGTTATATGACAACATGTCCTGAACGTTGGTGTTTGTGCGTGTGTGTTATGGTTTGTTAGATTTTGCAATGTTTTTATTATTGTTGGATTGGTTAATACTTGTATTATCATCTTTGTTTATAGTGAAACGTCGCACGAGATGCAGCTAATGACCGTATATTTTGTACATATAAGCAAGTCATACTTCATACTATGTATCGTTAATATAACGGCAAAAACAGCTCACCGTACTGGTAGTAGTACTTGGGTATGAAAGGTGATGTGTACTATGATATTGTCCATCATTTTGTTATAAGTTATCAGTTTTGAAACTGATCGAGTGTGACTGTTTTTAAGGTTATGTTTTGTACGGTTCTTTAACTGTTTATAGTTCTTGCATACCCGTAATCACCCTTAAAGTATATAACTGACCATGTTCCTGTTATCTAACTGATGGAATGTTTGCTGGTTTTATGATTTGGAACATGAAGCATGCTTTGTTCATTATTTATACATGTAAATAAATACGGACGTGTATTTCATGGAGTAATTGTGTTATTTATCACAGATTACCATTTTTCTGTTCCAATCTTTCAACTTTTTTCTCCATAATGTAGTATTGCTGTTGTTTTTTTCTGGTGTTTGCATTCTTAACACTGGTTGAAGCACCACTACAATGTATGTGTAACAGGTTTTTATGTAGCTTTGTTTATTATCGGTTTGGGAATATTTATCTTGACATGAAAATTCTGTTAAAATGTAATTTGCAATATTCTCTAATCAACTATCAGTAAACCCAGTTGTTATTTGCCCCACGATAGCAAATAAATTATAGTTTCTTGTGAGTTATACTAATGAATTATAATTTGCTGTCAATGTTTTATTCATGTTTTGAAGTTGTTTTTAATACCTAGGGGAAGTGTTGATTGAATATTCTGCACATTTGTGCAGTTGACAATTGTAAAACATGTTTTTATTTGGTCAATTGTTTGTAAAACATGTTTTTATTGGTCAATTCTTTGTAAAATCTGTTTTCATTTTAGTATTTATTTAATACATATTACTCCCAACTGTAAATATTGATACGGCCACCTATGCTACATACGATACAACATCTTTTATATCCAATAAATGGTTTCTTGTTCTTTCGTAGTTTGCCGAAACACAATTACTGGAAATATGTTCTAAATGATGTCCTTCATTTTCTATTTGTTTTCTCTGTGGGTTATCCATATCAAAGTCCAAACTAAACTGAGGTTGAGGGGTTCTGAACCACCCTCTTGAGCCACGCATAAATTAATACATGAATTGTGTGACTCATTCGTGGGATTGGAGGGGCGATACCAACACCATATCACACTTTTTTACAAATTTGCGGGTATCTTTTACGAATATGCCAACATCTTAAAACCCCATTGACAATGTATATGTACAATTTCCCAAATACCATAATATAATACTTAACAAATATCATAGTAGTAGTACGCTGGAGAGATTGATGTGAAATAATTTGATTATTTCATTTTTAATAATTAAAAACGCTATCGAGCACACAAAAATCTAAACAGTTTGCTTAATTTACCAGATAGTTTCCAAGATTATTATCGTGATAAGCAAACAAACAATATCCTTGGTATGTTTTCTTTAATTCCAAATAATTTACAAAACATTGTTTAACCCCGAATATATATTCAATTGATTTCGCAATATTCTAATGTAATACAGCACTATGTGATACAAAATTATTTTTTCTAACAGATAATACCAAAAACATAACAAATAAGAACACTTTTGTACAGCTAAAATACTTTCAACATGCTACATAGCTGCATTCTGTACTATGTTACTACATACCGATCTTGGCAGGACACCCCGGAAGTAGAATTATTAAAAATCAGGGGACGTTATCGAGGGAAAGGGCTATTGCAGTTATCACACCCTTCAGGTGCAGTATCACAGTCATCACACTCTTTCGTCAGTGCAGTAATTATGATACAACTTGCTTTACACAGTCATGTAATGCTGAATCTCAGATATTGTCATTCTTTTCTATTAATTTAAAGTGCATTCATCAATTCAAGGTTGTTACATATGTGTGTTAGAATCAGTTGATCGATATTGGGATTAACTGATTTTTGCATGTAATTACTTAAGTATTTTTAGTAAAACATGATTGGTCAATTGTTAGAAAGACATGTTTTCATTGGTATATTGTTTTGTAAAACATGTTTTCATTGGTCAATTTTTTGTAAAACATGTTTCATGTGACCGCTCTATTAACCTTAACCCAGCTTGATTGTACACGGCCCAAAATTATGCATACCTTCATACATGTTTATATGACTTCTTTATATGATTTGGGATACTTTTGTCTCTAGATATTTACACTGGATTGAAGACAGGTTACTGAAAATTGTTTATAATCATACAGTATGTATCCACTTCCCATGCAATGTTATGGTATGTATTTTATGCTACATTGATTGTTGTTTCAGCAATCAGATAAGATTTGAGCTGCATTTCAGTTAAATAAATTTAGTGATATATATCTCACTGTATTTGTTATTATTTTAAGTGAATGGAAGTAACCAATGATTATAGAGGAAAGGTGCAGACAAAATTTATGAGTGTACTAAAACAGAGGGCCATAACTGCCTTAAAATTGATCCAACATTTGGTGTCGATGATAAGCACAACTAGACTTGGTACTGATGAGTTATGCAAAGTTTTGTTGACATCAGACCATTGGTAACAGAGAAATAGTAATAACAAAATGTATATATGTAAACAAACAAAGGGCCATAACTCCCTTAAAAATAACCGGACCAACGTGCGCTGAAGATATGCACAACTATACAAGGAACTGATGAGTCATGCGAAGTTTGATTGAAATCCGACCGATGTTTACCGAGTAATAGCGCGGTCAAAAAGTATTTATGTTATACGTGTCAAAAAATGGCCATAACTCCCGTAAAGGTCGCCGATGATATGGACTACTAGAATTGGTACTGATGAGTCATGCAAAGTTTGATTGAAATCCGACGATGGGTACCGATAAATAGCGCGGTCAAAAAGTATCAGTGTTATAAGTGTAAAAAAGGGCCATAACTCCCTTAACTTTTATCAGACTAATGATCGCTGATGATATGGACAACTAGACTCGGTACTGATGAGTCATGCAAAGTTTCATTGACATCCGATCAATGGTTGCAGAGCAATAGCTAGCGTGGACGATAATTATAAGTGTAAAAACAAACCAAAGGGCCATAGCTCCCTTAAAATGTGTCCGACCAACAAGCGCCGAGGATATGCACAACTAGTCTTGGTACTGATGAGTCATGCGTAGTCGCATTGAAATCCGACCAATGGTTACAGAGACATAGCGTGGACAATAATTATAAGTGTTATAAGTGTAAAAACACAACACAGAGGGCCATTACTCCCTTAAATTTATCCGACCTACGAGCGCCGATGATATGCATAACTAGACTCGGTGCTGATGAGTCATGCAAAGTTTCATTAAAATCCGACAAATGCATTCAGAGTAATAGCGCGGACAAAATTATTCAGACCAACCAACCAAGAGACCAACTAACATCAAGCATGACTTCGATATAGCCCCCATATACTATGTACATTGTATCTGGGGGTATAATAAATTAGCTAACAATTACTGAATAAAACCATGATACTACTGATCAGACATGTTCATTGTGCAGAAAACAATTTAATACTAGTAATGGTACGAAACACTTTGGAAATTTAATACGATCGAAATGGTAGGGTACGAATCGGTCGATTACGAAACATTTGGACAGGCCGTCTTGAGTTATGACCTTACAGTTTATAAAATTATACAGAACGTACAAAGATAAAATAAAATGACACAAATAAAACACAGAACTCACACTATGCGGGGTCAATAAAGACCCGTACAGGATTGAAGAACGATCGAACATCGTGAAATGCGCGGTGCGCGCCATTTTGCTTAAATTGTACACGACAGGGTCCGAAACACCGTCGTAAAGCAGGTGCAACAAGAACGAAAACGTTAAACATTGGATATAAGGGCCTACTATCCAAAACAGTTCTCATTCCACTAAATGATAGTTTCATGGAAACTGTTTTATCAAAGCACTTACTATATGTGTACTGTTTTATCAAAGCACTTACAGAGATCTTAAACTTACGCTCAAATTCCAATTCCTTATATTGCTTAAACAACTACACATTTGGGACTGGTATGGTTTTGTAAGCGTTCATTAACGGACTCATTGTTAATATTGCAGATCCATTGACCACTAATTGTAGTTGTTAAAGTCTTATAAACAAATTTAAATTTGGAGGTAAGTTTACTATTTCCGTAAGTGTTGTGGTGTTGTCTTAGTTTAGGAAGCGAGTATAAAGCTGTCTCAGCCATATGACATGATCCTTTAATTTTACAAAGGACTGCATGGTAATTTTTCAGCTCGCCATTATACTTCCTATTTCATTGTGCGATGACCGGACAATATGCCGACTCTATGATATGCCTAACCTCAAGCCTTTTTGGACGGCTGGTATTGATGCTTGTCTATACAGTGTTTATATAAGGTTTATGTTTTACATCTTTTTGTTATCTGTCACTGTGGCCTTTTTGTAAGAGGGCATGACATGGTTGGAAACTTTATTTACACTGTCCTGTTCTATAAGGTTATCTATTGGGTAAGTGTGAGGTTTGGTAAACTGCAAACATTAGTCGCTGTCCGTTGTGAGGCGGAAGCCCCTTAGTCAACAGTCCTGTGTGTGTGATTTGTCCACTTTATAGTATAAATAGAAAAAACAAGAGGTCGCTCACCTGAGTAACGTGTCTATCTACGTAAACATGTTCAAGTCCCGTCGGTCACTGGCAGCCATTATTTTTTAATCATCACCATCAAAAATAGGAACTAGGTAGAACAAGGAACATTCATATGGAATTATATTGAAAATGGGCAGGTAGTTTTTGAGAAAAATAATTTAGAATTTTCTATATATGGCCATATAGTGGAAACCAGCGCCGCCCCTGGTAGCCATGTTTTTCAACCAAACTACATTCATATTTAGAATTTGGTAGAGTGTCACTCATAGTACATTACTCTGGAACTATATTGAAATCAGGTGAGCAGTTTCTGAGAAGACGATTTTTGAAGTTTTCTATATAGCCATATAGTGGAAATTAGCCCCGCCACTGGTGGTCATGGGTTTTATGCAATCAGCGTTAATGTTTTGAATTTAGTAGTGGGCCACCCAATGAACATTTCTGTCAAGGTATATTGAAATCGGCCATTTAGTTTCTGAGAAGAAGTTTTCTACATTGTCATATATAGTGGAAATTAGCCGCGCCACTAGCGGCCATGTTTTTCATGGAATCAACATGTAAATTCGGAATTTTAGAGAGGGTCACCCATTAAACATATCCGTGAAATTATATTGAAATCGGCCAAGCAGTTTCTGAGAAGAAGAATTTCTAAGTGTTCTATATTGTCATATAGTGGAAATTAGCCCCGCCCTTGGTGGCTGTGTCTTATATTGAATCAACATGAAAATTAGGAATTTCGGAAAGGGTCACCCATTAAACATATTTGTGAAATTATATTGAAATCGGCCTAGCAGTTTCTGAGAAGAAGATTTTCGAAGTTTTCTGTATTGTCATATAGTGGAAATTAGCCCCGCCTCTGGCGGCCATGTATTTTATGGAACCAACATGAAAATTAGGAATTGTTGGAGGGGGTCACCCATTAAACATATCTGTGAAATCATATTGAAATCGGCCAAGTAGTTTTTTTGAGAAGAATATTCTCAAAGATTCCTTTATTGTCATACAGTGGAAATTATCCCCGCCCCTGGCGGCCATGTTTATCATGGAATCAACATGAAAATTAATAGTTTTGGAGAGGGTCACCGATTTAACATGTCTGTGAAACTATAATGAAATCGGCCAAGCAGTTTCTGAGAAGAAGATTTTCAAAATTTTCTATATTGACATATAATGGAAATTAGCCCCACCCCTAGCGGCCATGTTTTTTATAGAATCAACATGAAAATTAGGAATTGTTGGAGAGGGTCACCCATTAAACATGTCTGTAAAATTATTATGAAATCGGCCAAGTAATTACTAGTTTTTTATCCTGGGCCTTGTCTGGTCTGTGCCTTAATTTGTATTGTCTGTGCCTTTTTGTTTTCGTGTGTTACTCTGTTTCTCTTGGGTGTTGCTCCTGCCCGTAGTTTCGTATTTTCTTTAATTATTAAAATATGGGCATGGATCCGGATTTTGGCTGCAGTTCCGTCTATAGTGGAGTTTTCCAATCTTAAATAATTAACAATATCTCATTATTTCTAAGTATTCAATTTTTTCACCGGGGCCACTTTCTTTGAAGCTAGGCTTTTATTCTTCGTATTCACTATTCGTCTCCTATCTGACTCGTTCGCGCTATTCGTACCCTTCATAAATATATATACCTTTGTCTCTTATTTTCGTGTCTTCTCCTGAAATCCGTGCTTGGTTTAATTAAGCTAAAACAAATGCGCTGCATTGTAATTATAGTATGAAACACTCCAGTACAATCCCCTCAAGCCACATTCTTTTCTCAAGGTTTAAATAGACCCACATTCCCCATGGGTCAGACAGGACCCCCTTCACAGAATCAGTCCCCCTTTGGCTCCGAGTCTGGTTTTAAGGGAATGAACCCAAGCGGAATGATGTTTAATCGACCCCCTATGCCAGGACCTGGTATTCCAAGTTCTATGCAGACTTCTTCACAAGTGGACAGATTTAGTGGCCCCCATATGGGGTCAGGCGAAGGTCCAGGTTTACCGTTCGGTCCGGACTTCACAGCAATGTTTAGACACCCTCCCCCAAGCAGTAGGTTTCCTCCTCCCCCCAACTTCCAGGCCCCGCCTCCAGATCACAACTTACAGTCGAATCAAAGTACAAACATGCCAACTGATGGTTCAATGAATCGACAAAGTGGAACGGGAAGCATGAACTCATTTCCTTCAAATAGCGCTTCCCATGGCAACCACTCAAATTTCCCACATGCTCCTGGTACAGAAAGACTACAGGGAGATAGGGTACCCAGTCAGCAGCAGATGCCTCCTCACCTACAGATGCCATTTTCTCCTCAGGTAACATTTTGAGAACTAACTCTTTAAATCCAGGGTTCCACTTGACTCGGTAGTAGGGGTTTTGGCCCCTGAAACTTCCAAAAAGCCATATTTTGACCCTCAGGATTTTGGTTTGAAGGGTCATTTTCTCTTAAAATCATTGGTATTTTGCCTATAAAATGGAAAAATTTAGTCAGAAGTATCAAAATGACCATTCAGATTCAGAATCTAGTGGTACCCCTATCCTAATTATAGACAGAAATCCTACAAATTTTCTGCATTAGAAAGGTTAAACTTTTCTACTGAAAATAAAAATTATTTGATGAAAACAGTTGGAGTATTGACTTAGTTATGTTTATTTGAAATTTCAAAGCTGAATTTCAACAATGGAAATTAAACAATGGAACAATTTTTAAAAAAACCAAGGTGTTGGGATTTGTTCAAATGATGCCCGTAATAGTCTTGCAACTTGTGTGCCTCATTAGAATCTATTTTAAAAGCAAATAATCAACCAGCTCCACAAAGTTTACAGGTTTACTTGTACATATTTATATAACAAGAATTGGTACAAGAATGTACATTAAATTTATACAAAATAAAAATGTATTTGAACTTGCAAAAGTTATCAATACGTGTATATGCAATCTATTTGAAGTATACTTCATATTGCTGTTAATTGTATGTATTTAAAACGTTCATTATGTTTATTTGTTTAGAACCAGTTCATGAGTCCATTTCAAGGCGGTATGGGATATCCTCCAATGTCTACCAACAATATGAAATCTCCATTGGAAGGGTTATTTGGTAAACCTAAGTTTGCACAAGAAGATATACCACAAAACATGGCAGAAATCATTGGTACTCTCAGTAAAATGGCAATACAGGTAGGCTTCACTTGTTCATCTTTTATCTCAGGCGGGCGGGCGGGCGGACGGACAGACAGACAGACAGACAGACAGACAGACAGACAGACAGACAGACAGACATTTATAATACCGTATTTGTAATTGCATTTTTATCATGCAAATACTCATTCCTAAGTGTTTTACAGCCACACTTAATTGAGGCATGGTTAAAACAATTTCAAATGGATTAAAACATGCAAGTCAAAATAACATGAGTAGAATGTGAGAGGAATATTTCTATTGTTTTTCAGCCACTATTAGTAGACTTAGTCATTTCAGGATTGTAGGAAAATAATTATGTACATTAATTACCTATAAATGTTGTTCCCCTTGAAGTCTAAAAAGATAGTATACAATAGAACTTTGATGTCTCAGACTGCCTTCAGACCAGGAAAATAGTTCAAATACCCGGTGCCCTTTGCCTAACCAAACAGTTACGTAACACTTTGTAGCGCTATGCTAGGAAAAAGCACTTCATAGCAGACGAAGCTGAAAAATTATATGCTACCGGCGAGCGCTCACAGAAAGCAGACAGTTGAATAGCAAAGCACTACTGAAGTGGTACGTTGCACAAGAAAGCGCTCGGTTGCGTTCGCCTAGAAAAGTGTTAAGAAACGGTATGCTATCGGACAGCACTGCTCGCTCGTAGTGTGTCGTTGCATAGACGTAGTAAAGCGCGCAATTATTAAAGCGGCTTGGTTAGGCAACCGGCTCATGTAATAACAGAACATCATCAATTTGCCAAGACTGAAGAACCTGTTTGAGGTATCTAGGGTGTTTGAGGCATCAAAGTTCTTCTGGTATCAGTGCGGTATTGTACATGATCTACATTTTATAGCCTCATATACATGTATTTAATGTTTTGATAGCAGCCACGGAGGGATAGCTCGTCATACATTATCTATCATTTTCTAGTCTCGTATACTGTAAAATCATTTAATTTCAATGGGACAAAATTTCGTGGTTTTTGCGAAAAAGAGCATTTCGTGGGAACATAATTTGTAGGATTTCGGATTTCAAGAAAAAAAAGGTCAAAATTCACACAAATTATCAAAAATCATTTAAATATCAAACAGAGGTAATAATTGTTTTATTACACATTGATCTATGCAAGTAAACTTCCAAAAAACATTGTCTTCTACCTGACTGAACTTGAAAACAAGTATGGCAGCCAATGTAAACTGGACCTCTTTAATATTGGTATAATCGGTCACCTTAACATTCCCGGGCATTGTATGCAAACAGAACTACAAGTACAAAATAAATCACTGAATAATTTTATTTCACATCTAAACAACCAGGTGGTAAAAGTTTAATTGCATCTTATTATTCATTGAAGATCATTCACGAAACGAAATCCATGAAATTATATCCCCAATGTATATCAACGAGTTTACATTGTTACATGTTTTCTTTGCAGCCACCGAGGGAGAATGTTCTACCACCCACACATATAGGTGCTTCAAGCTTTCAAGGTCATGCTGAGGTTAGAATCGTATTTTTTGTGTGAACAAGTAACATCTAGTTACTGATGAAACCTTTCCCAATTGATTACAATATTGAAGAGCTGTCAATTGCTGCTGGGAAGTCTCATGTTTGTTCTGCAGGTTTTTTTTTCACTA
Source organism: Spisula solida (assembly GCA_947247005.1). Lineage (NCBI taxonomy): Eukaryota > Metazoa > Mollusca > Bivalvia > Venerida > Mactridae > Spisula > Spisula solida. Next base: position 38,173,562 of record OX365959.1, on the reverse strand, counting down.
TTTACGAGGGGCCTATATTAGGCCCCTTCACAATTTGCTATAGGCCCCTTTCACAAACCGAAAAGGCCCCTTAATTCACAATTAGAATTTGCATCATGGTTTTTGTAAAATCAACTTTACAAAGCACCAAACAAACAAATTACAGATAACAGTCATATATTCCTGTACAGGACTTGATATAAGGTATTATATCATAGATACATGCAGGTTTGGGAAAAGTTGACACAAAATGAACAATATCTGAAAAATTTTGTATCATAATTTGGTGATTTAACATAGTTTTTCACAATTTGAAAAGTTTCCGCGCCTACTAAATTTTCACAAAACAAAAGGGCTTGGGCCTCTTCACAAGTCAGCGAAAAAAAGCCCTGGTGCTACTGTATGCTTCCATCTGTTGAACTGTAGTAACACCCATTGTGTTAGGTCAGTTTGGTTATTTATAGCATTTCCTGTATTTGTAATAGTGCCTTCACGCCTCTTATCTGGAATTCTAGGATCTTTTAAAATAAATAATTAATCTTAACATGACACTTTCATTTCTAATAATATTAAAATAGAATAAACTTATAATTGATACAATACTAATATTTTGTTTTCTTATTTTAGGGTACTCCGAAACCAGACAGCTTTTATTCTTCTCAAAGAAGGTATTCTATTTTAATATTTATTTATTAAAATCGTATAGTCATACATATCTACTTTTCAGCAAGAACGATCTTAAAGCTTGATCGGTTTTGAAATACTTGGGGGTTTCAATCTTGTATTACACTCCTAAAAGAGACAATATATTTTCTGAAATCTCTTTTTGCGTTAAACTTCCCTAGAATAGATGCACTTTGTTTATCTGCATGAATGTAACCTAAGGCTAAGCAAACACAGGAATCAAACTCAGTTTACCTAGTGTATCATCTGTGCTTGTTGAGCAGGGTTTTATAACAATGTAACTTGTGTCCTAAACTTGACAATGTACATGGCCATGGTTGGAACGTGTTTTGCATAGTAATTCATATTCAGTTTTATAGCTGAAACTAGGTCTTTCAGCTTTTTGACAGTGGCCGAGTATTAAGTGCTCTTAACTACCAAGCCTGAGGTTCTTGGTTCGAATCTCTGCCTGGTACTCGACATTTCAGAAACGCTTCACAGTTTTTCTCACCCAAGTAGAGATGGACTGGTTGGTAACCCAGAGGTAGTCGGCCTTGTATTGGTGCTATACACCTGGCACGTTAAAGAACCAAGGGGTCTTTTTGGAAAGAGCTAGGGTAGTGCATAAAGATTTCTTATAACAAAGATCACGCAAATTTTCTGTCTCTTTCAAACTTTCTCAGTTGAACACAAAAATAAATCTCAACAAAACTCTGATGCTAGATGATATACATTCTTGTTTGCAGCTCGTCAGTTCCAGCAGTGAACATTGATATAGAACCTAAGGTGAATGAGGCACCTCCTGTATCCACACAGTCACAGCAACAACCACCAGGGACATACTCTCTCTTCAGTGGTTCACCCTGGCTCTCATCTGGCGACTCCAAAAGTAAGTCGTTTTGTAATATCTAGGAGTCCTATTATTCCGGAATAATTCTGAATTCTGCACTAGAAAGAATGCACTTTTCTGCAGATAATAAAAGTTATTTGGTTAAACAATACAAAGAATTGGCAAAGTTAATACTCGTTTGAAGTTTCATGAGCTGAAGTTTAACAATAAAACTATGTTTAAAACACAGTCTCTCTACAGTGGTTCACACTGGCTCTCATCTTGTGACTCCAAAAGTAAGTGTTTTTGTACACAATTGTTATTTGACCTTTCACTCTGGACACTGATTGCTTAGCTTATTTAACTACATACCCGTAATTCTGATAATAGGTCAGTTATATTGTATTTGTTATAATGCTCATAATTTGAGAATAATTACTGATTGATTAATTGACCTGGGGTAGTATTCAATATTCAATTTGATCTTATTTGACTTAAGGATGAGGACAGACAACCAATCAGATCACACTATATCAAACTCTTGATCAGTAACAGGTGATATGATTGGCCATCCTTATTCTCAAATAAGATAAGATCAATATTGAATACCTTTTCAGGACCTGAAAAATGTACTCTTAATTTTATGGTACTCTTATTATTGAAGAGGTCTTTAGGCATACAAGGTTGTACTGTATATATTTTATAGTACCATAGTTAAATGTTTTTATCCCTTGCAGGTCTGGGATCTTCACCGTTCTCCTCCGAGTCCAGTAGTATACGTAACTCACCCGACCCTAATTCTGACGCATATATTATGGGAGAGGGCAAAGGTCAGGGGTTAGATATGGGGCTGAGATTTGGCAGTGCAGATGAACGAGGCATGAAGCAGACAGAGCACCCACAACATGGACCCTTCTTCCAGAACAATGTTCAGGTAAGGCCCTTAAACATTCTTAAAGCTCAACACACTTGACCAGTCCCCAGTGTAAATAACGCTACAACCATATATTGTCAAATATTTTGTTGTCAAACATTTTGTTGTGCAAATTCATTGTATTTACGCATATGGCAGTGGCTATTCTTACGGGCCCCAGTGGCTATTCTTACGGCTCTCCCATAAGAATAGCAAAATCGCCCTTGAGTGACAATCCTACGGCTGTTTTATTTAAATGTACTAATCTCTTTAAAGCGATTACCTGATATATATATGTATGTGATTTGTTTAACGTTTTGAAGCTGGACACACTTTCAGTATGCATTCAGGCTCATTTCAAAATGATTGAACCCACATGTCAAAAATTTTGTCGTTTTGTAATTATCATCAATGTTAAAACTTATATAACGGCAAACAGGACAGAAATGATTGATAAATTTGATGTATAATGTGATAATTATCCTCTTCTTAATAATAGTCATTATCATTGTAACTTTGAGTAAAGAAATAATAAGTAATGTTCGACATGTACCTTAACAATACGATTTTAATTAACATTAGGTGTTAAATTCCTAGTCTGTTCCATGGAGCTGAATAGCAAAAAGTTAATTTGTAGTGTAACGCGTGAAAGGGTCAATTAAATTGTGTATTTGCTGCATATAAGCTAAGCAGAAAATATACGCATTGTCATTATAACCACTACGGCTTCCTTCTTAATTTCGGTATTCGAGAAAAATTCTCGCCTTTCAAAGACTTAGAAAGTAAAGAAAAATATCAAATTCACAATTCAGTTTTACTGGCATAGTTTTAGATCCATTCAGTCTGCAAAAACTCGTTGTTCGAAAAAAATATTTAATGAACAAATTAGGTATAGTTACATAACTGACAGTTGTATTCATGGTGGCGGAGAGTTCCGGTTATAGACATTCATAGTAAGTCACTGTTTTTATTATACATCATAGGAGCGATAATTTAACACCAAATGTTGAGTAACATTCTATTGTTAAGGTACCACGTGTACAGATCGAAATTACTTATACTCAGTAGGAGATCGGTACATTGAATGATTTAAATAAAACATCCGTAAGAATAGTCATTCGCGGGCTGTTTTGCTATTCTTACGGGAGAGCTGTAAGAATAGCCATTAAAGTATATTCAATGTTTTTAAAACCAAAATTAAATCCTTCCATTGGTCAACTCAATTCTCTTGGAATTGAAATTTGAACGTGAGTTTTGAGTGGTTTGTTAAAAGAGTACACTGGGTACTGTTTTATCAAAGCACTTACGAAAATATTAAAGTTACGCTCAAATTTTAATTCTTTATAATTCTTTAACTACTGCAAATTGGTGATGGATATGGTTTGTAGGAGTTTATTAACTAAATCAGTATTAATATTGCATATCCCTTTACCACACTTTATAATTGTAAACAAATTATAAAGAATTTAAATTTGATCGTAAGTTTACGATTTCCGTAAGTCATTTGATAAAACAGTACCCTGGTGTACAATGTATGGTCAATTTCAGTGTGTGATTGAATATATCTCATGATCTGGTCAGCAGCTACATTTTTTGTGTCCCATTTATTCCAAAAAGTATTTGTATGTCACAATGGAACAAAGTGGGGGTAATATAGAAACGTTGGTTTGAAAAAATATGCTAATTTTAGTTAAGAGAATCATGCCCTAATCTCCCGAAGCATCTCAAGTATTTTTCTATCTTTCTATTTTGTTATGCAAATTTTGATCCTTGTATCCCATGGAAATTATCTTAAAGACACATGATACTATTTGTGATGGAATTTAGCTCCGATGGAGATGTTTTGGGAGATGGGTGCCGCGTAAATTTTTTGTTCGAGATATAGGAACCGCCCGCGAGTGACTATTTTTATGGCAGTTTTAGTTAAATGTACCGATCTCCTATACCTAATTTTCGATCTGTACCTTAACAACAGAATTAACACTTATCGCTCCTATGATGTATGATAAAAACATTGGCTTACTTTGAATGTTTATGACGTAAACTCGCTGCCTCCATGAATACAACTGTAAATCAGTTATGTATACCTAATTTGTTCATCGGAGTCTGAATGGATCTAAAATCATGTCTGTAAAACTGAACATTTTGTGACTTGATATTTTTCTAATTTACTTTCTAAGTCTTTGAACGACAAGAATTGTTCTTCAATCACGAAATTAACGAGGAATTCGTAGTTGTTATAATGACAATGCGTATATTTTCCGTTTAGCTGATTTGCAGCAAATACACAGTTGCTCAAAATCTAGAAATTTCATTGACTCTTCTACGCGTTATACTACAAATTAACTATTGCTATTCAGCTCCGAGGAAAAGACTAGGAATTTAACACTTAATGTTAATTAACATTCTATTGTTAAGGTACGGGTCGAAAATTACTTTAAATTTCTTTTATCAAAGTTACAATGATAATGACTATATTAAAGAAGAGGATTAATTATCACATTATATATCAAAGACATCAGTCATTTTTGTCCTGTTAGCTGGTTGACTTAATATAAGTTTTGACTCCTCGAACAGAGTAAAACTTTTGACACGTGGTTTTATTCATTTTGAAATGAGACTGAATGCATACTGAAAATGTGTGTCCAGTATAAAAACGTGAAACAAATCAAATGCATACATATATCAGGTAATCGCTTTAAAGAGATTGGTACATTTAAATACAACAGCCATAAGAATAGACACTCGCAGGCGATTTTGCTATTCTTACAGGAGAGCCGTAATAATAGCCTGAGAGGCTATTCCTACGGGCCCTGAAGAATTAGCCACTGCCTAATCTTAAACAGACTAAAGTCAAGAAGTCGTTATACTGTTTCTGTATATTTTCAGTCGATCTGGCAAGCGCAGTCACCATTAGAACGCCTCCTTGAGCTGCAGAAACAGCAGAGGCAGACCGAACCACATTGAAAAGCTGCAAACAACATATTGCAGGTTCTTCTCTTGGAAAATCAAGGACTTAGTTACCTTGGTTTCAAAATACACAAGGTTTACTTATGTAAACAAAAGGTGTGTAGCTAAAAAATAGCTAACAATAAAATAAGCAGATGAGGATTATTTTCTGCATCAGAAAGTGAATAAAGAAGGGGAAAATGATATATAAGAAAACAGGTGATGTTTTCCTCTATATATGAAGGTTGGACGTGATGGCATAAATATTACATTGATAAAAATGTCGGTAGAGCTGTAATGTATTCTTTATCATCGTAAGGGAATGTGAGGATTATAGTGTTAACTAGTTGCATCGTTCTGTGATAGAGAATATACGTATATAGACATTGTGTAGCAGTAATCGGACTTATATATCTAATATGACTACGGTCTATACCATATACACTACAGTATGCTGGACATGGTCATAGTTTGAACATGTTCTGTAAAACTGTGCGGTAATAGTGTTATTCCACTATGACAGTTTTAACTTACTAGTACAGTTATATGACAACATGTCCTGAACGTTGGTGTTTGTGCGTGTGTGTTATGGTTTGTTAGATTTTGCAATGTTTTTATTATTGTTGGATTGGTTAATACTTGTATTATCATCTTTGTTTATAGTGAAACGTCGCACGAGATGCAGCTAATGACCGTATATTTTGTACATATAAGCAAGTCATACTTCATACTATGTATCGTTAATATAACGGCAAAAACAGCTCACCGTACTGGTAGTAGTACTTGGGTATGAAAGGTGATGTGTACTATGATATTGTCCATCATTTTGTTATAAGTTATCAGTTTTGAAACTGATCGAGTGTGACTGTTTTTAAGGTTATGTTTTGTACGGTTCTTTAACTGTTTATAGTTCTTGCATACCCGTAATCACCCTTAAAGTATATAACTGACCATGTTCCTGTTATCTAACTGATGGAATGTTTGCTGGTTTTATGATTTGGAACATGAAGCATGCTTTGTTCATTATTTATACATGTAAATAAATACGGACGTGTATTTCATGGAGTAATTGTGTTATTTATCACAGATTACCATTTTTCTGTTCCAATCTTTCAACTTTTTTCTCCATAATGTAGTATTGCTGTTGTTTTTTTCTGGTGTTTGCATTCTTAACACTGGTTGAAGCACCACTACAATGTATGTGTAACAGGTTTTTATGTAGCTTTGTTTATTATCGGTTTGGGAATATTTATCTTGACATGAAAATTCTGTTAAAATGTAATTTGCAATATTCTCTAATCAACTATCAGTAAACCCAGTTGTTATTTGCCCCACGATAGCAAATAAATTATAGTTTCTTGTGAGTTATACTAATGAATTATAATTTGCTGTCAATGTTTTATTCATGTTTTGAAGTTGTTTTTAATACCTAGGGGAAGTGTTGATTGAATATTCTGCACATTTGTGCAGTTGACAATTGTAAAACATGTTTTTATTTGGTCAATTGTTTGTAAAACATGTTTTTATTGGTCAATTCTTTGTAAAATCTGTTTTCATTTTAGTATTTATTTAATACATATTACTCCCAACTGTAAATATTGATACGGCCACCTATGCTACATACGATACAACATCTTTTATATCCAATAAATGGTTTCTTGTTCTTTCGTAGTTTGCCGAAACACAATTACTGGAAATATGTTCTAAATGATGTCCTTCATTTTCTATTTGTTTTCTCTGTGGGTTATCCATATCAAAGTCCAAACTAAACTGAGGTTGAGGGGTTCTGAACCACCCTCTTGAGCCACGCATAAATTAATACATGAATTGTGTGACTCATTCGTGGGATTGGAGGGGCGATACCAACACCATATCACACTTTTTTTTACAAATTTGCGGGTATCTTTTACGAATATGCCAACATCTTAAAACCCCATTGACAATGTATATGTACAATTTCCCAAATACCATAATATAATACTTAACAAATATCATAGTAGTAGTACGCTGGAGAGATTGATAATAATTTGATTATTTCATTTTTAATAATTAAAAACGCTATCGAGCACACAAAAATCTAAACAGTTTGCTTAATTTACCAGATACTTTCCAAGATTATTATCGTGATAAGCAAACAAACAATATCCTTGGTATGTTTTCTTTAATTCCAAATAATTTACAAAACATTGTTTAACCCCGAATATATATTCAATTGATTTCGCAATATTCTAATGTAATACAGCACTATGTGATACAAAATTATTTTTTCTAACAGATAATACCAAAAACATAACAAATAAGAACACTTTTGTACAGCTAAAATACTTTCAACATGCTACATAGCTGCATTCTGTACTATGTTACTACATACCGATCTTGTCAGGACACCCCGGAAGTAGAATTATTAAAAATCAGGGGACGTTATCGAGGGAAAGGGCTATTGCAGTTATCACACCCTTCAGGTGCAGTATCACAGTCATCACACTCTTTCGTCAGTGCAGTAATTATGATACAACTTGCTTTACACAGTCATGTAATGCTGAATCTCAGATATTGTCATTCTTTTCTATTAATTTAAAGTGCATTCATCAATTCAAGGTTGTTACATATGTGTGTTAGAATCAGTTGATCGATATTGGGATTAACTGATTTTTGCATGTAATTACTTAAGTATTTTTAGTAAAACATGATTGGTCAATTGTTAGAAAGACATGTTTTCATTGGTATATTGTTTTGTAAAACATGTTTTCATTGGTCAATTTTTTGTAAAACATGTTTCATGTGACCGCTCTATTAACCTTAACCCAGCTTGATTGTACACGGCCCAAAATTATGCATACCTTCATACATGTTTATATGACTTCTTTATATGATTTGGGATACTTTTGTCTCTAGATATTTACACTGGATTGAAGACAGGTTACTGAAAATTGTTTATAATCATACAGTATGTATCCACTTCCCATGCAATGTTATGGTATGTATTTTATGCTACATTGATTGTTGTTTCAGCAATCAGATAAGATTTGAGCTGCATTTCAGTTAAATAAATTTAGTGATATATATCTCACTGTATTTGTTATTATTTTAAGTGAATGGAAGTAACCAATGATTATAGAGGAAAGGTGCAGACAAAATTTATGAGTGTACTAAAACAGAGGGCCATAACTGCCTTAAAATTGATCCAACATTTGGTGTCGATGATAAGCACAACTAGACTTGGTACTGATGAGTTATGCAAAGTTTTGTTGACATCAGACCATTGGTAACAGAGAAATAGTAATAACAAAATGTATATATGTAAACAAACAAAGGGCCATAACTCCCTTAAAAATAACCGGACCAACGTGCGCTGAAGATATGCACAACTATACAAGGAACTGATGAGTCATGCGAAGTTTGATTGAAATCCGACCGATGTTTACCGAGTAATAGCGCGGTCAAAAAGTATTTATGTTATACGTGTCAAAAAATGGCCATAACTCCCGTAAAGGTCGCCGATGATATGGACTACTAGAATTGGTACTGATGAGTCATGCAAAGTTTGATTGAAATCCGACGATGGGTACCGATAAATAGCGCGGTCAAAAAGTATCAGTGTTATAAGTGTAAAAAAGGGACATAACTTCCTTAACTTTTATCAGACTAATGATCGCTGATGATATGGACAACTAGACTCGGTACTGATGAGTCATGCAAAGTTTCATTGACATCCGATCAATGGTTGCAGAGCAATAGCTAGCATGGACGATAATTATAAGTGTAAAAACAAACCAAAGGGCCATAGCTCCCTTAAAATGTGTCCGACCAACAAGCGCCGAGGATATGCACAACTAGTCTTGGTACTGATGAGTCATGCGTAGTCGCATTGAAATCCGACCAATGGTTACAGAGACATAGCGTGGACAATAATTATAAGTGTTATAAGTGTAAAAACACAACACAGAGGGCCATTACTCCCTTAAATTTATCCGACCTACGAGCGCCGATGATATGCATAACTAGACTCGGTGCTGATGAGTCATGCAAAGTTTCATTAAAATCCGACAAATGCATTCAGAGTAATAGCGCGGACAAAATTATTCAGACCAACCAACCAAGAGACCAACTAACATCAAGCATGACTTCGATATAGCCCCCATATACTATGTACATTGTATCTGGGGGTATAATAAATTAGCTAACAATTACTGAATAAAACCATGATACTACTGATCAGACATGTTCATTGTGCAGAAAACAATTTAATACTAGTAATGGTACGAAACACTTGGGAAATTTAATACGATCGAAATGGTAGGGTACGAATCGGTCGATTACGAAACATTTGGACAGGCCGTCTTGAGTTATGACCTTACAGTTTATAAAATTATACAGAACGTACAAAGATAAAATAAAATGACACAAATAAAACACAGAACTCACACTATGCGGGGTCAATAAAGACCCGTACAGGATTGAAGAACGATCGAACATCGTGAAATGCGCGGTGCGCGCCATTTTGCTTAAATTGTACACGACAGGGTCCGAAACACCGTCGTAAAGCAGGTGCAACAAGAACGAAAACGTTAAACATTGGATATAAGGGCCTACTATCCAAAACAGTTCTCATTCCACTAAATGATAGTTTCATGGAAACTGTTTTATCAAAGCACTTACTATATGTGTACTGTTTTATCAAAGCACTTACAGAGATCTTAAACTTACGCTCAAATTCCAATTCCTTATATTGCTTAAACAACTACACATTTGGGACTGGTATGGTTTTGTAAGCGTTCATTAACGGACTCATTGTTAATATTGCAGATCCATTGACCACTAATTGTAGTTGTTAAAGTCTTATAAACAAATTTAAATTTGGAGGTAAGTTTACTATTTCCGTAAGTGTTGTGGTGTTGTCTTAGTTTAGGAAGCGAGTATAAAGCTGTCTCAGCCATATGACATGATCCTTTAATTTTACAAAGGACTGCATGGTAATTTTTCAGCCCGCCATTATACTTCCTATTTCATTGTGCGATGACCGGACAATATGCCGACTCTATGATATGCCTAACCTCAAGCCTTTTTGGACGGCTGGTATTGATGCTTGTCTATACAGTGTTTATATAAGGTTTATGTTTTACATCTTTTTGTTATCTGTCACTGTGGCCTTTTTGTAAGAGGGCATGACATGGTTGGAAACTTTATTTACACTGTCCTGTTCTATAAGGTTATCTATTGGGTAAGTGTAAGGTTTGGTAAACTGCAAACGTTAAGCCCCTAGTGACATTAGTCGCTGTCCGTTGTGAGGCGGAAGCCCCTTAGTCAACAGTCCTGTGTGTGTGATTTGTCCACTTTATAGTATAAATAGAAAAAAACAAGAGGTCGCTCACCTGAGTAACGTGTCTATCTACGTAAACATGTTCAAGTCCCGTCGGTCACTGGCAGCCATTATTTTTTAATCATCACCATCAAAAATAGGAACTAGGTAGAACAAGGAACATTCATATGGAATTATATTGAAAATGGGCAGGTAGTTTTTGAGAAAAATAATTTAGAATTTTCTATATATGGCCATATAGTGGAAACCAGCGCCGCCCCTGGTAGCCATGTTTTTCAACCAAACTACATTCATATTTAGAAAATGGTAGAGTGTCACTCATAGTACATTACTCTGGAACTATATTGAAATCAGGTGAGCAGTTTCTGAGAAGACGATTTTTGAAGTTTTCTATATAGCCATATAGTGGAAATTAGCCCCGCCACTGGTGGTCATGGGTTTTATGCAATCAGCGTTAATGTTTTGAATTTAGTAGTGGGCCACCCAATGAACATTTCTGTCAAGGTATATTGAAATCGGCCATTTAGTTTCTGAGAAGAAGTTTTCTACATTGTCATATATAGTGGAAATTAGCCGCGCCACTAGCGGCCATGTTTTTCATGGAATCAACATGTAAATTCGGAATTTTAGAGAGGGTCACCCATTAAACATATCCGTGAAATTATATTGAAATCGGCCAAGCAGTTTCTGAGAAGAAGAATTTCTAAGTGTTCTATATTGTCATATAGTGGAAATTAGCCCCGCCCTTGGTGGCTGTGTCTTATATTGAATCAACATGAAAATTAGGAATTTCGGAAAGGGTCACCCATTAAACATATTTGTGAAATTATATTGAAATCGGCCTAGCAGTTTCTGAGAAGAAGACTTTCAAAGTTTTCTGTATTGTCATATAGTGGAAATTAGCCCCGCCCCTGGCGGCCATGTATTTTATGGAACCAACATGAAAATTAGGAATTGTGGAGGGGGTCACCCATTAAACATATCTGTGAAATCATATTGAAATCGGCCTAGTAGTTTTTTTGAGAAGAATATTCTCAAAGATTCCTTTATTGTCATACAGTGGAAATTATCCCCGCCCCTGGCGGCCATGTTTATCATGGAATCAACATGAAAATTAATAGTTTTGGAGAGGGTCACCGATTTAACATGTCTGTGAAACTATAATGAAATCGGCCAAGCAGTTTCTGAGAAGAAGATTTTCAAAATGTTCTATATTGACATATAATGGAAATTAGCCCCACCCCTAGCGGCCATGTTTTTTATAGAATCAACATGAAAATTAGGAATTGTTGGAGAGGGTCACCCATTAAACATGTCTGTAAAATTATTATGAAATCGGCCAAGTAATTACAAGTTTTTTATCCTGGGCCTTGTCTGGTCTGTGCCTTAATTTGTATTGTCTGTGCCTTTTTGTTTTCGTGTGTTACCCTGTTTCTCTTGGGTGTTGCTCCTGCCCGTAGTTTCGTATTTTCTTTAATTATTAAAATATGGGCATGGATCCGGATTTTGGCTGCAGTTCCGTCTATAGTGGTGTTTTCCAATCTTAAATAATTAACAATATCTCATTATTTCTAAGTATTCAATTTTTTCACCGGGGCCACTTTCTTTGAAGCTAGGCTTTTATTCTTCGTATTCACTATTCGTCTCCTATCTGACTCGTTCGCGCTATTCGTACCCTTCATAAATATATATACCTTTGTCTCTTATTTTCGTGTCTTCTCCTGAAATCCGTGCTTGGTTTAATTAAGCTAAAACAAATGCGCTGCATTGTAATTATAGTATGAAACACTCCAGTACAATCCCCTCAAGCCACATTCTTTTCTCAAGGTTTAAATAGACCCACATTCCCCATGGGTCAGACAGGACCCCCTTCACAGAATCAGTCCCCCTTTGGCTCCGAGTCTGGTTTTAAGGGAATGAACCCAAGCGGAATGATGTTTAATCGACCCCCTATGCCAGGACCTGGTATTCCAAGTTCTATGCAGACTTCTTCACAAGTGGACAGATTTAGTGGCCCCCATATGGGGTCAGGCGAAGGTCCAGGTTTACCGTTCGGTCCGGACTTCACAGCAATGTTTAGACACCCTCCCCCAAGCAGTAGGTTTCCTCCTCCCCCCAACTTCCAGGCCCCGCCTCCAGATCACAACTTACAGTCGAATCAAAGTACAAACATGCCAACTGATGGTTCAATGAATCGACAAAGTGGAACGGGAAGCATGAACTCATTTCCTTCAAATAGCGCTTCCCATGGCAACCACTCAAATTTCCCACATGCTCCTGGTACAGAAAGACTACAGGGAGACAGGGTACCCAGTCAGCAGCAGATGCCTCCTCACCTACAGATGCCATTTTCTCCTCAGGTAACATTTGAGAACTAACTCTTTAAATCCAGGGTTCCACTTGACTCGGTAGTAGGGGTTTTGGCCCCTGAAACTTCCAAAAAGCCATATTTTGACCCTCAGGATTTTGGTTTGAAGGGTCATTTTCTCTTAAAATCATTGGTATTTTGCCTATAAAATGGAAAAATTTAGTCGGAAGTATCAAAATAACCATTCAGATTCAGAATCTAGTGGTACCCCTATCCTAATTATAGACAGAGATCCTACAAATTTCTGCATTAGAAAGGTTGAACTTTTCTAATGAAAATAAAAATTATTTGATGAAAACAGTTGAAGTATTGACTTAGTTATGTTCATTTGAAATTTCAAAGCTGAATTTCAACAATGGAAATTAAACAGTGGAACAATTTTTAAAAAAAACCAAGGTGTTGGGATTTGTTCAAATGATGCCCGTAATAGTCTTGCAACTTGTGTGCCTCATTAGAATCTATTTTAAAAGCAAATAATCAACCAGCTCCACAAAGTTTACAGGTTTACTTGTACATATTTATATAACAAGAATTGGTACAAGAATGTACACTAAATTTTATACAAAATAAAAATGTATTTGAACTTGCAAAAGTTATCAATACGTGTATATGCAATCTATTTGCAACTAAGTATACTTCTTATTGCTGTTAATTGTATGTATTTAAAACGTTCATTATGTTTATTTGTTTAGAACCAGTTCATGAGTCCATTTCAAGGCGGTATGGGATATCCTCCAATGTCTACCAACAATATGAAGTCTCCATTGGAAGGGTTATTTGGTAAACCTAAGTTTGCACAAGAAGATATACCACAAAACATGGCAGAAATCATTGGTACTCTCAGTAAAATGGCAATACAGGTAGGCTTCACTTGTTCATCTTTTATCTCAGGCCGACGGACGGACAGACAGACAGACATTTATAATACCGTATTTGTAATTGCATTTTTATCATGCAAATACTCATTCATAAGTGTTTTACAGCCACACTCAATTAAGGCATGGTTAAAACAATTTCAAATGGATTAAAACATGCAAGTCAAAATGACATGAGTAGAATGTGAGAGGAATATTTCTATTGTTTTTCAGCCACTATTAGTAGACTTAAGTCATTTCAGGATTGTAGGAAAATAATTATGTACATTAATTACCTATTAATGTTGTTCCCCTTGAAGTCTAAAAAGATAGTATACAATAGAACTTTGATGTCTCAGACTGCCTTCAGACCAGGAAAATAGTTCAAATACCCGGTGCCCGTTGCCTAACAAAACAGTTACGTAACACTTGGTAGGGCTATGCTAGGAAATGACTTGCTTAAAAAAAAGCACTTCGTAGCAGACGAAGCTGAAAAATTTGAGCGCTCACAGAAAGTAGACAGTTGAATAGCAAAGCACTACTGAAGTGGTCCGTTGCACAAGAAAGCGCTCGGTTGCGTTCCCCTAGAAAAGTGTTAAGAAACGGTATGCTATCGGCCAGCACTGCTCGCTCGTAGTGTGTCGTTGCATAGACGTAGTAAAGCGCGCAATTTTAAAGCGGCTTGGTTAGGCAACGGGCTCATGTAATAATAGAACATCATCAATTTGCCAAGACTGAAGAACCTGTTTCTAGGGTGTTTGAGGCATCAAAGTTCTTCTGGTATCAGTGCGGTATTGTACGTGATCTACATTATAGCCTCATACATGTATTTAATGTTTTGATAGCAGCCACGGAGGGATAGCTCGTCATACATTATCTATCATTTTCTAGTCTCGTATACTGTAAAATCATTTAATTTCAATGGGACAAAATTTCGTGGTTTTTGCGAAAAAGAGCATTTCGTGGGAACATAATTTGTAGGATTTCGGATTTCAAGAAAAAAAGGTCAAAATTCACACAAATTATCAAAAATCATTTAACTATCAAACAGATGTAATAATTGTTTTATTACACATTGATCTATGCAAGTAAACTTCCCAAAAAACATTGTCTTGTACCTGACTGAACTTGAAAACAAGTATGGCAGCCAATGTAAACTGGACCTCTTTAATATTGGTATAATCGGTCACCTTAACATTCCCGGGCAGTGTATGCAAACAGAACTACTAGTACAAAATAAATCACTGAATAATTTTATTTCACATCTAAACAACCAGGTGGTAAAAGTTTAATTGCATCTTATTATTCATTGAAGATCATTCACGAAACGAAATCCATGAAATTATATCCCCAATGTATATCAACGAGTTTACATTGTTACATGTTTTCTTTGCAGCCACCGAGGGAGAATGTTCTACCACCCACACATATAGGTGCTTCAAGCTTTCAAGGTCATGCTGAGGTTAGAATCGTATTTTTTGTGTGAACAAGTAACATCTAGTTACTGATGAAACCTTTCCCAATTGATTACAATATTGAAGAGCTGTCAATTGCTGCTGGGAAGTCTCATGTTTGTTCTGCAGGGCTTTTTTTCACTATTTACGAGGGGCCTATATTAGGCCCCTTCACAATTTGCTATAGGCCCCTTTCACAAACCGAAAATGCCCCTTAATTCACAATTAGAATTTGCGTCATGGTTTTTGTAAAATCAACTTTACAAAGCACCAAACAAACAAATTACAGATAACAGTCATATATTCCTGTACAGGACTTGATATAAGGTATTATATCATAGATACATGCAGGTTTGGGAAAAGTTGACACAAAATGAACAATATCTGAAAAATTTTGTATCATAATTTGGTGATTTAACGTAGTTTTTCACAATTTGAAAAGTTTCCGCGCCTACTAAATTTTCACAAAACAAAAGGGCTTGAGCCTCTTCACAAGTCAGCGAAAAAAAGCCCTGGTGCTACTGTATGCTTCCATCTGTTGAACTGTAGTAACACTCATTGTGTTAGGTCAGTTTGGTTATTTATAGCATTTCCTGTATTTGTAATAGTGCCTTCACGCCTCTAATCTGGAATTATAGGATCTTTTAAAATAAATAATTAATCTTAACATGACACTTTCATTTCTAATAATATTAAAATAGAATAAACTTATAATTGATACAATACTAATATTTTGTTTTCTTATTTTAGGGTACTCCGAAACCAGACAGCTTTTATTCTTCTCAAAGAAGGTATTCTATTTTAATATTTATTTATTAAAATCGTATAGTCATACATATCTACTTTTCAGCAAGAACGATCTTAAAGCTTGATCGGTTTTGAAATACTTGGGGGTTTCAATCTTGTATTACACTCCTAAAAGAGACAATATATTTTCTGAAATCTCTTTTTGCGTTAAACTTCCCTAGAATAGATGCACTTTGTTTATCTGCATGAATGTAACCTAAGGCTAAGCAAACACAGGAATCAAACTCAGTTTACCTAGTGTATCATCTGTGCTTGTTGAGCAGGGTTTTATAACAATGTAACTTGTGTCCTAAACTTGACAACGTACATGGCCATGGTTGGAACGTGTTTTGCATAATATTCATATTCAGTTTTATAGCTGAAACTAGGTCTTTCAGCTTTTTGACAGTGGCCGAGTATTAAGTGCTCTTAACTACCATGCCTGAGGTTCTTGGTTCGAATCTCTGCCTGGTACTCGACATTTCAGAAACGCTTCACAGTTTTTCTCACCCAAGTAGAGATGGACTGGTTGGTAACCCAGAGGTAGTCGGCCTTGTATTGGTGCTATACACCTGGCACGTTAAAGAACCAAGGGGTCTTTTTGGAAGAGCTAGGGTAGTGCATAAAGATTTCTTATAACAAAGATCACGCAAATTTTCTGTCTCTTTCAAACTTTCTCAGTTGAACACAAAAATAAATCTCAACAAAACTCTGATGCTAGATGATATACATTCTTGTTTGCAGCTCGTCAGTTCCAGCAGTGAACATTGATATAGAACCTAAGGTGAATGAGGCACCTCCTGTATCCACACAGTCACAGCAACAACCACCAGGGACATACTCTCTCTTCAGTGGTTCACCCTGGCTCTCATCTGGCGACTCCAAAAGTAAGTCGTTTCGTAATATCTAGGGGTCCTATTATTCCGGAATAATTCTGAATTCTGCACTAGAAAGAATGCACTTTTCTGCAGATAATAAAAGTTATTTGGTTAAACAATACAAAGAATTGGCAAAGTTAATACTCGTTTGAAGTTTCATGAGCTGAAGTTTAACAATAAAACCATGTTTAAAACACAGTCTCTCTACAGTGGTTCACCCTGGCTCTCATCTTGTGACTCCAAAAGTAAGTGTTTTTGTACACAAATGTTATTTGACCTTTCACTCTGGACACTGATTGCTAAGCTTATTTACCTACATACCGTAATTCGGACAATAGGTCAGTTATATTGTACTTGTTATAATGCTCATAATTTGAGAATAATTACTGATTGATTAATTGACCTGGGGTAGTATTCAATATCCAATTTGATCTTATTTGACTTAAGGATGAGGACAGACAACCAATCAGATCACACTATATCAAACTCTTGATCAGTAACAGGTGATATGATTGGCCATCCTTATTCTCAAATAAGATAAGATCAATATTGAATACCTTCCAAGGACCTGAAAAATTTACTCTTAGTTTATGGTTCTCTTATTATTGTAGAGGTCTTTAGGCAGACAAGGTTGTACTGTATATATTTTATAGTACCATAGTTAAATGTTTTTTTCTCCCTTGCAGGTCTGGGATCTTCACCGTTCTCCTCCGAGTCCAGTAGTATACGTAACTCACCCGACCCTAATTCTGACGCATATATTATGGGAGAGGGCAAAGGTCAGGGGTTAGATATGGGGCTGAGATTTGGCAGTGCAGATGAACGAGGCATGAAGCAGACAGAGCACCCACAACATGGACCCTTCTTCCAGAACAATGTTCAGGTAAGGCCCTTAAACATTCTTAAAGCTCAACACACTTGACCAGTCCCCAGTGTAAATAACGCTACAACCATCTATTGTCAAATATTTTGTTGTGCGAATTCATTGGATTTACGCATATGGCAGTGGCTATTCTTACGGGCCCCGGTGGCTCTTCTTACTGCTCTCCCATAAGAATAGCAAAATCGCCCTTGAGTGACAATCCTACGGCTGTTTTATTTAAATGTACTAATCTCTTTAAAGCGATTACCTGATATATGTATGTATGTGATTTGTTTAACGTTTTGATGCTGGACACACTTTCAGTATGCATTCAGGCTCATTTCAAAATGATTGAACCCACATGTCAAAAATTTTGTTCTTTTGTAATTATCATCAATGTTAAAACTTATATAACGGCAAACAGGACAGAAATGATTGATATATTTGATGTATACTGTGATAATTATAACTAAAATTAGCATATTTTTTCAAACCTACGTTTCTATATTACCCCCACTTTGTTCCATTGTGACATACAAATACTTTTTGGAATAAATGGGACACAAAAAATGTAGCTGCTGACCAGATCATGAGATATATTCAATCACACACTGAAATTGACCATACATTGTACACCAGGGTACTCTTTTAACAAAACACTCAAAACTCACGTTCAAATTTCAATTCCTAGAGAATTGAGTTGACCAATGGAAGGATTTAATTTTGGTTTTAAAAACATTGGATATACTTTAATGGCTATTCTTACAGCTCTCCCGTAAGAATAGCAAAACAGCCCGCGAATGACTATTCTTACGGATGTTTTATTTAAATCATTCAATGTACCGATCTCCTACTGAGTATAAGTAATTTTCGATCTGTACACGTGGTACCTTAACAATAGAATGTTAATCAACATTTGGTGTTAAATTATCGCTCCTATGATGTATAATAAAAACAGTGACTTACTATGAATGTCTATAACTGGAACTTTCCGCCACCATGAATACAACTGTCAGTTATGTAACTATACCTAATTTGTTCATTAAATATTTTTTCGAACAACGAGTTTTTGCAGACTGAATGGATCTAAAACTATGCCGGTAAAACTGAGTTGTGAATTCGATATTTTTCTTATTTACTTTCTAAGTCTTTGAAAGGCGAGAATTTTTCTCGAATACCGAAATTAAAAAGGAAGCCGTAGTGGTTATAATGACAATGCGTATATTTTCTGCTTAGCTCATATGCAGCAATTACATAATTTAATTGACCCTTTCACGCGTTATACTACAAATTAACTTTTTGCTATTCAGCTCCATGGAACAGACTAGGAATTTAACACCTAATGTTAATTAAAATCGTATTGTTAAGGTACATGTCGAACATTACTTATTATTTCTTTACTCAAAGTTACAATAATAAAGAAGAGGATTAATTATCACATTATATATCAAAGACATCAGTCATTTTTGTCCTGTTAGCCGGTTGACTTAATATAAGTTTTAACTCCTCGAACAGAGTAAAACTTTTGACACGTGGGTATATTCATTTTGAAATGAGACTGAATGCATACTGAAAATGTGTGTCCAGTATAAAAACGTGAAACAAATCAAATGCATACATATATCAGGTAATCGCTTTAAAGAGATTGGTACATTTAAATAAAAGCCATAAGAATAGACACTCACAGGCGATTTTGCTATTCTTACAGGAGAGCCGTAATAATAGCCTGAGAATAATAGCCTACGGGCCCTCAGGAATTAGCCACTGCCTTATCTTAAACAGACTAAAGTCAAAAAGTCGTTATACTGTTCCTGTATATTTTCAGTCGATCTGGCAAGCGCAGTCACCATTAGAACGCCTCCTTGAGCTGCAGAAACAGCAGAGGCAGACCGAACCACATTGAAAATCTGCAAACAACATATTGCAGGTTCTTCTCTTGGAAAATCAAGGACTTAGTTACCTTGGTTTCAAAATACACAAGGTTTACGTATGTAAACAAAGGTGTGTAGCTAAAAAATAGCTAACAATAAAATAAGCAGATGAGGATTATTTTCTGCATCAGAAAGTGAATAAAGAAGGGGAAAATGATATATAAGAAAACAGGTGATGTTTTCCTCTATATATGAAGGTTGGACGTGATGGCATAAATATTACATTGATAAAAATGTCGGTAGAGCTGTAATGTATTCTTTATCAACGTAAGGGAATGTGAGGATTATAGTGTTAACTAGTTGCATCGTTCTGTGATAGAGAATATACGTATATAGACATTGTGTAGCAGTAATCGGACTTATATATCTAATATGACTACGGTCTATACCATATACACTACAGTATGCTGGACATGGTCATAGTTTGAACATGTTCTGTAAAACTGTGCGGTAATAGTGTTATTCCACTATGACAGTTTTAACTTACTAGTACAGTTATATGACAACATGTCCTGAACGTTGGTGTTTGTGCGTGTGTGTTATGGTTTGTTAGATTTTGCAATGTTTTTATTATTGTTGGATTGGTTAATACTTGTATTATCATCTTTGTTTATAGTGAAACGTCGCACGAGATGCAGCTAATGACCGTATATTTTGTACATATAAGCAAGTCATACTTCATACTATGTATCGTTAATATAACGGCAAAAACAGCTCACCGTACTGGTAGTAGTACTTGGGTATGAAAGGTGATGTGTACTATGATATTGTCCATCATTTTGTTATAAGTTATCAGTTTTGAAACTGATCGAGTGTGACTGTTTTTAAGGTTATGTTTTGTACGGTTCTTTAACTGTTTATAGTTCTTGCATACCCGTAATCACCCTTAAAGTATATAACTGACCATGTTCCTGTTATCTAACTGATGGAATGTTTGCTGGTTTTATGATTTGGAACATGAAGCATGCTTTGTTCATTATTTATACATGTAAATAAATACGGACGTGTATTTCATGGAGTAATTGTGTTATTTATCACAGATTACCATTTTTCTGTTCCAATCTTTCAACTTTTTTCTCCATAATGTAGTATTGCTGTTTTTTTTTCTGGTGTTTGCATTCTTAACACTGGTTGAAGCACCACTACAATGTATGTGTAACAGGTTTTTATGTAGCTTTGTTTATTATCGGTTTGGGAATATTTATCTTGACATGAAAATTCTGTTAAAATGTAATTTGCAATATTCTCTAATCAACTATCAGTAAACCCAGTTGTTATTTGCCCCACGATAGCAAATAAATTATAGTTTCTTGTGAGTTATACTAATGAATTATAATTTGCTGTCAATGTTTTATTCATGTTTTGAAGTTGTTTTTAATACCTAGGGGAAGTGTTGATTGAATATTCTGCACATTTGTGCAGTTGACAATTGTAAAACATGTTTTTATTTGGTCAATTGTTTGTAAAACATGTTTTTATTGGTCAATTCTTTGTAAAATCTGTTTTCATTTTAGTATTTATTTAATACATATTACTCCCAACTGTAAATATTGATACGGCCACCTATGCTACATACGATACAACATCTTTTATATCCAATAAATGGTTTCTTGTTCTTTCGTAGTTTGCCGAAACACAATTACTGGAAATATGTTCTAAATGATGTCCTTCATTTTCTATTTGTTTTCTCTGTGGGTTATCCATATCAAAGTCCAAACTAAACTGAGGTTGAGGGGTTCTGAACCACCCTCTTGAGCCACGCATAAATTAATACATGAATTGTGTGACTCATTCGTGGGATTGGAGGGGCGATACCAACACCATATCACACTTTTTTTTACAAATTTGCGGGTATCTTTTACGAATATGCCAACATCTTAAAACCCCATTGACAATGTATATGTACAATTTCCCAAATACCATAATATAATACTTAACAAATATCATAGTAGTAGTACGCTGGAGAGATTGATGTGAAATAATTTGATTATTTCATTTTTAATAATTAAAAACGCTATCGAGCACACAAAAATCTAAACAGTGCTTAATTTACCAGATACTTTCCAAGATTATTATCGTGATAAGCAAACAAACAATATCCTTGGTATGTTTTCTTTTATTTCAAATAATTTACAAACATTGTTTAACCCCGAATATATATTCAATTGATTTCGCAATATTCTAATGTAATACAGCACTATGTGATACAAAATTATTTTTTCTAACAGATAATACCAAAAACATAACAAATAAGAACACTTTTGTACAGCTAAAATACTTTCAACATGCTACATAGCTGCATTCTGTACTATGTTACTACATACCGATCTTGTCAGGACACCCCGGAAGTAGAATTATTAAAAATCAGGGGACGTTATCGAGGGAAAGGGCTATTGCAGTTATCACACCCTTCAGGTGCAGTATCACAATCATCACACTCTTTTGTCAGTGCAGTAATTATGATACAACTTGCTTTACACAGTCATGTAATGCTGAATCTCAGATATTGTCATTCGTTTCTATTAATTTAAAGTGCATTCATCAATTCAAGGTTGTTACATATGTGTGTTGGAATCAGTTGATCGATATTGGGATTAACTGATTTTTGCATGTAATTACTTAAGTATCTTTAGTAAAACCTGCTTGGTCAATTGTTAGAAAGACATGTTTTCATTGGTATATTGTTTTGTAAAACATGTTTTCATTGGTCAATTTTTTGTAAAACATGTTTCATGTGACCGCTCTATTAACCTTTACCAAGCTTGATTGTACACGGCCCAAAATTATGAATACTTTCATACATGTTTATATGACTTCTTTATATGATTTGGGATACTTTTGTCTCTAGATATTTACACTGGATTGAAGACAGGTTACTGAAAATTGTTTATAATCATACAGTATGTATCCACTTCCCATGCAATGTTATGGTATGTATTTTATGCTACATTGATTGTTGTTTCAGCAATCAGATAAGATTTGAGCTGCATTTCAGTTAAATAAATTTAGTGATATATATCTCACTGTATTTGTTATCATTTTAAGTGAATGGAAGTAACCAATGGTTATAGAGGAAAGGTGCAGACAAAATTTATGAGTGTAATAAAACAGAGGGCCATAACTGCCTTAAAATTGATCCAACATTTGGTGTCGATTATAAGCACAACTAGACTTGGTACAGATGAGTCATGCAAAGTTTTGTTGACATCAGACCATTGGTAACAGAGAAATACCCGTAGTAATAACAAAATGTATATATGTAAACAAACAAAGGGCCATAACTCCCTTAAAAATAACCGGACCAACGTGCGCTGAAGATATGCACAACTATACAAGGAACTGATGAGTCATGCGAAGTTTGATTGAAATCCGACCGATGTTTACCGAGTAATAGCGCGGTCAAAAAGTATTTATGTTATACGTGTCAAAAAATGGCCATAACCCCCGTAAAGGTCGCCGATGATATGGATTACTAGAATTGGTACTGATGAGTCATGCAAAGTTTGATTGAAATCCGACGATGGGTTACGATAAATAGCGCGGTCAAAAAGTATCAGTGTTATAAATGTAAAAAAGGGCCATAACTCCCTTAACTTTTATCAGACCAATGATCGCTGATGATAAAGACAACTAGACTTGGTACTGATGAGTCATGCAAAGTTTCATTGACATCCGATCAATGGTTGCAGAGCAATAGCTAGCGTGGACGATAATTATCAGTGTAAAAACAAACCAAAGGGCCATAGCTCCCTTAAAATGTGTCCGACCAACAAGCGCCGAGGATATGCACAACTAGTCTTGGTACTGATGAGTCATGCGTAGTCGCATTGAAATCCGACCAATGGTTACAGAGACATAGCGTGGACAAGAATTATAAGTGTTATAAGTGTAAAAACACAACACAGAGGGCCATTACTCCCCTAAATTTATCCGACCTACGAGCGCCGATGATATGCATAACTAGACTCGGTGCTGATGAGTCATGCAAAGTTTCATTAAAATCCGACCAATGCATTCAGAGTAATAGCGCGGACAAAATTATTCAGACCAACCAACCAAGAGACCAACCAACATCAAGCATGACTTCGATATAGCCCCCATATACTATGTACATTGTATCTGGGGGTATAATAAATTAGCTAACAATTACTGAATAAAACCATGATACTACTGATCAGACATGTTCATTGTGCAGAAAACAATTTAATACTAGTAATGGTACGAAACACTTGGGAAATTTAATACGATCGAAATGGTAGGGTACGAATCGGTCGATTACGAAACATTTGGACAGGCCGTCTTGAGTTATGACCTTACAGTTTATAAAATTATACAGTACGTACAAAGATAAAATAAAATGACACAAATAAAACCCAGAACTCACACTATGCGGGGTCAATAAAGACCCGTACAGGATTGAAGAACGATCGAACATCGTAAAATGCGCGGTGCGCGCCATTTTGCTTAAATTGTACACGACAGGGTCCGAAACACCGTCGTAAAGCAGGTGCAACACGAACGAAAACGTTAAACATTGGATATAAGGGCCTACTATCCAAAACAGTTCTAATTCCACTAAATGATAGTTTCATGGAAACTGTTTTATCAAAGCACTTACTATATGTGTACTGTTTTATCAAAGCACTTACTATATGTGTACTGTTTTATCAAAGCACTTACAGAGATCTTAAACTTACGCTCAAATTCCAATTCCTTATATTGCTTAAACAACTACACATTTGGGACTGGTATGGTTTTGTAAGCGTTCATTAATGGAATCATTGTTAATATTGCAGATCCATTGACCACTAATTGTAGTTGTTAAAGTCTTATAAACAAATTTAAATTTGGAGGTAAGTTTACTATTTCCGTAAGTGCTGTGGTGTTGTCTTAGTTTAGGAAGCGAGTATAAAGCTGTCTCAGCCATATGATATGATCCTTTAATTTTACAAAGGACTGCATGGTAATTTTTCAGCTCGCATTATACTTCCTATTTCATTGTGCGATGACCGGACAATATGCCGACTCTATGATATGCCTAACCTCAAGCCTTTTTGGACGGCTGGTATTGATGCTTGTCTATACAGTGTTTATATAAGGTTTATAGTTTATATCTTTTTGTTATCTGTCACTGTGGCCTTTTTGTAAGAGGGCATGACATGGTGGGAAACTATATTTACACTGTCCTGTTCTATAAGGTTATCTATTGGGTAAATGTGAGGTTTGGTAAACTGCAAACGTTAAGCCCCTAGTGACATTAGTCGCTGTCCGTTGTGAGGCGGAAGCCCCTTAGTCAACAGTCCTGTGTGTGTGATTTGTCCACTTTATAGTATAAATAGAAAAAACAAGAGGTCGCTCACCTGAGTAACGTGTCTATCTACGTAAATATGTTCAAGTCCCGTCGGTCACTGGCAGCCATTATTTTTTAACCATCTCCATCAAAAATAGGAACTAGGTAGAACAAGGAACATTCATATGGAATTATATTGAAAATGGGCAGGTAGTTTTTGAGAAAAATAATTTAGAAGTTTTCTATATATGGCCATATAGTGGAAACCAGCGCCGCCCCTGGTAGCCAAGTTTTTCAACCAAACTACATTCATATTTAGAATTTGGTAGAGTGTCACTCATAGTACATTACTCTGGAACTATATTGAAATCAGGTGAGCAGTTTCTGAGAAGACGATTTTTGAAGTTTTCTATATAGCCATATAGTGGAAATTAGCCCCGCCACTGGTGGTCATGGGTTTTATGCAATCAGCGTTAATGTTTTGAATTTAATAGTGGGCCACCCAATGAACATTTCTGTCAAAGTATATTGAAATCGGCCATGTAGTTTCTGAGAAGAAGTTTTCTACATTGTCATATATAGTGGAAATTAGCCGCGCCACTAGCGGCCATGTTTTTCATGGGATCAACATGTAAATTCGGAATTTTAGAGAGGGTCACCCATTAAACATATCCGTGAAATTATATTGAAATCGGCCAAGCAGTTTCTGAGAAGAAGAATTTCTAAGTGTTCTATATTGTCATATAGTGGAAATTAGCCCCGCCCTTGGTGGCTGTGTCTTATATTGAATCAACATGGAAATTAGGAATCTCGGAAAGGCTCACCCATTAAACATATTTGTGAAATTATATTGAAATCGGCCTAGCAGTTTCTGAGAAGAAGATTTTCAAAGTTTTCTGTATTGTCATATAGTGGAAATTAGCCCCGCCTCTGGCGGCCATGTATTTTATGGAACCAACATGAACATTAGGAATTGTTGGAGGGGGTCACCCATTAAACATATCTGTGAAATCATATTGAAATCGGCCAAGTAGTTTTTTTGAGAAGAATATTCTCAAAGATTCCTTTATTGTCATACAGTGGAAATTATCCCCGCCCCTGGTGGCCATGTTTATCATGGAGTCAACATGAAAATTAATAGTTTTGGAGAGGGTCACCGATTTAACATGTCTGTGAAACTATAATGAAATCGGCCAAGCAGTTTCTGAGAAGAAGATTTTCAAAATGTTCTATATTGACATATAATGGAAATTAGCCCCACCCCTAGCGGCCATGTTTTTTATGGAATCAACATGAAAATTAGGAATTGTTGGAGAGGGTCACCCATTAAACATGTCTGTAAAATTATTATGAAATCGGCCAAGTAATTACTAGTTTTTTATCCTGGGCCTTGTCTGGTCTGTGCCTTAATTTGTATTGTCTGTGCCTTTTTGTTTTCGTGTGTTACCCTGTTTCTCTTGGGTGTTGCTCCTGCCCGTAGTTTCGTATTTTCTTTAATTATTAAAATATGGGCATGGATCCGGAATTTGGCTGCAGTTCCGTCTATAGTGGAGTTTTCCAATCTTAAATAATTAACAATATCTCATTATTTCTAAGTATTCAATTTTTTCACCGGGGCCACTTTCTTTGGAGCTAGGCTTTTATTCTTCGTATTCACTATTCGTCTCCTATCTGACTCGTTCGCGCTATTCGTACCCTTCATAAATATATATACCTTTGTCTCTTATTTTCGTGTCCTCTCCTGAAATCCGTGCTTGGTTTAATTAAGCTAAAACAAATGCGCTGCATTGTAATTATAGTATGAAACACTCCAGTACAATCCCCTCAAGCCACATTCTTTTCTCAAGGTTTAAATAGACCCACATTCCCCATGGGTCAGACAGGACCCCCTTCACAGAATCAGTCCCCCTTTGGCTCCGAGTCTGGTTTTAAGGGAATGAACCCAAGCGGAATGATGTTTAATCGACCCCCTATGCCAGGACCTGGTATTCCAAGTTCTATGCAGACTTCTTCACAAGTGGACAGATTTAGTGGCCCCCATATGGGGTCAGGCGAAGGTCCAGGTTTACCGTTCGGTCCGGACTTCACAGCAATGTTTAGACACCCTCCCCCAAGCAGTAGGTTTCCTCCTCCCCCCAACTTCCAGGCCCCGCCTCCAGATCACAACTTACAGTCGAATCAAAGTACAAACATGCCAACTGATGGTTCAATGAATCGACAAAGTGGAACAGGAAGCATGAACTCATTTCCTTCAAATAGCGCTTCCCATGGCAACCACTCAAACTTCCCACATGCTCCTGGTACAGAAAGACTACAGGGAGACAGGGTACCCAGTCAGCAGCAGATGCCTCCTCACCTACAGATGCCATTTTCTCCTCAGGTAACATTTTGAGAACTAACTCTTTAAATCCAGGGTTCCACTTGACTCGGTAGTAGGGGTTTTGGCCCCTGAAACTTCCAAAAAGCCATATTTTGACCCTCAGGATTTTGGTTTGAAGGGTCATTTTCTCTTAAAATCATTGGTATTTTGCCTATAAAATGGAAAAATTTAGTCGGAAGTATCAAAATGACCATTCAGATTCAGAATCTAGTGGTACCCCTATCCTAATTATAGACAGAGATCCTACAAATTTTCTGCATTAGAAAGGTTAAACTTTTCTACTGAAAATAAAAATTATTTGATGAAAACAGTTGAAGTATTGACTTAGTTATGTTCATTTGAAATTTCAAAGCTGAATTTCAACAATGGAAATTAAACAATGGAACAATTTTTTAAAGAAAACTAAGGTGTTGGGATTTGTTCAAATGATGCCCGTAATAGTCTTGCAACTTGTGTGCCTCATTAGAATCTATTTTAAAAGCAAATAATCAACCAGCTCCACAAAGTTTACAGGTTTACTTGTACATATTTATATAACAAGAATTGGTACAAGAATGTACATTAAATTTTATACAAAATAAAAATGTATTTGAACTTGCAAAAGTTATCAATACGTGTATATGCAATCTATTTGCAACTAAGTATACTTCTTATTGCTGTTAATTGTATGTATTTAAAACGTTCATTATGTTTATTTGTTTAGAACCAGTTCATGAGTCCATTTCAAGGCGGTATGGGATATCCTCCAATGTCTACCAACAATATGAAGTCTCCATTGGAAGGGTTATTTGGTAAACCTAAGTTTGCACAAGAAGATATACCACAAAACATGGCAGAAATTATTGGTACTCTCAGTAAAATGGCAATACAGGTAGGCTTCACGTGTTCATCTTTTATCTCAGGCGGACGGACGGACAGACAGACAGACGGACATTTATAATACCGTATTTGTAATTGCATTTTTATCATGCAAATACTCATTCATAAGTGTTTTACAGCCAGACTTAATTAAGGCATGGTTAAAACAATTTCAAATGGATTAAAACATGCAAGTCAAAATAACATGAGTAGAATGTGAGAGGAATATTTCTATTGTTTTTCAGCCACTATTAGTAGACTTAGTCATTTCAGGATTGTAGGAAAATAATTATGTACATTAATTACCTATAAATGTTGTTCCCCTTGAAGTCTAAAAAGATAGTATACAATAGAACTTTGATGTCTCAGACTGCCTTCAGACCAGGAAAATAGTTCAAATACCCGGTGCCCGTTGCCTAACCAAACAGTTATGTAACACTTTGTAGCGCGATGCTAGGAAATGACTTGCTTAAAAAAAAAGCACTTCGTAGCAGACGAAGCTGAAAAATTATATGCTACCGGTGAGCGCTCACAGAAAGCAGACAGTTGAATAGCAAAGCACTACTGAAGTGGTACGTTGCACAAGAAAGCGCTCGGTTGCGTTCGCCTAGAAAAGTGTTAAGAAACGGTATGCTATCGGACAGCACTGCTCGCTCGTAGTGTGTGGTTGCATAGACGTAGTAAAGCGCGCAATTATTAAAGCGGCTTGGTTAGGCAACGGGCTCATGTATTAATAGAACATCATCAATTTGCCAAGACTGAAGAACCTGTTTGAGGTATCTAGGGTGTTTGAGGCATCAATGTTCTTCTGGTATCAGTGCGGTATTGTACATGATCTACATTTTATAGCCTCATATACATGTATTTAATGTTTTGATAGCAGCCACGGAGGGATAGCTCGTCATACATTATCTATCATTTTCTAGTCTCGTATACTGTAAAATCATTTAATTTCAATGGGACAAAATTTCGTGGTTTTTGTGAAAAAGAGCATTTCGTGGGAACATAATTTGTAGGATTTCGGATTTCAAGAAAAAAAATTCACACAAATTATCAAAAATCATTTAAATATCAAACAGATGTAATAATTGTTTTATTACACATTGATCTATGCAAGTAAACTTCCCAAAAAACATTGTCTTGTACCTGACTGAACTTGAAAACAAGTATGGCAGCCAATGTAAACTGGACCTCTTTAATATTGGTATAATCGGTCACCTTAACATTCCCGGGCATTGTATGCAAACAGAACTACAAGTACAAAATAAATCACTAAATAATTTTATTTCACATCTAAACAACCAGGTGGTAAAAGTTTAATTGCATCTTATTATTCATTGAAGATCATTCACGAAACGAAATCCATGAAATTATATCCCCAATGTATATCAACGAGTTTACATTGTTACATGTTTTCTTTGCAGCCACCGAGGGAGAATGTTCTACCACCCACACATATAGGTGCTTCAAGCTTTCAAGGTCATGCTGAGGTTAGAATCGTATTTTTTGTGTGAACAAGTAACATCTAGTTACTGATGAAACCTTTCCCAATTGATTACAATATTGAAGAGCTGTCAATTGTTGCTGGGAAGTCTCATGTTTGTTCTGCAGGGCTTTTTTTCACTATTTACGAGGGGCCTATATTAGGCCCCTTCACAATTTGCTATAGGCCCCTTTCACAAACCGAAAAGGCCCCTTAATTCACAATTAGAATTTGCGTCATGGTTTTTGTAAAATCAACTTTACAAAGCACCAAACAAACAAATTACAGATAACAGTCATATATTCCTGTACAGGACTTGATATAAGGTATTATATCATAGATACATGCAGGTTTGGGAAAAGTTGACACAAAATGAACAATATCTGAAAAATTTTGTATCATAATTTGGTGATTTAACATAGTTTTTCACAATTTGAAAAGTTTCCGCGCCTACTAAATTTTCACAAAACAAAAGGGCTTGGGCCTCTTCACAAGTCAGCGAAAAAAAGCCCTGGTGCTACTGTTTGCTTCCATCTGTTGAACTGTAGTAACACCCATTGTGTTAGGTCAATTTGGTTATTTATAGCATTTCCTGTATTTGTAATAGTGCCTTCACGCCTCTTATCTGGAATTCTAGGATCTTTTAAAATAAATAATTAATCTTAACATGACACTTTCATTTCTAATAATATTAAAATAGAATAAACTTATAATTGATACAATACTAATATTTTGTTTTCTTATTTTAGGGTACTCCGAAACCAGACAGCTTTTATTCTTCTCAAAGAAGGTATTCTATTTTAATATTTATTTATTAAAATCGTATAGTCATACATATCTACTTTTCAGCAAGAACGATCTTAAAGCTTGATCGGTTTTGAAATACTTGGGGGTTTCAATCTTGTATTACACTCCTAAAAGAGACAATATATTTTCTGAAATCTCTTTTTGCGTTAAACTTCCCTAGAATAGATGCACTTTGTTTATCTGCATGAATGTAACCTAAGGCTAAGCAAACGCAGGAATCAAACTCAGTTTACCTAGTGTATCATCTGTGCTTGTTGAGCAGGGTTTTATAACAATGTAACTTGTGTCCTAAACTTGACAACGTACATGGCCATGGTTGGAACGTGTTTTGCATAGTAATTCATATTCAGTTTTATAGCTGAAACTAGGTCTTTCAGCTTTTTGACAGTGGCCGAGTATTAAGTGCTCTTAACTACCAAGCCTGAGGTTCTTGGTTCGAATCTCTGCCTGGTACTCGACATTTCAGAAACGCTTCACAGTTTTTCTCACCCAAGTAGAGATGGACTGGTTGGTAACCCAGAGGTAGTCGGCCTTGTATTGGTGCTATACACCTGGCACGTTAAAGTACCAAGGGGTCTTTTTGGAAAGAGCTAGGGTAGTGCATAAAGATTTCTTATAACAAAGATCACGCAAATTTTCTGTCTCTTTCAAACTTTCTCAGTTGAACACAAAAATAAATCTCAACACAACTCTGATGCTAGATGATATACATACTTGTTTGCAGCTCGTCAGTTCCAGCAGTGAACATTGATATAGAACCTAAGGTGAATGAGGCACCTCCTGTATCCACACAGTCACAGCAACAACCACCAGGGACATACTCTCTCTTTAGTGGTTCACCCTGGCTCTCATCTGGCGACTCCAAAAGTAAGTCGTTTCGTAATATCTAGGGGTCCTATTATTCCGGAATAATTCTGAATTCTGCACTAGAAAGAATGCACTTTTCTGCAGATAATAAAAGTTATTTGGTTAAACAATACAAAGAATTGGCAAAGTTAATACTCGTTTGAAGTTTCATGAGCTGAAGTTTAACAATAAAACCATGTTTAAAACACAGTCTCTCTACAGTGGTTCACACTGGCTCTCATCTTGTGACTCCAAAAGTAAGTGTTTTTGTACACAATTGTTATTTGACCTTTCACTCTGGACACTGATTGCTTAGCTTATTTAACTACATACCCGTAATTCTGATAATAGGTCAGTTATATTGTATTTGTTATAATGCTCATAATTTGAGAATAATTACTGATTGATTAATTGACCTGGGGTAGTATTCAATATTCAATTTGATCTTATTTGACTTAAGGATGAGGACAGTATCAAACTCTTGATCAGTAACAGGTGATATGATTGGCCATCCTTATTCTCAAATAAGATAAGATCAATATTGAATACCTTTTCAGGACCTGAAAAATGTACTCTTAATTTTATGGTTCTCTTATTATTGAAGAGGTCTTTAGGCATACAAGGTTGTACTGTATATATTTTATAGTACCATAGTTAAATGTTTTTATCCCTTGCAGGTCTGGGATCTTCACCGTTCTCCTCCGAGTCCAGTAGTATACGTAACTCACCCGACCCTAATTCTGACGCATATATTATGGGAGAGGGCAAAGGTCAGGGGTTAGATATGGGGCTGAGATTTGGCAGTGCAGATGAACGAGGCATGAAGCAGACAGAGCACCCACAACATGGACCCTTCTTCCAGAACAATGTTCAGGTAAGGCCCTTAAACATTCTTAAAGCTCAACACACTTGACCAGTCCCCAGTGTAAATAACGCTACAACCATATATTGTCAAATATTTTGTTGTCAAATATTTTGTTGTGCGAATTCATTGTATTTACGCATATGGCAGTGGCTATTCTTACGGGCCCCAGTGGCTATTCTTACGGCTCTCCCATAAGAATAGCAAAATCGCCCTTGAGTGACAATCCTACGGCTGTTTTATTTAAATGTACTAATCTCTTTAAAGCGATTACCTGATATATATATGTATGTGATTTGTTTAACGTTTTGAAGCTGGACACACTTTCAGTATGCATTCAGGCTCATTTCAAAATGATTGAACCCACATGTCAAAAATTTTGTCGTTTTGTAATTATCATCAATGTTAAAACTTATATAACCGCAAACAGGACAGAAATGATTGATAAATTTGATGTATAATGTGATAATTATCCTCTTCTTAATAATAGTCATTATCATTGTAACTTTGAGTAAAGAAATAATAAGTAATGTTCGACATGTACCTTAACAATACGATTTTAATTAACATTAGGTGTTAAATTCCTAGTCTGTTCCATGGAGCTGAATAGCAAAAAGTTAATTTGTAGTGTAACGCGTGAAAGGGTCAATTAAATTGTGTAATTGCTGCATATAAGCTAAGCAGAAAATATACGCATTGTCATTATAACCACTACGGCTTCCTTCTTAATTTCGGTATTCGAGAAAAATTCTCGCCTTTCAAAGACTTAGAAAGTAAAGAAAAATATCAAATTCACAATTCAGTTTTACTGGCATAGTTTTAGATCCATTCAGTCTGCAAAAACTCGTTGTTCGAAAAAAATATTTAATGAACAAATTAGGTATAGTTACATAACTGACAGTTGTATTCATGGTGGCGGAGAGTTCCGGTTATAGACATTCATAGTAAGTCACTGTTTTTATTATACATCATAGGAGCGATAATTTAACACCAAATGTTGATTAACATTCTATTGTTAAGGTACCACGTGTACAGATCGAAAATTACTTATACTCAGTAGGAGATCGGTACATTGAATGATTTAAATAAAACATCCGTAAGAATAGTCATTCGCGGGCTGTTTTGCTATTCTTACGGGAGAGCTGTAAGAATAGCCATTAAAGTTTATTCAATGTTTTTAAAACCAAAATTAAATCCTTCCATTGGTCAACTCAATTCTCTTGGAATTGAAATTTGAACGTGAGTTTTGAGTGGTTTGTTAAAAGAGTACCCTGGGTACTGTTTTATCAAAGCACTTACGAAAATATTAAAGTTACGCTCAAATTTTAATTCTTTATAATTCTTTAACTACTGCAAATTGGTGATGGATATGGTTTGTAGGAGTTTATTAACTAAATCAGTATTAATATTGCATATCCCTTTACCACACTTTATAATTGTAAACAAATTATAAAGAATTTAAATTTGATCGTAAGTTTATGATTTCCGTAAGTCATTTGATAAAACAGTACCCTGGTGTACAATGTATGGTCAATTTCAGTGTGTGATTGAATATATCTCATGATCTGGTCAGCAGCTACATTTTTTGTGTCCCATTTATTCCAAAAAGTATTTGTATGTCACAATGAAACAAAGTGGGGGTAATATAGAAACGTAGGTTTGAAAAAATATGCTAATTTTAGTTAAGAGAATCATGCCCTAATCTCCCGAAGCATCTCAAGTATTTTTCTATCTATCTATTTTGTTTTGCAAATTTTGATCCCGGTATCCCATGGAAATTATCTTAAAGACACATGATACTATTTGTGATGGAATTTAGCTCCGATGGAGATGTTTTGGGAGATGGGTGCCGCGTAAATTTTTTGTTCGAGATATAGGAACCGCCCGCGAGTGACTATTTTTATGGAAGTTTTAGTTAAATGTACCGATCTCCTATACCTAATTTTCGATCTGTACCTTAACAACAGAATTAACGCTTATCGCTCCTATGATGTATGATAAAAACATTGGCTTACTTTGAATGTTTATGACGTAAACTCGCTGCCTCCATGAATACAACTGTAAATCAGTTATGTATACCTAATTTGTTCATCGGACGAGTTTTTTGAGTCTGAATGGATCTAAAATTATGTCTGTAAAACTGAACATTTTGTGACTTGATATTTTTCTAATTTACTTTCTAAGTCTTTGAACGACGAGAATTGTTCTTCAATCACGAAATTAACGAGGAATTCGTAGTTGTTATAATGAGAATGCGTATATTTTCCGTTTAGCTGATTTGCAGCTAATACACAGTTGCTCAAAATCTAGAAATTTCATTGGCTCTTCCACGCGTTATACTACAAATTAACTATTGCTATTCAGCTCCGAGGAAAAGACTAGGAATTTAACACTTAATGTTAATTAACATTCTATTGTTAAGGTACGGGTCGAAAATTACTTTAAATTTCTTTTATCAAAGTTACAATGATAATGACTATATTAAAGAAGAGGATTAATTATCACATTATATATCAAAGACATCAGTCATTTTTGTCATGTTAGCTGGTTGACTTAATATAAGTTTTGACTCCTCGAACCGAGTAAAACTTTTGACACGTGGGTTTATTCATTTTGAAATGAGACTGAATGCATACTGAAAATGTGTGTCCAGTATAAAAACGTGAAACAAATCAAATGCATACATATATTAGGTAATCGCTTTAAAGAGATTGGTACATTTAAATAAAACAGCCATAAGAATAGACAGTCACAGGCGATTTTGCTATTCTTACGGGAGAGCCGTAATAATAGCCTGAGAGGCTATTCCTACGGGCCCTTAAGAATTAGCCACTGCCTAATCTTAAACAGACTAAAGTCAAGAAGTCGTTATACTGTTCCTGTATATTTTCAGTCGATCTGGCAAGCGCAGTCACCATTAGAACGTCTCCTTGAGCTGCAGAAACAGCAGAGGCAGACCGAACCACATTGAAAATCTGCAAACAACATATTGCAGGTTCTTCTCTTGGAAAATCAAGGACTTAGTTACCTTGGTTTCAAAATACACAAGGTTTACGTATGTAAACAAAGGTGTGTAGCTAAAAAATAGCTAACAATAAAATAAGCAGATGAGGATTATTTTCTGCATCAGAAAGTGAATAAAGAAGGGAAAAATGATATATAAGAAAACAGGTG
Source organism: Spisula solida (assembly GCA_947247005.1). NCBI lineage: Eukaryota > Metazoa > Mollusca > Bivalvia > Venerida > Mactridae > Spisula > Spisula solida. The sequence continues at coordinate 38,138,076 of OX365959.1, read as the reverse complement.
ATGTTTTCCTCTATATATGAAGGTTGGACGTGATGGCATAAATATTACATTGATAAAAATGTCGGTAGAGCTGTAATGTATTCTTTATCAACGTAAGGGAATGTGAGGATTATAGTGTTAACTAGTTGCATCGTTCTGTGATAGAGAATATACGTATATAGACATTGTGTAGCAGTAATCGGACTTATATATCTATGACTACGGTCTATACCATATACACTACAGTATGCTGGACATGGTCATAGTTTGAACATGTTCTGTAAAACTGTGCGGTGATAGTGTTATTCCACTATGACAGTTTTAACTTACTAGTACAGTTATATGACAACATGTCCTGAACGTTGGTGTTTGTGCGTGTGTGTTATGGTTTGTTAGATTTTGCAATGTTTTTATTATTGTTGGATTGGTTAATACTTGTATTATCATCTTTGTTTATAGTGAAACGTCGCACGAGATGCAGCTAATGACCGTATATTTTGTACATATAAGCAAGTCATACTCCATACTATGTATCGTTAATATAACGGCACAAACAGCTCACCGTACTGGTAGTAGTACTTGGGTATGAAAGGTGATGTGTACTATGATATTGTCCATCATTTTGTTATAAGTTATCAGTTTTGAAACTGATGAGTGTGACTGTTTTAAAGGTTATGTTTTGTACGGTTCTTTAACTGTTTATAGTTCTTGCATACCCGTAATCTCCCTTAAAGTATATAACTGACCATGTTCCTGTTATCTAACTGATGGAATGTTTGCTGGTTTTATGATTTGGAACATGAAGCATGCTTTGTTCATTATTTATACATGTAAATAAATACGGACGTGTATTTCATGGAGTAATTGTGTTATTTATCACAGATTACCATTTTTCTGTTCCAATCTTTCAACTTTTTTCTCCATAATGTAGTATTGCTGTTGTTTTTTTCTGGTGTTTGCATTCTTAACACTGGTTGAAGCACCACTACAATGTATGTGTAACAGGTTTTTATGTAGCTTTGTTTATTATCGGTTTGGGAATATTTATCTTGACATGAAAATTCTGTTAAAATGTAATTTGCAATATTCTGTAATCAACTATCAGTAAACCCAGTTGTTATTTGCCCCACGATAGCAAATAAATTATAGTTTCTTGTGAGTTATACTAATGAATTATAATTTGCTGTCAATGTTTTATTCATGTTTTGAAGTTGTTTTTAATACCTAGGGGAAGTGTTGATTGAATATTCTGCACATTTGTGCAGTTGACAATTGTAAAACATGTTTTTATTTGGTCAATTGTTTGTAAAACATGTTTTTATTGGTCAATTCTTTGTAAAACCTGTTTTCATTTTAGTATTTATTTAATACATATTACTCCCAACTGTAAATATTGATACGGCCACCTATGCTACATACGATACAACATCTTTTATATCCAATAAATGGTTTCTTGTTCTTTCGTAGTTTGCCGAAACACAATAACTGGAAATATGTTCTAAATGATGTCCTTCATTTTCTATTTGTTTTCTCTGTGGGTTATCCATATCAAAGTCCAAACTAAACTGAGGTTGAGGGGTTCTGAACCACCCTCTTGGGCCGCGCATAAATTAATACATGAATTGTGTGACTCATTCGCAGGATTGGGGGGGGGGCGATACCAACACCATATCACACTTTTTTTTACAATTTTGCGGGTATCTTTTACGAATATGCCAACATCTTAAAACCCCATTGACAATGTATACGTACAATTTCACAAATACCATAATATAATACTTAACAAATATCATAGTAGTAGTATGCTGGAGAGATTGATGTGAAATAATTTGATTATTTCATTTTTAATAATTAAAAACGCTATCGAGCACACAAAAATCTAAACAGTTTGCTTAATTTACCGATACTTTCTAAGATTATTATCGTGATAAGCAAACAAACAATATCCTTGGTATGTTTTCTTTAATTTCAAATAATTTACAAAACATTGTTTAACCCCGAATATATATTCAATTGATTTCGCAATATTCTAATGTAATACAGCACTATGTGATACAAAATTATTTTTTCTAACAGATAATACCAAAAACATAACAACTAAGAACACTTTTGTACAGCTAAAATACTTTCAACATGCTACATAGCTGCATTCTGTACTATGTTACTACATACCGATCTTGTCAGGACACACGGGAAGTAGAATTATTAAAAATCAGGGGACGTTATCGAGGGAAAGGGCTATTGCAGTTATCACACCCTTCAGGTGCAGTATCACAGTCATCACACTCTTTTGTCAGTGCAGTAATTATGATACAACTGGCTTTACACAGTCATGTAATGCTGAATCTCAGATATTGTCATTCTTTTCTATTAATTTAAAGTGCATTCATCAATTCAAGGTTGTTACATACATTGTATGTGTGTTAGAATCAGTTGATCGATATTGGGATTAACTGATTTTTGCATGTAATTACTTAAGTATTTTTAGTAAAACTTGATTGGTCAATTGTTAGAAAGACATGTTTTCATTGGTATATTGTTTTGTAAAACATGTTTTCATTGGTCAATTTTTTGTAAAACATGTTTCACGTGACCGCTCTATTAACCTTAACCCAGCTTGATTGTACACGGCCCAAAATTATGCATACCTTCATACATGTTTATATGACTTCTTTATATGATTTGGGATACTTTTGTCTCTAGATATTTACACTGGATTGAAGACAGGTTACTGAAAATTGTTTATAATCATACAGTATGTATCCACTTCCCATGCAATGTTATGGTATGTATTTTATGCTACATTGATTGTTGTTTCAGCAATCAGATAAGATTTGAGCTGCATTTCAGTTAAATAAATTTAGTGATATATATCTCACTGTATTTGTTATCATTTTAAGTGAATGGAAGTAACCAATGATTATAGAGGAAAGGTGCAGACAAAATTTATGAGTGTAATAAAACAGAGGGCCATAACTGCCTTAAAATTGATCCAACATTTGGTGTCGATGATAAGCACAACTAGACTTGGTACTGATGAGTCATGCAAAGTTTTGTTGACATCAGACCATTGGTAACAGAGAAATAGTAATAACAAAATGTATATATGTAAACAAACAAAGGGCCATAACTCCCTTAAAAATAACCGGACCAACGTGCGCTGAAGATATGCACAACTATACAAGGAACTGATGAGTCATGCGAAGTTTGATTGAAATCCGACCGATGTTTACCGAGTAATAGCGCGGTCAAAAGTATTTATGTTATACGTGTCAAAAATGGCCATAACTCCCGTAAAGGTCGCCGATGATATGGACTACTAGAATTGGTACTGATGAGTCATGCAAAGTTTGATTGAAATCCGACGATGGGTACCGATAAATAGCGCGGTCAAAAAGTATCAGTGTTATAAGTGTAAAAAAGGGCCATAACTCCCTTAACTTTTATCAGACCAATGATCGCTGATGATATGGACAACTAGACTTGGTACTGATGAGTCATGCAAAGTTTCATTGACATCCGATCAATGGTTGCAGAGCAATAGCTAGCGTGGACGATAATTATAAGTGTAAAAACAAACCAAAGGGCCATAGCTCCCTTAAAATGTGTCCGACCAACAAGCGCCGAGGATATGCACAACTAGTCTTGGTACTGATGAGTCATGCGTAGTCGCATTGAAATCCGACCAATGGTTACAGAGACATAGCGTGGACAAGAATTATAAGTGTTATAAGTGTAAAAACACAACACAGAGGGCCATTACTCCCTTAAATTTATCCGACCTACGAGCGCCGATGATATGCATAACTAGACTCGGTGCTGATGAGTCATGCAAAGTTTCATTAAAATCCGACCAATGCATTCAGAGTAATAGCGCGGACAAAATTATTCAGACCAACCAACCAAGAGACCAACCAACATCAAGCATGACTTCGATATAGCCCCCATATACTATGTACATTGTATCTGGGGGTATAATAAATTAGCTAACAATTACTGAATAAAACCATGACACTACTGATCAGACATGTTCATTGTGCAGAAAACAATTTAATACTAGTAATGGTACGAAACACTTGGGAAATTTAATACGATCGAAATGGTAGGGTACGAATCGGTCGATTACGAAACATTTGGACAGGCCGTCTTGAGTTATGACCTTACAGTTTATAAAATTATACAGTACGTACAAAGATAAAATAAAATGACACAAATAAAACCCAGAACTCACACTATGCGGGGTTAATAAAGACCCGTACAGGATTGAAGAACGATCGAACATCGTAAAATGCGCGGTGCGCGCCATTTTGCTTAAATTGTACACGACAGGGTCCGAAACACCGTCGTAAAGCAGGTGCAACACGAACGAAAACGTTAAACATTGGATATAAGGGCCTACTATCCAAAACAGTTCTAATTCCACTAAATGATAGTTTCATGGAAACTGTTTTATCAAAGCACTTACTATATGTGTACTGTTTTATCAAAGCACTTACTATATGTGTACTGTTTTATCAAAGCACTTACAGAGATCTTAAACTTACGCTCAAATTCCAATTCCTTATATTGCTTAAACAACTACAACTTTGGGACTGGTATGGTTTTGTAAGCGTTCATTAATGGAATCATTGTTAATATTGCAGATCCATTGACCACTAATTGTAGTTGTTAAAGTCTTATAAACAAATTTAAATTTGGAGGTAAGTTTACTATTTCCGTAAGTGCTGTGGTGTTGTCTTAGTTTAGGAAGCGAGTATAAAGCTGTCTCAGCCATATGATATGATCCTTTAATTTTACAAAGGACTGCATGGTAATTTTTCAGCTCGCATTATACTTCCTATTTCATTGTGCGATGACCGGACAATATGCCGACTCTATGATATGCCTAACCTCAAGCCTTTTTGGACGGCTGGTATTGATGCTTGTCTATACAGTGTTTATATAAGGTTTATATTTTACATCTTTTTGTTATCTGTCACTGTGGCCTTTTTGTAAGAGGGCATGACATGGTGGGAAACTTTATTTACACTGTCCTGTTCTATAAGGTTATCTATTGGGTAAATGTGAGGTTTGGTAAACTGCAAACGTTAAGCCCCTAGTGACATTAGTCGCTGTCCGTTGTGAGGCGGAAGCCCCTTAGTCAACAGTCCTGTGTGTGTGATTTGTCCACTTTATAGTATAAATAGAAAAAACAAGAGGTCGCTCACCTGAGTAACGTGTCTATCTACGTAAATATGTTCAAGTCCCGTCGGTCACTGGCAGCCATTATTTTTTAACCATCTCCATCAAAAATAGGAACTAGGTAGAACAAGGAACATTCATATGGAATTATATTGAAAATGGGCAGGTAGTTTTTGAGAAAAATAATTTAGAAGTTTTCTATAAATGGCCATATAGTGGAAACCAGCGCCGCCCCTGGTAGCCATGTTTTTCAACCAAACTACATTCATATTTAGAATTTGGTAGAGTGTCACTCATAGTACATTACTCTGGAACTATATTGAAATCAGGTGAGCAGTTTCTGAGAAGACGATTTTTGAAGTTTTCTATATAGCCATATAGTGGAAATTAGCCCCGCCACTGGTGGTCATGGGTTTTATGCAATCAGCGTTAATGTTTTGAATTTAATAGTGGGCCACCCAATGAACATTTCTGTCAAAGTATATTGAAATCGGCCATGTAGTTTCTGAGAAGAAGTTTTCTACATTGTCATATATAGTGGAAATTAGCCGCGCCACTAGCGGCCATGTTTTTCATGGGATCAACATGTAAATTCGGAATTTTAGAGAGGGTCACCCATTAAACATATCCGTGAAATTATATTGAAATCGGCCAAGCAGTTTCTGAGAAGAAGAATTTCTAAGTGTTCTATATTGTCATATAGTGGAAATTAGCCCCGCCCTTGGTGGCTGTGTCTTATATTGAATCAACATGAAAATTAGGAATCTCGGAAAGGCTCACCCATTAAACATATTTGTGAAATTATATTGAAATCGGCCTAGCAGTTTCTGAGAAGAAGATTTTCAAAGTTTTCTGTATTGTCATATAGTGGAAATTAGCCCCGCCTCTGGCGGCCATGTATTTTATGGAACCAACATGAACATTAGGAATTGTTGGAGGGGGTCACCCATTAAACATATCTGTGAAATCATATTGAAATCGGCCAAGTAGTTTTTTTGAGAAGAATATTCTCAAAGATTCCTTTATTGTCATACAGTGGAAATTATCCCCGCCCCTGGCGGCCATGTCTATCATGGAGTCAACATGAAAATTAATAGTTTTGGAGAGGGTCACCGATTTAACATGTCTGTGAAACTATAATGAAATCGGCCAAGCAGTTTCTGAGAAGAAGATTTTCAAAATTTTCTATATTGACATATAATGGAAATTAGCCCCACCCCTAGCGGCCATGTTTTTTATGGAATCAACATGAAAATTAGGAATTGTTGGAGAGGGTCACCCATTAAACATGTCTGTAAAATTATTATGAAATCGGCCAAGTAATTACTAGTTTTTTATCCTGGGCCTTGTCTGGTCTGTGCCTTAATTTGTATTGTCTGTGCCTTTTTGTTTTTGTGTGTTACCCTGTTTCTCTTGGGTGTTGCTCCTGCCCGTAGTTTCGTATTTTCTTTAATTATTAAAATATGGGCATGGATCCGGAATTTGGCTGCAGTTCCGTCTATAGTGGAGTTTTCCAATCTTAAATAATTAACAATATCTCATTATTTCTAAGTATTCAATTTTTTCACCGGGGCCACTTTCTTTGGAGCTAGGCTTTTATTCTTCGTATTCACTATTCGTCTCCTATCTGACTCGTTCGCGCTATTCGTACCCTTCATAAATATATATACCTTTGTCTCTTATTTTCGTGTCTTCTCCTGAAATCCGTGCTTGGTTTAATTAAGCTTAAACAAATGCGCTGCATTGTAATTATAGTATGAAACACTCCAGTACAATCCCCTCAAGCCACATTCTTTTCTCAAGGTTTAAATAGACCCACATTCCCCATGGGTCAGACAGGACCCCCTTCACAGAATCAGTCCCCCTTTGGCTCCGAGTCTGGTTTTAAGGGAATGAACCCAAGCGGAATGATGTTTAATCGACCCCCTATGCCAGGACCTGGTATTCCAAGTTCTATGCAGACTTCTTCACAAGTGGACAGATTTAGTGGCCCCCATATGGGGTCAGGCGAAGGTCCAGGTTTACCGTTCGGTCCGGACTTCACAGCAATGTTTAGACACCCTCCCCCAAGCAGTAGGTTTCCTCCTCCCCCCAACTTCCAGGCCCCGCCTCCAGATCACAACTTACAGTCGAATCAAAGTACAAACATGCCAACTGATGGTTCAATGAATCGACAAAGTGGAACGGGAAGCATGAACTCATTTCCTTCAAATAGCGCTTCCCATGGCAGCCACTCTAATTTCCCACATGCTCCTGGTACAGAAAGACTACAGGGAGACAGGGTACCCAGTCAGCAGCAGATGCCTCCTCACCTACAGATGCCATTTTCTCCTCAGGTAACATTTTCAGAACTAACTCTTTAAATCCAGGGTTCCACTTGACTCGGTAGTAGGGATTTTGGCCCCTGAAACTTCCAAAAAGCCATGTTTTGACCCTCAGGATTTTGGTTTGAAGGGTCATTTTCTCTTAAAATCATTGGTATTTTGCCTATAAAATGGAAAAATTTAGTCCGAAGTATCAAAATGACCATTCAGATTCAGAATCTAGTGGTACCCCTATCCTAATTATAGACAGAGATCCTACAAATTTTCTGCATTAGAAAGGTTAAACTATTCTACTGAAAAAATAAAAATTATTTGATGAAAACAGTTGAAATATTGACTTAGTTATGTTCATTTGAAATTTCAAAGCTGAATTTCAACAATGGAAATTAAACAATGGAACAATTTTTAAAAAAAACCAAGGTGTTGGGATTTGTTCAAATGATGCCCGTAATAGTCTTGCAACTTGTGTGCCTCATTAGAATCTATTTTAAAGGCAAATAATCAACCAGCTCCACAAAGTTTACAGGTTTACTTGTACATATTTATATAACAAGAATTGGTACAAGAATGTACATTAAATTTTATACAAAATAAAAATGTATTTGAACTTGCAAAAGTTATCAATACGTGTATATGCAATCTATTTGCAACTAAGTATACTTCTTATTGCTGTTAATTGTATGTATTTAAAACGTTCATTATGTTTATTTGTTTAGAACCAGTTCATGAGTCCATTTCAAGGCGGTATGGGATATCCTCCAATGTCTACCAACAATATGAAGTCTCCATTGGAAGGGTTATTTGGTAAACCTAAGTTTGCACAAGAAGATATACCACAAAACATGGCAGAAATCATTGGTACTCTCAGTAAAATGGCAATACAGGTAGGCTTCACTTGTTCATCTTTTATCTCAGGCGGACGGACGGACAGACAGACAGACATTTATAATACCGTATTTGTAATTGCATTTTTATCATGCAAATACTCATTCATAAGTGTTTTACAGCCACACTTAATTAAGGCATGGTTAAAACAATTTCAAATGGATTAAAACATGCAAGTCAAAATAACATGAGTAGAATGTGAGAGGAATATTTCTATTGTTTTTCAGCCACTATTAGTAGACTTAGTCATTTCAGGATTGTAGGAAAATAATTATGTACATTAATTACCTATAAATGTTGTTCCCCTTGAAGTCTAAAAAGATAGTATACAATAGAACTTTGATGTCTCAGACTGCCTTCAGACCAGGAAAATAGTTCAAATACCCGGTGCCCGTTGCCTAACCAAACAGTTATGTAACACTTTGTAGCGCTATGCTAGGAAATGACTTGCTTAAAAAAAAAGCACTTCGTAGCAGACGAAGCTGAAAAATTATATGCTACCGGTGAGCGCTCACAGAAAGCAGACAGTTGAATAGCAAAGCACTACTGAAGTGGTACGTTGCACAAGAAAGCGCTCGGTTGCGTTCGCCTAGAAAAGTGTTAAGAAACGGTATGCTATCGGACAGCACTGCTCGCTCGTAGTGTGTGGTTGCATAGACGTAGTAAAGCGCGCAATTATTAAAGCGGCTTGGTTAGGCAACCGGCTCATGTAATAATAGAACATCATCAATTTGCCAAGACTGAAGAACCTGTTTGAGGTATCTAGGGTGTTTGAGGCATCAAAGTTCTTCTGGTATCAGTGCGGTATTGTACATGATCTACATTTTATAGCCTCATATACATGTATTTAATGTTTTGATAGCAGCCACGGAGGGATAGCTCGTCATACATTATCTATCATTTTCTAGTCTCGTATACTGTAAAATCATTTAATTTCAATGGGACAAAATTTTGTGGTTTTTGCAAAAAAAAGAGCATTTCGTGGGAACATAATTTGAAGGATTTCGGATTTCAGGAAAAAATTCCAAGGTCAAATTTCACACAAATTATCAAAAATCATTCAAATATCAAACAGATGTAATAATTTTTTTATTATGCCCCCCCTATCGATAGATGGGGAGGCATATAGTGACCTGTCACCTGTCCGTTCGTCCGTCCGTTCGTTCGTTCGTTCGTCCGTCCTGGTTAACCCAAATTGACAGTTTCTTCTAGCATAATTATGGCTTGCTACAAAGCTTCCATACTTGCATGGATGTTGTATATGAACACTCTCCACACACCTGTATCATTTGATGCCATTTCGACCTTCACCTTGACCTAATTTGGACTTAGACTTATTGGAGGGCCAAATTCTTGGTTAACCCAAATTGACCACTTCTTCTAGCATTATTATGGCTTGCTACAAAGCTTTCATACTTGCATGGTTGTTGTATTTGAACATTCTCCACACACCTATATCACCTATATCACCTTACCTCATTTTAACCGTCACATTGACCTAATTTTGGACTTAGACTTATTAAAGTGTCTAATTCTTGGTTAACCCAAATTGACAGTTTCGTTTTACATCATGTCCATCTGGCGTTGCCTTAAAACTTGGCATACTTGTTTACTATCATGAGCCCCTTACATTATCAAAGCCATGTAACACTATCCAACATTATTACAGAATTATGGCCCCTGATTGACTTAGCTTTTTATGGGCAAGGCTTCCATGGGGGCATTGGCATTTATTGAACGCAGTCTTGTTACACATTGATCCATGCAAGTAAACTTCCCAAAAAACATTGTCTTGTACCTGACTGAACTTGAAAACAAGTATGGCAGCCAATGTTAACTGGACCTCTTTAATATTGGTATAATCGGTCACCTTAACATTCCCGGGCATTGTATGCAAACAGAACTACAAGTACAAAATAAATCACTGAATAATTTTATTTCACATCTAAACAACCAGGTGGTAAAAGTTTAATTGCATCTTATTATTCATTGAAGATCATTCACGAAACGAAATCCATGAAATTAAAACCCCAATGTATATCAACGAGTTTACATTGTTACATGTTTTCTTTGCAGCCACCGAGGGAGAATGTTCTACCACCCACACATATAGGTGCTTCAAGCTTTCAAGGTCATGCTGAGGTTAGAATCGTATTTTTTGTGTGAACAAGTAACATCTAGTTACTGATGAAACCTTTCCCAATTGATTACAATATTGAAGAGCTGTCAATTGCTGCTGGGAAGTCTCATGTTTGTTCTGCAGGGCTTTTTTTCACTATTTACGAGGGGCCTATATTAGGCCCCTTCACAATTTGCTATAGGCCCCTTTCACAAACCTAAAATGCCCCTTAATTCACAATTAGAATTTGCGTCATGGTTTTTGTAAAATCAACTTCACAAAGCACCAAACAAACAATTTACAGATAACAGTCATATATTCCTGTACAGGACTTGATATAAGGTATTATATCATAGATACATGCAGGTTTGGGAAAGTTGACATAAAATGAACAATATCTGAAAAATTTTGTATCATAATTTGGTGATTTAACGTAGTTTTTCACAATTTGAAAAGTTTCCGCGCCTACTAAATTTTCACAAAACAAAAGGGCTTGGGCCTCTTCACAAGTCAGCGAAAAAAAGCCCTGGTGCTACTGTATACTTCCATCTGTTGAACTGTAGTAACACCCATTGTGTTAGGTCAATTTGGTTATTTATAGCATTCCTGTATTTGTAATAGTGCCTTCACGCCTCTTATCTGGAATTCTAGGATCTTTTAAATATAATTAATCTTAACATGACACTTTCATTTCTAATATTATTAAAATAGAATTAACTTATAATTGATACAATACTAATATTTTGTTTTCTTATTTTAGGGTACTCCGAAACCAGACAGCTTTTATTCTTCTCAAAGAAGGTATTCTATTTTAATATTTATTTATTAAAATCGTATAGTCATACATATCTACTTTTCAGCAAGAACGATCTTAAAGCTTGATCAGTTTTGAAATACTTGGGGGTTTCAATCTTGTATTACACTCCTAAAAGAGACAATATATTTTCTGAAATCTCTTTTTGCGTTAAACTTCCCTAGAATAGATGCACTTTGTTTATCTGCATGAATGTAACCTAAGGCTAAGCAAACACAGGAATCAAACTCAGTTTACCTAGTGTATCATCTGTGCTTGTTGAGCAGGGTTTTATAACAATGTAACTTGTGTCCTGAACTTGACAAAGTACATGGCCATGGTTGGAACGTGTTTTGCATAGTAATTCATATTCAGTTTTATAGCTGAAACTAGGTCTTTCAGCTTTTTGACAGTGGCCGAGTATTAAGTGCTCTTAACTACCAAGCCTGAGGTTCTTGGTTCGAATCTCTGCCTGGTACTCGACATTTCAGAAACGCTTCACAGTTTTTCTCACCCAAGTAGAGATGGACTGGTTGGTAACCCAGAGGTAGTCGGCCTTGTATTGGTGCTATACACCTGGCACGTTAAAGAACCAAGGGGTCTTTTCGGAAAGAGCTCAAGTAGTGCATAAATATTTCTTGTAATGAGATCCCACAAAGTTTCTGTCTCTTCTCTCGAAGCTGAAGCTTTATGGCCAATTAGGCAGGGATCAAACCAAATGGCCACACAGGACAACTTTCTCAGTTGAACACAAAAATAAATCTCAACAAAACTCTGATGCTAGATGATATACATACTTGTTTGCAGCTCGTCAGTTCCGGCAGTGAACATTGATATAGAACCTAAGGTGAATGAGGCACCTCCTGTATCCACACAGTCACAGCAACAACCACCAGGGACATACTCTCTCTTCAGTGGTTCACCCTGGCTCTCATCTGGCGACTCCAAAAGTAAGTCGTTTTGTAATATCTAGGGGTCCTATTATTCCGGAATAATTCTGAATTCTGCACTAGAAAGAATGCACTTTTCTGCAGATAATAAAAGTTATTTGGTTAAACAATACAAAGAATTGGCAAAGTTAATACTCGTTTGAAGTTTCATGAGCTGAAGTTTAACAATAAAACCATGTTTAAAACACAGTCTCTCTACAGTGGTTCACACTGGCTCTCATCTTGTGACTCCAAAAGTAAGTGTTTTTGTACACAATTGTTATTTGACCTTTCACTCTGGACACTGATTGCTTAGCTTATTTAACTACATACCCGTAATTCTGATAATAGGTCAGTTATATTGTATTTGTTATAATGCTCATAATTTGAGAATAATTACTGATTGATTAATTGACCTGGGGTAGTATTCAATATTCAATTTGATCTTATTTGACTTAAGGATGAGGACAGACAACCAATCAGATCACACTATATCAAACTCTTGATCAGTAACAGGTGATATGATTGGCCATCCTTATTCTCAAATAAGATAAGATCAATATTGAATACCTTTTCAGGACCTGAAAAATGTACTCTTAATTTTATGGTTCTCTTATTATTGAAGAGGTCTTTAGGCATACAAGGTTGTACTGTATATATTTTATAGTACCATAGTTAAATGTTTTTATCCCTTGCAGGTCTGGGATCTTCACCGTTCTCCTCCGAGTCCAGTAGTATACGTAACTCACCCGACCCTAATTCTGACGCATATATTATGGGAGAGGGCAAAGGTCAGGGGTTAGATATGGGGCTGAGATTTGGCAGTGCAGATGAACGAGGCATGAAGCAGACAGAGCACCCACAACATGGACCCTTCTTCCAGAACAATGTTCAGGTAAGGCCCTTAAACATTCTTAAAGCTCAACACACTTGACCAGTCCCCAGTGTAAATAACGCTACAACCATATATTGTCAAATATTTTGTTGTCAAATATTTTGTTGTGCAAATTCATTGTATTTACGCATATGGCAGTGGCTATTCTTACGGGCCCCAGTGGCTATTCTTACGGCTCTCCCATAAGAATAGCAAAATCGCCCTTGAGTGACAATCCTACGGCTGTTTTATTTAAATGTACTAATCTCTTTAAAGCGATTACCTGATATATATATGTATGTGATTTGTTTAACGTTTTGAAGCTGGACACACTTTCAGTATGCATTCAGGCTCATTTCAAAATGATTGAACCCACATGTCAAAAATTTTGTCGTTTTGTAATTATCATCAATGTTAAAACTTATATAACGGCAAACAGGACAGAAATGATTGATAAATTTGATGTATAATGTGATAATTATCCTCTTCTTAATAATAGTCATTATCATTGTAACTTTGAGTAAAGAAATAATAAGTAATGTTCGACATGTACCTTAACAATACGATTTTAATTAACATTAGGTGTTAAATTCCTAGTCTGTTCCATGGAGCTGAATAGCAAAAAGTTAATTTGTAGTGTAACGCGTGAAAGGGTCAATTAAATTGTGTATTTGCTGCATATAAGCTAAGCAGAAAATATACGCATTGTCATTATAACCACTACGGCTTCCTTCTTAATTTCGGTATTCGAGAAAAATTCTCGCCTTTCAAAGACTTAGAAAGTAAAGAAAAATATCAAATTCACAATTCAGTTTTACTGGCATAGTTTTAGATCCATTCAGTCTGCAAAAACTCGTTGTTCGAAAAAAATATTTAATGAACAAATTAGGTATAGTTACATAACTGACAGTTGTATTCATGGTGGCGGAGAGTTCCGGTTATAGACATTCATAGTAAGTCACTGTTTTTATTATACATCATAGGAGCGATAATTTAACACCAAATGTTGAGTAACATTCTATTGTTAAGGTACCACGTGTACAGATCGAAATTACTTATACTCAGTAGGAGATCGGTACATTGAATGATTTAAATAAAACATCCGTAAGAATAGTCATTCGCGGGCTGTTTTGCTATTCTTACGGGAGAGCTGTAAGAATAGCCATTAAAGTATATTCAATGTTTTTAAAACCAAAATTAAATCCTTCCATTGGTCAACTCAATTCTCTTGGAATTGAAATTTGAACGTGAGTTTTGAGTGGTTTGTTAAAAGAGTACCCTGGGTACTGTTTTATCAAAGCACTTATGACAATATTAAAGTTACGCTCAAATTTTAATTCTTTATAATTCTTTAACTACTGCAAATTGGTGATGGATATGGTTTGTAGGAGTTTATTAACTAAATCAGTATTAATATTGCATATCCCTTTACCACACTTTATAATTGTAAACAAATTATAAAGAATTTAAATTTGATCGTAAGTTTACGATTTCCGTAAGTCATTTGATAAAACAGTACCCTGGTGTACAATGTATGGTCAATTTCAGTGTGTGATTGAATATATCTCATGATCTGGTCAGCAGCTACATTTTTTGTGTCCCATTTATTCCAAAAAGTATTTGTATGTCACAATGGAACAAAGTGGGGGTAATATAGAAACGTTGGTTTGAAAAAATATGCTAATTTTAGTTAAGAGAATCATGCCCTAATCTCCCGAAGCATCTCAAGTATTTTTCTATCTATCTATTTTGTTATGCAAATTTTGATCCTTGTATCCCATGGAAATTATCTTAAAGACACATGATACTATTTGTGATGGAATTTAGCTCCGATGGAGATGTTTTGGGAGATGGGTGCCGCGTAAATTTTTTGTTCGAGATATAGGAATCGCCCGCGAGTGACTATTTTTATGGCAGTTTTAGTTAAATGTACCGATCTCCTATACCTAATTTTCGATCTGTACCTTAACAACAGAATTAACACTTATCGCTCCTATGATGTATGATAAAAACATTGGCTTACTTTGAATGTTTATGACGTAAACTCGCTGCCTCCATGAATACAACTGTAAATCAGTTATGTATACCTAATTTGTTCATCGGAGTCTGAATGGATCTAAAATCATGTCTGTAAAACTGAACATTTTGTGACTTGATATTTTTCTAATTTACTTTCTAAGTCTTTGAACGACAAGAATTGTTCTTCAATCACGAAATTAACGAGGAATTCGTAGTTGTTATAATGACAATGCGTATATTTTCCGTTTAGCTGATTTGCAGCAAATACACAGTTGCTCAAAATCTAGAAATTTCATTGACTCTTCTACGCGTTATACTACAAATTAACTATTGCTATTCAGCTCCGAGGAAAAGACTAGGAATTTAACACTTAATGTTAATTAACATTCTATTGTTAAGGTACGGGTCGAAAATTACTTTAAATTTCTTTTATCAAAGTTACAATGATAATGACTATATTAAAGAAGAGGATTAATTATCACATTATATATCAAAGACATCAGTCATTTTTGTCCTGTTAGCTGGTTGACTTAATATAAGTTTTGACTCCTCGAACAGAGTAAAACTTTTGACACGTGGTTTTATTCATTTTGAAATGAGACTGAATGCATACTGAAAATGTGTGTCCAGTATAAAAACGTGAAACAAATCAAATGCATACATATATTAGGTAATCGCTTAAAAGAGATTGGTACATTTAAATAAAACAGCCATAAGAATAGACAGTCACAGGCGATTTTGCTATTCTTACGGGAGAGCCGTAATAATAGCCTGAGAGGCTATTCCTACGGGCCCTGAAGAATTAGCCACTGCCTAATCTTAAACAGACTAAAGTCAAGAAGTCGTTATACTGTTCCTGTATATTTTCAGTCGATCTGGCAAGCGCAGTCACCATTAGAACGTCTCCTTGAGCTGCAGAAACAGCAGAGGCAGACCGAACCACATTGAAAATCTGCAAACAACATATTGCAGGTTCTTCTCTTGGAAAATCAAGGACTTAGTTACCTTGGTTTCAAAATACACAAGGTTTACGTATGTAAACAAAGGTTTGTAGCTAAAAAATAGCTAACAATAAAATAAGCAGATGAGGATTATTTTCTGCATCAGAAAGTGAATAAAGAAGGGAAAAATGATATATAAGAAAACAGGTGATGTTTTCCTCTATATATGAAGGTTGGACGTGATGGCATAAATATTACATTGATAAAAATGTCGGTAGAGCTGTAATGTATTCTTTATCAACGTAAGGGAATGTGAGGATTATAGTGTTAACTAGTTGCATCGTTCTGTGATAGAGAATATACATATATAGACATTGTGTAGCAGTAATCGGACTTATATATCTAATATGACTACGGTCTATACCATATACACTACAGTATGCTGGGCATGGTCATAGTTTGAACATGTTCTGTAAAACTGTGCGGTAATAGTGTTATTCCACTATGACAGTTTTAACTTACTAGTACAGTTATATGACAACATGTCCTGAACGTTGGTGTTTGTGCGTGTGTGTTATGGTTTGTTAGATTTTGCAATGTTTTTATTATTGTTGGATTGGTTAATACTTGTATTATCATCTTTGTTTATAGTGAAACGTCGCACGAGATGCAGCTAATGACCGTATATTTTGTACATATAAGCAAGTCATACTCCATACTATGTATCGTTAATATAACGGCAAAAACAGCTCACCGTACTGGTAGTAGTACTTGGGTATGAAAGGTGATGTGTACTATGATATTGTCCATCATTTTGTTATAAGTTATCAGTTTTGAAACTGATCGAGTGTGACTGTTTTAAAGGTTATGTTTTGTACGGTTCTTTAACTGTTTATAGTTCTTGCATACCCGTAATCACCCTTAAAGTATATAACTGACCATGTTCCTGTTATCTAACTGATGGAATGTTTGCTGGTTTTATGATTTGGAACATGAAGCATGCTTTGTTCATTATTTATACATGTAAATAAATACGGACGTGTATTTCATGGAGTAATTGTGTTATTTATCACAGATTACCATTTTTCTGTTCCAATCTTTCAACTTTTTTCTCCATAATGTAGTATTGCTGTTGTTGTTTTCTGGTGTTTGCATTCTTAACACTGGTTGAAGCACCACTACAATGTATGTGTAACAGGTTTTTATGTAGCTTTGTTTATTTTCGGTTTGGGAATATTTATCTTGACATGAAAATTCTGTTAAAATGTAATTTGCAATATTCTGTAATCAACTATCAGTAAACCCAGTTGTTATTTGCCCCACGATAGCAAATAAATTATAGTTTCTTGTGAGTTATACTAATGAATTATAATTTGCTGTCAATGTTTTATTCATGTTTTGAAGTTGTTTTTAATACCTAGGGGAAGTGTTGATTGAATATTCTGCACATTTGTGCAGTTGACAATTGTAAAACATGTTTTTATTTGGTCAATTGTTTGTAAAACATGTTTTTATTGGTCAATTCTTTGTAAAACCTGTTTTCATTTTAGTATTTATTTAATACATATTACTCCCAACTGTAAATATTGATACGGCCACCTATGCTACATACGATACAACATCTTTTATATCCAATAAATGGTTTCTTGTTCTTTCGTAGTTTGCCGAAACACAATTACTGGAAATATGTTCTAAATGATGTCCTTCATTTTCTATTTGTTTTTTCTGTGGGTTATCCATATCAAAGTCCAAACTAAACTGAGGTTGAGGGGTTCTGAACCACCCTCTTGAACCGCGCATAAATTAATACATGAATTGTGTGACTCATTCGCGGGATTGGAGGGGCGATACAAACACCATATCACACTTTTTTTTACAAATTTGCGGGTATCTTTTACGTATATGCCAACATCTTAAAACCCCATTGACAATGTATATGTACAATTTCACAAATACCATAATATAATACTTAACAAATATCATAGAAGTAGTACGCTGGAGAGATTGATGTGAAATAATTTGATTATTTCATTTTTAATAATTAAAAACGCTATCGAGCACACAAAAATCTAAACAGTTTGCTTAATTTACCAGATACTTTTTAAGATTATTATCGTGATAAGCAAACAAACAATATCCTTGGTATGTTTTCTTTAATTACAAATAATTTACAAAACATTGTTTAACCCCGAATATATATTCAATTGATTTCGCAATATTCTAATGTAATACAACAGTATGTGATACAAAATTATTTTTTCTAACAGATAATACCAAAAACATAACAAATAAGAACACTTTTGTACAGCTAAAATACTTTCAACATGCTACATAGCTGCATTATGTACTATGTTACTACATACCGATCTTGTCAGGACACCCCGGAAGTAGAATTATTAAAAATCAGGAGACGTTATCGAGGATTTTCCAAGGGAGGTAACCTAGTTTAGGGAAAGGGCTATTGCAGTTATCACACCCTTCAGGTGCAGTATCACAGTCATCACACTCGTTTTTCAGTGCAGTAATTATGATACAACTTGCTTTACTAAGTCATGTAATGCTGAATCTCAGATATTGTCATTCGTTTCTATTAATTTAAAGTGCATTCATCAATTCAAGGTTGTTACATATGTGTGTTGGAATCAGTTGATCGATATTTGGATTAACTGATTTTTGCATGTAATTACTTAAGTGTTTTTAGTAAAACCTGCTTGGTCAATTGTTAGAAAGACATGTTTCCATTGGTATATTGTTTTGTAAAACATGTTTTCATTGGTCAATTTTTTGTAAAACATGTTTCATGTGACCGCTCTATTAACCTTAACCAAGCTTGATTGTACACGGCCCAAAATTATGCATACTTTCATACATGTTTATATGACTTCTTTATATGATTTGGGATACTTTTGTCTCTAGATATTTACACTGGATTGAAGACAGGTAAACAGGTTACTGAAAATTGTTTATAATCATACAGTATGTATCCACTTCCCATGCAATGTTATGGTATGTATTTTATGCTACATTGATTGTTGTTTCAGCAATCAGATAAGATTTGAGCTGCATTTCAGTTAAATAAATTTAGTGATATATATCTCACTGTATTTGTTATCATTTAAGTGAAAAGATAATATTAGGTTGGACAGACAGGCAGCACTCAACCATCCTAGCACAGAAAACATAAAAAACATGCAAGGCACAATGCCGAACATATACCCGAACGAGACAATGACCTGCCCAAGTCCCAGCTGTCAAAAAGATGAATGAACTAGTTTCAGCAATCAAACAGCTGAAGGCTCAAGCTGAATGACTTAGTTTCAACTATAAAACGGCTGAAATACCTAGTTTTAGCTGTCTGAAGTCTTAAAAGGTTAAATAATAACAGTAATAAAAAGATAAATGCCATGGTTTCCGATGAATGACCTTTTTCAGCAATAACAAACGCTGAAAGCCCCAGCAGAATGACCTAGTTTCACCAAGCTGAATGTCCTAGCTGAAGTGAAGTAGTTATCTAATATAGTGTCTCATATCCTTAAAAGGTCTCCAAACAATAACCAATATGTTTTGATCTAGCCTCACCATTGACTTGGCCGAGCATGGCTTTTGATTAGGTATGTGTTTTGAAAATCAGTCTTGTATTGTCTTTTTAATGCTACTGTCTACACGACGTCTATCAAGATGTCCGACGTCGTTGTTTATCGTGACGTCACGGAACGAACGTGACGTTGCGCGCTAGTTAATGAGAGAATAACAATATAGACCCGAGTTTGATCCCCTTACTGAGCAGATTAAGCGACTGGATAAATAGAATAATAGGTTAGTGCCGTGAATGAAGTAAAAGTTTATCCGGCTCGGCTGCGGAAATTATCGGATTCGCCTACGGCTCACCCGATAAATTCCTCCGCCTTGCCAGATAAACTTTTTCATCCACGGCACTAACCTATTATTCTCTATTTAACAGACTACAGTTTTTCCCGATAACTTTATTGTGTTTTTTTGTCATAATACATTTGTATTTTGAAAGAAAATATACAGAATTGGTTCAGTTACATTGAAAGTGATTCATCTGTATTCCAGTGTGTACACCATTGGTCAAACGTTGTTTTACTGAGGACGGCGATACTAGTCGGTAGTAATCTGTCACTGATAGGCTGTAATATAGTAGCAAAGAGTGAAATTTTTATAGAAATCGCTGTAATAATATAAATGAGTGAAATGTTTATAAAGATCGCTGTAATAATATAAATGAGTGAAATGTTTATAAAAATCGCTGTAATATAGTAGCAATGAGTGAAATGTTTATAAAAATCGCTGCAATATAATAGCAATGAGTGAAATGTTTATAAAAATCGCTGCAATATAGTAGCAATGAGTGAAATGTTAATAAAAATCGCTGTAATAATAGCAATGAGTGAAATGTTTACAAAAATCGCTGTATTAATATAAATGAGTGAAATGTTTATGAAAAAAATCGCTGTAATCATATAAATGAGTGAAATGTTTATAAAAATCGTTTTAAAAGTAGCTATGAGTAAAATGTATATAAAAATCGCTATAATATAGTAGCAAAGAGTGAATTGTTTATAAAAATCGCTATAATATAGTAGCAAAGAGTGAAATGTTTATAAAAATCGCTGTAATAATAGCAACGAGTGAAATGTTTATAAAAATCGCTGTAATCATATCAATGAGTGAAATGTTTATACAATCGCTGTAATAATATAAATGAGTGAAATGTTTATAAAAATCGCTGTAATAATAGCAATGAGTGAAATGTTTATAAAAATCGCTGTAAAAGTAGCTGTGAGTGAAATGTTTATAAAAATTGGTAGGTTCCCCTAGATATGGGTGGTTATAGCCTAAGAGCTGAGGGCGATTTATTCAAAATTGGAGTCCATCTCTTAAACTTGCACCACAGTTGGACATATGACCGAACATTAACAAAATCCATTTCTTACAAATTTCCTCTTTCACAACCGCTCAGCATCCAAGGTGGCGTCCAAGATGGCCGCCATTTTTACGCGAAGATGGTACTGAACGCTTATTTGTGCATGAAATGAATTGTTTTCTCACAAATATGTTTCAAAATGTACTTATGAGTTGAAAAATGAATGGAAGACACACTTTTATTTGTTTTGATAGTAAATTTAGACATTTTGGAAAAGCTATGACCCCTATAGAGGCCCAAAATTGGCTATTTTGGGGTATTTTTCTATATTTTGTATTGTCAATAACTTAAAAGTACATTTATGACTATAAATTTTACATTTAAATGATTTTATTTATTTTGTAAATTTAGTATGAAGAAAATGAGGGTGTAAGATTTACAAATTTTTTAGTTGTATGCTATCGCTAAGGGTTTGAAGTGGGTGGGGTAAATATACCCCAAAGTGAAAAAAATAAGAAATTACATAATTTTGACTTCCTTTATGTATTTAGAGCATCATAGGTGAACTTGCTGTACAATGTGCATGGAATGATGTGTTTTTGAAATTATTTTTGGTTGCTCTTGCTCTTTATAACGAAGTGGGTGGGGTAAAATTTCACAAATAATAAAAAAAACTAAACAACAAGATTAACCGATGGTTGTTTAAACTCTGACCTCTGTTTTTCTTCTTACCTATGATAAACTATTCTGAAATGTTCAATAAGTTTCTTTTGTAGATAATAGATGAGAGTTTTTAAAGATAAGTATGTTACATGACTTTGCCTGTTGAAAGTGGGTGGGGTAAAAAACTGCAAAAATGAGAATAATGGATATATGCAGAAATTGCATTCTATGTAATATTTTGCTCAATATAAACAGTACACATCTCTTTCTTTATAAAAGAATTATTTGTTATGACCTATTGTTATTTTTAAACTAGAACTGTATCCTTCATGCTTAGTTTATGCGTGGGTGGGTTGGTGGGGTAAAATATCTGATAATAGGAGCGTTCACCGGTATAGTGTGGCGACTTTATAGGCTAAAACCAATAGATAGGCAAACATAAGAGTAAAACTAGCGTTTTCATACATACTCCATACTTAATATGGCTAAGAATGGCTTTTGCTAGGAGTAGTAAGTAAACATTTGGCTAGTAATTGCTTGATACGTTGGTGGTGAGTACTCCATACTGCTAGGAATGGTTATTCTAGTTGTGGTGCATACCCTAACATGACTGGGAATCAGTTTACCTATGGTTGGGAGTTCTACAAATGGATATGAATGGCTTTTTCTGGCAGTATTGAGTTTCTTATAGGCCTTGGAATGACTTGTGACAAGTACTTATTCTGGCATGGACTTTATCCGCTGATTGAGAGTACATGTACCCCATAAGGCTATCAACTGCTTTTTTCGCAGTAGGGGAGTACTCCATAACGCAAGAAATGTCTTCATACGCAGTAGGGGAGTACTCCATAAGGCAAGACATGTCTTCATACGCAGTAGGGGAGTACTCCATAAAGCTAGAAATGTCTTCATATGCAGTAGGGGAGTACTCCATTAGGCAAGAAATGTCTTCATTCGCAGTAGGTGAGTACTCCGTAAGGCTAGAAATGTCTTCATACGCTGTAGGGGAGTACTCCATAATGCAAGAAATGTCTTCACACCCAGTAGGGGAGTACTCCATAAGGCAAGAAATGTCTACATTCGCAGTAGGGGAGTACTTCATAGGGCTAGAAATGTCTTCATACGCAGTAGGGGAGTACTCCATTAGGCAAGAAATGACTTCATTATCAGTAGGGGAGTACTCCTTAAGGCTAGAAATGTCTTCATACGCAGTAGTGGAGTACTCCATAAGGCAAGAAATGTCTTCATTCGCAGTAGGGGAGTACTCCATAAGGCTAGAAATGTCTTCATACGCAGTAGGGGAGTAGTCCATAAGGCAAGAATAGTCTTCATACGCAGTAGGGGAGTCCTCCATAAGGCTGGAAATGTCTTCATTCGCAGTAGGGTAGTACTCCATAAGGCTGGAAATGGCTTCATACGCAGTAGGGAAGTACTCCATCAGGCTAGAAATGTCTTCATTCGCAGTACGGGAGTACTCCATAAGGCTAGAAATGTCTTCATACACAGTAGGGTAGTACTCCATAAGGCAAGAAATGTCTTCATACGCAGTAGGGGAGTACTCCATAAGGCTAGAAATGTCTTCATACGCAGTAGGGGAGTACTCCATAACGCAAGAACTGTCTTCATACGCAGTAGGGGAGTACTCAATAAGGCTAGAAATCACTTCATACGCAGTAGGGGAGTACTCCATAATGCAAGAAATGTCTTCATACGCAGTAGGGGAGTACTCCATAAGGCTAGAAATGTCTTCATACGCAGTAGGGGAGTACTCCATAAGGCAAGAAATGTCTTCATTCGCAGTAGGGGAGTACTCCATAAGGCTAGAAATGTCTTCATACGCAGTAGGGGAGTCCTCTATAAGGCTAGAAATGTCTTAATACGCAGTAGGGGACTCCTCCATAAGGCTAGAAATGGCTCCATCCACTGGTGGTGACTACTCCATAAGGCTAGAAATGGCTTCATCCACTGGTGGTGACTACTCCATAAGGCTAGAAGTGGCTTCATCCGCCGTTGGTGACTCCTCCATAAGGCTAGAAATGGCTTCATCCACTGGTGGTGACTCCTCTATAAGGCTAGAAATGGCTCCATCCACACTGGTGGTGACTACTCCATAACGCTAGAAATGGCTTCATCCGCCGTTGGTGACTGGCTTCATCCGCCGTTGGTGACTACTCCATAAGGCTAGAAATGGCTTCATCCGCCGTTGGTGACTACTCCATAAGGCTAGACATGACTTCATCCACTGGTGATTACTCCTCCATAAGGCTAGAAATGGCTCCTTTCACTGGTGGTTACTCCTCCAAAAGGCTTGAAATGGCTTCGTCCACTGGTGGTGACTCCTCCATAAGGCTAGAAATGGCTTCATCTACTGGTGGTGACTCCACCATAAGGCTTGAAATGGCTTCATCCACTGGTGGTGACTCATCCATCAGGCTAGAATGGCTCTATCTTCTGGTGGTGACTACTTCATAAGGCTATAAATGGCTTCATCCACTATTGGGGAGTACTCCGTAAGGCTAGAAATAGCTTCATCCGCCGTCGGTGACTACTCAATACGTGTAGAATGGCTTTTCCCGCTAGTGGTGGCTATTCCACAAGGCTAGAAATGGCTCCATCCACTGGTGGTGACTACTCCATAAGGCTAGAAATTGCTTCATCTGCCGTTGGTGACTCCTCCATAAGGCTAGAAATGGCTTCATCCACTGGTGGTGACTCCTCCGTAGGGCTAGAAATGGCTTCATCCACCGGTGGTGACTACTACTAAAGGCTAGAAATGGCTTAATATGCCTGTTGGGAGTTCACGGCATGGGATAATTATGACTTTTTTAGTTGTAGTACGAGCAAAGGCGTCTTTTATTTCGTTTTACAATGTGTATAATTGTCCTTTTTACACAAACAATTATTTATATATAGACCTATATTTAAAATAATTTCATTATTAAGCATTATAAAATTGAATCAGTATTTCAAACATCACTTGAAACGGGAGAAAATGTTATTAAGTTGCTTTTTCTGTACTTTGACCTTATAACTACATTGACCCTAACCTTGACCTTGAAATGGTCAGTGTTGCAAGGCAATTTGCTGCATATCATGAGATATACCATAATGCAAATATTCAACATCATTTACATGTATGAAATTTAAGTCTCATTTGATTCGGTTTATTGTCAATTGTGGCGGTTGTAATACTGATGACGGTGTGTATGAAAGTTCTTCTGATCGCATACCCATTTGTTTTAGCTTATAATGGCGCCCATTATGAAGTTTCACTATTTACGTGATTTTACCCCACCCACTTCACAATATTGAGCATGACCAATTTTAAAACAGCGAAATGCTGCAATAAGTATATCTTATAAAACCAAAGAGACTTGTACTGTCTATATTAATCAAAATAATTCATAGAATGCAATTTCTGCAAATTGTCATTATTCTCATTTTTGCAGTTTTTTACCCCACCCACTTTTAACAGGCGAAGTCATGTAACGTGTTTATTTGTACAATCTCTCATTTATTATATACAAAAGTAGCTTGAAGAACAAAACAGAATAGTTTATCATAGGTAAGAAGAAAAACAGAGCTCAGAGTTTAAAAAAAATAATTGGTTAATCTCGTTATTAAATCTTTAAAACTATTTATGAAATTTTACCCCACCCACTTCGTAAAATAGAGCACGAGCAACCAAAACTGATTTCAAAATGCATAATTTCATTCACATTATATAAGTCAACCCAATATGGTCTAAATACATAAAGAATTAGTTAAAAAGAGGCAGTTTCTTATTTTTTCACTTTTGATGTGAATTTACCCCACCCACTTCACACCCTTAGGGAACGCATAAAACTAAAAAAAGTTGTACATCTTACACCCTCATATTTTTCACACTAAATATATAGAATAAATGAAACCAATTAAAGGTAAAATTTACAGTCATAAATGTACTTTTAAGTTATTGACAATACAAAATTAAGAAAAATACCCTAAAAATAGCCAATTTTGGGCCTCTATATGGGTCATAGCTTTTCCAAAATGTCTAAATTTACTATCAAAACAGATAAAAGTGTGTCTTCCATTCATTTTTCAACTCATAAGTACATTTTGAAACATATTTGTAAGAAAACAATTCATTCCATGCACAAATAAGCGTTCAGTACCATCTTCGCGTAAAAATGGCGGCCATCTTGGACGCCATCTTGGATGCTGAGCGGTTGTGAAAGAGGAAATTTGTAAGAAATGGATTTTCTTAATGTTCGGTCATATGTCCAACTGTGGTGCAAGTTTAAGAGAAGGACTCCAATTTTGAATAAATCGCCCTCAGCTCTTAGGCTATTAGGTCTTCCCTCAAGATGCTATGTTATGATTCCAACGATATTTGACTGCGGCCATACACGGGTAGATATCAGCTGCATGCCAATATAGGGCCAATGTTTTGTACGTGTTGGTGGTCAGACTGCGCATGACCAAGCGCATCGGTGTAAATTTGAAAAATTACCGACATAAGGATATTTTTGAAGACATAAATACCTCAATAGACCCTTGAAAGTATTTACCTCGGTGTATTTTGTCTATGGATATATAACTACATTGGGTTGAATATTTTGTCACCTTACATTATGATAGCACGACTACAGTGCCCAAAACGTAACACCCCGCCACTTTTTTCTAAAGGTCGAGAATAATCTCACAAAGCTTTATCAACACTCGAAAATTACCTGCTCCATTGGTGATTATTGCCAGAAGTATTTAATGAGTAGAATTTGTTTACGTCAAGGTCATCAATTGTCCGAACAAAAATCATGTGACTTGTGACGTCATATCCGTCCAATATTAGTGCAACATAGTTTCCAGGAACGGTCGGGTAATTCTAGAATATTGAATGATTTGCTGCATGATATGAATACAAATGAAGCAAAAACATACGTATCTGAACTCAATTACATTAGACAGGGTGGAATTATGTTTTACAAAGACGAACGAGCAACTGCCCATAGAACGTCTTTTAAAGTATATAACAATATAACATAGGAAATGGACTTTTCATGCAAGCATTGCCTTTATTTGTCAGTCAGCTTTCTGCTGAAATATGGCAGGCATATGTGTGCCTCCACCCGTATTTGAACCCGGGTCGCCAGATTAGACGGCAAGCGCTAACCATTGAGCTACGAAGGCACTTCATGTCATTTTAATCTTTCGTGAAATTATGAGACTTAAATACAGGCGGGGGAACTGATATGCCTGTCATATTTCAGCAGAAAGCTAATAATGTCTATGCTCAGCATAAGAAATGAGATTTTAATCTGCTCTGTGATCAGCCGAGAGGTTACATAAACAGTCAAAGAGATATGTTTATAGTGATATTCCCAGCAATTTGAGTACATTTGAACTTTATAGCACGAAGAGAACTATAAGGAATCCAGCATTTAAGTTTATACTATCTTTGTGGATTGTGAAAGGAGTTCAACAATTTATAGACTATAATTATCACACTCGACACCAGATTCCTGGTTGTATCCATCGCCACAAGGGTATGAGCGAACCCAGGACCTCATGCATCCGTCTTAAACATACGTTAGGAAAAGTGAAAAAAATTACCGTCCAATGTGCCCCGTTGTCTACAGAGATGCCACAGAAAAAGTGGCGAGACTTGTCTCTATAGCAACCATACATCATGTGACCATCAACAACAAAACTGCACTCTGGTCCAAAATAGTTGTTATTGAAATGGTCACGTATGTATCTGTATTAAAATGAAGCAATATACCTAATGAATAACAGGGTAATATTCTTTAAAGTCCCATTATGCCTTAAATAGCTATTTTCCAAAACAATAACTTGGCAATATATCAGAATGATGCATTTTGTGCACTTTAGCTGAGTCCAAAAGGTGGAAAACACCATAAGATGGAAGAAAACGAAATAAAGCATCCAATTGGTTTGTAAACAAAATAACGAAATACAACATTTAAAGTCTAAGAGAAGCAACTCTTGCAAATTAGTATTTTGTCATCCATACATTTTACTAAATGTGATTTTTGGCATACTATTTCGACAGATATAGCTGACATTCGGTCGTCAATTATAGGTCATTTGTGTAAAACATCCTAATTCTTTGTATTTAGTCTATTTACTGGATGATCGGGAAAAAAGTTTTGGGAGAGATAATGTGACTTTAAATGATAATGGATCGGACAGGGAAGGTAGCATTCAACTGAAACAGCCGAGCACAGAAAAACAGAAATAACACAGACCATAATCACAAGGCACAATGCCCTATGTGTACACACAGCTGAACGAGAAATGACACTAAACTTATGAAAGTCCAAGTATCAGCTGTCAAACTTGCTTTCAATTGTTCTCACCAAGGTAGGACCTTCCTATTATTGTTTCGCTAGTTTCTTTTATTCCATTTAAAATGAACATAATTGAAAAACTCTTGACTTAAGGATGATCGAACGGTTTAGTGCGCATGCGTCATTAATATTGTAGCACTTAAACAACATTAATTAAAACTATGAAGTAAGAGAAAAATATAAATACAATGCATATGCCTTTACTAACTTGTGTACGGCTAGATATTTTGGTGACGTGTAGGGATCCTGCGATGTATACTCTATCATGCCCCAACTTCCATACTTGGAATACGAGCTCGTGGAAGCGAAATAGTTAAACAAACCACCTGAAGTACAAGAGACATTAGACTGCAAACATTCGATTTATACTCGGCACGTTTAAAATCATGTGCAACTTAGAAATACTACTGAGTTTCTAATGACTTTTATACGATAAGAAGACCCGTTTTGACCCGTTGGAACAATTTTGGTAGCCATGGTGATGCTTCAGGACAGGTAACACAACAGAATGGTAGGTTTTGGAATTTCAGACGAGAAGAGCTTTTTCTATATAGCAAACAAGATGTGACCAGTTTTGGCCCCTGGGAGTAATGTTTTAAAATGGAAGCCTGGAATCACTATGTGTGTGTTACTTAACTTTTTGGACTAAAGGCAGCTAAAACTATGCAGTTCAGCAGTTTTGTTTGCTGAATATTTTCTATTCAGCTTTTAAACAGTTGGGACAAGGGATGTTTAATTTTCTTGGTCGGTAGTGTGTTGGGCACTTCTTCGTTTTAAGATTTCTGACAGCTAAAACTATGCATTATAGTCATTATGCTGTGGAAACTGAGTCATTCAACTAGTAAAAATTTATTATACTTTTCGACAGCTTGGACTTGGGCGGATCTGTGCTTGTTTAGTTGGACATTGTGTCTTTATGTGTTTTATGTTTCCTGTGCTCGGTTGGTTCAGTTGGGCATTGTGCTTTGTGTGTTTTTAATGTTTTCTGTGCTCGGCCGGTTAAGTTCAGTGCTGCCTTCCCTGTCTGACTTAATATAATCTTTTCGTAACGTTGTTCTGCACATTCCGGACAATGGAACACACTTACGGACACACCGGAACACTGTTCGGAACATGTTCTCTCTGTGCCCGTCAAAGAGGTGGTGCAACCAGAACAGTCACGTGATTACAACAACAAGAACAACAATGACCGCTCGTGTCATAAAATAGAATATAATACTTTTATTTTCCAATTATGTGTCATTGCTGGCAAACAATCACATTTAAATATATCCTCATGCATATTTCTTCCTCCAATATTACTGCTGCAACAACAATGTTGGTCGTCTAATTTTTTTATTCCTATTCCGTTTTGTTCGTAAGTTCTTCGGAGTAGAGCATTCAGCACACTGTCCCGGACGATTCCGTTTTGTTCGTA
The DNA here is from genome assembly GCA_947247005.1 of Spisula solida. Classification (NCBI taxonomy): domain Eukaryota; kingdom Metazoa; phylum Mollusca; class Bivalvia; order Venerida; family Mactridae; genus Spisula; species Spisula solida. The sequence goes on along the minus strand of OX365959.1, from coordinate 38,108,711 downwards.
AGTTGCTCGGAATGGAATACCCCACACACTGTTCTCAACAGACGTTACGAATACACCCATAGTGTATGTGAATCCATGCAAAATAGGTTAGCTGTTGGCCTTGCAGTTTCAAAATGATCTTTATATAGCTCTACAGAAAAACTGGACCGTAGCTCTGAACCTTCTGATGGGATATGGTGGGTTTCAGAAAGGGACTGAGCTCTTATGTAGAATTATAATATATAGCTGTGTGCACGTTTGGTTAAATCTAAATCATTTATAAATAAAACCCTATTATGCAGACAGATTGAGTGGAACATTTCGAAAGTCCGATTTTCTCCTCTGTAATTATGAAATGTTGTGTTTGAGTCGCGAATAACGCACCCATTCCGTAATAGATCTGATGAAAGAATGTTGCTCGCAATTGTGACGTCATTGTACGATATTATAATTACCTACCTGGCTGTGTATTGTATGGATCTGACGTCACAACATTATACCAAGCTTCTAACACATCTGATGTAGCATCCCCTATCAGATCATTCCGGTTAAATTCTACAGCATGAGTGGTGGCATGATCATTTCTTGAACTTTCCAAACCTGGTCCTCCTTCATACATCACTAGCTTCAAATTGTGCGCCTGTGAGTTAATTAAAGTCCCATTATGCCTTAAATAGCTATTTTCAAAAAGCAATAACTTGGCAACATATCTGCAGAATGATGCATCTTGAGCACTTTACGTTCATTCTACAGATAGATGAACGAAACGGAAAAAATGCTGTCGGCGCCCTGATTTTCTTGTAAAATGAATAAATTAGTACTTGCTCAATGCTAGATATTACACATAAGCATAAGTACTGTCAGATTCAAAACAGATTTTAGTCTTTTGCAAACATTTTGAGCGTCATAAATGCTATATGGAGCCCGAATTCTGTAAAAAATGCTTGTCGGTGATACAATGTCATTGGCAACTACACTGGCATGTAATGTGTTATAATGTACAGAATTCTTAAAGTTATGTTTCATATGGTGTAAAAAGGGTGTACCTAAATAAATATCAGCAATTAATTGATAGATACTCGGATTTTACGTCCTGTTCATTGAGTGAGACTTTGTCGGCGATTTTGGCAACAGATACGTTACGCTGCTAATATGTCAAAATATTAGATGGATAAACACGTATTTTTCATCATTTCATGGGCATTTTGACTAATTGGATAAAGTAAGATGGCATTGCTGGTAAAGAAATGTACAGAGAAAGCAGTATATTTCTAAGAAACGAAGATTTAAACAGTGAACTGACACTTTTTCAAAATTTTAAAACAGATACGTTACGTGCGTTTTGTGAAATTATTCAATAAGCACATGTAGCTGTTGCAAAAATAAACGATTTTCACTTATATCATCGAATATCATCGAAGGATTGCAATTATGTAGAAATAATCATACAAATACCCTATAATCTTAATTTTTCATGTGCTTAAACTTTTGTTTGACGGATACGTTACACTGAACAGATACGTTACGGCATATTTGTATATCTGCTAAAATACGTGCATTTTAAGTACCTTACTCCTGTCAGTGTTCATAAATTACATTGTTAAGTGACCCACTATGGGAAGATGACTTCCAGAGATCACCCATCGTCATATTGAATGTACTTACGTGCATATTCGGATGGTGCTTTTTGGAGAATCAGAGGGTGGCCTTAAAACGCGAGTTAATTCTCGTCAATCATGGCTAAATTTCAATATTATCATATTGAAAACATACACTCTATAATTGTTTGTTAATATAAGAAACAATTTTCGAAATTATTGCACTTAATTCAAATAAAAAGCTTCATAACATCTTGTAACGTATCTGTTTAACAACGTAACGTATCTGTTTTTCGCTTTTATGTTCAATTTCTGACATATATATTGACTAAATATAATGATTTATGCAATTTTAAGTGACTATTTGTTCAAGCTGCGTCTGCGTCAGTGTCATCTAGACTGTCCAAGATGTTCCCAGTTTACTTCCTCTAAGATAGTGGGGACTATTTAACACGCTGGCTTTTAATGTAATAACTTTTCATTACTACCAATTTTATTTTGCTAAATTTGGTCTTAATTCAAACTTAATTGAGAAAAGGTGTTTGTAAGTGAAGTTCTTTCATTCATTTTCTGTTGTGTGCTGAACACATACAGCTTATATTTAGAGATCCTTTCACAATTAAGATACAGACAAGGTGAATACCCCACGCCAATTTGACAAGTACCATTTGGTATATAATATATGTGAACCGTGGTTTCCTTATTGTTATGTTGCAGTCTGCTTATTACATTATACATGTTTTGAAACATTTGTAATATTTAGCTGGAACGTTATGTCGAGTTCCTTTCCTTCAACAGCTTTACGTTAGCAACAGATACGTTACGCCACTATAAAATGATGCAATTGGAGATTCATAACGATATGTTTTGTGCTCAAACCTGAATAAACGTGTCATCATAGCTATGCATTATTGTTTTGTTTGAAATTAATGAACATATCATGTTGTTTTGGTGAGGAAACAACAACATTTTTGATAGACAGATACGTTACAAGACGACACACGTACGTCTCCATACCCGAAGAAACTATAATTTTAAACGTTCATCTGCGTAACACTGACAACATTGTGTTTACTGCTTGAAGATTAGTATTTCTTCTTTAAAACTTGTTTGCGACAACGAATGTATGTTGCAGAAAACATTATAATTATATGAATCAAAACGTACTGATAAACCACTCGAAATGAACCAATAAGCTGAAATTTTATTCATTTTAACATGTTCTGTCATCATGTTTGTTATGGGATATAATACAAAATACCAATGACAAAATATATATGACAGGTACAATATGTTTGATAACTAATTATATCACTTAGTCAAATAATCTAGTCTTTAATGCAACGTAACGTATCTGTCGGCTATTAATTGGTCGCATACTTAAACAGTGTGCAATATCAATATCCTTCAATACTTAACCCTGAAATTCTACACAGAGACTCTGAAAACATAAAACAACATAGTGAACCATAGAAATTAGTATTTTGAGACTATGCATGTCGGTTCAAATTTTCATCTCAAGTTGTTCAGTTATCTGTAGAATGAACGTTTAGCTGAGTCTCAAAGGTGAAAAACACCATAAGATGGAAGAAAACGAAATAATATCTCCAGTTGGTTTGTAAACAAAATAACGAAATGTAAGCAATAAATGCAAAATTTAAAGTCTAAGAGAAGCAAAATTAGTATTTTATTATCCATATATTTTACTTAATGTGCTTTTTGGCATTCTATTTCGACATAATTATATAGCTGACATTCGGTCGTCAATTATAGGGCATTTGTGAAAAACATCCTAATTAGTTGTATTTTGTCTATTTACTGGATGATCGGAAAATGTATTTGAAGAGATAATGTGGCTTTAACAGCAATGTCCAACATATCGATGGCTTAGAATTAGAAGGGTGTAAGTACAAAACCAATATTTTGAGAAAACAAGAAAAAAATGTCAGAAAACTACTCTTTACTTATGGTAAAACAAGCCTTTTAAACTTGAGTTTGGTCAACATGACCACCTCCGATGTTCATGAAAATAGGCTCATAGGAAGCACCTTGAGATGCATATTTCAAATATGCTCGAGTCTTAAAAATGGGGTCGTAAGTAAAGGTTACGACCTTCTAATTCTAAGCCAGCGATATACAACATAGCGTTACTGAAAGGTCTGAATGTTATGATTAATTCTAACACAAATTTACCAATAAACACATAGAGGAAACAAGGTGCCCATGAATTAGTGTTAAAGCACAGCTAGGCTAAACAACGCAATTTATACGAGTTATATATGTCTTGTTGTGTTGTCAAATACAAAATATAGGCCATGTTAGAATCAAAATAATGACTGACTTTGTACCTGGGTTTTATCTATAATAAAGCCTGGTCACTCAATTGTGCTTTATTCTACGGTAAAATACAGATACATATGTTTTGTTTCTTGAATAAATTGGTATAACTAGTTATGCCTCTGACCAGATTTTATTAATCGAGTGTTATTTATTGAAACGAAAATGAAGATTTTATAATAAATCTCAAAATAAATCGCGCGTGATGTTGTGTTGCTTTGGCCATTTGTTACTAGAGCGCTACATTTCATAATGTTTGATATTTGGAGAATAGTTTAGTATGGTGTGGTCTCATTGGTTGTCCTTATCATTTAGTCAAGTAAGATCAATATTGAATACCATTGGACCACCGCAGCCACAACAATGGCGGACACGGGCAGTTATATACTACTAATTGCATAGGTTGCAGGAGAAGAAACAAGGCAACTTACCTTAGACATATTCATGTAGTAGTTAAAGTCTGCGATACTGTGTGGTAGGTCTTGTTGACAGAGAACACTTATCTCTGATGACGTCATTTGTGTAATATCCTGTAACAACACAGTACAAATAAAGTAACACATTCAACAGGGAGGGCAGGAGCGTAGCTACCTGTACGCAGAATACGCAACTGCGTACACATGCTTCTCAAAAATTAAAAAGATAAATGACCGAACATTTCAATAAAAACTGATGCCTAAGCCCTAAAAAGGTTAAGCCTTTATTATTTTCAGCATTTCTTAGAAACAATATTAAAGGCTTTATAGAAACAAAAACAACTTGTTTTATCAGTAAAAATAATGTTAAAGATGATGCAAAAACACGCCAGAACGCACCAGAGGCGTTCTAGCGAACAAAATTTGTTCGGGGGGAGCATGCCCCCAGACCCCCCTAGCCTACTTGCGTACACATTCAAATACCTCTAGCTACGCCCCTGGAGGGCAACATTCAACACAATCAACAGAGCATGGAACGTCGGAAGGCAGAAAAAGAATAATTAACATATGGAAAAAAGAAAAAGCACAGACCTCACGCGCACGTAGTGTTGTTATTAAAATTGAAGTTTTATTCCTTCATTTTCTGAAGCATACCAATATTAACAAACATGACGATATATACATATACATAAAAACATGAGAACAACGGGAAAAAAGAACAGCAAATAAAAAGAATGCTCTTATTCACACAACATTAATGCACACGCACACATCATCCCATACACGCACGTACACACACACATCCCACACACACGCATACACACACACACACACACGCACACGCAAACACACGCATACACACGCGCACATTCGAAAGACATTAATAGAGATACTAAGTATTCATACAATTACACATCTATACAGTTACATGATTAATAGCACAAGAGCAAACAAATATACTATAAAACATAGAATCAGTTACAAGCGCTAAACAAGTCAAGTCAAGTCAAATTATTTATTGGCATAAACAACAAAGTCCATCGCCAAGTAAACATAATTATATACAAATCAAAATTGGCGGTAGAAAAGTATAAGTTATATATACATGTAAGTAAGTGAAAATGACAAATATGCATGGTATACTAGTATCAACATTGATACAATAATACATTGATAAAGTAGAAACAATTTTGTATGAAAATATAAATTTAGTCAAGTTGGGATAAATATGTATTCCTCATTTTGGTAGCTGAATAAACATATGTTGCTAATTTCTTTATGGTTGTAATGTTTTGTGAATTCATTAAATTACGGAATTTATTTAAAGTTGGCCAAGTGTGAACATTCCCCAACAACGCACGCGTTTACAGTCATACAGTCATTTAAACTTTCTCAGATAGTTGACAATGCTCATGTAATTCTTTTAAGTAAAACACTAGTGCGAGAAACAAACATTTAAACGAGTTATCGCCCTTGTTCCAACCTGCCCCGGTCTCCCCTACAGTAAATTGTATGTATACTGTTTTCAATTTGGGAAATAAATACGTTTAAACTACAAGCACATGAAACAATGCCAAACATAAAAATAAACAAGAACGAATTACTTTTTGTATAGTAACTTACCAGCTACAAATACACGACAACCCACTCAAGCAGCCTATCGCCTCAGTCAGTCATAAGAGTTAGCAGACAACAACAAATTAAACACAAGGACAGCCACACACAACTATTACAACCCTAAAAGCAGCACCCAACAGAATAAGCGCACATGCCAAAATCGAAACAAACTACCAGACTGATTGCTTGCTCTGCATGAAAGTGTACCGGCCAAAATGCTGAGCGTCTAGCAAGGGAATTACTGGTACCATTTTTATTTCGTTTTTGATGTGACGCGGCCTAGGATCGAACCCGGTGTAGATGTTTTGGAATCTATGGAATATGTTAAAGTAGCTCACGTGTTTTGACTGACTAGTCACGTGATCACAATCAAAATATCCCGTGATACCAATCGCCTTGAAGCTTGATACCCTTGTACCCAAGTCTTCCATGGCTTGTCTAGTGTAATCCTGGTACCCGGTTTGCCACGCCCATACTGGAATCACTCGATCCGAATTATTTCCAAATGTCTGCAATGATAGATATAGTGCGCACATGATAATGTTATGTTTATAAACATGAAAAGTTTTGGTCAACTGTTGCAAATTTTGTTTTACAAGTTATTAATTAAAAGTAAACAGATAATGAACACTACCTAATTGTCCATGAATGTACATATACATTCGATAAAGGACAATAATGGTAAAACACCAATGTCAGTGTGGACAAACCACGTGGTATGTGACGTAAAGTTTTTGGCTAAGAACGCAAGAAGAAATATGTCAACAAAATGTTAAAAATAATCGTAAGTATTTTATTCTTTGACCGATTTTAACATGATATTTGAATACCCATAATAGCATTTGAGTCGCTCTTGAGCAAAAACTGTTAAAAAAGATTATATTAAGTCGGAACAGGGAAGGCAGCACTCAACTTAACCAGCCGAGAACAGAAAACATTAAAACATACAAGACACAATGCCCAACATCCAACCGAACGAGCAAATGTATTAAGTTTTCACTACTTACAGACGTCCATATAGTGACCACCTCCGTCGACCGTTTGTTGTAGTATTTGAGGCCAGCTTTCCAGGCTTCAGTATCCATATTGAGTGCCATACCCTGCTCCTGGTTGTACTTAGTTTGACGAAATATTCCATTCCATACTTCATTTGAATATTCCACGTATATCTAACAAGAGCAAGTACGAGGGGTGATCAGTATATTCGAGGCTCTTGGAGAGGAATTAATATGAGTTTTGAAAAACTTGTTTCCGATCCATTACTTATTGCATGTTTGTGTTATTGTATATATGTATGAATATTGAAATAAATACAGTTTAAACTAATATATTCGAGAACTGTCCTTGAATACTTCACATAATTATATCTAACAAGAGCAAGTACGAGGGGTGATCAATAGATTCGAGAACTTTCCTTGAATACTTCACGTATATCTAACAAGATCAAATACGAGGGATGATCAATATATTCGAGAACTTTCCTTGAATATTCCACACATATCTAACAAGAGTAAGTACGAGGGGTGATCAATATATTCGAGAACTTTCCTATATCTAACAAGATCAAATACGATGGGTGATCAATTTATTCCAGAACTTTCCATCTGGCGATTTTGTTTTGTCAGCAAGTGTCAAAAGCAAGTAAGCATCAAGATCTCTTCGATCGCATGTACTTATGATACCTTTTAAATCACGCAAGGGGCGCGTGGCGTTGGCCATTATGTGACGTCATTCGAAGCGCCACAGTACAAAGATAAAGAACGGTAACAAGTTTAACACTTGATATAATTGCGTCAAGCAGCTCAATATCAATTAGCCCAAACGGGCATATATGTATCGGACAATGTCTGCATCTGGCAACTTTTAGTATTTTGTCTGCTTATCTGTATTTATAATTGCACTAAGCAGCTCATACCAGTTAGTCCGACGGACATACGTGTATTTGGCAATCCCTACATCAGCCAACTTTTAGTATTTATGGCTGCTTATCTTTGTTCTGGTCAGACGGTTTTAATTCCATTTCCTATGAGATTGGATTGGACATACAGTACCGCCAGCGTTTTTGTCCCGTTTTACCGTTCGTTTACACGAACGCAAAACGCAAAACGAACGGTTAAACGCTTTAACCGAGTAAGCGAGCGAGCGAGCAAGCGAGCAACCGTGCAGCCAATCAGATCGTCCGCTTTACCGTGCAGCCAATGAAAACGGTCATCGATAATTCTGGAATTCGTCTATCGTAAACGCGTAAACGAGTAACCGAGCGAGTAACCGTGCAGCCAATCAGATCGCTAGCTTTCCGTGTTTCTAACCGAGCAGCCAATGAAAACTGGCCCAGGTAATTTCATTCATAAAAATCGCCGATTCATAAATAATCATCCATCTTCCATTGATTTAACCCCGACTTTCACCAATAATTCCCATTATTTGTTGCTTTTTTACTTTGATTCCGACAAGACCAGAAAACAATAGTGGCATAAGATATTGAAAACCCACCCATGAACGGTGTCTATGCTATCGAACAAAATTCTACATTGGAAGCAACAGTCAAGAATATGTTCTGACCTCAGAAATCAAGTAGGCCACCACATGGCCAGCAGAATGGAAGTTTATTTCGCTTCAAAACCAGATATTTGGAAATGACAATGGCTTTGGAACATAAGGCAGGTAAGTTATCTATGAGATTTATTATAATGTGTGCATTCAAGGTGATATTCATTCGTCAAACTTCAGTTTTCATTACAAAACAGTGTATCCAGCGTGACGAATCACCTCCTGTCATGAACAGATGAAAGGTTATCGGACAGGAGGTGTTACCGGACAAATAGTCGCCGACACTTAATACATTTCTTTTGCATTGATCTTTGTACCTAATAACTCAGAAACTATTATAGCTTATATCTAGTAGAATAAATATATTCAAGATTTGCAAAACATCCATTTATCGAAAATGTCATCTAATCTGCCTTTATGTGTTTACACAAGCGATATATGAATTATGATATACGCACTCGCATAAACTTATAAAATAACATGCGTCAATACCCTGTGTGAATAGCTGAGTTGTTAATGCATCGGTTGTGATGCGAGAGGGCCTGCAATTGGATTTTCAAGGCAGCCTAATGTTTAACCTTTTAAAATTAGGCAGTGGCTAGCCGTCCGGCTCCGGACGACTAGACAGCGAAATTAGTCTACCGTCATCGGACGACTAGCAAACGATACATGCATTGGCTAGGTAACTGTCATTCTATTTCTATGCATTAGGCATCCATAATTTCAGTTATTTTCTTGTGATAAGTATCACATATGTTTCTACCTTGTAATAAACTACGAATTAAGCAAGACAAGTTAGTGCATTTATCTGCATCCATTTTGTGACCGGCCGTGTATCTCCGTATAATGTCCGCCGTATTGGAAAACAAACAAAGTACGCACGTTAATTTGCCGAAGTAACACAAACAAAGATATATGGCAATTAATTACTTTTCATTCGCAGTTTTAATAGCACATATATACAAAACAATACAATTACAATTGTATTTTTTTGTAAATTTTAAATACAATATACAATCAGGGAGTTTAGAATAGGACCTACCATGATACGATTCATAAACGCACGCATGTTAATTAAACTTCGTGATAAACGGTAACATTGTTTTCACGCTATTCTAACCAGTGACATTCCAAACTGTCAATTACCTAACACAGCAATTTCATTTTTTCAGCATGAAGTGAAGTCATATACTATCCCCATCCTCATAATACTGTAATTGAAACTTTCTATGTTCCATTACTACTTCTATTTCTAATGCCGGACGACTAATTTCGCTGTCTAGTCGTCCGGCGCCGGACGGCTAGCCACTGCCTTAAAATTATGCCATCACAGTGTCTGATAAATTTTTACTTTTGCTGGTAGCCCACTTGGCGTCTGTTCTTTGCCTTTTTTATGATCAAGTATACCTAAATTACAAGTATAATTATACATTCATGATATAGCCAATGGTATTTTACTGTTTAATTGAATATTATAATACAGTACATGTGGAATATAAAGTATACTGTGAGATGGACAAAAGAATAAAACCCTACTTTAAATAAAAACGCTATTTTTGTGTAGATATGAAATAACATTACCAAAATAAAAATACACTTTAATAAACATAATTATATAGAGGATCTTGCACGAGTGCTCATTACATACGAGTTTTATTAAACGAGTGGACAAAATGATATGACACGAGGCTTTGCCGAGTGTCATATTGTTTTTGTCGACGAGTTTAACAAAACTCGTATGTAATGAGCACGAATGTAAGATTCTATTTATCACATAACCTTAGAAAACGCTTATTATTCTTCAAAAGGATGATGTACGCTGCATATGTTTCAGCCAAAATTCAGCGGTACATTGAGCGCGACGTCATGGCGACGTTGATATTATCCTGACGTCATTGACGGATCAATGCATGGATTGGCTAACGTCACGTCAAGCTAATTTTCATATTTATTGCACAGTCTGGGAGTGCCGAACGATATTTACGGCACGGCTTTACGGCACTCCTGGACCACAGGTTATGTGATAAATAAAAACTAAATTTTATTTTTAAAAAATAGATTGCTAATGATATTCGAAATCAGAACCTAAAACTTGAACAAAAGTTGAAAGTCAGGTATATTCTGCTTAGCACACTGAGCTATTGGGTCTTGTGATCGGTAGGAGAAAAATGAATAGAGGATATTCGTTTGTTTTGATTGAATATGGTTTATATATCATCGTGTAGTGATAAAATTCAATATTTTCGAGAGCGAGTAGTCCTTGTGAGGGGGGCGTAGCTTATATCAATCACATATGTAGGGGATAACCAGTGACTGTCAAATATAGGTTTTATTTCACTGATAGAACGCGTTCTTCATATCTCATCTGTTAGCATTAAATAAAGTGTTGTATTACTGTCACATCAATTAAATAAAACTTGTACCCAGCTATCAAAACACGGATACACCCAACCATTTGCGCGGGAATCACATTATCGTTGTGGATACATTTAATATAACAATATACCTACACACAAAACACACACAGACCCAGGCACACACATGATCACACCAAGGCACACTAACACATTCATCATTATTACATATGAGACGCAGACTCACTCATACAATTACATACCTGCAAAACTATTAATGTAAACAACTATATACTTGTATATATATTGTATTTTGACAATAACAAAATAAATACTTTAGAGCACAGACAATCCAAAGCCACACAGAATGACGACAGTGCCTAGCCATCCACGCAAGAGTCAAACATAGAACAAACCATCCACATCCCCAAAAATGGATAGTTTAAGCAAACCTATAATTTTTATACTCCCACCACAATGAATGACACACTGTGGACTTCGGGAGTTAATTATAAATGATAACTACTCTAAAGTGAAGTACGGGGAGACTTTACAGCCGTCACACAGCACTTAACACCTGCTGTAGTGATAAGTTAAACTGCAGCGCGTAGACAATCAAAAGCCACACAGAAAAGTAGCATGCGTTTTTTACTCATTTTGACACCTATTTTCGTGACTTTGAAATGCTCTTATTTTGATAAAAAATGGCAACCAAGTACAGCAAATCATGTTTTTATCGAAGGAATTTACATTATTTACGGTATGATAGTTGTGGAATAAGATTATTTCCCGAAAGGAAGTTTTAATCGACAGTTATTCGCAAAAAAAGTCGCAGTGTCTATTACTAGCCCTTTGAAAAGACAACAGAAACAACAGTCCGGCAATTAAATTTTATTGATTTTTTTCACGAAATATCACGGGAATCTTGGTGGTTCTAGAAATGTATTAAGATTTAAAGATATCATTACAACAAATTTTCTGATTTGTGACCCAAGTAACAATATATATCGAACACCCCTCGTATGTTGGGGTCAGATATTTCTCAAGATGAGGGTTGGTTGTGACGGTTATACAGCTTTTTATGGTGCATTAGACTTTGACTGGTTCGCAAATGTGTATCAGAAAAGGGTTCAGTGCCATCTTATGCATATCGAATACAATGAAAAATACTTTAAGGTGAAGAAAAAATGTTCTACTGAATACCGTTCTTACCTTGACGTCACTGTGCAACGCACTTGCATACCATGTGTATTGATAATGTAAACAAAAAAATAATTTCATGACACTTTTCAAGAAATTCCGAATACCTGCTAAGAACATATTTATTCATCATCGGTGAAAATTTGAAACTAAATATTTGAATACATTTTATGTAATAAGCAAAATACACAATTTACTGGCACATCCCTCGTACATTGTATAACATGATAAGCCAGTCTATTTTATTGAAAAAACAATCACGCATTAGTGTTTACATTAATTAAAACTGCCATGTATTTTACATAACATCAAATATTAATACGAGGGTCATTAAAAAAATACGTAGACACATCCATTTACTAGTTTATATTGCAAGTAAAATAAACAAATCAATAGTATGCTGTAGCTGCAGCTTTATTCGTCTGAATTTCAAAGTTTCATTGAGATCGGCCCGACCATTAAGCGAGTAACTAGTTCTATAGATTGTACCCTTAGCGACTACGGGGCAACTCTCGACGTCGTCGTTGATGTCATCAAATTTGATAAATTCACAACTTTTCTAAATGCTCTGCATAATACACTAAATACAACTCGATACTTCATCTGTTGTTGCCAGTTGTCACACCGCATAAAGAGGCTATACCATAGGAAACGCATTGACGTTCATAAAGGCCAAATTAGGAATGTAGAGACCCTGTTTGAGTTGGTTAAGTCAAGAATTATCCAACACCAGAGCTGTTGATTTGACACGATGTTCCCACACTTTGTCTTGGTAAAATAACCTATTTTCCAAGATGATTCAAGCTAGTATTTGGGTTTATCAAAGCACCAAACTCAATTTAATCATTAATCGCGTTGCCCCGTGGTTTCACTGACGTCACGTTTTCGTACTGCCAGTAAAATAGTGACTTGGTATGATAACCAATATCTCCATAACGGTTTTGAATACGACGTTATAATTTGAAACGGATAACCGCATAATATCAAAGGATACACACATAAATTATTGACATGCTTTCTTCCTGTGAACAAAAATTGATGGCACAAATCTATCAACACAAATTTTCGACAGAACAAATCGACGGGTTGCCCCATGTGCTCAATCTTGCGTTGCTATAACTACCTATTTTAGAATATTACACATATTTTTCTTTATTACCATATGCATTTGATTTGTTAATGATAGGACATTATTTCTACCAAATTTGATGAAAATCGGATGATAGTTAAACAATCAATGGTGTCTACATATTTTTTGAATGACCCTCATATGTTGTGTGTGAATAGGGAATACTAGGTAACACAATCATTATTATATGCTCTTCAGCATATTATGTTCATGTTTTACATAGCGTCGTCAACTATGCGAGTTATTGCCCATTGTATGTAAAAAGGTTTTGTATGTGTAATTCATCGTTTGCCTGTGGAAATGTATGACTCAATGTTGATTACCCAAACAGAAAAACATCAAATGTTGCTAAAATATTTACACATTGTTAATCTGTGCAGCTTTGAAATTTAGAAAATGGAAAAAAATGTGAAATTACCTCCCTTTCAATTGAAAATAAAAGAAAATAAATTTCTCAAACTAGTAATAACGCGTGGTGATAGATAAGTAAAATTTCATAAGCTCCTTCTTTTATAAAATCTCATCATCTAAAGTTAATTACAGAGGAACTTGGTTATAACGAAATCCTAGGGACCCAGAAATTTCTTTCACTATATCCAATTTACGCTATATCCGTACAACGAAATTTCGTTATATAAGTTTGGATACAACGTATTTCGTTATACAATGTATATTAACATCATTATGTTGTCATACGTATACATTTATAGCTCGAAGAAAATAAAATAAACATATAATTATTATCATGATATGATTATGATGTGACTAATATTGTGTTATGATACATTGATCAAATGTTCGTTATGAACGAGTACTATTCAATGTCTTACTTTGAGTGAGTTCCACTGTAAATCAAAATATAAGTGTGTTTTACCTTTATAGGCAACACTGAGTTTCCTATGGTGAATATCCTCCATATAGAATAATTGTTTCATGTTTAAAAAGTTGGGTTACTGACATTGCATTTAATCCAATCATTTTGTCATTTCTGGTTGTCAATTATATGGAATAATTGTTTAAAAATACAGTATAACCTCCCGAAACGGCACCTTTGAGAAGCGGCAACCTCCGAGAAGCGGCACTTTGATTCCCCCCCGTTCGTTTTCACTCTTATTTTAACCTCCACAGAACGACACCTCCCCAGAGCGGCAAACAGCCGTTAAAATTGTTTACCTTTTGTATGGATTACCTCTGAGAAGCGGCAGGTGTGTTTTTACAACGGCATATTCATACGTGTTTACATAACTCCATACGATGTTGTTTTCTATTTTTCGCACCTTCGTCGATTATAACAATTATCGCTCATCTAGGTAACAATAGCCGATAGCCGCGGGCGCTAGTAAATTAGCGATTGTCTTTTGGGATCAGTTCGACAATATGACACAGTTACGGCCTAACACCGTACATACCATGCACTTGATGAGTTGCTTTAAACTCGATTTTTTAAAAATCAAAGTTGTTACACATAATTGTAAATGAAATATCAATACGCGCTTATCAATCAGTATAAGAAAGGAAATTCAGGTACACGTCGTGTTAATGGTTAATCACGTCGTCTAAAACTGTCAATTTCAGCATATGCACTGACCAAGTTACACGCGAGAGGTAAACAAATTACCGATCACGTGTGCAAATTGTGTAGTGAGCAATATGACGTAATAGAAATTTTAACACTTCGAAGGTAAACAATTCAATTGAATACGGCATGTGCGTAAAATAATATGGATTTGGTTAATTATGTTGGGAGTTGCGTTTAATAGCAATAAATACTAGACCCGTGTATTGTACGCATTTTTGTATCTAATCAACGATCTTAATTAAATAATCGTCAGAATTATGTAGCAAAACGCGCGGCTACGAGTAGATCTAATTTTATGCACTTAATCACAAACAAAGGACATCAATTTAAACTTACCGTGATTATGTACACTCAATAGTCTATGAACGACATTCTAAAACAATCGACCTCTACAGAGAGACACCTCCGCAGAGCGGCAGTTTTTTCTGTCTCCGCTGGATGTCGCTCTACGGAGGTTATACTGTATTAGAATCATCATCAAGTTTTTTTTTATGTTGTAAACACAAAGCGTGCACACTGACAACTGTTAGAGTATATACATTAGATACTTTAGTGGCTGGAATTTGTTAATATGTGATTGATTCACAATTTTGTAATGGGACAGACATTGTTACAATAACTTAAGTTTATACACAATAGAACTGCTATCTGTTTTTGCATGTACATTGTAATAAATCCTGTAAAAAAATTTATGATTCTAACCCGGCTGTACATTTACCAGGGTGACGCTGGAAAATAGGCTAGTAATCCCTGGTATAGCATGGAAATCCATGGTAATTCCTGGTAAATGACCAACTTTCCATGTTTTCGATCTTGAAATGCGGTACTTTTTGTCCAGCCTTTTCCAGCGTATGCATGAAGAGTCTTTGTAAATGCTGTTCAGCCATTGCTATATCTGTTGTTATAGCTTGAAATTGGCTTTTTGTTCATTTAATATGTATTACATTTATAATAGTATTGATATTTATAAAAGACAAAAGTCCCCTTTTTCTTCAAAACAACGCGAAATTCCCTACCTGAGGGCCCCTGGCCCCAGACCCAAAAGTGTAGCGAGAGCCCTGCACCCAGTGGCTTTGCTCGCGCGTCAGGTGTAAATAATGAAAAAGACACCAATATGACGTAATGGGCTGAATTGAAATATTTTTTCCGTAGAAAATCATACCAGGCATTCAACTATCGTCCCCTTTATTGGTTTATACTCCAATAAAATTTAAATTAAAATTTATACCAAAAATACCAACCCCCAAAATCGTTGCGTTTCTAAATCTGTTGAGTGTTCTATTGGAATTCAGTTGTAATAATTTGCAGAGCCACTGTCCAGTCAGGTTTGTACTCTTGAATGGTAACCCAGTATTTGGGGTTTGATTCCCAGTTATGGCTGGTCAGGACCCTTAATTTAAGAAATTCAATTCCGGATGGGGGCACACATATATGCCTGCCATATTTCAGCAGAAAGCTGACTGGCAAATAAAGGCTATGCTTGGCATTTTAAAAAAAAAACACCTGAAGGTACTCTCTCCAAAGTTATATTAATCTTGTGGATTAAATCAATCAATGAAAATGTGCAGTGTGACATTTTTGTACCTTTAGGTGATAAATAACTGATATTAGGCAATGGTGTTAATTAAGTGTTAACAAATGTTAATATTTTGAACACACAACATGACTTGGGAATTAAAAACCATTTGTTTTTAAGCGTTTTAAGAAAACCGAATATAAGTGATTATTGAAAGTAATTTGATTTCATAACACATAGAAATCAATCATAAATTTAATACAGAAGTTCCCTTTGAAATCTTAATATAAATAACAAAAATGTATTTTGAAAACCTTAAATTATCATTAAAATAAAAATAATTATACAACCAAACATGAGTCTTTTGGATATATAGAGAGGTCAATTAAAGTTACCAATATTTCACTAATTTGTATAAAGTATCCAAAATAAGTGAACTAAAAAATGAAAATTAGGGAGATTCCTTTTTACCATTAGCTTTACTATTGGCTGGCATATTGTGCAATGTTATGTAATATATGGCTATAAAGAAAACAATAAGTGCCATAAATATGGAGTCAATTAATCACAACAGGGGTCATATAAAACAGTGTCATAAATCCCAAGGCCAACTAAATGCAGCAGTCATAACTGTGTCTGTCCTATTTTTTGCCCATACCCTTAATTACTTTATTGCATTTTACAGACAGTCTATTTTCCAGTTTATAAAATGATATAAAAAGTTACAATGATTTAAAAAGTTGAAGAATGTTTTTCGAATCGGAAGGTAGTTCGAGGCATCGAAGTTCTACTGTAACTTTATAAAAAAAATCGTTCTATATTCTACTCAAATGTTGATAATAATAAGAGTGAGTGTTTCATTTTGATAAAATATGTGGAGATATTAGGCCCCTTTCGCCTCTTCAGAGTATATATTCTCCAAAGTTCTCAATATTTCCCCCTTGAGTCCTGCTCCTTTTCTGTTTCATAATAATTTTTTAAATTGTGATGATCAATTATTTCTGCCCTGCCCCCCCCCCCCCCAGGCCATACAAATGGTAAAACCCCTGCAAATCCCCGCCCTATACCTCCCAGGTATAGTTAAGGCTATATTTCCCCCGCTATTTTGACATGATACAAAAGTCCAGCAATGCATTATAGGTCAAAATTCCAACAGTACTTGGCTATAATACATCAGTCATTGAGTGATTTATAAGTCAAGTAATCAAACCATAATGATTAGGCAGGAAGTTTTCGGGACTTTTCAGTGACATTCCTTGTATGCTATTTTCCCAAAATGTTGCTAATGACTATTTGACAGCTACTTTGATGCTAAAAGTGTGTTTTATCTGTTTCAGGTGTGTTTCGTTTTACTTCATTGGTGAAATTGATTGGTGACCGGGGTTACCCAAATGGGTCCTCAAACGAGAAATTGATTGGTGACAGGGCAAGCTCAAATATTACCAGGTAGGTTTACTAATATACAATGTAGACAAATGACAGAAATTGCCTAGAAATACAGTCTTATAATGCAAGGCCAAAAATAAAATATTGTTTGTTTCCCTTTCCCGACCCTGGCCAATGAGAATTAGGTAGGAGGGGAAATATTTTGTTTTGATATTCATTGATATCCTGTTATGTTTTGATGACGGGGATGCATACATGACATGTTTCGCAGACCCCATTGCATGAGATTGGTGATGAAAATGCGAGAGATATCATTAAAAATTTAAATGCATGAGATTTTCCTGGCAGAAACTTTAAACTTAAATTATTAAAGTTTATTTGCAGTTTTCCCTTACTTTTCTTGTATCTTTTATTACAATACCATACACATGCTTCATGAAGCAATTTAAACCAATATTTGTGATCATATTCATAATTTAACAAAATATATCAAGTTCCAGTATGTACAAGAAATGTGTGAGATTTGATCATTGCCAGCGATCATTCGCGAGTATAGTCTCAAATGCTTGAGACTCATGCATGATGCAGGAGATCTGACCTGCATGTGGGGACTTCCCATTTCGTGTAATCACATTTGGTCTAAAATCATCTAAAGTGTTTAATTGAACGCCTAAAGAGTAAAGTAAGAATTCCTATTTCGTCTAAAGTTTTAAAAGCTTAAAATAAACAATATAGATAAAAAATAAACAATATCAGATAGGAAACACTTATAATTCATTTATTCTTTTAATACTTTTTTCGTAGTAAAATAACCATGATGGCAACAGAGGGGATTTGAGGGTGTAATAGTATGTGGTATGGCATGTTGTTGTATAATGTATATCTGGGAGTTTGGTAAAAGTCTTGTTGTAGCCTTTCTCTCCAATTGTTGAAAACTAATTTGTGAATATCACAAAGTTTTAATTTTGTAAATTAATCACAAAGATCTAATTCCAGTGTTGATATATTTAATTCTGTTTAATACAAAGTATATACTGAATTTAATTGGTTGCAACCATAGAAAATTATTCTTTCAGTTATTATAAGGCCGAACTTAAAATATTCTTGGTTTCCCCATCCCGACCCTAGCAGATTTAAAATGGGTAGGTAGGTAGGGTAAATATTTTGTACTGTTTCAGTATGATAGTTATTGGTTAAGACATACAAATAATGAAATTTAGAATTAACCCTAAGGTGAAAACCAACAATAATGAAATTTAGAACTAACTCTAAGGTGAAACCCAACAGTCTTAAATTTAATGGTAAGATTTAAGAAGCCAGTAAACAAGAAATTTATTTTTCACTTCTATTTTAATTTTTTTTTTTTTATTTCAATTTGGGCAATAAAATATTTTGGGTAGGGCCCTTTTTAATCGGGTAGGTAGGGGATGGGGAAACAAACAATATTTAATTTAGGCCCAACATAACACGGATAAAATTTTCATATCAATATTGACTAACAGTCAACATTACCTATATTTAGAAACATAAAATTCATAACCCTCATAAAACAACAATTAGTTTGATACTTAATTTGTCTATACAATCATGGAATTAATTAAACTATGTATGTATTATTTGTCTTAAGAAAAACTTATTTTAATTGAGTCAGTAAGTGTGAGTTTTTTTGTAAACTATTATTCCCTGCAATTATTTTGCCACTATGAAAACAGAATTGTCAAAGGAACATACATTTCAAATTTGAGATTTGTTTATTTCTTAGTAACATCTAGAACAAACTTAGAGATCTGATTATCAAATATGGGCCCTGGGGTCAGATATGCGTTGGATTATGGGAAGTTCTGTGGCATTTAACCTGGCATGTGTGCTGGGCTGAAAATTTGACAGTACCAGTCTTATATTTATGTTCATGATGTACTGATGAATCACTATTTATGTATTCAATATTATATAATTATATAATATATATACTGGTAATTATTTTATAACAATGATATATATTTATAAAGTTTAGTTGACACCTGCAGTAGTTAAATTTAGTCCATTAGTGCAAAAATTGTCACAGTCTAAGGAGAACCTTTATCTATCTGTTACATCAGGTAAAATATTATACTGGGTAATAAAACCCCCTGATGTGCACAGTGGATTATAAGATCTCTATCTATCTGCCATATCAAAATATACTCCTTTCCCTGTTTGACAAAACTGCACATTTATCAGTACATGTATATAGATCTATATCTTGACCTATTTGACTTCCTGTATCAGCAACAGCCATGAAAGGAATGCAGACAAAATCTGCTCTGCTCATTCTTGTCATAATGAGATTTTCATATCATGTGCAATGATCGAATTTGAGCAATAATTATTTTAATATAAAATACATAAATCTAAATGTTGATATTATTATACTGGTTAAACCTATATATTTATTTTGATATATACATTAGGCT
This sequence comes from Spisula solida, assembly GCA_947247005.1. NCBI lineage: Eukaryota > Metazoa > Mollusca > Bivalvia > Venerida > Mactridae > Spisula > Spisula solida. The sequence goes on along the minus strand of OX365959.1, from coordinate 38,088,597 downwards.
TAAATTAAAATATTGTTAGTTTGACCTTTACCGATCCAGTATTTTTACATTGGGTTGGTAGGTAGGTAATTAATTTTATTTTCATTTTGATGATTTTGTGTTGTCTCTGTAAAGTAGTCTAATGTACTACATTAGCCAAAGGAGTTGCAACAGTGGCGGCAATAATTCTATGAGCAACAGCAAAATTTGTTTATATAAATATATAAAAATCTAATTCACAAAAAAATCATGGAATGTCCCGGAAATAACCAAAGCATAAATGGGGCCATTTCCGTGTGACATTCCATGAGGCCTGAAATAAAATAGTGTTTGTTTCCCCTTCCACTACCTACCCGGAAAAAAGCCCTACTCAAAATATTTTGGATCATCCCTCGTGCCTAATGGATTTTCAAACATTACCGGGAAGTTGGTCATCATCAGTAGATAACCCCTATTGATTTTGAGGTCAGATTTGGTCACAGGTTGAGATTGTCATGCATTCTGACATTATTATTAAAAAACTACTTGGCTGCCTTGGTATGCATAGAGAATTTGACATGATCCTGACCTTTATGCATGAATATATTACAAGGTTCTTGTGTTGAATATATAAATTTCCGCGAGCAAATCGTGCAATATCGGTCCTATAGATTTGTGTTGGTATTACATCTCGAGCGTCTTCGCGAAACTTCCAACTTATGAAAACATACAAACGGGATTATAAATATAGACCCTTTATCAGCTGTTAAATTATGCTAATTAAAGGTCGAGAGTCGTATCAAATTCTCCGGACTATACATATTGTATATGTTTACAAATATCTTGTTTCAGTTAGTGTTATTATTGAGGTTTTACTGTATTCAATCCTAAATGTTTTTTTATTATTTTCAATTTCAGGCATCATCAACCTATCATCAGTAGCGTTGGCATGGTATGGTGACAAAGTTTGTTTGTATTCGGATTCCAAATGGACGAAGGTTGCAAAATTTCATTGGAAGACAATATATATACCATATATTGATAAATGTGACAACTTAGATGGTTCTAAGTGGTGTTTGTCTAGGCACATGGTTACACAGTGTAGAAGCATGTCAACTTCCGGTAATCGCAATAAGGAGTACACATTGAATTATAGTCTTGCAATAAGTCATACAGTGATTGGAAATCACCTGTAACAGATGTTTCAATCACAATAAGTCATACAAGTTGAATTGTATAGTATCCCAATAAATCGTATAGTAATTTGGTTTATACACGGTGGGATATAGTGGACTATCGGATACGATTGGACAAGAAGACTACCCTTTCTTCAATCCAATGTCCCATATTACTTTGTTGAAGTGAAGTAAACTTAGTAAAAGCTGAACTAAATGGTTACATAACCACAGGATGATAATTGAAACATTATTCAGAAACACTGAAACAGCATCTGACATGAGCTTATTTCATCTTATTCGTATGAAGCAGTGCTTAGGTTTGTGTGTTCCACCATTCAGATGGTTACTACTGTAACAGCATTTTCATGCAGGTTGTTGTAGTGTTGGCAGTGATATTAGCTGCTATACCTGATAGAGATGTGCATTTTACAGTTGTGAGAGTTCCTAAGGAAAGGAGCCCTCAAAAGGATAGACATATAAATACACTGACTTTCTCTTCTCTGATCATAATCCTATGAAAAAGAATTGTGATTTAGAACTTACAATGCTTGTATCAAAAGTTTTCTTCCAAGATCAATGTACACAGTCATGTAATGACATTTGCTGTATATATTGAATGTGCACAATCATAATCTGCATAAATATGGCACAGAAACGCTCTCTTCTTGCAAATTAAAAGAATGTAAATGTATAAGTGTGAGATTGAGATATGTAGTGCTAAGCAGTAGTTGTGATGACAATAATGTTCATGTTTATCCAGAACAAACAGTCAAAATCATACAATTTTACCATCATATCATTGACACAGCTTGGTTGGATAAATTTAAAGGGAGTTACTTCCCTTTGTTTTTATACGCCCGTTGAAAACGGGACGTATTATGTGAACAGGCGGGCGGGCGGCGGCGTTTGTCTGTACTCTAGCGCAAACAGTTTTCATCCGATCATCTTCAAACTTGCTGACAATGCTTATGGGCATAATATCTAGGCCAAGTTCGATTATAGGCCAAATCGACCCAGGCCTTATTGGGTTATGGTCCTTTAATAACCAAATAAGTATGAAATTGGCTTTGTCTGTACTTTTATGCTAACAGTTTTCATCCGATCATCTTCAAACTTGCTGACAATGCTTATGGGCATATTATCTAGGCCAAGATCGATTATAGGCCAAATCTGCCTAGGCCTTATTGGGTTATGGTCCTTTAATAACCAAATAAGTATGAAATTGGCCTTGTCTGTACTCTTACGCTAACAGTTTTCATGCGATCGTCTTCAAACTTTGTGACAATGCTTATGGGCATAATATCTAGGCCAAGTTCGATTTTAGGCCAAATCGACCTAGGCCTTATTGGGTTATGGTCCTATAATTACCAAAATAAATGTGATATTTACCTTCTGTTCTTTAGTGCAAACAGTTTTCATCTGATCATCTTCAAACTTTGTGACAATGCTTATGGGAATAATATCTAGGCCAAGTTAGATCATAGGCCAAGTCGGCTTAGGCCTTATTGGGTTATGGGCCTTTAATTACCAAATAAGTAAGAAATTGGCCTTGTCTGTGCTCTAACGCAAACAGTTTTCATGCGATCGTCTTCAAACTTTGTGACAATGCTTATGGGCATAATATCTAGGCCAAGTTTGATTATAGGCCAAATTGGCCTAGGCCTTATTTGGTTATTATCCTATAATTACCAAAATAAATGTGAAATTTACCTTGTCTGTTCTCTAGTGCAAAGAGTTTTCATCTGAGTATCTTCAAACTTGGTGACAATGTTTACGGATATAATATCTAAGACAAGTTCAATTGTAGGCCAAATCAGCCTAGGCCTTCTTGTGTTATGGTCCTTGAATTAAAAAAAATGTTGGATTGTTTGTTTTTTTCATTCACCATGCCCTGAGACTCACCATGCCCCAAGACGGGCGTATTTTGTGACATTTTGGCACTCTTGTTTCTCTGATAAATTTTGTTTATGCTATTTTTCTGTATCCATTGGTTGGATTTCAATGAAACTTTGTTAAAATTATCAGTACCAAGTATAGTTGCGGATATCATTGACACACTTTGGTCAGATCAATTTTAACGGATATAATTTTGCAAGCGCTTTTTCTCTGTAATCACTATTTGTTACCCTTTCTTTTTTACACTTGTAATTTTGTCTGAGCTATTTCTCTGTAACATCTTTAACCAATAGTTCTGGTCAATTGAAATTTTATAACTCCATATTGATTTATTGGATTTAAGCAGTTTGGTTCCTGTATTGGATTTTATCCTCCTTCAGTATTATTATTATTGACTGATTATAGAATAATTGAGTAAATATTTTGTTGCAGATGACTTCAAATGTATTGTTTTTATTGTAATGAGAAATATTTTTTTTTATAAATCCTTGTGTTTTGGCAATATTACTTGCGAATATTAACTGTACATACCCTGTTTTTCTATACTCATATGTTAATGTACCTCTCAACTTAATCTTGAAATTTCCCAAAAAACAAGTTTTAACCTAAAGTACATGTATATAATTATACGAGGCGAGGGGTGATCCAGAATTACGTGGACTTTTGCTCTCATTCAAAAACCGTTATACTTACATTAACAAATCTGTGGACAATATAATATTGATACTTACTGCACTAGTATACCAAATTTCGTGTGGATATGATAATAAATAATGTAAATAAAGCGTCTGTAAGAGGGTATGGTTTTGAATCGCGGAACATCTCAGAAATGACGTACACGTCGTCTTCATGCCTGTATCATTTCATTATGCTTTTGAAAACTCTTAATCAACTGTTCTTTAATTTCCCTAACCTATTACGATCTTATTGTATGCACATATAATCGTCCTGTCAATATTTACCTAACTGTACGTACACGTTACTAGCCCTGCAAGATAATATTTTTCCACTAATGTCACGAATGTTTGATTCTGACCAACGTAAGCACCGATCCAGTCAACGTCTGGTTTTTACCTCTACCCGCACGACCTGTCACATCACCCAGGCCTTCTTTAAAACGTTTATGCCATTTAAAAACGAGTGACTGTGATACAACATATCTGATACTTGATTTCTCCAACATTTCTTTCGTCTGCGTTGAGGTTTTTCATAGCTGTACCAAGAATTACATGGTAAAGGGAATGTAAATGAAATTTTGTGACGTCACTATTGATGTTAATTATGATTTGACAACAGTTACATATGCATTCATAATATGACGAATACACCGAAGTTTACTTTGAAATGTCAATCCGTTATCGATACAATATTGGACAATATGATGCCATTTTTCTGAATTTCTAAATGTAGAAATACAATAACAATCAACAATAACGTAACACGTTTTACTGAAAAAATCTGTGTTGATCCTTGAAAGCATTTATGTGTTGCCATGGTAGCGTATAACTGTTGATGCAAATAATTGTTTTCAGATATATGTTGCGTTTTATGACAATACTAGATAAAAGTCGCTTGTGTGTAACTTTCATACCGATCTGATCTAAAATAAACTTTCTAGAGCAAAAGTCCACATAATTCTGGATCACCCCTCGTATATGTACCATAATTATGTTGAAATTAAATGTTATGAACATATGACAATGTTGCATTAATATACCACTAGATACATAGTATATAGGTGCTATATTGGAGTCATGCTTGAGGTCCGTTGGTTGGTCTGTCCAATTTTGCCCGTGCTATTTCTCAGTAGCCATTGGTGGGATTTAAACAAAACTTTGCATGACTCGTCAGTACCTTGCCTTGTTGTGCCTATCTTTGGCGCTTGTCGGTCGGATTATTTTCATCGAGTTATTGTCCTTTGTTGTTTTACACTTAAAAAATTCTGTTTGTGCTATTTCTCGGTATCTATTGGTTGGATTTCAATGAAACTTGGCATGACTCATGAGTACTGTGCCTATTTGTGCATATTGTTTGTGCACATCGGTCGGATTAGTTTTATTGAGTTATAATCTTTGTTTTTTAGACAAGTTTACAATTTTGTCCGCGCTATATCTCTGCTACCATATGTTGGATTTCAATGAAATGTTGTATGACTTATCAGTAACAAGTCTAGTTGTGGATATATAGCGCTGTTGGTCGGAAAAAATTTTAAGGGAGTTATTACACTTTGTTTTTTTCCACTTTTAATTTTGTCCATGATATTTCATGGTTACTATTGATTAGAAGTTTGCATGACCTACCAGTACCAAGTTTTATATTACGCATACAGTCAAACAAAATTGTCAGATCAATTTTGCTAATGATTGCCTTTAATTAAACCTAAGTTGTACACATGATCATAATTTGGACCAAGTTTTGCAGGTCATAATAAATGCGACCTCTATGCTCACATCACTGTGTCGAGCAGTATCTTGTGGGGGGGAGCTGGGGGTTTCATCACATTCAGTGCTATTGCTTGTTATAAACTTGTTATTATTGTAACCACCAAAAATAAAGTTTGAAGGGTTTATACTGGAGGCACTATATTGTTGGTTGGTCTGTCGGTCTGTTAGAAAAATTGTGTCCACATCTATAACAAGACGATGTGTCATGCGCAAGACCCAGGTCCCTAGCTCAATGGTCACACTTAGAGGTCAAAGGTTGAAAGGCTTAAATAGGCATGTTTCGTGTCTGGATATGACATTTCTTACTGGATTTTAAAATTGCTTCTTACAAATGTTCACCACATCAAGACAGTCTTTCATTCTTAAGAACCAGGTCCCTGGCTCAAATGTCAAGGTCACACTTGGAGGCAATCTGATTAAAATCATATCCTCAAACCTGCTACACATGAGAATCTGACGACGCCCTATTAAAGGTCACCTCAGGCGACCTTTCCCATTAGCCAATCGGCACCTTGCTTTCACAATTCTGACCGCGATTCGATTCTATTTTTAGATACGGTAGTTATCACAAACACATGCATCGTGCGTGCCTTTGTTCTGATCACCTCGGTCTTTATGGATTGCAATATTTACCGGAGACAAACGGAAATGGCCGAGCTTTCACGATTGATAATCAACAGTGCGTTTTCATCAAATTATCAGTACTACAAATTCTACAATGGCCGAATAAATGAGGATTACTCCTTAAAAGCAGACTAAAGTTGAGGAAAACTGTTTTATATGCAATTTGCCGTTTATTAATACGAGCGAAGTACCAATGTAACGAGCTATATGATTGGCTGAATTATAAATGGAAATTCCGATTTCTGTAAATACACACTCGTATTGCGTTGTCATCAGATCTACCGGTAAGGAAGATCAAGCACTTAGTCAGATTGCACTTGGAGGCAAATGTTATATAGTCATGCAAGTTGTGTCTGCTCTGTAACGTTGTCATTTCTTACTGGATTTTGAAATTGCTTGGTACAAATGTTCACCATATAAAGACTGTGTGTCATGTGCAATATTTCAGGCCCTAACTCAAAGGTCAAACTTAGAGGTCAAAGGTTATATAGTCATATAATTTTATTTCAAGTAAAGTTCCTGTGTCAAGGCAGTGCAGTTGGGGTATGGTTCATCAGTCCAGTGATTGCACTAAGTTTATACCGGGTATCTGTAAATTTGTTTATTATTTATATCCACTGTTGTATAATGATGATATGTTGTTACAAGTGTTTGAATAAAAAACAACTGAGAACAGTTAGTTTTTTTTTGATATGTTAGTAATTCTTTAGATATTTAGGTCAAGAATAACCCATACAAGTGCAACCACTCATTTTCAAATTTATAGTGCCCGGCCAGTGTCACCAAATATTTGGCAATTGCCAGTAACTGACATAATCAGAAAGCAGGGACTGCAAAGTATGAAATGATAAGGCATCCACTGCCTTCCAGTTGGAGAAGATTGTAAGCCGCACAATACAAAAAAGCTGGTATACTATATTAAAATAAATAGCAAACAACATTGTGTTATGGTTTTTCCCACATGCACTGACTGTTGTTGGTGTGCTGGATTTGTTTGCGGTGATCTGGTTTTGGTTCTCCATTGCAGCAGGTCATACCCTTCGATGAAAAATTGAATATTTTACTGGACATGCGAAGCTGCTGGTCCCAGATTGAAGTGTAAGTTAGTACTAGTTGGGATACAGATGTTGAAACCCGTCATAAACATTTAAATACCCAAACCAAGCCTTTACCTGAGTCATATAGATCTAATCCTATCGCTCTGTGATATACTTTTGGCTAATCAGACCGGACATCAGGGAATTGTTGTTCGGTGTCCGGGGTGATGCGGTCTAACATCGGGGTTATTTGCGACACAGGTATAACAGAAGTTTAAACTACATGTAAATATACCATAATCTGACCAGACACCAAGGAATTGTCTGACAAAATCAGTGTGCGGCTTCGCGACATATTTGTCGATAATCTGATTTTGGGCCAACTTTCTACCAACATCACATGATCATCGTCTTATATGCCCGTCCGGCACATTTTGTCCGAGAAAATATGCTGGGCCCGTCGTGCACACAAAAGCCTAGGCTTTGTGTATTACACATTGGATACATGGACATCGTTTGACGTCCGGGGTGATATTGTCTGACATTGGGGTGATTTGCGACCTAGGTATTACAGAAGTTAATATTACATGAAGGTTACCATACTCTGACCAGACCTCAGGGAATTGTCAGGCAAAATCAGGGTGTGGCTCAGCGACAAAGATATTTTTGATGATAATCTGATATCTGGCCAACTTCCCCCTCGACATCAATGATCATCGTCCGATATACCCGTCCGGCACATTTTGTTTAGGAATATATGCTATCAGGAAATTGTCAAGCAAAATCAGGACGCGGCTTAGCGACAAAGATATTTGTTGATGACAATCGGATATCCAATATCTGGCCAACTTCCCCCCGACATCAATGATCATCGTCTCATATACCCGTCCGGCACATTTTGTCTGGGAATATATGCTGGGCCCGGCATGCACACAAAATAAACCGTGCCTTGCCATCGTTTAAACATTGGATACATGTCATGGACATCAGATGGCGTCGGGGTGACATAGTCAGACATCGGGGTGATTTGCGACCCAGGTATTACAGAAATTTATACTAGATGTAGATTGATATACCATATTAACTAACATTTACTGAACTCTCACCTCAGTGACTATCAACTGAAGTATAAAATAAGGAAAAGATTGCTGTCTTCCATGCTGAATTGCCAATTACTCAATCTGTCATATCATATCAGATAATATGATTTCTATAGTATCTGATGAAATAGGCCTGTCTTTATATAGTGTTTATAATTTTATATATAATTTCTGATAAAACTATCTTGATAGCATTTGAACAAAAATACTTGATACAAATACAAACATTCTTCAGTCATTTACAGCAAATAATTAACTAGAGTTAACCAACAACGCACATATATATTATTTTTACGCTCGTCTTATATCTCATATACAGGTAAATATAAAAATAAATCATATACGTCAAACTGTCAACGACGATCGATGTCATATTCAGTAGCGATAATTATCGGGACCCTTATTATCTACCAATAATAGCTCGATTACGATAAAACAAAATATTTCATATATTAAACCGATGCATTAAACCACACCGACATTCGTCAATACTTTAGTTAGTCTGTATTCTAAATGAAAATATTTGTTCATCTGTTTGTTTTCGGTACGGAAATGGATTTTCGAGTGTTCGCTAAAATTATTTCGGTAATCGGTAATTAATTTATAACTTAAGGTTGAAATGATTTAGCCATCGAACCCTTAATCGCAATCAATGGTTGTATTAACCCAATGATATTACGAGACTTCTTTTCATACAAATACCATACTGAATACAATAAATTGATTGAAAAAGAATCGAACACATCTTAAAGTAAACAAGGAATACACAAAAACTCGTTACGCATGCGCACTCGCTACTCGGTTGCTCGTTACGCATGCGCACTCGCTGCTCGGTTGCTCGTTACGCATGCGCACTCGCTGCTCGGTTGCTCGGTACGCATGCGCAGTATACGATACATTCCTACACGCTTGCTCGGTTAAACGCTTGCACGGTTACTCGAACGAAAAACGATCGCAAAACGCTTTAACGCGGGACAAAAACGCTGGCGGTACTGTACGGTAAGGGGATCACATATATTTATTATTATTTTATAGTGTTACCCCTATTTCTGTCTGTGCAAGTTAATTAGGCTGACAAAAACATTTTTTCTTCTGAACAAAATTCCAAAATTCGATAACCATCGATAGACAAAATTCGACAAACAATTGACAGGGCGTTTTCTCCAATGGCGTCTGATCAGTTACAACAGCTAGTCATTTTGCCTTATGACAAACCATGTTTCTGATCACAGTAGCTTCTAATTCCGAAGTTCCTAACTTCCACCGCCAGTCCACAGATACGTTAAGCATTCGGTAAGCATTTTCAACCAGCCATATTAGATTAAACCTTGGTCTGGATATGAACATATGACTTCTCGCCCAGAATGGTGATGCCTCATACACTAGGCCACTGACACTAAATATGTATTATATTAAAGGCATTTGCTGCATATTTTCTTCTATGAGAGATTAGACAAGAAATGATATTATTTTTATTATGACAGTATTGTGTTAGAAACAGAAAAGTACAGACACAATCATAGGTCATCGAACTTGTTTATGAGTAATCTACACTTGAAACTAGGGAATTATTACATTTTGCGTATTATCTTTTCAAGGGCAGATAACTTATAAACAAGGCAGTTGAACTACAAATATCTTCCCCATTTGTGATAAGAAACTGCAAAGAGGACCCTTACTTTAATATTTATAATATTATATTACCTTAACATCAGGTCTAAGGTTTGTTTTCGCCATGGTAGCAAACTGTTCGATGAAATCATTATCGGCTGCATGTGGTTGATTGAACCAAGGTGCGGCACCCACCATGTTTGTTAACTGTATAAGATATTCCAGTGCACATCCATACTCCCCGGTCTGTGTGTGGTAGTTCTGGTGTCTGCGTGTATTCCATGGTGTTGGCTCTGGCTATATGAATACACAATATTGATTGAAGTCAATGAGACACGGCTATTTAAGGACGATTAGTAGTGAATCAAAATTTAGTATTGCGAAAGACAGACTACACAAATAAAGGCATGGCCCAATGATTTTAAAGCCCTTTTATGCTTAACTCAACTTGAGTATGCAATTTGATTAGTTCATTGAAAGTCCAACAAGTAAATAATCTTAAACATATCAGACAGTATTGCTCTGCTGTTAAGGCTATCCAAGTAATATAAACGTTTCAGTAAGTTATGAGGAATTGAACTGTTTGAAAACTATAAAGACTGAGCCCGAAATTGGGTTGAGCATTGAAAAAGCTTTATAATCATGGGGCAAGATGATAACAGTATATGCCAGTAATAGTAAGTTAGGAAATACAAATGGATACAAGCATGATTTGTACCCCATTAAAGCTTTATTTAATAACTTCTACTATACGTACTATTTGAAACAAATCGTTACTGCTCGGGTCTTTCCGCCGATGCCGAAGAAGAAAGTACGTACACAATGTTCAAGGTGTTCCGAATGTGGAACTGGTACAAACAAACATTTTGTTAAAGTCCCATTATTTCTCCCAAAACTTTTTCCCGGATCATCCAGTAAATAGACTAAATACAAATAATTAGGATGTTTTCACAAATGACCTATTTATAACTGACGAAACAATGTCAGCTATATCTGTCGAAATAGTATGCCAAAAATCACATTTAGTAAAATGTATGGATGACAAAATACTAATTTTGCAAGAGTTGCTCCCCTTACACAATTAATTATGCATTTATTGTTTACATTTTGTTATTTTATTCACAAACCAACTGGATGCTTTATTTATTTTATTTTCGTCTTATGGTGTTTTCCACTTTTGGGATTCAACTAAAGTGCTCAAAATGCATCATTTTGCAGATAAGGTTGTCAAGTTATTGCTTTTTGAAAATAGCCACTTAATGCATAATGGGACTTTAAACATTCTCCTGTTATACTTATACTCTTACCTTGTGGTTATTTGTGTGTAGCATATCCATGAAACGTATCTCCGAGTATCTCTTGACGCTCTCAACGAATGGCGGATAAAAGGGGAACAACTCGTACCTGTCTTCAAATCCTGGTAGGATAAGTCGCATGTTGTGAATCGGATTTTGCGAATTTGTTCGCAGGATCGTGATAAAGATCCCGCCATCATTTTCATGAAATTCAACAACCATACGACCTGAAATTCATTCACATATCTGAAATATAGGCGGATTTAGAGGTTGTGGGTTCAATCCCTGGCATCGGAGCTTGACATTTCTGAAATATTCATATTATTTCCCTCTATTATCTGGCCATGTGGTCTGCAAAGTATCTGGAAGTGCCAGGAAGCTGTGTATCGGTGCTATACACCGGGCACATTAAAGAACCAGACTATCTATTCGAAATAAGAGCTAGGCGCACATCTGCAGCACCGGACATGCCTGTATCTAATGTCTTTCTCTCTCTCCCAATTCAGGTGCTTTCTCTCAGTCTGTCCCTCTGGTCAGATCACGCTGTATCTGCACTGTTAGAGGATGCACCTGCGCCCTTTTGGCCGCAACACAATAATGTAAAGTGCCTTTGAACGTGCGTTGGCATGAAAAGGGCGCTATATAAATCTGGTATATTTTTTTTTTGAAATTTCTTATTGGATCCCTCAGAGTGAAACAAGTTTTATAACATAGTCGACCTTATTATCCCATGTTGTGGTATGATGTAGTTTCATTGATACCGAGGGTGAATATATAGGTCATGTGGTATATATGGAGTCAACGTACGAGTATAAGACTCTAATTCAAACTTTAACACAAACAACAACAACGGCAACAATAATATCACATCTATCCTATGTACAGTCCAGTTAGGATATTGTGAGAGTGACGTAGTCGTTTATGTGTACACAAAAGATTACAACCATTGTCTGAACAGGTAGAGCGAATTTAGTATGTTAGTTTAGCATTGAAATTATAGCTGTCTGGATAAGCCTTTATAGTTGGGTTTTCACCGTTAAAGTGGACTCAACTGCTGCGTCACTCTATTCTTACCCTGACTGGACTATTCTTACCTTTCCCATTGTAGTGTACCGTATGTTTCGCTAACTCGAAGCCCACCTCGCCGTTCCCGTCATACAGTAAAGTGAAGTTCCCTTCCGGTCCATAGGTTCCGGCATTTGCTCTTAAAACTAATTTCCCAACCAACATAGTATCTGAAAGAAAACACCAAAGTTTTAAAAAGGAGTATAAGATCCATCCTATGTCAAAAACGCGGAGATATTTTCAGCAGGTTAATCGCGGTTACAGATTTCGTTTCTTTGGAGAAACTCAGTGTATTGAACTAAATAATCACAATTATGATGCTGGTATTTTGAACTGTGTTCATCCCTTAATGTTTTGTCATATTAGCAATGTGTTATTGATAAAAGAGACGAAGGTAAGAATGTATAACCTTGGTCCTCTTTTTTGGGACACCCTGTACATGTTGAGGTTGTATAACGAGACAAAAGCGCAGTGTATAGACGAGTCAACTTCCGGTTATCGCAATATGTCATACACGTTGAATTGTATAGTCTACCAATAAGCCATACAAAGACAGGAAATCACATATGCTTTTGCTCGCAATAAGTCATACAAGTTGAATCGTATAGTCACCCAATAAGCCATACAGTGTTTATGTTTATACACTGTGAATAGTATATATTATATCATAATAGGTTAGAGTTGATGAGCCATTTTCATCAATGATCAGTAGGGGTGGGCCGATGCATCGAAAGATCGATGCATTGCGATCCCGAGTGTCCCGATAGTATGGATCGATAGTAAAAGTCTCGATCCAATAACTATCGCCGATAGTTAGCTCAACTATCGATAGTTACGATAGTTTCCTTTTTATAAATAAAGTTTATTATTAATTTAAAACAACTTCCGTTTCGCTAAAAAACTAATTGCATATAACCACACGCATCAAAACAGCCACAATGGAACAATATCGCCTTAAATTTATTAATATATTTCTGTCAAATTCCTTTAAATAATTTCCACAAATAGTACATTTGTATGCTGTACAACAAAGTGATATCTTACGCAGTGCAAATTTGCATTTACAAGTTAATCTCTGGTTTTCAATCTTGGCAATAACTATTGCAATAGTATCGCAATAGTTTCCAGCAATACAATAGTATTGCAATAGTCAAAATTGGACTCAATAGTCACCCCTAATGATCAGTAACCTAAGTAAAGGGGTTACACATGTGAAAAATTAAAACCCCAATAAATGCCTAATTATACGTAGTTTGCAAGAATCTGTAATGATCAACACATTTAACATTACCTCATAGCAAAGAATGCATGTTTCTTACAACATAAAAAATGCCGAGCGTAGCCTTTAGTTACCAGTCAGCTTTCTGTTGAAATATGGCAGGCTATGAGTACCTCCACCCGTATTTGAACCCGGGTTGCCAGATTAGACTACAAGCGCGCTCATCATTGAGCTACGGCGGCACACGGTTTGTTATTTAAATCATGTGACTGTACTGACACAGGTATGACTGTCGTTGGGTCTCGATACAAATATGTCAGTATACTGAATTGATCCAAAATAGTTTTGAAACGTTTATTCCCGTACAAAAAGTCAGTATAATTATGAAAGTGTCAGTATATCGGGTGTAGTTATATCGAAACTTGACTTTAAGCCTAGGTCCCACAGAGGATTTTTGCCTCGGCGATGTACTCCCGATTGAAATTAATGAGTTATAAAGTCATCGGGAACAGGTCCATCGTGGTCTATGAGGAAGTTTTGAGGTAGTCATGAGACATTTTGTGGTATAGGAAGGAATCGTGATGAATCGGGTTGTATCGGAAGATATCGGGAGAACATTGCCGATGAGGAATTTCTCAGTGGGACCTAGGCTTTACGTACTTGGTAAACTAGACGGATAACCGTCCATTCTCCAGGTGATATTGTCATGTTCGTGGGTATCCCAGACATATTCTCCATGATGTTCTGTGATCCATTCCTGGGATTCCTTCATAATATCCACAAACTTCAGCTCTGTTGACCAGTACGACAGTCCACCCAGATTCATACCCACCGACACATTCCGATTCATCAGCCTGGAACAAGCACAATTAGTTTATATTAATTTATTTAAGGTCGATTGTGAAACAGGTTTTCGCAACTTATATTAATCACTCTCGACACCTCATTCCTAATGTAAAGTTCGAAGATACTGGGCAAAGCGTTCTTGAGTTATTGAACGGAAACTAATTTGGTCTACCGACCGACCGCCATGTGCAGAGCAATATACCCCATTCATCAAAGATGGGGTGGGGGAATAATTAATACGATCACCCATAAAGATCTATACCAATTTTAACGAATCATGCAGACCGAAAGTTATGCATCCTTTTACTAGACGACCTAACAAAGGATGAACCCATAGTTAGATGTCATATAAATTTAAAAACGTGTTCTTACCATTCGTTCAGTTACCGTCTAAGTTTAATAATTTGATAAGCCGTTAGAATTTTAACAGACCGGTGAACAATTCATACAGAGGTATCCTTGTAATGTATACAGATACAAACAACTGCTCGAAAATAAACTAATTTTCGTGTGCAGTTATTCACCTTATATCATGACTACGGCAATTTACATTGATGTTAACTGAGGCGGTGTGGCTAAATCCGATGATAATTGATGGGGTGTGTCTTAATTTTCAAAGGAATGAGTGCAATTACTACAGTGCAGGATAATATTATCCTGCACTGTATACATACAACTCCATTGTACTTTACTTCGGTCAACGTGACCTCTATCGATTTTCGTGGTCGAGTTATATTGGAGTCCACAACTTAAAAATCACAACGCCGTGCTATTGATTTTCATTGGACATGTTAATCGGGCAGCATTGTGAAAATTTGGACACGCCTTATGTTTACAAAGTGACAGCCAATGATATAAGTCAGAAAGAAAACGCTTAACGCTTGGTTGTTTATTTTGTCTCGGGCTACGCCCTCGACAAAATAAGACAACCTCGCGTCTGCGTTCTCTTTCTATAACTTTATCGTTATGATGTTGATAGTACAAACTATAAGTAGGTCCAGTCCGCCAGGTGGCATTAACTAAGCTATTCTAAGAGGATTGCGAATTTATTTTATCGTGCAAAAACAAAGTACCGATCTCGTTAGAGCGTCCCCCTTTGCAGCGAAATGTTACGCGTTCGACGCCTAGTCAATGTCGTACAAATGACATACTGGTATAACTCCATTGATAAGGGCCCAGCATGTAAGGGTTGTTCAAAGTACCGATCTCGATGACCAAGACTTTAGTGATTAGAGCGTCCCTTTATGCATCCAAAGGTTACGCGTACGATCCCTAGACAAAGTCGTACAATGACATATTCGTTGTTTTACTGCTCCATTGATAAGGGTCCAGCATGTAAGAGTAGTCCAAAGTACGCATCTTGGTGGCCAAGTGGTAAGGGCGTCACACGTTGACACGAATGAAGAATTATGCGTTCTACCCCTAGTCAAAGCCGTAAAATTATCTCCCTCGAAAAGGGCTCATCAGGTAACTGGCTGATTTGCCCGGTATCATGATCACGTGACTG
Organism: Spisula solida; assembly: GCA_947247005.1. Classification (NCBI taxonomy): domain Eukaryota; kingdom Metazoa; phylum Mollusca; class Bivalvia; order Venerida; family Mactridae; genus Spisula; species Spisula solida. Next base: position 38,072,817 of record OX365959.1, on the reverse strand, counting down.
GGTAGTCAACATAAGATTAAGATACAGTAAAACCTCGATAAGACGAGCATTGTTTACACGAGCAACCGGCCTATGTCGAACATATTTCAAAATCCCGGTGAATTTGGTCTATGTTGTATATGAAATTATTAATAGACATCGGATATCTCGAGCACCTGGCTTGTCTCGAACATTTGGCTTGTCCCAATTTATCCTCGAGATAACGAGGTTTTACTGTATACTGTTTGTGTGTGATTTAAAAATCGAAGATAATTGAAAGATACAGACGTACTTGTTTGTGTCCAGAGTTTGGCACGTACTGCCCGCATACCCCTCCCAGCATTCACATTGTCCATTCCAGCATGTACCATACACACATGTCTGTGTACAACCACAAATACCCGGTCCTATACAGGCTGCTCCTGAAATTCATATAAATCCACAATTCATACATGGATAATAGATCTTATCTATTATCGTATGTCAACATAATTTAATCAGACCTGACATGTAATAAGGTAAAACGATAAAGGATTTTTGCTGGTTTGTTCCCGTACATGCATTGCAATGTAGATCTCTCGCGTTGGAGTTGTATACTGTAATATAGCCCGCAGACAATATCTGTAGCCTTTGTTTACAAATAGAAATTAAAAATTAAATGTATTTTCAATGTCCATTTTGTTCATTCTTGTGCATAATCAGTTTTTAATGCTTATTCTCTTTCAATCTACACTGATAGCAAGCGGTCAGTCGACCGTGAAGTGTTTATATTATCCATGTTTGTTTATAATTCAGGCGAGCTATAGCATGCATACTTTATGCATAAATATTGTGCGGAGTACGTGTTTGAATGTTGAATTGACCTTCTCGTAGACCACGTATCGTCAGCTTCAGTAGCCATGTTTTACTGTTCACAAGTAATCAGTGTTATATTATGAAAGTATAATATAGTCCAGTTAGGATATTGTGACAGTGACGTTGTAGTTTAAGTGTACGCGAAAAATCACATTCATTGTCAAAACAGGTAGAGCGCAGTTTAGTATGTTAGTTTAGCATTGACATTATAGTTGTTTGGACAGTATAAGTCTTTATAATTGGTTTACACCGCTATAATGGACTCGACCGATGCGTCACTGGTTTTTATCCTGACTGGACTATACCTACAAATCGCGACAAATGTCGAAAATTAAACTTCCGTGAATAATACCGGATTTAAAGTGCTTCCGTGTTGACTGGAATGTACTGTTATCAGCAATTATAAAATCAACATAAAGGTGCTTGATTCAAATCAATACGGAAATATACACTGACTTATAGAATGCAGGGTGTTTCATAATATCTGCCCTGATTACAGTGAAAATGATATATGAGATCTAGCATTTTCTCATGACAGTTGGCGGTAATGGGGACAGATATTATGAAACACCCTGTATGTTTATTTATTGTATTGTAAATATCATACGGGGTTGGGATACTAATAGATTGACGCAGTGGTCGAGTTCACTATCTATTACGGTGTAAAACCAATGATAAAGGATTATCCAGACATCTATATTTTCAATGCTAAACTAAAATACTTTACCTGCTCAGACAATGGTACAGTCCAGTTAGGATATTGTGACAGTGACGTTGCAGTTTATGTGTACGCAACAAAGCACACATCTAAACAGGTAGAGCGAAATTTAATATGTTAGTTTAATATTGAAATTACAGACGTTAGTACAGTATAAGCCTTTATAGTTGATTTAACACCGTTATAGTGGACTCGACCGCTGCGTCACTGGATTTTTATCCTGACTGGACTATAGTTATATTTTGCGTACACTTAAAATAAAACCTGACCCTCACATTATCCTAACTTGACAGTATATTCGATCACTGAAAGTCAATACATGTTGAATAGTTTGGACTTATGTTCGTCTTGTAATAAAGTAATATGGTTTATTTAATGCTAACTGATGAGATATGGAGTTCTATCAGTGAAATAAAACCTATATCAGTCACTGGTTATCACCTACAATGTGACTGATATAAGCTCCGCCCCCTCACAGGGACTACTTTAATTTACCAAAATCTCAACACTAAAATGTCTGTAACTTTTTTATTACTGAACGGAAACATGTCATGTGGGGGTTTTTATTCTTAGTTAAACCATTTCCTACAAGTTGGTGTATGATTTAATGCAAAATTCTCACAAAAGTCGTTTTCACCTATTCACCATAATCCAAGATGGCGGATTTTAAAGTGAAAAATATGAATGGAATAACATATTCATACGTAGCCTAACCACAGTGGTAATTTGGCATAAATAGTACCAGTTTTGACACCATAAAAGCATTAAATAAATAGAATATTTGTTTGTTTTGATTGGATATGGTTAATATCTCATCTTGTAGTGATAAAATTTTAATATTTTCACTCGCGCTACGCGCTCTTGAAAATATTGAATTTTATCACTACACGATGAGATATAAACCATATACAATCAAAACAAACAAATATCCTCTATATACATGTATATATGTTGGACATAAATAGGTAAATACAACACAAGCTCCAGCTTATATTTAACGACTTTAATCAATCTTCTTCCGCAATATCATTGTTAATATAAATAAAACAAAACAAGACAAACTCCAAAAGTGCTCAACGTTTCGACTGTATTCTCAAGTCTTCACCAGGAATAATAATAATAATAAACAAAGAAATAAACAACGTCATGGGTTATGAAGTCATAAAAGATGACGTTACGTTTGATAAGACAAGCATCGTTATCACGAGTAACCGGCCTATGTCGAACAAATTTCAAAGTCCCGGTGAATTTGCTCTATGTTGTATATTAATAGACGCCGGATATGTCGAGTACCTGGCTTATCTCGAGCATTTGGCTTGTCTCAATGAGTCCTCGAGATAAAGAGGTTTTACTGTAAGTAAACAACGTCCATATATGTTCTAAATTATTGAAATCTGTTAACTCACCATTGTTACACGTACAGTCCCATAAACATTTATGTTGCGTAACTGACCATTTCCATCCACGATCGCATGTGCATGTATTGTCTATACAATAAAAGGTAAAATGTACATGTCTACCCCTTAAAATAAAACACAAGTGTGTAATCCATTTAGAAACACGTACATATATGTCTTTTTGTATTTGTAATTGCCACAAAACATGTAATATGGTTTCACGCAATACACCATTTGCATTGCATTGCATTGTACATAGTATATCTGCCGTATATTGACTGACCTTCAAAGTTGCCATATAGGATATACAACAGCAAGTCACAAGAACAACAACAGTTTCAAGGGCAACCATTAAAATGAACAGTTAAATGCAAATGGAACAGAAACCTAAAAGAAACAACAAAATTGCATGTATATTACAGCTAATCCTATTTATAGACATTGTAATGTACAAGGCCAGTCACGAAAATGAACAATTGAATGAAAATGGAACAGTGATACAAAAACAACAAAACTAAACATGTATATAACAGCTACTCCCATGTACAGACATAGTTTCAAGGGCAATCAATAACATGAACGGTTATTAAATGGAAAAGCAACAGTAACACAAAACAGAAAATCCCATGGACAACCACAGTTTCAAAGACAACCATATTTTAAAAATGAACGTTCAGTTCGATGAAAAGAAACAATGAACAAAAACATGTTTATAATAGCAAATCACAAAGACAGGCAAGGAGGGTTACCTTGCTGTACCATCAGTACCAATTCAATTTATCAGAGAAACTAACCTGATTTACATACCCCATGACCCTGGCAACCACAATCGATGCTACAGTCATTACCTAGGAACCCGTCATAACATTGACATCTGCCAGACCTTGTATTACATATTCCTTGCCAATTACAATGTGGACAATTGGTGTCTAACAAGAAACACTCGCACACCCCAAACCTGAAAACATATTCTGATATATATAAAATAAATAAAATAAATATACCAGATTTATATAGCGCCTTTTTCATGCGAACGCACGTTCAAAGGCACTTTACATTATTTTTTGTTGCAGCCACAAGGGCGCAGGTGCATCATCTACCAGTGCAGATACAGCATGATCTGACCAGAGGGACAGACTGAGAGAAAGCCCCTGAAGGGAGAGACATATATTAGATACAGGCATGACCGGCGCTGCAGAAGTGCGCCTAGCTCTTATTTCGAATAGACAGCCTGGTTCTTTAATGTGCCCGGTGTACAGCACCAATACACAGCTTCCTGGCACTTCCAGATACTTGCAGACCACACGGCCAGATATAGCGGGAAATATTATAAATATTTCAGAATATGTCAAGTGCCGATGCCAGGGATTGAACCCACGACCTCTGGATTGACAGCCGAGTGCGTTACCACTGAGCTAAATCCGCTTATAATGTATATAATGTAGCACATAGACCAGTCCAAGCCACACAGAAACGGTGACAGCGCCTTGCCACCCACGCAAGAGTCAGATATAGAATGAGAACGAACCATCAAGAACCCCCAAAAAATAAATATTTCAAGCAAGCATAATGTATATATTGCTGGCTTAGAATGTGAAAGTCCTAAGTATAAATTTAAAACGCTATTTTGAGAAAATTTTCCGAAAATGGAAAAACAAGCTTTTTCAACTTCAGTTTGGTCAACATGATCAGTTCCGACTATAATGAAAATGGACTCATACTGTAAGAAGCGCCTTGTGCTGCAAATTTCAAATATGTCAGGTCGTAAGTCGCACTAACGACCTTATCATTCTAAGCCAGCGATGTACTTGCCACGCAATGAATGAAACACTGTTTGTATAGACTGTTCAAGGCAAAAGAGTACGTGCATCACAAAACGATAATGAAAAATCGGACAGGGATGCCAGTACTCAACTTAAACAGCCGGGCACAGAAATTACACAGACAATCACACCACTACGCACAACACGTGTGCAGTGTATAGCACCGATACACGCGAGACCAACCTATTCATCTCTATTTTGGTGGGGGGACACTGAAAGGCGTTTCTGAAATTTCCAGTGACCCAGTCGAGATTCGAAACCGGGACTCCCGGATTGGTAGTCGAGAGCGCATACCGCTCGGCCACCTTTCCATCCTAAAAACTGTTTATTCTTGGAAAAGAAAATGATAATAAACGGACGAAATACTAAACAACTATAAAAACACAACATCCCACACCGAAAGCCTGCCACCTCAGTCAGTCACGCAAGTCTGGAGCAAATGCCAGATGAAAACAACAGCTAAAACAACAGCTAAAACAACAGCTAAAACGTTCGACACAACAACACTAGAAAACTACTTACAACTCTGCAATACTGACAGATAGTCCAGCAATAATGTCCTCAAAAAACGGATAATCTTATCTTTTTAGGAAAGCAACAAACTTTGTATATTCAATGGGAAAACATATCTGAACATATTTTTCATGAGCCACGTCTCGTATCGGCCATTATGTGCTGGTCAACAACATTGCAGATGTGCGCATACAAAATGAACACAGTGTCACAAAAAGGCACATTAGTCAAACATGTTAAATTGTAATTTTCTGTTTTACATACATAAAGGGGCTTCCGCCTTTGTCGGATAGCGACAATTGTCAGTTGAAAGTTAAACTTTTAAACGTGCATCAAACTTCACACTTACCAAATATACAACCTTTCAGAATGTAAAACATGAAACATTATATTAACAACACATATCGAGTAGCAAATGTACTCAAAGGCCTGTCGAAAGTCAGTACAAAAAGAAAATATTAAGTCGGACAGGGAAGGCAGCACTCAACTTAACCAGCCGGGCACAGAAAACATAAACATATACAGGGCACAACTCATTTGGCCAACACACAAACGAACGAGAAAATGATCCGCCCAAGTCCCAACTGTCTAAAAACTGAATAAATTATCAATTTAGCCATGAAAAAGCTGAATGTCCGGGCTGAAACGACCATAGCCTTTATTTGCCAGTCAGCTTTCTGCTGAAATATGGCAGGCATATATATGACTTTGTGTGCCTCCACCCGGATTTGAACACGGGTCACCAGATTAGACGACAAGCGCGCTAACCACTGAGCTACGGAGACCAGACACACTAGAGCAAACATGGTAGGCACAACAAGATGGTGTAGCAGACAAGCATCAACCCCTGCCGTTCACTTCACTTCAGTGTAGTTATCATTTATAATAACCTCCCTTTATGGCTAATTATGCACAGCATTTGAAGTCCACAGTGTGTCATTAATTGTGGAGTAGGTATATAGGCTTCCTTGAAATATGCATTTTTGGGGATGTGGATGGTTCGTTCTATGTCTGACTCTTGCGTGGATGGCTAGGCGCAGCCCGCTGCGGTCGTTTCGGGGTGGCTTTGGATTGTCTGTGCGCAGGCGCGTAGCTACCTATACGCAGCTGCGTACACATGCTTCTCAAAAAGTGAAAAAAACGTGATCGAAAAATGCAATAAAACTGATGACTGTGCCTTTCTTAGAAACACTTTAAAAAAGTTCTATACAAACAAAAAAACCCTGCTTAAATAAATATCAGTAACAATGATGTTAAAGATGAAGCAAAAACACACCAGAGACGTTCAAGTGAACACATTTTGTTCAGGGGGAACATGCCCCCAGACCCTCCTAGCCTTCTTGCGTACACATTCAAATATCTCTATCTACGGCCCTGGTGTGCTACAGTATTTAATGTAAGATATATTGAAAGAGACTCTGCATAATGGCCGGTCAATGCACAAAGGAATAAGAAGCATAATATGATGAACTGTAATTGGACCCACCAGTAGGCAAGCAAAATTAAAGAATCATAACTAACCATATTAAAGCCAACACGAAAACAAGTTTCTTCATAGTAGCAACAGTTCACACACTTTATGAACTTTTGTAAATATTTATCAGTTTGATTAGGAAGAACGTGACTTAAAGGGACTGCCTCACATATTGGTGTATTGCAAAAATAAAATAAAATTGTCAAATATTCGCGTAATTTTGGTATAGTTGGCTGTATATCCCATAAACAACTACACTGACATCTAAAATAACTTGAGAAACTTCGGCATTTTGTAGTTATTTTGGTATTTTTACATCAAAAATTATATAGTGTATTAATAGCCTATAGAATTAACACTACTATTACTTAAATTGACTGAAATATGTTCGCATTTGATGAAAACGAATCGAAAAACGAACCAAGTACCTCACTGATGTTTACGCTGTAGTTTGTTGATGTTACAGGCCAATCTCATGCGAATAACATAATTAACAAAGCATGTTAGAAGGAAACTTAGCACTTTTTTTAAGAAAAAAATACTCAGTTGGCGATATCGAGAGTGGTTAAAATTGCTTATTTGCACCAAATCTTTCATAAAGCAACCGTCAATGGCTTTCTATTACATCAATACTTGGTTAGGTTGGAAAACCACAATATACAATTTGTTTAACCAACTCTGTGAGGCAGCACCTTTAAGTAGAAATGTCATGTCGTGTCATGGTCAAATCAGATGTACTAGTACTAGATAAATATTAGATCCGTCATGAGTTGTCTTTGGAGATCAACATTTCTTAAACGAGCCTAGAAAAGCCTTTGACGAGCTTAATAGTTTGTTTTCGTGACGAGTTTAAGAAATGTTAATCCTAAAGACAACGAGTGGTGGATTTTTTATCACATTACTATAGTTACCGAGTCAATACAACGATAGAAATAACGAATTTATGCCGACGATGTAACGTTTTCGCGCCGAAAAGCTGGCGACGTCACGAATTTGTTATTGCACGTGTGGAGAAAAATATTCACTGCAATGTGCTGTCTTCCTTAAGTCATAAACCACTCAAATATTCCTTACAGAAACTTCTATTTGCCTGGAAATGGTGATATGCCTTGACAAAATGGAAGTAGAGTCATCTTATTGAGTTTAAAATATTGTATACATGTAGTTGAATGAATGAATGTGTTTGATCTTGAATATTTTGAGATTTTGGCATAGTAGAGTAGGGTAAAACCAACATTGGATCGCTCCGCGCGTCTGTAAAAATTTGTCTACCGCCTTTGACGAGCAAAATCTTTCTTATATTAAACATGACCCCCTGTTTTATGGTATAATATTGTAGCTGAAACATACTGCTTTTCAATGATATATGTCTGTGAACTGGCCATAGACTTTAACATGCTATAATCTGGGACTGACAATTGTCACTTTACATTGAGCTAAACAACAATTTTATTTAGTGGTTTGTGACCTTGAGATCGCCACGAGTTATTTCCCCTATTATCTATAAAGAGCTTGAACTCATTTCATTTGTGTGAAACATACAAACGCGTTTCAGATGTATTAGTACTTCAAATATTACACTATATAACAATAAAATGTTCTAATCCTAAGCATCACCGGATTAATGTTGTTTTGTTCCAGTGCATTATGTACCTCCTTTGCCATGACGACGGTCATGCCCTGCGCGTATTGAGAAGTTGATTTCATATGAACAATTTCGAACTGGTTCTTAATCATTTTCAGGAAGGTTTTCACTATGTTTGACAGAACAATAGTTGAATAAAGGCATATGACCAATTTGGACAAGGTGATCATGATACTCATAAATCGCTCATCTGAGCACCCGGTCTCAATTCCACAAAAATAAGTTATTTCTTAGCTAAGACTGTAATTTTGGATTTATTGTGTAATTACAATTATTTTCTTTTGATGTAGATTGATACCAGAAACTGTGTATTTATTGCTAAATAATAATTTAGTAGGTGATTTTTGTATGAAATGCTCATGGAAATCCACCAATAAAGAACAATAATGAGCTTCGTACTTAAGCTTGCTATAACATACTTTTTTCTTTAGATGTTAATAAATTTAAAAGTTTTAACCATATTTTCTGTAGAAATCGTCCCATCAAATTGGCATCTCACTGAGATGAAACTATATGAGCCAGTCTCCAGGAAAACCTGCTATAATGACATTATGTAATTACTACATGTAACAAGCTTTTAAAACTTGCCACTTTCAATTTATCAAAACATATGCTACCATCGATATTCAAACCAATGTTACTGGAGCTCTGAGCATTTTTACTAGGAAGACCTAGGTTTTAAGGCACTTCCATAAAGACTTGGAGGTTCAATTCCAAATAAAGTTACACCACTTTACATGACACCATTTCACCATACAATTTATTTTAGATATTGTATTTGCTCCCGCATTAATAACACAACGATTCCTACATGGAACCGATTTTGGTTGAAAAAAGGGACAGTTTCCCAATCATTTAAGCATTAGTATACACGAGTTGACAGTGTTATGTAGTATTGTCAGATTGACAGTTTGACCTGACATTAGCGTACTTGCTAAACGACTGAGTAAATGCACCACACCTACTGTCATTAATAGTGGAGAGCTATACTTCCACTATAATTATAGTCGTGAATGTACGCATGTAGGATATATATATACATGTCAGTTATAATTGCACATTTATGTTTTCATATCAACCTTATTATACATCTATTATTTTAGACGTACATGTAAACAATTTACTCCTTCATATATTTCAGGGGATCGTGCGAGCCTGTCAATGCATACGTGACCTTCGTCATTAGTGTATGTCTCTAGACAGCATACAGAGGACCGGGAGAGAGAGCCACCCAGGAGTAACTGGAATATCATAATACTATGTCTAAATTACTGTAAATAAATATATTGTTGGAACTTAAATTCACTGAGTTAGTTAGTACTAGGAACCTACAATACTACAGTTAATTGACCTATTGATATAGCTACACTGAACGGATTTCAAAATGTGAGGTATCTATTTTGATATACAGCTCACTATTTTTAAAAATTCATTGATTCAAGAAAGATACGGCATCACTTACATTCCAATTTGAACAACCCTCGTATAACCGGTGGGTACATTAATCAGATACAGTTTATATAGACATTTTAAATTAGTAAAAAATAGTCATTTATTTTATTAAATATACTACCGTTAGTTTTGCTGAATAATTTGTAAAATATAATTCGATTCTTATTTATATTGATTTTGTGCGAAATATTTCTGGTTATAAAGGAAATTTTACTGATCAAAGTACATTTCCCGAAAAACACGTCATTTTTACGAGCATTTTTATTGGGTTATTTGTAATAGGAACAAACACAAACGGCTGCCCTCATATTAGCTTCAGTCATGTCACCCACATGCAGCGAGTCTTCAGATACTTGAGGAACAAGTTATAAATAAGTATAATATTATGCTAACTCGTTTGACCGTCGTATACGGTATGAACAACTGACCGTCGTATATGGTACGGACAACACATCGTCGCATACGGTAAGGAAAACACATCGTCGAATATGGTAAGGACAACACATCGTCGTATACGGTAAGGACAACACACCTTTGTATATGGCAAGGACAACACACCGTCGTATATGGTTAGGACAACACACCGTCGTATATGGTAAGGACAACACACCGTCGTATATGGTAAGGACAACACACCGTCGTATATGGTAAGGACAACACACCGTCGTATATGGTAAGGACAACATACCGTCGTATATGGTAAGGGTAACACACCGTTGTATATGGTAAGGACATCACACCGTCGTATATGGTAAGGACAACACACCGTCGTATATGGTAAGGACAACTGACCGTCGTATATGGTAAGGATAACACACCGTCGTATATGGTAAGGACAACACACCGTCGTATATGGTAAGGACAACATCCCGTCGTATACGGTTAGGACAACATCCCGTCGTATATAGTAAGGACAACACATCGTCGTATACGGTAAGGAAAACACATCGTCGTATATGGTAAGGACAACACATTGTCGAATATGGTAAGGACAACACACCGTCGTATATGGTAAGGACAACTGACCGTCGTATATGCTAAGGACAACTGACCGTCGTATATGGTAAGGACAACACACCGTCGTATAGCCTGTACGAGGGATGATCAATATATAATGAGAAAATGCTTGTAATTCGTTATGATCCGTTCGATTTTACTCAAACTTTAGCTGGGGGTAATATCATACATTAACAATGTTCCCCCGAGTATTCATGATTACAGCGAATTCATGCTAAAAGCTATGGTTGCTAAGGTAACCCTCAATACGCCTAGGCGGAGCATGTTGCGGATTTTCCCTGTTTTCACGCAAATTCAAACCCTCACAGTTTTCATGTTTTCGTACCTATATTATGTGTTGTTATCATCGTATCAACCCGTCACGCGTGTGAAGTGACAGTGATACTTGTTAATTGCGCAACATTCACAGCATGAAAAAGTACGTTTAATTTACTATTAAACTTAACTTAAATGTAATTATATTCGTAATTTAAATACATTTAATCAGACAAAATTGCCATTAAATTCCATATTTAAGTTAAGTTTAATACTACATTTAAGTCGAATTATTCCTACAAGTTTAAGTCACATTTAATTTGCATTTAAAGGTGATTAAATATAGAATATCAATGGTATTAAATGCACGTTTATGCAATATAAACGCAAAATTAAATGCGCTTAAATTTGAAATTTAAGATGCATTTAAGAGTGATGAAATATCTTTTTTTTCATAAAATTTATTCTGCACATATTGTACAAATAAGACAACACACCACTAAGCAGTTTGTAGTCTGCTTCTTACCAATAAAACATTTCTGTATCGTACGATTTATATAGTTAAACCATACTTTTATTTTGTCTGACTGAATTTTTTTGATTATGGTATATGTTCTACTTTTATATTTCAATTTCCATGAACAACCATGAAGTAGAATTTAAAGATGTTACATATACACTAGTTCACTATGAAACTACTTAACGATATAATTTGTATTTAAAGTATATTTAACGGCAAAGAAAAGATATATACAAATTTTACTCATATTTTTATTCAAGGGAGGTAACAAAACAATTATGGAAATTCTTCTAATTTTAAAATTTGTGAAATAAAATTTGTAGATCTAAATGTGAACTAAACGCGAATCTAGTTGGATGCCTGTACTAGTATTATTTGTGATTATATATATAAATAAAATTTAGTTAATATACGGAAAACAAATCGAATTAAATATGGACGTTTTTGTGAAATTCCAAATATACGGAAAGATAATATAGATCTAGTATTATTTGTGATTAAATTTACAAATTAAATTTAGTTTATATTCGGAAAATAAATCGACTTAAATTTGACGTTTTTGTGAAATTCCAAATAAAAGTAAATATAATAAAATATTATTTGCACTTAAACCCGTTTTTTCATGCTGTGATTTAAATGGTTGTTACAAGGCCGAGTGATCTAATGCTGTTTTGCTTCGCATTGCTAGTTGATGGCGCCGCACTGTATGGTTTGGATCCCACAATATGTTTAAACTAATAATGTATTTTGTTTGGCTAGCTCTAGCTCTTTATCCCTTACGTATTCAACGTCACTAGCTTGTTTGCATTTTTTAAAAATCTCTTACGTTCGGTATAAATTGTTGTGATAGGTCTAGTGACAACGCTATAGTTACTTGATCGTTAAATAAAATGTATATAACTCATATGTTTATAAAGATGTGGGGTATATAGCGGCTACTTTACTGACGTTCAGTGTATGTATATGAATTACTTATGCATACGTTTCTGAATACAAATGCAGAATAACATTGCAAAAAAACGCAAATAAAGATAGAGACACGTCCTCGTTAAGTGTATCTAAAAATATTCACAAAAAATAATGTACTTTATTTCAAAGATTTAGATACCACCGACTGTGAGTTATACACGACTTCCTTTATTAAAAGTATGCATTTAACAATTTTCAATAAATACGATTGAATGTAAAGCTTGTTACATAGATACGGTTCAAGCAAGGGCGGCAGAACACATATTTTGAGCGCTGAACTAATCCAATAAACTGGGAAACCTGTTTATTTAACTATGCCAAAAAAGCTCCTTAAGCTCCTTCTCATTAACAACATGACTGTTTGAATATGCGGACGGACGTATTATTGTTGGTAGCAGTTTCTACCATTTGTAGGTAGGTAAACCTTATGTTTTCATACTATATCAAGTTTTCTGATTACTACAATTTATGTTTTCATTTTAAGTTAACTTAAAGCCTAGGTCCTACTGAACATTTTTTGCCTCGGCGATATACTCCCGATTGAAATTAATGAGTTGTAAGGACATCGGGAACAGGTCCATGGTGGTCTAGGGGAGGCTTCGGGGAAAATCATGAGACAATGTGTGATATAGGAATGAATCGTGATGAATCGGTGGTATTGGAAGATATCGGGAGAACATCGCCAATGAGGAATTCCTCGGTGTGGCATATGCTTAACATATGTCCTTAGCCTGCATTAATTACTCCCAAGAGAAATATATCCAATTATTTTGTTTAAATCTGAAACTTGCTCCAAAGTAAGTCATGATAATTCTGACGTGTACTGGACACTAACTTATACGGCATAGGGTGTACTGTTGGTCACGTATTTGTTTTGTTTGTGGTAACAAGATGTCAAACGAACCTAAGATAGATAGATAGATAGATAGATAGATAGATAGATAGATAGATAGATAGATAGATAGATAGATAGATAGATAGATGATAGATAGATAGATAGATAGATAGATAGATAGATAGATAGATAGATAGATAGATAGATAGATAGATAGATAGATAGATAGATAGATAGATAGATAGATAGATAGATAGATAGATAGATAGATAGATAGATAGATAGATAGATAGATAGATAGATAGATAGATAGATAATTAAAGTCCTATAATGCGACCGGTCCGCTATTCCGTATTACGACCAATTTAACCAGTCCCATTGTGTCAATTCCCATTGTGTTTGGTCTCGCTAATACGACCAATTATGTGTCATGTATAATTTTGTGTAAACAACTTTATTCACACCTACGCGTATCTCCGGGGCGCTTGAAAATCATCTTGCACATTGATCAAGGTCGCGGGGCGCTTAAATTACAGTCAAGAGGGCAACATACCAGCTCAGCAAGAGATCGAAGACGCCGTATTGAAAATTCTGTGTTCATTTATGACAGCCAATTAAATGTCAATTAGATTATATAAACAATCGATAATTGCCTGGGGCAGCATGCATGACTGGCAAACAAGCAGATTAACCAATTTAAGACACTGATTAGCATCAATTAAATGTCACTAAAGTTGTGAAAAACTTGTTGAATTTGCCGACGATAAAAATAAATTGTCTTCCATTACGGTACGGTTTAAAGTCAAGTACGATACGGCGTCACGGAATTTGGTTACCAACGTAGATCGTTCAGAAATTTGTTAATAACGAAGAGCATTAATGTAGTTTATATAAATCAATTAATCATTCCTTAAATATATTTTGGGTCAAATCATAACAAAGAAGTCACCATTTCATTCTCATGAACGATTCAAATCACGGTCTGTTATTGTAACTTGTAATTGTTATTACGATGAATGGAAAAGGGAATACAAAGGTGATATATTCCTCAGTGGTAACCAGTCAAATAGCGCAGGGATAGGTATATTCATAAATGAAAATGTCAATTTTACACATAAGTCCTATAAAGAATACAAACAAGGACGCCTCCAATCATTAAATATAGAGATCGACGGTAAAAGCCTACTTCTCGTGAACATATACGGACCAAATAAAGATGTCGAAGAACAATTAAATATTTTAGAAAACAAACTTATAAATAACAATGATGAAACATTTGTAATCGGTTGTGACTTTAACACAATAATTGATGTAAATATTGACAAACTAAACGGTAACCGAACCACACACAGGAAATGTTCAAAAAGAATTAATGAGATCATAGAAAGTAATGATATATACGATATTTGGAGACTAAAGCATCCCAATTCGAAACAATTTACATGGCAATCTAATCATAAACCACCAAAACATTTTAGACCAGATTATTTCTTAGTATCGTCCAACATCTTAAATCATGTGAAAGATTGTTATATTAAAATGGGCTTTAAAGCCGACCACTCCGTTGTTACATTTGATCTTGAACTTGCGTCAACAGAACGTGGACGAGGATTCTTCAATACTGTTAAATACCGATTTCCAAACGAAAGTCAAATAGGCAATTAATGAAACAGCTAATATAAATAAGGATTCAAACCAAAATACTTTATGGGAACTAGTTAAAGGCACAGTCCGGAACGAAGCCATTAGATATTCCAGTAAACTACAAAAACTGAACAAATAAAATGAATTAAAAATACAACAAAATATTGAAAGATTAGAACGTGAAATCTGATCCGAACCAAGTAATGAAAACCTGCATAACAAACTAATTAACCAACAAAAAACATCAAAAGATATAACTGAAGAAACGATTAAAGGCATTTTTTAAGATCACGTGCCGAATGGATTGAAGGGGCGGAAAAAAACTAAATATTTTGCAAATCTACATGTAAAACGCAAAAGAGCTGAAAGTAAAACCATGCACCAATTGAAACCTGATAACGACACGATAGTTACAAACAGCAATGATATTTTATCATACTGTAAAAACTGTTATGCTGATTTATATAAAATAAACAAAAGCCTAACCCACAATAGTACCTTTTTCTCAAATGGACACAATACCCTATTAGAAGATAATAAAACACTCACTAGTGAAATTATTTCAGAATATGAATGTTCCATCGCACTAAGAGAAATGAATAATACCAAAAGCCCTGGTTTAGACGGGTTATCTGTCGATTTCTATAAGATATTTTGGAACGATATTAAAAATTCCTAGTTTTCTCACTAAATTATTCTTACGACATAGGAAAATTAACAGAACTTCAAACCCAGAGTATCATAACATTAATACCAAAAAAGAATAAAGATCCTTTGTCAATTAATAATTTGAGACCAATATCACTATTAAATGTCGATTATAAAATTGCCTCAAAAGTCATTGCTAATAGAAAATAAGGTTGTAGATAGTATAGTTAATGAAAACCAAACTGGGTTCATCAAGGGAAGATATATAGGAGAGAATGTGAGAACAATTATTGAAACAAAAGAAAAAATGCAACTTAACGATGAACCAGGTCTCATATTCTTTTCTGATTTCCAAAAAGCATTTGATAGTTTAAATCATGAATTCATGTATAAATGTTTAAAAGAACTAACTTTTAGTGATTTGCTCAAACAGTGGGTTGAAGTTTTTTATGCCAATGCGAAGGGCTGTATAACTAATAATGGTCATTTTCTGACTTTTTTAACATTAAGAGTGGTGTATGGCAAGGATGTCCTCTATCTCTATATCTTTTTATCCTATGTATCGAGTTTTTTCTCTATTTCTATAGAAAACAACGATGCTATAGAAGGTATTACTTTAAACAATAAAAGTACAAAACAAACTCTTTTTTGCAGATAATGCTAGCTTACTACTTAAAGGAAATTAAACGTCTTTTGAAAATCTTATAACAACCCTTGACGATTTTGGTTAAACATCTGGGCTTAAACGCAATAGAAACAAATGTTCAGTCCTGCGAATTGGAAGTCTTAAAATACCGATATTGTCTTTGACAACGAATTTGAACTTCGTCGGAGGCAACTACGTTAGGAATTACCTTCAGTAATAAGTTATCTTCAATGTATGATCTAAATGTAGCAAATAAGGTTATAGAATGTAAAAATGTCCTAAAACAATGGAAAACATGGAACTTACACTCATTGGTAACATAACTGTTCAAAAAACATGTGTTCTTCCAAAGCTAATTTACCCCCTAACTGTGTCACAAAACCCACCAGCACAGTTTATAAAATTGACCAATACAACTTTCTTTTATTTCTTGTAGAATTAAAAACCTAATAAAATATCACGTAAACAAATAATTCAAGAATACAAAGACGGGTGTCTAAAATGTTAGACATGGAATGTTTTCTAGATTCATTAAGGATGTCCGAGCTGCCTAGTGCGCATGCGTGAAATTTCAAAATCGTATTAGATAAGAACAAACATGATCGCATATGAATGTTGATTAATGATAATAAACATAATATTATTGCACAAATTAGATATTTTTAACTTTTTATATTTTGCATGTATAAAAAGTTGGTGGGGAACGGCAAAATTGTGAATAATATGGGTTTGCAATAAGTCCCTATAATTTTTCAAATGCATATGCTTATATATAATATGTAGTGCATGGTTTAGTTATATGAGGTAGCCACATTTTGATATATTTTTAATAAAATGTATTTCATTACAATATTCAAATTAAGTTAATTTTATGCAAATATATTCATAATTGGTACTTTTTTATGCACAGCTCCCAAAAAAGACTGAAGACCCCTATTTTTTATTTGACTAAACTGGGGTTCTATTTGATACTTTGATGCTATGTATGTCGAAAACGAGCCCGGTGACATTTCATCTTTATGATTTCAATGTTGTTCTAGAAGAATGTTCTGCCATTTTTAGATGTTTCAAGGAAAATTCGATCGTTAGATCAAAGGTGCGCGTACCTCCTTAAATATAAGCTGGATAAAAAGAATTTTTAATTCAAACGCCAACTGGAGTTTTCATTACAAGACCGAATCAGAAAAGCATGTAGGATTATTACTATTTAACTGTTATATAACTGAAAAAGACGGCAAAAGTCTTAATATAAAATATAAATATAATTTTTTAAAGGATGTATTGATTTTATGGTCAAAGGTCAACACTATAAACACTGAAATCGAAACATCCAAACAGATCATCTGGAATAATTCAGGTATAAAACATATAAATAAAAATGAGTTAGTTTACTATAACACATGGTTCAGTAAAGGAATCCTGTAAGTAGAACACATTTTTGACTTCAGACACAAAATATTTCATAGTTTTGAGCAGATGAAATTTCTATATGATATCCCTAATGGGGACTACTTAAAATATTATACTCTCATTAAAAACGTACTGAAAGAATGGAAAACACAAATGCAAAACGAAATTATAACATATCACCCACCAAAGTACCTAATCGATAGACTAAATGGAAAAAGCAAATTAAGTAAGATTGCATATAATTCACTAATCAAAACTAAACTACCAACAGAACCAACATACAAACGAAAATGGAATCTTAGGTTCACCAAAGAAGACACAGAATGGGTTAAAAATTTTCAACAAACGTATATTATTACAATAGACACTAAACTTAGTGAATTTCAATATAAATACCTCATGAATATAATACCCGACAATTCATTTTCAAGTGCTATATAACCCAGTCCAGCTTATGTGATTTTTTCAATAGACAACCAGACTCTAAATACCATATGTTCTGGGAATTCCATATTGTACAAAATGTTTGGACTGAAATGAGGTCATATCTAGTACAAAAACTTTCAAAAGATTTAAATATCACATTTCAAAATATTTCAGTTTGCTACGTTATTAAGAATACAGAAGAAGATAATCTTATTTCTAACTATATTATATTGCTTTCAAAATAGTTCATATTTAAATGTAAATGCAATAAACACACACCGACAATCCAGTCAGTTAAAGAATACATTAACTATCAAAAAACTAGAACAAACAACCGCACTATTCAAAAACAAACTACAAATCTGTAACAGAAAATGGCAGAAGTTTTCATAACTTGCATAACTCATAGTGATATTGTGTAAATTCCCCGAACCCATAACCATTTCTTATTATCTGTCTCTTACTTTCCTTTCTTGCTCTCTACAATCACAACCTCTCTTCTAAGCGACTCTCCTCATAACTCATCCCCTTCCCCCATCTATACTACAAAAATCAAAATGACATTAATGAATAATATCAATAAATTTCACAGAATTTAATTTGACAAAATGGTTTGTATATTTTGTATATGTTCAGCTGTATTATATGTCTTATGAAAATAAACGAGGCGTTAAGCCTCTCATCACTACCATTGCCCATTTCTCAATGCAATATGAACCGCCTTTAGGCTGCTGTGTATCCGCATTCAAGTAGTTCCAGAAAATGTCCACATTCGTAATACTGCTACATATGTTTCTCCAAATTTTTAAACTGATTTAATTCAATCAGCAACATTTGTTTATTCTAAGATCAACACTTATTGTGAAACTGTTCGTTAAATCGATATTTTTGCAGATAATCACTACACCGGGTCGATATCGAACTTGTTTCGTAATATGAAAATGACGTGTTCATCAAATGTCCCGGCTGCATAGGTATTTTTAGAAACTTCAGACCAGGGTCACGTGATGGTTTTATAAATGAATCGTATAGGAGAAACTTCAGATCAGGGTCACGTGATGGTTTTTTCAATGGATCGTATACTATCGTCTGCAAAGTACTGTTATGCAATCGTATGGTGTGGCTACACTAGCCGCTTTCTATAGATGTCTCACGCTGTGAGGGAAGTGATTACAATACGGTTCTGTAGAATCTGATAAATAGGCGCGTAGTATTATTTTAAAGCCACTTTTGATATACGCATTCAATACACGTATTACATATAAATTAATATGCCCCTTTTCACAATTATTTAGATACCCAACATGCCTATATAGTCACATATGCCTATTTTGACATTCAAGACAAGATCGGCAGTAAAAAACGAACATTAAACGTGTAAAGTCTGTTTAAACTTTAGTAGCAGCACATCAGCACTCTCAGTGCTTTGATTTTACTATGCGCTGTAAAGTGCCCTTTTCTTTTCTAAGTTTTTTCAAGTTACACTTCATTTTATAGCATCTCTTAATTCGATCGATTAACAAAGTTGTTTCAGATTTAATTAATATCGTTTTGGTATGTGTAAATTATATGTATATAAAATTGTGAGTTTAATGTACAGGGTGATCATTAATATATGGTAACATAATTTTTTTGTCAGTTGTTAAGATAATATATATTGTTATATACCTTTGATTAACATACAAATGTACATATGTAAGTTTTATCGAAACCAAAATTATTTTCAAATGTCATTTACTTTTTTAACATCATAGGTTCGAAACGTTTCCCCTTAGTCTGCAAAACTGCAAAACCAGTCCTAAAATACGTCGAAAATGAGCAATTGAAACCTTGCATGTTACACTGCCGATACTACAAATTCCACAATGTATTGAAGTTTTCAAACAAATATTGTTTCTGGTTTTGGAGTATTCATTCCTGTCCCTAGGCATCCACATTAAAAGAAACCCAAAGAATTTAAGTCTGGTGAGTGTAGAGGCCAAGTAACTGTATGGTCTTCGGCGAAATGATTCAGTGGCCAAATGTCTTGAAATCACTGAAAATGTATGGCAGCATCAAGGACGATATGGACGGTCACCTTCATATAATATGCATTTATTAGTCATTTCCAAAACAAAACTTGGGCTTATTTGCTTTATAACAAGGGTCAAACCACTTCTCTATCATTAAATCTGACAAAGTTATTAAAGTTATTTATGTTTAAGAAATAAAAATCTGTTCGCGTATAATGTCAGTGAATAAAACACGAGCAGGAGTTCGAATGCGGAAAAATTAAATCACGAGTACGTAGCACGAGTGATTTAATTTTCCGAACCGAACGAGTGTCCGTGTTTTATTCACCGACAAAATACAAGAACAGAGATTTTATTTCGATTCTAAATACGATAATATCCCGTACTATTTAACTGCGCGTATTCCATTTTCACCCGTTTGACATTGAACATAATTCCATGCTGAGACTGAGTGGCTTATTAGCTGGAACAATTACCTCCCTCGTTAATGTAAACGACCTTCGTAATTTTCTGAAGGAAATAACACATTTTGACAATGAAACAATTTTAATAACACGAGTATAGGGTATCTATTTCATGAAATGAAAAATATAACTGAATTGATGATCAGATTTTTAATGAAACTCAGTTTCGAGAGTATATTGGAGTTTCTAAAAATAGATGCGTCATAGCTGAGCCACTGGATACTCATGGTATTTGCCTTGCCATCGCGACTCGTAGAAGTTTTACTATAAAGTTACGTTCATTCATTCACAAATATGTCACGTGATACGGGGCGTAAATAGTAACAGCCAATTTGAGAGGTATATGTATATGGAATAATCCGCGGATCGTGTTAGAATACCATATAGTAATGATCACCCTGTATTCATGCGATTTTAGTCATTTTACATACTTTGTGAGTCTCTTGTAATTCTATATAGAATGGCCATATACATGTACATGTTTTATCTGTGATAAAATGTTTTATAATAATTATCATGTATATATATAGATGAGACTTAAATAAAATAAACTTACTTAAAACCTAGACTTGTAGTGTGAAGAAAATTTTTTGGTCATACAAAATATCTCTATACATAGTTAAGTTCGGGCCAATAGATACTATCAAAATATATCTGGCATGGTTTTGCTCTGGTGCGCAACGCGAATATTAATGTGTAAATAAAGTCAGTATTTATTATTATGTCGAGTTTTTGCTGACGAATAGAGACATCCTCTGTTATTGAGAATACCAAATCCGTAATTATATAACTGTTAAATAAAGCTCACAACCGCTGTCAAGCATAAGCATGTAGTCCTTATTTTCGTTCCAAACACTTAATATGAGAACGTAACACGGTCTACAAGTAATTTTTTAGGTTTTTTACATAAAAATGGCTTAAATAATCCATTTTATCCAATAGTGATACATACCTGTAATTAAAGTAACTAAGGCACTGATACTGCAGATGAAGTGATGTAAATTTGGTTTGTATTGTAATGGTTTTAGGTTCTTGTTAGACTAGTTCAATTGAATATACAAATGTATATAATCATGACCCTGGTAAAACAAAGAAAACTATATAATTAACAAATACTAAATACGCTCAAAGAGAATAAAAAAATGACATTAAAAATGTTTTGATGAATTCACAACTTCTTTGATGGGTTGAACTTGAATCTCTCATTTACAATTTCTGGGCTTTACCATATGAGCTGTATACCTAACTATATCTCCAGTGCGATAAATTGCAATGCAAAAACAAACACAAAATCCGCTATATTTATCGTTTTTGAATATTTAGGAGCATGCAAACTTTATATGTTGTGCCAAATGTTTGAATGCTTTTATTGGCAAATAATATGGTCCTTGATTTTAATCCATAACAAAAATAAAGGCAATTTTGTGTTTGTTTTTGTACAGCAATTTATCGCGCGTTTGTTTTTGTACAGCAATTTATCGCGTGTTTGTTTTTGTACAGCAATTTATCGCGTTAGAGTTATACTTGCAATTATTTAGTGCTATAGTCGGACAAACATAAATTGGCCGGGCTAAATTTAGCGCTAGTAAATAAACACATCAATGACCTTCACATCTAATTAATCAAAGAATTTGATAGGCATATTACATTTGTGTACGCAGGTTCGAATCCTCGTTTTGTCTTTGTTTTTTATCATCATATGGTTATTTCTTTTTCTTATCATTCTTAAATTACAAAAGATAAAAAAAGAAAAAAGTAAATATATAGATTATTAGACTTAATGCAAAGATATTTTCTAGCCGAAAAGTCATAAACCGTGATTCGAACTCGCGCGTAATAAAAACGTAATTTTGTTGTGACTCGACCTTGCTCTATACTGACTGAGCTATTTTCTCATCGGCTTTTGTTTAAGAAATAAAAATCTGTTCTGAAGGAAATACCACATTTTAAACATTGAAACAATTTTAATAACACGTGTATATGGTATCTATTTCATAAAATGAAAAATATAAATGAATTGATTATCAGAAGCTTTAATAAAACTTGGTTTCTAGAGTATATTGGAGTTTCTAAAAATAGATGCGTCATAGCTGTAACACTGGATTCTCGTGCAACTCGCCTTGTCATCGTGACTCGTAGAAAATTTTACTATAAAGTTTACGTTAATTCATTAATAAATATGTCACGTGATACTGGGCGTAAATAGAAACAGCCAATTTGATAGGTATGTAGTATGGGGGGAATAATACATTGTTAGGTCCGCTCTATATTTAAACGATTAATCCGCAGATCGTGTTAGAATATGAAGTTAATA
This sequence comes from Spisula solida, assembly GCA_947247005.1. Classification (NCBI taxonomy): domain Eukaryota; kingdom Metazoa; phylum Mollusca; class Bivalvia; order Venerida; family Mactridae; genus Spisula; species Spisula solida. The sequence continues at coordinate 38,049,801 of OX365959.1, read as the reverse complement.
CTAACCTTATTAGTTCACTTCAGGTGCAAAATGTAAATAAAGATTGTTTATGTTCTGGTACTATTTATAGCCCGGCCAATTTATCTTTGTCCGATTATAACATTATGTTGCAATTAGTCACGCATGCCGATAAGGCCAACCAATTTAACAGCATGGATAACTGTCTATGTTAAATGGTAAATTTCGTCGTTGAATAAAATGGTAAAGGATTAGCTGCACAAGACAGTCTTACAGGTCTGAAAGGTTAACAAATACAAGTCCATATTAAGCCTGTATTTCAATAGTTATTACTTAGTAATACATGGTATTAAATGAAACGCACAAACAACTAACAATAACATTCTTTTTAAGTTATCTGCAATCAATACCATGTATGGCACATTATCAAGCACGAACTGTAGTTGTATACCGTACTTTGGGATATTTTTGTGTGGTCAAAATTTCGCCATTTTCATCCTAAACGTAGTGGTTTTACTTTGGTGCGTTTAATTTTCGCCACTAAGCATGGGTGGCGAAAATTTAACGAATTTTGAAATTAAAACAGACAGTAATTTTTATTCCGTGAACGTCAGTGAAGAGATTTTTCCAGCGAGGTACAAATTCGTTTGTAAAGATTTGGTAGTCAGAATTCAGGTTCAACGAGGGTACCCCTCTTATTAGCGCAGTCTACATGAAAATAAAATCTTGGTTTTCTTACGTAAACAATCGTACTTTCGATTTGCATCAGTTGGAAAAAGTAAATTTCTTTTACTTACTGAAACTTGTAATAATATAGAATTCCAATTAATTCCTGATACAAATCATAAAAGTATATCATAATAGTAAATAATGTGTTTCACTGTATCATCTCTAGCAATCAATTAAAATGTCCTGTCACTTCTGCACGCACGTGGTAAACTCACAATATTTTGTGTAAGTTAATCTATTTTTAGACATGTCTAAATATTCATCAGTTTCGACTACCAGTACTCTCAAAAAATCTTGAAAACAATATTAAGGCCCTATTCATCTATTGATCTCTCGGCATCGGCATGGTTGATAGAAGATATGGTATAGAGGATCTTGTATGAGTGTTCATTACATATGCATTTTATTAAACGAGTGGACAAAACAATATGAGACGAGGCTTTGCCGAATGTCATATTGTTTATGTCGAGGAGTTTAATAAAAGCGTATGTAATGCGCAATAATGTACGATTCTATTGATCTCATAACGTTTTTTTCGTACAAAATATTCTGCATATGTTTTAGCGGGACAATAAGCGCGACGTCTTTACGACGTTAGTATTATCCTAACGTCATGGGCCGATCGAAGCTAATGATTGGCTAACGTCACGTCAGGCACATTTAAATATATATGGCGAACTCTGGGAGTGCCGAACGATATTTCCGGCACGGCTTTACGGAATTGTGGACCGCGGGTTATGTGATAAAAGTAATTATTTAATGCTAGCAGATGAGATATGGAGTTCTATCAGTGAAATAAAACCTATATCATTCACTAGTTATCACCTACAATGTGACTGATATAAGCTCCGCCCCCTCACAGGGACTACTTTAATATTACCCAAAACTCAACACTAAACTGTCCGTAACATTTTTATTACTGAACGGATACATGTCATGTGGGGTTCATATTCTTAGTTAGACCATTTCCTACAAGTTAGTGTATGAATTCTCAAAAAAGACGTTTTCGCATATTCACCATAATCCAAGATGGCGGATTTTGAATTGAAAAATATTAATGGAATAACATATTCATACGCAGCCTAACCACAGTGGCAATTTGGCATAACTAGTACCAGTTTTGACACCAGAAAATATTGAATTTTATCACTACACGATGAGATATAAACCATATTCAATCAAAACAAACAAATATCCTCTATATATAGTGCGCCAAGGATAATAAGAAAGCCGGGAAAATTTGTTATCACATAAATACCGTGATTTTCCATGCGAGAACAAATGATGGAACAATGTTCTCCTCCAACACGTGTGATAACAAATGCGTGACGTCACCAATTTTTCAGTGCGAAAACACAATGTCGTCAGTTTTGACTCGGTAACTATGGTAATATGATGAAAATAATCTACCACTCGTTGTCTTTGGGATCAACATTTCTTAAAATCGCCACGACAAAATTTATTAAGCTCGCCAAAGGCTCCATGCCGCTAAATTATACCTGATATTTTGTTGAGATTTTGTTCAATTTAGCGACTGGTTCGACACCCATCCATGTTACAAACATTTAAAAGTTTTTATCTTTTTTACAATTACCTTATTTGGCATTTGTAACTGTATAATAAAAATACACACGTAGTAAGGTATGTAGATTTATATTTGTGTGTTATGTTTTCATTCTTTATCTATCAATTTATATTTTCAATTATTCTATTCTATCTACAGTACAATAATCATACTTTTATATTATACATTGTATATTCACTGCAACATAAACAACTTATCATTTGAAGTATTGATTCATTAAAGCAGTAGTATAATGTAAGGTTTTATAACACGGATTACATGTAATACAAAAACAATTAAATTGTGGGTATCGAACCTATAACTCAGAATAAAATTGAGACTTGTAGGAACTGTGCTTATCCACTACACTAAATGGCCTTTGATGTATGGAATGCGCTTTGAACGCAATTTGATATCGAAACCATTGAAAGTTTACCAGTCAGACGAGTTTATGGTTATAACGATTATCGTTTGACTTTGAACGCACTATAGGTTATGCAAGTTTTTGTATTCTAAACAATGAATTTATCCGATTAGAGGTAAACTAAATAAACATTTTGGGTTTTACAGTTGTAATATTGTGCTCCCACGATAATAAGAAAGGCGGGACATTAAGGTACTAGTATATTCCACAAAGGTGATTTAATCAGATGTGCACAATTTGTCATTGCTGTTTTGAGTACAATACTGACCTTATCTGGTTTTTTTAGTGGTTTGTAAAACCAATTTTGCAACAGTTGAAAAAACCGATTCATGTTTGTAAAGATCACGTTATCCTGGGAGCACTATAGATACACAACATGAAAGCATAACTCCCCTGTTCAAAAGACGAGTCCGTGTCTGAATTACCCAAGTTAAATATATACTGATAGTTGTAGGCGAGTCATTAAAGCTGAAAAATAGGGTCAACCTCAACCTAATTGCAACACAAAGAATTTGTACTGTTTCGTAACATTCGTAACTTTGTCACTTTTATCAATAACACATTGCCAATATGGCAAAACATTAAGTGATAAACACAGTTCAAAATTCCAGCATCATAATTGTGATTATTTATTTTAATACACTGAGTTACCTCCCTTGTTTTTAATCACGTGTTTTGGTATATTAGCACACAGTGAACAAGGATTTCAACGTGTTCATAGAGAAAGATTTACATGCTGACCCCAAATGACAACTCATGTGTCCCATAGTCAAGGATAATGGATCTGCATACACTACTGGTCATCATGTTCAGCAAACAAATTCGCTTTAGGGCTCATATCCGAGCTATATCTAGTATTATCATATCCAAATGTAGTTTTGGCCTGTCTAAAAATAGCCATATTTTGTTCAACATTAGTATCATCATGTCCAAAATAATTAATGTGGTATTGGCCTGTCTAAAAACAGCATTATTTTGTTCAACAATAGTATTATCATGTCCAATTGTGATATTGGCCTGTCTAAAAACAGCATTTTTGTTCAAAAGTAGTATAATCATGTTCAATTGTGGTTTTGACCTGTTTAAAAACAGCCTTATTTTGTTCAACAGTTATATCACCATGCCCAAATGTGATCATGAATTGTCTAAAAACAGCCTTATTTTGTCAAACGTTATTAGGAGATTTTTTTAACCAGCGAAGCTGAGAATGGCTTTTTCCTTAATCAGCAGCCTATAAATGTCGTACAGGCCGTACCGATTGTCTTCCCGGCAATCGTAACTACTCGGGTCTTTCCGTCATCGGTCGAAGTTTCGTCCCACTAATAGCTGAAAAGGTAGTGAGTTCTAGTTTCTGGATTGGCTCCCACCGTCCACTACGTTACAATGGAATGCGACGGGATACAAGACTCTTCCCGTCCCATCGAAGTTCAGAAGTGACGTGCGAGAGTAGTTATGATTGGTAGAATAGCCGATTGGTAGATCTACGAGGAATTCTTGTAATCTCAAATTAGTTGAATACCGTTAATTCCTAGCTTATAAATTTATTTTTAAATATTTAGAATTTCTTAAATTGTGTAAATTTACGAATACGCTTAACAAAATATTAAAAATCGTTACCGTGGCGATAGCCCGTGTTAGAGCAGAAGTAGTTTTTCGCGTGAGTTCAAGCGTTTTTCGGATCTGGGTGTGTTTGGTTTGTTTCGATAAAATCTTATTTAAAATAGCCGGTAATCACTGATTACACATCGAAGTACTTGTTTTAACAAGGAAAGCTACAGTGAGTGTGCCAATAACGAATCAGTACCAGTAACGATATTGGAAACCCGAAAGCCGTTTACATATAGAAGTAATAATTAAATAAATCGCTTTAACTTTTTTTTACGTTTAACACACAAACTTTGTTGCTTTCACAATTGTTTAATTAATTTATCTGCCTTCTTACGAATATTTTTTCATTAATTTAAAATAATGAATCAATGGTTCTACACAAATTTAAAAACTGCAACATTTCGTCTTCATAACGGCCTTTACTTTCTATTGAAAACACGATAAAAATGCCAATTTTGTTTCAAATTTACACTATTTTGTTAAAATGTGACAATAAATGTTACTATGATATTATCTTGGTAATTTCTTTTTCTTTTAAGATATATAAATATAATTAAGTTTAATAGCTATCTTTGCGGTCCTATTTAAGTTTTAGTCAACTGACATTTCAATTTAAATAAGAATTTATCGTCTCGGAAGTACTCGGCATTTAACGTAGACTGCCGAAGATTCTGATTCTATTACGACCCTGTTAATAATTTTATGACATCCCCCGCTGTGAATAACTTGTATACTTCGCTGTAGGGTTTTAATTGCTGATCATTTATAAAGCCGATATTTTTGTTTTCAAAACTTTGATGTTAGTACGATGGGATTGATACTGCCTTTTTTAATATCTCATTTGATAGTACGTATTTCTTCTTGTATTATAATTGTTATTGAACTATGTAGAAAATACAACTACTTATTCTTATACAAAAGTGCAGAATAACTTTTAGCATAATATATTCTGACTATTTACTTTAATATATTTAGCCACCAAACATTCGGGAAAATTGTTACAGTGTTTATATTATATACTAGTGTATTTTTCTTCATTAATTTCTCATCAATGTACACTTATGTAAAACGTGATATTACGCCACTTACCCATAATTGGGGAAAGCATTTTGTACTCAATCTCTTTCTTTACTAATATTGTTATAAAAATTTATCCGTACACATTTAGGGAAATGGTCTTCTGCACATTTTTCTTAAATCAGAATATATAGAAATAGAACAGGCCTTTCATTTCTTAGGCATTGAGTCTATTTGGTTCTAGTACAGGCTTACAGGCTATTGGGTTCAATTTACATGCATTTTCACAAATGTTAATGTTTTTTATAAACTATATATGTATACACAATAAATACTCCTAATTACTGTTAAAATAACCGATGTACTTTGTATCGAATGGTGATTTAGCAATAAATAGGAAGCAGGTGTCATAAATTTTACAACCTCTCATTGTTCCCTAGGTTAATTTGATTTAGATTCAAAGCACTCAATCTGGTTCACTTGAACGCTGTCATTTTCCGTGTAATAAGTCTGATTATATAAAACGTCTTTTAAACACAGATGATTTTAAAGTCGGTCATCTAATGGAATAACACATGTTTTTCTGCATTTATATTATCAATTTGAATTTTTATGTTTCATTGTAGTATTTAAAGGAGCATATTATCGAATTTTTATTGAAATACTTGTGGATATTTGTTCAACATGATTGAAGTTGAGGAAATGATATTATTTTGCCTACACCAGGCTGCTAACGTTCAACGTGCAATATATTTATTAATGTAAATCTCTTTTCATTGTTTTATTCAGGGAAGCTATCTAAATATAGGGTCCCCAGTTTTATTATGATACGCGCAACGAAATACCTACCAGGATGTATCATACGAATCGTGTTAAGATTATTTAAATCCTCATTATGTAATATTCTAGTTTAATAAATTGTATTCATGCTATCATTACACTCTGAAAGAACGTTAACATTTATTTTATGAAACAACTATGTTTTAAATTAAATACATGTACTACATACATGCAAAAGTAGACTAAGCTTAATTGATAAAAAGTAATATATAACAAAGTAATTTATAATTATTATATTGAAATCATATTATGGTACAAATTATGGAAATCATATTTATGAAACAACTATGCTTTAAAGTAAAAACATGCACTATAGTGCGGCCAAGATATGATGGCACAATAACATTGTGTAAACGTCACTGGTTGGATTAGTCCATATCAAAACGCGGGTAAGTAAATAAATCACGATCATCTAAGCGCTTGTTCAGTTATTTTAACTTATTTAATTAAGGACGAAGAAGGTTGTGCTTATTATATAATGTGGTGGTAACGTTTCTAATCTCAACGCAGACTGCCCAGGTTCGAATCCCATCAGAATCTTTTTTTATTTTTATTCTGTTTCGCGATTTTTTCCGCACACTTTTCACAAAACTGTATTTGTATTCGTGGGTGTAATACTGCACATTATTTAATTGAGCTTTGGCTAAACGTATCGTTTTAACGCAGCAAGCACGATACATTGTGTCTAATGTATTAGACTGCTGCACACGAGAGGCATCAATTGAACTGCCAGTGATTCCGTTGTCCTATCCAAGGAAACAAACTACCGCGATGACAGGGGTATCAGAAAGGACGGTTTCAAGCATAAAGGCGAAAACATTGCACAACGGTGTAAGAAAATCAAGAAGTAACAAAATGTCAATGGATGTTTTTGATTATGGTGATAATGACAGTGATTATGATGAGGCGGATGGTTATAGTGATGATGATTTTGCTGATTTCTAAAATGATTCTGACACAAACACTGCTGATGAACAATGTTAATTCATATAATTTATATATACATGTACATGTATACGTAGATAATATTATTTTTTAATTGATTGTTCTAGATAAATATAATAAAATATTATATAGTAAACAATAGAAAAGAGAAAGTATACGAATGAAAAAAATGTAACAAGATAATCAACGTGCAACGGGATATACTAAGAAAAAGAGTTTACAAGAACTGAAGAATACAATGTATTACCAAAAAATGCACAAGAGTGAGATTCGAACCAGTAACCTCCTTCCTTAATATTGTGGTATTTCCTACGCTTTTCCGACTGAGCCAGCGAGGCCCATGTAAAAACCTCTCGTATATTTGCTCATATTGCCTAAACGTAAAACGAAACATGCATGTGTAATTGTTATTGTGCCATCATATCTTGGCCGCACTATACATACATGCAAAAGTAGACATAGCTTAATTGATAAAAAGTAATATATAAAAAAGTAATTTATAATTATTATATTAAAATCATATTATGGTACAAAGTATCTTTATGATATTTAAATTTTATTTATTTTTCAAACATTACCATTTAAAAAAAACCTCTCTCAGCAAATACAAATTATCTGTACTTGTACAAAAATGTATATTTATATAACTCCCTATATACATGTATATATATATAATATAATAATATTGATCTTTATTGTACATAGCTTGTGGTTATCTTACCCAAGTGGCTGCTTTCAATTCTGAAGGTCCAGCTTATACACGCTATCCGGGTATTGGGTTGAAATGGTTTGAATACTAAATATTTTTGCTGTCTCGATGTGGAATCCCACTAGACCGACTTGTTGTCTCCGATCAGCAGCTTTTTTTATTTCTCGTCTTTAACATAGTATACAGCTATACACAATACATAATATACAAACAATTTTGTCAAAATAAATGTGAAACTAATTCACGACTCTTTATGATATTATTCATTAATGTCATTATGATTTTTGTAGTATATATAGGGGAGGGGGAAGAGTTATGAGGACAGTCGCTTAGAAGATAGGTTGTGGTAGTAGAGAGTAAGAAAGGAAAGTAAGAGAAAGATAATAAGAAATGGTTACGGGTTAGGGAAATATCACTATTTGAGTTATGAAAGTTATGAAAACTTCTGCCATTTTCTGTTACAGATTTGGAGTTTGTTTTTGAATAGTGCGATTGTTTGTTCCAGTTTTTTTTCGATAGTTAATGTATTCTTTAAATGACTGAATTGTCGGTGTGTGTTTATTGCATTTACATTTAAATATGAAACAAGCAGTATAATATAGTTGGTAATAACCCATCTTCTTCTGTATTCTTTATAATGTTGCAAACTGAAATATTTTGAAATGTGATTTTAAGTCTTTTGAAAGTTTTTGTACCAGATATGACCTAACTTCAGCCCAAAATTTTTATACAATATGGCATTCCCAGAACATATGGTATTTAGAGTCTGGTTGTCTATTGCAAAAATCACATAAGCTTGACTGGGTTATATGACACTTGTGTAAAAATGAATTGTCGGGTATTATATTCATGAGGTATTTATACTGAAATTCTCTAAGTTTAGTGTCTATTGTAATAATATTCGTTTGTTGGAAAATTTTAACCCATTCTGTGTCTTCTATGGTGAACCTGAGATTCCATTTTTGTTTGTATTTTGGTTCTGTTGGTAGTTTAGTCTTGATTAGTGAATTATATGCAATCTTACTTAATTTGCTTTTTCCATTTAGTCTATCGATTAGGTAGTTTGGTGGGTTGTATGTTATAATTTCGTTTTGCATTTGTGTCTTCCATTCTTTCGGTATGTTTTTAATGAGGGTATAGTATTTCAAGTAATCTCCATAAGGGATATCATATAGAAATTTCATCTGCTCGAAGCTCTGGAATCTTTTGTGTCTGAAGTCAAATATATGTTCTACATACAGGATTCCTTTACTGAACCATGTGTTATAGTAAACTAACTCATTTTTATTTATATGTTTTATACTTGAATTATTCCAGATGATTTGTTTAGATGTTTGGATTTCAGTGTTTTGGGTGTTGACCTTCGACCATGAAATCAATATATCCTTTAAATTTTTGAATTTATATTGAGACTTTTACAGTCTTTTTCAGTAATATAACATTTAAATAGTAATAATCCTCTATACGTTTCTAATTCGCTCTTGTAATGCGTTTGAATTAAAAATTCTTTTTATCCAGTTTATATTTAATGAATCTAGAAAACATTCCATGTCTATTATTTTTAGACCCCCGTCTTTGTATTCTTGAATTATTTGTTTACGTGATATTTTATCAGGTTTTGAATTCCACAAGAAATCAAAGAAAATTGTATTGATCAATTTTATAAAATGTGCTAGTGGGTTTTGTAACACAGTTAGGGGATAAATTAGCTTTGGAAGAACAAATGTTTTTAGAACTGCTATTTTTCCAATGAGTGTTAAGTTCCATTTTTTCCATTGTTTTAGGACATTTTTACAATCTATTATCTTATTTGCTACATTTAGATCATACATTGAAGATAACTTATTACTGAAGGTAATTCCTAACGTAGTTGACTCCGACGAAGTCCATTCAAATTCGTTGTCAAAGACAATATCTGTATTTTTTTAGACTTCCAATGCGCAGGACTGAGCATTTGTTTCTATTAAGTTTAAGCCCAGATGTTTTACCAAAATCGTCAAGGGTTTTTATAAGATTTTTCGAAAACGTTCGATTTCCTTTAAGTAGACAGCTAGCATCGTCTGCAAAAAGAGTTTGTTTTGTGCTTTTATTGTTTAAATTAATACCTTCTATAGCATCGTTGTTTTCTATAGAAATAGATAAAAACTCGATACATAGGATAAAAAGATACGGTGATAGAGGACATCCTTGCTGTACACTACTCTTAATGTTAAAAAAGTAAGAAAAATGACCATTATTAGTTATACAGCCCTTCGCATTTGCATAAAAAACTTCAACCCTATGTATGAGCGAATCGCTAAAATTTAGTTCTTTTAAACATTTATACATGAATTCATGATTTAAACTATCAAATGCTTTTTGGAAACCAGAAAAGAATATGAGACCTGGTTCATCGTCAAGTTGCATTTTTTCTTTTGTTTCAATAATTGTTCTCACATTCTCTCCTATATATCTTCCCTTGATGAACCCAGTTTGGTTTTCGTTAACTATACTATCTATAACCTTTTTTATTCTATTAGCAATGACTTCTGAGGCAATTTTATAATCGACATTTAATAGTGATATTGGTCTCCAATGATTAATTGACAAAGGATCTTTATTCTTTTTTAATATTATTGTTATGATACTCTGGGTTTGAAGTTCTGTTAACTTCCCTATGTCGTAAGAGTAATTTAGTGAGTTAACTAGGAATGTTTTAATATCGTTCCAAAATATCTTATATAATTCGACAGATAACCCGTCTGAACCAGTGCTTTTGTTATTATTCATTTTTCTTAGTGCGATGTCACATTCATATTCTGAAATTATTCCACTAGTGAGCGTTTTATTATCTTCTGATAGGGTATTGTGTCCATTTGAGAAAAAAGTATTATTGTGGGTTAGACTTTCGTTAATTTTATATAATTCAGCATAGAAGTTTTTACAGTATGATAAAATATCATTGCTGTTTGTAACTATCGTGTCATTATCAGTTTTCAATTTGTGCATGGTTTTACTTTCAGCTATTTTGCGTTCCAGATTTGCAAAATATTTGGTATTTTTCCGCCCCTTGAATCCATTCGGCACGCGATCTTAAAATAATGTCTTTAATCTTTTCTTCAGTTATATCTTTTAATGTTTTTTGTTGGTTAAGTAGTTCGTTATGTAGGTTTTCATTACTTGGTTCAGAACAGATTTTACGTTCTAATCTTTCAATATGTTGTTGTATTTTTAATTCATTTTCTTTGTTTATTTTTGTAGTTTACTGGAATATCTAATGGCTTCGTTCCGGACTGTGTCTTTAACTAGTTCCCATAAACATTTGAGTTTGAATCCTTATTTATATTAGCTGTTTTATTAATTGCCTGCTTGACTTTTGTTTGGAAATCTGTATTTTACAATATTGAGTTATTTATTTTGAAGAATCCTTGTACACGTTCTGTTGACGCAAGTTCAAGATCAAAATTTAATGTAACAACGGAGTGGTCGGCTTTAAAGCCCATTTTGATATAACAATCTTTCACATGATTTAAGATGTTGGACGAGACTAAGAAGTAATCTAGTATGCAATATATTTGTGGTTTATGATTAGATTGCCATGTAAATTGATTCAAATTGGGATGCTTTAGTCTCCAAATATCATATATATCATTATTTTCCATGATCTCTTGAATTCTTTTTGAACATTTCATGTGTGTGGTTTTGTTACCGTTTAGTTTGTCAATATTTACACCAATTATTGTGTTGAAGTCACCACTTATTACGTGTACAAATGTTTCATCAATATTATCTATAAGTATGTTTTCTAAAATATTTAATAGTTCCTCGCCATCTTTATTAGGTCCGTATATGTTCACGAGAAGTAGGCTTTTACCCTCGATCTCTATATTTAATGATTGGAGGCGTCCTTGTTTTGTATTCTTTATAGGACTTAAGTGTGAAGTTGATATTTTCATTTATGAATATACCTACCCCTGCGCTATTTGACTGGTTACCACTGAGGAATATATCACCTTTCCATTCCCTATAACATTCATCATAATTATTTGGTGTACAGTGTATTTCTTGTAAAAAACTTATTGCAAATTTATTAAGTTGCAACCATTCGAACAATTCGATTGTTTTGTTTTCGATGCTACACCCTTGACTTTAAGCGTACAGAACTTAATACTCATTAACTACAGTATAGTGTATAATTTATAATGAACAGTACTGTGCATAGAAATATAAACATTCTGTATTTGAAATGGAAGAATTTGTATTTGAAGTTATTCCCCTTAATTGTAAGAACTGAGAAGACGAGAGGAAAGGGATCTGGGAAAAGAAAGAAAGAAGAGGATATAGAAGGATTAAAGTTAGAAAAAATGCCTGTCGGACAGGGGTTGAAGCTTATACAGTCGAAAAGAAACATTACGTTTCTATTTGAAATCGTTTTTTTTATTTCTGATGGTCCGGCTCCGGACACGGTGATCCTGTACACGTCGAGTTGGTTTGACTAATGACAAGACATGCCAAATTGTATCACTTTTGAGTTTAGTTTTTCCGACTAAAATTTTATTGCAACTTTTAGAACTTAAAAAGTTAATTAAATGACTAACCACCCTGATATGTATCGTGTGTCCACAAAGAAAGAACATTTTTCTCGCAATGAGCACCAAAATATTCATAAACACAGCAATATGTGCATACGATTTAAACACAGCTTCATCGCAATTATGACCTCGATTTGAGCCATCTTGTTAAAGTTGTTTTCTTGTTTACAATAATTAATTATTTTCCTAGTCGTCTGTTCCTTATCAACCAATCATGATACTCTGGCATATGCGCGCTTCTTACAGACTGACGCAGTAAAAAACATGTAAGCGTCAAACCATACATGAGCTCGCTTGAAACTTAAAACTAGGTGAATTGAGATGATTTTTTATAAACTGCTAATAAAACATGCAGAAAATTTATTAACTTTTACTGCTTCTTGAACGATTCGTTAATCAGAGAATTCCGGTAAAATACGGAAATGGCCTTTAGAGACGAAGCTTACAGTAACTTCTTACATGAGACTTTCAGCTATGGCACATGCTGATTTATTTATCAATTAACTGATTTTATCACATACCCTGCGGTCCAGGACTGCCGTAAAGCCGTGCCGTAAATATCGTTCGGCACTCCCAGCACACTAACTATTTAAATTAGCTTGACGTGACGTTAGCCAATCCATGCATTGATCCGTCAATGACGTCAGGATAATATCCACGTCGCCATGACGTCGCGCTCATTGTACCGCTTGAATGTTGGCTGAAACATATGCAGCGCACATCTTTTGAACAGTAATAAGCGTTTTCTAAGGTTATGCGATAAATAGAATCTAACATTCGTGCTCATTACATACGAGTTTTATTAAACTCGTCGACAAAAACAATATGACACGAGGCTTTATCATTTTGTCCACTCGTTTAATAAAACTCGTATGTAATGATCATTCATGCAATATCCTCTATCTAACGACTACTTTTATCGGGTATTCGGCGATATTTGTCTACAGTTAAAGGTATGCTAAGTGTCCGGTTGTAGGCGCCAGCCAGTACAGGATTTAATTACTGATATGGGCGAATGCTGTTACATTATGATTATTAACCTTCCCGCAGATGGCTTTTACTTGGGGGAATCCCTCAAGTGTTGTTATATACCAACTTTAGAAATCACTACCTTTTTTACCCATGTAATTTCTTCACAGCCAATTCATCCGAGCAAAAAACGAGTTCCAGCTAATGTAAACCAAAATAAGAACATTTATTCCTAGCAATTGAATCATTTTTAATTTCTTTGTATTGCGAGAAATTTTGGAATGTTTCTTCCGTGGGTTAATGTTTCTGTGCGAATAAATTCCTACGCGCTGTAGAATGACTAATGGTTTTTGAGGGTCGATAAAAATGTCGCTGTTTCAGTACCTGGTTCAGCAGACGAAATTTACACTGTTTGGTTTCATAACACATTAATATTACAGTTTAGCACCAAACTCCAGTTATAATGTATTTATTGTTCACTATTTACTATATTTTCCATTGGCGTGTCTAAAAACAGTCTTATTATGTTCAACAGTAATGTCATAATGTCCAAATGGGATGTTGACTTGTTAACATGAAAACACTACTGCTTAACGTAATAAAACAGTGTTTACACAAGTCAATACCATATTTTGACATGGTAACTCTACTGTTTAACATAATTAGCCAGTGTGTAGACATAATAACACCACCATTAGAAGTGATAACACTACTTTTTCACTTATAATACTTTAGCACTGAGTCGACGAAATTAGTTACAATGTATTTTCTACTTTTAGACTGACAGATGCTTGGTATTGCACTGTTTCATACCAGTGTTCTACACAATGTTCATATAGGGCAAGATATACAACCGGCTGTGGATTGTTTTGGATGTGGAGATGTACGAAACACAGGTACTAGTGTCAAGCTTTAATTATTAAACGCTTCGATCATCTAAATTAAATTAATACATCAAAACTAAAAGTACCGAAAGTACAGTTAGTACAGATTACTTCTCAATTTTGATATGCAATGGTGTCAAGTTAATTGATTTTCTGAAAGTAAATGGCAACTACCCAGTTTTCCTGGTGAACGAAAGTTCCCTTACGTGTCTCGTCATATGGTAAAAAGGTTATATTAAGTCAGACAGGGAAGGCAGCATTCAACTTAACCAGCCAAGCACAGAAAACATTAAAAACACACAAAGCACAATGCCCAACTAAACAAGCGCAGATCCGCCCAAGTCCAAGCTGTCGAAAAGTATAATAAATTATAACTAGCTGAATGACCCAGTAGACAAGATTCAGCAAACAAAAGGCGGAATGCCTACGCTGAATGAACTACATAGTTTTAGCAGCCTTTAGTCTCAAAAGTTAAATAACAGTATTAAAACGTTGAAAGGCCCGTATAGTCGTATGACCTACTTTCAATTAGTAAAATGACGTAATTGAACAAATCGAAATAAAATTATGACGTAATGAACAAGTCATTAAGAATTGCAAGCAATACAGAAGTCCCCTACCGGTTAAAAGCCATATTCAATGTGTCTGTTGCCATAGCAACCACAATTCCCGTCAGAACCAAAACTGACGGACTGATGGCAAACCAATTGTCCCTTCCGGTCAAAAACCGGCAGGGGACTTACAACTACGTTAAATGACCTCAGGGGACAAAACTTAACTACGTTAAATGACCTCAGGGGACAAAACACTACATCCATAACTCCACAGCTGTACATAAACTCATGAACGAACCAGGTAGGATGCGAATCGTGGGAACGAAATAGTAAGAGGACAACCAGCAAATACGAATAAATAACTCCTAGCTCCATATAACTTTTGGCCCCGGTCAAAAAATTAAATACTGAGAAATTATGGCATATTATAGATTATTTAAAAATGAAAAACTCCACTGTAAACGGAAAGGGCGTTTAAATCCAGATACACACCCATATTATATTAATTAAACAAAATACGAAAAAAACGGAAGTAGCACGGCCCCCAACAGAAACCGCGGGACACGCGAGAACAAAAAGGCACAGAAAATAAACAACTTCACTCGAAAAGGCGCGGAACATGCCCAACATAAAAAACTAGCACAGGAACATGTAATACAAAACCGGGCATCCAATCCCGAAAGTCTGCTGCTTAAGTCAGTCAAACTAAAACGGAACAAGAGCCAGTTGGTAAACCAACATTTTCATTCGTAAATAGATCATTTTCATTAGCCTTCATGGTCTTTACTTGTATTAAAAAATAGTCAGTTTCTCTATTGATCTGCAAATAGTGATGTAACAGATATGTAACTTTGGGGAAATCGTCTTTGGCCTAAAATGTATTTTATGATTAAAATAAAACATTGCGCATCGTGTTATTCTGGCAAGATAATGCCCAGGATGATGTATAGACATTGTATTTCAGAACTGTTTACAAGTATTGTACAGATACATGCTACAAACAGGAGTGTTGTGCTGGTTATACTGGAACGTATTGTTTTACACGTAAGTTTTTGTAAACAACAATGACACGAAAGTGCAAAATGCAATTACAAACTAAAATTTGATAGAAAAGTCGAACACATATATTAAATAATATTTGATAAAATAGTTCACAATGCAACGCATAACATTTATTAGTCAGATGAAGTAATGTTATTGTGCATACTTGATATCATTCTTATAATGTGGGTAGTGTAGTCAATAATACTACGAGTAACTCCGTTGTAATAGTAAATTGTGTATTCAAATATTATTATTCTGATAGTTTAAACACCATTTATTGTCGTAAAATAATTCAAAACATGTGTTGGTTGATAGTGAGAACATTGTATAAACATATTTTGTATGGTAAACTACAAAAATCGTGTCTGTAGAATAAGTGAGTTGTATGGTTAATAAGAAAGTAATCATGCATTATTTACCTTTGGATGGACGCTAAATAATACATCGAGTTGTTTTTGAGGAGCTATAATTTATGACAGACTTGTTACATATATACTTACTTACTTAGTGAACTCATCGCATAAATTATTATTTTTCTTGGTTCTACATTATATAAACAAGTGCTAACTACGTAGTTTTTGAACATCCTTCGTATACGAATAACAATACATGTAGCAACGGAATAACAATCTTGTTCCTCTCGTGTTCACTAACGGTTTCCCATACGCATTTATCTAGCTATATGTTTTGGAGAGACAACCTGTCCCAATGGAGGAAGATGTGCTTCGCCTGGTCAGTGTGAATGCATTGTAGGGTTTTCTGAACCACGTTGCACAGGTATGTCAGATACATCTCCTGTTTAACGCCGTTTCTAAACGGTTAGATAGTCCTATCACGGTATGAATCCCGATACATCGCTTTTCAGTTCCGTGAGTGAATTGTTCTGTTTTCATATGGCTCTGACGGAACTGAAAACCCATATGACACTCGGACGGAACTCCGGAAATATGGCATCTGAGTTCTGTCCGAGCGTAATATCGGTTTCCAGTTCCGTCAGAGCCATATGAAAACAGAACAATTCTCTCACGGAACTGAAAAGCGGTGTATCGGGATTCATACCGTGCCTGTACAGCAGCAGATTCACATTACCCGTTCTTCTTAGCTGCACCATAACTTCTAAAAGGAACCCGCAACATAACTAAACGTCGAAGGAAATCAACATTATCAAATTTTCATGTGAAAACATTCACAACCAGTTAATATATTTATCTGAATGAAAATGATGTTTTTTATTTAACCTACATGTATTAAGCAATATGATTTTGTGTCGTAATGGTTAAGTTTACACTTTTGAGCATTACAGTGTTTCCACATTTTGTTACGATGTGTCTTTAAAAAACATTTTTAGAGTTTATTTGGACCTGTCAAAATGCAGATAACGTCATGGTAGCAGCACACTGTAGATTAATATTCTCAAGAAAGCAGCGAGTATTACTAATAGTGTGTAGCTACTGTATAATTATGTTAATTTTGTGAGATCCAAACAACTTCACATCATATAATGCTCATATTGTTAATATGTTTTGTCAGATATCAACGAATGTGCTACTTCAACTCATGGTTGTCAACATCGCTGCGTGAATACACATGGTTCGTATCAGTGTACATGTAATGCCGGGTACTCTCTAGACTACAAACTACATAACTGTACTGGTGAGAATTTGTATTTATTATGGGCATATAGTGTTCACCCTGTCCGTGAGTGTGTTAGTGTTTGTGTTCGAAAATTGTGAAATCGTGGCTGCTCTGTAACTTTGCCATTTCGTTTTGGATATGTATAATATGTGGTAGGTCCCTATCTCAAAGGTCAAGGTCACACTTAGAGGTCAAATGTTAAAAGGCTCAAATAGGTATGTAATTCGTGTCCGCTCTGTAACTATGTCATTTCTTATTGGATATTTATTTTAATTGGTTCAAATGTTCACCACATCAAGACGATGTGCCATGTGCTACGCACTCGTGATTTAATTTTTTTCGCATCCGAACTCCTGCCCATGTTTTATTCACCGACAAAAAACGCGAACAGATTTTTAATTCTTAAGTAACATTTTAAACAAACCATAGGTGGCCGCATAGTTTTTCATCTTTTGGTAGTTCGTATGATTTAGGCTTCCAAAAAACTATAATGGTAAAAATCGATACGACCACCTGTGGTTTATTTAACGGTATATGATGTTTGTACACGCTACCGGGGGATTAAACTCCCAAAATATTAGTTTGGCCAACTTAAAGAATGTTAGTTTATTATGTATTTGACTATTTTTATGCTATCAGTTTCTTGATAGGGGGGTTAACTACCGAAATGTAAGGTGGCCAACTAAAAAAAGTGTTAGTTCACCTTTTTATTACTGAAAGCCATTATTATACTCAATCAAATTAACAACATGGACATGCCGTTATAATCTTTAAAACATATTGGTTTTTCATAGACTTAATCTATTATCACAACGTTTCAAGTAATCGACTTCAAGAAATGTATTTTCTGATATCAAACAATTTGTTCTTGATATAAAAAATTTGATTTCTTGGTATCAAAATATCATTTCTTGTATCAACTGACTTCGTGAAAACATAAATTCCTATAAACTTGAATGTATGTCAAGTTTTATTTTGTTTAAATGTCGAATTTTACATTTAAAAAACAACAAACGCGTATCTTTATTGTCACAAAAATGTATATTTTCTTCCATAGCTTTCAAATTAGGCACATTTGTTACTATTCACCCTGAATATTACCGTAATTTATCAGACCTTTTGTTTGTGATCTTTTATTTATTTAGTCTCGTTCATTTACAAAACTCACGCGCAACATATACGTACTGAATGCGACTGGTCACATAACATTATATTTAGTTGACCTAACATATTGGAAAATAATTCGCCAGTGGCGCGGTCACATGTTATATAAACTGTTAGATAAACCACAGGTGGTCATATCGATTTTTTTCAATCATAGGATATTGATAGCCTATATAATATCAAATACTTTATGATACAAAATATGCGGTTACCTTTGGTTTGTTTAACTTGTGCATGAAGTCGGTCAACTGGACATGTTTAATAAGCCTCTGAGAAAACCGCTCGACATAATTCGTTAATTCAGTTTAATTTGTCAATCTAAGTTTCAGTTCGTACAACCACAGTATGGACTTTATATCATCTGTATACTATTCCATTTAAGTAGTTAAAACTATGCAATATAATTTAAATTTAATTGATCTATAATTAGGATGGACATATATTGAAATACATGTAATTTAAATTTTTGTGACAAACAATATGATAAGATTGATAAAGTGTACTGATGATAGCGACTGTGTGTAAAGCAGTAAATACCGGATACCGATACTTTAGAAATATTCAGATCGATAACAGTGGTGAAAGCTACGCTGACCGAAATGTATCGTACGCCCTATCCCGTTTCAGTGAATAAATATGATCGTGCACCCTATCTTTCATGCAAATTGTCTGTTCTATTGTTCAGAAACGTACCAAATATCATATTCTGATGTTCGTTGTATACGATTCTGTGGGCTAAATGTTCACACACATGAATCGTTGGAATACGCATGATATAAGGGTGAAAATAGTCATAAAATGGTCTTTGTAATGGTGCATAACCCGCTAAAGTTTTGTTTGAGAAAACAACGCAATCAATCATGGTACAATGTAAGCAAGGTACCAAGAGATTTAGCGGAGAAGCCATTGCCTGCTGGTCGGGGTGTCAAGAACTAAACGGGACTCGATGATAAATATTTAACTCAAAATATAGATTTATCCTACGCCGATAGGCAACCATTTTTTAGTGCGTCCTATCATTTAAACCATGTGATTCCCCATCGTGATTTTGTAGATTACTGGTAGATATGGCATTGCTAGCTTCGTTTCAGTGTTTGCAGGTGCATTACCCTGGACTATTTTGTTGCCTGTTTAATACCTGCCATTAGATGTTGTCTGTAATTTGATCTTAACGTCACAATGCCTAGGACATACAGATTATAAACCACGCATTTCTTATTTGTCTGTATTGTCAACGCTTGTATAAAATTTCTACTGTATTTATTCTGGTCAAGGTTAGTATGTTTTTTTTGGCAATGTTTAAACCTTTTATTCAAATTAACACGCTTATCTACCACATCTAGACCGAGTTAATAATACAATAATATACACTAAACAGTCGTTTTCAATAAGCGGTTACACATAAGTGGTTTACAAAAGTAAATTTTAAATGTGTTCGTTATGCTTTATTACACAAATAATTTTCTACTTTCAACCATCGACAGAAAGCAAAACACAGTGGCTTTATCAAGAGGACATTATGGTACATTGGTTCGAGTGTTTGAAAACAGCTATTATGATAATGTATATTTCAATTTGAAATGTTCGTTATAATTATGACATCTCCTGTCGTCAAACTAGCTTATACTTGGTAAAATATTAAAGGATCTTAAATGTTTTAATGTTCATTTCCTCGTTCTCGAATAAAATTAACATAACTAAAATCGTTTGTGAAAAACAAGAGATATTTAAAATAACTACGGATGGCAACTTATGTGAAACATTTGGCTCCGTATAGATTCATTCAAGTTTTTAAGACGCAGAACAAAGTAACGAACATTTCGTAGCAGGTATAGTAATATATGAACCTTGTTGAACGCGATTGAAATTAAATACATTAACTGCGAAAAAAACTAATTCTTAAGCACACAATCGGCCCACAAAGCACAAACACAATAGTTTAGCTTTACTTTATCTATAAATAGACATTTCAAGGCCTAAAATTGTCAGCAATTCTCTATTACCATACAGCTAGCCAGTTATAATAACTTTATAAATAATTACTCCTTATTTAGTGGTCCGTAGAATAAGAACATGTATTTCATTATTTTATTAGATAATTAAATTATCAATTTAATTGCCACATACATGTAAGCATATAATAAACAGAAAATTTGTTGATTTTTGGTGAAAGATCAATTTTATTTCACTCGTGATCACATAAAATTAAATTTTCACTTGTGGCTACGCCACTCGTGAAAATATTGACTTTCTATGATCACTCGATGAAATAAAATTCGATCTTACACCAAAACAACAAATATCCTCTATGTAGTTCTCTATTTCTGTTTATTTTCTCTTATTCTCAAGGTACCGTTGAACGCATCAGACGTCTATATGAGAAAATATAAAATACGAGGGGTGATCAATGTATTCGAGAACTTTTCATCTAGCAATTCTGTTATATTAGGAAGGCTCAAAAGCAAATTAGCATCATTCCGAGTAAAATGTCTCCGACCAAATGCACTTATTACATATTTTATCCATGCAATGGGTGCATGACCTTGGACATCACGTGACGTCATTCCAAGCGCCACTGTTAGAGCAGCACGTTGCTCCTTTCTGGCCTCATACCCGACCCAGTGTTTACGATTAATTTACTTTTAATAAACAAATACAAATGTAAGTCATAAATAGGCAACTCTGGAATGTAAGGTGGAAAAGAAAAAGTATTGATGCGGTATTGGACCTAAAATTTATAAACAGGCGGTTGGCTTTACACGGTAGTATAATCCTGATGAATAAGGAAGCACGACGTAACAAGTTGAGGGCGCAATTTCTAAAGAACTCCGTTTAACTTGAGTCAATGATGTACTTTTTTCATACTGATCGTGGATTTCGTAATGTTTTTGTTTTAGAACCAATATTTAAAAAAGTTAGAAGGAAAGTTTTTCGCGAATATAGTGATCACCCCTCGTAACCCAATATTTATTGTAACAAAACATCGATATTTGAATATATACATGTATATTAAATAGAGTAAAACAACACTATTTAGATAATACTATTGTTTGGGAGCATATTTTCTTCTTTATCTTCACTATTATGTTTTATTATCAGTACATACGGAAGTTTTGTTTCTACTAAGTTCTAGTATAACACGGTGCATTTGACATGATCCTGACCTTTATGCATGAATATATTACAAGGTTCTTGCGTTGAATATATAAATTTCCGCGAGCAAATCGTGCAATATTGGTCCTTCAGATTTGTGTTGGTATTACACCTCGAGCGTCTTCGCGATACTCCCCAATTATGAAAACATACAACCGGTGTTATAATTATAGACAAGATAGCAGCTGTTATATTATGTTAATTGAAAGTCGAGAGTCGTGTCAAGTTATCTGGACTATAACATAATTTATAATCAGTTGTTGTATAGCACGGCGAATTTGACTTGATCCTGACCTTTATGCATGCATATATTACAAGGTTTTTGCGTTGAATATATAAATTTCCGCGAGCAAATCGTGCGTTATCCGTCCTTTACATTTGTGTTGGTATTACACATCGAGTGTCTTCGTGATACTTCCCGCTTATAAAAACATACAACCGGGGTTATAAATATAGACAAGATATCAGCTGTTAAATTATGCTAATTAAAGGTCGAAAGTCGTGTCAAATTCTCTGGACTAAACTTATATATACAAGTCTTCATTTTATTATAATATATGTCAAATGATCACAATGGAAATACAAAATACGTGTGTTATTTTTGTGTCATCCTTTTACGTGTAATGTGTCCGTTGCATGCGTGCTTGTTTATTGTTTAAATGCATGTTTTGATATATTTTTCTCATTTAAATTGAACATTGTTTATAGAAAAAAAGATATCCTTCTATATAACAAACGCAAACACTTAGCTGCATTGACGCTCCTTGGTGTTTCCTAAATAGCTGCAGCGTAGTTATTGTCAGGATGAAGAATATGATATGCACGATACATCGGGTGACTGATTCGTTAGGTGGGGTTGCACAATATAGTATTAGCTTCAAACTCGGGTTTAATACATATTTACATTACATAACAAACTGGTGTGAATGTGTTTTGAATATTGCAAACCGTTTTTAGATACAATTTAAAGCAGTTTATTTATATTCGGGTAGTGCTGTTTATAGTTTGTAAAAAGACATGCACACAATATCTATAAATGTTGCATTTTATCTCAGATGACAATGAATGCATTTTGGACAATGGTGGTTGTTCAGCGAGTTGCGAAAACACTGACGGGTCCTACCACTGCGCGTGCAATGATGGCTTCACTCTTGGCGAGGACGGAAAATCCTGCATCGGTAAGAACGTTTTACTCATACAAATGTACATAATGGAGATTACTTGAAATACTATACCCTCATTAAAAACATACCGAAAGAATGAAAGACACAAATGCAAAACGAAATTATAACATACAACCCACCAAACTACCTAATCGATAGACTAAATGGAAAAAGCAAATTAAGTAAGATTGCATATAATTCACTAATCAAGACTAAACTACCAACAAAACCAAAATACAAACAAAAATGGAATCTCAGGTTCCTTTACATAAAAGTTGGGCGTTTTTTATTACGAAAAAGGCGTTAAATATCGAATTAAACTGTAACGAATCAAGGGAGAGCAGAAGTTAACGGTGTGTACAAAATTTGTACGATTTATCTCCCGTGAATATTGGAAAATATCGATCGAAACTTAGCGGTAAAATTTTAAATGTTCACTTTTCAAAGCGAGCATTTTGATACAAAATGACGTTGTACGATGTTTTTGAAACTCGGCACTTACTTTACTTAAGCTAAATTTTCCTGGTTTATCAGTTAGAAAACATTGCATCGGCTTACCTCATATTTAGCATAAGGACCGGACATTTCGGGGCTGCGCAGAAGTATTGCGCATGGGCAGTAATACGATTTTCGACTTCCCCCGTAATGTAAACAAGCTTCGCGAGTGCAGAAAAAAATAAATGGGACATTTCTTGTAAAATATTTAACTTTAATCGTTGCTAATTCGTTGTGTTGACGAAAATCAAGCGTCTAATTGATTGCCAACCGATGATCAGAATTAATGGCCGCTATAAAGCGTTTTTGAGTCTCTCCGGATTGGTGGTCGTCCGGATTTGGTGGTCGCCAGCCAGTAGTAGATTTGCTTAATTACAATGTATGGTAACAGAAATGCGCAACTATGTACATCACGTCATATATTCTAATTTTAAGCCTACGTGTTTGTTATTTCACAGACGATGATGAATGTCAGCTTGGATCTTCAGAGTGCAATCACATGTGTACAAACACTGTGGGCTCGTATCAATGTTCTTGTTACAATGGATTCGTTCTTGTTGGTCATACGTGTTACGGTAAGTGTTTACTTATTTAAGAAAATACAAATGTATGTTGAAGGGTAAGCGTTTCTTGTTTGATATATACTGGGTGATTCATAATATCTGTCACAGTTTCAAACTATTATAACTTTTCATTCCTGTACAAGATATGTATGTATCATATATCATTTGAAAGCTGATATGATAAAGTTTTATCTGATTTAAACGACAGTAATAATGTTGAAATCATGGCGTCATAAACGATGTCATAAACGGATGTGCAATTTCAAAGACGTCGTTTTCAAAGCTTAATTAAATGCAGTATAATTTTGATCAGCTCTGTTTTCCAAGCCATTCTCCTATAATATAACTACATGTATCATAAAAAGGCAAAAATAGTATCCTGGTAATGATAAACTATCTAGTTCAACGGCACACTGGCTTATTGAATGCTTTTAGTAAATTGTATCTATAGAAGATGGCAATATCTAAGTCACATTAAAATAAGCATTGACGTCATCATCGGTCAAATAGACGTCACATTGAATATATGGTATAAATTTCAATTCCATTTGTAGACTAAAACATGCACGAAAGTATGTAATATTGTATATCAAATAAAACTTTAAAGCATATGTGTTTCGGATGTGCAAACTACTTGTGGTTATATTCAAACATATCAGAACTGTTTCCTTTGAAAAGTGTAACAGATATTATGAATCACCCTGTATGAAGCATAATGATTTGTCGTGCCAAGTTATTGTGTGATGTTTGTTGCTGTCTTGTGAATGCCAGCATCAAACTACATGCCGTGTCGCTTTGCAATACCATCAATTTTCCGAGCGAATAGCCTACTGAATGTAATGGACGAACGTCTCGATGGTTAGAAGGAATAAAACTTGTGTCTAACGAAAGGAAAGCATCCCACGAAATCCTTTTGTAAGTATGTCGCCGATTGTATTTATTTTAAAGTATATTTTGACAATTAAACGCGGTGTACAGTGTCTACAAATAATTATGTAGCGTTTATATTGTTGTCTTCCTTGACTAATGTATACTTACTGTACGAGTTTGCTCCCTTTTGGTCTCGAGATGGTCTTGATCTAGGATAGTGTGTAGTTACAATAACATCTCCATAATAAACCAACTCTTGATGGACAAACCATTTTAAACTTGTCTGAGTTTCGTGTTGGTCTTAATATAGAGGTTGAAATAAAAAGACCAATGCACTTAATTCAGCGATCTTTCTATTGAGGTGCTCATTCACTGTGGTAATCAATTGGGAATAATCATTGGTAGGGTATATTCGCATCGCCAGCCACGATACTTACTGACCAGGTATCATCCCGTACCAGGTCATTAGATGCCCATGTAACTAATAATGCATTTGCATATGTACGTATCATTTAAGTGTCATAAACTTTGTTTTTAGACGTAGATGAATGTTCAGATGGTACACATTCCTGTGATACGTACTGTACCAATACAGAGGGATCTTACACCTGTGGTTGTGATGCAGGATATGATATTGTGGACTCAAACACATGCCAAGGTACACAGCGTGTTTTTTTTGGGGGGGGATATTATACATTCAGTAGGGGTGTATCGGTACGCTCACCTCACGATTTGATATGTACCGTTAATTTCTCTTACGGTTCGGTATATTTCGGTTCAGTATGATATTCTCTAAACTTCAACCCCTATCTGAGAATCGGTGTAGATATCTAGATAATGAATTTGTTGCTATTATTACAGCAAGTGTTGTATACCATAATGTGTCTAACAACTTACTAAAATACATTTCGACAACATTAAATATATGTTGAGCCAATTAAATATACGGAAACATGATAATTATATACAATCTGTGGGTTGTAGCATGTTATGGATTTCCATATCAATCAACTTCAAATCATGCTTGCAGATATTGACGAATGTTTGGATGACAGTAGATGTAGTCAGATTTGTGTGAATGAGCCTGGGTCGTATCGATGTAAATGTTATGATGGGTACCAGCTTCTTGATTCTTCTCAATGCGTTGGTATGTATTATTAGAACAATGCTTGCAATACTTATTTTGATTATGTTGAATTGTCCTTGTCTTAGTTTTAAAAACAGTCAATGAAACATACTTTGGACAATATTACAGGTACTAAAGTTCGCTTTTGGCACACATCGCTTGGTCTGCTCTCGGCCAACATTGCCAGAACACCGCGGAAGATACGTGTATAATATTTCATGCTGACAATGTAACTTGTATATTTACAGATATAGACGAGTGTAGTGATGGTATCTCCGGTTGTTCAGACGGTTGTATCAATAACGATGGGTCGTTTACATGTACGTGTCCTAGTGGTTTTGGTCTGTCAGAAAATGGACGTACGTGTGAAGGTCCGTATAAAATTGAAATCTGTCTATTGTCGAACTCATCGGTCGTTGTTTTTTCTTCTCATTTTTTTATTACTTTGAAATACATTTATGCATATTGGTTTATAACAATAATGACAATTTTCAAGTCAAAAATAATATAGACAAATCATATACATGAATGATAGATATTCAATCAATGGCGCTGACTATCGTCGCATACAAATATGTCGTAAAGTCGTCAAAGATCAAATCTTCAATAAATAGGTTTTGTCACGATGTCTGCATATTTTTTATAATAAACATACAACCACCAAACATTAATTACATTTAACGTATATTCATTTTGTGCATATTTTCAACTCATTTCCATTTCTTTTAAAATTACACATACATATTGTATAGGACGCATCGATAATAGACACTAGCATAACGTAGATATTGGCTCGATTGAAAAAAGGAGTTAGTTGTTAAAAGCCGTAGTATAACAATCTCTGAAACAAATATTTATTATTTTGATAAATATTTCAAAAACTAAATTACATGTACATAATCCGTAAACATGAAACTATTTTGAACACTTTATGTCAAAAATGTATCATAATTGTATGCTTGTTACAGTTACGTCGAATAACGTTTGAATGACGTGTGCGACGTCACACAAAATGTTCCAAACGGGGCCTCTTAAAAAATAGCTCTTTTTAACATTCAAGATGTGAGCATAATTTATTTTGCATTTTGCTTAAGTATGATTACTTTTTAAACCATGGAAAGTCTCAAAATCAAAATCATTGTTTTTGTTAAAAAACAGGGTTTTCGTAACACTGTCTTATGTTTATGTGTTTAATATGTTTTATTCCACAGTAAACTATCCAATGATTATTCTACCAACCATCGGAGCTTTGATAGCGGGTGTTACAGTGGTATGTATAGCATTTAGGAAACAGCGGACGGAGAGGAATAAAAGGTACGATTGATTCCAATTTAGTGAATATGAACATTAACATCATCATGTGGTTTACTACATACTCAAGTATTGGCCAGGCTAAAAGATAATATAAAGTCGGACAGAGAAGGTAGCACTCAACTTAATCAGCCAAACACAGAAAAACATCACATAACTCAATTACGAGGCACAATGCTCAACACATAACCAAACAAGATAATGAACTGCCACAAGTCGCAGCTGGCAAAAAGCTGCAGGCCACATGTTTATCATACACATATCTTCATCTTAAATGCATACTTGTCTTCTACAATTATTTTGGTGAAGTATCTTTTAAACCATAACATATACATGTATCATTGTTGGTGTGTTATATTTTAGAAAACGTGATGCTTTGCGAGATGGAATGCCGAGGGAACCTGGAAGTAAGTAATTGTATCGCACTTCAGATTTTGTAATACGTGCAGTTGTGCTCTTAAGATAATCAAACCCACCATATACGAGTTAACATTTACAGTTGTCTTCACAAACATGTTAACTATTTAATGACTACAAGGACAGTCTAATGATTGAGTATTCGGATTGTTCCTTCCTGTAGAACTAGTAGTGTCATTTTTTAACGAATGGCGTAACAATGAACACAACTTACTTTGCTCATGCCCTCATATGCCTTGTGCCATTTTTACCTGGAGTCGACCGGGAAAAGATAGTTTCCAGCATCCAAAGTTCGGTGACAAAATGTGTTTAAAGGTAATATATGACCTACGTATCGAATGGATAAATTCTTATGCCACGGTGTGTCATTTTAGCGGTGACACCGCTCGGTTAATGCGGCAAATTATTGCGGCAAATTATAATTATTTTTATCGTGCATGCACCATTTCTTGTAAATATTGTCAGCTTGTTATTATATATTATACACTATCCACTGAATCATACCATTTCGGAACATATTTATACTTGCTACGATCGCAAGAAAATATGAAATGCTTACAATTATCATATCTTCATGGCAATCGGTAGCAATTTGTCTGCCAGTAGACTATCATTTAGCGATTATAGAATAGTACAAGTCATATAAGCTGTACAAATCAATTCACAGTCGACCTGTAAAAAATAATCTCTCTTTTCCAGCCATGATGCGTCGTTATAAGCTTAGCAACTTGGAATACGGAGGTAATTGTTTGTTCCTGTAATATTGTAGTTGTATCAACATATTATCTGACTCTATGTTGAACTTCATGTTTATCCTAACAACCTAATTTATCACCGCCCCATTTAAATCATTGCAATGTACCGATAACATATCAACTAATGATAAAGATGTCGGACAATTGATGTCTGATCAATAACTTCAGAATGAAACATTTCACGAATATTTGTCGTCATCTGTAAATTACACCATTGATGTTGAGGTCAGTAAGTTAACAAGGTCATGATGTTCTGACTTCCAACATTCCTGTAATATTGTAGTCTTATCAACATATTATCTGACTCAAGTTCGTGTTTATTGTACATGTACATGTAACAACCTAATTTAATGGTATACAAAAAACATATCAACTAGTTATGCACCCAGTAAAGATGTTTGGTGTTTTGCTTTGTCAGTCGGTCGGTCAATTGGTTTCTGATCAAAATTACTTCCGAATGAAACATTAAACGAATATTTGTCGTCATCTGTAAATCACCCATTGATGGTGAGGTCAGTAAGTCTACAAGGTCATAGTGTTTTGACCTTCAACAAACTTATTATTTCACTGTCTTTGTGAATATACTTATGTTCTAAGTAAAAATTTAAGTTACCAAGTTTTGAGGGCCGCTTTCAGCAATGCAGCCGTTGAGTCACCCTTTGACATTTAACTTCCCCTGGACATTTTTTAGAAACATCTCTTGTTATAGTAGATTCACAATGATAGTACATTCACAAATTTATATTTGGTGAACTAACAATGCATGTCACTGAATATGTTTTACAATACACTCAATCCATGTTTTGTTTCTTTTCAGAATCCCCATGCAGAGATTAGTCTGGATTGAGTATAGAGACAAAAATACCCTTATGACTTTACATGTATATACATTTACTAGACATTATATTTTATTCATAAATGTTTCATGTTCATGTTAAACTTAAAATTCGCTTACTTTGTATACCTCTTCTTTCATCGTCATCAGGCTATATACTGTATAATATCGGTTCATTTTATTAGGGCCCGCAATTTGTTTTGCTGTGCCCCGTGGTTATCACCCTATCTGTCTGTCCGGCTCTTTTGTGCGCAACTCCTTCTATATTTCCCTAAGTACTTTGATGAAACTTGTACAGAATTACTGCTATGAGAAGCCCCAGTGCATATTGTCAGGATGTTGTGTTTCGACCATTTTTACCGAATTATGGACCTTTGTTTTTTGTTTGTATGTAAAATATAGAGAAAACGATTTGCAATGGATCAGTTTAGTTGGGAATGGGATATAATGATGAAACGTGCTGTGTAGGTAGCCTGTTTGAAGACTGCACTTACGATTGTTGAGCTGGTTGGGTCAATGTCACCATTACTAAAAAAAGAAAAAGCATTTCTGTTCTATTACTTGAGTTTGGGATGAGATATGTTATGTACTAAGCTTAACTTGTGTGGAAACGACAAACCGCTGGCTTCGAATTAGAAGGTCGTAAGTACAAAATCAATATTTTGAGAAAACAAGAACAATGTCTGAAAACTACTTTTTACTTTAAAAAAACTTCAGTTTGGTCAATATGACCACTTCCGATTTTCATGAAGCGCATTGAGATGCATATTTCAAATATAAGGTCGTAAGTAGTACCTTCTAATCTAAGCCAGCGACATGTTATATCCGTTTGGCAGAAAGTACAGGTATCTGTCCCTTCTGTCCTTTCCTGAGAAATAATGGAAACGAGGCCCCGAAGAGGCCGAGTATTCATTGTTTCTCAAGAATGCACAGATACGCGGACTTTCTCTTACTTAAAATACACCAATATTGTCAAAATTAAATTTGGTTTTATGTAAATATACAGTAAATGTAAAAATTGTTATATAATATGTTTTTAACCAAAAAGTCGTCCCTCATGTACCTCTTATAAATAAACAAAATACAAAATTGACAATGCCAGACCGAGTCCATGAGCCACCAATAGACCCCTCCCCCCGCTAGGGAATTTTGGTCACTATATTTTTCTGAAAGCATATGGTCCCTGGAATATTTTCCTGAGGTCTGCACTTTGGTCATTGGGGCGTTATGATTTTGTGGGGTAAAACGTCAAAAAATGTAAACGAAAAGTACGATTTTTTGGAATCGGTTAACTACAACCTTATTTTTTATCTTACTTTAGAATAAATCCCTGTAACATGTAGATATTAACTTTTCTTATCTAGACTGAGAACATCAGCGTGCTGCTATTATGCAAAATGGCTTTTTGGGGGGTAAAACGCTAAAGATTATACATGAAAAGTGCAAATTTTAGGAAGGTATTATATTGTAGTTCCAGACTGCAAAACATTAAAGCCATTTTATTATGCAAAGTGTGATATTTGTTGGGTAAAACATAAAAAAATAAAAACTGAAATGTGCGAATATTAGGAATCGATAGATTACAAAAATACCATTTCTATGATAATTTTTTGTAACTAAATAATATTAATGTGATGAATTTGTAGTAACAGGCATTTTAAGATTTCAAATATATATTGCCAGATGAGATATTTTTGGGGAAAATTACAAAAAAATAAATGGAAGGTGTGGTTTTTGGGAATTGGTGTCCTAGTTGTTACTTACGACCATCGGGTACGAACATGCCTAGTCCTAATGGATATTCAAAATTACATTCTAACCATGTATAGGCAGTTCTGGGACTGTTGGGTACATTGTTATTAAACCACTAGGTACATCCATACCAAGTCCTAATTGGTACCAACGACCACCCTTTACATGCACTAGAAGGAGTTGCGTCCACAAGAATGCGTCTACGGACAGACAGACGGACAAGCTGAATCCAGTATATCCCCCTTACAACTCGTCGTGCGGGGGTATAATTACATGTAATTGATGAAACGTTGTTTGTCCTGTACTGTACGAATATATTGTGATATATAGCAAAATGAGTACATTTAGTAATAAATGTGTGTGTTTGTTAACACATTCATTAACAATAAGTCTACATTATTTTGTTAACACAAATGTGTATACAAAATATTGGAGAGTTATTGTTAATGAAGTGTCCATTCCTGAAAAATAATGGAGACTTAATGAATGGCTTAATCCCTTAGGTGTATATTAATGGCATGACAACCGGGTTTGCATTCAATTGGTGTGTTTTGCTGGTTATGTTTATCTTATATGTATACAATGTTGTGTGAATTACTCATACATTTGTAATCTTAACATTTTAACTAATATTTCACATAAAGTATGTTAAAAATATTGTTTGTATTCAATCTTTTTTGGCTAAATTATTTTCCCTCTGACGGGGAATATGACTGTCTGTGACTGCTTCTTGTTACTTTACTCTTTATCGTTATTGCTCTGTTTCTCGTATTACCATACTTTTTTCGCTCGCTAGACTTAGAATGGTCGTAAGTACAAAATCAATAATTTGAGAAAACAAGAAACAAACTGTCTCAAAATTACTTTCTACTTATGGTAAAACAAACTTTTTAAACTTCAGGTTGATCAACATGACCAATATGCTCATTAGAAGCGCCTTGAGTTGCAGATTTTAAATTTGCATGAATCTTATAAGGTCGTACTTACGACCTTCTAATTCTAAGCCAATGACTTGTACATATGCGCATCTTTGTAGAAATAGTCGTATCATGTTTTAACTGTCGTTTGCTGTGCTTACCAACAAGAGGCGATTTGCCGTACATTTAGATGCACTATATAATTATAATAATCAACAGAAAAGGAAGTATGTTCTAGTGTTTGTATTCCAATGCTTATTAAAGAAATCATCATATACAAACGTTGTGGCTTTATAACTACCGATATCCTTCATGAATTACACGGACAACAGTTTAATAATACATGCATTAAATACAAAAAGGGATAGGGCACAAGTGCTTAGAACATTATTAAAGCCATCTCCCAGGATACAAACAAAAAAATGGCAAAGCCATGCACAAAAATACATATATTTCATACAATGGGATCGGTCACAAGTATACTACAAACAAATTAACCTGGTTCTCGAGTACACTGTTTACAAAAGGCTAAGAGCAACTCGTAATATAGTGCAATTGCACGAATCACAACAGAGTAATCTACCTTAGTGAGTTATCTCAAAATCATGTCTTTTAGAACTAATGTTCTAACTGCACCTTTATGCAACACACCATAATTATATGAGCCGTTCTCCAGGAAGACCGGGCTTAGTGACAAAAATATGAAAATCATGATAATTTAGCATTAGAAAGACAAGACTCTTTTGAACAGTTTCTGAAAATTGTAGCAAAATATAACATCAAATTACAAAGTTACAAACTATTAAAACTAACCACTCCCCCTAACTTGTTAGTGACGTCGCAAACGTCATTCCTACGTTATTTGACGTTACGTTAAGAAGAAGTTCATGAATCCAGATGAGTTCCTGACGTTAACCTTTCAAAATTGCATCACATTTTAGAATCATATTCCGTTTTTGATAAAACTAATCCAAATCGTGAACTTTTGCTTTTAGAGAAACGAAGCTACTGCTTTCAACTACTTACCCCTTGTTTTCTTAATATGGATACTCTTCTGAAATTGGTCACCAGAGCAACGACAGAAGATAATTTTTAACATGATTAATGAGAAAAAATAAATCTAAGACATATTTCTTTATTATCCAAGAACATAAACTTAAATCAAAGAGCATGACCTTTTTGTCATTTTTGAGGGTTTTCTTAACCTTATTACATAAATACTAGTACAATGTCACTAAGCCCGGTTTTCCTGGAGAAAGGTTCATATGTTTTCAAAAAAGCAGTTTTAGCAATGCAATAACTTAATTTTTTGAATTGAGGCCTGGACATTTTGACTGCAGTTGACATCTGTCTTGACCATTATCATGCGGAAATGTCATCAAGGCAATATTCTGAAAGAATGGTATGTCGCATACTCAGAAAGAAGGAAGTAAATTGTATACGCATATCCGCTTTCGAAACTATGATACATTGTCATTGTATGTTACATGTATATTAAATACCAATCTCATTAAAATCAGATCCCAACATTTGCTCCATTCCTTACGCTGTTAGAGATCTGACAACACTTCGTAAGAGGTCATGTTCAAATGACCTCTGGCGCACAATGACGTCACGTAGCCTCAGTAGAGTTTCATGGGATAAACTCTAGTCGGTATAGGTTCTATGTACGAGCAACTGAAAGACTAAAGGTCAATAGTGCAGTAATGAGATGAATATCTTGCTTTTATCAATGTTCTGATTGGTTGTAGTTGTTTCGGGCGACCACTTTAGTTGTTGTCTTTTAGATGCCCTTGACCTGCGTTGAAACATTTCATACACGTGCAACAATGCTAAACGGCATACTACGATGTCCGTAAATCTCACAAATTAATGTTCCACGTGTAATAATGCATCACTTATTCCAAGTTTAGACCTATCTTTGATAACACACTTTGTTTATACCGTATTACAGCACCACCTCTCTATATCAACATACATGGGATAACACACATTGTGTATACCGTATTACAGCACCACCTCTCTATAACAACATACATGGGATAACACATCTTGAGTATACCGTATTACAGCACCACCTCTCTATAGCAACATACATGGGATAACACACATTGTGTATACCGTATTACAGCACCACCTCTCTATAGCAACATACATGGGATAACACACATTGTGTATACCGTATAGCAGCACGACCTCTCTATAGCAACATACATGGGAATATAAACATAGTGTATACCATATTACAGCACGACCTCTCTATAACAACATACATGGGATAACACACCTTGTGTATTCGGTATTACAGCACGACCTCTCTATAGCAACATGCATGGGATAACATACATTGTGTATACCGTATTACAGCACCACCTCTCTATAACAACATACATGGGATAACACACCTTGAGCATACCGTATTACAGCACGACCTCTCTATAGCAACATACATGGGAATATAAACATAGTGTATACCGTATTACAGCACGACCTCTCTATAGCAACATACATGGGATAACACACATTGTGTATACCGTATAACAGCACGACCTCTCTATAGCAACATACATGGGAATATAAACATAGTGTATACCGTATTACAGCACGACCTCTCTATAGCAACATGCATGGGATAACATACATTGTGTATACCGTATTACAGCACCACCTCTCTATAACAACATACATGGGATAACACACCTTGAGCATACCGTATTACAGCACGACCTCTCTATAGCAACATACATGGGATAACACATCTTGTGTATACCGTATTACAGCACGACCTCGCTATATCTACATCCATGTGATAACACACCTTGTGTATACCGTATTACAGCACCACTTCTCTATAGCAACATCCATGGGATAACACACATTGTGTATACCGTATTACATCACGACCTCTTAATAACAACATACATGGGATAACAAACTGCTGCTTTGGAGGGGTGGCACTATAATATTATATTGAAAACGTATAAAGGTTAATTAATGTCGAGTGTGTTTGCAGTATGCTACATGTAATGACATCTTTGGGGGTACATATATTTGTTATCTCATTTGAGAACATTACACCCGGTTACATTAAGGTGCTAACCACAGAACGGTATTTCTAACAACTGTTGGACTTTATGTCATACTTAGGTCAATGTGTAGCTTCAATTATGACTGAAATATTTCAATAACAAATCATGTAAGTATGCACGTTTGGCATCGTATAACTGAACTGTTTTATTTATTAATATTTCTGAATGAAATTTTGCATGTGACACTATGGGTTATTGAATACCTAAAGAGTGTACATAACGCGAAGTTTTCTCATCTTAATCGCAATACAACAGTGCACTGAACTATGAAACTGCAAAAAACGTAGCATGTACGAGGAATTGATTGATTGGTGCAAACTAAATTGATGTTTGGTCAATTAGAATCGTTGATGGATCGATTGACAAATAAAAACCACATAAACAATAAGGTAGTTTTCCACTCGTTGTTAACGTATTCAATACGTGGTAGAACTGTTTAAGGATTACCTCCAATCACAACTATTTTATAATGGAGGGGAAGTCATTCATTTTGGGAATAGCTGTCCAATTAGTAAAACTTGGCGTTTCAACACCTAAAATGACCGCTATTGTTATCATAGTTATTATGTTTGTCTTCTAATATAAGCACATAAACACCACACGCACTTGATAGGCAAAGTAGGCACAATGTTTCATTAACAACAAGACACTACCTACCTAAGTCTACCTAAGTCGATTCCGAACGCAGGAGCGTCGTTTGCTCCTCTGTATTCGGCTCATAAATGTCTTCTTTACTTTGTGGTCCGGTGCAGCCACAAGAATAGTTCACTGTATGGTCGTAAATCATTGGATGCATTATCCAATACTTATCCAATCTGTTTTTGAATGAATTTACCGAATCAGCCGATATGACACTGTTTGGTAATTTATTCCAAATATCCACCACCCGGTTTGTGAAGAAGTATTTTCTTACATCAGTGGATGATCTGTGTTTGATCAACTTTTTAGAATGTCCTCTTGTTGTTGTTGAAAGGTTTATGGTGAAAAGTCCAGATGTCACATTTTTGTCATATATGTTCGATACTATTTTGTAAACTTCGATCATTCTCCTTAATCTTAAACTGGGTAGTTTTAGCTTCTTTAGTCGGTCTTCGTATAATCATATTGATAGGCCCGGGAGCATCCCAGTAGCTCTTCGTTGTACATTTTCGATCAAGTCAATGTTTTTCATCTTATACGGGCTCCACACTGCTGGCATACTCCAAATGTGGTCGAACTAATGCTTTAAATAACAGGCAGAACGTTTCCATATCCATATACTTAAATGATCGTCTGATGATCCCTACCATCATGTTTGCCTTATTAACCTGTATCTGAATGTGTTTATCGAAGGAGAGATTACTGTCTATTGTTACACCTATATCCTTTACTTCAGTGACATTGTCCAAATCGATAGATTCTCCACTGTATCTTGACATTTTATATTGTTCCTTTTGGTCTGTGTTATGTTTTCCTATCTTTAGGACTTTACACTTATCAGGGTGAAATCGTAGCTTCCAATCTACACTCCACACAAAGAGGTTGTTGGGGTCGCTTTGCAGCATGACTTTATCTTCGGTTGATGTGTTTCGTCGGTATAGCTTAGTATCGTCAGCAAATAGATATACTAGTGATGCTACATGGTCCGGAAGGTCGTTGATGAATATTACAAACAATATAGGTTCCAATACCGATCCCTGTGGTATACCACTTGTAATATCTTGCCATTCTGAATAAGAGCCATTCACGTTAACTCGTTGTTTTCTGTTACTCAGGACGTTTAGACCCACGAACACAAAATATCACTAAGGCCGCAGCACTTTAAATTGTGTAATAATCTCCTGTTAGGGACTTTATCAAACGCCTTCATAAAATCCGTAAATACAGCATCCAGACTCTCTCCGTTGTATCCTGGGAGATGGCTTTAATAATGTTCTAAGCACTTGTGCCCTATCCCTTTTTGTATATTTAATGCATGTATTATTAAACTGTTGTCCGTGTAATTTATGAAGGATATCGGTAGTGATAAAGCCACAACGTTTGTATATGATGATTTCTTTAATAAGCATTGGAATACAAACACTAGAACATACTTCCTTTTCTGTTGATTATTATAATTATATAGTGCATCTAAATGTACGGCAAATCGCCTCTTGTTGGTAAGCACAGCAAACGACAGTTAAAACATGATACGACTATTTCTACAAAGATGCGCATATGTACAAGTCATTGGCTTAGAATTAGAAGGTCGTAAGTACGACCTTATAAGATTCATGCAAATTTAAAATCTGCAACTCAAGGCGCTTCTAATGAGCATATTGGTCATGTTGATCAACCTGAAGTTTAAAAAGTTTGTTTTACCATAAGTAGAAAGTAATTTTGAGACAGTTTGTTTCTTGTTTTCTTAAATTATTGATTTTGTACTTACGACCTTCTAAGTCTAAGCCAGCGAAAAAAGTATGGTAATACGAGAAACAGAGCAATAACGATAAAGAGTAAAGTAACAAGAAGCAGTCACAGACAGTCATATTCCCCGTCAGAGGGAAAATAATTTAGCCAAAAAAGATTGAATACAAACAATATTTTTAACATACTTTATGTGAAATATTAGTTAAAATGTTAAGATTACAAATGTATGAGTAATTCACACAACATTGTATACATATAAGATAAACATAACCAGCAAAACACACCAATTGAATGCAAACCCGGTTGTCATGCCATTAATATACACCTAAGGGATTAAGCCATTCATTAAGTCTCCATTATTTTTCAGGAATGGACACTTCATTAACAATAACTCTCCAATATTTTGTATACACATTTGTGTTAACAAAATAATGTAGACTTATTGTTAATGAATGTGTTAACAAACACACACATTTATTACTAAATGTACTCATTTTGCTATATATCACAATATATTCGTACAGTACAGGACAAACAACGTTTCATCAATTACATGTAATTATACCCCCGCACGACGAGTTGTAAGGGGGATATACTGGATTCAGCTTGTCCGTCTGTCTGTCCGTAGACGCATTCTTGTGGACGCAACTCCTTCTAGTGCATGTAAAGGGTGGTCGTTGGTACCAATTAGGACTTGGTATGGATGTACCTAGTGGTTTAATAACAATGTACCCAACAGGCCCAGAACTGCCTATACATGGTTAGAATGTAATTTTGAATATCCATTAGGACTAGGCATGTTCGTACCCGATGGTCGTAAGTAACAACTAGGACACCAATTCCCAAAAACCACACCTTCCATTTATTTTTTTGTAATTTTCCCCAAAAATATCTCATCTGGCAATATATATTTGAAATCTTAAAATGCCTGTTACTACAAATTCATCACATTAATATTATTTAGTTACAAAAAATTATCATAGAAATGGTATTTTTGTAATCTATCGATTCCTAATATTCGCACATTTCAGTTTTTATTTTTTTATGTTTTACCCAACAAATATCACACTTTGCATAATAAAATGGCTTTAATGTTTTGCAGTCTGGAACTACAATATAATACCTTCCTAAAATTTGCACTTTTCATGTATAATCTTTAGCGTTTTACCCCCCAAAAAGCCATTTTGCATAATAGCAGCACGCTGATGTTCTCAGTCTAGATAAGAAAAGTTAATATCTACATGTTACAGGGATTTATTCTAAAGTAAGATAAAAAATAAGGTTGTAGTTAACCGATTCCAAAAAATCGTACTTTTCGTTTACATTTTTTGACGTTTTACCCCACAAAATCATAACGCCCCAATGACCAAAGTGCAGACCTCAGGAAAATATTCCAGGGACCATATGCTTTCAGAAAAATATAGTGACCAAAATTCCCTAGCGGGGGGAGGGGTCTATTGGTGGCTCATGGACTCGGTCTGGCATTGTCAATTTTGTATTTTGTTTATTTATAAGAGGTACATGAGGGACGACTTTTTGGTTAAAAACATATTATATAACAATTTTTACATTTACTGTATATTTACATAAAACCAAATTTAATTTTGACAATATTGGTGTATTTTAAGTAAGAGAAAGTCCGCGTATCTGTGCATTCTTGAGAAACAATGAATACTCGGCCTCTTCGGGGCCTCGTTTCCATTATTTCTCAGGAAAGGACAGAAGGGACAGATACCTGTACTTTCTGCCAAACGGATATAACATGTCGCTGGCTTAGATTAGAAGGTACTACTTACGACCTTATATTTGAAATATGCATCTCAATGCGCTTCATGAAAATCGGAAGTGGTCATATTGACCAAACTGAAGTTTTTTTAAAGTAAAAAGTAGTTTTCAGACATTGTTCTTGTTTTCTCAAAATATTGATTTTGTACTTACGACCTTCTAATTCGAAGCCAGCGGTTTGTCGTTTCCACACAAGTTAAGCTTAGTACATAACATATCTCATCCCAAACTCAAGTAATAGAACAGAAATGCTTTTTCTTTTTTTAGTAATGGTGACATTGACCCAACCAGCTCAACAATCGTAAGTGCAGTCTTCAAACAGGCTACCTACACAGCACGTTTCATCATTATATCCCATTCCCAACTAAACTGATCCATTGCAAATCGTTTTCTCTATATTTTACATACAAACAAAAAACAAAGGTCCATAATTCGGTAAAAATGGTCGAAACACAACATCCTGACAATATGCACTGGGGCTTCTCATAGCAGTAATTCTGTACAAGTTTCATCAAAGTACTTAGGGAAATATAGAAGGAGTTGCGCACAAAAGAGCCGGACAGACAGATAGGGTGATAACCACGGGGCACAGCAAAACAAATTGCGGGCCCTAATAAAATGAACCGATATTATACAGTATATAGCCTGATGACGATGAAAGAAGAGGTATACAAAGTAAGCGAATTTTAAGTTTAACATGAACATGAAACATTTATGAATAAAATATAATGTCTAGTAAATGTATATACATGTAAAGTCATAAGGGTATTTTTGTCTCTATACTCAATCCAGACTAATCTCTGCATGGGGATTCTGAAAAGAAACAAAACATGGATTGAGTGTATTGTAAAACATATTCAGTGACATGCATTGTTAGTTCACCAAATATAAATTTGTGAATGTACTATCATTGTGAATCTACTATAACAAGAGATGTTTCTAAAAAATGTCCAGGGGAAGTTAAATGTCAAAGGGTGACTCAACGGCTGCATTGCTGAAAGCGGCCCTCAAAACTTGGTAACTTAAATTT
This sequence comes from Spisula solida, assembly GCA_947247005.1. Classification (NCBI taxonomy): domain Eukaryota; kingdom Metazoa; phylum Mollusca; class Bivalvia; order Venerida; family Mactridae; genus Spisula; species Spisula solida. Next base: position 38,009,537 of record OX365959.1, on the reverse strand, counting down.
TTACTTAGAACATAAGTATATTCACAAAGACAGTGAAATAATAAGTTTGTTGAAGGTCAAAACACTATGACCTTGTAGACTTACTGACCTCACCATCAATGGGTGATTTACAGATGACGACAAATATTCGTTTAATGTTTCATTCGGAAGTAATTTTGATCAGAAACCAATTGACCGACCGACTGACAAAGCAAAACACCAAACATCTTTACTGGGTGCATAACTAGTTGATATGTTTTTTGTATACCATTAAATTAGGTTGTTACATGTACATGTACAATAAACACGAACTTGAGTCAGATAATATGTTGATAAGACTACAATATTACAGGAATGTTGGAAGTCAGAACATCATGACCTTGTTAACTTACTGACCTCAACATCAATGGTGTAATTTACAGATGACGACAAATATTCGTGAAATGTTTCATTCTGAAGTTATTGATCAGACATCAATTGTCCGACATCTTTATCATTAGTTGATATGTTATCGGTACATTGCAATGATTTAAATGGGGCGGTGATAAATTAGGTTGTTAGGATAAACATGAAGTTCAACATAGAGTCAGATAATATGTTGATACAACTACAATATTACAGGAACAAACAATTACCTCCGTATTCCAAGTTGCTAAGCTTATAACGACGCATCATGGCTGGAAAAGAGAGATTATTTTTTACAGGTCGACTGTGAATTGATTTGTACAGCTTATATGACTTGTACTATTCTATAATCGCTAAATGATAGTCTACTGGCAGACAAATTGCTACCGATTGCCATGAAGATATGATAATTGTAAGCATTTCATATTTTCTTGCGATCGTAGCAAGTATAAATATGTTCCGAAATGGTATGATTCAGTGGATAGTGTATAATATATAATAACAAGCTGACAATATTTACAAGAAATGGTGCATGCACGATAAAAATAATTATAATTTGCCGCAATAATTTGCCGCATTAACCGAGCGGTGTCACCGCTAAAATGACACACCGTGGCATAAGAATTTATCCATTCGATACGTAGGTCATATATTACCTTTAAACACATTTTGTCACCGAACTTTGGATGCTGGAAACTATCTTTTCCCGGTCGACTCCAGGTAAAAATGGCACAAGGCATATGAGGGCATGAGCAAAGTAAGTTGTGTTCATTGTTACGCCATTCGTTAAAAAATGACACTACTAGTTCTACAGGAAGGAACAATCCGAATACTCAATCATTAGACTGTCCTTGTAGTCATTAAATAGTTAACATGTTTGTGAAGACAACTGTAAATGTTAACTCGTATATGGTGGGTTTGATTATCTTAAGAGCACAACTGCACGTATTACAAAATCTGAAGTGCGATACAATTACTTACTTCCAGGTTCCCTCGGCATTCCATCTCGCAAAGCATCACGTTTTCTAAAATATAACACACCAACAATGATACATGTATATGTTATGGTTTAAAAGATACTTCACCAAAATAATTGTAGAAGACAAGTATGCATTTAAGATGAAGATATGTGTATGATAAACATGTGGCCTGCAGCTTTTTGCCAGCTGCGACTTGTGGCAGTTCATTATCTTGTTTGGTTATGTGTTGAGCATTGTGCCTCGTAATTGAGTTATGTGATGTTTTTCTGTGTTTGGCTGATTAAGTTGAGTGCTACCTTCTCTGTCCGACTTTATATTGTCTTTTAGCCTGGCCAATACTTGAGTATGTAGTAAACCACATGATGATGTTAATGTTCATATTCACTAAATTGGAATCAATCGTACCTTTTATTCCTCTCCGTCCGCTGTTTCCTAAATGCTATACATACCACTATAACACCCGCTATCAAAGCTCCGATGGTTGGTAGAATAATCATTGGATAGTTTACTGTGGAATAAAACATATTAAACACATAAACATAAGACAGTGTTACGAAAACCCTGTTTTTTAACAAAAACAATGATTTTGATTTTGAGACTTTCCATGGTTTAAAAAGTAATCATACTTAAGCAAAATGCAAAATAAATTATGCTCACATCTTGAATGTTAAAAAGAGCTATTTTTTAAGAGGCCCCGTTTGGAACATTTTGTGTGACGTCGCACACGTCATTCAAACGTTATTCGACGTAACTGTAACAAGCATACAATTATGATACATTTTTGACATAAAGTGTTCAAAATAGTTTCATGTTTACGGATTATGTACATGTAATTTAGTTTTTGAAATATTTATCAAAATAATAAATATTTGTTTCAGAGACTAAAACGCGGGCGTAGCAGCAATCGTGATTTAATCTTTCCGCATCCGAGCAGCACTCGTGATTATATTTTCCGCATCCGAACTCCTGCCCGTGTTTTACTCACCGACAAAATACGCGAACAGTTTTTTATTTCTCAAATAATCTTTCATGTAAATAAAACATTTTGGCTGAAATGCACTAAATAATAACACAACTTAGTCCTACTGTCACAATTGGAACACATTTTCATTTACATATACTGTCATTATCTCACAGAAATTCAAGTTAAGTTATGCAAAGATAAACTAAAAAAAATGAATAAATAAAAAAACTCTATGATTCCTATTTTTGAATATCTTAGTCATAAATATGAGTACGTGTTATTTTGTACTGTCTGTAAATGTATTAATTAGTTAGTTAAATGTACGTATTTGTATAGAACGTAATTAATCAATTAGTTAAATGTAAGTATTTGTATAGAACGTAACTTTGTATGATTGTCTGGAATGCATGAGAGTGTGAAAGAGAATGAGAGTGTGAGAAAATTAAACGTTAAAAGCACTTTGAGTGCATTTTTTGTCATTATTGTTATAAACCAATATGCATAAATGTATTTCAAAGTAATAAAAAAATGAGAAGAAAAAACAACGACCGATGAGTTCGACAATAGACAGATTTCAATTTTATACGGACCTTCACACGTACGTCCATTTTCTGACAGACCAAAACCACTAGGACACGTACATGTAAACGACCCATCGTTATTGATACAACCGTCTGAACAACCGGAGATACCATCACTACACTCGTCTATATCTGTAAATATACAAGTTACATTGTCAGCATGAAATATTATACACGTATCTTCCGCGGTGTTCTGGCAATGTTGGCCGAGAGCAGACCAAGCGATGTGTGCCAAAAGCGAACTTTAGTACCTGTAATATTGTCCAAAGTATGTTTCATTGACTGTTTTTAAAACTAAGACAAGGACAATTCAACATAATCAAAATAAGTATTGCAAGCATTGTTCTAATAATACATACCAACGCATTGAGAAGAATCAAGAAGCTGGTACCCATCATAACATTTACATCGATACGACCCAGGCTCATTCACACAAATCTGACTACATCTACTGTCATCCAAACATTCGTCAATATCTGCAAGCATGATTTGAAGTTGATTGATATGGAAATCCATAACATGCTACAACCCACAGATTGTATATAATTATCATGTTTCCGTATATTTAATTGGCTCAACATATATTTAATGTTGTCGAAATGTATTTTAGTAAGTTGTTAGACACATTATGGTATACAACACTTGCTGTAATAATAGCAACAAATTCATTATCTAGATATCTACACCGATTCTCAGATAGGGGTTGAAGTTTAGAGAATATCATACTGAACCGAAATATACCGAACCGTAAGAGAAATTAACGGTACATATCAAATCGTGAGGTGAGCGTACCGATACACCCCTACTGAATGTATAATATCCCCCCCCAAAAAAAAACACGCTGTGTACCTTGGCATGTGTTTGAGTCCACAATATCATATCCTGCATCACAACCACAGGTGTAAGATCCCTCTGTATTGGTACAGTACGTATCACAGGAATGTGTACCATCTGAACATTCATCTACGTCTAAAAACAAAGTTTATGACACTTAAATGATACGTACATATGCAAATGCATTATTAGTTACATGGGCATCTAATGACCTGGTACGGGATGATACCTGGTCAGTAAGTATCGTGGCTGGCGATGCGAATATACCCTACCAATGATTATTCCCAATTGATTACCACAGTGAATGAGCACCTCAATAGAAAGATCGCTGAATTAAGTGCATTGGTCTTTTTATTTCAACCTCTATATTAAGACCAACACGAAACTCAGACAAGTTTAAAATGGTTTGTCCATCAAGAGTTGGTTTATTATGGAGATGTTATTGTAACTACACACTATCCTAGATCAAGACCATCTCGAGACCAAAAGGGAGCAAACTCGTACAGTAAGTATACATTAGTCAAGGAAGACAACAATATAAACGCTACATAATTATTTGTAGACACTGTACACCGCGTTTAATTGTCAAAATATACTTTAAAATAAATACAATCGGCGACATACTTACAAAAGGATTTCGTGGGATGCTTTCCTTTCGTTAGACACAAGTTTTATTCCTTCTAACCATCGAGACGTTCGTCCATTACATTCAGTAGGCTATTCGCTCGGAAAATTGATGGTATTGCAAAGCGACACGGCATGTAGTTTGATGCTGGCATTCACAAGACAGCAACAAACATCACACAATAACTTGGCACGACAAATCATTATGCTTCATACAGGGTGATTCATAATATCTGTTACACTTTTCAAAGGAAACAGTTCTGATATGTTTGAATATAACCACAAGTAGTTTGCACATCCGAAACACATATGCTTTAAAGTTTTATTTGATATACAATATTACATACTTTCGTGCATGTTTTAGTCTACAAATGGAATTGAAATTTATACCATATATTCAATGTGACGTCTATTTGACCGATGATGACGTCAATGCTTATTTTAATGTGACTTAGATATTGCCATCTTCTATAGATACAATTTACTAAAAGCATTCAATAAGCCAGTGTGCCGTTGAACTAGATAGTTTATCATTACCAGGATACTATTTTTGCCTTTTTATGATACATGTAGTTATATTATAGGAGAATGGCTTGGAAAACAGAGCTGATCAAAATTATACTGCATTTAATTAAGCTTTGAAAACGACGTCTTTGAAATTGCAAATCCGTTTATGACATCGTTTATGACGCCATGATTTCAACATTATTACTGTCGTTTAAATCAGATAAAACTTTATCATATCAGCTTTCAAATGATATATGATAAATACATATCTTGTACAGGAAAGAAAAGTTATAATAGTTTGAAACTGTGACAGATATTATGAATCACCCAGTATATATCAAACAAGAAACGCTTACCCTTCAACATACATTTGTATTTTCTTAAATAGGTAAACACTTACCGTAACACGTATGACCAACAAGAACGAATCCATTGTAACAAGAACATTGATACGAGCCCACAGTGTTTGTACACATGTGATTGCACTCTGAAGATCCAAGCTGACATTCATCATCGTCTGTGAAATAACAAACACGTAGGCTTAAAATTAGAATATATGACGTGATGTACATAGTTGCGCATTTCTGTTACCATACATTGTATTAAGCAAATCTACTACTGGCTGGCGACCACCAAATCCGGACGACCACCAATCCGGAGAGACTCAAAAACGCTTTATAGCGGCCATTAATTCTGATCATCGGTTGGCAATCAATTAGACGCTTGATTTTCGTCAACACAACGAATTAGCAACGATTAAAGTTAAATATTTTACAAGAAATGTCCCATTTATTTTTTTCTGCACTCGCGAAGCTTGTTTACATTACTGGGGAAGTCGAAAATCGTATTACTGCCCATGCGCAATACTTCTGCGCAGCCCCGAAATGTCCGGTCCTTATGCTAAATATGAGGTAAGCCGATGCAATGTTTTCTAACTGATAAACCAGGAAAATTTTGCTTAAGTAAAGTAAGTGCCGAGTTTCAAAAACATCGTACAACGTCATTTTGTATCAAAATGCTCGCTTTGAAAAGTGAACATTTAAAATTTTACCGCTAAGTTTCGATCGATATTTTCCAATATTCACGGGAGATAAATCGTACAAATTTTGTACACACCGTTAACTTCTGCTCTCCCTTGATTCGTTACAGTTTAATTCGATATTTAACGCCTTTTTCGTAATAAAAAACGCCCAACTTTTATGTAAAGGAACCTGAGATTCCATTTTTGTTTGTATTTTGGTTTTGTTGGTAGTTTAGTCTTGATTAGTGAATTATATGCAATCTTACTTAATTTGCTTTTTCCATTTAGTCTATCGATTAGGTAGTTTGGTGGGTTGTATGTTATAATTTCGTTTTGCATTTGTGTCTTTCATTCTTTCGGTATGTTTTTAATGAGGGTATAGTATTTCAAGTAATCTCCATTATGTACATTTGTATGAGTAAAACGTTCTTACCGATGCAGGATTTTCCGTCCTCGCCAAGAGTGAAGCCATCATTGCACGCGCAGTGGTAGGACCCGTCAGTGTTTTCGCAACTCGCTGAACAACCACCATTGTCCAAAATGCATTCATTGTCATCTGAGATAAAATGCAACATTTATAGATATTGTGTGCATGTCTTTTTACAAACTATAAACAGCACTACCCGAATATAAATAAACTGCTTTAAATTGTATCTAAAAACGGTTTGCAATATTCAAAACACATTCACACCAGTTTGTTATGTAATGTAAATATGTATTAAACCCGAGTTTGAAGCTAATACTATATTGTGCAACCCCACCTAACGAATCAGTCACCCGATGTATCGTGCATATCATATTCTTCATCCTGACAATAACTACGCTGCAGCTATTTAGGAAACACCAAGGAGCGTCAATGCAGCTAAGTGTTTGCGTTTGTTATATAGAAGGATATCTTTTTTTCTATAAACAATGTTCAATTTAAATGAGAAAAATATATCAAAACATGCATTAAAACAATAAACAAGCACGCATGCAACGGACACATTACACGTAAAAGGATGACACAAAAATAACACACGTATTTTGTATTTCCATTGTGATCATTTGACATATATTATAATAAAATGAAGACTTGTATATATAAGTTTATTCCAGAGAATTTGACACGACTTTCGACCTTTAATTAGCATAATTTAACAGCTGATATCTTGTCTATATTTATAACCCCGGTTGTATGTTTTTATAAGCGGGAAGTATCACGAAGACACTCGATGTGTAATACCAACACAAATGTAAAGGACGGATAACGCACGATTTGCTCGCGGAAATTTATATATTCAACGCAAAAACCTTGTAATATATGCATGCATAAAGGTCAGGATCAAGTCAAATTCGCCGTGCTATACAACAACTGATTATAAATTATGTTATAGTCCAGATAACTTGACACGACTCTCGACTTTCAATTAACATAATATAACAGCTGCTATCTTGTCTATAATTATAACACCGGTTGTATGTTTTCATAATTGGGGAGAATCGCGAAGACGCTCGAGGTGTAATACCAACACAAATCTGAAGGACCAATATTGCACGATTTGCTCGCGGAAATTTATATATTCAACGCAAGAACCTTGTAATATATTCATGCATAAAGGTCAGGATCATGTCAAATGCACCGTGTTATACTAGAACTTAGTAGAAACAAAACTTCCGTATGTACTGATAACACGTTGTATTCAAAAAACAGCATTTATCCAGAGTGCTCAATTTTATAAAGCAAATTAGCGAAATTCGCAGTTTAAAATGCAATATAAAAGAGAAATTGAACACGATATTTTTATAACTAAATTTATTTTCAATATATTTTGCAAAATATAACATGAAATGACAAGCAAAAATAGTATAACATGCACGAATCTTAGAACGTTCTAAGATTATTTAACAAAATTTGTCTTGAGTATAAACCGTATTAAGAGAAATTCAATAAATCTCTTAGAACGTTCTAAGAGAAAAGTGACCAATACAGTGTTAACATTCTCATAGAAAATGGGCGAATCTCTTAGAACGTTCTAAGAAAATATTGAACAAGATTCTACTACATTACCAAACTTTTAACAGAAATGTAACAAATCTCTTAGAACATTCTAAGAGAAATTGACCAACGCATTTATACATTCTCCGCCAAATCTCTTAGAACGTTCTAACAGAAAATTAAAACAAATTGTCTCGAGTATAGACCGTTTTAAGAGAAATTCAACGAATCTCTTAGAACGTTCTAAGAGAAAATTCACCCATACATTTATATTTTATAACATTCTCAAAGAATTGACCAATGCATTTTTTATCCTAAAAGAAAATTGCTGAGTCTCTTAGAACGTTCTAAGAGAAACCTATACAATTTTTTTTATTATGAAACGTTTTAAGACGAATTCAGCAAATCTGTTAGATCATTCTAAGAGAAAATGAAACGAAAGTGGTCTTATTTATAAAACGTTTTAAGCGAATTTAAACAAATCACCTAGAACGTTCTAAGAGAAATTGACGTATGCAATTTTACATTATTATAGAAAATGGCCGAATCTCTTAGAACGTTCTAAGAGAAATTGATGAATCAATGTGTTACATTCTCACAGTAAATGGGTGAATCTCTTAGAACGTTCTAAGAGAATATTGAACAAAATTCTACTTCATTATAAAACATGTAACAGAAATTTGACAATTCTCTTAGAACGTTCTAAGAGAAATTGACCTACGCAATTTTACATTCTTAAAGAAAATGGCCGAATCTCTTAGAACGTTCTAAGAGAATATTAAACAAAATTCTACTTCATTACGAAACGTTTTAACAGAAATTTAGCAAATCTCTTAGAACGTTCTAAGAGAAATTGATGAATCAATTTTTTACATTCTCAAAGTAAATGGGTGAATCTCTTAGAACGTTCTAAGAGAATATTGAACAAAAATCTACTTCATCACAAAACATGTAACAGAAATTTGACAATTCTCTTAGAACGTTCTAAGAGGAATTGACCTATGCAATTTTACATTCTTAAAGAAAATGGCCGAATCTCTTAGAACGTTCTAAGAGAATATTTAACAAAATTCTACTTCATTACGAAACGTTTTAACAGAAATTTAGCAACGTTCTAAGAGAAATTGATGAATCAATTTTTTACATTCTCAAAGTGAATGGGTGAATCTCTTAGAACGTTCTAAGAGAAATTGACCTATGCAATTTTACATTCTTAAGAAAATGGCCGAATCTCTTAGAACGTTCTAAGAGAATATTTAACAAAATTCTACTTCATTACGAAACGTTTTAACAGAAATTTAGCAAATCTCTTAGAACGTTCTAAGAGAAATTGATGAATATTTTTTTTACATTCTCAAAGTAAATGGGTGAATCTCTTAGAACGTTCTAAGAGAATATTGAACACAATTCTACTTCATTACAAAACATGTAACATAAATTTGACGATTCTCTTAGAACGTTCTAAGAGAAATTGACCTATGCATTTTTTACATTCTCAAAGGAAATGGTCGAATCTCTTAGAACGTTCTAAGAGAATATTGATCAAAATTCTACTTCATTACAAAAATGACTAATACATTGATTACCTCATAGAAAAATTGACCAAATTAAACGAAACTGGTCCTAATTATAAAACGTTTTAAGCGAAATTAAACACATCTCTTAGAACGTTCTAAGAGAAAATTTACCAATACATCAATTACATTTTAACTTAGTTCACAATTCATAAAGTAAGGCTCATCACAATAATATACGATCCGCACATTGTTTCATGTAAATATACCATTAGCCACATGATAGTTTGCTCCGTTGATCAGGATTTCGCCGACTCATTCCACTTCATGATGAGGCGTGTTTTAACATCACGTTCTGCAACTGAAAATTATAATGTCAACTACATGTACTAAATTACAGTAAAGCACTAGTACGGGGAAAAAATTAAGTGTTAATACATTTAATAATGTTACGACGATGTATGTCGACCTCATTCAACATACAAGTGTACACAATATCGTTCACGTGATATGTTATTACATGTACCAATGCTTAGTATAGCGTATGGTGGGGACATGGGAAATACTTTATTTATCAGGTACACGTGATACCTTCGAACGTGACAGTTTACCTAACCACGTGTGTACATGATAACTAACACGTGCGCACTTTGTTGTTAATACTAGCATATGAACACGTGATAAATAAGCATTGTATATGTTTCGTCTATTCCACTGGTCATGCATTTGTTGAATAATCCAATACCATAATGGATCAAAATTGATAACGCGTTTGTATAGGCTATATTGAAAACATAGATATATATGTATTGACGTACAGTCACAAAGTCATCGCGTATATGGAGCATATTGTGACATCGGGTAGTCACAACTGAATAAATCAGCTCTAGCTAATAGATATATCCATCTAATGGCACACTGGCACAATGCTCCTTCCATCAAACGTCTGAACCAGATATAACACGGGGATATATTATTAAGTATGTCATTTGTTTTTTCGGACACCGGCTGATATGTGATACGATATGTGAGAATGTCGCCAAGTAGTTAATCATAGATAAAATAAATACTAGTAGTACGTATTAGGTATTAGGAAGTTCGCGAAGCAGTACGTGTAACATGTACTCCACGTCCAAACCCATCGGTGCAATGCCAGAAGATCTCTTCGTAATTAATTACTACATTTATTGTGTTGCTGGAGCTATTAGTTTTGAAATTGTTTAGAAACTGAGTTAACCCCGATTAAACCAAGTTCAAATATCCGAAATATGCAGTGAACGGGCTTTAAGCCGATGTGCCCGCATTTCTAAAGTTAACATTCCGTGTCTGTTATAAACAGTTAGGGTAAGAGCTGCAAGTAAGAATTTTCATCCATTTTTGGCCAAAAGTATCGAGAATATTGTACCATTCTGCACTATGACAATATCTGTTTCAATTCAGAATATCTCGAACAATTAATCCGGAAATTCCGAAAAACTAACGGGTTTTATCCTAGTACATGTTATGATGTATAATGCCGACAAAGCGAACAATCAAATTATGTAAGATTGCATTTCATCAAAATGTGGGGTCATTGTTTTCATATTTACAAAATGTATCATTTACATCATATAACAAGACTAGACAGACACCCGCTGCGTAAATTACGCTACAACTATGGCGTTATCAGTCGTAATAATCAGGCTTGAGTGTCACCTAAGATTTCAAAATAGCCTGACTTTTGGAAACTAAATATATACAATAAATATCTATTTATTACAGTTATTGGGTTTTATGAGCTACACTCTATGTCTGTGTAAATCGGAAGTCGTAAACATTCTTTAACATTTTTTATTTATGAGAATAAATGACATTTACTCGACGCTGGTAAACTCATGCTATATTAAATAAAAAATACTCAGTTTAAACAACCTCGCGGTAAGTATGATACATACTGATTTGCGGAGTTTTTCTAAGTTCTTAGAAACTCAGATTTCATCCACACAGCCCTGTGAATTTTTAAAATGACCATCCAGCGCATCACCCATTGTATGCCATCTCTGAAATTATATGAATAAAATGCATAATGTGCATGTACAACGTAACCTGAAATAAAACTTCCAAGCAAGTATTTACATGTAGTTTAATAACCAGTTGCAGGCCCAGATCCACCGGCACTGGGGATGTACTTTCCATATTGGTCTCGGAGTTAGTTATACATCCTTAAATATTACTTAAAATATTGGGCTATTGATCTATAATTTGTGATATTGGTCTCGGTTTATTACATCTTGCGAAAGCGAGTACAATAAAGTGTAGCTTTAGGCTCTGATTACAGTTTGATCTAAATCAGCCGGACGCTTTCACACCTGTAATTTCGAAAGCGTCTGTTGATCATGATTTAGGTGACCACTAGTGTTTGTCCCTGATCTTTATCACTATACATGTAATATGTAGAAATCAACAGTTTACTGAAACACGTGACATGACATTGTATGAAAGAAAACTTCTATGAAATTGCTTCTTTTAAAAAGGACGCCCTTTTATCAGTAACGATCAGTCGAAATATATTCTTTTTAAACCCCGCGTCATAAGATTATTCTCAATGTGCATGTATGTGAGTATGTATATACTAGTATTAAAATTAGTTATGTCTGAATGCTGTTTTGTGTTATTTTACCAAATGCAATATGTATGCCGAGTTTGTAAAACTAAAATTATTTTGTATAATAACATAAAATATTATATATTGTACTATTGTAGCATGCAATTAAAACATGTACTGGTAACATCAATTTAACAATAATTATGCTTGCATTGATAATTTAAATCATCTCAATAAATATAATCTACTACAAAATAATTACACCAAATAATTACATAAAATATATACATATGTATTTTACAAATCTTGTTAAGAAGATAACTTACGTGTAAACGTGTATTATTAAACCAGCGTAAGATCTATATCCTATTTCCAATGAATTCATTACCTTGATAAATACATGTATATACTTCTCGTGAATTCAATGGAACCTGGTATGCAAATGACGCGTGCTTATCATTTGTTATAGATCTGCAGACATTATTTTTTAAGGCCACACTTAAAAAAATAGCACCATCATTGTCCGCGTCATACTTTCCTGCGTCTCAGGCCTGCTGCGTCTAATCATACATTTTGTTTTATTTGAAACCAGCGATGTACATAGAGAGTTAAACATGGTTTAAAAGTATCAATTCAAATTTAAATAACACGCATACAGGCTTATATCAATATTTGAAACAAACCCCCATTTAAGAAAGATGATAATCTAGTAGTGAATTGTAATGGCCTTAAATATACTTACAAATATGTTGGCCACTGTAAACGTGTTCTCATCACGGTCGGTGGTCTCGTTATCTCGCTGCATTGTCCGCTGTTGGTCACGTGACACATATCTGCACACTCGGAAACCTTTAGTTTATTACATTTTGGCGGGTATGTAGTTCAATGGAAAATAGCGGGCTGGACGATTGGACACATTTTTATAAAGAAAATATAATAACTAATTGTGACAGGAGTGCTGTTGAGAGTTGCAAGACATGTTATCATCTACAGCGGTCGCATGGTAAGTTCTATATTATTTCATAGACTTTGCGTGTAACGTCAAATACCTAAATACTTTACGCTACATGGATAGTTTATTAGTAGTTGAATGTTCTTGGAGTAGGAAGATTCTTATATATTACAGCGGTAACAGCTACATTGCATTATAATTATAATACGACATAACACAATTTACCGTCAGTTTTGTTGCTATGTATAATGTTATAAGGTTGTTAAAACCCCTAGCAACCGTAGGCGTAATTTTGCTGTCAAAATGTGATATTCTTCCAATTCTATTAATATGTAGCTGAATGGTAGTTATTCAAATATCGTACCTATTAAATAGATACCTATCAAAGTGATCAACGCTTAAGTCGGTTACTTTTGGAAGTACAAGCAATTAAAATACTTGTATACCCCCTCTGTCATTGTGTTCTCTTGAAAATACCAAACTAACTACGCCGACTAGCGATAACCACAGAGACCGCCTACTGATCTCGTTGATAAATCAGGATCGAAGTATTGCATATTGAAAAGTTAAAGTTGAAGAATACAGTGGATGATCTTTGTTAATTTACTGATGATATGTGTAAACCTAATTGTATTCTTGACCCTGTCAATTAATTAAATTATTGAGGAAAGGTAAGAGCTTTCATCATGGGCATAAAGAGTATAGTCGCTGATATATGTTACATACGATTCAATACTAAGTCTTGCTAAAAGCACGCACGGTGGGTTATGAATAAGAAATAAATCGCAAATTTAATAATTTAAGTAAATTCGTAAAACGCCGCTTAAATTGATGACGGCTACGTAAAATAAATAAAGTATGTTTATAGAAAATACTAGTAGTATATAGCACGGAGAATTTGACATGATCCTGACCTATATGCATGAATATATTACAGACTCCTTGCGTTGAATATATAAATTTCCGCGAGCAAATCGTGCAAAATCGGTCCTTTAGATTAGTGTTGATATTAATCGAGCGTCATCGTGATACTCCCCGCTTATGAAAACACACAACCGGGATTATAATATAGACACTAAATCAGCTGTGAAATTATGCTAATAGAAGTTCGAGAGTCGTGTTAAATTCTCTGGACTATATATACTCCAGTATATTCCAGTATAAATCCTCGATATCAACATTATAGAATAATATAAGCGGATTTAGCTATGTGGTAATGCACTGGGCTGTCAATTCAGATGTCGAGGGTTCAATTCTCGGCATCGGAGAATTTCTGAAATATTTATAATATTTCCCGCAGTACCGGGTGTAATGCAAAGTATCTTGGTAAAGGTACTACGAAGCTGTGTATCGGTGCTGTAAACGGGGCACATTAAAGAACCTGGCTGTCTATTCGAAATAAGAGCTAGGCGCATTTTTGCATCGCCCGACATGCATGTATCTAATGTCTCTCTCTTCCTTCAGGGACTTGCTCTCAGTTTGTCCCTCTGGTCAGATCATGCTGTATCTGCACTGGTAGAGAATGCACATGCGCCCTTGTGGCTGCATCACAACGTAAAGTGCCTTTGAACGTGTGCATGAAAAAAGCGCTATATCAATATTGTATATTTATTATAACTATGATTAGGTTGTAAGCCAATTATAAAAACTTTTGACAGTGACCCTTGCGTGAATAACTTCTTTTTTAAGCTAGGTTGGCCTCTTTTTATACCAAGATAAACACATTTGGGCGCTAACTGTTAATGTAATTCCACAGGGACTCGTACCGCATTAATTTCTGTATTAGAAGACCTACGTTAGAATCCCTCTTTAAAGGGGACCATCGGAACCAAAAACCTGTGCGCGACATTGGACACGTGATATCCTTAAGTCTAGGATGCGTGTGTATCCATGACAGCACAATTCCCGAATTTGGGCATTTAGGCCGTGAATTATGGAAAGCCGAAATGGCCATCCCGGCCAGTCTGCATTAGAATGCTATGGTAGCGGAAAGGATATAAATAATTGTATTACTGGTACAAGTATTACATTTTTACATTACATTAAGTATTTTATTATAAGAAAGTAAAGAATGTGCATGGATCGCATATAAATGTCTTACGACCAATGTCTTCTAAATAAACGTTTGACTTTGATAAAGTGAAAATTACATGTTATTATTATTATGTATTACCACGTCACTTTTTATATTGCAGACTATGACGAATCAGGGAGATAACCATCACAAAAGACTGGAATGGAATATAATCACTTGAAAGGACATTGTAATCAAACATACTATGACTTTGTTGAGAAAAATTTTATTAGCTCGACTCTTCATTTCTCAAAAACATAGAGATTTTGTCATTTTATTCGACTTCTCCTAGAACATTCTAAGAGATCCGGTCGTTTTTATTCGTCTTCTCTAAGAATATTCTCTAAGACATTTCGCCATTTTGTCTTAAAACACTTTAATATGAACTTATTGGCATTTTTACTTAGAACGTTTTAAGAGATTTGGTCAATTTCTATTACACATTGTTGCGTCCGACTCAGACAGTCGCAAGTGCGTGGTCATTCTTAATTACGAATGACCTCCGGCTTCAATGGAAGAAAACTTGAGAAAGAATGTTTGATACATGAGAACCGCATACGATACAGTAACACTATCCGAATAGACACATTGGGTCTTAAATGTTCTTGTTGTATAGCGACGATACTCGCCATACTACCTCTGTGTTACAGATAAAAAAAGTTCTGTCTTACTTTTTTAAATTTCTAATAGAACGTTCTACGACATCTCATCTTTTTCTCTCAAGACATGATAAGAAATGTTTGTCATTTTCCCTTAAAACGTTCAGAGAGATAGGTTAATTTATATGATAACATTAGAATAGATGTTGGATACTTTCATCAGAAATATGTTCAATCAAATTGTGTCATAATCTCTTAGAACGTTCTAAGAGATTTGTGCATTTTATTGTTATAATATTCTACCAGATTTAGTCATTTTCTCTTAGAACGTTCTAAGAGATTTTTGCATATTTTGTCAAGTTCTCTAAGATTATTCAAAGAGATTCGATCAATTCTGTTAAAATGTTTCAAGCTATTAATATATAATTTTCTCTTAGAACGTTCTAAGAGATGTGTACATGTTTATATTATGACTGTCAACCAGATTTGGTCGTTTTCTCTTAGAACGTTCTAAGAGATTTGGTAATTTTCTGTAAAATGTTTCAATCTACGTTTTTCACATTCTCTTAGAACGTTCTAAGAGATTTTTAATATTATAACACATTGGGAAAATTAATCATTTTTCTTAGAACGTTCTAAGAGATTTCTTGAATTTCTGTTCAAACGTTTTGTAATTAAGTAGAATTTTGTTCAATATTCTCTTAGAACGTTCTAAGGGATTCACCCATTTGATTGAGAATGTAAAAAATGTATTGGTCAATTTTCTCTTAGAACGTTCTAAGAGATTTGCTAAATTTCTGTTAAAACGGTCTATGCTCGAGACATATTTTGTTCAATTTTCTCTTAGAACGTTCTAAGAGATTTGGTCATTTATGCGGAGAATGTAAATAATATTTGGTCATTTTTTCAGTCATATTCTTGAAGAATGTAATACATGTGTTCATATTGAATTGGTCAATTTCTCTTAGAACGTTCTAAGATATTTGTTAAATTTCTGCTCAAACGTTTTGTAATTAAGTAGACTTCTCTTCAGTATTCTCTTAGAACGTTCTAGGGGATTCACCTATTTTCTTTGAGAATAATGTATTGGTAAATTTTCTCTTAGAACGTTCTAAGAGATTTGCTAAATTTCTGTTAAAACTGTCTATACTCAAGACAAATTTTGTTTAATTTTCTCTTAGAACGTTCTAAGAGATTTGGTCATTTATGCGGAGAATGTAAACACTTATTTGCTCACTTTTCTCTTAGAATGTTCTAAGAGATTCGTTGATTTTGTTTTTTAACGTTTTAGAATTAAGACCAATTGTGTTCTTTTTTCTCTTAGAACGTTCTAAGAGATTCAGTCATATTCTTTAAGAATGTAATAAATGTATTGGTCAATTTCTCTTAGAACGTTCTAAGATATTTGTTTATTTTGTCTAAAACGCTGTATAGTTAAGATCAATTTTGTACAATTTTCTCTTAGAACGTTCTAAGAGGACTGGTCATTATTCATCAGAGTTTTTGATATGAAATGGTCAATTTCTCTTAGAACGTTCTAAGAGTCATGCATGTTATATTATTTTTCATGTCATTTCACGTTATATTTTGCAAAATATATTGAAAATAAAATTAGTTATAAAAATATCGTGTTCATTATATGTTTTATATTGCAGTTTAACCTGCGAAAAATCGCTAATTTGCTTTATAAAATTGAGCAGTCTGGATAAATGCTGTTTTTTGAATACAACGTGTTTGATAATAAAACATAATAGTGAAGATAAAGAAGAAAATATGCTCCCAAACAATAGTATTATCTAAATAGTGTTGTTTTACTCTATTTAATATACATGTATATATTCAAATATCGATGTTTTGTTACAATAAATATCGGGTTACGAGGGGTGATCACTATATTCGCGAAAAACTTTCCTTCTAACTTTTTTAAATATTGGTTCTAAAACAAAGACATTACGAAATCCACGATCAGTATGAAAAAAGTACATCATTGACTCAAGTTAAACGGAGTTCTTTAGAAATTGCGCCCTCAACTTGTTACGTCGTGCTTCCTTATTCATCAGGATTATACTACCGTGTAAAGCCAACCGCCTGTTTATAAATTTTAGGTCCAATACCGCATCAATACTTTTTCTTTTCCACCTTACATTCCAGAGTTGCCTATTTATGACTTACATTTGTATTTGTTTATTAAAAGTAAATTAATCGTAAACACTGGGTCGGGTATGAGGCCAGAAAGGAGCAACGTGCTGCTCTAACAGTGGCGCTTGGAATGACGTCACGTGATGTCCAAGGTCATGCACCCATTGCATGGATAAAATATGTAATAAGTGCATTTGGTCGGAGACATTTTACTCGGAATGATGCTAATTTGCTTTTGAGCCTTCCTAATATAACAGAATTGCTAGATGAAAAGTTCTCGAATACATTGATCACCCCTCGTATTTTATATTTTCTCATATAGACGTCTGATGCGTTCAACGGTACCTTGAGAATAAGAGAAAATAAACAGAAATAGAGAACTACATAGAGGATATTTGTTGTTTTGGTGTAAGATCGAATTTTATTTCATCGAGTGATCATAGAAAGTCAATATTTTCACGAGTGGCGTAGCCACAAGTGAAAATTTAATTTTATGTGATCACGAGTGAAATAAAATTGATCTTTCACCAAAAATCAACAAATTTTCTGTTTATTATATGCTTACATGTATGTGGCAATTAAATTGATAATTTAATTATCTAATAAAATAATGAAATACATGTTCTTATTCTACGGACCACTAAATAAGGAGTAATTATTTATAAAGTTATTATAACTGGCTAGCTGTATGGTAATAGAGAATTGCTGACAATTTTAGGCCTTGAAATGTCTATTTATAGATAAAGTAAAGCTAAACTATTGTGTTTGTGCTTTGTGGGCCGATTGTGTGCTTAAGAATTAGTTTTTTTCGCAGTTAATGTATTTAATTTCAATCGCGTTCAACAAGGTTCATATATTACTATACCTGCTACGAAATGTTCGTTACTTTGTTCTGCGTCTTAAAAACTTGAATGAATCTATACGGAGCCAAATGTTTCACATAAGTTGCCATCCGTAGTTATTTTAAATATCTCTTGTTTTTCACAAACGATTTTAGTTATGTTAATTTTATTCGAGAACGAGGAAATGAACATTAAAACATTTAAGATCCTTTAATATTTTACCAAGTATAAGCTAGTTTGACGACAGGAGATGTCATAATTATAACGAACATTTCAAATTGAAATATACATTATCATAATAGCTGTTTTCAAACACTCGAACCAATGTACCATAATGTCCTCTTGATAAAGCCACTGTGTTTTGCTTTCTGTCGATGGTTGAAAGTAGAAAATTATTTGTGTAATAAAGCATAACGAACACATTTAAAATTTACTTTTGTAAACCACTTATGTGTAACCGCTTATTGAAAACGACTGTTTAGTGTATATTATTGTATTATTAACTCGGTCTAGATGTGGTAGATAAGCGTGTTAATTTGAATAAAAGGTTTAAACATTGCCAAAAAAAACATACTAACCTTGACCAGAATAAATACAGTAGAAATTTTATACTAGCGTTGACAATACAGACAAATAAGAAATGCGTGGTTTATAATCTGTATGTCCTAGGCATTGTGACGTTAAGATCAAATTACAGACAACATCTAATGGCAGGTATTAAACAGGCAACAAAATAGTCCAGGGTAATGCACCTGCAAACACTGAAACGAAGCTAGCAATGCCATATCTACCAGTAATCTACAAAATCACGATGGGGAATCACATGGTTTAAATGATAGGACGCACTAAAAAATGGTTGCCTATCGGCGTAGGATAAATCTATATTTTGAGTTAAATATTTATCATCGAGTCCCGTTTAGTTCTTGACACCCCGACCAGCAGGCAATGGCTTCTCCGCTAAATCTCTTGGTACCTTGCTTACATTGTACCATGATTGATTGCGTTGTTTTCTCAAACAAAACTTTAGCGGGTTATGCACCATTACAAAGACCATTTTATGACTATTTTCACCCTTATATCATGCGTATTCCAACGATTCATGTGTGTGAACATTTAGCCCACAGAATCGTATACAACGAACATCAGAATATGATATTTGGTACGTTTCTGAACAATAGAACAGACAATTTGCATGAAAGATAGGGTGCACGATCATATTTATTCACTGAAACGGGATAGGGCGTACGATACATTTCGGTCAGCGTAGCTTTCACCACTGTTATCGATCTGAATATTTCTAAAGTATCGGTATCCGGTATTTACTGCTTTACACACAGTCGCTATCATCAGTACACTTTATCAATCTTATCATATTGTTTGTCACAAAAATTTAAATTACATGTATTTCAATATATGTCCATCCTAATTATAGATCAATTAAATTTAAATTATATTGCATAGTTTTAACTACTTAAATGGAATAGTATACAGATGATATAAAGTCCATACTGTGGTTGTACGAACTGAAACTTAGATTGACAAATTAAACTGAATTAACGAATTATGTCGAGGGGTTTTCTCAGAGGCTTATTAAACATGTCCAGTTGACCGACTTCATGCACAAGTTAAACAAACCAAAGGTAACCGCATATTTTGTATCATAAAGTATTTGATATTATATAGGCTATCAATATCCTATGATTGAAAAAAATCGATATGACCACATGTGGTTTATCTAACAGTTTATATAACATGTGACCGCGCCACTGGCGAATTATTTTCCAATATGTTAGGTCAACTAAATATAATGTTATGTGACCAGTCGCATTCAGTACGTATATGTTGCGCGTGAGTTTTGTAAATGAACGAGACTAAATAAATAAAAGATCACAAACAAAAGGTCTGATAAATTACGGTAATATTCAGGGTGAATAGTAACAAATGTGCCTAATTTGAAAGCTATGGAAGAAAATATACATTTTTGTGACAATAAAGATACGCGTTTGTTGTTTTTTAAATGTAAAATTCGACATTTAAACAAAATAAAACTTGACATACATTCAAGTTTATAGGAATTTATGTTTTCACGAAGTCAGTTGATACAAGAAATGATATTTTGATACCAAGAAATCAAATTTTTTATATCAAGAACAAATTGTTTGATATCAGAAAATACATTTCTTGAAGTCGATTACTTGAAACGTTGTGATAATAGATTAAGTCTATGAAAAACCAATATGTTTTAAAGATTATAACGGCATGTCCATGTTGTTAATTTAATTGAGTATAATAATGGCTTTCAGTAATAAAAAGGTGAACTAACACTTTTTTTAGTTGGCCACCTTACATTTCGGTAGTTAACCCCCCTATCAAGACACTGATAGCATAAAAATAGTCAAATACATAATAAACTAACATTCTTTAAGTTGGCCAAACTAATATTTTGGGAGTTTAATCCCCCGGTAGCGTGTACAAACATCATATACCGTTAAATAAACCACAGGTGGTCGTATCGATTTTTACCATTATAGTTTTTTGGAAGCCTAAATCATACGAACTACCAAAAGATGAAAAACTATGCGGCCACCTATGGTTTGTTTAAAATGTTACTTAAGAATTAAAAATCTGTTCGCGTTTTTTGTCGGTGAATAAAACATGGGCAGGAGTTCGGATGCGAAAAAAATTAAATCACGAGTGCGTAGCACATGGCACATCGTCTTGATGTGGTGAACATTTGAACCAATTAAAATAAATATCCAATAAGAAATGACATAGTTACAGAGCGGACACGAATTACATACCTATTTGAGCCTTTTAACATTTGACCTCTAAGTGTGACCTTGACCTTTGAGATAGGGACCTACCACATATTATACATATCCAAAACGAAATGGCAAAGTTACAGAGCAGCCACGATTTCACAATTTTCGAACACAAACACTAACACACTCACGGACAGGGTGAACACTATATGCCCATAATAAATACAAATTCTCACCAGTACAGTTATGTAGTTTGTAGTCTAGAGAGTACCCGGCATTACATGTACACTGATACGAACCATGTGTATTCACGCAGCGATGTTGACAACCATGAGTTGAAGTAGCACATTCGTTGATATCTGACAAAACATATTAACAATATGAGCATTATATGATGTGAAGTTGTTTGGATCTCACAAAATTAACATAATTATACAGTAGCTACACACTATTAGTAATACTCGCTGCTTTCTTGAGAATATTAATCTACAGTGTGCTGCTACCATGACGTTATCTGCATTTTGACAGGTCCAAATAAACTCTAAAAAAATTTTTTAAAGACACATCGTAACAAAATGTGGAAACACTGTAATGCTCAAAAGTGTAAACTTAACCATTACGACACAAAATCATATTGCTTAATACATGTAGGTTAAATAAAAAACATCATTTTCATTCAGATAAATATATTAACTGGTTGTGAATGTTTTCACATGAAAATTTGATAATGTTGATTTCCTTCGACGTTTAGTTATGTTGCGGGTTCCTTTTAGAAGTTATGGTGCAGCTAAGAAGAACGGGTAATGTGAATCTGCTGCTGTACAGGCACGGTATGAATCCCGATACACCGCTTTTCAGTTCCGTGAGAGAATTGTTCTGTTTTCATATGGCTCTGACGGAACTGGAAACCGATATTACGCTCGGACGGAACTCAGATGCCATATTTCCGGAGTTCCGTCCGAGTGTCATATGGGTTTTCAGTTCCGTCAGAGCCATATGAAAACAGAACAATTCACTCACGGAACTGAAAAGCGATGTATCGGGATTCATACCGTGATAGGACTATCTAACCGTTTAGAAACGGCGTTAAACAGGAGAAGTATCTGACATACCTGTGCAACGTGGTTCAGAAAACCCTACAATGCATTCACACTGACCAGGCGAAGCACATCTTCCTCCATTGGGACAGGTTGTCTCTCCAAAACATATAGCTAGATAAATGCGTATGGGAAACCGTTAGTGAACACGAGAGGAACAAGATTGTTATTCCGTTGCTACATCTATTGTTATTCGTATACGAAGGATTTTCAAAAATAACGTAGTTAGCACTTGTTTATACAATGTAGAACCAAGAAAAATCATAATTTCTGCGATGAGTTCACCAAGTTAGTAAGTATATATGTAACAAGTCTGTCATAAATTATAGCTCCTCAAAAACAACCCGATGAATTATTTAGCGTCCATCCAAAGGTAGATAATGCATGATTACTTTCTTATTAACCATACAACTCACTTATTCTACAGACACGATTTTTGTAGTTTACCATACAAAATATGTTTAAACAATTTTCTCACTATCAACCAACACATGTTTTGAATTATTTTACGACAATAAATGGTGTTTAAACTATCAGAATAATAATATTTGAATATACAATTTACGATTACAACGGAGTTACTCGTAGTATTATTGACTACACTACCCACATTATAAGAATGATATCAAGTATGCACAATAACATTACTTCATCTGACTAATAAATGTTATGCGTTGCATTGTGAACTATTTTATCAAATATTATTTAATATATGTGTTCTACTTTTCTATGAAATTTTAGTTTGTTATTGCATTTTGCACTTTCGTGTCATTGTTGTTTACAAAAACTTACGTGTATTACAAAACATTCCAGTATAACCAGCACAACACTCCTGTTTGTAGCATGTATCTGTACAGTACTTGTAAACAGTTCTGAAATACAATGTCTATACATCATCCTGGGCATTATCTTGTCAGAATAACACGATGCTCAATGTTTTATTTTAATAATAAAATACATTTTAGGCCAAAGACGATTTCCCCAAAGTTACATATCTGTTACATCACTATTTACAGATCAATAGAGACTATTTCTTAATACAAGTAAAGACCATGAAGGCTAATGAAAATGATCTATATACGAATGTAAATGAAAATGTTGGTTTACCAACTGGCTCTTGTTCCGTTTTAGTTTGACTGACTTAAGCAGCGGACTTTCGGGATTGGATGCCCGGTTTTGTATTACATGTTCCTGTGCTAGTTTTTTATGTTGGGCATGTTCCGCGCCTTTTCGAGTGAAGTTGTTTATTTTCTGTGCCTTTTTGTTCTCGCGTGTCCCGCGGTTTCTGTTGGGGGCGGTGCTACTTCCGTTAGTTTCGTATTTTGTTTAATTATTAGAATATGGGTTTGTATCTGGATTTAAACGCTAATTCCGTTTACAGTGGAGTTTTTCATTTTTAAATAATCTATAATATGCCATAATTTATCATTATTTAATTATTTGACCGGGGCCAAAAGTTATATGGAGCTAGGAGTTATTTATTCGTATTTGCTGGTTGTCCTCTTACTATTTCGTTCCTACGATTCGCATCCTACCTGGTTCGTTCATGAGTTTATGTACAGCTGTGGAGTTATGGATGTAGTGTTTTGTCCCCTGAGGTCATTTAACATAGTTAAGTTTTGTCCCCTGAGGTCATTTAACGTAGTTGTAAGTCCCCTGCCGGTTTTTGTACGGAGGGACTATTGGTTTGCCATCAGTCCGTCAGTTTTGGTTCTGACGGGAATTGTGGTTGCTATGGCAACAGACACATTGAATATGGCTTTAAACCGGTAGGGGACTTCTGTATTGCTTGTATTTCTTAATGACTTGTTCAATACGTCATATCTCGATTTGTTCAATTACGTCATTTTACTAATTGAAAGTAGGTCATACGACTATACGGGCCTTTCAACGTTTTAATACTGTTATTTAACTTTTGAGACTAAAGGCTGCTGAATCTTTTCTACTGGGTCATTCCGCTAGTTATAATTTAATATACTTTTCGACAGCTTGTACTTGGGCGGATCTGCGCTTGTTTAGTTGGGCATTGTGCTTCGTGTGTTTTTAATGTTTTCTGTGCTCGGCTGGTTAAGTTGAGTGCTGCCTTCCCTGTCTGACTTAATATAATCTTTTTACCATATAACGAGACACGTAAGGGAACTTTCGTTCACCAGAAAAACTGGGTAGTTGCCATTTATTTTCAGAAAATCAATTAACTTTGACACCATTGCATATCAAAATAGAGAAGTAATCTGTACTTACTGTACTTTCGGTACTTTTAGTTTTGATGTATCAATTTAATTTAAATGATTGAAGCGTTTAATAATTCAAGCTTGACACTAGTACCTGTGTCTCGTACATCTCATCCACCCAAACAGTCCACAGGCGGTTGTATATCTTGCCCTATATGAACATTGTGCAGAGCACTGGTATGAAACAGTGCAATACCCAGCATCTGTCAGTCTAAAAGTAGAAAATACATTGTAGCTAATTTCTTCGACTCAGTGCTAAAGTATTATAAGTGAAAAAGTAGTGTTATCACTTCTAATGGTGGTGTTATTATGTCTACACACTGGCTAATTATATTAAACAGTAGAGTTACCATGTCAAAATATGGTATTGACTTGTGTAAACACTGTTTTATTACGTTAAGCAGTAGTGTTCTCATGTCAACAAGTCAACATCCCATTTGGACATTATGACATTACTGTTGAACAAAATAAGACTGTTTGTAGACACGTCAATGGAAAATATAGTAAATAGTGAAAAATAAATACATTATAACAGGAGTTTGGTGCTAAACTGTAATATGAATGTACTATGAAACCAAACAGTGTAAATTTCCTCTGCTGAACCAGGTACTGAAACAGCGACATTTTTATCGACCCTCAAAAACCATTAGTCATTCTACAGCGCGTAGGAATTTATTCGCACAGAAATATTAACTTACAGAAGAAACATTCCACAATTTCTCGCAATACAAAGAAATAAAAAATGATTCAATTGCTAGGAATAAATGTTCTTATTTTGGTTTAGATTAGCTGGAACTCGTTTTTTGCTCGGATGAATTGGCTGTGAAGAAATTACATAGGTAAAAACGTAGTGATTTCTAAAGTTGGTATATAACAACACTTGAGGGATTCCCCCAAGTAAAAGCCATCTGCGGAAAGGGTAATAATCATAATGTAACAGCATTCTCCCATATCAGTAATTAAATCCTGTACTGGCTGGCGCCTACAACCGGACACTTAGCATACCTTTAACTGTAGACACATATCGCCGAATACCCGATAAAAGTAGTCGTTATATAGAGGATATTGCATGAGTGATCATTACATACGAGTTTTATTAAACGAGTGGACAAAATGATATTGTTTTTGTCGACGAGTTTAATCAAACTCGTATGTAATGAGCACGAACGTTAGATTCTATTTATCGCATAACCTTAGAAAACGCTTATTACTGTTCAAAAGGATGATATGCGCTGCATATGTTTCAGCCAACATTCAGCGGTACAATGAGCGCGACGTCATGGCGACGTGGATATTATCCTGACGTCATTGACGGATCAATGCATGGATTGGCTAACGTCACGTCAAGCTAATTTAAATAGTAAGTGTGCTGGGAGTGCCGAACGATATTTACGGCACGGCTTTACGGCAGTCCTGGACCGCAGGGTATGTGATAAAATCAGTTTATTGATAAATAAATCAGCATGCGCCAATGCTGAAAGTCTCATGTAAGAAGTTACTGTAAGCTTCATCTCTAAAGGCCATTTCCGTATTTTACTGGAACTCTCTGATTAACGAATCGTTCATCAAGCAGTAAAAGTTAATAAATTTTCTGCATGTTTTATTAGCAGTTTATAAAAAATCATCTCAATTCACCTTGTTTTAAGTTTCAAGCGAGCTCATGGTTTGACGCTTACATGTTTTTTACTGCGTCAGTCTGTAAGAGGCGCACATATGCCAGAGTATCATGATTGGTTGATAAGGAACAGACGACTAGGAAAATAATTAATTATTGTAAACAAGTGAACAACTTTAACAAGATGAGTCAAATTGCGATGAAGCTGTGTTTAAATCGTATGAACATATTGCTGTGTTTATGAATATTTTGGTGCTCATTGCGAGAAAAATGTTCTTTCTTTGTGGACACACGATACATATCAGGGTAGTTAGTCATTTAATTAATTTTTTAAGTTCTAAAAGTTGCAATAAAAGTTTAGACGGAAAACCTAAACTCAAAAGTGATACAATTTGGCATGTCTTGTCACTAGTCAAACTAACTCGACGTGTACAGGATCAACGTGTCCGGAGCCGGACAATCAGAAATAAAAAAAACGATTTCAAATAGAAACGTAATGTTTCTTTTCGCCTGTATAAGCTTCAACCCCTGTCCGACAGGCATTTTTTCTAACTTTAATCCTCCTATATCCTCTTCTTTCTTTCTTTTCCAAGATCCCTTTCCTCTCGTCTTCTCAGTTCTTACAATTAAGGGGGATAACTTCAAATACACACTCTTCCATTTCAAATACAGAATGTTTATATTTCTATGCGCAGTATAAATTATACACTACACTGTAGTTAATGAGTATTAAGTTCTGTACGCTTAACGTCAAGGGTATAGCATCGAAAACAAAAACAATCGAATTATTCGAATGGTTAAAACTTAATAAATTTGCAATAAGTTTTTTCAAGAAATACACTGTACACCAAATAATTATGATGAATGGAAAAGGGAATGGAAAGATGATATATTCCTCAGTGGTCACCAGTCAAATAGCGCAGGGATAGGTATATTCATAAATGAAAATATCAACTTCACACTTAAGTCCTATAAAGAATACAAACAAGGACGCCTCCAATCATTAAATATAGAGATCGACAGTTAAAACCTACTTCTCGTGAACATATACGTACCTAATAAAGATGACGAGGAACTATTAAATATTTTAGAAAACATACAGTACTTATAGATAATAGCGATGAAACATTTGTAATAGGTGATGACTTCAACACAATAATTGATGTAAATATTGACAAACTAAACGGTAACAAAACCACACACAGGAAATGTTCAAAAATAATTCAAGAGATCATAGAAAATAATGATTTATATGATATTTGGAGACTAAAGCATCCCAATTCGAAACAATTTACATGGCAATCTAATCATAAACCACAAATATATTGTATACTAGATTACTTCTTAGTCTCGTCCAACATCTTAAATCATGTGAAAGATTGCTATATCAAAATGGGCTTTAAAGCCGACCACTCCGTTGTTACATTTGATCTTGAACTTGCGTCAACAGAACGTGGACGAGGATTCTTCAAAATAAATAACTCAATATTGTTAAATACAGATTTCCAAACAAAAGTCAAGCAGGCAATTAATAAAACAGCTAAAATAAATAAGGATTCAAACCCAAATACTTTATGGGAACTAGTTAAAGGCACAGTCCGGAACGAAGCCATTAGATATTCCAGTAAACTACAAAAATAAACAAAGGAAATGAATTAAAAATACAACAACATATTGAAAGATTAGAACGTAAAATCTGCTCTGAACCAAGTAATGAAAACCTACATAACGAACTACTTAAGCAACAAAAAACATCAAAAGATATAACTGAAGAAAAGATTAAAGACATTTTATTTTAAGATCACGTGCCGAATGGATTGAAGGGGCGGACAAATACCAAAAATTTTGCAAATCTGGAACGCAAAAGAGCTGAAAGTAAAACCATGCACCAATTGAAAACTGATAATGACACGATAGTTACAAACAGCAATGATATTTTATCATACTGTAAAAACTTCTATTCTGATATATATAAAATTAACGAAAGTCTAACCCACAATAATACTTTTTTCTCAAATGGACACTATATAGCAGTTCTAAAAACACTTGTTCTTCCAAAGCTAATTTATCCCCTAACTGTGTTACAAAACCCACCAACACATTTTAAAAATTTGATCAATACAATTTTCTTTGATTTCTTCTGGAATTCAAAACCTGATAAAATATCACGTAAACAAATAATTCAAGAATACAAAGACGGGGGTCTAAAAATGATAGACATGGAATGTCTTCTAGATTCATTAAATATAAGCTGGATAAAAAGATTTTTTAATTCAAACGCCAACTGGAGCTTTCATTACAAGAACTAGAGGAAAACAAGAGCGAATTAGAAAGTATGGAGGATTATTACTATTTAAATGTTATATTACTGAAAAAGAATGTAAAAGTCTCAATATAAAATTTTTAAAGGATATATTGATTTCATGGTCGAAGGTCAACACCCTAAACACTGAAATCCAAACATCTAAACAAATCATCTGGAATAATTCAAGTATAAAACATATAAATAAAAATGAGTTAGTTTACTATAACACATGGTTCAGTAAAGGAATCCAGTATGTAGAACATATATTTGACTTCCGACACAAAAGATTCCACAGCTTCGAGCAGATGAAATTTCTATATGATATCCCTATTACTTGAAATACTATACCCTCATTAAAAACATACCGAAAGAATGGAAGACACAAATGCAAAACGAAATTATAACATACAACCTACCAAACTACCTAATCGATAGACTAAATGCAAAAGGCAAATTAAGTAAGATTGCATATAATTCACTAATCAAGACTAAACTACCAACAGAACCAAAATACAAACAAAAATGGAATCTCAGGTTCACCATAGAAGACATTTTCCAACAAACGAATATTATTACAATAAACACTAAACTTAGAGAATTTCAGTATAAATACCTCATGAAGATAATACCCGACAATTCATTTTTACACAAGTGTCATATAACCCAGTCAAGCTTATATGATTTTTGCAATAGACAACCAGACTCTAAATACCATATGTTCTGGGAATGCCATATTGTACAAAACATTTGGCCTGAAGTTAGGTCATATCTAGTACAAAAACTTTCAAAAGACTTAAATATCACATTTCAAAATATTTCAGTTTGCAACATTATAAAGAATACAGAAGAAGATGGGCTTATTACCAACTATATTATACTGCTTGTTTCATATTTAAATGTAAATGCAATAAACACACACCGACAATGCAGTCATTTAAAGAATACATTAAATATCGAAAACAACTGGAACAAACAATCGCACTATTCAAAAACAAACTCCAAATCTGTAACAGAAAATGGCAGAAGTTTTCATAACTTGCATAACTCAAATAGTGATATACCCCTAACCCTTAACCATTTCTTATTATCTTTCTCTTACTTTCCTTTCTTACTCTCTACTACCACAACCTATCTTCTAAGCGACTGTCTTCATAACTCTTCCCCCTCCCCTATATATATATACTACAAAAATCATAATGACATTAATGAATAATATCATAAAGAGTCGTGAATTAGTTTCACATTTATTTTTACAAAATTGTTTGTATAGTATGTATTGTGTATAGCTGTATAATATGTCTAGTGGGATTCCACATCGAGACAGCAAACATATTTAGTACTCAAACCATTTCAACCAAATACCCGGATAGCCTGTATAAGCTGGACCTTCAGAATTGAAAGCAGCCACTTGGAGACAGCGTATCTGTCTTAACGCCAACCATGCACGATTCGTGACGCCAACAGAGTGAAATGAAACAGGTCGGGGAGCTTTTGCTTACAGGGTATTGCTTTACCAACTGAGCTAGTCGGCTACAAGTCAAACTAATTAGACGGGCACAGAATACACGGTAGCGGCTCTGGTTTATAAACATTTAAAAAAGGTTGCCACATCCGGCCATGACGAACTTTTTACACCATCGTGATTTTTGCGTCAACTATCGATAGGCGGTTTATACAATTACTATATGTATATTTTATTGCTATATATGGCAGCGATCTCAGCAGGACGCTGATTTTGTGATAAGATAACCACAAGCTATGTACAATAAAGATCAATATTATTATATCATATATATGTACATGTATATAGGGAGTCATAACAATATACATTTTTGTACAAGTACACATAATTTGTATTTGCTGAGAGAGGTTATTTTTAAATGGTTATGTTTGAAAAATAAATAAAATTTAAATATCATAAAGATACTTGATAATATGATTTCAATATAATAATTATAAATTACTTTTTTATACATTACTTATTATCAATTAAGCTGTGTCTACTTTTGCATGTATGTAGTACATGTATTTACTTCAAAACATAGTTGTTCCATAAAAAAAAATGTTAACGTTGTTTCAAAGTGTAATGATAGCATGAATACAATTTATTAAACTAGAATATTACATAATGAGGATTTAAATAATCTTAACACGATTCGTATGATACATCCTGGTAGGTATTTCGTTGCGCGTATTATAATAAAACTGGGGACCCTATATTTAGATAGCTTCCCTGAATAAAACAATGTAAAAGAGATTTACATTAATAAATATCTTTCACGTTGAACGTTAGCAGCCTGGTGTAGGAAAAATAATATCATTTCCTCAACTTCAATCATGTTGAATAAATATCGACAAGTATTTCAATAAAAATTCGATAATATGCTCATTTAAATACTACAATGAAACATAAAAAATCAAATTGATAATATAAATGCAGAAAAACATGTGTCATTTGATTAGATGACCGACTTTAAAATCATCAGTGTTTAAAAGCCGTTTTATATAATCACACTTATTACATGGAAAATGAAAGCGTTCAAGTGAACCAGATTGAGTGCATTGAATCTAAATCAAATTAACCTAGGGAACAATGAGCGGTTGTAAAATGTATGACACCTGCTTCTTGTTTATTGCTTAATCACCATTCGATACAAAGTACATCGGTTATTTTAACAGTAATTAGGAGTATTTATTGTGTATACATATATAGTTTATAAAAAACATTAACATTTGTGAAAATGCATGTAAATTGAACCCAATAGCATGTAAGCCTGTACTAGAACCAAATAGACTCAATGCCTAAGAAATTACAGGCCTGTTCTATTTTTATATATTCTGATTTAAGAAAAATGGGCAGAAGACCATTTCCCTAAATGTGTACGGATAAATTTTTATAACAATATCAGTAAAGAAAGAGATTGAGTACAAAATGCTTTTACCAATTATGGGTAAGTGGCGTAATATCACGTTTTACATACGTGTACATTGATGAGAAATTAATGAAGAAAAATACACTAGTATATAATATAAACACTGTAACAATTTTCCCGAATGTTTGGTGCCTAAATATATTTAAGTAAATAGTCAGAAGATATTAAGCTAAAAGTTATTCTGCACTTTTGTATAAGAATAAGTAGTTGTATTTTCTACATAGTTCAATAACAATTATAATACAAGAAGAAATACGTACTATCAAATGAGATATTAAAAAAGGCAGTATCAATCTCATCTAACTAACATCAAAGTTTAGAAAACAAAAATATCGGCTTTATAAATGATCATTAATTTCATGATCAGCAAATAAAACCCTACAGCGAAGTATACAAGTTATTCACAGCGGGGGATGTCATAAAATTATTAACAGGGTCGTAATAGAATCAGAATCTTCGGCAGTCTACGTTAAATGCCGAGTACTTCCGAGACGATAAATTCTTATTTAAATTGAAATGTCAGTTGACTAAAATTTAAATAGGACCGCAAAGATAGCTATTAAACTTAATTATATTTATATATCTTAAAAGAAAAATAAATAACCAAGATAGTGTAAATTTGAAACAAAATTGGCATTTTTATCGTGTTTTCAATAGAAAGTAAAGGCCGTTATGAAGACAAAAAAGTTGCAGTTTTTAAATTTGTGTAGGACCATTGATTCATTATTTTAGATTAAAAAAAAGAAGGCAGATAAATAAAATAAACAATTGTGAAAGCAACAAAGTTTGTGTGTTAAACGTAAAAAAAGTTAAAGCGATTTATTTAATTATTACTTCTATATGTAAACGGCTATCGGGTTTCCAATATCGGATGGGTAAACAAGTTGGGGATGCACAAGACAGCATTGATGAGCAAGCTTGTCAAGCCAACCGCCAACACAAGATTTTCCCAATTAATAATTCAATCCAATGCACAGTACTGCAATAATGTCATAAACATTGCTAGCAAAAGCACAATAGAGACATAACATTGTTCAAGAATCATTTTGTTTTGGAACGAAATGTTCCGGGTACGTAAGTGTACTTACAAGTTCAAGGGTAAACTCGTCATCGGAGGTTGATTACCTGGTATAACAATGTTAATTGTATGAAATAAAGATACATTGAGTGTGTCAATAACGGATCACTAAGGACTATATTTGCTATTGTGCTTCGAAAATATATTTTTTAAGCAAGATTTTTGGACAAGCTGAAAGTAAAACCCTTCTGTTTCTTAAATCACAACCTTTGTTTCAAACAGAAAAGTAAATAATTCTATAGCGTGAGAAACAGTGACGTCACTCCTTGTGCCTATTACGGATCATTTTGATGCATCCCGCTCAATTTTAGAATAAAAATCAAACGTTCTGGGGCACTTGTGAAATAATAATTATTTACACTCACCCAACTTAATCATTACAAAATAGCAAACTAGAAAGATAAAAATATGTTCCCGTTTAAAAAATAATTACTTGATTATGATGTGTTCCAAGTGCGCCTAAACCGAATAACGTAAAATGACAATAATCGACTTTTCTCCAAAGTCAAGCGATCTGCAGAAGTTATATTTTGGTAAGTTATTCACCATATTGAAGCAAATATCAATGCCAAAAATCAATTTATTCTCTTTATCATGTATGTGTAGAGAGTGCTTTGATTCGTTACTGGTACTGATTCGTTATTGGCACACTCACTGTAGCTTTCCTTGTTAAAACAAGTACCTCAATGTGTAATCAGTGATTACCGGCTATTTTAAATAAGATTTTATCGAAACAAACCAAACACACCCAGATCCGAAAAACGCTTGACCTCACGCGAAAAACTACTTCCGCTCTAACATAGGCTATCGCCACGGTAACGATTTTTAATATTTTGTTAAGCGAATTCGTAAATTTACACAATTTAAGAAATTCTAAACATTTTAAAATAAATTTATAAGCTAGGAATTTACGGTATTCAACTAATTTGAGATTACAAGAATTCCTCGTAGATCTACCAATCGGCTATCCTACCAATCATAACTACTCTCGTACGTCACTTCTGAACTTCGATGAGACGGGAAGAGTCTTGAATTCCGTCGCATTCCATAGTAACGTAGTGGACGGTGGGAGCCAATCCAGAAACTAGAACTCACTACTTTTTCAGCTATTAGTGGGGCGAAACTTCGATCGATGACGGAAAGACCCGTATAGTTCCGATTGCCGGGAAGACAATCGGTACGGCCTGTACGACATTTATAGGCTGCTGATTAAGGAAAAAGCCATTCTCAGCTTCGCTGGTTAAAAGAATCTCCTAATAACGTTTGACAAAATAAGGCTGTTTTTAGACAATTCAACATCACATTTGGGCATGATGATATTACTGTTGAACAAAATAAGGCTGTTTTTAAACCGGTCAAAACCACATTTGAACATGATTATACTACTTTTGAACAAAAAATGCTGTTTTTAGACAAGCCAATACCACAATTGGACATGATAATACTATTGTTGAACAAAATAATGCTGTTTTTAGACAGGCCAATACCACATTTATTATTTTGGACATGATAATACTAATGTTGAACAAAATATGGCTATTTTTAGACAGGCCAAAACTACATTTGGATATACTAGATATAGCTCGGATATGAGCCCTAAAGCGAATTTGTTTGCAGAACATGATGAACATTAGTGTATGCAGATCCATCATCGTTGACTATGGGATACATGAGTTGCCATTTGGGGTCAGCATGTAAATATATCTCTATGAACACGTTGAAATCCTTGTTCACTGTGTGCTAATATACCAAAACACGTGATTGAAAACAAGGGAGGTAACTCAGTGTATTGAAATAAATAATCACAATTATGATGCTGGAATTTTGAACTGTGTTTATCCCTTAATGTTTTGGTCAGTATTGTACTCAAAACAGCAATGACAAATCGTGCACATCTGATTAAATCACCTTTGTGGAATATACTAGTACCTTAATGTCCCGCCTTTCTTATTATCGTGGGAGCACAATATAACAACTGTAAAAACCAAAAAGTTTATTTAGTTTACCTCTAATCGGATTAATTCATAGTTTAGAATACAAAAACTTGCATAACCTATAGTGCGTTCAAAGTCAAACGAGAATCGTTATAAACATTAACTCGTCTGACAGGCAAACTTTCAATGGTTTTGAAATCAAATTGCGTTCAAAGCGCATTCCATACACCAAAGGCCATTTAGTGTAGTGGATAAGCACAGTTCCTACAAGTCTCAATTTTATTCTGAGTTGTAGGTTCGATCCCAACAATTTAATTGTTTTTTTATTACATGTAATCCATGTTATAAAACCTTACATTATACTACTGCTTTAATGAATCAATACTTCAAATGATAAGTTGTTTATGTTGCAGTGAATATACAATGTATAATATAAATGTATGATTTTTGTACTGTAGATAGAATATAATAATTGAAAATATATAAATTTATAGATAAAGAATGAACACATAACACACAAATATAAATCTACATAACTTACTACGTGTATATTTTTATTATACAGTTACAAATGCAAAAAAGGTAATTGTAAAAAAGATATACACTTTTAAACGTTTGTAATTTGGATGGGTGTCGAACCAGTAGCTAAATTGAACAAAATCTCAACAAAATATCTGGTATAATTTAGCGGCATGGAACCTTTGGCGAGCTTAATAAATTGTGTCTTGGCAATTTAAGAAATGTTGATCCCAAAGACAACGAGTGGTAGATTATTTTCATCACATTACTATAGTTACCGAGTCAAAACTGACGACGTTGCGTTTTCGCACTGAACAATTGGTGACGTCACGCATTTGTTATCACACGTGTTGGAGAACATTGTTCCATCATTTGTTCTCGCATGGAAAATCACGGTATTTATGTGATAACAAATTTTCCCGCCTTTCTTATTATCCTTGACGCAATATATATAGAGGATATTTGTTTGTTTTGATTGATATGGTTTATATCTCATCGTGTAGTGATAAAATTCAATATTTTCTGGTGTCAAAACTGGTACTAGTTATGCCAAATTGCCACTGTGGTTATGAATATGTTATTCCATTAATATATTTCAATTCAAAATCCGCCATCTTGGATAATGGTGAATGTGCGAAAACGTCTTTTTTGAGAATTCATACACTAACTTGTAGAAAATTGTCTAACTAAGAATATGAACCCCACATGACATGTATCCGTTCAGTAATAAAAATGTAACGGACAGTTAAGTGTTGAGTTTAGGGTAAAATTAAAGTAGTCCCTGTGAGGGGGCGGAGCTTATATCAGTCACATTGTAGGTGATAACTAGTGACTGATATAGGTTTTATTTCACTGATAGAACTCCAAATCTCATCTGCTAGCATTAAATAATTACTTTTATTACATAACCCGCGGTCCAACAGTGCCGTAAAGCCGTGCCGGAAATATCGTTCGGCACTCCCAGAGTTCGCCATATATATATAAATGTGCCTGACGTGACGTTAGCCAAGCATTAGCTTCGATCGTCCCATGACGTTAGGATAATTGTCCCGCTAAAACATATGCAGAATACATTATCATTTTGTACGAAAAAAAGGTTATGAGATAAATAGAATCGTACATTATTGCTCATTACATACGATTTTATTAAACTCCTCGACATAAACAATATGACATTCGGCAAAGCCTCGTCTCATATTTTTTTGTCCACTCGTTTAAAAAAATGCATATGTAATGAACACTCATGCAAGATCCTCTATACCATATCTTCTATCAACCATGCCGATGCCGATGGATCAAAAGATGAATGGGGCCTTAATATTGTTTTTAAGATTTTTTGAGAGTACTAGTAGTCGAAACTGATGAATATTTAGACATGTCTAAAAATAGATTAACTTACACAAAATATTTTGAGTTTACCACGTGCGTGCATAAGTGACAGGACATTTTAATTGATTGCTAGAGATGATACAGTGAAACACATTATTTACTATTATGATATACTTTTATGATTTGAAAGAAGGTTGTAAGCGGCCATGCTAAGGCGTTGTCATTTACATCGAGCAGAATTTTTTTTAAAAAGTTTCGATTTATTAAATAATTTATCGAGGAATAAACACTCATAGCGCATACGTTAATTGTATTATACAAATAGTGCAAGTTTCATTTTCAAAATGAACGGTTTAAGTGGAAGTTTAGCCCTTGAGGATATTTCTTCAATGAACAACAAAGAAAATGGCGCCGAAAACGATACGAGTGCGCCAATCGTGTTTATCCGAGTACGAAGTTTATTCGGTGAACGTAGGGTAAGCTACCAAGAATGGATAAAACACGAGCAATTATACAAATCAATCGGACAATTAATAAGTGCTTCCCACATCACCGGACTAAAACGTGTAAACGGTATGTGGCGGATTTACTTGGACAATCTGGAAGATAAAGCACTCCTAGCTGCTGAAGGTATTTATCTTAGAGGATATCATGTACCCGTCCTTATCACCAATCCCCATAGACTGGATGGAGAGGAAACCGTAAGAATACGGATACAAAACAAACCCATATCTGTAGACGATAATATAATCAAACGTACACTAACTATTAGGTGCATCGACATAATAGAACTGAAAAGAGAAAAACTGAGAATCGATGGCAATCTGACCAATTGTGACACCGGTGATCGCTTGATCACAGTGAAAAAACTCACATTCACTACGCCTCTTCCACGATTTATGGAGTTTGGACAATTTAAAGCCAAAGTTATTCACAAAGGGCAGATAACAAAAAGCCTTAAATGTAGGAAGTGTCTTGAAGACTGTCATAGGACCGACGAATGTACAGGTGAATGGAAGTGCTTAAAATGTATGAAAGTTGGACATAAACAAGGCGATTGTGATATGGAATCAAGCGAAAGTGAAGAATGTCAACAAAGTCAACCCTCCACTACACACGAAGTTCATTATAACACAATCCTCTCTACACAACAAACGGGCGATGGAAAACACACATCAACAAAAGCGTCGGTCAAATCTCCACGCAGGGAACTACGTTCCAGTTCACAACCGAAAAAACAATCACACATAGACAAATTTGTAAAAAGTATGTCGGCAAATAACGGTATACCATCAAGAGACAGAAGTAGGTCAATCGTCCGCTCATCACCAACTACTCAAACAGCAAATCAAGAATATAAAACGAACTCTCGTAGAACAAACGATAACAATACAAAACTTTGATGATTGTTTTAAAACAAACATTTAACAAGCCTAACGACTGCATTCGTTCAACGGACTCTGATTCAGATAAAATCAACTCTATTAGTGCAAATATGATGGTAACACTATGCTATGCATGCATATTCTGCATAATATTTACTCAAATTTCACTTTTTACAATGATCGAATTTATTACGATAATCATTCACTCTATGATTGTAATCGTCTTGAATACTTTACCTGTCTATGTCAACACTATCATATGTTTATATACGAGTATACTGTGATAAAAACAACATATTTGTAACAGCATAATACCTACAACATACCCATCATATTGTTTAAAATATACTTTCACGTTGGTATTTATATACTGACATACTTAGTATGATAATTATACTACATATTTAAACTACCCATATGAATATTATAATCACAGTCTAAACACAATTTCACGATCACCAGATATGCTTGATTTTTAAAATAAGCAAGTATGCCTGGGTCTCGAAATTTGTTTTTATAACGGATTTACACTACGGTACCATTCTCCAATACTATTAAAATCAACTATATATATGTATATACAATGATAACCCGAATTCACGTTATAGACAATCAATATTTTTGTATACACGTGCTGTTTTTGAACAAGTATAAATATGAATTATATACTTGTTATACAGGATGGGTAATTAGCATGTTATGTTTTTTAAACATGAAAATTACGCATACTGTGTGTCCTTTCCTTATACACCCTCTATGTCTCCTGTCATTACATTTGTATATATATACGTCTTTTCACACTATTTCCATGCCTTATCCCCAATATCTTTCCACACTACTATGTCTTTATGTCTCCATCGGAAGTTTTACAACATCTAGAGTTTAATAATTATAAAGATGACGTCCTCTAAAATACATTTATTATCACTGAACACACAAGGATTAAGAAATATAAACAAACGAAATAGACTAAAAGAATACTCAAGTCAACAAAAAGTAGACGTCCTATTTATGCAAGAAACACACTACATGGCTGAAATCACAAAGAAACTAAACACTGAATTTAATGAATGGGACTCTTTCAATGCTTACGGTACTTCGTCTAGTGCGGGGTGCTCCATTCTTATTAACAAGAAATTAATTATGATATTATTGAATCAAAAACATGCATAAATGGACGATACGTCTTTATGAATATCTCCATTGAAGACAATATATACACTTTAATCAATATACTCGTATATGCATACAACAATAAAATTAAAAGAAATAAATTCTTTGAAACAATTAGCCAATTAATCAATACCCACTGCCAAGGCTACATCATCGTCGGAGGTGATTTTAACGAAACACTCACCGAAAAAGATAGAATCTCTAAAACAACACAACCGAAACCATGTAAATCATTAACAAATCTAATAAATACACTCAAACCCAGCGACATATGGCGTGTTCTAAACATAAACAAACAACAGTATACATGGAAAAGAGCCAATGGTAACGAAAAAAGCAGAATTGATCTATGGCTAACACCCACTGTTCTTAGTTCAGATATAAGACCTGCTACTATAACATTCAAAGATCACCAAGCAATATCATTAAAAATAACTTCTCAATTGAAACGTGGACCAGGCTACTGGAAATTTAATAACAGTTTCTTGGAAGACATTGAATACATTGAATATATTACAAAAGTTATAGAAAATTACACAAACTCAAGAGAACAAGAATCACAACA
This sequence comes from Spisula solida, assembly GCA_947247005.1. Taxonomy (NCBI): domain Eukaryota; kingdom Metazoa; phylum Mollusca; class Bivalvia; order Venerida; family Mactridae; genus Spisula; species Spisula solida. Next base: position 37,970,034 of record OX365959.1, on the reverse strand, counting down.
GACCCTATGGGAACTATGTAAGATTGACATACAAAACCATACTAAAGCATTCGCAAAGAAGAAATCAAAGCACAAGAATGACAGAATTATAAAAACAACTATCAGAACTATGCGAACAAGAACCCAAAACTAACTATATTAGAGACAATATAAGAAAACTCGAATTAGAATTACAAAAGTATTACGATGATAAAGCTAAAGGTGCACAAATAAGATCTAAAATATTTCAACTTAACTTTTCAGAAAAAAAATACAAAATATTTTCTGAATCTTGAAAAGTCAAGACAAACACGGAAAACACTTCAAACACTAAAAGTAAACGACCGTACTGTCACAGACACAAACACAATACTGCAAGAAGAGGTCATTTTTTATAAAAACTTATACTCCTCTAATAATAAATGTCAAAAGGACATTGACGATTATCTTAACAAGACGAAATAAGATTACACACTAAATGATAATGAAGCGAATCTTTGCGAAGGTCTCCTAAGCCTAAAAGAATGCGAAATTGCCGTAAACAATATGCATAATAATAAAAGTCCGGGTCTAGATGGTCTTACCTGTGAATTTTATAAGCATTTCTGGAATAAAATCGGAAAACTAGTAACAAACTCTCTATATGAAGGATACATAAAAAATGAATTATCTGCATCTTAGAAATTAGGCGTATTATCTCTTTCATATAAAAAAGGGGATCCACATAACTTCGAAACTGGAGACCAATAACCCTATTAAATAACGATTACAAAATTGTCGCAAAAGTTCTAGCTATACGATTACAAAAGGTAATACATAAAATAATCAATACTGACCAACAAGGCTATATAAAAAACAGATTCATTGGAAATAATATTAGACAAATTCAAGATGTTATAGATTACGCTGAAAAATTACAGATAGAAGGCGCAATCCTATTTTTAGACTTTCGAAAAGCGTTCGACACTGTTGAATGGAATTTCATGTTTAGCACTTTAAAACATTTCGGCTTAAAAGACATGTTCATAAACTGGATTAAAACAATGTATGCCAATATAAAAACATGCATTTTAAATAATGGGTGGAGATCACAATGCTTCGATCCACAACGTGGAATAAGACAAGGATGCCCTATATCTGCTCTGATATTTATTGTTGTAGTTGAATTACTGCCTACTAATATAAGAAACTCATCAGACATTAAAGGTATACAGCTAAATGCAATAGATAATATAAAAATATCGCAGTTGGCTGACGACACAACTCTATTCGTTAAATCCGAACAAGAAGTTAATACCTCTTTATCGATTATCGACAATTTTGGCAAACTGTCAGGACTACAACTGAATAAGAATAAAACAATAAGTGTCTGGATAGGCTCCTTAAAAAATTGTAATAGGTCGCCTGGTGGAATACAATGGCAAAAAAGCCTATAAAAGCATTAGGCGTTTACTTTGGAACAGACCAAACAACATGCAATAAACTAAACTGGAACGAAAAACTAGAAACGTGCAAAGCGTCAATTACTAACTGGAATAAAAGAAATCTTATTTTGGTAAAATACAAGTTTAAAAATCACTTCTACTTCCAAAGTTTACATATATTTCCACTCGTTGGTTGTTCCAGATAATGTGATAGAACAAATGGAAACTATGTTCTATAACTTTCTGTGGAACGACAAAAGAGACAAAATTAAACGAACGACGATCATCGGCGATTAAAGACTAGGTGGTCTACAAATGATAGACATCAAGTTATATATAAAGTCATTAAAAATTAAATGGATACAAGCTCTGTGTGATAATAACAACACTGCAAAATGGAAACTGATTCCAAACGTCTATTTTAAACCATACGGTGCAAATTTTCTGTTATTCAACATGAATTTAAACAACAAAAAACTGTTAGACTTAAAACTACCAGAATTCTATGAAGACATTGTAAATGCATGGTTAGATTTAAATAATAGAAATAGTCAAGACATCACACATTTCCGAGATATACGTAAAGAAATAATATGGGGAAACAAACATATACAATATAACGGGAAAAGTATTGTATTCCCGCATTGGATAAACTCTATCATACTCTTTATCAATGATTTGCTCGACACAAACGGAAATCTAATCTCACAAACAATTCGGGACAAACTTATAAACACACACAATTGGATATCAGAATACGGTAAATTATTACAATAAATTCCTAAAACTTGGAAACAAAGCCTTAAATCCACAGAATCATGAAAAACAATAGTTACATGTAACACCTCTCTTGAAATGAAATTAAATAATTTAAAACTCGAAAACATTAAAAGCAACGACATATATAAATACCTAATCCCATTTAAATTCACAAAACCGTATATGCACAATCATTGGGAATCAGTACTTAACTTACATATTGACTGGTATACAGAATATTCCTTTATACATGCCATCCCAGACAATAGAGTAAAACCATTCAAGTACAGAATCCTTCAAAATATATTTACATCAAATGTATTAAGATACAGATGGAACATTTCCGAAACAGAAACTTGTCATGTTTGCAACGTCACTGAAACATATAATCATCTCTTTATTGAATGTCCACAAACAAACAAACTTTGGATTGAAATCCAAACGGTTTTTAATATCTGCGGTATAAACACAAACATACGAACTCTTAAACATGTTGTAATTGGATACAAAATAAGTAACGCCCGATATTTCTATATGAATCAAATACTTTCGCTAATAGGTTTCTGCATCAGCAAAGCATATTTTCGTAGTGACAATTGGACAAAAACCAACAACCTATACCACATCTTCACAAACGAATGTAATACTTTGGCCATATACCTAAACAAACTTAAGGTCAAAGATCATTTCATAACACTATTTAACAAACACCTTCCCCTAAACTAATAACATTTGAACATTAACATCAACTCGCCCCCTTCTTATTATCCATATCAATTGTTACATGCTTAATTCTTAAGCGTTAATAGTTGTTATTCCTCATTCAACCTATAACCACACATCGAGCTAATCTAGACTGCTTTCGCTTTTGACTTTATACTTTAGCTAGACCAACTCAATGATGTGATTGGCTTAAACACTTCCAATAATAATTATATTTGTATACGCTTTATACTTAAGTAAGCAAAATAATGATATAATTATGTGTCTTGTTCCATGTATATGTTTATATGTGTGTAATGTACATGTATTCTATATGATGTAATATATACTACCTTCAACACTTGAAAATTATAATTATAACCACTTATACAATTACAGATACATTTATAATAACTTTGTGAAACAACCATATTACTATATACGTTCATATGTTTAAATTGACTATCTTCTCTTGTTTATTGTTCTCTCTTTTCAGCATATTCTACAGTTTATGTCAAAGTAGTTCAATTACCAAATGTTAAGCCCTAGAGCTTGTCTGTAATTTATTTTTATGAGCTATTAAAATATGAGCTATAGAAAAAAAAATGATTTGTATCAGGAATTAATTGGAGTTCTATATTATTACAAGTTTCAGTAAGTAAAAGAAATTTACTTTTTCCAACTGATGCAAATCGAAAGTACGATTGTTTACGTAAGAAAACCAAGATTATTTTTTTCATGTAGACTGCGCTTATAAGAGGGGTACCCTCGTTTAACCTGAATTCTGACTCCCAAATCCTTACAAACGCATTTGTACCTCGCTTAACAAAAAATATCTTCACTGACGTTCACGGAATAAAAATTACTGTCTGTTTTAATTTCAAAATTCGTTAAATTTTCGCCACCCATGCTTAGTGGCGAAAAGTAAACGCACTAAAGTAAAACCACTACGTTTAGGATGAAAATTGCGAAATTTTGACCACACAAAAATATCCCAAAGTACGGTATACAACTACAATTCGTGCTTGATAATGTGGCAGTCGAGTCTATTTCACTGCAGGCAATACATGGTATTAATTACAGATAACTTAAAAAAAATGTTATTGTTAGTTGTTTGTGCGTTTCATTTAATACCATGTATTACTAAGTAGTAACTATTGAAATACAGGCTTACTATGGACTTGTGTTTGTTAACCTTTCAGACCTGTAAGACTGTCTTGTGCAGCTAATCGTTTACCATTTTATTCAAGACGAAATTTACCATTTAACATAGACGGTTATCCATGCAATTAAATGGGTTGGCCTTATCGTCATGCGTGACTAATTGCAATATAATGTTATAATCGGACAAAGATAAATTGGCCGCGCGAGTTCAAATCACGGTTTATGACTTTTCGGCTAGAAAATATCTTTGCATTAAGTCTAATAATCTATATATTTAAAAAGAAATAACCATGATGATAAAAAACGAAGACACAACGAGGATTCGAACCTGCGTACACAAATGTAATATGCCTATGAAATTCTTTGATTAATTAGATGTGAAGGTCATTGATGTGTTTATTTACAAGCGCTAAATTTAGCCCGGCCAATTTATGTTTGTCCGACTATAGCACAAAATAATTGCAAGTATAACTCTAACGCGATAAATTGCTGTACAAAAACAAGCACAAAATTGCCTTTATTTTTGCTATGGATTAAAATCAAGGACCGTAACATTTGCCTATGAAGGCATTCAAACATTTGGCACAACATATAAAGTTTTCATGCTCCTCAATATTCAGAAACAATAAATATAGCGGGTTTTGTGTTTGTTTTTGCATTGCAATTTATCGCACTGGAGTTATAGTTAGGTATAAAGCTCATATGGTAAAGCCCAGAAATTGTAAATGAGAGATTCAAGTTCAACCCATCAAAGAAGTTGTGAATTAATCAAAACATTTTTAATGTCATTTTTATATTCTCTTTGAGTGTATTTAGTATTTGTTAATTATATAGTTTTCTTTGTTTTATCAGGGTCATGATTATATACATTTGTATATTCAATTGAACTAGTTTAACAAGAACCTAAAACCATTACAATACAAACCAAATTTACATCACTTCATCTGCAGTATCAGTGTCTTAGTTACTTAATTACAGGTATGTATCACTATTGGATAAAATGGATTATTTAAGCCATTCTTATGTAAAAAACTTAACTTAACATAACCTAAAAAATTACTTGTAGACCGTGTTACGTTCTCATATTAAGCTGCTTGGGACGAAAATAAGGGCTACAGGCTTATGCTTGACAGCGATTGTGAGCTTTATTTAACAGTTATATAATTACGGATTTGGTATTCTCGATAACAGACAGAGGATGTCTCAGTTCGTCAGCAAAAACTCGACATAATAATAAATACTGACTTTATTTACACATTAATATTCGCGTTGCGCACCAGAGCAAAACCATGCCAGATATGTTTTGATAGTATCTATTGGCCCGAACTCAACTATGTATAGAGATATTTTGTTGGGCCAAGAAATTTTCTTCACACTACAAGTCTAGGTTTTAAGTAAGTTTATTTTATTTAAGTATCATCTATATATACATGACAATTATTATAAAACATTTTATCACAGATAAAACATGTACATGTATATGGCCATTCTATATAGACTTACAAGAGACTCACAAAGTATGTAAAATCGCATGAATACAGGGTGATCATTACTGTATGTTATTCTAACACGATCCGCGGATTATTCCATATACACTACGCCGAAGTTCTAATTGGCCATCCTATAAAATTTGATCCTATGTGATATATTCAATCAATACATATAAAGTTGCGTTAATGTTTTCATTCCACACATTAATCTATCGATTTACAGAAATAAAACACGTGCTCAGGTACAAAATCATCCACGCGGAACGGTTAGTTCGAAATTGGTTTTATGCAAGAAATATGTCCGTATTTTGTTGGAGCACATCCTCTGTGGATCCCCTTTTATGAAAAACTTAAAACCGTGCGAGCATGAGCAACGGGAACGCGCTCAAGCCGTCAGATGTATGCATGCATTCTGTTTGACCATGTGTTTTTTAAATGTATTTTAGAAAAAGTGTTTGCAGAAGAATACAAATAATCCAAAACCCGATGATGTATAGTTACATTGATAGGAAAACATGTTTCCCACAGTAGTTTGCGCTAAATTAAACGTAATTAAAGAGTTTGTAATTTTTTAAAAAGGCGTGTGGCGCACTTCGCTGTTTTGAGTGGCGGTACTCATCATTCGGAGGGCTTTGGCGAGTTCCACATTATTCAATCTCTCAAAGTTTGATGTTTTTCATTAAAAGGCTATCCATCGAGGATTCATTCCAACCAAATACAAACATTTTTCATCCCGTGCACGAGTACCACGTACACAAAAGCCATTTCGCACTAACCGTTCCGCATGGATGATTTTGCACAAAAACACGTGTTTTATTTGTGTAAATCGATAGATTAATGTGTGGAATGAAACCCTAACGCAACTTCACATGTATTGCTTAAATATATCACATAGGATCACATTTTATAGGGTGGCCAATTAGAAATTCGGCGTAGTGTAAACATAGAGCGAACAAGAGCATATATTATTACCCCTATAAAACATACCTCTCAAATTGGCTGTTACTATTTACGCCCCGTATCACGTGACATATTTGTGAATGAATGAACGTAACTTTGTAGTAAAACTTTTATGGGTCGCGATGGCAAGGCAAATACCACGAGTATCCAGTGGCTCAGCTATGACGCATCTATTTTTAGAAACTCCAATATACTCTCGAAACTGAGTTTCATTAAAAAATCTGATAATCAATTCAGTTATATTTTTCATTTCATGAAATAGATACCCTATATTCGTGTTATTAAAATTGTTTCATCGTTAAAATGTGTTATTTCCTTCAGAAAATTACGAAGGTCGTTTTCATTAACGAGGGAGTTAATTGTACCATCTAATAAGCCACTCAGTTTCAGCGTGCAATTATGTTCCATGTCAAACGGGTGAAAATGGAATGCGCGCAGTTAAATAATACGGGATATTATCGTATTTAGAATCGAAATAAAATCTCTGTTCTTGTATTTTGTCGGTGAATAAAACACGGACACTCGTTCGGATTCGGACAATTAAATCACTCGTGCTACATACTCGTTATTAATTGTTCCGCCTCCGAACTCCTGCCCGTGTTTTATTCACTGACATTATACGCGAACAGATTTTTATTTCTTAAACATAAATAACTTTAATAACTTTGTCAGATTTTATGATAGAGAGGTGGTTTGACCCTTGTTATAAAGCAAATGAGCCCAGGTTTTGTTTTGGATATGACTAATTAATGCATATTATATAAAGGTGACGTCCATACCGTCCCTGATGCTGCCATACATTTTCAGTGATTTCATGAAATTTGGCCACTGAATCATTTCGCCGAAGACCATACAGTTACTTGGCCTCTACACTCACCAGACTTAAATCCTTGGGTTTCTTTTAATGTGGATGCCCAGGGGAAGGAATGAATACTCCAAAACCAGAAACAATATTTGTTTGAAAACTTCAATACATTGTGGAACTGGTAGTATCGACGCTGTAACATGCAAGGTGTCAATTGCTCATTTTCGACGTATTTTGGGACTGGTTTTACAGTTTTGCAGAATAAAGGGAAACGTTTCGAACTTATGATGTTAAAAAAGTAAATGACATTTGAAAATAATGTTTGTGTCGATAAACTTACATATGTACATTTGTATGTTAATCAAAGGTATATAACAATATATATTATCTTAACAACTGACAAAGTTATTTAAAAAAATTTATGTTACCATATACATTGTATTAATGATCCCCCTGTACATTAAACTCACAATTTTATATACATATAATTTACACACATATCAAAACGATATCAATTAAAACTGAAACAACTTTGTTAATCGATCGAATTAAGAGATGCCATCAAATGAATTGTAACTTGAAAAAACTTAGAAAAGAAAAGGGCACTTTACAGCGCATAGTTAAATCAAAGCACTGAGAGTGCTGATGGAAGGCGATCTGGTTGCTGCTACTAAAGTTTAAACCGACTTTACACGTTTAATGTTCGTTTTTTACTGCCGATCTTGTCTTGAATGTCAAAATAGGCATATGTGACTATATAGGCATGTTGGGTATCTAAATAATTGTAAAAAGCGGCATAATAATTGATATGTAATACGTGTATTGAATGCGTATATCAAAAGTGGCTTTAAAATAATACTACGCGCCTATTTATCATATTCTACAGAACCGTCTTGTAATCACTTCCCTCACAGCGTGAGACATCTATAGAAAACGGCTAGTGTAGCCACACCATATGATTGCATAACAGTACTTTGCAGACGATAGTATACGATTCATTGATAAAACCATCACGTGACCCTGATCTGAAGTTTCTCCTATACGATTCATTAATAAACCCATCACGTGACCCTGGTCTGAAGTTTCTAAAAATAGCTATGCAGCCGGGACATTTGATGAACACTTCATTTTCATATTACGAAACAAGTTCGATATCGACACGGCGTAGTGATTATCTGCAAAAATATCGATTTAACGAACAGTTCCACAATAAGTGTTGATCTTAGAATAAACAAATGTTGCTGATTGAATTAAATGAATTTAAAAATTTGGAGAAACATATGTAGCAGTATTAGGAATGTGGACAGTTTCTGGAACTACTTGAATGCGGATTCACACAGCAGCCTAAAGGCAGTTCAGGTTGCATTGACAAATGGGCAATGGTAGTAATGAGAGGCTTAACGCCTCCCAAAAATGAGTGAAAAAAACAGAGACCCGATGATCAGATCATCGCGAGCTGGATTAACAAAATTGTTTCAGGCGATATACAATAAATCATACAGAACAAATAAATTAATGAGCATTATTTACAATAGATAAGATCATTGACATGTTAAAAACACGCGTCTTTGTAAAATTGTAAGGCAGCTTTTGGCAAAGGTTCTTGTTTTCAACATTCGTTTATTTGCATAAGACATATACTACAGCAGTACACATATACAAAATATACAAACCATTTTGTCAAATTAAAGTCTGTGAAATTTATTGATATTATTCATTAATGTCATTTTGATTTTTGTAGTATAGATAGGGGAAGGGGTTGAGTTATGAGGAGAGTCGCTTAGAAGAGAGGTTGTGATTGTAGAGAGCAAGAAAGGAAAGTACAGTACCGTCAGCGTTTTTGTCCCGCGTTTAAGCGTTTTGCGATCGTTTTTCGTTCATGTAACCGTGCAAGCGTTTAACCGAGCAAGCGTGTAGGAATGTATCGTATACTGGGCATGCGTACCGAGCAACCGAGCAGCGAGTGCGCATGCGTAACGAGCAACCGAGTACCGAGTGCGCATGCGTAACGAGTTTTTGTGTATTCCTTGTTTACATTAAGATGTGTTCGATTCTTTTTCAATCAATTTATTATATTCAGTATGGTATTTGTATGAAAAGAAGGCTCGTAATATCATTGGGTTAATACAACAATTGGTTGCGATTAAGGGTTCGATGGCTAAATCATTTCAACCTTATAAATTAATTACCGATTACCGAAATAATTTTAGCGAACACTCGAAAATCCATTTCCGTACCGAAAACAAACAGATGAACAAATATTTTCATTTAGAATACAGACTAACTATTAGTATTGACGAATGTCGGTGTGGTTTAATGCATCGGTTTAATATATGAAATATTTTGTTTTATCGTAATCGAGCTACATGTATTAATCATTGGTAGATAATAAGGGTCCCGATAATTATCGCTACTGAATATGATATCGATCGTCGTTGACAGTTTGACGTATATGATTTATTTTTATATTTACCTGTATATGAGATATAAGACGAGCGTAAAAATAATATATATGTGCGTTGTTGGTTAACTCTAGTTAATTATTTGCTGTAAATGACTGAAGAATGTTTGTATTTGTATCAAGTATTTTTGTTCCAATGCTATCAACATAGTCTTATCAGAAATTATATATAAACACTACATAAAGACAGGCCTATTTCATCAGATAATATAGAAATCATATTATCTGATATGATATGACAGATTGAGTTTTAATATATAGCATCCCGATATTAAAATGGCAATTCAGCATAGAAGACAGCAATCTTTTCCTTTTTTTATACTTCGGTTGATAGTCACTGAGGTGAGAGTTCAGTGAATGTTAGTTAATATGGTATATCAATCAACATCTAGTATAAATTTCTGTATTACCGGGGTCGCAAATCACCCCGATGTCTGACTATGTCACCCCGGACGCCGAGCGATGTCCATGACATGTATCCAATGTTTAAACGATGGCAAGGCATGGTTTATTTTGTGTGCATGCCGGGCCCAGCATATATTCCCAGACAAAATGTGCCGGACGGGTATATGAGACGATGATCATTGATGTTGGGGGGAAGTTGGCCAGATATTGGATATCCGATTGTCATCAACAAATATCTTTGTCGCTAAGCCGCGTCCTGATTTTGTTTGACAATTTCCTGATAGCATATCGAGGGGTTAGAGCCAAATCCTGCTATGTGCTATTTCCTTATGTTTTCAGCAGAGCATTTTTTAATAACCATTTGTTAAGATATGGTTATTGTTAAAGTTAAACTATTAAATTAGGTAGACAGTTGAATACTTTAAACCCTCATATGAAATATTTGTGAACCTTGTAAGGAATAATGTGATTTAAATGCCAAAATATTTTTTGGTTTTCAAACCCTCACTCAATGATACAATTTGACATTTGCCAGATCCAAATGTAATACGACATATATATGTGGCAAGCAGCTGATGATAAAATAATGGGAAACCTGTCCACACTATACCATGCTTATTTACACTAGACCGGTAGGCAAATCCACTTTCCTCCTGGTATCAAAACATTTAAAATGTCAAACCATATTATTGTCATATATATGTATATGGAGTTTACGATAAACGTCCATGTGATGAAAATTTTAGAAACTTTTTATCATATTCAGTGATGAAATCCTCTGGTATCATATAAGTTGATGTTTGTGGACTAACAAAAAACATCAAGAAAAGATTATATGGTACATGGTCTGATTAAGCTCAAATGTCAGTGTAAATCAGAATATCATTCAATGCTCAAACTGCTTCCGTAACAGATGTAGCATTTTGGCATATAAAATGTAAAGGAAATGTGACTTGAAAACATAAAAATTATGCAATTGCGATTGTAAATATATGCTGAAGGATAATGACCAATACGGTTATGAACTATAATTGCAGTTGTTCACCATGGCCACAAGCTAAGAAACCTTTAAAATTAATTACGAAATTCAGTGTTCACTTTGACATTCATCACTGTATTCATATACAATTAGAATTTCATGCCGTAATTAATAGTTTTTAATGAATTTATAAATTTCATGTCGTAATTAATAAAGTTTTTCATAAATTTATAAATTCATTAAAAACTTTAATATTTACGGCTTGTAAATTAAAATTTAAAATGTGTTTGTATGTTTGAACTGGGTAATAAGATAGAGAATATGTTTAAAAAATATTTTAGGATTGGCACCGCAACTTAAATATGTACTACAGAAGTTTGAACACTTCAATATCTTTGAAATGTATGATTTATCTTTTTTTGCTTTCGACAGACAGTTTTAGTGCGGTTTTATCTCTGCCTAATTGGCAAATGACCTCAGGGAGAAGAGATAGGTTGATGCTTGTGTGATACAAGGAATTCAGACAGGATGTCCTAGTCAAGTCATTCTGACTCGAATTCCTGTGTCCAACAGAGATTCAAACCTGGGAATTCCGGATTAGTAGTTGAGCGAGCTAAGCACTCGACCACCGTTCCACTCTGATATATAAGATATAGCTCTTGCAACAACTGGGCCACGTGTCATTCCATGTGGAAATTTTTACTGAGATAATACATAAAGCTATAACAATCTTTTGCATATACAGTAGTGTTGGAAGGTATTGTCATAATAGATGTATATTTTCCTGATACACGTATAAATTGTCTAAGTGTATAAATGAATCAACTTCCAGTTATCGCAATAAGTCATACACGTTGAATTGTATAGTCTACCAATGAATCACACAGTGATCGGAAATCACAGGTGCTTTTACTCACTATAAGGCACATAATTTGCATTGTATAGTATCCCAATAAGTCGTACAGTGATTAGGTTTGTAAGCTGTGATTGTGGTCATTTTCTGTTTTACCTTAGGAAAGTTAATTAATAACGCTTGACCATTACTTGATACCAAGTTAATACATACTAGCACCTTCCTTAAGTTTGCTTACGTAGTGGCTAAACAGTCTTTTAACTGAATGTCTTAATACACATTCAAGTGTTTAAAAGTTTTTTTTCTGTTTTTCATGTACATGTATTACAATTCTTACTTAATACACCTTTATAATCAAACACTACACAGCTATGTTAATATCCATCTCGGCGAATGAAAATCATTAATAGATTAAATAATACATGCACCGTTCCAAAAAATAATTCATACTAGCTGTTACAAAATTAACAAATTGAAGCACATACACGTTTACTAAGTAAGTTATAGTAACTGTTATAATTAAGAATTAGCTAGTGTTATGTTCTTTATTTAAGATTATTAGAAGAGCTTCTCTTTACAAAAAGATTAAATAAATGAAAGCAATTTAATGTGTTTCTAAACGCACAACATTTAAATTCATAAGGAATACTAGTAGTCAGAATAATTTCCGCCAAAACTACATTTTTCTCTCTGTATAAGGTATTCCTGTTTCAATCACACATAGCTAAATGTATACAATCCATTTTAGTCCCACTTTGACATCTTATTCGAATGAAGCTGCTATTATAATACAACAATATAAACAACAACTGTGGTTTGACATTTAACTTACAGCGATGAAATTGTATGTACTACAGACCAGCACCCGGTGCCTTGTTGTTGACTTATATAAATTGACAAATCGAGGCTGATGTCATTTAACCAAAATGTCATTGTTTTATATGGAACAGTTGAGCGGGACCAATATTATATTAAGACACACTAATGTTATTGGTAGAGATTGATATACAGATTTGATTCATTCTAACAGATGTTAATGTTACATCTATGAAAATATTAAGAGGCCATTGATTTAAAACTGGTTTTGCCTCCAATGAGTTCTGTAGATACAAAATAGCTCAAAATGACTATTATCAATATTTAATTAATTAAGTTCGATATTTTGAAATAATTTTGAGAATAAATAACAATGGTGATACGGAACTCATTTAACTAAAAAAGTCAATTTGGACAAGTTTATCAGATAGGAGGTTTTGGCTGTAACCCCTCGATATATTCCTAAACAAAATGTGCCGGACGGGTATATCGGACGATGATCATTGATGTCGAGGGGGAAGTTGGCCAGATATCGGATATCCGATTATCATCAAAAATATCTTTGTCGCTGAGCCGCGCCCTGATTTTGCCTGACAATTCCCTGCGGTCTGGTCAGAGTATGGTAACCTTCATGTAATATTAACTTCTGTAATACCTAGGTCGCAAATCACCCCAATATCAGACAATATCACCCCGGACGTCAAACGATGTCCATGTATCCAATGTGTAATACACAAAGCCTAGGCTTTTGTGTGCACGACGGGCCCAGCATATATTCTCGGACAAAATGTGCCGGACGGGCATATAAGACGATGATCATGTGATGTTGGTAGAAAGTTGGCCCAAAATCAGATTATCGACAAATATCTGTCGCGAAGCCGCACACTGATTTTGCCAGACAATTCCTTGGTGTCTGGTCAGATTATGGTATATTTACATGTAGTTTAAACTTCTGTTATACCTGTGTCGCAAATAACCCCGATGTTAGACCACATCACCACGGACACCGAACAACAATTCCCTGATGACCGGTCTGATTAGCCAAAAGTATATCACAGAGCGATAGGATTAGATCTATATGACTCAGGTAAAGGCTTGATTTGGGTATTTAAATGTTTGTTCATGATGGGTTTCAACAACTGTATCCCAACTAGTACTAACTTTCACTTCAATCTGGGACCAGCAGCTTCGCATGTCCAGTAAAATATTCAATTTTTCAACGAAGGGTATGACCTGCTGCAATGGAGAACCAAAACCAGATCACCGTAAACAAATCCAGCACACCAACTACAGCCTGTGCATGTGGGAAAAACCATAACACAATGTTGTTTGCTATTTATTTTAATATAGTATACCAGCTTTTATGTATTGTGCGGCTTACAATCTTCTCCATCTGGAAGGAAGTGAATGCCTTATCATTTCATACTTTGTAGTCCCTGCTTCCTGATTATGTCAGTTACTGGCAATTGCCAAATATTTGGTGACACTGGCCGGGCACTAGAAATTTGAAAATGAGTGGTTGCACTTGTATGGGTTATTCTTGACCGAAATATCTAAAGAATTACTAACATATCAAAAAACAACTAACTGTTCTGTTGTTTTTTATTCAAACACTTGTAACAACATATCATCATTATACAACAATGGATATAAATAATAAACAAATTTACAGATACCCGGTATAAACTTAGTGCAATCACTGGACTGATGAACCATACCCCAACTGCACTGCCTTGACACAGGAACTTTACTTGAAATAAAATTATATGACTATATAACCTTTGACCTCTAAGTTTGACCTTTGAGCTAGGGACTGAAGTATTGCACATGACACACAGTCTTGATGTGGTGAACATTTGTACCAAGCAATTACAAAATCCAGTAAGAAATGACAACGTTACAGAGCAGACGCAACTTGCATGACTATATAACATTTGCCTCCAAGTGCAATCTGACTAAGTGCTTGATCTTCCTTACCGGTAGATCTGATGACAACGCAATACGAGTGTGTATTTACAGAAATGGGAATTTCCATTTATAATTCAGCCAATCATATAGCTCGTTACATTGGTACTTCGATCGTATCAATAAACGGCAAATTGCATATAAAACAGTTTTCCTCAACTTTAGTCTGCTTTTTAGGAGTAATCCTCATTTATTCGGCCATTGTAGAATTTGTAGTACTGATAATTTGATGAAAACGCACTGTTGATTATCAATCGTGAAAGCTCGGCCATTTCCGTTTGTCTCCGGTAAATATTGCAATCCATAAAGACCGAGGTGATCAGAACAAAGGCACGCACGATGCATGTGTTTATGATAACTACTGTATTTTAAAAATAGAATCGCATGAAAGACTGTCTTGATGTGGTGAACATTTGTAAGAAGCAATTTTAAAATCCAGTAAGAAATGTCATATCCAGACACGAAACATGCCTATTTAAGCCTTTCAACCATTGACCTCTAAGTGTGACCATTGAGCTAGGGACCTGGGTCTTGCACATGCCACATCGTCTTGTTATAGATGTGGACATAATTTTTCTTACAGACCGACAGACCAACCAACCAATATAGTGCCTCCAGTATAAACCCTTCAAACTTTATTTTTGGTGGTTACAATAATAACAAGTTTATAACAAGATATAGCACTGAATGTGATGAAACCCCCAGCTCCCCCCCACAAGATACTGCTCGACACAGTGATGTAAGCATATAGGTCGCATTTATTATGACCTGCATAACTTGGTCCAAATTATGACCATGTGTACAACTTAGGTTTAATTAAAGGCAATCATTAGCAAAATTGATCTGACCATTTTGTTTGAGTGTATGCGTAATATAAAACTTGGTACTGATAGGTCATGCAAACTTCTAATCAATAGTAACCATGAAATATCATGGACAAAATTAAAAGTGGAAAAAAACAAAGTGTAATAACTCCCTTAAATTTTTTCTGACCAACAGCGCTATATATCCACAACTAGACTTGTTACTGATAAGTCATACAACATTTCATTGAAATCCAACATATGGTAGCAGAGATATAGCGCGGACAAAATTTTAGACTTGTCTAAAAAACAAAAATTA
Source organism: Spisula solida (assembly GCA_947247005.1). Lineage (NCBI taxonomy): Eukaryota > Metazoa > Mollusca > Bivalvia > Venerida > Mactridae > Spisula > Spisula solida. The sequence goes on along the minus strand of OX365959.1, from coordinate 37,954,150 downwards.
TAACTCAATAAAACTAATCCGACCGATGTGCACAAACAATATGCACAAATAGGCACAGTACTCATGAGTCATGCCAAGTTTCATTGAAATCCAACCAATAGATACCGAGAAATAGCACAAACAGAATTTTATGAGTGTAAAACAACAAAGGACAATAACTCGATGAAAATAATCCGACCGACAAGCGCCAAAGATAGGCACAACAAGGCAAGGTACTGACGAGTCATGCAAAGTTTTGTTTAAATCCCACCAATGGCTACTGAGAAATAGCACGGGAAAAATTGGACGGACCAACCAACGGACCTCAAGAATGACTCCAATATAGCACCTATATACTATGTATCTGGGGGTATATTAATGCAACATTGTCATATGTTCATAACATTTCATTTCAACATAATTATGGTACATATACGAGGGGTGATCCAGAATTATGTGGACTTTTGCTCTAGAAAGTTTATTTTAGATCAGATCGGTATTAAAGTTACACACAAGGGACTTTTATCTAGTATTGACACAAAACGCAACATGTATCTGAAAACAATTATTTGCATCAACAGTTATACGCTAAAATGGCAACACATAAATGCTTTCACGGATCAACACAGATTTTTTCTGTAAAACGTGTTACGTTATTGTTGATTGTTATTGTATGTCTACATTTAGAAATTCAGAAAAATGGCATCATATTGTCCAATATTGTATCGATAACTGATTGACATTTCAAAGTAAACTTCGGTGTATTCGTCATATTATGAATGCATATGTAACTGTTGTCATATCATAATTAACATCAACAGTGACGTCACAAAATTTCATTTACATTCCCTTTACCATGTAATTCTTGGTACAGCTACGAAAAACCTTAACGCAGACGACAGAAATGTTGGATAAATCAAGTATCAGATATGTTGTATCACAGTCACTCGTTTTTAAATGGCATAAACATTTTAAAGAAGGCCTGGGTGATGTGACAGGTCGTGCGGGTAGAGGTAAAAACCAGACGTTGACTGGATCGGTGCTTACGTTGGTCAGAATCAAACATTCGTGACATTAATGGAAAAATATTATCATGCAGGGCTAGTAACGGTACAGTTAGGTAAATATTGACAGGACGATTATATGTGCATACAATAAGAGCGTAATGGGTTAGGACAATAAAGAACAGTTGTTTAGAGTTTTCAAAAGCATCATGAAATGATACAGGCGTGAAGACGACGTGTACGTCATTTCTGAGCTGTTCCGCGATTCAAAACCATACCCTCTTACAGACGCCTTATTTACGTTATTTATTATCATATCCACATGAAATTTGGTATACTAGTGCAGTAAGTATCAATATTATATTGTCCACAGATTTGTTAATGTAAGTATAACGGTTTTTTAATGAGAGCAAAAGTCCACGTAATTCTGGATCACTCCTCGCCTCGTATAATTATAAACTATAGGTTAAAACTAGTTTTTTGGGAAATTTCAAGATTAAGTTGAGAGGTACATTAACATATGAGTATAGAAAAACAGGGTATGTACAGTTAATATTCGCAAGTAATATTGCCAAAACACAAGGATTTATAAAAAAATTTATTTCTTATTACAATAAAAACAATACATTTGAAGTCATCTGCAACAAAATATTTACTCAATTATTCTAAAATCAGTCAATAATAATAATACTGAAGGAGGATAAAATCCAATACAGGAACAAAACTGCTTAAATCCAATAAATCAATATGGAGTTATTTCAATTGACCAGAACTATTGGTTAAAGATGTTACAGAGAAATAGCTCAGACAAAATTACAAGTGTAAAAAAGAAAGGGTAACAAATAGTGATTACAGAGAAAAAGCGCTGGCAAAATTATATCCGTTAAAATTGATCTGACTAAAGTGTGCCAATGATATCCACAACTATATTTGGTACTGATAATTTTAACAAAGTTTCATTGAAATCCAACCAATGGATACAGAAAAATAGCATAAACAAAATTTATCAGAGAAAAAACAAAGGGAAGTAACTCCCTTTACATTTATCCAACCAAACTGTGTCAATGATATAATATGATGGTAAAATTGTATGATTTCGACTGTTTGATCTGGATAAACATAAACATTATTGTCATCACAACTACTGCTTAGCACTACATATCTCAATCTCACACTCATACATTTACATTCTTTTAATTTGCAAGAAGAGAGCGTTTCTGTGCCATATTTATGCAGATTATGATTGTGCACATTCAATATATACAGCAAATGTCATTACATGACTGTGTACATTGATCTAGGAAGAAAACTTCTGATACAAGTTCTAAATCACAATTCTTTTTCATTGGATTATGATCAGAGAAGAGGAAGTCAGTGTATTTATATGTTTATCCTTTTGAGGGCTCCTTTCCTTAGGAACTCTCACAATTGTAAAATGCACATCTCTATCAGGTATAGCAGCTAATATCACCATAAGTGCCAACACTACAACAACCTGCATGAAAATGCTGTTACAGTAGTAACCATCTGAATGGTGGAACACACAAACCTAAGCACTGCTTCATACGAATAAGGTGAAATAAGCACATGTCAAATGCTGTTTCGGTGTTTCTGAATAATGTTTTCAATTATCATCTGTGTGGTTATGTAACCATTTAGTTCAGCTTTTACTCAGTTTACTTCACTTCAACAAAGTAATATGGGACATTGGATTGAAGAAAGGGTAGTCTTCTTGTCCAATCGTATCCGATAGTCCACTATATCCCACCGTGTATAAACCAAATTTCTATACGATTTATTGGGATACTATACAATTCAACTTGGATGACTTATTGTGATTGAAACATCTGTTACAGGTGATTTCCAATCACTGTATGACTTATTGCAAGACTATAATTCAATGTGTACTCCTTATTGCGATTACCGGAAGTTGACATGCTTCTACACTGTGTATCCATGTGCCTAGACAAACACCACTCAGAACCATCTAAGTTGTCACATTTATCAATATATGGTATATATATTGTCTTCCAATGAAATTTTGAAACCTTCGTCCATTTGGAATCCGAATGCAAACAAACTTTGTCACCATACCATGTCAACGCTACTGATGATAGGTTGATGATGCCTGATATTGAAAATATATAAAAAAAACATTTAGGATTGAATACAGTAAAACCTCAAAAATAACACTAACTGAAACAAGATATTTGTAAACATATACATTATGTATAGTCCGGAGAATTTGACACGACTCTCAACCTTTAATTAGCATAATTTAACAGCTGATAAAGGGTTGGGCCTAAAATAAAATATTGTTTCCCCATCCCCTACCTACCCGATTAAAAAGGGCCCTACCCAAAATATTTTATTATCTAAATTGAAATAATTTTTTTTTAAAAAAATAGAAGTGAAAAATAAATTTCTTGTATACTGGCTTCTTAAATCTTACCATTAAATTTAAGACTGTTGGGTTTTACCTTAGAGTTAATTCTAAATTTCATTATTGTTGGTTTTCACCTTAGGGTTAATTCTTAATTTCATTATTTGTATGTCTTAACCAATAACTATCATACTGAAACAGTACAAAATATTTACCCTACCTACCTACCCATTCTAAATCTGCTAGGGTCGGGATGGGGAAACCAAGAATATTTTATTTTAGGCCCAACATAACACGGATAAAATTTTCATATCAATATTGACTAATAGTCAACATTACCTATATTTAGAAACATAAATTCATATAATAACTAAAAGAATTATGTTCTATGATTGCAACCAATTAAATTCAGTATATACTTTGTATTTAACAGAATTAAATATATCAACACTGGAATTAGATCTTTGTGATTAATTTACAAAATTAAAACTTTGTGATATTCACAAATTAGTTTTCAACTAATGGAGAGAACGGCTACAACAAGACTTTTACCAAACTCCCAGATATACATTATACAACAACATGCCATACCACATACTATTACACCCTCAAATCCCCTCTGTTGCCATCATGGTTATTTTACTACGAAAAAAGTATTAAAAGAATAAATGAATTATAAGTTTTTCCTATCTATATTGTTTATTTTTATCTATATTGTTTAAAACTTTAGACGAAATAGGAATTCTTACTTTACTCTTTAGGCGTTCAATTAAACACTTTAGATGATTTAAGACCAAATGTGATTACACGAAATGGGAAGTCCTCACATGCAGGTCAGATCTCCTGCATCATGCATGAGTCTCAAGCATTTGAGACTTTACTCGCGCATGATCGCTGGCAATGATCAAATCTCACACATTTCTTAAATAAAATAAAAAAAAAATTAATGATATCTCTCGCATTTTCATCACCAATCTCATGCAATGGGGTCTGCGAAACATGTCATGTATGCATCCCCGTCATCAATACATAACAGGATATCAATGAATATTAAAACAAAATATTTCCCCTCCTACCTAATTCTAATTGGCCAGGGTCGGGAAGGGGAAACAAACAATATTTTATTTTTGGCCTTGCATTATAAGACTGTATTTCTAGGCAATTTCTGTCATTTGTCTACATTGTATATTAGTAAACCTACCTGGTAATATTTGAGCTTGCCCTGTCACCAATCATTTTCTCGTTTGAGGACCCATTTGGGTACAGTGTAACCCCGGTCACCAATCAATTTCACCAATGAAGTAAAACGGAACACACCTGAAACAGATAAAACACACTTTTAGCATCAAAATAGCTGTCAGATAGTCATCTACAAGCAACATTTTGGGAAAATAGCATACAAGGAATGTCACTGAAAAGTCCCGAAAACTGCCTGCCTAATCATTATGGTTTGATTACTTGACTTATAAATCACTCAATGACTGATGTATTATAGCATGCCGATCATAGACAAGTACTGTTGGAATTTTGACCTATAATGCATTGCTGGACTTTTGTATCACGTCAAAATAGCGGGGTAAATATAGCCTAAACTATACCTTGGAGGTATAGGGCGGGGATTTGCAGGGGTTTTACCATTTGTATGGCCTGGGGGGCAGGGCAGAAATAATTCATCATCACAATTTAATAAATTATTATGAAACAGAAAAGGAGCAGGACTCAAGGGGGAAATATCGAGAACTTTGGGGAATATATACTGTGAAGAGGCGAAAGGGGCCTAATATCTCCACATATTTTATCAAAAAGAAACACTCACTCTTATTATTATCAACATATGAGTAGAATATAGAATGATTTTTTATACAGTTACAGTAGAACTTCGATGCCTCGAACTACCTTCGGACCGGGAAAATAGTTCGAGGCATCTAGGGTGTTCGAGGCATCTATGGTTTTCAAATATAAGTTCGAACTGATGTCGGCATGGAAATCCGTGTGTGCATTGCATAATTACTTCACTTGCATAATGCACGTGTACCATTTTTTAACATTATTTATTTTAATAATAAAACATACATGTGATATATTTAGACAACATTGACCAGCAATCTGATTTATTTTTGACGTATGAGAACTTTAAAAAATGATTATTTTATTCTGATATGTTGTTGCTTCTGAATTTTATTAACAAGAAAATAATTAAATTATAATTTCATGGTTGACCTTCGTTAGCTATTAAATGGATCTATAAGTGTTTAAGTTTCCAAAAACTCGTTATACAATGCAAACAATTAGGTATACATCTTTTCAGTAATTATCACAACTTGTTAATACACCTGTCGCCGACTACCCGCAGTCGAACAATGGAGTTCAACACTTAATGAAAGGTGCGAAAACTATCGTTGTTCGACCCATCTACAGGGAAATCATAGCGAGGGACCGTCCAATCAGTTCCAGTGTTCGACATAGATATTGTTCGAGTGATCTATTGTCACACTATATGAATAAAGCAGAGATTTGCCGGGACCGAAGAACCAGTTCGAGGCATCTAGGGTGTTCGAGAAAAGTACTGTTCGAGGCATCGAAGTTCTACTGTATTTAGTGTTTGTTTTAACTCAGCTATCCTATTGTTTATAATATTATTGTATCAACAGATAATTATCCTTTTAAAATGCCAGTCTAGTAGGCATTTTATTCAAAAACAATTAAAAAATATAAACAGTCTAAGACTAATTTTTTTAAAAATGACATCCAATAGCAAAGATTATGTCTTAAAGTAATATTCAAGTAAGCTATTTCCCAAACATCTATTATTTCAGTATATCAAAGAAAAGGAATATTTAACACAAATAATGTCTCTCTATTTGTAATTCTGTCATATATTAATAAGTAGGCCAGGGTAATACACTGAAAATTAATGATTCGAAAAACATTCTTCAACTTTTTAAATCATTGTAACCTTTTATATCATTTTATAAACTGGAAAATAGACTGTCTGTAAAATGCAATAAAGTAATTAAGGGTATGGGCAAAAAATAGGACAGACACAGTTATGACTGCTGCATTTAGTTGTCCTTGGGATTTATGACACTGTTTTATATGACCCCTGTTGTGATTAATTAATTGACTCCATATTTATGGCACTTATTGTTTTCTTTATAGCCATATATTACATAACATTGCACAATATGCCAGCCAATAGTAAAGCTAATTGTAAAAAGGAATCTCCCTAATTTTCATTTTTTAGTTCACTTATTTTGGAGACTTTATACACATTAGTGAACTATTGGTAACTTTAATTGACCTCTCTATATATCCAAAAGACTCATGTTTGATTGTATAATTATTTTTATTTTAATGATAATTTAAGGTTTTCAAAATACATTTTTGTTATTTATATTAAGATTTCAAAGGGAACTTCTGTATTAAATTTATGATTGATTTCTATGTGTTATGAAATCAAATTACTTTCAATAATCACTTAAATTCAGTTTTCTTAAAACGCTAAAAAACAAAAGGTTTTTAATTTGTTTTTAATTCCGAAGTCATGTTGTGTGTTAAAAATATTAACATTTGTTAACACTTAATTAACACCATTGCCTAACATCAGTTATTTATCACCTAAAGGTACAAAAATGTCACACTGCACATTTTCATTGATTGATTTAATCCACAAGATTAATATAACTTTGGAGAGAGTACCTTCAGCCAAGCATAGCCTTTATTTGCCAGTCAGCTTTCTGCTAAAATATGGCAGGCATATATGTGTGCCCCCATCCGGAATTGAATTTCTTAAATTAAGGGTCCTGACCAGCCATAACTGGGAATCAAACCCCAAATAGTGGGTTACCATTCAAGAGTACAAACCTGACTGGGCAATGGCTCTGCAAATTATTACAACTGAATTCCAATAGAACACTCAACAGATTTAGAAAAGCAACGATTTTTGGGGTTGGTATTTTTGATATAAATTTTAATTTAAATTTTATTGGACTATAAACCAATAAATTGGACGATAGTTGAATGCCTGGTATGATTTTCTACGGAAAAAATATTTCAACTCAGCCCATTACGTCATATTGGTGTCTTTTTCATTATTTACACCTGACGCGCGAGCAAAGCCACTGGGCGCAAGGCTCTCGCTACACTTTTGGGTCTGGGGCCAGGGGCCCTCAGGTAGGGAATTTCGCGTTGTTTTGAAGAAAAAGGGGACTTTTGTCTTTTATAAATATCAATACTATTATAAAGGTAATACACATTAAATGAACAAAAAGCCAATTTCAAGCTATAACAACAGATATAGCAATGGCTGAACAGCATTTACAAAGACTCTTCATGCATACGCTGGAAAAGGCTGGACAAAAAGTACCGCATTTCAAGATCGAAAACATAGAAAGTTGGTCATTTACGAGGAACTACCATGGATTTCCATGCTATACCAGGGATTACTAGCCTTAATAATTTTCCAGCGTCACCCTGGTAAATGTAGAGCCGGGTTAGAATCATAATTTTTTTTACAGGATTTATTAAAATGTACATGCAAAAACAGATAGCAGTTCTATTGTGTATAAACTTAAGTTATTGTAACAATGTCTGTCCCAGTACAAAATTGTGAATCAATCACATATTAACAAATTCCAGCCACTAAAGTATCTAATGTATATACTCTAACAGTTGTCAGTGTGCACGCTTTGTGTTTACAACATAAAAAAACTTGATGATGATTCTACTACATTTTGTATTTTTAAACAATTATTCCATATAATTGACAACCAGAAATGACAAAATAATTGGATTAAATGCAATGTCAGTAACCCAACTTTTTAAACATGAAACATAATAAACAATTATTCTATATGGAGGATAAGTCAGCAATAAATGCATATTGCAAAGTTTTTCTGTGAAAGATTGTATAGTCCAGGAAATGTAAACAAAATAAAATCATCAACTTTTAAGTTTTAGCTGGATTTTGATAGTGGCAATATAATTCACCATAGGAAACTCAGTGTTGCCTATAAAGGTAAAACACACTTATATTTTGTTATACAGTGGAACTCACTCAAAGTAAGACATTGAATAGTACTCGTTCATGACGAACATTTGATCAATGTATCATAACACAATATTAGTCACATCATAATTATATCATGATAATAATTATATGTTTATTTTATTTTCTTCGAGCTATAAATGTATACGTATGACAACATAATGATGTTAATATATTACATTGTATAACGAAATACGTTGTATCCAAACTTATATAACGAAATTTCGTTGTACGGATATAGCGTAAATTGGATATAGCGAAAGAAATTTCTGGGTCCCTAGGATTTCGTTATAACCAAGTTCCTCTGAAATTAACTTTAGATGATGAGATTTTATAAAAGAAGGAGCGTATGAAATTTTACTTATCTATCACCACGCGTTATTACTAGTTTGAGAAATTTATTTTCTTCTATTTTCAATTTAAAGGGAGGTAATTTCACATTTTTTTTCCATTTTCTAAATTTCAAAGCTGCACAGATTAACAATGTGTAAATATTTTAGCAACATTTGATGTTTTTCTGTTTGGGTAATCAACATTGAGTCATACATTTCCACAGGCAAACGATGAATTACACATAAAAAAACTTTTTACATACAATGGGCAATAACTCCGCATAGTTGACGACGCTATGTAAAACATGAACATAATATGCTGAAGAGCATATAATAATGATTGTGTTACCTAGTACGAGGGTCATTCAATATATTCGTAGACAATCTTTCTCATTTCATTATTATTGCGTTTTAGAAATAATTTCTTATAACATTACAAACAGTAACTCATTACAGTAAAGTTCCGCTATTAAGACCACCGACCGTTCTGACAAAAAGTGGTCTTAATAGCGAGTCGGTCTTAATAACGAGTCTGTGTGTATGTATCTTGAAGAAGCTAGTACTGGTTGTTATATACTGGTGAACATTCTCTTTGAAGCTAATATACATATATACATATAATAAAAACAATGTACAGCATACACATTTAATTAATACAATATATATATATTAATTAAAACTGCATAATTAGGCAGCAATAATGCTTATATTCTCTGAAGCACAATTTATCCGAATTTTGAAGTTGTCCGAATATTATGCAAGTTACAATAACAGACCATGATTTGAATCGTTCTTGAGAATAAAATGGTGACTTCTTTGTTATGATTTGACCCAAAATATATTTAAGGAATGATTTATTGATTAATATAAACCACAATAATGCTCTTCGTTATTAACAAATTGCTGAACGATCTACGTTGGTAACGAAATTCCGTGATGCCGTATCGTACCTGACTTTAAACTGTACCGTAATGGAAGACAATTTATTTTTATCGTCGGGAAATTCGACTCGTTTTTCACAACTTTAGTGACATTTAATTGATGCTAATCACTGTCTTAAATTAGTTAATCTGCTTGTTTGCCAGTCATGCATGCTGCCCTAGGCAATTAATTATCGATTGTTTATATAATCTAATTGACATTTAATTGGCTGTCATAAATGGACACTTGTATGTTACCCTCCTGACTGTAATTCAAGCGCCCCGCGACCTTGATCAAGGTGCAAGATGATTTTCAAGCGCCCCGGAGATACGCGTAGGTGTGAAAAAAGTTGTTTACACAAAATTATACATGACACATAATTGGTCGTATTAGCGAGACCAAACACAGTGGGAATTGACACAATGGGACTGGTTAAATTGATCGTAATACGGAATAGCGGACCGGTCGCATTATAGGACCTTAATTCAATTGAATATAGAACAAAATTATTTGGTTCTTTTAAAAATCGGTCGTAATAGCGGGACGGTCGCATTATCGGACCGGTCGTTAGGTGGAACTTTACTGTAACATCAGTCAATGCAAATTTATGTTCAATAATGCAAACTTGTAGCATGTCATCAGCCACTGTATTACCATGGAAACGCGTCACCACCCCGACCGACGTAACCTGCCTTTTTCATTTGTTCAACTAGTTATAAATTCCGATTAAGTTGATATACATTCCGATGTTTCTGCCAGATTATTCAAAATATTATCTTGTGGTTTCATGAAAGTATAAAGTTATTTGGACGTCGAAGTGAGAATTAAAAACTGTTTTATCAAGGCGAGTCGCGTTTTCAATAACCTCAAAATGCTTATTTCTTTACACACGGAAATTCATACGGCTATTGAATTGCGCATAGGGCTTTGAAAAACACAGCAGACACACACGAGGTGCTCCAGTGAACGAAAGGAGAAAATACAGCATGCAGTGGTCTTGTCTTTAAGAGGCAAAACCAAATTTCTGAAGCGCAGCATGGTATTTTAAACGATACATGGATGTGCAGATAGGCAAACGTAGTGACGTTTCATGCAACGTCCGTCGAAATGTGCGAGGTGTTTTCATATTAATATACAACCATTAAGCCAAGCCTTAATCCTTAACTTAGACTACATAAGATATTGTGGAATATATGTTAAATCATATACAATTTGAATGTTTATGGTTTATTTCAATGTTAATAACATAATTTCATTTCGGGCTACCATTTGAGAATCACCAAAACGTCAATAACGTCGCTGACGTCAGATCATAAATTGCGGTGCGTGGTGGTACCGGTATGGTGATATTTATATTTTAGCCATATTTTCTTTAAAAATTCGTTGTCTCACTCAATATTTTCAGCACTTGTGTCCGAAAGGCTGTAGTTTAACGTGATGTAGTTTGTTTTCTCTGTGTCATCGGATGTTAAATTGATTAACACAGTCTACGAATTTATTGAATGGCCCACGTATTCCCTATTCACACACAACATATGAGGGTCATTCAAAAAATATGTAGACACCATTGATTGTTTAACTATCATCCGATTTTCACCAAATTTGGTAGAAATAATGTCCTATCATAAACAAATCAAATGCATATGGTAATAAAGAAAAATATGTGTAATATTCTAAAATTGGGTAGTTATAGCAACGCAAGATTGAGCACATGGGGCAACACGTCGATTTGTTCTGTCGAAAATTTGTGTTGATAGATTTGTGCCATCAATTTTTGTTCCCAGGAAGAAAGCATGTCAATAATTTATGTGTGTATCCTTTGATATTATGTGGTTATCCTTTTCAAATTATAACGTCGTATTCAAAACCGTTATGGAGATATTGGTTATAATACCAAGTCACTTTTTTACTGGCAGTACGAACACGTGACGTCAGTGAAACCACGGGGCAACGCGATTAATGATTACATTGAGTTTGGCGCTTTGATAAACCCAAATACTAGCTTGAATCATCTTAAAAAAGTAGGTTATTTCACCAAGACAAAGTATGGGAACATCGTGCCAAATCAACAGCTCTGGTGTTGGATAATTCTTGACTTAACCAACTCAAACAGGGTCTCTACATTCCTAATTTGGCCTTTATGAACGTCAATGCGTTTCCTATGGTATAGCCTCTTTATGCGGTGTGACAACTGGCAACAACAGATGAAATTAAGTATTCTAATTCATCCTATTTTGTTCAGTTTAGTCCGGCATGGTACATGGATGATTATACAGAATTGGGTTAGTAATAGAGTTGTATTTAGTGTATTATGCAGAGCATTTAGAAAAGTTGTGAATTTATCAAAGGAGCAGGTACGATAGGGGATGTTTTTGGCCCCATACCCGACTTTAATAAATTGTTTTAGATGAGAGATATAAAACCTCCTTTAAACGATTTTGATAATTTAAATTTTTTTGTCACCGTTTGTTGCCATAGCAACCGTTTTTTCTAATCACTAAAATATGCAACAATATGGGTTTTTCTTCGAATTTTAAAGAAACAGCAATTACTAAATGACATGAGTTTAAAAATTTATGATTTCAAGATTTTTATTTCAAAAATTATGTTTTTGTTGTCATGGCAACCGTTTCGCCTTTTCTCGAATATGCAAAAATCAGTGTTTTCAATCCAATTTTTTTAAGCAATTGTCAATTCATGACAAAAACGTCTTGTTAGTAATGTAATTGTTTATCTATTACTATTTTCAGTGCTGTTGTTGCCATAACAACCATTTATTTTAATTGCTTAATATGCAAAAATATACGATTGACATTCAGTTTCATTTAACCACAGTGACTGTGAAAGTAATATGACTGTCTATTTTAGTGTGAAATGTTAGATTTCAAATTCATTCAGCTTACATTGCCATAGAAACAATTCTTACCATGAATGCTCAATAATGTACATGTAGATAATTGAATTGTTATGAAATGTCTTAAATAAAATGAGTAGTGGCATTGGAGTGTACCGATTCCGAAAATTCACACTTTTATTTCATATTTTGTCATTTTTACCCCAAATATTGTATTTTTCACCTATGCCTCGCACTGGATGCTATATATATTGAACTAAACGTTAATTTGCACCCAACACAGTGATTCATAATCAAATAAAATGACTAATGACATTGCAGTGCACCGATTCCTGAAATTGACACTTTTATTTCATATTTTGTTAATTTTACCCCAAATTACACCCTATTTGCAGGCACGTCTGAATCTAGAATTTGTATAACATAGTTTTTGGGGTTACTATGTACCCATAACAGCGATTAATTTTCAAATAAAATGATTCATGACGTTGTAGTATACCGATTCCGAAAATTCAGACTTTTATTTCATATTCTATCATATTTACCCCCAAAATATTGTAATTTTCACTAAAGCCTTGCACAGGAAGTTTTAATATATTAAACTACATGTTAGTTTGCACCCATCATGCTGATTTATTATCAAATAATTTGATTAATGAAAATGTAGTGTACCGATTCCAAAAAATCACACTTCCGTTTTATATTTTCTTTTTTTACTAATTTTTTAAAAAAAAGGTATCAGCGCAGGCGTGTACCAATTTTATATTTTGTGTACTAATAAAAAATATGATTTGCAAAATTTTTACAAAATTTGGTCTTGGTACACGCCTGCGCTAATATTGCATTTTGTCATTTTATGACCATTTATCGACCAAACTAGCCTATTTTGGCCATTCTGTGGGTCAAATGAGGCCCCTTATGACGTCATCAAAAATAAAAATTTAGTGTAAACATGAAAATTAGACCGTTAAGATATTGGTGTATCGTTATTTGTAAAATAGACTATCATAGCATCGTTTTTATTTTTTCCAAAATGTTTGGGCCTTAAACGCCCCTTATCGTCCCTGCTTGATGACATCAACAACGACGTCGAGAGTTGCCCCGTAGTCGCTACGGGTACAATCTATAGAACTAGTTACTCACTTAACGGTCGAGCCGATCTCAATGAAACTTTGATATTCAGACGAATAAAGCTGCAGCTACAGCATACTATTAATTTGTTTATTTTACTTCCAATATAAACTAGTAAATGGATGTGTCTACGTATTTTTTGAATGACCCTCGTATTAATATTTGATGTTATGTAAAATACATGGCAGTTTTATTTAATGTAAACACTAAATGCGTGATTGTTTTTTCAATAGAATAGACTGGCTTATCATGTTATACAATGTTCGAGGGTTGTGCCAGTAAATTGTGTATTTTGCTTATTACATAAAATGTATTCAAATATGTAGTTTCAAACTTTCACTGATGATGAATAAATATGTTCTTAGCAGGTATTCGGAATTTCTTGAAAAGTGTCATGAAATTATTTTTTTTGTTTACATTATCAATACACATGGTATGCAAGTGCGTTGCACAGTGACGTCAAGGTAAGAACGGTATTCAGTAGAACATTCTTTCGTCACCTCAAAGTATTTTTCATTGTATTCGATATGCATAAGATGGCACTGAACCCTTTTCTGATACACACTTGCGAACCAGTCAAAGTCTAATGCACCATAAAAAGCTGTATAACCGTCACAACCAACCCTCATCTCGAGAAATATCTGACCCCAACATACGAGGGGTGTTCGATATATATTGTCATTTGGGTCACAAATCAGAAAATTCGTTGATATCTTTAAATCTTAATACATTTCTAGAACCACCATAATTTCCGCGATATTTCGTGAAAAAAATCAATAAAATTTAATTGCCGGAATGTTGTTTCTGTTGTCCTTTCAAAGGGCTAGTAATAGACACTGCGACTTTTTTTGCGAATAACTGTCGATTAAAACTTAGAAATAATCTTATTCCACAACTATCATACCGTAAATAATGTAAATTCCTTCGATAAAAACATGATTAGCTGTACTTGGTTGCCATTTTTTATCAAAAATTTTAAGAGCATTTCTAAGTCGCGAAAATAGGTGTCAAAATGAGTCAAAAAAGCATGCTACTTTTCTGTGTGGCTTTTGATGTCTATGCGCTGCAGTTTAACTTATCACTACAGCAGGTGTTAAGTGCTGTGTGGCGGCTGTAAAGTCTCTTCGTACTTCACTTTAGTGTAGTTATCATTTATAATTAACTCCCGAAGTCCACAGTGTGTCATTCATTGTTGTGTGAGTATAAAAATTATAGGCTTGCTTGAAATATCCATTTTTTGGGATGTGGATGGTTTGTTCTATGTTTGACTCTTGCGTGGATGGCTAGGCACTGTCATCATTCTGTGTGGCTTTGGATTGTCTGTGCTCTAAAGTATTTATTTTGTTATTGTCAAAATACAATATATATACACGTATATACACTCGGCAAAACTTATAAGTGCACACTTGTTTATTTGCCCATAGCTCGGTCAATGCGTGTTTGTTCGTGCTGAAAATTTCAACATATGTAGATTGGACATGTAGAATTACAATACAATCGATGTTTTTAACATCTGATTTAAATTGTCACAAACAGAATAAATTAATGATGCCAACAGCAGAATCTAAAAACACACAATAATGCTGTGTGTTCATCGGGCGATTGTCAGGTTGCTAATGCACATATGGCCCCGCTGCGCTGATACAGTACGGTTTTAAGTCTATGTTTCTATCATGGACTTAATAATAAAGAAAACAATGATAGGAACAAGCCCAATTTAGGTTTAGAAATATCGACTTCTGATAAAAAATGTAATTTGAAACATGGTTAACTCCCCTTGACCATAACAATAAAAAATAATTTTAAAAATAAAAAAAACACCATGTTGTTGTTTGAAAAATCGAATTATTTTGTGTTTTTTTAATTTGACAATAAATCTAAAAGACAAATTTACCTTACATAAAAATAATTTGCACATACGCGTCAATTTCACGGCCATTTTACGGTTTTTGACGTTTCATGTTCAATGAACCGCTGTATTTAATTTTGAAGAAAAAAATGTATTTATCCAGTCCTTTGATAGTCAATACCATGTACACAAAATTTCATGCAAAAATAATAAAAAATAAAAAAGTTATAGCGAAAAAACGACGTGTGTACTTATAAGTTTTGCCGAGTGTAGTTGTTTACATTAATAGTTTTGCAGGTACGTGATTGTATGAGTGAGTCTGCGTCTCGTATGTAATAATGATGAATATGTTAGTGTGCCTTGGTGTGATCATGTGTGTGCCTGGGTCTGTGTGTGTTTTGTGTGTAGGTATATTGCTTTATTAAATGTATCCACAACGGTAATGTGATTCCCGCGCAAATGGTTGGGTGCATCCGTGTTTTGATAGCGGGGTACAAGTTTTATTTAATTGTTGTGACAGTAATACAACACTTTATTTAATGCTAACAGATGAGATATGGAGAACGCGTTCTATCAGTGAAATAAAACCTATATCTGACAGTCACAGGTTATCCCATACATATGTGATTGATATAAGCTCCGCCCCCCTCACAGGGACTACTCGCTCTTGAAAATATTGAATTTTATCACTACACGATATATAAACCATATTCAATCAAAACAAACGAATATCCTCTATTCATTTTTCTCCTACCGATCAGAAGACCCAATAGCTCAGTGTGTTAATCAGAATATACCTGACGTTCAACTTTTGTTCTGATTTCGAATATCATTAGCAATCTATTTTTTAAAAATAAAATTTAGTTTTTATATAATTATGTTTATTAAAGTATATTTTTAATTTGGTAATTATATTTCATATTTATACAAAAATAGCGCTTTTATTTAAAGTAGGGTTTTATTCTTTTGTCCATCTCACAGTATACTTTATATTCCACATGTACTGTATTATATTCAATTAAACAGTAAAATACCATTGGCTTTATCATGAATGTATAATTATACTTGTAATTTAGGTATACTTGATCATAAAAAAGGCAAAGAACAGACGCCAAGTGGGCTACCAGCAAAAGTAAAAATTTATCGGACACTGTCAGACTGTGATGGCATAATTTTAAAAGGTTAAACATTAGGCTGCCTTGAAAATCCAAGTGGAGGCCCTCTCGCATCACAACCGATGCATTAACAACTCAGCTATTCACACAGGGTATTGACGCATGTTATTTTATCAGTTTATGCGAGTGCGTATATCATAATTCATATATCACTTGTGTAAACACATAAAGGCAGATTAGATTAGATTAGATTTGCAAATCTTGAATATATTTATTCTACTAGATTTAAGCTATAATAGTTTCTGAGTTATTAAGTACAAAGATCAATGCAAAAGAAATATATTAAGTGTCGACGACTATTTGTCCGTTAACACCTCCTGTCCGATAACCTTTCATCTGTTCATGAGAGGAGGTGATTCGTCACGCTGGATACAGTGTTTTGTAATGAAAACTGAAGTTTGACGAATGAATATGACCTTGAATGCACAAATTATAATAAATCTCATAGATAACTTACCTGCCTTATGTTCCACAGCCATTGTCTGTTCGGTTAGAAACACGGAAAGCTAGCGATCTGATTGGCTGCACGGTTACTCGCTCGGTTACTCGTTTACGCGTTTACGATAGACGAATTCCTGAATTATCGGAGACCGTTTTCATTGGCTGCACGGTAAAGCGGGCGATCTGATTGGCTGCACGGTTGCTCGCTTGCTCGCTCGCTCGCTTACTCGGTAAAAGCGTTTAACCGTTCGTTTTGCGTTTTGCGTTCGTGTAAACGAACGGTAAAACGGGACAAAAAACGCTGGCGGCACTGTAAGGGAAAGATAATAAGAAATGGTTAAGGGTTTGGGGAATTTTCACATTATCACTATGAGTTATGCAAGTTATGAAAACTTCTGCCATTTTCTGTTACAGATTTGTAGTTTGTTTTTGAATAGTGCGGTTGTTTGTTCTAGTTTTTTTTATAGTAAATGTATTCTTTAAATGACTGGATTGTCGGTGTGTGTTTATTGCATTTACATTTAAATATGAACTATTTGAAAGCAGTATAATATAGTTAGTAATAAGCTTATCTTCTTCTGTATTCTTATTAATGTATCAAACTGAAATATTTTGAAATGTGATATTTAAGTCTTTTGAAAGTTTTTGTACTAGATTATAATCTCACTTCAGCCCAAAAAATTTTGTTTGTACAATATCGCATTCCCAGAACATGTGGTATATAGAGTCTGGTTGTCTATTGCAAAAATCACATAAGCTTGACTGGGTTATATGACACTTGTGTAAAAATGAATAGTCGGGTATTATATTCATGAGGTATTTATATTGAAATTCACTAAGTTTAGTGTCTATTGTAATATGAACAAATACACTGCATCTAGCGGGGATTTCCCATCAGGTTTTTTGATAATCTGGCAGAGGATAAAAACAGACTAAGTAATTTGTTTCCTCCACAGACATCTGGCTGCCAGGCAGCACCACATAGAAGAACAGGCGAACAAAAACTTAGAAAAGAGTGTTTTCCGATCTTGGAGACGGGTTGAACATATAACTTTTATTGCCTCCATTACTGAAGAGCATATAAGCATAATTATACATACAACATATATGAACATCATTATTATAAAACATTATGAGAACACTTGTAGTACCTTTCGCGTTAACGTGCGATGACGTCAAGTTAAATGATGTGACGTCATTTCCGACGTCGTTAGATTGTTTTTACGCTGGATTAAATAAGAAATATATTTTTTCAATAATTTTCATGATTTGAAATGTTATTTAAAGAGTGGAACTGTGTTTAGATTTAATATTGGAGAAAAATAAACTAAACAAGATTGGTTCTCAAATCTTGAGCAAGAATTTGCCTCTACCGGAAATGGGACGTACAATCCTGTCTACCGAATCATTATTCTGCATCCGGTTTGTCAAAAAAATATAGGCCATAACCAATGCAAAACTACAACAACAACAATCACGTGTTTTCACATGTAGTGGTTAATGGGTATACATCCCCTAATAATATAAGTTTGTTGAAATTTTTTAACCCATTCTGTGTCTTCTATGGTGAACCTAAGATTCCATTTTTGTTTGTATTTTGGTTCTGTTGGTAGTTTAGTTTTGATTAGTGAATTATATGCAATCTTACTTAATTTGCTTTTTCCATTTAGTCTATCGATTATGTAGTATGGTGGGTGATATGTTATAATTTCGTTTTGCATTTGTGTCTTCCATTTTTTCGGTACGTTTTAATAAGAGTATAAGATTTTAAGTAGTCCCCATTAGGGATATCATATAGAAATTTCATCTGCTCAAAACTATGAAATCTTTCGTGTCTGAAGTCAAAAATATGTTCTACTTACAGGATTCCTTTACTGAACCATGTGTTATAGTAAAATAACTCATTTTTATTTACATGTTTTATACTTGAATTATTCCAGATGATTTGTTTGGATGTTTCGATTTCAGTGTTTATAGTGTTGACCTTTGACCATGAAATCAGTACATCCTTTCAAAAAATTTAATTTTATATTCAGACTTTTGTCGTCTTTTTCAGTTATATAACTTTTAAATAGTAATAATCCTCCATACTTTTCTAATTCGGTCTTGTAATGAAAACTCCAGTTGGCGTTTGAATTAAAAATTATTTTTATCCAGCTTATATTTAAGGAGGTACTCGCTGCTTTGATCTGACGATCGAATTTTCCTTGAAACATCTTAAAATGACAGAACAATCTTCTAGAACAACATTGAAATCATAAAGATGAACTGTCACCAGGCTTGTTTTCGACATACAAGGCCTTTTAATGACCTACCACTGTCTTTTGTTCATTTTATCTATTTCCTGCATTTATCTACTTCCTGCATTATGTTCTTTTTTAAGATTATGACTATATGAAACCACTTTTAAGCAAGGCATGATATTTTGTGTGTTTAATGGTCATTCCTATTGACATTAGTCACAGTTCCGGCTGCCTGGTGAATAATTTCAGTATTTGAACATGATAAATAGTTACTCCACCAACTTGCAAAAAGGTGTGATTTTCAAACGATTTCAAACGAACGTCAACAAATACCTAACGATCGAAAATGATTTAGAATTGACCCTAAGTTAAGTATCAAAAAGAACACCAGTTTAGTCAAATAAAAATAGGGGTCTTAAGCCTTTTTTGGGAGATGTGCGTAAAAAAGTACCAATTATGAATAAATTTGCATAAAATTAACTTAATTTGAATATTGTAATGAAATAAATTTTATTAAAAATATTTCAAAGTGTGGCTACCTCTTATAACTAAACCATATTATATATAAGCATATGCATTTGAACAATTGTAGGGACTTATTGCGAACCCATATTATTCACAATTTTGCCGTTCCCCACCCACTTTTTATACATGCAAAATACAAAGTTAAAAATATCTAATTTGTGCAATAATATTATGTTTATTATCATTAATCAACATTCATATGAGATTATTGAAACTTAAACTCATGTTTGTTCTTATCTAAAACGATTATTTTGAAATTTCACGCATGCGCACTAGGCAGCTCGGACCTCCTTAATGAATCTAGAAAACATTCCATTCTATCATTTTAGACCCCCGCCTTTGTATTCTTGAATAATTTGTTTACGTGATATTTTATCAGGTTTTAAATTCCACAAGAAATAAAAGAAAATTGTATTGATCAATTTTATAAACTGTGTCGGTGGGTTTTGTAACACAGTTGGGGGTAAATTGGCTTTGAAAAAACAAATGTTTTTTTAACTGTTATTTTGTCCAATGAGTGTTAAGTTCCATGTTTCCATAGTTTTAGGACATTTTTACATTATATTATCTTATTTGCTACATTTAGATCATACATTGAAGATCACTTAATACTGAAAGTAATTCCTAACGTAGTTGCCTCCGACGAAGTTCAAATTCGTTGTCAAAGACAATATCTGTATTTTTTAGACTTCCAATTCGCGAGACTGAACATTTGTTTCTATTGCGACTAAGCCCAGATGTTTGACCAAAATCGTCAAGGGTTGTTATAAGATTTTCAAAAGAGGTTTAATTTCCTTTAAGTAGAAAGCTAGCATCATCTGCAAAAAAGAGTTTGTTTTGTACTTTTATTGTTTAAAGTAATACCGTCTATAGCATCGTTGTTTTCTATAGAAATAGAAAAAAAACTCGATACATAGGATAAAAAGATATGGAGATAGAGGACATCCTTGCCGAACACCACTCTAAATGTTAAAAAGTCAGAAAAAATGACCATTATTAGTTATACAGCCCTTCGCATTCGCATAAAAACTTCAACCCACTGTATGAGCGAATCACTAAAAGTTAGTTCTTTTTAACATTGATAACATGAATTCATGATTTAAACTATCAAATGCTTTTTGGAAATCAATTGTTTCAATAATTGTTCTCACATTCTCTCCTATATGAACCCAGTTTGGTTTTCATTAACTATACTATCTTCAAGCTTTCTTTTCTATTAGCAATGACTTTTGAGGCAATTTTATAATCGACATTTACATGTAATAGTGATATTGGTCTCAAATTATTAATTGACAAAGGATCTTTATTCTTTTTTCGTATTAATGTTATGATACTCTGGGTTTAAAGTTATGTTAATTTCCCTATGTCGTAAGAATAATTTAGTGAGTTAACTAGGAATGTTTTAATATCGTTCCAAAATATCTTATAGAATTCGACAGATAACCCGTCTAAATAAGGGCTTTTGGTATTATTCATTTCTCTTAGTGCGATGGAACATTCATATTCTGAAATAATTTCACTAGTGACTGTTTTATTATCTTCTACTAGGGTATTGTGTCTATTTGAGAAAAAAGTACTTTTGTGGGTTAGGCTTTTGTTAGTTTTATATAAATCAGCATAACAGTTTTTACAGTATGATAAAATATCATTGCTGTTTGTAACTATCGTGTCGTTGTCAGTTTTCAGTTGGTGCATGGTTTTACTTTCAGCTCTTTTGCGTTCTACATGTAGATTTGCAAAATATTTAGAATTTGTCCGCCCCTTCAATCCATTCGGCACGTGATCTTAAAAAATGCCTTTAATCTTTTCTTCAGTTATATCTTTTGATGTTTTTTGTTGGTTAAGTAGTTTGTTATGCAGGTTTTCATTACTTGGTTCGGATCAGATTTCAAGTTCTAATCTTTCAATATTTTGTTGTATTTTTAATTCATTTTATTTGTTTAGTTTTTGTAGTTTACTTGAATATCTAATGGCTTCGTTCCGGACTGTGCCTTTAACTAGTTCCCATAAAGTATTAGGGTTTGAATCCTTATTTATATTAGCTGTTTCATTAATTGCCTATTTGACTTTCGTTTGGAAATCGGCATTTAACAGTATAGAAGAATCCTCGTCCACGTTCTGTTGACGCAAGTTCAAGATCAAATGTAACAACGGAGTGGTCGGCTTTATAGCCCATTTTAATATAACAATCTTTCACATGATTTAAGATGTTTGACGATACTAAGAAATAATCTGGTCTAAAATATATTGGTGGTTTATGATTAGATTGCCATGTAAATCGCTTCTAATTGGGATGCTTTAGTCTCCAAATAACGTATATATCATTATTTTCTATGATCTCATGAATTCTTTTTGAACATTTCCTGTGTGTGGTTCGGCTACCGTTTAGTTTGTCAATATTTACATCAATTATTGTGTTGAAGTCACAACCGATTACAAATGTTTCATCATTGTTATCTATAAGTATGTTTTCTAAAATATTTAATAGTTCTTCGACATCTTTATTAGGTCCGTATATGTTCACGAGAAGTAGGCTTTTACCGTCGATCTCTATATTAAATGATTGGAGGCCTCCTTGTTTGTATTCTTTATAGGACTTATGTGTAATACATGTATATCGTCGAAATTCATCAAGATGATTAAAACATGGGATTTCGAATTTGGATTTATCACAATTCTCTAAAGCATTTATGTATCTATCTATCTTAGGTTCGTTTGACATCTTGTTACCACAAACAAAACAAATACTTGACCTACAGTACACCTTATGCAGTACATGAATAAGTTAGTGTCCAGTACACGGCAAAATTATCATGACTTACTTTGGAGCAAGTTTCAGATTTAAACAAAATAATTGGATATATTTCTCTTGGGAGTAATTAATGCAGGCTAAGGACATATGTTAAGCATAGGTCCCACCGAGGAATTCCTCATTGGCGATGTTCTCTCGATATCTTCCAATACTAATAATCTTCGTCACGATTCCTTCCTATTTCACACATTGTCTCATGATTTCCCCCGAAGCCTCCCCTAGACCATCATGGACCTGTTCCCGGTGTCCTTAAAACTCATTAATTTCAATCGGGGGTATATCGCCGAGGCAAAAAATGTTCAGTGGGACATAGGCTTTAAAATGAAAACATAAATTGTAGTAATCAGAAAACTTGATATAGTATGAAAACATAAGGTTTACCTACCTACAAATGGTAGACACTACTACCAAAAATAATACGTCCGTCCACATATTCAAACAGTCATGTTGTTAAGGATAAAATGAGCTTTTTTGGCAGAGTTAAATGAACTCTACCAGGTTTCCCAGTTTATTGGATTAGTTCAGCGCTCAAAATATGTGTTCTTCCGCCTTGGCTTGAACCGTATCTATGTAACAAGCTTTACATTCAACCGTATTGATTGAAAATGGTTAAGTGCATACTTTTAATAAAGGAAGTCGTGTATAACTTACAGTCGGTGGTATCTAATTCTTTGAAATAAATATGATACACTTAAGGAGGACGTGTCTCTATCTTATTTGCGTTTTTTGCAATGTTATTCTGCATTTGTATTCAGGAACGTATGCATAAGTAATTCATATACATACACTGAACGTCAGTAAAGTAGCCGCTATATACCCCACATCTTTATAAACATATGAGTTATATACATTTTATTTAACAATCAAGTAACTATGGCGTTGTCACTAGACCTATCACAACAATTTATACCGAACGTAAGAGAATTTTAAAGAAAATGCAAACAAGCTAGTGACGTTGAATACGTAAGTGATAAAGAGCTAGAGCTAGCCAAACAAAATTCATTATTAGTTTAAACATATTGTGGGATCCAAACCATGCAGTGCGGCGCCATCACCTAGCAATGGGAAGCAAAACAGCATTAGATCACTCGGCCTTGTAACAACCATTTAAATCACAGCATGAAAAAACGGGTTTGAGTGCAAATAATATTTTATTATATTTACTTTTATTTGGAATTTCACAAAAACGTCAAATTTAAGTCGATTTATTTTCCGAATATAAACTAAATTTAATTTGTAAATTTAATCACAAATAATACTAGATCTATATCATCTTTCCGTTTTTTTGGAATTTCACAAAAACGTATATATTTAATTCGATTTGTTTTCCGTATATTAACTAAATTGTATTTATATATATAATCACAAATAATACTAGTACAGGCATCCAACTAGATTCGCGTTTAGTTCACATTTAGATCTACAAATATTTTTTAACAAATTTTAAAATTAGAGGAATTTCCATAATTGTTTTGTTACCTCCCTTGAATAAAAATATGAGTAAAATTTGTATATATCTTTTCTTTGCCGTTAAATATACTTTAAATACAAATTATATCGTTAAGTAGTTTCATAGTGAACTAGTGTATGTGTAACATCTTTTAATTCTACTTCATGGTTATTCATGGAAATTGAAATATAAAAGCAGAACATATACCATAATAAAAAAAATTCAGTCAGACAAAAAAAAAGTATGGTTTAACTATATAAGTCGTACGATACAGAAATGTTTTTATTGGTAAGAAGCAGATTACAAACTGCTTAGTGGTTTGTTGTCTTATTTGTACAATATGTGCAGAATAAATTTTATGAAAAAAAAGATATTTCATCACCTTTAAATGCATCTTAAATTTCAAATTTAAGCGAATTTAATTTTGCGTTTATATTGCATAAACTTGCATTTAATCCCATTTATATTCTATATTTTATCACCTTTAAATGCAACTTAAATGTGACTTAAACGTGTAGGAATAATTCAACTTAAATGTAGTATTAAACTTAACTTAAATATGGAATTTATTGGCAATTTTTTTCTGATTAAATGTATTTAAATTACGAATATAATTACATTTAAGTTAAGTTTAATAGTAAATTAAATGTAATTTTTCATGCTGTGAATGTTGCGCAATTAACAAACCTTGTTAATTGCTAACAAATCACTGTCACTTCACACGCGTGACGGGTTGATACGATGATAACAACACATAATATAGGTACGAAAACATGAGAACTGTGAGGGTTTGAATTTGCGTGAAAACAGGGAAAATCCGAAACATGCTCCGCCTAGGCGTATTGAGAGTTACCTTAGCAACCATAGCTTTTCGCATGAATTCGCTGTATTCATGAATACTCGGGGTAACATTGTTAATGTATGATATTACCCCCAGCTAAAGTTTGAGTAAAATCGAACGGATCATAACGAATTACAAGCATTTTCTCATTATATATTGATCATCCCTCGTACAGGCTATACGACGGTGTGTTGTCCTTACCTTATACGACGGTCAGTTGTCCTTACCATATACGACGGTGTGTTGTCCTTACCATATACGACGGTGTGTTATCCTTACCATATACGACGGTGTGTTGTCCTTACCATATACGACAGTGAGTTATCCTTACCATATACGACGGTCAGTTGTCCTTACCATATACGACGGTGTGTTATCCTTACCATATACGACGGTGTGTTGTCCTTACCAAATACGACGGTCAGTTGTCCTAACCATATACGACGGTCAGTTGTCCTTACCATATACGACGGTCAGTTGTCCTAACCATATACGACGGTCAGTTGTCCTTACCATATACGACGGTCAGTTGTCCTAACCATATACGACGGTTTGTTGTCCTTACCATATACGACGGTGTGTTGTCCTTACCATATACGACGGTGTGTTATCCTTACCATATACGACGGTGTGTTGTCCTTACCATATACGACAGTGAGTTATCCTTACCATATACGACGGTCAGTTGTCCTTACCATATACGACGGTGTGTTATCCTTACCATATACGACGGTGTGTTGTCCTTACCATATACGACGGTCAGTTGTCCTAACCATATACGACGGTCAGTTGTCCTTACCATATACGACGGTCAGTTGTCCTAACCATATACGACGGTCAGTTGTCCTTACCATATACGACGGTCAGTTGTCCTAACCATATACGACGGTTTGTTGTCCTTACCATATACGACGGTCAGTTGTCCTAACCATATACAAACGGTCAGTTGTCCTTACCATATTCGACGGTCAGTTGTCCTAACCATATACGACGGTCAGTTGTCCTTACTATATACGACGGTCAGTTTTCCTCACCATATACGACGATGTGTTGTCCTTACCATATTCGACGATGTGTTTTCCTTACCGTAAACGACGATGTGTTGTCCGTACCATATACGACGGTCAGTTGATCTTAACGAGTAAGCATAATATTATACTTATTTATAACTTGTTCCTCAAGTATCTGAACACTTCGCTGCATGTGGGTGACATGACTGAAGCTATTATGAGGGCAGACGTTTGGGTTTGTTCCTATTACAAATTACCCAATAAAAATGCTCGTAAAAATGACGTGTTTTTCGGGAAATGTACTTTGATCAGTACATGTCCTTTACAACCAGAAATATTTCGCACAAAATCAATATGAATAAGTATCGAATCATATTTTACAAATTATTCAGCAAAACTAACGGTAGTAATTTTAATAAAGATAAATTACTATTTTTTACTAATTTAAAATGTCTATATAAACTGTATCCGATTGATGTACCCATCGGTTATACGAGGGTTGTACAAATTGGAATGTAAGTGATGCCACATCTTTCTTGAATCAAGGAATTTTTAAAAATAATGAGCTGTATATCAAAATAGATACCTCACATTTTAAAATCCGTTCAGTGTAACTATATCAATAGGTCAATTAACACTGTCTACTCGTGTATACATTTGTACTAATGCTTAAATGATTGGGAAACTGTCCCTTTTTTCTAACCAAATTCGGTTCCATTTAGGAATCGTTGTGTTAATCAATATTAATGCGGGAGCAAATACAATATCTAAAATAACTTGTATGGTTAAATGGTGTCATGTAATGTCTTATTCACCAACTACTTGATGATTTAAGAAATTTAAAAGTGGTGTAACTTTATTTGGAATTGAACCTCATGTAAGCCATGCAAATACCGCAACGTACTAGAAAAGGATTGCCAAAATCAAATATTTTTGGAAACTGGTGGAGTATATACAATTAGGCAAGTAGCTCAATGTGTTGGCACATCATTAGGAGCTATTCATACAATTATCAAGCACATTACAAAAATAAGGACGATAAGTATAGTTTGGATACCCCAATCTGGTTTGAGACGCCAGCACATATGCCCTTGCAAACTGTCCAAAACATAGTTAAAACAAGTTTCTAGATAAAAAAAGTTAACCGTTGAAAAAATGGTATGACCATTAACGAGACAAGGGTTCATTTTGTTACCCATGCGACATATTCATAAACAAATATGGGCCAGCAAAGACAGAACAAAAGTATGCATTGCAAAACGTAGAAATGTACACCTTTTTCGATATAAACCAAGTTTCTACCATTAAATTTGATGTATATTGGACAATTGGACAATGGGTAAATGCCAAGCTTAACGAAGGTAAATTCATTCAGAAATTGAAGAAATACTCCGACAATCGCTGCCAAGCCACATGTTTGAAGGATGGCATGTTATTGCAGCACAATGGACCTCCATCTGCAGCAGCCATTAACGCGACTTTCTGAGAAGCGTTAAGGTTCTTGGGCTTTCCGACCATCCTTATTTGTAAAGCATTGTCCCTTGTGATCTTTATTTGCTTCAAACGACTCTTTAACCTGTATTCTCGGAAAATATTAGGGACGTTTAGATCTTGGTTTGACTCATGTCCAGTATATGCACAGTGTACCTTGGAATTATTGCAAAATCGCATTTTAAAAATGTAATAATTGAATGAAACTGCGCATATATATCAGAGATGGGTACTGCTATTGGATCAAAGGCTTGTTTCATTAGAATCTATCAAGGATGAATTTTTATGGGCTAAGTTGCATTCCAAATTGAACAACCCTCGTACAAAGCTTTAGTCATTGAGTCAACTTCAAGGTTTGTAATTTTATGAAAAAAAGTAATTCGGTCGGAAAGGAGTGAATTTAAGTATAAAAATATTCATACAACTAAAATAGGTGTCATTAATGAATTCCTGTCATTATGACGTTTTAGGTTATTAGTCGATATTAAAAGAATGTCTC
Source organism: Spisula solida (assembly GCA_947247005.1). Lineage (NCBI taxonomy): Eukaryota > Metazoa > Mollusca > Bivalvia > Venerida > Mactridae > Spisula > Spisula solida. The sequence goes on along the minus strand of OX365959.1, from coordinate 37,926,163 downwards.
CGGTTAGATTTATTGATTGTTGGAGCCAATATGGCCTATGTGCTTGGGAAGCAAATATCATATAGAGCCCTGAATTATATCCTGATATGTATGTCAACAAGTTATAATTATGCCATGTGCTGTAAAGCTGCTGTTATTTTGTTTTCTTCCTTCTGTTTCAGGATAATGACTAGCTGATTTTATCTGCAAACGGAACAGAAGACTACAATCACAATCAATCATTTGCATTGAAGTCATATTCTTTGTCATACGTGTATATATTGTATTATATTCAATGTTTCATTTCAATCATTTTCATGTACACCTGTAACTCCAGTCGGGAGTCATTGCCTAATTTCATGCACCCTTCATCGTTTCATGTTATCTCTATCTTGAGAATCGTTTCAACATTTCATTCATCTATCCATTGTCATAAATATTGGACTTTTGTAAATACATCAAATTGACTTCATTCACTTTTTTTCTCATAAACCCTGTGGTGTTTCAGATAAGAACATGGCATACCCGCATGTGATTGTCTGACACACTCCAGAATCTACAAAAACGTAGTTTAACATACCTTTGTTTAAACAAGTTTATGTAAAGACTCCAGTGTTTGTTTCATATCACTATAATTTATAGTATATGTTTGTATAACTTACTTCTTGCTTTATAATGTTGGTGTGGCGCAGGTTGTTTAGATCTATATAACTTGTACCATAACAATAAATGAAGTTTTCCCTTTTTCTAATTGGAAATGTGTTTATATTTATAATGTTTTTAAAATTATCTGTATTTGATGATATTTTCAAATCTTAGTAATTCTCGAAAAAGTTCAATAGTCAAAAGTGCTAACCTTTCTTTACGTGTTAACCAACAATGAATAGTGTGAACTTTTACCCCACCTCGTGAACTTTCATAAACCCATGGACTAGTAAAATATCCATTATATAAGTATTATTGTGAGCATATAAAATTGTTTGAAGTTTTTGTATCGTATTTAAAACAGGTTACAGACTGCTCAACAGCCTGTTGTTTTAAATTGTACATGCAAATGGATAAATAAATGCTATGAAAAACAAAAAAGTATCGTTGTATACTTAGTTATAGTAATTTTGAAAACCTACGCTGAAGGACAAACAATACCACATACTAGTAAATACTGTTTTTACCATGTGAGAACAAAGGACGGAACAATGTTCTCCAACATGTTTCGGTTTAAATTCAATTTCACTAGACATGACAATATACATATAGTGTACTAGGTATATTTTGTTTCACTTTTTGCGACACTGTATTTCACTATCACGCTCAGCTTCACTGGGTTACGGATAAGTTTTATAAAAGACGGTAAACTGACACCAACATATGAGTAAATAAGGAAGCGTACATAATATTACATCAAGGTTGTAGCCAATCAGAAAACCGGTCGGTAACTGTTAGGGAATCCCCTATTACATATCTCTCTCGAGACGGATCGTTTAGCAACACTATTGTAAACAAACGGTAATTAAATAGTGTTATAGCATTTCAGATTTGTTATCGATGCGAAAACATTTTCATTTCTTACATGCGAACATTGCACGTACATGTATGTAGCATCTTTTACGATTCAGTGAAGTATAGGTCCGCCGCGTTTGATATGCCATACAAACGTACAAACATGAAATACAATACAATACAAATCGTGTTTGATTGCACAGAAAGTATTTGAGAGATTCGTACAGTTGACACTATAGTACGCATATCCGAAATGGATATATAACAATTTCTTTTAATTTGCTGGCGTATCACCGGCCGCATCAGTTTTAATCGAGCTTTCAACAGGAATTAACCTTGTTGTTTAACAGTGAAACCAAATATAATATTAACTAAGGCACAGCCTATTTTAGCGGACTATACCAGTTGTCCTACATTATTTGTAACATACTCATCAGAATGTACAGGAGGTTTTTGATGATTTTACAATAAAATGTTCGGTTACGAAGTTCCGAACCTGGAGCCCGTTACCTAACCAAGCCGTTACCAAAAGGCACTACCGAGCGTTTTCCTAGGTCTATGCAACGACGCGATACGAGCGAGCAGTGCTCGTCGATAGCATACCGTTTCTTAACACTTTGCTAAGCGAGTGCATCCGAAGCGGTCAGTTGCACAAGAAAGCGCTTTGAAACGAAACGAAACGGCCCACTATCCACAAGCGCTCGCCGGTAGTATATAACCGCTTCATCCGCTACGTAGTGCTTTTTTTAAGCAAGCCGTTTCATAGCAGGGCGCTACGGAGCGCTCAGTAGCGGTTTGGTTAGGCAACGGGCTCCTGTTCGATTACACTTTCGTTTGATCGGTTTATTTATCAGCATCGGAAGTGGAGTTCAATGTATAACTGTATAACTACGTTAATTATGTATCTAAAATATGATTTCTTTGTTTAAAACAAGTACGTTCATGGTAAAACCAGTTATTTAACTGATTATAGACACGTTCTGTGTTCTTTTCTGCGTTTTCCAAGATGGCGATTAAACTACACACCGCAACAGCGTTTTTATCTCCCTTAGTTTTTAATGTTTTCTAGAGACTCGGTTATTGGTAATCTTACGGAATGCTTTTAAAAGTGGTTTTAAAAGTCGTTAAAACATAAAAGAAAATTTATGAGCTACAGAATATCGCATTTTAAAAAACTTGGTTATTCTATTGGCGGCCATTTTTCAGTAACTTCATCGGACTGCGGGCCTGCGACACATATTTAAACTCTGTAAAATACAGGCACACATGTGTTACCATAAAGCGAATCGTATAGTCCGCTATGTGCATGACACTCCTCCTCATGAAGCAAGATTGGTCAAAGCATTGTAAAGTTATGGTCCTGTTGTATCAGCCAATAAGGCCCAATTAGTACGGGCCGGCCGGGACGTTTTCCTGGACGTACGTACGGCCGAACGGAGGCACGCGACGGATGACGTCATGCCATACGTCATATACGATGAAGACGCCAACGACGTTGGGTGTGTTTTAGAACTGTCTACAACAGCACAGCTATTATCACAGCTATTATGTAAGTATTACCCTTGTTTGATCCCTTTGTGTGTTTCCGTGATTCAGCGGCTATTCATGAGCAATTAAGGAATACAATATTATTAATGGCAAGAGTAACTGGGGGGTTTTTTTGCGATTGTTTTTATTTTTAAATTTTCACGCGTGGATTGTTTGTGTATTTTTTTCTGAGGAATAGTGTTGGATTATGGGTTTATATCACAAGTAAGTGGATTTTCTTGGTGTACCTTGTTATTTCAAATTGTATATTTGTGATTCTTCGGGTTCTTTCGGTATTTCTATGCGCCTAGCAAACGCATGTACGTTGCAGCCATGTTGAATCACGGATCGCACAAAGGGTGGTTATTTTGTTTTCTCTTTAGTTGTGGAGGGAATGGTATAGTAAGAGTTTATACTGCATTACTGGGCTATGTTGTGCGATTGTTCTGCTTCTTAGGAATGGCTGTTGTATTGAATCGTCATTCTTAGGATGCAGTGCGAGCGGACTGCATTGTTTACAGTTGTTGGTCACGTGATACGATAAGGCAGTTTGGTTACTTTTTCTAATGCCGTGGGATGCGATGACAAACGCATACTTTTATGATCTTCGACGCAGTAAAGGCATAGGTTTGCCCTTGGGTCGAGTTTCATTGGTGTTCAGCACGGTATAGGAACAGGTGTGCCCTAGGGTTGAATACCGGGGAGTGGGTAAGAATGAAGTTGGGAATTTACAGTAAGTGGTTTAACTTGTAATAGCAGTCAGTGGCCTTGCTACGGGCCTGCGTACGATAACGAGGCTGTATTTTCCGCTGTAAGTATCACGTGACTTGCGTCTTCTCGTTGTTGTAGAGAGTATTTGAATTCACGGGGTAAGGGGGCTCATTATACCAGTTGTTTCTGCCATGTATTATTCTTGGGCGATCGTCAAATTTTAGTTGGTTTATAATATTTATCAGCGTTTTTCGCTGTGTTCTTGTTTACATCCTAAAGTAGTCCCGCTAGCGTCGCTATGGTTACAGTGTATAGGTTACCGCTGACATTGCGATTAATACGCGCTTTTTTCATAATTTTGTCTCTGGGAAATGTTTTTTCGGCGTAAATGTTGTCCAATTGTCTCATGCCATTATATGCTGATATTATTGTACCTTATTTCAATGAACTATCGCAACAGTAATGCACGAACAGTCGTCCTTACTCGATATTGTTTTTTTGTAAAATAAGGTACGGGAGTTAATCCTGTGGTTTACATTCTATCTTGGCATCGGAGTTACATCCCTTTGCCCATCTTTCTACTTTAATATTAGTTTATTAATGTAATTATTTTATTAATATGACTTTGCGGCTAAAGTTTGTATTTTTATTTCTGAATTAGACATATAGTATACCAGTACTTCATCTCTGTAATATCTTGATGTTGTTTTTTATTGTTCTTTAGTGTCTACAAGTTTCTGATCAATCCTTGTAGACCCTAGAGTAACTCTTGAATAATGTCATTTTGGGATTTTTAAATAATTTGAGATTTGGATTTTTGTTTTAGATGCGATAAGCCATATATTTATATTAGATCTATGGTACACAGCTTATTGTGATCTATTTTCGGTATGTAACTTGAGTTCAATTCAGATGCTGGAATTAATTCAACCAAAATACTGTTTTTATTGTTTATTGTTTCTATTTTGACCAGTGTTACAGTAATGGATATAAGTCATGCTATTCCTTTGTGATACCCAACATTCCTGTGTTTAGGTTTTTGATGTACTCACCTACAATTCTCATTTATTATTAGTATTTTTTAGATAATCGCTCAGTGATTTATTTGTTTTTGGGTTTGGAATAAACGTACAATAAGTTCAATAATAATTAAATGGGGTTCAGTACGGAGTGGACATTGGATTGTAAATATATAGGTTTATGGTCTCATCATGAAGCTCAACCCATGTGCTGTATAACTGAGTGGGTATATTAGATATATCAGCAATATTAGTTGTATCCAATCAGGACTCCTGATGGTCTTTAATACGGTATAGGCACAGGTGTGCCGTAGGGTTGATTACCGGAGTTTGGGTTGGATATGATTTTGGAATTGGTAATATATCTTTGTATGTTGTTAGATGTATTTTTATTCTATTATAGTTTGCAGTTAGTTCCGAATCAGAGGGTTCGTTCAACTAGACTATTAATAGTTCTCATAACCAGTCTTTTTGACGGTTATATACAGTTCAGTGGTATATCAGCCCCCCCCCTTAGCTGAAAAATCTTGATCATTTTGTTCAGATTATTACTACTGATACTTCAAAATCTGGTTCAGTCAAGTCTTTTTGTCTTCTGTCCCAGTGGCTGTAAGGTTATTGGCGGTTTGTTCACTATTAGCCTAGATATTTCGTCGGTTATAGTTTTCTTGCCACGATTGCCTGTCCGAGATTTACTTTTAGAATATTGATATTTTGTCTATTATATCTGTATTGTTTATGTTATACTGGCCTGGACTTTTTGTCGGTCGTTTAATCTAACCACAACCACATACAACATCCAGTCCATTGTGTGGAAATACTGAGATTTTGTCTATTCTGACTTAGCGTCTGACTTGACCTGTTCGATTGTCATTGATATTTGCATTATTGGTCCATTATAAATTTTATATTCGACAATTATTGTGTTGTTGTCTTTTTAAATTAAATTATAGCTTTTAAATCATGACACTACAAAATGGTGTTTCGAAAATTGATGGTAAAATAGTTATTAATTTAGCAAGTTTTCACGAGTTGCAAAGGTTGCCCAATGTTGGTCCTAAAAGGGCTCAATACATTATCATTTTGAGGGAGATGACCACCATTTTACCTAATAATTTGAACCTGGCGTTAGTTTTTGAACCGTCCGGGGATCTGCTCAGCAGAATATATTTCTGTAGCATAGATAAGGCTTTACAAGACCGACTAGATGCATTAGGTTAACTGTCAAAATCATAATACATGTATATTGTATTTATATGCATGTTTTATTTCAATTATACTTTACTGAACTCTTTTTCAGATAGAATGGGGTACAGTACCGCCAGCGTTTTTGTCCCGCTTTACCGTTCGTTTACACGAACGCAAAACGAACGGTTAAACGCTTTAACCGGGTAAGCGAGCGAGCGAGCAAGCGAGCAACCGTGCAGCCAATCAGATCGCCCGCTTTACCGTGGAGCCAATGAAAAATGTCTCCGATAATTCAGGAATTCGTTTATCGTAAACGAGTAACCGAGCGAATACCGTGCAGCCAATCAGATCGCTAGCTTTCCGTGTTTCTAACCGAGCAGCCAATGAAAACTGGCCCATGTAATTTCATTCATAAAAATCGCCGATTCATAAATTTTCATCCATCTTCCATTGATTTAATCCTGACTTTCACCAATAATTCCCATTATTTGTTGCTTTTTTACTTTGATTCCGACAAGACCAGGGGTGGTATTAAATATTGATCTTATTTAATTTGAGAATAAGGATAGCCAATCATATCACCTGTTACTGACCAAGAGTTTAATATTGTGAGATCTGATTGGTTGTTCTTATCCTTAAGTCAAGTAAGATCAATATTGAATACCACCCCAGAAAACAATAGTGGCATAAGATATTGAAAACCCACCCATGAACGGTGTCTATGCTATCGAACAAAATTCTACATCGGAAGCAACAGTCAAGAATATGTTCTGACCTCAGAAATCAAGTAGGCCACAACATGGCCAGCAAAACGGAAGTTTTATTTCGCTTCAAAACAAGATATTAGGAAATGACAATGGCTGTGGAACATAAGGCAGGTAAGTTATCTATGAGATTTACTATAATTTGTGCATTCAAGGTCATATTCACAATTTCGTCAAACTTCAGTTTTCATTACAAAACAGTGTATCCAGCGTGACGAATCACCTCCTGTCATGAACAGATGAAAGGTTATCGGACAGGAGGTGATATATTCAAGCATAGGCAGTCAGCACGTACCCAAATACTACCCCGGCCAAATAGGATTTTACCACTGTTTACTATGTTATGACAAGGTGAATCACGAAGAATGGAGTGCCTGTCACATAACTTGTCGTATTCTTTTATTTATTCACTCAAATGCTATCTTACAGGTATCATCGTGTAGCCAAGATATTTTACTTTCCAGATATATAAACAGTTTAGTCCTTAAATACACACCCTTAACACAATATAAGTCAAATCGCGAATTTGTTTTGGTCATCAATTAAGAAGTTCAGTATATACACCGGACACAAACGGAAATGGCCGAGCTTACACGATTGAACAACTATGAATGACGTGACACACACTCTAGCCAATTAAACGATCGCTTCGAAATCTGTTGAGGTCGAAAGGTTATCGGAATACTAAATAAAATTGGAAATTGACGGTGGCGAAGTTCGTACATTTTTTTTTAATTATCGATCTAGTGAAATATTGCGATGTTTAATTGGCATGTGAGGTAAATTATTTAGTTACACTAACTGAAAGGATGACTAGCTAGGCCCGTTTGTGAAGCATACATTCTGTTTCAAGGCAAAATTCACGTTTACAAGCGTGAAAATCTGGGTTTTGCTGAACGTCTTAGTTAGCGACCTAATTAAGGAATTGTATTCTTGATTCTGACGTTCGGTGTGTAAACGGGTGTGTATCTAAGGACTAAAGTGTTGATATATCCTGAAAGTAAAATATAGTAGCTACACGTTGATACCCGTAATATACCATTTCAATGAATAATAAACCTACACGGCTACAAATGTGACAGGCACTTTTATAATCGGATATATTGAAAGTAACCTTTCTTATATAGGTAAACAATGAGAAGGTTGATATGACTTGTGAAGTAATAGGGTACGTGCATGCTGCCTATGTATTCAAGATTTGCAAAACATCCATTTATCGAAAATGTCATCTAATCTGCCTTTATCAGTGTATGTGTTTACACAAGCGATATATGAATTATGATATACGCACTCGCATAAACTGATAAAATAACATGCGTCAATACCCTGTGTGAATAGCTGAGTTGTTAATGCATCGGTTGTGATGCGAGAGGGCCTGCAATTGGATTTTCAAGGCAGCCAGAGCCCAATGTTTAACCTTTTAAAATTATGCCATCACAGTGTCCGATAAATGTTTACTTTTGCTGGTAGCCCACTTGGCGTCTGTTCTTTGCCTTTTTTATGATCAAGTATACCTAAATTACAAGTATAATTATACATTCATGATAAAGCCAATGGTATTTTACTGTTTAATTGAATATAATACAGTACATGTGGAATATAAAGTATACTGTGAGATGGACAAAAGAATAAAACCCTACTTTAAATAAAAGCGCTATTTTTGTATAGATATGAAATAACATTACCAAAATAAAAATATACTTTAATAAACATAATTACATGTATATAGAAACTAAATTTTATTTTTAAAAAATAGATTGCTAATGATATTCGAAATCAGAACCTAAAACTTGAACAAAAGTTGAACGTCAGGTATATTCTGCTTAGCACACTGAGCTATTGGGTCTTCTGATCGGTAGGAGAAAAATGAATAGAGGATATTCGTTTGTTTTGATTGAATATGGTTTATATATCATCGTGTAGTGATAAAATTCAATATTTTCAAGAGCAAATAGTCCCTGTGATGCGGAGCTTATATCAATCACATATGTAGGGGATAACCAGTGACTGTCAGATATAGGTTTTATTTCACTGATAGAACGCGTTCTCCATATCTCATCTGTTAGTATTAAATATAGTGTTGTATTACTGTCACATCAATTAAATAAAACTTGTACCCGCTATCAAAACACGGATGCACCCAACCATTTGCGCGGGAATCACATTATCGTTATGGATACATTTAATATAACAATATACCTGCACACACATGATCACACCAAGGCACACTAACATATTCATCATTATTACATACGAGACGCAGACTCACTCATACAATCACGTACCTGCAAAACTATTAATGTAAACAACTATATACTTGTATATATATTGTATTTTGACAATAACAAAATAAATACTTTAGAGCACAGACAATCCAAAGCCACACAGAATGACAACAGTGCCTAGCCATCCACGCAAGAGTCAAACATAGAACAAACCATCCACATCCCCAAAAATGGATATTTCAAGCAAGCCTATAATTGTTATACTCACACCACAATGAATGACACACTGTGGACTTCGGGAGTTAATTATAATTAAAATGATAACTACACTAAAGTGAAGTACGGGGAGACTTTACAGCCGCCACACAACACTTAACACCTGCTGTAGTGATAAGTTAAACTGCAGCGCATAGACAATCAAAAGCCACAAAGAAAAGTAGCATGCTTTTTTGACTCATTTTGACACCTATTTTCGCGACTTTGAAATGCCCTTATTTTGATAAAAAAATGGCAACCAAGTACAGCAAATCATGTTTTTATCGAAGGAATTTACATTATTTACGGTATGATATAGTTGTGGAATAAGATTATTTCCCGAAAGGAAGTTTTAATCGACAGTTATTCGCAAAAAAAGTCGCAGTGTCTATTACTAGCCCTTTGAAAAGACAACAGAAACAACATTCCGGCAATTAAATTTTATTGATTTTTTTCACGAAATATCGCGGAAATCTTGGTAGTTCTAGAAATGTATTAAGATTTAAAGATATCAACGAATTTTCTGATTTGTGACCCAAGTAACAATATATATCGAACACCCCTCGTATGTTGGGGTCAGATATTTCTCGAGATGAGGGTTGGTTGTGACGGTTATACAGCTTTTTATGGTGCATTAGACTTTGACTGGTTCGCAAATGTGTATCAGAAAAGGGTTCAGTGCCACCTTATGCATATTGAATACAATGAAAAATACTATAAGGTGAAGAAAAAATGTTCTACTGAATACCGTTCTTACCTTGACGTCACTGTGCAACGCACTTGCATACCATGTGTATTGATAATGTAAACAAAAAAAAAATTTCATGACACTTTTCAAGAAATTCCGAATACCTGCTAAGAACATATTGGTTTGTGGACTTGGTTATGTCCAACTTTATGTTATAGTTAAATACACTATTTTGTTGTATTTTAAAAATAAATCGTCTGACATGTCAAAATGTCAGACACGTTCAATCATAACATGTGTTTGTCACTTTACTATACCATAATTGAACTGCATTGACAGGGGAAACAAATATAAAACAATAATTTATAAGTGTAGCATTATAAAGTAGTTTATATTTGTTGGATTTACTTTTACTTAATCACTTGTATATGTAATACCCCAATCACACGACTCTCGAATCAGCCGGAATGGGCCCGAATGAGTCGGAATGAAGAAAGAATAAACATTCGAAACACATTCCGAATGATAACTAGAACTGACCAAAATTATTACAGCTCTGTCAAAATGCCGTTGGAATACTTCAAATACCATTCAAATACAATTCTTATATACTTCGAGTATAACTCGAATACACTTCGAGTCCGCCTGGAATGATAGCGGAGATCGTGCACGCATATGTTTTCAAAATACGGTAAATACAAGCATCGGGCCGTTTTGCACGGGATTATGCACGGGTTGTGCACGGGTAGTGTGTTTAATATCAGTACCTATAATGGCTTTAAGTAATGTTTCGAATATAGTCAGAATGCCGTAAGAATATTAAAATGTAATCAGAATGTCGGAAGAATACACTTCGGTAGCCGTTCGATATTCCACCCGACTTCGAATGTATCTCGAAAGTTTTGAACATGCGCAAAACATTCGAAGTGGACACAGGAATGGGCCGGAATATATCGAATGCACTACGAATTGACTCAGCATGCAGACAGAATGTTTCGAATGCATTTCGATCATGAAGGTATACACCCCGAATTGCTATCCCTACGGCATTCCGACTCATTCCGACGCCGTGTGATCTGGACAGTATCAATAAATACAGAGAGTTTTGAATAACAGTTTATTCATTTTTATTTTAATATGTGTTTTATTTCAAACGAAATAGGTTTAGAGCATGTTAAAACATTCAAACTGGCCCGAACATATGGAATGTACTCGGAATGCAGTCGGAATACATTTCGAACATACAAGAATGTACCACGAATTGCTATTCCTACGGCATTCCGGCTCATTCCGATGTGCGATTGGGGTATTAGGGTGAGGGCCAGCTGTGGATACTTTTGGGTAATTAATTGCCTTTGGCTCCAGCCGTGTTTGACACTTTTGGTCAATTTTCAAACTTTCCTTCAATTACAATCTGTTTTCGCCTGGATCCAAGCGGGCAATCTACGCAGAGAAGTTTTTACTTAATTATCTCATTCATCTTCCGTGAAAATTTGAAACTAAATATTTGAATACATTTTATGTAATAAGCAAAATACACAATTTACTGGCACAACTCTCGTACATTGTATAACAATGATAAGCCATTCTATTTTAATGAAAAAACAATCACGCATTAGTGTTTACATTAATTTAAACTGCCATGTATTTTACATAACATCAAATATCAATACGAGGGTCATTCAAAAAATACGTAGACACATCCATTTACTAGTTTATATTGCAAGTAAAATAAACAAATCAATAGTATGCTGTAGCTGCAGCTTTATTCGTCTGAATTACAAAGTTTCATTCAGATCGGCCCGACCGTTAAGCGAGTAACTAGTTCTATAGATTGTACCCTTAGCGACTACGGGGCAACTCTCAACGTCGTTGTTGACGTCATCAAATTTGATAAATTCACCACTTTTCTAAATGCTCTGCATAATACACTAAATACAACTCTGTCACTTACCCCATTCTGTATAATCATCCATGTACCATGCCAGACTAAACTGAACAAAATAGGATGAATTAGAATACTTAATTTCATCTGTTGTTGCCAGTTGTCACACCGCATAAAGAGGCTATACCATAGGAAACGCATTGACGTTCATAAAGGCCAAATTAGGAATGTAGAAACCCTGTTTGAGTTGGTTAAGTCAAGAATTATCCAACACCAGAGCTGTTGATTTGACCCGATGTTCCCACACTTTGTCTTGGTGAAATAACCTATTTTCCAAGATGATTCAAGCTAGTATTTGGGTTTATCAAAGCGCCAAACTCAATTTAATCATTAATCGCGTTGCCCCGTGGTTTCACTGACGTCATGTTTTCGTACTGCCAGTAAAATAGTGACTTGGTATGATAACCAATATCTCCATAACGGTTTTGAATACGACGTTATAATTTGAAACGGATAACCGCATAATATCAAAGGATACACACATAAATTATTGACATGCTTTCTTCCTGTGAACAAAAATTGATGGCACAAATCTATCAACACAAATTTTCGACAGAACAAATCGACGGGTTGCCCCATGTGCTCAATCTTGCGTTGCTATAACTACCCTATTTTAGAATATTACACATATTTTTCTTTATTACCATATGCATTTGATTTGTTAATGATAGGACATTATTTCTACCAAATTTGATGAAAATCGGATGATCGTTAAACAATCAATGGTGTCTACATATTTTTTGAATGACCCTCATATGTTGTGTGTGAATAGGGAATACTAGGTAACACAATCATTATTATATGCTCTTCAGCATATTATGTTCATGTTTTACATAGCGTCGTCAACTATGCGGAGTTATTGCGCATTGTATGTAAAAAGGTTTTTATGTGTAATTCATTGTTTGCCTGTGGAAATGTATGACTCAATGTTGATTACCCAAACAGAAAAACATCAAATGTTGCTAAAATATTTACACATTGTTAATATGTGCAGCTTTGAAATTTACAAAATGGAAAAAAATGTGAAATTACCTCCCTTTCAATTGAAAATAGAACAAAATAAATTTCTCAAACTAGTAATAACGCGTGGTGATAGATAGGTAAAATTTCATACGCTCCTTCTTTTATAAAATCTCATCATCTAAAGTTAATTACAGAGGAACTTGGTTATAACGAAATCCTAGGGACCCAGAAATTTATTTCGCTATATCCAATTTACGCTATATCCGTACAACGAAATTTCGTTATATAAGTTTGGATAAAACGTATTTCGTCATACGTATACATTTATAGCTCGAAGAAAATAAAATAAACATATAATTATTATCATGATATAATTATGATGTGACTAATATTGTGTTATGATACATTGATCAAATGTTCGTTATGAACGAGTACTATTCAATGTCTTACTTTGAGTGAGTTCCACTGTATAACAAAATATAAGTGTGTTTTACCTTTATAGGCAACACTGAGTTTCCTATGGTGAATTACATTGCCACTATCAAAATCAAGCTAAAACTTAAAAGTTGATATGATTTTATTTTGTTTACATTTCCTGGATTATACAATCTTTCACAGAAAAACTTTGCAATATGCATTTATTGCTGACTTATCCTCCATATAGAATAATTGTTTATTATGTTTCATGTTAAAAAGTTGGGTTACTGACATTGCATTTAATCCAATTATTTTGTCATGTCTGGTTGTCAATTATATGGAATAATTGTTTAAAAATACAAATGTAGTAGAATCATCATCAAGTTTTTTTTATGTTGTAAACACAAAGCGTGCACACTGACAACTGTTAGAGTATATACATTAGATACTTTAGTGGCTGGAATTTGTTAATATGTGATTGATTCACAATTTTGTAATTGGACAGACATTGTTACAGTAACTTAAGTTTATACACAATAGAACTGCTATCTGTTTTTGCATGTACATTTTAATAAATCCTGTAAAAAAATTATGATTCTAACCCGGCTGTACATTTACCAGGGTGACGCTGGAAAATAGGCTAGTAATCCCTGGTATAGCATGGAAATCCATGGTAATTCCTGGTAAATGACCAACTTTCCATGTTTTCGATCTTGAAATGCGGTACTTTTTGTCCAGCCTTTTCCAGCGTATGCATGAAAAGTCTTTGTAAATGCTGTTCAGCCATTGCTATATCTGTTGTTATAGCTTGAAATTGGCTTTTTGATCATTTAATATGTATTACATTTATAATACGGGGTATTGATATTTATAAAAGACAAAAGTCCCCTTTTTCTTCAAAACAACGCGAAATTCCCTACATGAGGGCCCCTGGCCCCAGACCCAAAAGTGTAGCGAGAGCCCTGCGCCAAGTGGCTTTGCTCGCGCGTCAGGTGTAAATAGTGAAAAAGACACCAATATGACGTAATGGGCTGAATTGAAATATTTTTTTCCGTAGAAAATCATACCAGGCATTCAACTATCGTCCCATTTATTGGTTTATACTCCAATAAAATTTAAATTAAAATTTATACCAAAAATACCAACCCCCAAAATCGTTGCGTTTCTAAATCTGTTGAGTGATCTATTGGAATTCAGTTGTAATAATTTTCAGAGCCATTGTCCAGTCAGGTTTGTACTCTTGAATGGTAACCCAGTATTTGGGGTTTGATTCCCAGTTATGGCTGGTCAGGACCCTTAATTTAAGAAATTCAATTCCGGATGGGGGCACACATATATGCCTGCCATATTTCAGCAGAAAGCAGACTGGCAAATAAAGGCTATGCTTGGCATTTTAAAAAAAAACACCTAAAGGTACTCTCTCCAAAGTTATATTAATCTTGTGGATTAAATCAATCAATGAAAATGTGCAGTGTGACATTTTTGTACCTTTAGGCGATAAATAACTGATATTAGGCAATGGTGTTAATTAAGTGTTAACAAATGTTAATATTTTTAACACACAACATGACTTCGGAATTAAAAACCATTTGTTTTAAAGCGTTTAAGAAAACCTAATTAAGTGATTATTGGAAGTAATTTGATTTCATAACACATAGAAATCAATCATAAATTTAATACAGAAGTTCCCTTTGAAATCTTAATATAAATAACAAAAGTGTATTTTGAAAACCTTAAATTATCATTAAAATAAAAATAATTATACAATCAAACATGAGTCTTTTGGATATATAGAGAGGTCAATTAAAGTTACCAATATTTCACTAATTTGTATAAAGTCTCCAAAATAAGTGAACTAAAAAATGAAAATTAGGGAGATTCCTTTTTGCAATTAGCTTTACTATTGGCTGGCATATTGTGCAATGTTATGTAATATATGGCTATAAAGAAAACAATAAGTGCCATAAATATGGAGTCAATTAATTAATCACAACAGGGGTCATATAAAACAGTGTCATAAATCCCAAGGCCAACTAAATGCAGCAGTCATAACTGTGTCTGTCCTATTTTTGCCCATACCCTTAATTACTTTATTGCATTTTATAGACAGTCTATTTTCCAGTTTATAAAATGATATAAAAAGTTACAATGATTTAAAAAGTTGAAGAATGTTTTTCGAATCATTAATTTTCAGTGTATTACCCTGGCCTACTTATTAATGTATGACAGAATTACAAATAGAGAGACATTATTTGTGTTAAATATTCCTTTTCTTTGATATACTGAAATAATAGATGTTTGGGAAATAGCCTACTTGAATATTACTTTAAGACATAATCTTTGCTATTGGATGTTTTTTTTAAACAAATTAGTCTTAGACTGTTTATATTTTTTAATTGTTTTTGAATAATATGCCTACTAGACTGGCATTTTAAAAGGATAATTATCTGTTGATACAATAAACAATAGGATAGCTGAGTTAAACACTAAGTACAGTAGAACTTCGATGCCTCGAACAGTACTTGTCTCGAACACCCTAGATGCCTCGAACTGGTTCTTCGGTCCCGGCAAATCTCTGCTTTATTCATATAGTGAAACAATAGATCACTCGAACAATATCCATGTCGAACACTGGAACTGATTGGACGGTCCCTTGCTATGATTTCCCTGTAGATGGGTCGAACAATGATAGTTTTCGCACCTTTCATTAAGTGTTGAACTGTATTGTTCGACCGCGGGTAGTCGGCGACAGGTGTATTAACACGTTGTGATAATTACTGAAAAGATGTATACCTAATTGTTGCATTGTATAACGAGTTTTTGGAAACTTAAACACTTATAGATCCATTTAATAGCTAACGAAGGTCAACATGAAATTATAATTTAATTATTTTCTTGTTAATAAAATTCAGAAGCAACAACATATCAGAATAAAATAATCATTTTTTAAAGTTCTCATACGTCAAAAATAAATCAGATTGCTGGTCAATGTTGTCTAAATATATTACATGTATGTTTTATTATTAAAATAAATAATGTTAAAAAATGGTACACGTACATTATGCAAGTGAAGTAATTAAGCAATGCACACACGGATTTCCATGCCGACATCAGTTCGAACTTATATTTGAATACCATAGATGCCTAGAACACCCTAGAAGCCTCGAACTATTTTCCCGGTCCGAAGGTAGTTCGAGGCATCGAAGTTCTGCTGTAACTTTATAAAAAAATAATTCTATATTCTACTCAAATGTTGATAATAATAAGAGTGCGTGTTTCTTTTGATAAAATATGTGGAGATATTAGGCCCCTTTCGCCTCTTCAGAGTATATATTCCCCAAAGTTCTCGATATTTCCCCCTTGAGTCCTGCTCCTTTTCTGTTTCATAATAATTTATTAAATTGTGATGATGAATTATTTCTGCCCTGCCCCCTAGGCCATACAAATGGTAAAACCCCTGCAAATCCCCACCCTATACCTCCCAGGTATAGTTTAGGCTATATTTCCCCCGCTATTTTGACGTGATACAAAAGTCCAGCAATGCACTATAGGTCAAAATTCCAACAGTACTTTTCTAGTATCGGCATGCTATAATACATCAGTCATTGAGTGATTTATAAGTCAAGTAATCAAACCATAATGATTAGGCAGGAAGTTTTCGGGACTTTTCAGTGACATTGTATGCTATTTTCCCAAAATGTTGCTAATGACTATCTGACAGCTATTTTGATGCTAAAATTGTGTGTTTTATCTGTTTCAGGTGTGTTACGTTTTACTTCATTGGTGAAATTGATTGGTGACCGGGGTTACCCAAATGGGTCCTCAAACGTGAAATTGATTGGTGACAGGGCAAGCTCAAATATTACCAGGTAGGTTTACTAATATACAATGTAGACAATGACAGAAATTGCCTAGAAATGCAGTCTTATAATGCAAGGCCAAAAATAAAATATTGTTTTTTTCCCCTTCCCGACCCTGGCCAATTAGAATTAGGTAGGAGGGGAAATATTTTGTTTCAATATTCATTGATATCCTGTTATGTATTAATGACGGGGATGCATACATGACATGTTTCGCAGACCCCATTGCATGAGATTGGTGATGAAAATGCGAGAGATATCATTAAAAATTTAAATCCATGAGATTTTTCTGGCAGAAACTTTAAACTTAAATTATTAAAGTTTATTTGCAGTTTTCCCTTACTTTTCTTGTATCTTTTATTACAATACCATACATGCTTCATGAAGCAATTTAAACCAATATTTGTGATCATATTCATAATTTAACAAAATATAACAAGTTCCAGTATGTACAAGAAATGTGTGAGATTTGATCATTGCAAGCGATCATGCGCGAGTATAGTCTCAAATGCTTGAGACTCATGCATGATGCAGGAGATCTGACCTGCATGTGAGGACTTCCCATTTCGTGTAATCACATTTGGTCTAAAATCATCTAAAGTGTTTAATTGAACGCCTAAAGAGTAAAGTAAGAATTCCTATTTCGTCTAAAGTTTTAAAACCTTAAAATAAACAATACAGATAAAAATAAACAATATATGTAGATAGGAAAAACTTATAATTCATTTATTCTTCTAATACTTTTTCGTAGTAAAATAACCATGATGACAACAGAGGGGATTTGAGGGTGTAATAGTATGTGGTATGGTATGTTGTTGTATAATGTATATCTGGGAGTTTGGTAAAAGTCTTGTTGTAGCCTTTCTCTCCAATTGTTGAAAACCAATTTGTGAATATCACAAAGTTTTAATTTTGTAAATTAATCACAAAGATCTAATTCCAGTGTTGATATATTTAATTCTGTTTAATACAAAGTATATACTGAATTTAATTGGTTGCAACCATAGAAAATAATTCTTTTAGTTTTTATAAGGCCGAACTTAAAATATTCTTGGTTTCCCCATCCCAACCCTAGCAGATTTAGAATGGGTAGGTAGGTAGGGTAAATATTTTGTACTGTTTCATTATGATAGTTATTGGTTAAGACATACAAATAATGAAATTTAGAATTAACCCTAAGGTGAAAACCAACAATAATGAAATTTAGAATTAACTCTAATACCCCAATCACACGACTCTCGAATCAGCCGGAACGGGCCCGAATGAGTCGGAATGAAGAAAGAATAAACATTCGAAACACATTCCGAATGATAACTCGAATTGACCAAAATTATTACAGCTTTGTCAAAATGCCGTTGGAATACTTCAAATACCATTCTTATATACTTCGAGTATAACTCGAATACACTTGGAGTCCGCCTGGAATGATAGCGGAGATCGTGCACGCATATGTTTTCAAAATACGGTAAACACAAGCATCGGCCGGTTTTGCACGGGATTATGCACGGGTTGTGCACGGATAGTGTGTTTAATATTAGTACCTATAATGGCTTTAAGTAATGTTCCGAATATAGTCAGAATGCCGTAAGAATATTTAAAATGTAATCAGAATGTCGGAAGAATACACTTCGGTAGCCGTTCGATATTCCACCTGACTTCGAATGTATCTCGAAAGTTTTGAACATGCGCAAAACATTCGAAGTGGACACAGGAATGGGCCGGAATATATCGAATGCACTACGAATTGACTCAGCATGCAGACAGAATATTTCGAATGCATTTCGATCATGAAGGAATACACTTCGAATTGCTATTCCTACGGCATTCCGGCTCATTCCGACGCCGTGTGATCTGGACAGTATCAATAAATACAGAGAGTTTTGAATAACAGTTCATTCATTTTTATTTTAATATGTATTTTATTTCCAACGAAATAGGTTTAGAGCATGTTTACACATTCAAACTGGCCCGAACATATGGAATGTACTCGGAATGCAGTCGGAATACATTTCGAACATACAAGAATGTACCACGAATTGCTATTCCTACGGCATTCCGGCTCATTCCGACTCTCATGTGATTGGGGTATAAGGTGAAACCCAACAGTCTTAAATTTAATGGGAAGATTTAAGAAGCCAGTAAACAAAATATTTATTTTTCACTTCTATTTAAAAAAAAAATATTATTTCAATTTGGGCAATAAATATTTTGGGTAGGGCCCTTTATAATCGGGTAGGTAGGGGATGGGGAAACAAACAATATTTTATTTTAGGCCCAACATAACACGGATAAAATTTTCATATCAATTTTGACTAACAGTCAACATTACCTATATTTAGAAACATAAAATTCATAACCCTCATAAAACAACAATTAGTTTGATACTTAATTTGTCTATACAATCATGGAATTAATTAAACTATGTATGTATTATTTGTCTTAAGAAAAACTTATTTTAATTGAGTCAGTAAGTGTGAGATTTTATGTAAACTATTATTCCCTGCAATTATTTTGTCACTATGAAAACAGAATTGTCAAAGAAATTTTCAAATTTGAGATTTGTTTATTTTCTTAGTAACATCTAGAACAAACTTAGAGATCTGATTATCAAATATGGGCCCCCAGGGGTCAGATATGCGCGCGATTATGGGAAGTTCTGTGGCATTTAACCTGGCATGTGTGCTGGGCTGAAAATTTGACAGTACCAGTCTTATATTTATGTTCATGATGTACTGATGAATCACTATTTATGTATTCAATATTATATAATTATATAATATATATACTGGTAATTATTTTATAACAATGATATATATTTATAAAGTTTAGTTGACACCTGCAGTAGTTAAATTTAATCCATTAGTGCAAACATTGTCACAGTCTAAGGATAACCTTTATCTATCTGTTACATCAGGTGAAATATTATACTGGGTAATAAAACCCCCTGATGTGCACAGTGGATAGATCTCTATCTATCTGCCATATCAAAATATACTCCTTTCCCAGACAGGGTCATAAAACCCTGTTTGACAAAACTGCACATTTATCAGTACATGTATATAGATCTATATCTTGACCTATTTGACTTCCTGTATCAGCAACAGCCATGAAAGGAATGCAGACAAAATCCGCACTGCTCATTCTTGTCATAATGAGATTTTCATATCATGTGCAATGATCGAATTTGAGCAATAATTATTTTAATATAAAATACATAAATCTAAATGTTGATATTATTATACTGGTTAAACCTATATATTTATTTTTATTTTGATATATACATTAGGCTTAAATTAAAATATTGTTAGTTTGACCTTTACCGACCCAGTATTTTTACATTGCGTTGGTAGGTAGGTAATTAATTTTATTTTCATTTTGATGATTTTGTGTTGTCTCTGTAAAGTAGTCTAATGTATTACATATGGCCAAAGGAGTTGCGACAGTGGCGGCAATAATTCTATGAGCAACAGCAAAATTTGTTTATATATATAAATATATAAAAATCTAATTCACAAAAAAATCATGGAATGTCCCGGAAATAACCAAAGCATAAATGGGGCCATTTCCGTGTGACATTCCATGAGGCCTAAAATATAATATTCTTTGTTTCCCCTTCCACTACGTACCCGGAAAAAAGCCCTACTCAAAATATTTTGGATCATCCCTCGTGCCTAATGGTTTTCAAACATTACTGGGAAGTTGGTCATCATCAGTAGATAACCCCTATTGATTTTGAGGTCAGATTTGGTCACAGGTTGAGATTGTCATGCATTCTGACATTATTATTAAAAAACTACTTGGCTGCCTTGGGGGTATGCGTAGAGAATTTGACATGATCCTGACCTTTATGCATGAATATATTACAAGGTTCTTGTGTTGAATATATAAATTTCCGCGAGCAAATCGGAAACATCGGTCCTATAGATTTGTGTTGGTATTACATCTCGAGCGTCTTCGCGAAACTTCCCACTTATGAAAACATACAAACGGGATTATAAATATAGACCCTTTATCAGCTGTTGAATTATGCTAATTAAAGGTTGAGAGTCGTGTCAAATTCTCCGGACTATACATAATGTATATGTTTACAAATATCTTGTTTCAGTTAGTGTTATTATTGAGGTTTTACTGTATTCAATCCTAAATGGTTTTATGCCCCCCTATCGATAGATGGGGAGGCATATAGTGATTCACCTGTCCGTCCGTTCGTCCGTCCGTCCGTCGTGGTTAACCCAAATTGACCGTTTCTTCTAGCATTAATATGGCTTGCTACAAAGCTTTCATACTTGCATGGATGTTGTGTATGAACACTCTCCACACGCCAGTATCACCTAACCCCATTTTGACCTTCACCTTGACCTAGTTTTGGACTTAGACTTATTT
This sequence comes from Spisula solida, assembly GCA_947247005.1. Lineage (NCBI taxonomy): Eukaryota > Metazoa > Mollusca > Bivalvia > Venerida > Mactridae > Spisula > Spisula solida. Next base: position 37,904,739 of record OX365959.1, on the reverse strand, counting down.
ATGGACAAGGCTTCCACAGGGGGCATAAGCGTTTATTGAACGCAGTCTTGTTTTTATATATTTTCAATTTCAGGCATCATCAACCTATCATCAGTAGCGTTGGCATGGTATGGTGACAAAGTTTGTTTGTATTCGGATTCCAAATGGACGAAGGTTGCAAAATTTCATTGGAAGACAATATATATACCATATATTGATAAATGTGACAATTTAGATGGTTCTAAGTGGTGTTTGTCTAGGCACATGGATACACAGTGTAGAAGCATGTCAACTTCCGGTAATCGCAATAAGGAGTACACATTGAATTATAGTCTTGCAATAAGTCATTCAGTGATTGGAAATCACCTGTAACAGATATTTCAATCACAATAAGTCATACAAGTTGAATTGTATAGTATCCCAATAAATCGTATAGTAATTTGGTTTATACACGGTGGGATATAGTGGACTATCGGATACGATCGGACAAGAAGACTACCCTTTCCTCAATCCAATGTCCCATATTACTTTGTTGAAGTGAAGTAAACTTAGTAAAAGCTGAACTAAATGGTTACATAACCACACGGATGATAATTGAAAACATAATTCAGAAACACCGAAACAGCATCTGACATGTGCTTATTTCACCTTATTCGTATGAAGCAGTGCTTAGGTTGGAGTGTTCCACCATTCAGATGGTTATTACTGTAACAGCATTTTCATGCAGGTTGTTGTAGTGTTGGCACTTATGGTGATATTAGCTGCTATACCTGATAGAGATGTGCATTTTACAATTGTGAGAGGTCCTAAGGAAAGGAGCCCTCAAAAGGATAGACATATAAATACACTGACTTCCTCTTCTCTGATCATAATCCTATGAAAATGAATTGTGATTTAGAACTTACAATGCTTGTATCAGAAGTTTTCTTCCAAGATCAATGTACACAGTCATGTAATGACATTTGCTGTATATATTGAATGTGCACAATCATAATCTGCATAAATATGGCACAGAAACGCTCTCTTCTTGCAAATTAAAAGAATGTAAATGTATGAGTGTGAGATTGAGATATGTAGTGCTAAGCAGTAGTTGTAATGACAATAATGTTCATGTTTATCCAGAACAAACAGTCAAAATCATACAATTTCATCATCATATCATTGACACAGTTTGGCTGGATAAATGTAAAGGGAGTTACTTCCCTTTGTTTTTTCTCTGATAAATTTTGTTTATGCTATTTTTCTGTATCCATTGGTTGGATTTCAATGAAACTTTGTTAAAATTATCAGTACCAAGTATAGTTGTGGATATCATTGGCACACTTTGGTCAGATCAATTTTAACGGATATAATTTTCGCTTTTTCTCTGTAATCACTATTTGTTACCCTTTCTTTTTTACACTTGTAATTTTGTCTGAGCTATTTCTCTGTAACATCTTTAATCAATAGTTCTGGTCAATTGAAATAACTCCATATTGATTTATTGGATTTAAGCAGTTTGTTCCTGTATTGGATTATATCCTCCTTCAGTATTATTATTATTGACTGATTTTAGAATAATTGAGTAAATATTTTGATGCAGATGACTTCAAATGTATTGTTTTTTTTGTAATGAGAAATATCTTTTTTTATAAATCCTTGTGTTTTGGCAATATTACTTGCGAATATTAACTGTACATACTCTGTTTTTCTATACTCATATGTTAATGTACCTCTCAACTTAATCTTGAAATTTCCCAAAAAACAAGTTTTAACCTATAGTACATAATTATATCTCGTATATGTACCATAATTATGTTGAAATGAAATGTTATGAACATATGACAATGTTGCATTAATATACCCCCAGATACATAGTATATAGGTGCTATATTGGAGTCATGCCTGAGGTCCGTTGGTGGGTCCGTCCAATTGTGCCCGTGCTATTTCTCAGTAGCCATTGGTGGGATTTAAACAAAACTTTGCATGACTCGTCAGTACCTTGCCTTGTTGTGCCTGGTTTGGCGCTTGCCGGTCGGATTATTTTCATCGAGGTATTGTCCTTTGTTGTTTTACACTTATAAAATTCTGTTTGTGCTATTTCTCGGTATCTATTGGTTGCATTTCAATGAAACTTGGCATGACTCATGAGTACTGTGCCTATTTGTGCATATTGTTTGTGCACATCGGTCGGATTAGTTTTATTGAGTTAGAATCTTCGTTTTTTAGACAAGTTTACAATTTTGTCCGCGCTATATCTCTGCTTCCATATGTTGGATTTCAATGAAATGTTGTATGACTTATCAGTAACAAGTCTAGTTGTGGATATATAGCGCTGTTGGTCGGAAAAATTTTAAGGGAGTTATTACACTTTGTTTTTTTCAACTTTTAATTTTGTCCATGATATTTCATGGTTACTATTGATTAGAAGTTTGCATGACCTATCAGTACCAAGTTTTATATTACGCATACAGTCAAACAAAATGGTCAGATCAATTTTGCTAATGATTGCCTTTAATCAAACCTAAGTTGTACACATGATCATAATTTGGACCAAGTTTTGCAGGTCATAATAAATGCGACCTCTATGCTCACATCACTGTGTCGAGCAGTATCTTGTGGGGGGGGAGCCTGGGGTTGCATCACATTCAGTGCTATTGCTTGGAGCAGTATCTTGTGGGGGGGAGTTGGGGGTTGCATCACATTCAGTGCTATTGCTTGTTATAAACTTGTTATTATTGTAACCACCAAAAATAAAGTTTGAAGGGTTTATACTGGAGTCACTATATTGGTTGGTTGGTCTGTCGGTCTGTTAGAAAAATTGTGTCCACATCTATAACAAGACGATGTGTCATGCGCAAGACCCAGGTCCCTAGCTCAATGGTCACACTTAGAGGTCAAAGGTTGAAAGGCTTAAATAGGCATGTTTCGTGTCTGGATATGACATTTCTTACTGGATTTTAAAATTGCTTCTTACAAATGTTCACCACATCAAGACAGTCTTTCATGCTTAAGAACCAGGCCCCTGGCTCAAATGTGAAGGTCACACTTGGAGGCAATCTGATTAAAATCATATCCTCAAACCTGCTACACATGAGAATCTGACGATGCCCTATTAAAGGTCACCTTGCTTTCACAATTTTGACAGCGAGTCGATTCTATTTTTAAATACGGTAGTTATCACAAACACATGCATCGTGCGTGCCTTTGTTCTGATCACCTCGGTCTTTATGGATTGCAATATTTACCGGAGACAAACGGAAATGGCCGAGCTTTCACGATTGATAATCAACAGTGTGTTTTCATCCAATTATCAGTACTACAAATTCTACAATGGCCGAATAAATGAGGATTACTCCTAAAAAGCAGACTAAAGTTGAGGAAAACTGTTTTATATGCAATTTGCCGTTTATTGATACGACCGAAGTACCAATGTAACGAGCTATATGATTGGCTGAATTATAAATGGAAATTCCGATTTCTGTAAATACACACTCGTATTGCGTTGTCATCCGATCTACCGGTAAGGAAGATCAAGCACTTAGTCAGATTGCACTTGGAGGCAAATGTTATATAGTCATGCAAGTTGCGTCTGCTCTGTAATATTATCATTTCTTACTGGATTTTGAAATTGCTTGGTACAAATGTTCACCACATCAAGACTGTGTGTCATGTGCAATACTTCAGTCCCTAGCTCAAAGGTCAAACTTAGAGGTCAAAGGTTATATAGTCTATAATTTTATTTCAAGTAAAGTTCCTGTGTCAAGGCAGTGCAGTTAGGGTATGGTTCATCAGTCCAGTGATTGCACTAAGTTTATACCGGGTACTAGTATCTGTAAATTTGTTTATTATTTATATCCATTGTTGTATAATGATGATATGTTGTTACAAGTGTTTGAATAAAAAACAACTGAGAACAGTTAGTTGTTTTTTGATATGTTAGTAATTCTTTAGATATTTCGGTCAAGAATAACCCATACAAGTGCAACCACTCATTTTCAAATTTCTAGTGCCCGGCCAGTGTCACCAAATATTTGGCAATTGCCAGTAACTTACATAATCAGGAAGCAGGGACTGCAAAGTATGAAATGATAAGGCATCCACTGCCTTCCAGTTGGAGAAGATTGTAAGCCGCACAATACAAAAAAGCTGGTATACTATATTAAAATAAATAGCAAACAACATTGTGTTATGGTTTTTCCCACATGCACTGGCTGTTGTTGGTGTGCTGGATTTGTTTGCGGTGATCTGGTTTTGGTTCTCCATTGCAGCAGGTCATACCCTTCGATGAAAAATTGAATATTTTACTGGACATGCGAAGCTGCTGGTCCCAGATTGAAGTGTAAGTTAGTACTAGTTGGGATACAGATGTTGAAACCCGTCATAAACAAACATTTAAATACCCAAATCAAGCCTTTACCTGAGTCATATAGATCTAATCCTATCGCTCTGTGATATACTTTTGGCTAATCAGACCGGACATCAGGGAATTGTTGTTCGGTGTCCGGGGTGATGTGGTCTAACATCGGGGTTATTTGCGACACAGGTATAACAGAAGTTTAAACTACATGTAAATATACCATAATCTGACCAGACACCTAGGAATTGTCTGACAAATCAGTGTGCGGCTTCGCGACAGATATTTGTCGATAATCTGATTTTGGGCCAACTTTCTACCAACATCACATGATCATCGTCTTATATGCCCGTCCGGCACATTTTGTCCGAGAATATATGCTGGGCCCGTCGTGCACACAAAAGCCTAGGCTTTGTGTATTACACATTGGATACATGGACATCGTTTGACGTCCGGGGTGATATTGTCTGACATTGGGGTGATTTGCGACCTACGTATTACAGAAGTTTATATTACATGAAGGTTACTATACTCTGACCAGACCTCAGGGAATTGTCTGGCAAAATCAGGGCGCGGCTCAGCGACAAAGATATTTTTGATGATAATCGTCCGATATACCAGTCCGGCACATTTTGTTTAGGAATATATGCTATCAGGAAATTGTCAAGCAAAATCAGGACGCGGCTTAGCGACAAAGATATTTGTTGATGACTATCGGATATCCAATATCTGGCCAACTTCCCTCCGACATCAATGATCATCGTCTCATATACCCGTCCGGCACATTTTGTCTGGGAATATATGCTGGGCCCGGCATGCACACAAAATAAACCATGCCTTGCCATCGTTTAAACATTGGATACATGTCATGGACATCGCTCGGCGTCCGGGGTGACATAGTCAGACATCGGGGTGATTTGCGACCCAGGTATTACAGAAATTTATACTAGATATAGATTGATATACCATATTAACTAACATTCACTGAACTCTCACCTCAGTGACTATCAAATGAAATATAAAATAAGGAAAAGATTGCTGTCTTCTATGCTGAATTGCCATTTTAATATCGGGATGCTATATATTAAAACTCAATCTGTCATATCATATCAAATAATATGACTTCTATAGTATCTGATGAAATAGGCCTGTCTTTATATAGTGTTTATATATAATTTCTGACAAAACTATGTTGATAGCATTCTTCAGTCATTTACAGCAAATAATTAACTAGAGTTAACCAACAACGCACATATATATTATTTTTACGCTCGTCTTATATCTCGTATACAGGTAAATATAAAAATAAATCATATACGTCAAACTGTCAACAACGATCGATATCATATTCAGTAGCGATAATTATCGGGACCCTTATTATCTACCAATAATTAATAGCTCGATTACGATAAAACAAAATATTTCATATATTAAACCGATGCATTAAACCACACCGACATTCGTCAATACTTTAGTTCGTCTGTATTATAAATGAAAATATTTGATCATCTGTTTGTTTTCGGTACGGAAATGGATTTTCGAGTGTTCGCTAAAATTATTTCGGTAATCGGTAATTAATTTATAACTTAAGGTTGAAATGATTTAGCCATCGAACCCTTAATCGCAACCAATTGTTGTATTAACCCAATGATATTACGAGCCTTCTTTTCATACAAATACCATACTGAATACAATAAATTGATTGAAAAAGAATCGAACACATCTTAATGTAAACAAGGAATACACAAAAACTCGTTACGCATGCGCACTCGCTACTCAGTTGCTCGTTACTAAAATGAGGAAAAATACATATCTATTGATTCTATTTTAAGTAATTGACCCATATAGTACAATACCTTAGCTTTAAATTTTCCTATGAATTATGTCGAAAACACATACTTCGTTGCTATGGTAACCAATTTCAGAAAAGTACTCCGATTGAGAGAAACGAGGATTTAGCTGTTTAAAACAGAAGTAGCCTTTCTCTGAATGCAAACAATTTCGATTTTGATATATATTTTGAAAGTGAAACATAATTATAGAATTTGGTACTATTTTGAACAGTTTATGTAAAAAATTGATCAAATGGTGTAATAATGAAACACTTATTTCAGTTACGTCGAATAACGTTTGAAAGACGTTTGCGACGTCACACAAAAAGCTCCAAATAGGGACTCTACAAAAACAGCTGTAACTTCCTTAAAACTCAAGGTATTAACATAATCTCTTTTGCAATTTGTTTATTTAACATTATCCTGTAATACTATCGAATATTGTAAAGTCAATATTTTTGTCAAAATAGCAGGTTTTCCTGGAGACTGGCTCATATTAAAAGAAAGGTCCAATTATTGAATTTATCAGTAATGTAATGCTTCAACCACAAACAGTGTAGCAATACCACGTGACTTTTGGCTACAGTTACAAGAAGAAATTTGTAAACATTGGAAAATAAAATAGCCATAAGTATTTTATTTCTTAATCGATTTCTATGAAATATACGCCACGCTAAGGGGAACATTATTTGCATTTCGTGAAATATAAGATCTTTTTCAGCAGCTTTACCGATTTTTTCATTACCCTGTGAAACCTATACATTCCACAGGTAGATTCTACACATGCTGACTTAGCTACTGTGATTGAAAATAACATATACCCTCAAATTTTGTGTGATAATATTTCCTTAGTTACTGTGTGGAAATAATTGGCTCATGAAAGTACCCTTGCAGTATAATAAACAATGCTCCTATCCAAAACGTGTAAATCATTTTTGCTCGATGGACAATGACACATGCGGCGAACATAGTTTGAGCTACTTAATCAAAGCATATCGCTGGCTTAGAATTAGAAGGTCGTAAGACTTATAAGACTCATGCATATTTGAAATCTGCATCTCAAGTCGCTTCTTATGAGCCTATTTTATGAAATAGGAATTGGTTTTGTTTAAAAAACTTGTTTCTCCTTATGTAAAGAGTAGTTTTCAGTAGTTTTTTCTTGTTTTCTCAAAATATTGATTTTGTTCTTACGACCTTTTAATTCTTAGCCAGCGATACATGTATATCCACCATTCTAACATAACCGGCGAGTTTGCCTATATAGACAAAGAACAAATCATAGAGTTGTATATCGGCCGATATACAATGGAAATTTTAACTACTTTCGACTCGGCTGTTCTTTTTTACACGTCGGGAAATTTATGAATGGATATCACGTGATATTGTATTATTATCGTTGTAAATGTTTTTGCGTATTTTAGAGTATTTGTTAGTATGGAATACTTAAATGATATTTAATTAAATAAATATCCATTTATGTTGAACAGATTTTCTTCTTCTTTCATATTTTGATTATTGTTTGAAGTATAGTTATACTGGTGGTGATAAAGATAATCGTAACAGCCGTCAACAAGTAACCTAAGCAACATAGATCTAGCAAAATAACACTAACTTTTTATACAATTCCGGGTTTAAATCATGGTAGAGTCGAAATAAACTACGAAAAACGTTGTATACCTGCTGTTATACAAAGGTTTGGAGTTCTGACGCGTAGGAATTAACTACGAAGGCCGTACGGTTTTTCATAGTCTATTTCTTAAATATCCGAATTTTGACTGGAACAATGCAGTTTTACTGTTGTAACTAGGTTGTAACTAGGTCATTCAGCGTAGGCATTCCGCGTTTTGTTTGCTGAATCTTTTCTATTCAGCTTTTAAATAGTGGGACAAGGGATGTTTAATTTTAATGGTCGGTAGTGTGTTGGGCACTTTTTCGTTTTAAGATTTCTGACAGCTAAAACTAGGCATTATAGTCCTTTTGCTGTGGAAACTTGGTCATTCAGCTAGTAATACGTTATTATACTTTTCGACAGCTTGGACTTGGGCGGTGCTGTGCTTGTTTAGTTAGGCATTGCGTCTTTATGTGTTTTATGTTTTCTGTGCTCGGCTGGTTAAGTTGAGTGCTGTCTTCCCTGTCTGACTTAATATAATCTTTTTTGCAAAAACGTGGGAAATATATGGGAATCCGTACTCGGTGATTACCGGCCCTTAACAAATTTGGGAGCGAAAAGACACGACGTAGCACTTTATGTAGTATGTGGAACTTTCGCTGCATTCGATCTGCCTTTGGACTACGTGACCTGTAAGTGCAACGCGTTTGACTAATAAGTGCTACCACGTGCGTGTGAGTAAAACCAAGACCAACAGGCGTAACCGTGCATGTGACGTTCGTTGCCTTTCTCCCTTTTTAATCCCTTTCCGCGTTTTCGGCAAAAAGTAGCGGCCGTAGCCCCCCCCCCCCCCCCCCCCCAAAGACGTACGTGCTAAAAGCACGCAAGTTGGGCAGTGACCGGGCCTTTAAGGACCCCTTTTATTTTTACAAAGCACCAATGTATTCTTAATAGATTGGTTCTATTATAGGGTTGTGTGTCGCTTTTCAATCATTTACATTTAGAGGACAATTTTGTAAGATTCAATGATCCTCTACACTTACTAGTACTTGTTTTTTACGATAACTCCTTTCTTCAAACTAAGGTTGGAAGTAACAAATAAATCACTGGCTTAGAATTAGAAGGTCGCGAGTACAAAATCAATATTTTGAGAAAACAAGAAAAAACTGTTTGAAAACTACTCTTTACTTATGGAAAACAAGATTTTTAAACTTCGGTTTGGTCAACATGACCATTTCCGATTTTCATGCAAATAGGCTCATAAGAAGCGCATTTTAGATGCTGATCTTAAATACAAAGTATGCATAAGTCTTATAAGGTACTTACGACCTTTTAATTCTAAACCAGCGAAATGGAGCATGCTAAACACGAATGGAATTTAAGTGCTTCCCCATAGCATTTAATTGAGTGATCGTTGAATATGTCGAGTGGCTTTCAATTATTTAGAGTGTATTATGTACCAGGTTATTATGAGTCACAAAGGAATTCCTGATTAACTTATCCATGTATTCGACTCAATTGATCCTAATTAATTAAATGTCAGTTGAGACAACTAATGTATGCCTTTGAGCCTTGTGTTACAATACTAAACCAATGCAGATATCCACTTGTTATAATTGTATATTATTACAATACCGGTACATGTGTATATTGTTCATGGTTTATAGGAGAGATCACCGTATTTATATGCAAAATGCCCACCGGCAATCTATTGGATGAATGAACAGTAAAAACCAGTCATTCACCAATAGCTAGTTGGTGGGCACATTGGCATATGCATACCTGTGTATATAAACATGAACTCTCCTATTACATGCATCTATATAGTGCGCCGAAGATCAATAAAAAGGCGGCAAAATTGGTATATTCCACAAAGGTGGATTAATCAGATGTGCTCGATTCATCAGTGATCTTTTTACTACAAAACTGACCATATCTGTTTACTTTTGAAATTAGTAATTTGTGAAATCAATTGAGAAAAAGTTGACCAAACCGATTAATGTTTGTAAACATCACAGTATTCTGGGCGCACTACATCAACATGACTTTGTGACAATAAGTATCACTACCGGTAATCTGATAGTACAGGACGTCGAAATGCCTATCACTTCTATCACTTCTACCGGTACTTATAGTAAGTTATTACGGAAACTTTCGAGATCGAAACAATTCACGTTACTAGAAGATTTATTTTACGTCATCCAATCAAATCGCTTCTTTCAGAAATTTGAAAGTGCGGTGAAAGTCTGCTGATGCGGCTAGATATAATTTCATTGTAACAACTACACCAGACCTATTACGGAATGTAGTCAGATCTCTAACAGCGTAAAGGAATGTAGTCAGATCTCTAACAGCGTAAAGGAATGTAGTCAGATCTAAAACAGCGTAAAGAAATGTAGTCAGATCTCTAACAGCGTAAAGAAATGTAGTCAGATCTCTAACAGCGTAAAGGAATGTAATCAGATCTCTAACAACATAAAGGAATGGAGCAAATAATAGGATCTGACTTTAATGAGATCGGACACTCATCATACTATACAGGCATGACATACACACTGCATGTATCAGAATACATACACATTGATATAGTTCATTACATATTTATATAGTACAAGACTGTATAGTAGAAGAAACCAAACACTTCAGTGCCCGTGGTGCTGCATCTTCATTTATTCTTCTTGGCGTTTCGGCAACAACCTTCTTCAGGAGAACAAAATTACGACATATTTACGTAATACAAACACAGAACTATACAACGACTGTTACAAATAAATGAAAGTTCATTCATTCATGAACAAAGTCTGCAGTGGTATTCAATATTGATCTACTACACTTAAGGATGAGGACAACCAATCAGAGCACACCATATTAAAATATTGGTCAGTAACAGGCGATATGATTGGCTATCTGTATTCTCCAATTGCATAAGATCAATTTTGAATACCAACACCGGATGTCAAACGTGGTACTCAAGGAGAAGTGTATCATCTGGCAAACATCATGTCAAGCCAACACCTTGACCAGGACCCGAAATTACAACCGATACTTACACTCAGCACTCAGCACTCAGCACTTAGCACTCAAATATTGAAATTCAGTTTTTTGATAAATAGGCACTAAATATTATTATTGGCTTATTTCATAGTGAAATTTGTAAAATTGTGAGCTATAAATGTAATTATTCAGTCTGAGTGCTGAGTGTGGCACTCGGATTCAATAATTACATCTAAACGTCATAAATAGTACACAATGGCAAAGAAGATGTGTCAAATGTTATTTACTACCCTCATGTAAGAATTATATACATTTTCCTCATCAAAATGTGCAATCTATGACGAATAATATATCATTATACATGCTCAGTATTTGAGTGCTGAGTGTAAGTAAAGTATTGGTTGTAATTCCGGGCCCAGAACACAAACGCAATTCCAATCTTTACGGGCATCCAGAGATGAAGATGGAAAGGACATGTCAGCCGAATGACACCTGGGCCCGGAATAACAACCAATTCTTACCCTCAGCACTCAACACCCAAATATTAAAAATGTAATGTAGTGAGATATTATTCCTAGATTGCTAATCTAGATGATGAGGAAAATTTATACAATTGTTATATGAGTGTTGCAAATAACACTTGATACATTTTTTGCCATTGTGTACTATGTATGAGGTATAATATGTAATTATTGAATCTGAGTGCCTCACTCAGCACTCAGAATAATAAGTTACATTAAAGCTTACACAAACACTAATTTATTCAATGAAATAAACCCAAAATAATATTTGGTACCTACTTAATATTATAACAGCTTCTTGATCACTAAAAGTGTCGCTATGACCCTCAAAATAACGAATTTCAATATCTTAGTGCTGAGTAATTGGTTGTAATTCCGAGCCCAGTTTCATCCCAGTGGTGGCAATGATATAGAGAAATATGAGAAGACCATATGAGACTTGCAGACGATCCACAAACCAAGAATTGACAGAGACAAGGATGACACGGGGTCAAATGGAAAGATTGGCTACAGACAGGAAACATTAGCGTTCTTCAGTGATGAGCGTGAAAAATTAGCTTGAAATCACGTATATAACCCTGAAGTTACATACTTAGTTTAATCGTTATAAGCAAATATTTTTATCATAACAAATCTAATAAATCTTAAAAGAGCAGTACATGTATTACTATACAAACAATATTGCTAGCTAAAGAGGTCCGGTAAAAACATACACCTGAGAAAATTAATATTGTATCGCGTGTATTTTTTCGGTAGAGGAAATGCCTTGATGGTTTCCCCGACTAAAACAATCATTTGTTGTTGTAGAATGACAACTACGTAGAACGCCAACTTCCATTCGTACAACTATCTAGCCAACATAACTACATGTTTTTGGAATATTCCGAATGTGTAACAGTGTTATCTGGATCATATTGTGTTTTTCATCACAATCAAATATACGAATCCAGGGTCATGATGTGCTCCTTGCAACCAACTTGGTGAATGAAATACCATGTGCATCTGTTGTAAATATATCTGAAGGAGAACGTTACATCTTTGTTCATTGCAAATGCCTATTGGATTGATGTCAAAGTTTGTGTTTTTCAACTTTGCATCATTAAGCGACAAGCGAATATAAGTCAGCATCTTGATCATAAGGGTATAAAATGTATTGGAACAATTTAGAATGCACTTTCTAAACCAATATTCATGTCTGATTGACGAACGTAGAATTACAACTTGGTATTTTCTACAATTTTGCTAATTCCATTGCGACACTTACACTGTTTTGAAGTGTTTACAGAGTTGACATCGCCAGAAGGCGATAGGAAACTATGTCTTAGAATATCGCTCTTGAACATATTCAGAACCCTGGAGTTGAAAATGAAAGCTAACATTATGAAGACACCTTGTCCAGCGTTTAGTAAAATAAACAAATAAGAGAAAGCAATAGTGCCAGTCCAGCTGTAAATAAAACCAAATACCCACGTGATTCCGGTTATCGTTGAGAGTTTGACAAAGATCAACAAATTGTTACGCTCATGATTTACAGCGTTCTTAACCATTGTCGCCCTTTTGATTTTAACCATAACATAAACAAACATACACAAGTTTGTGACAATTACAAAAGCCGTTGGAACTACAAATGTATAGGTGATCATTTTCTTGGAAGAAATGTAGCAGATGACTTCACCATATCCTAATGAATCGTAGTTAGCATTAGACATAGCAATATTTACTGCGACAGGAATAGATGCCATTATAAAAACGTACATGAGATAAACAAAGAAACGACATTTCCAGGAATGTTTTGAAACTGTTGCCATTTTTGTGAGGACATGGAACATATGATAAGTACAAACATTCATCCAAAACATCGATAGTAGCCAGATAAAGTGCAAAACGAGACCAAATACTACACATCCTGTCGATGCAACATCTAACACACCAACGCCAGCGATCAGGTATAAGGACTGGGCACAGAGTAGAAGAAGTACAAGGACCATGTTGTTTATACCCGGTAATTGTTTCCTCAGCTTTGATAGCATGCAAAATGTTAGGAACGTGAAACTAAGACATAGAATCGACAAGGATGAACAGACAACGGATAAGACGGTTTCTATAGACATCCCAAACTCTTTTTGGACATCCATTTGAATCATCATGTACTTGTTATAGACCTGAGTACAGACGGCAATTGTGTCTTTATCTTCAAGATAAAATTCAGAATTGTTCAGTGTATAGTCACCACGTTCCAACGTTATACCATTACTGTTGTGTTTCCATTGTTTGTCATTCTTTGAAAGTTTAACTGTTGCACACGGCTTCATCTTAAATATGTTCACCTTTGGGCTAGTAAATGCGCACCTGGTAAGATCGAACCGTCCAGTAAGATGAGGAAATTGTATACATGAAGTGTCTCCGGTATTGATGAAATGTGTTATGACTGTTTCCAGAGTGTTCTCAAGATCATCCCTTTGGTTTAATACCGACAAAGACAGAATGGATATGCGGTCAAACATTTCAGAGTCATCATTATAGAGTTGTAACTGTCCTTTGAACGTCTGCATATGTTGAGATATATCGTCGTAGTATATAACTCCAATATCTAATTGATCTAGACTTAGAATCATTTCCACAAACTTATTAGGATCATGGTATGTATTCATATTAACTTCAATTCTCACAACAAAATCTTGTACAACAGAGTTTATAACATCAGTGGCATTCAAAGCATCCATATCTGCATCAACTGTGTAAACCATCTGCATTCCACAAATGTACCCAGTCATCCAGTACAACTGTCTTATAGTTTCAATAAGATCATCAGCAAATATGTCTCCTTTTAGCACAGTTGTTGTTTCACTGGGGACCACTTTTAGAACAATAATGTAGGTAATCGCTCGAAGTGATGTAAAAATGTCTGAACATTGTCCATCTTGCAGCGTTTTGTGTGGAGGACAGAAGAGGTCCCGACAGGTATCCTGGAAAATAAGACTGAAAACTAATATACGTAAAATACAATATGTGCGTGATGATTGGTCTGGGTTCAACTTTATAAAGAGGTGGTGAAGAACCCATTACTTGTCACAACACACTGCTTGTCACCAAATATGATTGAAAATATGACATCCCGAATAAAAATGGTGTCAATAATGTCATTTGTGTCATATGTTCATACCCATTTAGTCGCCTTATGTAATACATGCAGGTTCAGACAGTAGTTAAAATTCTGCATCTCTAAAGGAACTCCTTTCCTCAACCTAGGATGGGAATTGTCTAGATGTGATATGTGCTTTGAATAATTTGCGAATAAATCAATTAATGGATACACTGAAAGGTTTGGATATGGTTGGAATGATCAGTTGGAACCTAATGATTATACTCAATACTTACTACTTCTAGTTATTTATAGGTGTGTATGTACTAGTAATATGATAGGACAGGAAGGATGTTTTGTCAGTTGAATAGCTTTGTAATGCCATGTATATTAGATGGTTGGTCGTGTAGAAGAGTTTTGATTCACCAATGAAAGCATGCGAATCATACTTACATACACGCTATCATAGAGTTGCTGTAGCGTACAGTTGTTTTTATCTGATTGTTTTCGTTTAGCTGTAGTGTATGCTCCAAGTTTTAATAATCCAGTAAACGAAAATGGGTTTCCACTAAAACCAAAATTGGTCGAACATCCCGTTATGTTATTGTTGGTAATTCCATTACAAAGTGCGCAGAAAATATTACGATGTACTGCTTTGCCAATCACAATGGTGGATCTGTACATGCTACAAGCACGTTCTATGTCAGGGTCGTAGTCAAGCCACTTGCCGGTAATATTACATTCCGAAACCTCCCACTCACAAACCTCTGGTCGAATAATTCGTGGAAGTGTAAAAGTTATGTTGCATTTTTGTTTGTCCATCACTGATTGGATAATATCTTGCTCTGATTTGAACTGGTCAGTCTCGTAACATTCTAATCCTACATACACGTGTTCCAGTTGTGTGTCCGTAACGTTGTGGCAATAAGCACAGTATGCATTTCTGTACAGTTCTAATGTCCGTACATCATAGACTGGTGTAAAGTCCTTGAATTCACGCAAGTTACTAGAATATATTTTGGTGCACTTTCGTCGGAGTTGTTCCGTTGTTGTGTTTAAAGGACACTCGCCATTCGCTATAACATCGATGTTATGGTTTGTTTTTAAGTCTGTAGTACCGGACAGGGACAACCGGATACATTTCTTTGTCGTCTTATCTTTGTCATAGTGTGGCTGTTCAGTAGACACATTAGGGTTCCTGTATAAAATATCCAAGCAACACGACTGTTCCTTGAGACAATTTGGAAAATCACACGTACACGGTGCACAGCATGGGAACATTACATGCTTAGATGGTTCAAAGGTAAGAGACAAATTATATTCACATAGTGCTGTGAACGGGCATGCTTCAAATTGTTGGTAAATACTATCACGTTCGAATCGTGAACTGAACGATGACAGAAACTCTCTGGTCTTATTTAAATCTAATTTATTATAAACTTCTGTTATAATTCTATTGCTTTCAGCTTCAGCAGTTTCCTCAATTGCAAAACCATCATACCCACCATAACCACCATGTCCACCATAGTCAGTAAAACCAACACATTTCGATAGATGAAGACAGCACAACAACACAAATATAAATGAAGTATAACAAGCCATTTTAACAATCTAATTGTCCATACGTCGGTTACAAATGTACCTCCTATACTCTAACACCGCAGTGTCACTTTACCTCCATCCAATGAACTCCAGATTCTTATAAAGCTAGTCCCTTCTAAATATCATCAAGTGGTTTATCAGTAGTTCTAACAATTCACAATCACCTTCTGGACCCAAGTTCCAAAACATAAACCACCATCAACCTTTACACTTGCCTGAGTCCAGCATACATCGGGCAGACTTTTAATGAAAATGCTTTCAATCGAGCGCATGCTTAATTCCCAGATGGATAACCTAAAGTGATCAAACAGCGTCCATCATACGCGCCGTGATTACTCGCAGCACTGTTCGTTAATTGTCAGAGATATCAATAAATTATTATATACGATTATACTGTAAAATCATTAATATTGGACGGGAATAAATTTTAAGTATGGCATTAACCGCGAATTAAAATCCCACTGAATGATTATACCAATAAATACGTAAGTGAAAGTTTACCGTGACCACCATTTTGTTTTCGGTTAGTATCACCACAGTCATTGACGCCAAAGTAAGGCTATCAGTATTCTTAATAACATAATACTAACTAACTTATTATGGTACGAGAGATGTTCGTTTTAATACCAGGACAATCGTTATAAACACTTGATTCACAAATACACAGATAATGAATAATCGGACAAGGAAGGTAGCACTCAATAGAAACAGCTGCGCACGAAAGGCTCAAAATGGGGCACATATATCAAGAAAAAGAAAGAAAGAAAACAGACAACAAGCATTCGTCACTGCAATGTCCAACACATCGCTGGCTTAGAATTAGAACTACTTACGACCTTAGAAGACTCGTGCAAATTTGAAATATGCATCTCAAGGGGCTTCTTATTAGCCTAATTTCATGAAATCAAAAGTGGTCATGTTTACCAAACTGTAGTTTAAAAAGCTTGTTTTCCATAAGTAAAGAGTACAGTTAAACCTCGGTAATACGAGCAGCGATTATTCGAGCAGCCGGCCTAATTCGAGCAAATTTCAAAGTCCCATTAATGTACATTAATTTATCCCTCTTACTCGAGTTAAGTTATTGCGAGCATCCCGTCTAATTCGAGCACAGGTGTTGGTCCATTCAACAATTTGCAACGATAACTAGTTACTTTATCTCGAGGCAATCATCCGAGCAAAATTTCACACCTCCGCAAAATGTCATGCTTAATTTTGTTACGGTCCGTATTTTTCACGCATCGTGATAATCACATTTTGTGACAATACCGTAATCCCTAACACTTAAATTTATTTTCGTATTTTCGACTGGATACATTATAAGGCATTACATTAATGAGCGTGATTAAAGCAACACATACGTTTCAGAACAAGTCCAATAGGCAACAATTGGGAACTTTAACGCATACGAGAACTAGATTTATTAAATGCAACATCGTTGCTTCGAACGTACTGACTCGCACAGACTTTTAATTATCGTAAGCTAAACCAACGTACATGTATAATATTAAATATTTATGCGCCGTTCGTTATAAAACTGCAAGTAAAATTAATTTCAAATTGTTTTCCTATTCCGAATTTCATGAAAACCTGCGAATGTAGGCTTACGTAGAGTACAATTTCACGTGTCTGATACTGAATAAGTGAAGTAAATCAAGTCCGCGATTAAATCCAATTCTTATCAAACAACCTTGAAGAATAAAAAAAATCGTCGACTTTGTAAACTAGAAAACTAAATGTCAATTAAATCAACACTATGCGCTGATTGGCGAATTCATACCGCGGTATGGAACTCTGACGTAACACTACTCCAAACTGTACCGTCAATTTCTTTGATGTGCGGCGCGTTTGAAAGACCGCCGCGATTGATGTCTCCAAATTGTCGCGCGCGTTTCAATTGGAAACGAGTCAAATAGTTTCCTGCGGGTGATTACCTGCGGCCTTGTAATTTAGTTGTATTGTTTAGGGTGTGGTTTTTGGGAGGCGATTAAGCCTCTCATTGCTACCACTGCCCATTTCTTAATACAAAATTAACCGCCTTTAGGCTGCTATGTGAATCCGCATTCAAGTAGTTCCAGAAACTGTCAACATTCCCAATACTGCTACATATGTTTCTCCAAATTTTTTAACTGATTTAAGCCAATCAGCAACATTTGTTTATTCTAAGATCAATAATTATTGTGAAACTGTTCGTTAAATCGATATTTTGGCCAAAAAAATCACTACACCGGCTGATACCGAACTTGTTTTATAGTACGAAAATGACGTGTTCATCAAATGTCCCGGCTTTAAAGCTATTTTTAGAAACTTCAGACTACGGTCAAGTGATGGTTTTATCAATGAATCGTATACGGTCTGCAAAGTACTGTTATGCAATCATATGGTGTCGCTGTACTAGCTAGCCGCTTTGGACTGTCTCCCGCTGTGTAAGGAAGTGATTACAAGACGGTACTGTAGAATCTGATAAATAGGCGCGTAGTATTATTTTAAAGCCACTTTTAATAACGCATTCAATACACGTATTACATATAAATTGATATGCACCTTTTAACAATTATTTAGATACCAAACATGCCTATATAGTCACATATGCCTATTTTGACATTCAAGACAAGATCGGCAGTAAGAAAACGAACATTAAACGTGTAAAGTCGAGCAGCAACCAGATCGCTTCCCACCGGTACTCTCAGTGCTTTGATTGCAGTTTGGATACAATTCGAATTTATTCCGGTGTAAGTTTAAATTAATGTTTCTGTCAAAATAATTCCAATACATGTAAAATCGGACAATACCGATTATCTTCCAATTATTTGGTTGTGTTAAATGTATGTACGGAACGAATGAACAAATTCAAAAGAATTAGAAAAAAATTTATCATGTATCAATACCATGCTTCTGTTAATCTAGCGATGTGTTCTCTACGGGATGTAGTGCATTGCCCACTATATTTATTACTGACCATTTCGCTGACTTAGAATTAGAAGGTCCTAAGTGCTACTTACGGCCATATTATAAGGCTCATGCAAATTTGAAATCTGCATCTCAAGGGCCTATTAGCCTATTTTTATAAAATCGAAAGTGGTTATGTTGACCAAACTGTAGTTTTTCCATAAGTACACAGTAGTTTACAGACAGTTTTTTCTTGTTTTCTCACAATATTGATTTTCTACTTACGGCCTTTTAATTTTAAACCAGCGATGTAACCTGATTTTGTAGCGTTTTCAATTTGGTAATGTACAGTACCGTATCGAATATACATGTATATTACTAGATCTACAGCAGTTGATTGTCTCGCAGTACTGTAATAAAATTATGCTAATTAAAGAAACCACCCAGTGCACACTGTATCGCCATAACGCAATGGATCCGGTTTAACGACGCGGGTTCGGCTAACGTAGCGAAAATGATCCGGCTAATTATGGCGGATATCAACAATAAACAGCAGGTGAGTGTAACATTTTTGCGTATTTTGTATCGTTATTCTTGAATTCTGAAGACAGTAATACTCTTACGGAATGCCCACGTTTGTCCTGCATGCTCGTAGCTACTTGGTTTTGTCTTACATCAATGCATATGCACGTAATACACGTTGAAAGTTATGATTCAACCGTAAACAATGCAAAACAGGCATGAAATGCGGACATTTTAGACAAATTAGAAGAAGTAAAAGCTTACCTAGTCAAAACTATGTACTTGCATGTATTGTAGGGTTACATTTCTTGCCCAGATACTCATCTTTTATTATCCTCGGCCTAGAGGCCGAGGGTATATTGGAAAGCCAAAATAAAATTGACTATGACCACATGTCAATGCCTGATTGGCTAATGTGTCAGTCTGACTTAAGGTGAGTCTAGACAGTACATTTTGGTTAAAAAATGTACTGTGTAGTTACATGTAGTATACTTCTACCACACAGTTTCTGGAGATGTACCGTCTAGACACATCTTCACGAATTCGCCAATCCTCTGCTGTAAATGTTCTCAATGTTTGAATCACGACAGGGGGTCTATCGATGAAGAATGTTTGAAAATTGTTAGGCCAAACAAATTTATAGAGTGTTTCTATGTTGATTAGGTAGGATTACCGGTATTCTAACCAACAAGCGATTTCAGCTATATACACATAGAGGAAATCATGGTGCACGAATTATCGATAAAATACAGCAACGACTGACAACTGCAAATAAGCCGTTCGATGAAGGACGTAGTGCTATTGTAACAACGTCTTTTTGTAATATCCAATGCGGAATACTGGCTATATTAGAATCGAATTAATAAACATGTACCTCTGTTTTATCTATAATAAAGCTTGTTCAGGTGCGCATCCAAACTAGTGACTGCGCTTTATTCTACGATAAAACACATGTACACATTCATTATTTCTTAAGTAAAGTTACTGTTGTAAATACTGGTCTGGCCGAGGAAAACTATTTGACTTGTTAATAATGTATTTGTATAGGCCAAAATCTAACGTTTTCAAAGTTGAACGAATCAGGGTCCGGTTGTCGACACAACGCAAATGGTACGGCTCGCTTTTTACAATTGAGCCAGTCTCCAGGAAAACCTGCTATATTGACATGATGTAATTACTATATGTAACAAGGTTTTGAAAAAGCTCTAAAATAAGAAAAAATACATATGTATTGATTTTATCTTAAACAATTTACACATACAGGGCTATATCTTAGCTTCAAATCCCGGTATCAATTATGTCGAAGTCACATACTTTGCTATGGTGACCAATACTCCGATTTGGAAAAGCAAGGAGTTAGTAGCTTAAAACACGTAGCCATTCTCTAAATCCTAACAACTTCGAATATAATATTTAACTTAAAAATTAAAACATAATTCGAACACGTTATACTACTTTGAACAGTTTATGAGTTTATTGAATTCATCAAAAGATTTAATTATGAAGTACTTGGTACAGTTACGTCAAATAACGTTCGAATGACGTTTGTGACGCCACACAAAAATCTCTGAATAGTGAGTCTACAAAAACAGCTGAAACTTCCTTAAAACTCGAGATATCAACAAAATTTCTTTCATATTTTGCTTCAATATGATTATTCTTTATATATCGAAACTCTCAAAATCAATATGTTTGCCAAACTAGCAGGTTTTCCATAGAGACTGGCTCAATTATATTTGCATCGGCATTATGTACAGATATGGACATTAATATTTTAGCAACTTTTGAAATACACGTATACATATCACTTCGTTTCTCACGTAGTAAGATTATTTTGAACTAAACGTCTTCTCAAAGGTCTTAGCTCAATGGTCACACACTGGACTGTCTATCCAGAGGTCGTGGGTTCAATCCCCGGCATGGGAACTTGACATTTCTGAAATTCTATTGGTAGTAATTTCCCGCTATATCGGACCGTGTGGACTGCAAATTATCTGGTGAAAGGTAACAGCAAGCTGTGTATCGGTGCTATACACCGGTCACATTATAGAAACCAGACTGTCTGTTCGAAATAAGAGCTATGCGCACTTCTGCAGCACCGGACATGTCTGTATCTGATGTCTCTCACTCCCTTCCGGTGTTTTCTCTCAGTATGTCCCTCTGGTCTGATCATGCTGTATCTGCACCGGTAGGCCCCGTGATGCACTTGCTCCCTAGTGACTGCAACACTCTATTTGAAGCGCCTTTGTACGTGAGTTCGCATGAAAAGGGCGCTATATAAATTTAGTACATGGATATTAATTATTTTATTTACAGGACACCTCTGATAGTTTTTGTTATAAAAACGTCTTTCAAAACCCCATGGATAATACAAGATACATACACGTATTGATGTTTTACGACATATTTAGCTAATGCTCTACCTATTTTTTGTTTATATTTTGTAGGGGTCACAGCTTCGGCTAGTGTAATAAAAGAATGACCAAACCACACAGAAATACTGGAACAGTGAACAGGAATTTGGATGCAGCCCCGTGCGGAAAGAATATTTTAAATGTGATGAATCCAAATTGACCCGCTAGTTAACACGAGCAGGATATCAACTAAGAAAGCACGTGTCAAGTGCATGTACTGTATGGATACTACTAGTTAACACAAAGTTGTAATGTGCATATTATTTATTTTGCATTTCTTGCTTCAGTTGTTAAATACTATACATCAGAATCACAGAAAAATAAACACTTCTCCACTGAAGAAAAAATATAATAACATATGTTAACAAACGGTACATGTAAAGTTATACATTTTGTATATACGTATTTAGGACCCATTGTGGTTATAGCTAAGCGGCATCCAAATAGCCGTGCCATCCATATGACGTAGGTTTAAGCATGGAAGGTGGGATTACGAAGTTCACCAGAAAACCTGTGTTGTGTGGATGTCTCGGCTATATGGATGCCGCTTAGCGATTTTGCCGCAACGGATATGACGTTACAGGCACTGGCATCCGTGTTTGCTTAAGACAACTGCATCAAAACTGTGTACCATGCAGCTTTCGTAACGAATATAGGTTACACTCAGATAATTTGAAACATTGTGCCTATGTTTAAAACCACTGCGCATATTTCATAATTATATATTGACATACTATAATTCCATTATACGTACGAACCAAGTACAATGGTGATATAACAAAAATATTCGACATAAATGAGACTGCATGAGCCTTTCATTTAAAACGTTCCCGAAGTTCCTATATTTCAGCAACTTTAACGAACAAAATATCCAATGCATTCATAGTATTCTTCTAGAGTTATGAATGAGTATAATTTTGTAACAGTCACCACAATAAGTCGTAGTGTAATGCAATGTTTCCCCCAGAGGGGGCGGCGGTGCAGGGGGAATTAGACATAAAGACTTTCCCGATGTATGGGAATTTGATAAACCATGTCGTCACATGTAGCAGGAATTAGACTTGGTCCGTATTTTATTGACCTGGGATGGGAATTAGACATTCGCCTATTTTAGTAGAGAAAATCTACCATAGGGAAGCAACCACACCCCAAGGAATTAGACAGGACAATCTGCACTTGGTGAAAACATTGACAAGTGAATAGAGCGCTATATACTCTACACAAATCAGCCACGAAATGTCTCTGCATTTAAGTCTCAACAAAAGAATACATAATAAAATAATAAAAATAAGGAACATAGAACAAAACATGATCAAGTTTAGAGTGATGGGGTTTTAATATGTGTACAGGGTGATCCATTAATTCCGCACATTAGTATATGTTACATAATTAGAATATTAATTGACTGTTGACCATGTATGTATTTATATGTAATTATTTTTTCCTGCACATTTAAATTTTGTATCTTTGTTTACTCATCGGCTTAAAGCCTTATGTATTTCAAATAAACTGTAAACTGTTTATGTTCGATTTGTGCCTTATTCTTTTCAATAATCTGACCAATATGCCCATAGTTGTTTATATATATAATATGTTCTTGATGTGATTGTTTTTTTTCAAAACGTTTATCCCATGAAAAATGTGGTCATACCATGTGGTATGTGACATAATTTTGGAGGATAAGAATTTAACGCAAGTAAAATATGTAGACAAAAAGTAAAAAAGTACATGTAACTATTTTATTCTTAGACCGATTTAACGATATTTACTCGAAACTCAAGCCAACTTTGAGTACTGTCCATGCGACGTAATATTTTTCTACGAAAGCTCTTAGGTCGAAATCGACTTGATAGCAGTTATGTTGGTTTTAAGAATATCAATTGGCATGGATAGTACCTATTCTGGGGTTGAGCATCAAGAGTGTCTTTAAATTCGATCAAAGAATAAAGTACCTACGATTGTTTGTTAGATGTTTACTTGCGTTCCTAGCCAACAATTACGTCACATACTACGTGTTATGTCCACATTGATGATGATGAACTAGTTACCTACAACAGCAGTGTAGCAATACAATGTGACTTAACATCACCTACGGCTACTAATCCAAGACGGAATTTGTCTCGCTTCGGAAGCAAAAATAGCGGTATTTTATTTCTATACCAGTTTCTATTGGAAACATTCGCAAGTCTGAGGGTAAAAGGAAAATTTCCTTGAAAAGTAACATCCCTATCAGCAGCTGGGCCGTTTTCTCCAGCACCCTGTGAAACATTGGAAAGGAAGACGACTTTGCGGTAAAAATTTTGCCACACTGGGTACATTTTCCTTCAAACTGTTTTCCATGACTTAGTCTTTGCCTAGACATGGTCGAAATAAATTTAATGTCTTTGCACATAGGTCACCTGGTTTTTTTCCTGAAAAATAAATAAAAAGAAGAATCAGTTGATTGGTTGTACATATACGTTCATATCGAGGTATGCATGTCAAAATATCTTGACAACATGGCAAACATCGCTCACCCGAGTAAACAAATGACACCAGGCTTGTACAAATACAAAATGGAAACTATCAGCAAATTCAAGGTTTTTCTATGATTTGTCTTTGTTTGTGTCCCAAAAGGACCCATATACGAACCTACTATGGCTTCCATCTAGACAAATATTCAAGTCAACTTTATCGATACAATCTATTTTTCATCTATAAATGTGCAACGAGACCGGGGACCGAACCCATAATTTAACAGTAAGTGCAATATGTGAGGGCATGTAAATTATGCAGTTATCATGACACAAGCAACAAAACGAAGAAAATGATTTAAAAATTAGTCAGAGTAATACAAAACAATGACATTGCAATAGTTGTTATGTTGAGCAAACACGAGTCGGACCATTTTCGCTGTATCGACAACCGGACCCTGATTCGTTCAACTTTGAAAATGTTAGATTTTGGCCTATATCAATACATTATTAATAAAAGATGAGTATCTGGGCAAGCAATGTAACCCTACAATACATGCAAGTACATAGTTTTGACTCGATAAGCTTTTACTTTGTCTAATTTGTCTAAAATGCCAACAGTTCATGTCTGTTTTGCATTGTTTACGGTTGAATCATAACTTTCAACGTGCATTACGTGTATATGCATTGGGGCAAGACAAAACCAAGTAGCTACGAGCATGCAGGACAAACGTGGGCATTCCGTAAGAGTATTCCTGTCTTCAGAATTCAAGAATAACGATACAAAATACGCAAAAATGTTACACTCCCCTGCTGTTTATTGTTGATATCCGCCATAATTAGCCGGATCATTTTCGCTACGTTAGCCGAACCCGCGTCGTTAAACCGGATCCATTGCGTTTTGCCGATACAGTGTGCAGTGTGTTAGTCATTGTTGGAGGCAGTATATAACCACATTATATTGATAGCAGTGAGATAAAGTAGTTTTTATTTGCTTACAGCTTTATTTGTTATACATATAATTATATTGTACAATGTATATTCAAAGTCACATTATCTCTCCAAAAACTTTCCCGACCATCCAGTAAATGGACTAATTACAAAGATTTAGGATGTTTTTCACAAATGACCTATAATTAACGACAGCTATATCTGTCGAAATATTATGCCAAAAATCACATTTAGTAAAATGTATGGATGACAAAATACTAATTTTGCAAGAGTTGCTCCCCTTAGACTTTAAATTATGCATTTTTGTTAACATATTGTTATTTTGTTTACAAACCAACTGGAGGTTGTATTTCGTTTTCTTCAATCTTATGGTGTTTTCCACCTTTGGGACTCAGCTAAAGTGCTCAAAATGCATCATTTTGCAGATAGGTTGCCAAGTTATTGCTTTTTGAAAATAGCCATTTAAAGCATAATGGGATTTTAAGATTGGATGAATGAGGGATATGCGCAACCAGAACTAAGTTACTTATTTTCATCTTTAAGTTAATTGATACTTTTTGGGACTTTCATACACGTTGGCTCAATTGTTGTCAGTTTTCGCCAAGAAGGACAATTCTAAAACGCAGTTTATTCATAGAAGCTTTTTATTTTACCGCATTACCTCCCCTTCACCCACCTATTTTGTTCATTGATTGTTACTCATGTAACCTTGACGAAATCAATGTTGTTGTTGTTGTTGATTATTGTATCGTATCAATACCACGTGACTTTTGGCTACAGGTCCAAGTCGAAATTCGTCAACATTGGAAAACAAAAGTAGCCATAAGTATTTTATTTTATCTTTGATATCTATGAAATATACGCCACACTAAAGGGAACAGTATTAATGTGCTTTCCGTGAAATATAAGATCTTTTTCAGCAGCTGTGCCCTTTTGTCCAGCATCCTGTGAAATCTAAAAATACAGGTTTCACAGGGTACTGGACAAAATGACCAAGGTGCTGAACAAGATCTTATATTTCATGAACAACAAATAATTTTCCCCTTGGTGTGGTGTATATTTCATAGAAATCGATGAAACTAATAATTATGGCTATTTTTGTTTTCCAAGGTTGACAAATTTCGACTTTGAATCAAGGCGCTATTTTCTAGTTCGGAAGTTCGCCAAACTGAAGTTTAAAAAACTAGTTTTTCATAAGTAGAGAGTAGTTTTCAGACAGGTTTCTTTTCTTGTTTCATAAAAAATATGTGCTTACGATCTTCTAATTCCAAGCCAGCGATATGTCTTTTGTATGAGTTGCTAGGCTCTGACAACGTGTCTGCACGGCGTCGAACTGTTTATAAATTTCTTTAAATTTTATCTAGGAATGTTTTTGTAGAATAACAACACATTGGTCCAATCAATGGACACTTTATCAACGAGGGTTTTCCTCATTAACCGTCCGAATTTTGCAGTCTTAGATTGAGGACCAATAGGACCATACTATAAAAAGGATGAATAATTATACATACCGGTAGGTAATTTTATTTATGGGAAATTACAATCGAAGTCAGTGTTAGTAAGAATGCAGTCCATATGTATGGAACGCCATAGCTGTCTTTTGTTGACGCTTGTCATGTTGACTTGGCGGTAGGATATGTGAACTTCTTAGTACAATTTGTTAATATGTCAAACCACATTGTATGTCAAACCACATTGTTGACTTGTCAAACTATCATCTGAATATGTCAACACAGCATAAAATATTACGTTTAATTTACTATTAAACTTGACTTAAATTTAATTATATTCGGAATTTAAATACATTTAATCAGAAAAAGTAGCTATTAAATTCCATATTTAAGTTAAGTTTAATACTTCATTTAACTCGAATTATTCCTACAAGTTTAAGTCACATTTAAGTTACATTTAAAGGTGATTAAATATAGAATATAAATGTGATTAAATGCACGTTTATGCAATATAAACGCAAACTTAAATGCGATTAAAGTTTAACTTAAATTTGAAATTTAAGTTGCATTTAAAGTTGATTAAATATCTTTTTTTGTTAATAATAAAATTTATTCCGCACATATTGTACAAATAAGACAAGAAACCGCTCAGTGGTAGAGCAGTTTTATAGTAGAGCAGTAAGCAATACAAAAAATTCTTTGTGCGATTTATAAAGTATAACCATATGTTTTTATGTTAGCTATATATGCTGCTTCTTATTTCAATGTTCATGAGCAAATATGAAGTAGAATTTAAAGATGTTACATATACACTAGTTCACTATGAAACTACTTAACGGTATAATTTGTATTTAAAGTATATTTAACGGCAAGGAAAAGATATATACAAATTTTACTAATATTTTTATTCAAGGGAGGTAATATAACAATTATGGAATTCTTCTAATTTTAAAATTTGTGAAATAAAATTTGGAGATCTACATGTAAACTAAACGCGAATCCAGTAGGATGCCTGTACTAGTATTATTTGTGTTTATATAAATAAATAAAATTAAGTTAATATACGGAAAATAAATCGACTTAAATATGGACGTTTTTGTGAAATTCCAAATAAACGAAAAGATAATATAGTATTATTTGCGATTAAATTTAGTAAATATACGGAAAATAAATCGACTTAAATTTGATGTTTTTGTGAAATTCCAAATAAAAGTAAATATAAGAAAATATTATTTGCACTTAAATCTGTTTTTTCATGCTGTGTCAACTTGCCCTGTTATATTGTTAAAACAACGTCTTAAATTGTTAAATGAATACAAGAATATCTCAAGCCATCGTGTTATACTGTTAAACCACATCTATAAATTGTCAAATCAACATTTGTATATGTCTACGTTACATGTTAAATTGTTGAAAAACGTTTGATAATGTTAGAAGAACGTGTTAACTTCTCAAAGCTTCGTATTATCATAGAAACAATGTTCGCAAACGTGTAAAAGCAAACAGTCTCCGAATCTCTTGATATCGAACACCTCATCTAGGCGCGTAGCTACCTGTTCGCAGAATAGGCAGCTGCGTACACAAGCTTCTCAAAATAATATATCGAATAATACAATAAAAATGTACCTAAAAAAAGATTATAATAAATCAGACAGGGAAGGCAGCACTCAACTTAACCAGCCGAGCACAGAAAACATTAAAAACACACAAAGCACAATGCCCAACTAAACAAGCGCAGATCCACCAAGTCCAAGCAGTCGAAAATTATAATAAATTATAACTAGCTGAATGACCCAGTAGAAAAGATTCAGCAAACAAAAGGCGGAATGCCTACGCTGAATGACCTAGTTACAACAGTAAAACTGCTGAACTACATAGTTTTAGCAGCCTTTAGTCTCAAAAGTTAAATAACAGTATAAAAACGTTGAAAGGCCCGTATAGTCGTATGACCTTCTTTCAATTAGTAAAATGACGTAATTGAACAAATCGAGATATGACGTAATGAACAAGGCATTAAGAATTGCAAGCAATACAGAAGTCCCCTACCATATTCAATGTATCTGTTGCCATAGCAACCACAATTCTAAGGGGGGGATAATCCTTTAGTATTTTCAGCATTTTTTAGAAACACTTTAAAAGACCTCTATGCACAAAAAACTTGGTTTTATCAGTAAAAATGATGTTAAAGGTGATGTAAAACACGCCAGAACGCTTCAGCTAACAAATATGTTTCGGGGGGGAGCATGTCCCAAGACCCTCTAGCCGTCTTGCGTACACATTTAAATACCTCTAGTTAAGCCCCTGTCATCGGTCACAAATCCCAGCACAGGTAACAAAGAAATATGGAAAGTGAATTGAAGACATAAAATCCTATTAAAGCTTTTATAACAGTGTATAGTTGTCGGTGTTTTGGACTGTTCTCGGCGTCGAGATCTTTAGCCAGTTGCATAACATCCTGCGGCGTAGTTAAGCGTTCATTAAATTTCCCACGGAACAATTCTGAGCCTGCACACATCACCTTGTACACAACACTACAACAGCTATCTTCGTGTGCATTCCATTTATGTTTTTCATCAAGATATTTATACCAGTAATTCGTCATTTTCGTGATGTCAAAATTAAGATGAGTCATCTTGAACTCTTCAGCATATTGGTTATGTTCTTTTTTTAACCTCGCTTCTTCTTCATATGAAATGTACATGTTCGCTGTTGTCCCACGTATAGCATTTTTCACCGCAGTTTTCTTATTTCCCTCAGGATAGTGGCTAATATATTCTCCATTTGGTAATTGCAAAGATATATGCAAACGAAGACACTGACCAGGAAGAGGTAAACGGTGTAACCATTGACGAGACCAAAGGTAGAGCGTACATGCTCGTCGTTCATTTACTAACTTTAACACATCGTTTATTTTGGTACATGTACATGTACTAGTATCATAATGAGCATTTAAATTGTCTTTGTACCAATCAGAACCATTACATAAAGCACCAGCTACAAAAGTTATACAATTCCTTGTCGCTATTTGATAAGGTAATGCAGAATGTTCCAATCGCTGAACCTCGTCTAAAACTTTCTGTTCGTTCAGGAAGCCAACATTTATCCTCCGATATTCTCCAAGCACCTCTACTGTTTCTTCTAATGAGTGACCAATACATTGTGGTGCTATTGGTACATCTTGAAATTTAAGTTTTCCATGACGAGCTGGTTGGAAATGGTAATACAACCCGTTCGACAATTCTAAAGCGATGTGATTGGGCCAGACATACACGTGACTTTCCTTGCTGAATTTATAGTTCTGTATTAGAGGCTTCAAATGTTTAAACGTTTCACAAGGTTTATCAGCAAACCAACGGTCTCCCTGGCACAACATATTGTACACAATGTTACCTTGTTTTACAAAGCCTGCGTTTGTTTCAATATGATTTTTCAACCATCTCGTCATTTGTTTGATATCTAGACCATCTACACGTGTATTTCCAGGCTTTCCGTATATTTCTGTCAGTTCCGTGAGACGTAAACCATTTCTACTTTCACCATCTTTAAAATACCCGACCATAGTCTCGCTTGTCGGCAGTTTCAAACATATACGGTCGTCCCACCAGTACGCCATGCACGCATCAGAATTGCTGTCCCCAACTTGGAAACCTCGCCCGAGTAACTGTTGAAACATCGCAATATGTGACAGTGTGGATGTCGATCACGAGGGTTCAGATATCATCCAATACTGTCTTTCTGTATCTGAAAAAGATAAAAGAGAGTATTTCAAATGCCCGTAATAGGCCACAGTGTATAAACTAGTCAACTTCCGGTTATCACAATAAGGCATACACGTTGAATTGTATAGTCTCCCAATAAGTCATAGGGTGATAGGAAATCACAGACGATTTAATTTGCTCACAATAAGGCATACACGTTGGATTGTATAGCCTCCCAATAAGTCATACAGTGATTGGAAATACACACACAGAGATCTGTTAGTCGCGTTTCTCTAAGTGCGTAGTGTATTTCTTATTAATTCTATTTTAAACTGTTTCGCCTTATGTGATCCGGGTCAATAGAATGGATTTATGATAGTAATTTAGCGCTTGAAAATTTAGTATCAGAATTAGCTATATTGGTAACGCGTTAGTCTACCACATATCATTTTGTGAGCAGAAGGCCTCGAGTTCAAATCATACATCAGCCTATTTTTCTGATTTTCTTTTTCCCATTTTGTTTTTGTCTATAATTTCGACGATAATTTGAGGTATTTTAATTTTTTCCAGACACAATGCGCGCAAAACATTAAAGTCTGAGTTAAGTTTGGAATCACTATATATCGATATAATTGCCGGATATAACGGACCGCAGAATCTAGACTAATACATATACCTATATTATCTATTTCTTTATTTACTGACAAACAATTTACATGGATAAATATATAAATTCTAGTTTGATTAGTGTTTACAATTTCAACGATATGAAATAACGTCCGAATCTTTATTGAAAACAATTAAGTACACATATCTGATATCTTAACGCTGTTTATCTTTTTTAAAGATATTTCTTGTTTACAATGTAGTTGATAATATGCTTATTTGATACAGACACTTGTGGTGGTCTGGCATACTCTTGGTGAACTCCCAGCAGACAATATGCTAGTATATATTGGATCTTATTTAATAGTGTAACTATGACCTTGACAGTTGACTTACTGGTCCAAGACCAACAAGGCAATCTCCTTGAGGCGTATGCCACATTCGTTTGTAACCTGACGGCCCTGGTTCGATTCCATTCCATGCAAATTTGACATCATTTGAAGTACTAGATGACTTTCCCCCAGATGTGAAGAAGTTTTAGGCTCCTGATGAAAGGGTAAGGTAACTATATTTAGAAATGTTAATGGCTAGAGGCCGAAAAAGGGGTTCCCTGATTAACCAACCGGCATATTTGTAGATAAGGGATGGAGAGTGTTACAGCTATCTGCTCATTTTTAGTTGTTCGATTTATTATGGAATAACTATATTAATACCCGCGTTTCTACAATCGCTCATTGATGAAACTATTTTTCTTCCTACGCCACCGCTGGGCGGCGCCAACTTTGTAGTAGTAAACCGGTCAGCCAGTAATGTTGCGTAACTACCTATGAGGATGTAAACCGGTCATGCAAAATAGTTCTAATTATTTCATGCGGATCACATTGGTCTTTGTCGCATTGCAGTATTTTATTGACCGAAGAAAGTCAAAACATCCAAACGTTCACGGCAACCAAGATAGAATTGAGACCATACCACGCTTTTGAATGAACAGCATAGGTCTATTTCCCGGTCAATAAATAGACCGATTTCTATTTACTACTTATAAACCATGCATATTTCTGCTTGGGGCCGAACATCGACTGTGTAGTTTGTATGTGAAGGTTACTTTTATTTGTGGCATATTTAAATGATCTGAAAAGCATTAAAACTTAATTGTAGATCGATATATATTTGTATCATGCCAGAAAGCTATGTATATCTTCCAGTACTAGTATACACGGATGGGAGTTTACATCAAGACATTCAAGCATGTATTATTAAAGAGTATACCATAGTAATAAATGTAAAAATAAATCAGTAGAATAATAAAGCTACATCATCTTTAATTTATAACTTCCCCTGCATTCATTCGAACAACTCAGATAGTACTTTCGGCGCTTTGATTATCTTAAACCTATTCACCCCATACTAAATGTTTATAAATCAGTTTGTGACTCGCACACTAGTGTTATGCACGGATTTCCGGCATTCACTGTTGTTGGAATAAAGTAGAACTAACGACTGTTCGGATTTCCAAACTTTGTATTTTGCGCGTGAGAATTCTCACAAGTCCACAATCAACAATAATATAAGAACAAGATATAGTCAGTGTTGGTAAAATCCAAACAAATATAATTTTAACTGCGTAATTGAATTCTAATGGAAAACCATTGATACGTTCAGCTTGGAGAACCAAGTTCGAATCCCTCCAAAATCTCTACAGAACGTCCACTACAGTGTGTGTGTCTTCTGTTTTAGCCAATCAAATCATTTCATACAGTTTATGCAAGTTATCATCAACCAATCATAAATGTGGGCGTAAACTTTCGGACATCTGCTTTACCTAAACAGACCGCGTTCCTATGTGACGTAAGATCTGTACTTAATCGTTTTGTTAATTCGAAATATACAATAAACGTGTCATCAGTCGTATCTGTATTACATATAATTCTCTAATTAAATTGCCAGATACAACTTAGTACCCTGATAATCTAATCGTTAAGCATGCAGAAGTGAAATTTGCATAATTGTAAAGTCTGTAAAAGGTGATAAAAATATTTCAAGTAGAATTATCAGATGTTGTCAGCGTGATACTTTATCTGTTTCTATCCTTCTTTGTTTCATACATTACTGTTCATTTCCTATTTTCTTTCTCTTTCTAATTTGTACAAAATTTCAATTTAAAGAATACAAAACACTAATTAAAATATATTTACAAAATGTCCTCAAAAACTTACACACAAAAATGGCCTGAAAATGCCGCATTACACTAGCTATGCGTCATTCGTTTTTAGCCAAAAGTGCACAGGTCAATCATCTGGGAGGTTAATTTAAAAGTTGTAGCAGACAATACAAACAAATTCTGAAAAGAACATTTCCAGATTGAGTATTAACTTTTTTTCAGGAATGTCAGAAAATACACTGATAAACTTGTGTACCCATTTTCAGAAAAATGTATACATTAGATTTAGACTGCTTAGCTGTCTCCAATTGGCTGCTTATTATTAATTCTGTCGGTCCAGCCGCTGAGTATGCTCTGCTCTGCTCTGCTCAGAGAAACGATCTTTAAAACAAACTAAGTTGATTAAATTCGAAATACGTTGGAATAGACTAATACCTTCAAACTACTTACGTCCCGTAAGTCATAATTTACAAACAAAATGGCTGTACTCCGTCTCCAATGTTTTATATGTGAACACCACGCAGTCAATATAATAACTGTTTAAACAGGCAAATGACATGTATTTGTGTGCGTGCCAACTTTCGCGCGGCAGTTCAGCAGTTAGAGTTTTACTACATATATTCGTACGTGGAGTTATAAATAGCCGTTGTTGTTTCTCAGTAGGCAAGTACAAATTATTCATCCAACAATGGCTTATGGGGGGGAGCCTTTTATCTTTAATTTGAAATGTAATCTTGAGCATATGAAAGCTATTCCAGTACATCATCAACAACAACAACAACAAACATGTATTTCTCTAAATTGTGGACAACATGAATGTAATAAAGTACGAGATTCAATAATCAATGGTACGACTTTTTTTTACCGTTTTCGTCTGCTTTCTTCCGCGCATATTTATTTAAAGGGACTGCCTCACAGATCGGGCTATTTTTTTGTATTATGTAATTTTCCTACCTTATAACCAAGTATTTATGTAATAGAAAGCCACTGACAGTTGCTTTATGGCAGATTAATGGCAAATAAGCAATTCAAACCACTCTTTAGATCGGGCACTCTGTATTTTTCCTTTTAAAAAAGTGCTTAGTTTCCTTCCAACATACTACGTAAATGTTGTAATTCACACGTGATCAAACCGTAAAATCAGCAAACTAAAGCGTAAACATCAGTGAGGTATTCGGTTCGTTTTGCAATTGGTTTCCATCGAATGCAAAGAAATGAGAAGCAATTTAAGTGATAGTTAAGTGTTAATTCTATAGGGTATTAATACCCTATAGAATTTTGGATGAAAAAATACTAAATAACTACAAAATGCCAATGTTTAGCAAGTTATTTTAAATGTCCGTGTGGTTGTTTGGCATATCCACGCAACTATACAAAAATTATGGGACTGTTTGAGAATTTAATTTTATTTTTGCAATACGCAAACCACCCTGTCTAAGCGTAAAACCGAGCGTGCGGATCGATTACGAAGGAGAAGTGCGGAAAATGCGGATTGTTGTTATGGTCAAGGTAATGTTTTGCTTCATCATTCTTTTAATTTTAAAACTAAGAGATTGGGAATTGGCCGAGGATAACCTACAATAAATGCCCCTCGATCGAGATGCATTGAAATATTCATAGCACTTGTAGTTTTTTCTAACATTCGGGAAAAACGCACCGAAACTCGCCTGTTTTGCTACCGTCCCGTAGTGTTCTCGTCATAAATGGTTCAAATATCCTATATAATCCTTATTTCCTCGTCGTACATATACAAAACATCATATTTAACAAATACCTCACCTCTCAAGCGGTTTAAACAAATTGAAACCTCAAAAACCCGGCCGTCAACGAGACGTGATTTTCTACGACCGAGGAGAAGGATCGGGGCGTATTTTTGAGCGGCCGGGCTTTACGGAAAATGTTGTTTACACGGCTTTTGAAGGGCGGACCGAGAACAAAAGTCATTTTTAACTGTTTATATGATATTAGTTCATGTTTCTTTAATGAGTACGGTCAATTTCATACTAAACCGCATTCTTGTCAATTTGTAATAATCCTACATCTTCTCTTACAAGATTTGATCAAATTAGAAGCGTGTGGTCAATGTCTTCCCATTGGTATTCAGTTTGATGTTAGTGTGTCTTTGGAGTAGGTAGTCAAAGGAGATTTTAATGTTTTGTTTTGTAGTTAAGGTGTTCTGCTCTTACAACATTTTGACGGTGTTGACTTAGGGGTACAATGTTGGAACTTTATAGTAGAACTAACTTTGTCAGGAGTGAGAAATCTTTTAGCAGACAGTTTAAATAGTTTTGGCTTGCTTCTCTTGTACAACCGTATGTTACGTTTGGGTCTCATTTGTTCTGCGTTGTTGCTCACCTATAGAAAAAAGGCACTTAATCAGTAACTACATGCATTACTTATTAAGAATAGATAAAGATAAATATCAACAACAGCATGCGTCGAAATTAATTAATCTTGTATTCTTTACGTTTCGGCATTATACTATGCATTCATTTTTAATATGAACAAATGCACTGCATCGAGTAGGGAATTTCCCATCAGGTCTTTGACACTATAGTCTTTAGTTCAGATGCGAAAACTTTAAAAGGCTTTCAGTCTTTCGGACTGGCAGAAATAAAAATGTTGTCCGAATGAACATTTGTCAGCCCGATCAAATTTAAAATATATCTGTCTGTGGATAACGCACGTTTTTCAATTTGTTTAATTCTAGGTCTACTTAATTCAGGGGTTACTAGTTTACATATAATTAGATATAAACACATATATAACAACTGATTTCAAATAGGCCTAATTTGATATTTTACCTTTTTATAATGGGTTGCATGAGCATATCAGACAGTACTTTTGTTCCAGAGAAAAGCATATTTTCATTTCAATTAATCACATTCCGATTAATTATCAAACATCTTTAATCTTAATCACCTTTTCTTGTTAAATAGATCCAGTTCCAAATCGTCAAACATAAAATATATTCAGACGTAAAATTCCGGGTTTTATTGTATCCAATCACAACAACAACATGTAATTAGTTTTCGCGACCTTTATCCCGCGAATATTTTTACATTTGTTGACGATTTTGGAGGGATTTTTTATTACATCTCGGCGAGGAATTACGAAAATGCATTCGTTTTACTTTCTTTACAATAACCTACAACCACGGAAATACATTCTGTGTATATCCGTGCTACAACTACGATGTGGAAATATCAGTCCGGTCTGGATACGTAAAGACCCGAAACGGACTTTATACTAATTGTATTGCAAAGGGAAGTAACCGCTTTGCAAAGGAAGTAACCGGAACATGTCGACTTCAACTTCACTTCAAGTAGCCGGAACATGTGTCGTTTTTATTAGATTTTCTTCAGATTGGCTGACATTTTTGACTCCAAACCTATAGAAATTAGTGTTTCTCATTTAGAAGACGGGTTGCGCAGCAACCATGGAGGACTTTTTTTGGCATAATAAATTTATTCTCTAAATATTTAATTATAGTTTTATTCTGGTCTTTTACTATGATTGTTATTTATGTTCCACATTTAAAAAATAAAAATAGAATCAAGAACGGTTATCGATTTCTGGGTATCAAATTCCTGCTACCGGAAGTCGGAAGCAAGAGTCCGTCTACCAAGTGACCATAGAGATCTGGTCTGTCAAAAAAATAACGGCGTTAGCGAATGCAAAACTACAACAACAACAACAGTCGTGCGATCGTTACTGGGGATTCCCCGGTCGCTTCGTGACCTTGGGGAATTCCCCTATTAAGACCATGACAGGTGTTCCAGCATATAATAACATTTCTTCTAATTTGTAATACATTAAATATATTTGGATTTGTATACGTGCGTTCATAATTTATCTATATCTTTGGCCAACTCAGGTAAATTGGCGTTATTGAAATACATATGAGCCGTTCTCCAGGAAAACGGGCTTATTGACATTGTACTAGTATTTATGTAATAAGTTAAGAAAACCCTCTAAATGACTAAAAGGTCATGCTCTTTGATTTAAGTTTAAGTTCTTGGATAATATAGAACTATGTCTTAGATTTATTATTCTCATGAATCCTGTAAAAATATCTTCTGTCGTTGTTATGGTAGCCAACTCTTGAGGGAGTATCCATATTGAGAAAACAAGGGGTAAGTGGTTGAAAACAGTAGCTACGTTTCTTTTAAAGCTAAAATTCACGATTTAGATATGTTTTATTAAACCGAGGGCCCAAAGGGCCCTATGTCGCTCACCTGTCGTAGTAGTGCATGCAAGCCCTGTGATTTGACCTAGTTACCTAGTTCTAGACCAAATATCGCACTTGACCTAGATTGTGTTGAGATGATCATTGTGACAAGGTTTCATAAAGATTAAGTCAAAATAGTGACCTCTAGTGACTACACAAGGATTTTATATGATTTGACCTGTGACCTAGTTTATGACCAAGGATGACACAATATCGTACTTGACCTGGATTATGTTGAGATGAACATTGTGGCTAGGTTTTATAAAGATTAGGTCAAAAATGTGTGATCTCTAGTGTCTACACAAGCAAATTGTTGACATACGACAGACGAAGAGTGATCACAAAAGCCCACTCTGTCACTTTGTGACATTTGAATACAATTTGTTGCTTAAAACTAACGATTTATATTGTCCTGCTACGATAAAGTGTTATATATATAATAATTATGCCAACAAAGATTGGATGTAAACAGTATTTTTAGCATAAGTTGTGTGAAATTTTGGTTCAATCCGGTGGGAAATATTTGAGATACTCAAACGATTCTATATCGCCATACAACATAGATAAGCAAAGACTGCCCAAGTCAACAAGAAGCAGACATTACACGAACGTCGGACCTTGATCCAACCACCAACACTTTCGATCCCAATTAGCGTGTTCACAAAAGCTACCTTTATAGCAAGACTCATCCTTATAATATATCAGTCCTTACTAATGTTATTCAGCAAAAACAATTGATCAGTTTAGGAATTGTGACCTTGACCCCCATCAGCCCACTGTCAAAAATCAACACAGTGCAATTACTCGGTCAAAATCTCAAAATTCTGTCATTATGCGCTGGGGCACCTTATAGAAGTAATTTGTGAATGTTTCATCCAAATCCCTAATGAAATGTAAGAGTGGTGGGTTGCACACAGAAGGAAGAGTTGGACGGACCGACCGACCGACCGACTGACGGACGGAATGATGCCTACCATTACCATATCCCTTTTTCTTCGCTTATACCCTCGTAACAGGGATAGAATCAGAAATAAGTTGTCGAGAGTGATTAATAACAAATTGAAAACTTCGTTTTACAATCGATTTTAAATTTAGTACGAGGGTGTTCGGAAAGAAATGAAACTCCATGCATAGATTTGTATTTTTGGTATTTCGCGCGTCAAACATACAGTTGAATAGCTGCATTTCTTTAAAAACACCTTTAAGAACACCGTCTAAACTAAGGTAAAGAGGTACCATTTAGTATCAAGAAAATACAAGAATATAAGGGGCCACGTACCATACATGTAATAGAAGCATTCTGTTTGTCAAACAAATAACAGTTTACAAACTAGCATATCTTTTTGTCAATGGCTAATGGAGTTATATTCAGATGTTAATTTTATGATTAAAACACCACTTGTATTATTGTTGAATTTCAATGATGTGTAAACACTCGATTTGAGGGAAAACATTGAATAAATCCCCGAACTCGAAGGCAAACATTACGTAAAGCACCGATGGGGGTTTATGTTGAAGCTGTGCCTTCAGCTAGGGTATTTACACATCAACTATTATAGGGGGGGGGCGGAGATAACTGTAGCCAGAGACTAGATAACAGTCCATTTTGTAACAATATCGAATACGTAAACATTGATAACCACTGCATGGTCGACTGACCACTTGTTATAAGCGCGAAGCTGGTGTGCGTAATACTGACGTTGGCAGACTTTGCTGTGCACCAAAATATGTAGTGAACACGCATTGTGGATAAAGTGTCCACGGTTTACGACCACCAGAAATCTTCCTCAAACAGGGCGTCCACTCAAAACTGCTACGTAGACGTTCAGTCGTACGACATGTTCTCCATCACCACCTTCGTGTAGCACATTGTGCCTAAACGATAGACATGCGCTCACGAAGGAATACAACGTTACAAGAATGCGATTTAGTGTGAAATTGGCGGTACTAATTAGAGAAACACGTACTTGTATAATATAAACAGTTAAAATGCCTTTTGTCCACGGTCCGACCTTGATCAAATACCGTGTAAACAACATTTTCCGTAAAGTCCGGCCGCTTGAAAATACGCCCCGATCCTTCCCCTCGGTCGTAGAAAATCACGTCTCGTTGACGGCCGGTTTTTTGAGGTTTCAATTAGTTTTAAACCGCTTGAGCGGTGCGGTATTTGTTAAATATGATGTATTCTATATGTAAGACGAGGAAATAAGGATTATATAGGATATTTGAACCATTTACGACGAGAAAACTACGGGACGGTAGCAAAACAGGCGAGTTTCGGTGCGTTTTCCCCGAATGTTAGAAAAAAACTACAAGTGCTATGAATAGTTCAATGCATCTCGATCGAGGGGCATTTATTGTAGGTCATCCTCGGCCAATTCCCAATCTCTTAGTTTTAAAATTAAAAGAATGATAAAGCAAAACATTACCTTGACCATAACATCAATCCGCATTTTCCGCACTGCTCCGTCGTAATCGATCCACACGCTCGGTTTTACGCTTAGACAGGGTGGAATACGCGAGGCAGCACCTTTAATATAAATCACGTTCGGATACGATACAATTCATAGGAATCTTTAATACCATGAATACTGGCCTTAGGAATGCAGAAAACTGTCAATACTTGGAGTGCTCTGTATATTTTTGACAATGATACATTGTTTTGTCTTTAGTACCATTAGAAAAGTGTCTGAAAGTTTATTTACATGTATTACACAGGCCGACAATCGGATTTGGTTCGTGACTCAGTTATAAAACAACTCTTTTCACGGACCGTTGCATTAGAACATTTCACAAATCTTCTCTATGCACGATATCATAAAACAAACAGCATAACTGTATTATGGAGCCATATAACTGCCACCACATAGATATTAATTTTCATGAAATATTTCGTGAAATGAACGAGGGATTTCCTGAAAACAAAAATATTACGAATGCAAGATAAATATCTTAACGTGAAAAATTGCCAGTTACTGCTTTGATCTGCCACAACATTCATGTTATTTTTTTAAGAAACCAACTAACTTTTCACCAAAGTGTATTATTTTCACGAAGACATTTTTACGTTTCACGAAACTTTTCTCGAAAGTCGATTATTTTCACCAAAACTTCTTTAAGTTTTGCGAAACATGTTTATGCTTTCATGAAAAACTTATTAAGTTTCGTGAAAGCATCATGTTTATGTGGTGTCAGTTCAAAGCACTAACAAGCAGAATTTCGTGTTAAGATAATTTATCTGTCTTCATGATAATTATATTTGTTCATGAAATATCCCATAACTTTTACAAAAGTTTTCATGAAATCTTAAAGTTAAGTGGTGGCAGTTATATGGCTCCATAC
The DNA here is from genome assembly GCA_947247005.1 of Spisula solida. Classification (NCBI taxonomy): domain Eukaryota; kingdom Metazoa; phylum Mollusca; class Bivalvia; order Venerida; family Mactridae; genus Spisula; species Spisula solida. The sequence continues at coordinate 37,864,069 of OX365959.1, read as the reverse complement.
TGTATTGATTGCTATACTAGACAAGTATTCAACAGCTGTCAAAGAACACTACACTGAAAACCGAACACAAACAAACGAACTTCACTGTAGGCATAATTATGGAGGATAAAATAATCGAACATAAATTTGCAGGATGTAGGATAAAATACCAACCTTTACCACAGGTAACTGTATCATTAATAAACAGTAAAAAATATATAAAAACTATAATTTATAAAAAATTTATTATCTTAGATAACGTAAATTTTATAAAATATTGTTTTTTACTCTTTATCAATGATAAAGTACCAACCTTAACATAATTGATCCTACCAATACAAAGAATTAACTCCTAGATCTTAAAGTTTATCCACATACGTTTTAGAGTAGACAGGTCTGCAATATCTTCACGCTTTCACACTATGCAACGGTAGTCTGGTTCCCGTCCCCAAATCTTAAATTACATTGGAAACTGTAAGATTTGGGATGGAAACCAGACTAACTACGCCGAATCAATGCTTTACAGATTCTATGAAGTTCTGAACCAGAGAATACTTTGTACACTGAGAGGATGCTAGATGTGTGAGATAAGGCCAAACAAATTGATATTGTGGTTCTACAGTTAAATCCCTCAAATACAGGATCCTGTCCGGATCGGGTCGAACGTCCGGTTTTCTGAGAGTCTCTGTGCATAGGGGAGGTAGGTTTAAAAACTAGTTTTTAAACAAGTCACTAAGAATTGCAAGCAATACATAAGTCCCCTACCGGTTTGAAGTCATGACCTTAAATTAATTTTCAAACCACAGAATCAAAAGATATTTAGGTGGGCATAGTCCCTTATTTCCCCCTATCGACATACCAAGTTTAATAAACATAGCTTGGAAACTGTGTGGGTTATGTCTAGATCCAGATTTTTTGATGGATGGGTAGAAAGACGGCCAACCAATAATCACCTCCTGTTGAAAACTGGTAGGGACTACTTTGATGAGGGGGTATATATATTGCTTTGCACATGTCCGTCGATCTATCGGTAGACAAAATGGTTTCCGTTTAATAATTCCAAGAACGCTTTCCCAATGATCTTCAAACTTCACTTATAGTTTACCCTACTTCTTTGTCCAATCAAAAGCCAGGGATTTTCAAATTTTTGGACCTCTAATCCATTTATTTGTGCAATGGACACAATATCTAGTAAGTGGTTCATGAAGTAAATCCATTTATTAGGACAATTTTGCTGTGTCCATATATGGAAAACTAGACCCGCCTTCCCTCTAAATTGTACAGTTATTCCTATATCAGCAATTACCAGCTTATATACGAGGGGTGATCAACAAATACAAGGAAAAAAGCTTTCTTTATTTGTCATTGTAAAGTGAATAAAATTTTCTATACATGAAGATAAATGTACTTCAAGTTGATTCATCGCTGATCATCAATATTAACCAAAGTCGGAACGAATACGGTTTCCTATATTCTTTGACATTATGCGGCCCAAATTTTCATATTTTCCAACGTTGGACATAGCAACGTATAACTCGTGCGTTGTAATTTTTTAAAGGGTGGGTTATGAATACTACATTCATGATTTCAAAAACAAGTTTTAATGTCACAATTCCGTTTTAGAACTATTTGCTTCAAAGTCGTCAGAAAATGAGTGCGATACAGAAATGGGCGATGAAGTGTGGTTGCGATTGAAACGTCATAACATACTAATGGCAATATTGCACAAAGCAACAACAACCGGGGTATATAATAGCAAACAAAACAGGTGTATGTTTGGTATATTTATGCTATCATATGTAGCCCTGTGAAATCAATGCCGACATGCAAATAGGCTATGCGACGTCAATAACAAATTACGTCATCCATACTAATGATATCCAATAGCTAATTCTTATAATTTACATGTAAGTTGTAAAGGAAAAAATGAGTTTCTGTTTACAGGTCTATGAAGTGTATCTGGTTGTACAGCTATTTTTTTTAAGTTACAGTTTCTATGTTGTTTCGACCAAATTTTACCTCGAGTTTAATGTTTTATAGCTATGTACATTGTGTATTTGTAATACCTCAATCTTTTATATGACCAATTATTTTAAGTGTTGGTCACGTTATAAAGATTTCAAAGCATATTCCCACGTATTTGTTGATCATCCCTCGTACATACAATCTTGCCTTATTTTACCATCATTACTCCATTAATGGGCATGCTATTGTTTGCAAACAAAAGCATTGGAAATGACACCAAAAAGTGGGCGCGTAAACTATAAGCCGGTTATAGATCACATATTAGAATAATAAACGAATTAAGTACGGCGCTCGCTTCGCTCACTTGTACTTATTTCGTTTATTATTCTAATATATGATCGATAACCTATACATAGAGATTGGTCATCAAATGTAGATGACCCCTATTGATTTGCAATTAATTGGTACCCAAATTGACAGAGTGCACGACTAATATACCAACCATTACACCATGGCTACAGCTACTCACTGCGTAAGGTACCCAGCTTGCCTGAATGAACGTCCAATACACTAACAAATAGACCATGACTGTAGCTACTCATTGTGTAATGTACCTAGATTGTCTGGACGAACGACCAATACACTTACCACTAAACCAGTGTTGTCTGGAAAAACGTCCAATACACTAACCACTAAACCAGTGTTGCCTGGATGAACGTCCAATACACTAACCACTAGACCAGTGTTGCCTGGATGAACGTCCAATACACTTACCACTAAACCAGTGTTGTCTGGATGAACGTCCAATACACTAACCACTAAACGTAGGCTGCAGTCATTTTGGACTTTGGATATGTCGTGAACGTGGTTTATCTCGAGCATTTGGCTTGTCCCGATGGGTACTCCAGATAACCAGGTTTTACTGTATATTTGTTAAATAATCTCAAAGGTAACAAGAGATGTTTGTAAAACACATATGCCCACATGGCAGCCCAATGGTCAGAAATCTCTGGTTAAAAAGTGTTGCTTGCACCATTAAAAACCAGTTTCGTTAATTTCACCAAAATGAAAGCTTGTTATTACCCTGGCTAGTTGATTCGATAGCCATTATTCATCAATAGAGTTACCTAGCTACATTGGCAACTCATTATGAATGAAACGTAACATTATTTAGTATCATGATACACGTAAATATATAGGTCTAATACTTATCACTTAGTTACTAGAAGTAATGATCAGAACAATTCAAATTACAGGTACATCACTGAATGCTCGCTTGATATGCTTGCACGTGTTCAGAGCACGAATGCCAATGAAAATTTAAACCACATGACTGCGAGAAAAGCGCCGAAGACTGTAACATACTCAGAATCGGAGAGCCTTGACTTCCGGGTATCTGCTGCTGTGGCTCAAAAGAATGAAGGTGGCCAATATGTTGTACAGGTAATGGACCGTTAAGGGCAAACAACACGTACGTTGACATATATAATGACTGTTAGATAGTCATATAAGGGCAAATGTGTGTATGAATAAGTGTGCAATAAGCAACACCAACAATATTGTACGTAATCACGTGGAAAACGTCTGCGTCAGTCATCGTATCCGTAAACAAATAATTATTAAACCGTTAAAGCAATCGCTGAAAAAATAATCGGAAACTGCAGATTCGTAACAAATGTTACGCATGTACTATTGGTTAACACATCCAACTGGAACTCCTTCATCTTCGGCAGTCGGTTAGTGTAAAAAGACTCCTTGTGGTTCGACATGCTGAACAAAGACAGGGTAGATAATGTGCTCTGCCCATTGGCTAGAAAAAATGGTAAATGTCGAAGACTAAATGCAAAATGACAAAAAGTTTTACAACCAAAATTAAATCCTTTCGTTTGCAAACATAAATCATAATTTATATTTTTAAATCTATCAACACAGGTAAACGAAACACACGGACTATCCCCAGGCTGTTTTACAAGCAGAAAATACAGTACACAGGACGCAAGACGAGCTGAACTATCTGAGAAACAGCAGTTGGTTACCAATAAGAAACGGCGTGTCGAGTTGAAAGTACGTGAAAGTGAATATAAACAATATTAGACAGATATTGCTATACCTTATTCATTCCGTTTTTAATGCTGATTTTTGCATTCAATTTCAGCTTAGTAAAAATTTCAAATCATAGTTTATTTACAAAGGTATGGGTCGTCGACGCGGTAATGCTCTTGACACCCGTTTCAAATCTCGACCGGGGCACTTTCGATATTCCTGACACATATGTAGATGAACTAGTTTGGTATCGCATGTATCGGTGCTATATACCTTGAGTCACGTACACGTTCCCATCTTTTCACTCGACCCAAAAGACATAAGGGTATGAGAGCATGGAATGAAGAATGTTTTATACAATTTTCCATAATAATTGTTAGGCTGATCGTTTGTCAAAGAACTTCATTGATGAGGTGTACGAGGGTAAAACGTACGCGACAGCTGTCGGCATCCCTGACCTCCAAGATGAAGATATAGTTGAAATCCCACCTCCACCCGCTAATCATGATGAACACTCTCAGCCATCCTACAAACAGGAAGATGTCATTGTTTTCGACCTCGAAACGACTGGATTAGGTATATTTCTGTTCTTCCAGTTGTAAAAATACAATTATACGGCAGCTTCTAGTAATGCGTAATGCTTATCTACCTGAAGTTTAAATATCATTTTGAATCTTGAGTAAATCATTCACATGTTTCAGCCTACTAAGACAAACATAAAAACACTCTTATTTACATTATGTTATAAAGTTTGATATTACCACCTCATAATATAATTAATCTATTATGAACGATTTTGTATGAGGTTGCGAAAAAACTTACACGACGTCTTACGTGTAGCGAAGAGTACAAAACACGTACAAGTGGCGATATATAAATTAAATGTCAAAACAACATGTATCGGCAGATGAGTAATGACTCCCTGAATAATTAAATGGATGGAATTGATTGTGAATAAAACTCGGTGATGGATGATAAAATAGTGTTTCCAATGCATACGCTTACCTTCGTAGCACAGTACCACATGAAATCCGTCTGACATAAGCTATTTACCAGTTAGTTAAGAAACTTGATATGCATGGATGATAAAATGATCAAAATATGGGTATTTCAATTATAAACTTAATTTATTCAATTACATTGTACTAGTTTATATCATTCGTCCATGTATTCTTATTACAGGCACAAGCAGCAGCATATTGCAAATCGCCGCGTTGCATGTATCCACAGGGCAGCGGTACAACACATTTGTTACACCAAGATGTGGGTACATACCAGCCATCTCCTCAAACATTACGGGTCTCAGTTATCATGGCGGAAAGTTGTTTCACAACTGCCAAGAAGTGGCAAGTCTCGGGACCAAGTCAGCACTGACAAATTTTAAGACATGGCTTAAATCGTTTGACAGGAACGTGTTACTAGTAGCCCATAATGCCATGTTTGACGCCAGAATGTTGGTAGGGAAATTCCTAGAAGAGGAAGTTACTGTTCCTGAATATATAGGCTTTTCGGATAGTTTGCGCTTATTCAAAAATGTATATCCCGGACGTCAAACGTACAAGCTAATATCGTTAGTGAAAGACTTATCTGGTGTAGAGTTTGATGCCCACGATGCATCCGAAGACGTCAATGCCCTAGCATCAATCCTGAGACTAGATGAAAACTTTAACCAGTTGAACAGAAATAGTATAAGTGTTTCATCTGTAAAAAATAAATTACGGGAATTGGCCAATGAAAAACTTTACAAGGACTCGTACAAAACCGTAGTTGAGTCAAAGGCGATGGCAAAAGCACAAGCCACTCGTCTAGCAAGAAGCGGTCTGTCTTTAAAGGATTTACAAACTGTTCACAGAAGGAATGGTATAGACGGCCTACAAGCCGTTTTAAAAGATCGGGGCGCCGGTAAATCTTCTTCGAAGTTAGGATCCGTGTTGGCGGATGTATTTGACGCACATACAAACAAAATGTAATTAAATAAAATGCATGCAGTCGGATTTTTCTGACCTGTCGCAGGTCATCTGCTTGACCGCCAATAATGATAACAGCATACTTATTTCACATACGGGTAATATTTTGTATCTGCACACGAAGTGCTAAATCATTATTTGTACCAAGTTTACTCGTCCAATTAAAAGTCAAAGTCATAAAGCCTGCGGCAGAGGGAAAAAGTAGACTTGTCATGCATATACATGCCGACTTGTTATTTGGTAAAATTGCTTTGTGTAATGAATAAAAAAGCAATTCATAGTTAACTACGATTGTTGTAAAAATCATTACGACAATGTACATGAATAATCCAACATGAACTACGATGACACATATCTTTACTGTCAGTAAATAGGTCAAGCGTCATTATGGCAAATGACGTATAATCAAGACGTCGCGTCACGTCAAAACCGCGTTAAAATAGGGCCGTTTTTCAGAATTATTTTCTTTTTATAGAGAAAACGTCACCAAACCACTATATTTTTTTTTCATCATTCTATTCGTTTTTTTAAACTGACTACAATTATCGAATAAAAAAATACCCTATCCGGGTTCGTTTTCGAGATATAACGCTTACTTTGCTGGCGGGTGAGTTTTTCCTGAAGTTCCCTAATTACAGCATTTTAACGTTTTTTGTTGAAAATAATAAAGCTATCGATATTTTTTTCAATTCAAAACAACTGCTTTTGTTATTTGTTCATACGTGTAAAATATTACGAAGTTTGTTCTATTAAAACACTCGTAAACTCATAGAAACAATGATATCAGGCCCGTAGCGTCAATACGCGTGTGTCCGCAAGGTGGCGCTATGGCGTAAGAAACAACGTATTTATGACCAAAATAAATACACCAACATAAAGAGGAGTCTTTAATAATTGATTATACCAAGTTTCAAGAAAATCGACCGACATTTATTTTTTCCCGAGGAACGTGTTCTAGTACCTTAAATATATCCACATGCATATTTCTTCCTCCAATAATACGGCTGCAACTACAATTTTGGTCATCTTTAACATTTTACTTTCTGTTCCGTTTTGTTCGTAAGGTGTTTGGAGTAGAACATTCGGCACACTGTGCAGGACAGTTCCGTTTTGTTCGTAAGTTGTTCGGAGTAGAACATCCCGCACATGTTCGGAACAGACGCTACGAACATGCCCTTGGTCTACCGACCGACTGACATGTGCAATGCAATATACCTCCTCATCAAAGATGTGGGGGGGGCATAATAGCAAATGCATGTAGTACAATATATTCTCATTTTATTTCTTATTGTACACAATGACATTTTCACAAAGGTATTAGTTAATATTACATATTGTATACTAATCAATACATTGTAATTATACAAGAACAAAATTTAATCTTTGTGGTTAATAATATTTGATAATAAATGACTTAGAACATAAATAATTCCATGCAATAAAATACTGTAAACCAGGAAATTATTTCGCGTGATTTAATTTCGCGGAGTTCGCGAGTGGTAGAATTTCGCGAAATTAAGTCTAGGAGAAGGTGCTCAAAACATTAATATATGTTTGAACATTGCGGGGAACTTAAAAACGCAAGAATTTTTAGTTGTTAATATGCGGACAATCAGCAAAACGCGTATGTTAGTATTCGCGAAAGTAAATTGGTTTACAGTACTTCATTCAAACAACTACAAGCAAACATCACCAACAACCATTATCGCTCGTCACATGTATACACATACATAGTACATTAGAAATGTGACAAGCCTTGAAAATATACCGTATTCACGCAAGTATTGTACGCAGCTATGTATTAGACACAGGTTAATAAACTGGAGAAAAGTCCATGAAAGTCAGATGTGAAATTGAGTAAAAACGACAAAAGAATATGGCTGTTCTCAGGGGTTCCACTAGCTTCCAAATCTGAAGGGTCCTTTTGATACTTTTGACTAAATTTAACCATTTTATAGGCAAAATACCCATGATTTTAAAAGGACATGACCCTTCAAACCAAAATCTTGAGGGTCAAATGTGGCTTTTTGGAAATTTCAAGGGTCAAAATCCCTACACCAGAGTGTGAGCAATACTTGAACAATTACGGTACTCTAGATTCACACACTTCTCAAAGATATATACAGCAATAGTAACATCAGATAATAGTAAATATAAATAAAGTTTTAACATTCACCTTATAATTCACTAAAGTCAATGTTTCTGAATTCACACTGATTTGGCAAACAAATAAAGCACTATATCATATCCATTGCCACAAGTTACACATAAATGACAAATACCAAAAGATCCACAACTTTTTGTAGCGACAGAGTCACATACACAAACCAGACATGGGTTTTTGTCACAAAAACGTTTACAATTACAAACAGTGGTAGTAAAGAAATGCAGAGACAATTTGAACACTATTACAAAAAACTGTTAGTAATATTTATATACTTTTCAACTTATTGTGCTCACTATTATGCCAGCAGACATTCAGTGAAATTTTCTACAAATAAATTCCCACACAACAAAAGTGCAAAAAAAATGTAATACTTCATTTAATTTGCTCTAAAATATATGCCTTTCAAGTTTGCATTACAGTTTGGCATATAGATACACAATTCAAGAGCCAATAAGCTCCAAACATTACTTTTCAGAGCCTTGATTCTTAATTACATTTAGATGTAAAATATCACAACTTTTTGTGAAATTACAATTCTTAATAATACAAATGTTACAGAATGATATTATTTTATGATAAGATGACCTTGTATTTTCTCAATATAACATCTTTGGCAATAATTATCCCTTTTACTTTTCAAGATCATCTAACAATATGTGCAGATGTGTGTGCATGTATGGCTAGCTAGACCTTGGCCATGTCACTGTTAAAACAAGTTGAGAACACAAAGTTTCTTTGCAGAACATGAATAATTTCACACAGTAGGCCATATTAAATAAATTTTCAGATAATCATCCAAATTTCCCATCAGGCAAAATATTTCATCTTTTATTTTTATTTAAAAATAAAACTTGATATTTATATAATTATATAAAAGTGTTTTTGTATGGATTTAAATTGGATGGCCTTTGTTTTTTGTAATAGTTTTAAAATGAAAATGGCACCCTAACAATAAAGGAATAGAGTGATTGATAATCAAGTTTTTTTCGTAGTTTTGAAATGAAAATGGCGTCAACAATTATTATTGAACAATAAGGGGTATGCGGGGGTTGATAATCTAGGAATATTTTCATGCAGGCCTTGATGACACAGACAAATCAATCCAAACTCTTCTGATACCACTTAACTCACAAAATCCAGTATCGGATGAATAACAAGAACACTATTACCACGGCAACGATTGCTGCTATCTTTGCGTATGATGAACGTAAATTAAGATATTTAGCGTCTTTTTTGTACTTTGAAGATAAAGTTGACAGATTGCTGGCTTTAGAATCCAAAACTGCAAGAAAAGTGAGAAGAAAATAAAGGTATGTGTAACAAGAGATGTTTGAAAAACATGTATGCCCCCATGGCAGCCGGATAGTCAGACATGGTAAAGGTCACAGTGACCTTTGACCTATTGACCTCAAAATGTTTAGGGGTCCTCGACTGTTGATGACCAACCTCCATGCAAAGTTTGAAGATCCTAGGGCAAAGCGTTCTTGACTTATTGAATGGAAAGCATTTGGTCTACTGATCGACCGACTGACCAACCTACTGACATACATGTGCAAAGCAATATACCCCCTCATCAAAGATGGGGGGCATACATTTTGTAAATATCTAAATAGCATATAGAAACATTGTGTCCTATGTGCGGCTCATAACCTAAAATCCCCTAAACACTTGTATAGTAGTGATGGAACATCGGTTTCAAATCATAATCGATCATCAGCTAGAATCGACTGGCACTTCCGATGCGATTTTCCGATTAATAATCAACACGACAGTGACTGAATACGCAGTGTGCTAATGCCTGTTTTCCTACTTCACAAGTCGCGAAAAAAGGTGACAAAGGGAAAATCAATGGTTTTCGGTAGACCTTTTACTATCTGAGTTTGAAGAAATTGTTTGAATTGGTTCTAGTAGGCATTTGATTGGTCGAAACGTTCATGCTTAATTTTTCTAGCAAATATTTGATTAAAGAAGTCTTGTTTAACATTATGCTATGTTTATCCGATGATTGATTATGGATGAATGACATCGATCATCAGAATTGGCTGACTTCTGCACACGTACAACTAATCGATGTTATCCGATAATCGGTACATCACTATTGTATAGAGTACTATCAACTGAGCAAACAGATCAACCTGCTTATCATGCAACACCACTTTCATACTGATGTTTATAAACATGAAATTCACTCCCAAATTTGTTTAGTGGTTAGGTTTATACCAAAGATTGGTAGTCATATTTCAACTTCATGAACTCACAATGTCAACTTTACGAATTCACAACGTTAAAATCGTGAATATAAATATTATGAAGTTAAAATGGTGAAATAAGAGTAGATCCTGCTCACTAATTGATCAAACAATACTAAATACATGTATCAATTTCAACATCAAAGTCAAGGTGATCTCAAAATCAACAGGGGGGGTCAACTACTGACGATGAATAACATCCCTACAAAGTTTGAGTATCCTGGGCCCAATCGTTCTGGAGTTATTGATCGGAAACCATTCGGTAAAGATCACAGTGACCTTGACCTATGATCTACTGACTACCAAATAGATAGGGTTCATCTACTGTTGATAACCAACCTCCATGTAAAGTTTGATGATCATAGGGTGAAGTGTTCTTGAGTTATTGAACGGAAACCATTTGATCTACAGACCAGGCTGCCGACATGTGCAAAGCAATATTCCTTGTAATCACAGACGGCGTGGGGGAATATTCATACAATAAGCACTGACTTCATGTCTATGATTTTGGGCATATATCATAACCTCTATCTGTTGGAATACAGTTATACTAGAAATAAATCCACAAATATATCCACACAAGCGCTATTACCTGACAATGAGTCGCCTCTCTGTAACACGTCGTTTATATTTTGTACCATAATTCTCTGAACGTCTTGTAACTCTGTGTTGATAGATGTCAAGTTCTTCCTGGCTCTAGAATCCATATAATTCTTCCGGACCTTTTGTATATACGTATCTGTAAAATCGAAATGTGAGGGTTTATATACAATGTTGTTTTTTTTAAAGGATAGCTACTGTCCCAGGCATTTATAAAAGCCATAAGTGGCATGTCTGTCTGCGAGGCAAATAAGTAGTTAAAATTATCAGAGATAAAAGTCTATACTAGATTGATCTATCAGCTGGTAAAATTTCACATATATCCATCTATCAGCTGGTAAAATTTCACATATATCCTCGAAGTGGTTTGGTTTATATGAATGCAGTCTCAAAATTTCGGACATCCCTCGTAATTCGAAATGTACAGTTTCAAGTCACAATGATCAACCATGGGGAAAAGTTAAATTTTTTGAAAAATCCAGAAATTCTGGGAAAAAATTAATTTACATGTAATAAATATTATAATGGAGATTGACTAGCACCATTTTTATTAAGTTTAGTTTATACTAATTTATTTAAGGTCGATTGTGAAACAAGTTTTTCCACCTTATATTAATCACTCTCGACACCTCATTCCTGATGTTATCCATCGTCACGAGGATATGAGAGAAGAGAAGCCAGTTTCCCTTTTATGCTGAGCGTCTAGCAAGGGAATTTCTGGTACCATTTTTATTTCGTCTTCGGTATGACGCGGCCAGGGATCAAACCCCAGACCTGCCGCACTCGAAGCAAATGCTCATCCACCGGATTATTAACTTTCGTATGTGATGATCTTGGATAAAACCTGAGACCACTCACACTTGAAGCTGACACTTAACCACATATCTTTTGAGGTGGACAGTTTTTAATATACAGAGGAAAAATAAAATACTTACCAAATTCTATAAAGCTGTAAGGTCTGGATACAGTCTCTACTTTATGGCCGTAGTTAGAAGAGAACTCCATGTGTATATCTTCCAGAAATGAGTAAGCTAGTCTCTTAGAGAAAGATTTATCACACAAAACTAAATAGCAAACTCCTCTTTCTATGCTGTAACTGTAAAATAGATGCATACATGTACATACATTCCATTTAGTACTCTCCTTGGAAGCAGAATGAGTTATCATGAGTAAATATTCAAATGTAACAATTGCAGCTTTGATAATATAATACAGTGTACATGTTATGAATAATAAAGACGTATGCATTTAATTGGAAAATAAATGATAGTTACGATTCCAATATATCAACGATACATCAATATATAGATTTGCACATATAGATGAACCAGCAACAGACCCAAAGATCAGTCATGATTAACTTATTTAGCTGTTCTACACTGCATGTGTTGGGTATAGATTAAAGGGGCATGCCCAGAAACTGGAGTGTCTTGGTTTGCATACAACAAAATTGTATTTATCACTTGTAAAACCAACTATTACCGAAAAGTCAAAGAAGAATTTGATTTAAAAATTTACTCTATAAGGCGCGCTTTGATATTTTGTATATCAATTTGACTGAAAGGCTGTCAGCCTTTTATTGACAACAACGATATTTAGTTATTCTTGAAATATCATGTTTTTAAAAACTAGCGGGATATTTCGTAACTTTTTTACAGGGTTTTCATTATATGACTTAGGTATTAAAATGATACCAATTTGACACTTCAGTTCCAGGGCATGCCCCTTTAAACCTTTGAAAATAGCTGTTTCAGTTTAGATGTGACCCATTTTGACAATTTGTGGACTTCTATTTAATCAAGAAGTTTATTGTGTAGCAAAAACGAGGATTTTTGGTGGTTCCATACATTTACCCGCGCATCGATATTTCAAAATGTGAATTTATAATTGATCGGCTTAAAAATATTGCTGATCAATTATCAGTGATTTTTATTGAACAAAATGAAACAGTCTGTGCCCATAAAATTGGGAAATTTTAGCGCGACAATTCGCCAAATTGGGAATTATAAAATATGTTTTGTTTCGTTAAAAATATTTTGCTATTTTCTACTGATAATACTCAAGTCATATGTAGTAACAACTTTTGCAAGTTTGAAAGTCTTTTGTTTTTACTTTTAAACAGCCCTACCGTTAATTGCTTTTAAACAAGCGAGAACAAAACTGAAAAGGGGGAAAATATGCATTCTTTTGGGGAAAAAATTATGACTTTTTGGGAAAAATGGAGGTTATTTTGCTAGGGGAAGGTGCCCTAAAAATAGCCCAAACAAATCACTGATTATGAATCAATATCGCTTCTAAGTTCAATTAATGACAGGGTAATCACGCCCTGAATACTTACTGGAATATATAAGGTCCAGACTCGAGACTACATCTAGCAGGAGGTTGTTGATCCGCTGATATTTTACGAAACAATTGTTTTGCCTGATTCTGGAACTCCATTAGGTTTCTTCCTGCCTAAAATACCAAGAAAGAAACATGAATTCCTCCAGGCAGACATGTTGCAGAGCTACAGATAAGCTGCATATTGGGGTAATTGCCCAATTAATTTTCTTGAAAAAACGTAATAGATTTGAGAGGAGGTAGTAAGAAAAAATAAAGACAACTTATCTGAAATACACAAACAGAATGATGTTATAGTGAAAATAGGACATACCCTATGAGTTTTATTAAATACCCAATTAAAATTTGTAAAAACCCAAACAAAATTGAAACTCCGGGGAAATTACCCAATAGACTAAAACCTTATCTGAATGATTGGAATACAGCTCATTATCAAAAGTATGTAAAAGTTCAAGCCTTTTAATATTTGTAGGAATCGGCCAGGGTACCCAATTTATTACACAGTGATAATATTGACATTGTTTTCAATGTCGAAAAATACATGTTTGGTTGAAATTGGTGGTGGTTTGGGGACCACAATAAGACCATGCAACCTGGACGTTTCTTGTGGCAGTGTTTTTGCTAGATCAGCATAGAGTGTTTTGTTTGTTAGGCACCTTTTCCTGTCTATTTGTCATAATAAGCTTATATCGCCAAATTTGATGTTTTTGTCATGTACCTGTGGGACTATATTATAATGCTTGAGAAGAGTGTCCAAATTTTCAAAAGATTGTGTCCTGGATCTGGTCAAACTTTATCAGTCAGATCTGTCTGTTTTCAAGAAACCAGTATCAAGCGGTTAATCTATCGAGCCCCTTATTAATTAAGCTCACTTTATCCTCTTGTCCCCTTACGTGCCTTAGATTACTTTAATGAAACCAGCTATGTCATATCTTGTAAACACGTGTGGCAACCTATCTATCTTCCATTAATGTCGAACCCCTTACACAGGACGTAGACATTGTCTGTCAAGGGCAGACTAAAAATCAATGAAGAGAAAGAGGTGTGATATAACAAAGACCTAAAAGTAATTTAGGTCTTTGTTATATCACACCTCTTTCTCTTCATTGATATAAGGAATCCAGGAAGGTTACCCTAAGCTTGTTTCGATTAAGACTCCTTGGTTCTTTAACATGCTCAGTGTATAGCACCGATACACGCAAGACTACCTCTGGGTTTCCAACCAGTTTAGTCTCTAGTTGGGAGGGAAACACTGAAAAGAGTTACAGAAAAGTGCCCGGCCCAGATTCGAACAAGGGACCTCTCGATCAGTAGTCTAGAGGGTTATCCACTCGACCACCGTGCCACCTGTGGCCCATCTTTAAGGAGATTTAAAAACCATATTAAGAGCTATGTTTTGAATACCTGTTTAGTTGGTCAAACCTTGTAAAAATAAAACTAAGAAAAATTTCAACTTTCATTTTAAAATATCGTTTTTTTTACCTGTTCATCTTCTTGTACAGATGCGGCTAAAGGCAACCCGTCCGCAACACGGGCAATCATCGTCATCATCACCATTTTGACAAATTACGTAGAAGATGGACCGAAAATAAATGATTACTGTTGCATTTTCAGTAAAAATCTGTTTTGTTTTGACGTGGCCGGTGCTCGCACATGATTCGCTTGATTAGAACCTTGTTACAGCTTGAGAACATGTTCTACTTTTTAACCGAATAGAGCGCCGAGTTGTACAGTGTAATACAGATTTAACTCCCTTCGTAAATCAACCAATAAAATAGGTCTGAAATTATACAGAATTGATGCTTTAACAATAAGAGGATACTCAGTACATGAATGTAATTTACATTTGAGTAAAGGGAAGTAACTTTATCATTCTCCAGGGTATGTCCACAAAGGCGTGTGAGATTACACTTCAATAAATTTCTAATTGGCTACCCAATAAAATAAAATCATGCGATATATTCAATCAATAAATCAAAGTAGTATTATTTGTTTATTCCGCACACTGATCTATCGATTTCCAGAAAGAAATCACATGTTCTAAATCATCTATGCGGAACGTTTGGTGCGAAATGGCTTATAGGCACGTGGTCCTTGTGCATGGCATGAAACATGTGCATACTTGGTAGGAATGTATACTTTGTTATTTAAATTTAATGAAAAAAATTAAACTTCACGAGATTATGAGTATTACGGAATGAAAACATATATAACACAACTTAAGATTTATTGATTGAATATATCACATAAATTATAATATTATATTTTACAAGTATATGGTCATGGCCATTTGTGGCCAATAATACATTCTTCAAAGTGTCTGTCACTACTAGAATTTTTACTTTCTGGATAAGTGTACAGCAAAATATCACTTTAAAGATTACCTCAATATACTCAATCAGACCATTTTGAAAATGTCATATTGCATCGTTGAGCGTGACATATCGCATTAAATGTCACAATGTCGTATTGCAATGTTTCTAATGTTGTTATTGATATTGGTGACACACAACAATGGGATTCAACATCATGCCATTTTGCCAAAAGTATCTTACAGTTGCAATTACTGTATCATACAGTTGTGAAAGGAATAAAACAACACAAGAACCTAGCTGCAATGGCACTCGACAATGCAATATGGCATTGCATGCGTCCACAATGCAATTTGCTGAACATTGCGACATATCATGCTGAAATTGGAAACTAAGTAATGCCAATTCCAAGCCACAGCACAACCTTTCATAATATCATATCACATTGTTATCGCAATTAATGTTGCATCACATTGTCATGATTAATGCACCTATCAATGTTTTCCCCAAGGGGGGGAGCGGCGGGCTGACCCAGGGGGAATTTGACATTTTTACTCTTTCAAAGTCTAAATTCCCACCCTAGAGCTAGGGCAATTTGTCAAAATCCCCTCACTGGGAGATGCTTTACCAACCCCGGGATCAAAATTTCGGCCAAAGTCAAAATTTCCCAAGAAATTCTGTCTGTCAAATTCCCACCTATCGGGAACAGCCTTCTGTCAAAAGTCCCTTGTATGCCCGCCACTCCCCCCCCCCTCTGGGGGAAAAACATTGATAGGGCAATCAGGGGCGTAGCTAGAGGTATTTGAATTATGTACGCAAGAAGGCTAGGTGGGTCTGGGGGCATGCTGCTAAAACTTCTCTGGTGCGTCTGGCGTGTTTTTTGCATCATCTTCGGGGCTTTACTCAAGGTGTTGCTTCAGATCGGGTGTTTACACATTAGAGAATGTCAACAAATTGTCCTATAATATCCAGTCACTTCTGGTAATATCGGCTGGATAACAGGGTGCCTAATGAAGCTTAACATGTCGCCTTGTGATCTGATGGATTACTTCATATATAAGAGTCGCCGGTTCAAATTCCCTACCTGAGGGTGAGGTTTTTGATCCTATCCTAAATGAACTGGTGGTTGATCCATTATTTTCTACAACTTACCTGCGTCTTCATAACGTCTTTCAAGATGTCCGACGTCATTGTTTATCAATAGAGTCCCAAGCTTGATCTCCTTTTTTTGCAGTATGAGTGACTGGATAAATAGAATAATAGGTTAGTGATGTGGATAGAGTAAAAGTTTATCCGGCTCAGCTGCGGAATTCATCGGGTTCGCCTACGGCTCGCCCGATAAAATCTTCCGCCTTGCCAGATAAACTTACTCCTCCACATCACTAACCTATTATTCTCTACGTAATAAACAAACTTTACTTTAACAAATATGCACCTATCAATGTTTACCCCCAGGGGGGGAGCGGCGGGCATACATGGGACTTTTGACAGAAGGCTGTTCTCGATAGGTGGGAATTTGACAGACAGAATGGTGCCGAGTACTGGGAAATTTTGACTTTGGCCTAAATTTTGATCCCGGGGTATGTAAAGCATCTCCCAGTGAGAGGATTTTGACAAATTGCCCTTGCTCTAGGGTGGGACTTTAGACTTTGAAAAAGTAAAAATGTCAAAATCCCCTGGGTCAGCCTGCTGCCCCCCTCATGGGAGAAAATATTGATAGGTGCATTAACTGTGCACACTTTATCTAAGCATCATCCCAAAATTTAATGCACTTAACATACAGTGCATGTTGTTAGGATCTAAAGTATTTTTTCATGAACTGTTGAAGTATATCTTTGTAGAATAATATGTTAATTTTCAACAGGCATATAAATGGAAACAAAATACAATAAAACAGGAATATATTAGGAGATATTTTATTGACAAAAAGTTCAACAGAAGCAAAGACCTAAATATACAAAGATTGGAAAAACCTGCCAAATCTCACAATATCTCGCGACAGTCTTCTGAAATCTCGTTTGTTTTTAATTCCTTATATCTCCTGTTGTCGTGTACATAGGAAAAAAATGAATAAGTTTATGCAGTAGATTCATTATTCTGCTTTAAAATGAAACCTAATTTATTGAAATCAGTCAAGAAATAAAACATTAGACCTCAAAGAGCCAGACCTACTCTCATTTTAATGGAAACTCCAATTTTATCAGAAAATACCCAATTTGCCTCATTCAAACAATAATTTTCTGAATTCTATAAGAGATAGAAAAAATAAGTTACATCATGAGTTAGAAGAAACCTAGCTCTTCAAAATGAGATATCGGTCATTAAAAAATGTTGACAAACAAAAGCGTTCATACAAAATATCAGCATCTGCTGCATGCCATTTTGCATTTTCTCCCCGTTTTCAATTAAGTGTCCAATCTGTGTACATTTAGGTCTTTGACAGAAGAGAGTACATGCAAAGAAAACAATAATATATTTCTAAGAGATTCTAGACCACAATATAACACATATCACTGGCTTAGAAAAAGAAGGTGATAAGAAAAATAGATATTTTGAGAAAACAAGAAAAAACTGTCTGAAATCTACTCTTTACTTATGGAAAAACAAGCTTTTCAACTTCAGTTTTGTCAACATGTTCAGTTCTGAATTTCATAAAAAATAGGCTCATAAGAAGCGCCATGAGATGCAGATTTCAAATATGTATCAGTCTTATAAGGTTGTAAGTAGCACTAACGACCTTCTCATTCTAAGCCAACGATATGTAGCATAAGATTCTTATATTCCAAAACAGCATACAATATTATAAATGTATAAGTGAATATATCAAAGAATATCTGAAGCAGATGCAAACCTAATTGATCATATGCATCATGAATTGAGATGACCAACCAGGGGCATAGCCAGGTTTACATTGATGTTACTCACACAAGCCTTGAAGTTGGTGGTTAGGGTTGGGGGACCTCATGATTGTGGTAAATTTGGACTTTAATGCCGTTTGGGCCATATTTATATTTTACTTTTCAAATTAATGTTACGCCCATGCGTAAGTGCGTATGGTTGGCTACGCCCCTGCCAATGAAAGGACTACATGCATTTAGATTGTAGAAACATTGGAAATATTGCACATACTCCAATGGATTTGCTTAATTAATTAACCTAGCGCTTCTACAAAACCTTCAATAAAGAAATGGGCAGAGTGTTTGATCTCTACACTGGCTACTGGTGAATTAGGTGAGGTAACTAGTTAATTTGTTAAGGAGTAACTAACGTACATATGAATATGCTAGAATTAAACAGCCATTAAGTTGTATGGCATCTCGTTTCATTATATGGCACAAAACAGATATCTCTAACAAATGACATCAAAGGGACCTAGGTTGCTCACCTGTCTAGTAGAGTATTGACTTAGTGACCTATTTATTGATCCCAGCAAGATTACTCATGCTCAAACTCAAATAAAATTACATCTTAAAAAATATTCTGACTAATTTTCATGATGATCCACTGAAAAATACTGTCTCTATAGCATGCACAAGGCTATTCTATGATTTAACCAAGTGGCCTAGTTTTTGTCTCCAGATGACAGGTGAGCTAAAAACCATTCTAGTTAATCAAGTAGTAAAAATGGTAGAAATGGTGAAGGTCACAGTGACCTTGAAATTTGATCTCCTGACCTCAAAATCAATAGGGTCATCATGAAGTTTGAAGATCCTAGGGCACAGCGTTCTTGATCGAGTTATTGAATGGAAATCATTTTGTCTACCAACAGACTGACCAACTTGTGCAAAGCAATATATGGGGGAGGGGGAGCATAAGTATAAACACATAATGCATAATGTGATAGGGTCATATATACAGGAAATACAATATTGGTATTACAGTAGCACCCACAAAATAAACCAATGTAAATAATTATTGTCAAAATTTTGGTATAAATGCAGATTAAGTAAAATGTTCATCCAGTTCAATGGAAAAGGTAAATTTTTAACAACACAACAATTTCATTGCAACATAATTATGTTAGGTAATATCAAACTTATTTCATAATTTGCCTAAAACATTCAAGAAGTGTAAACAAACAAGAGATGTTTGTGAAACACATATGCCCCCATGGCAGCCCAATAATCAGAAATGGTGAAGGTCGCAGTGACCTTGACCTTTGATTTACTGGCCTCAATAGGGATCATCTACTGTTGCTGACCAACCTCCATGTAAAGTTTGAAGATCCTAGGTCAAAACATTCTTGCGTTATTGAATGGAAACCATTTTATACGACAGACAGACAGACAGACATGTGCAAAGCAATGTACCCACTCATCAAAGGTGGGAGGCAGAACAAGAGGCAAAGATAGCCATAGGTCGATGCTGACCTGCCCGGTAATCATCACAAGCTACTAATATTAATCACTCTCAACACCTCATTCCTGATGGTATCGATCACCATGAGGTTATGAGAGAAGAGAAGCCAGTTCCCTTCTTATGCTGTGGAACGTGTAGCAAGGGAATTAAATGGTTCCATTTTTATTTCGTCAATGGCATGATGCAGCCACAGAACCAATTTGAAATAACCCTGCATTCAAGTCGGACATTTTATGAGCTATTGTTGCAATGAGTGTTCTATACAGCATATAACACAGTTACACTTCACATTATTATATAACATAGAAAAAAGACAAAACATGGCAAAAATAAGTATCAAAATGAGGTGAAAGAGCATTGAAATAATTATCCATTCGGATTACCTATATATTAAGTAAGGTATATTACCATAGATACTCTACTATAAGACGATCTGGATTACATGACCCGCCAAGGCAGTGGACAGGTAAATTTAATGGTCTTATAAGCGAATGCATACGGTAAGGTAAAAACCAATCTTACAACCCTTTACTCCAAAGTGACCCATTTGATACATCCAGTACCGGTATATATTACCATACCATACATGCCATGTGTCGCAGACCGGTGATTGAAATGCAGATTTCATTAAAATGCGGAGATTTTTCTTGATGAAACTTTAAACTTAAATTATTGAAGTTTATAAAATTATGAAGTTTTCACTTATCATACCATGCATGCTTCATGTAGCAATTTAAACTAATATTTGTAATCATTTTTATAATGTAAACAAAGTATGTCAGGTTCCAGTATGTCCAAGACATGTGTGAGATTTGATAATTGGCCAGAGTCTTAAATGCGTGAGACTCACACATGATGCAGGAGATCTAACATGTATGGAGACTGGGTACACAACAAAAACTAGGTCTCCTATCTGTATACATGTTTACAGTAATAATGTAGGTATATAGGTTAGGCATCTATGGAGTAAAGGGTTAAATCATAGGACTGGGGTGGGATTCAATATTGATCTTAGTTAATTGGAAAATAAGGATAGCCAATCATATCGCCTGTTACGGACCAAGAGTTCAATATGGTGTGAACTGACTGGTTGTCCTTATCCTTAAGTCAAGTAAGATCAATATTGAATACCACCCAATCCCTACTCCAGCCAGGTCAAAAACAGAAATGCTTTCAGTGTTTCCCACCTAACAATACTAAAAATACTAACAGTCTTTTGGACAAGACGTTAAGCGAGGTCCCGTGTATGATGCTTTACATCGGCACGTAAAAGAACCAGGAATGCTTCTGGAACTGGGGCATCTTCTGTATCATGCACTTTCCCCGAAAAACTAAAGTGACTAGCCTCTTCTTGGGGCCTCGCCCATATGGATTTCCAGTGGTGAGGATAAATAAAAGCATATAAATCAAAAATGAATACCACCCCTGGTCAGTAACAACAACAACAACAACAACAGCAGTAGCAGTAACAGCAGCAACAATACAATGAGTGACACAAAACAGTGGAATGTAAAACATATGACAGCAATGAGAGTATAAGTAAGATTGATCAAAAAGCAACTATCATTCTATACCTTATTTCGGCACCATAACATAATATTGCTGACTTAAATTCATTATTTCTGACATTTTCTTTGCCTAATAACTATAGTAATATGATAAAAAAAGAATCCGTCACTCATTGTCTTTGAGATCAACATTCCTAAAACTCATCACGAAAACAAGAAAACTAAGTATTGTAAACTTGCTAAAGGCTAATTTTTGGAATTAACCAACCATATCATGACACATATAAACCCCTGTAGAACCATATTTGCAGAGTTTTTGATTTACATTTCAATACACAAATAGGCAAACAAATATAAATTTCTAATGTATAAAAAAAAAATTCTAACAAAATAACAACAAGAGGGCCCAAAGGGCCCTAGGTCACTCACCTGTCAAACTTGACCTAGATTTTGGTGAGATAATCATTGTGACCAAGTTTCATACAGATTAGGCCAATATTGTGACCTCTAGTGACAACACAAGGTTTTCATTTGATTTGACCTAATGACCTAGTTTTTGACCCCAGATAAACCAATATCGAACTAGACCTAGATTTTGTAGAGATGATCATTGTGACCAAGTTTCGTAAAGATCAGGCCAAAACTGTGACCTCTAGTGACTACACAAGGTTTTACTATTATTTGAACTTGTGACCTAGTTTTTGACCCCGGATGACCCAATATCGAACTTGATCTAAATTTTGTTGGGATGATCACTGTGACCGAGGTTCATCAAGATTTGGCCAAAGTTGTGACCTCTAGTGACTACGCAAGGTTTTTCTATGATTTGACCTTGTGACCTAGTTTTTGACCCCGGACGACCCAATATCGAACTTGACGTAGATTTTGTTGTGATGATCATTGTGACCAAGTTCGATAAAGATTAAGTCAAAATTGTGACCTCTAGTGACTACACAAGGTTTTTCTATGATTTGACCCTGTCACCTAGTTTTTGATCCCGGATGACCCAATATCGAACTTGACCTAGATTTTGTTGGGATGATCATTGTGACCAAGTTTCATAAAGATTAAGTAAAATTGTGACCTCTAGTGACTACACAAGGTTTTTCTATGATTTGACCTAGTGACCTAGTTTTTGACACCAGATGACCCAATATCGAACTTGGCCCAGATTTTGTTGAGATGATCATTGTGACCAAGTTTCATAAAGATTAGGCTAAAATTATGACCTCTAGTGTCTACACAAGCTAATTGTTGACAGACGGACAACGGAAGGACGGACGACGGATGAAGAGTGATCACAAAAGCTCACTCTGTCACTTAGTGACAGGCGAGCTAACAACACAATATGATTACCATAACAGCATTAACAAATTGCACCAGCAACATTTAGTGAAAGTTGTATAAAATGCTCATTATAAGTAATACAAGAAATGTTTGTAAAACATGTATGCTCCCATGGCAGCCAAATAGTCAGAAATGGTAAAGGTCACAGTGACCTTGACCTTGACTTACTGACCTAAAAATCAATAGGGGTCATCTACTGATGATGACCAACCTCCATGTAAAGTTTGACTATCCTGGGGCAAGCGTTCTTGAGTTATTGAACGAAAATCATTTGAATAGCCAGAAACAGTAAAGGTCACAGTGACCTTGACCTTTGACTTACTGACCTCAAATCAATAGGGGTCATATACTATTGATGATTAACCCCTATGTAAAGTTTGAAGATCCTAGGGCAAAGTGTTCTTGGTTCTTAAGTTACTCAACGGAAACCATTTGGTCTACTGACCGACCGACATTTGCAAAGCAATATGCGGTATACCCCCTCATTAAATATGGGGGGCATAATAATCACCTATCATGGTTCGTAATATACAATCTTCAAAATCAGTAGAATAATGTTAGTATCAAACTTTAAAACTTATATATGTGATGTTTTACAGCTCTGTTAAAGCAAGTACATTTTGTACATGTACTTATAAAAATGTGCATAGACCAAGGCTGGTATTCATAAAGCATTTTAGTAGAAAACTTAAATATTTTGAAATAAGTTAAAACATTATGCTGCTCATCTTTTCTGGAAATTGAAGAATATCCCATGTTTTCTTAGTGATTATAGTTAGCTACTTGCATAAGGGTTCAAAACCATATTGATTTCCTTAGATGATACACTTTAAGGAAATTAAAAGATTTTAAGAAAATTTCAAGCTCTCTACTAAGACATATTTCCAACAAATTTAAGAATAATTCAATTATTTTCTTAATAATTATAGTAGCTAATTGCCTAAGGCTTCAATTCGAAGATTTTAAGGAAAAGTTAAAGCTCTCTACTAAGGTGCTGTGTGAATACCACCCATGGTGTGTGCCTTTATTTGTACATAAAATTATACTGGTTAGACAATTCCAGTCCATTTCAGGGGTTCCATTTGACTTGGGAGTAGGGGTTTTGACCCTTGAAATTTAAAAAAAGCCACAGTTTGACCCTCAAGATTTTGGTTTGAACAGTGATTTTCTGTGATTTTCTCTGAAAATCATGCATATTTTGCCTATAAAATGGTTTAATTTAGTAAAAAGGATCAAAATGACCCTTCAGATTCAGAAGCTAGTGGGACCCCTGCCATTTCAAAATGGAATTAAACAACCACTGTAATGATTGCAATCAAGGTAGGAATTGTCTCTAGTCTCAAAAGAATGCTTTGTGAATATATGACCCAGGATGCAGTCTTTATTTGTGAATATACTGGTTAGACACCATGGTGGAATTAACACAACCACTATATGGATGGCAATCATGATACGAGGATATCAGCTGATGGAAGTTTGTCCACACATACTTGTCCTGAAAGCACACCATACCACCTGACCGCTTTAACTGTGACAACTGAAAGATACAAGACTTACTGTAGACACATGTAAAACAAGACACAGCACTGCCGCAAAACCAGGTTGTTTGTGTATAGTGTCCACCTAATGAGGCAGTCAAGTTGCTGTGTTGGGTACGTCTCCATGCAAGCTTGCTATAACCAAAGTTTGATGAAGATGGATCAGTCTGAACTCAACTTATTGAGCGGAAACCCTTGTTCTATTATTAGTAACAGTTACCTTGACCCCACTGGCTTTAACTGAGAATACTGAAAGATACAAGCCTTACTGAAGACACATGTAAAAACATCTTAGTTTCACAATTATGTGAAATTGGGAATTATCAATTACCTAATCCAGGAATCTAGAATAACCAATAACATATAATCAGGAATTATCTGAATTTACAAATTACACAGAATTACCAGTTACTTGGAATCAGGATTTACTCAATTATCTAGAATTATCAATTACATGGAATTACCCAGATGTTGAAATTACCAATTTTCTGGAATTACCAATTTTATGAAATTACAAATAAACTGGGACCTGGAATTACCAATTACTTTGAAACCACAAATTCCACTGTTTCAATGGGAATCTGTTGTTAACTTTGTTTATTTGGGTTTAACAAAGTTTCACAACAATATTTCTGTTACCGTATATGCTGAATTCACCTGACCAGTTTTCTTTGACTGTGCGCTAACCAGTACTAAATTATCCTTGCACCAGGAACCAGCAACTTCTCCACATGTGGAGGAAAATCGACAATAAGGTAACATTTTCATGGAAGTGTATTACCAGCCACTACTTGGATTAGAACAAGGATCTTTGGGTTTAGCAAGAAACCCTGGGTTACAAACCCAGTATACTAACCACAGGCCCCAATTCCACAAAAAAAACTTAAGTTATTGCTCAGCTGAGACTGCTATTTTAAAAACGTATTTTGTTGGTTAAAAGACTTTCATGTATACTTGTGTATATTGTTTCATCACATTTTGATGCCATTGAAATAGTGCAATATATACTAATAAGTCCGATTTTTACAGAAAATAGAGTTTTAAAGTTATAAACATCCAAAGTAAAAACTTAAGTATGTTATAACAAGCTCAAGTATGTAGTTCTTTATTGTTCATTACTGTTGGATTTCCATGAGTATTCCATACAAAAATCACCTACTGTTTCTTTCCTGAAATTGGGGCCTGGATTATAGCCGAAGTTTCATTACGGTTAAGGTGCCAGAGACTAAACATGTATACAGTATAACCTGGTTAAAATTTCCGGCATCCCATCGGACTAGATAAATGTGCCGGATAAAGCAGTGTGCCGGTATAACCAGGTTTAATAGAAATAATTTTTTTATAACTGTATAATTGCATATAGAAAGACAAAATTATAACAAATGAATATACTGTATATTAAAGGTATCCAATGGTATTAGTATTTACATGTCATTAAACTAACAGTGTTAGTTAGTCATAAAATAGTTGTTAATTGTTGTTTGTTTGGTTTTCTTAAATATTATGTGCAAAAACATTTGCTGATGATACACATCTTCTAAGAATGATCTATAATGCTGGTTAATTAAGTGTTAAAACACACTATTTATCAATTGTTGGGACTGACAAACAATGCCGGATAACGGATAAAGCAGGTTCCGTTAAAGTAAGGGTCCATCTAATAGAAATACCGACAAACCATGCCGGTTAAGACAAGTTGCTGGTAAAAATAGGTTCCGGATAAACCAGGTTATACTGTAATACATTACATTTGTACCTGTCTATTGATATCACCTATACAAGTCCATACATTACTGGTTGTATTTGTCACCATCCATTTAGAATGATCCTTGGTTTCTGTGAATTTGATCCCCTCAGATTGGAACTGTATCTCCTCTATATTATACACCTGTATTTATAGAAATACACTCAAACATGTATATAAGTCATCAAAAGAATAACTGTATACTGTAAACCAATTTACTTTCACAAATACTAACTTTCGCGTTTTGCTGATCATCGGCATATCCAGGAGTGTCAACAGAGACAAACTAAAAATCATGAAAATCAACCAATTTTGCCAAATAAGAGGCATTCAACCACATTGTTTTCATATTTAACGCAGATTGTATTGAATAAAATCCTTCAGAGCCGATTAAATTGACCATAACTTTGCCATTTCTAGAGATATTTTCATCAAATAACTTCTATTATGGTCAGAAAACATTATAGATCTTTCAGAAAAGATAATTCCGGATTCATCAGGAATATTGACACCCCTGATATTCGCGTCTACAAACTTTTGCGTTTTTAAGTTTCCTGGAATGTCCATATTAATTTTTCTAGGTTTACAGTAAGTCTGATTTTTCTGATCTGACGCATGTCATCTTCTTGACCATTATAAGTAGTGAGAACAGCCTATTTCACTTACTGGTATAAGCCCAAACACTAACAGTAAAATTGTATTCAACTCATACAAAATTAACTGTTCAACATTTGATGACTATACATGTTTTTATCTCATCAGCCCATCCAATTATAATATACAATGGCAAAACGCCTGCGACAGGTTGGAATCTACTTATAATATTGATATATTTTGTTGATATTTGTTTATGTCATATTTTTCTGTAAACATGTTTTCGTCATAGAGGCTCACAGGGAAGACTGGGCTTGCCCAACTGTGTTGCCTCTTACAATAAAGTCATTATTATTATAACAGAATGAAGCAACTCACTGCCAGGTACATGTAGCTAATATAATTAAATCCCAATTAAGGCAATAAATTACATCAAATACTGTAAATTAGTTATTAATATTCGCAGCAGGTTGACTTTCTTTAATTTCTCGAATGAACTAGATCACAAAATTAAAT
The DNA here is from genome assembly GCA_947247005.1 of Spisula solida. Classification (NCBI taxonomy): domain Eukaryota; kingdom Metazoa; phylum Mollusca; class Bivalvia; order Venerida; family Mactridae; genus Spisula; species Spisula solida. The sequence continues at coordinate 37,836,841 of OX365959.1, read as the reverse complement.
CCCCTTGAATAATCAACCTCTGTCAATAATATGTGGCAAGAAATTTTTCTTTCAATCCACAAATTATTGAGGAAGATAATACAAAATTTAACAAAGGAAGATAATACAAAATATACGGAAGATAATACAAAATATAAGGAAGATAATACAAATATACAGAAGATAATACAAAATATAAGGAAGGGAATACAATATATAAGGAAGATAATACAAAATATACGGAAGGTAATACAAAATATAAGGAAGAAAATACAAAATATAAGGATGGTAATACAAAATATAAGGAAGATAATACAAAATATACGGAAGATAATACAAAATATACGGAAGGTAATACAAAATTTAAGGAAGATAATACAAAATATACGGAAGATAATACAAAATATAAGGAAGCTAATACAAAATATAAGGATGGTAATACAAAATATATGGAAGATAATACAAATTATATGGAAGATAATACAAAATATAAGGATGGTAATACAAAATATACGGAAGATAATACAAAATATAAGGAAGATAATACAAAATATACGGAAGATAATACAAAATATAAGGAAGATAATACAAAATATAAGGATGGTAATACAAAATATATGGAAGATAATACAAATTATATGGAAGATAATACAAAATATAAGGATGGTAATACAAAATATACAGAAGATAATACAAAATATAAGGAAGATAATACAAAATATACGGAAGATAATACAAAATATAAGGAAGATAATACAAATATACAGAAGATAATACAAAATATAAGGAAGGTTATACAATATATAAGGAAGATATTACAAAATATATGGAAGGTAATACAAAATATAAGGAAGATAATACAAAATATAAGGAAGGTAATACAAAATATAAGGAAGATAATACAAAATATACGGAAGATAATACAAAATATACGGAAGGTAATACAAAATTTAAGGAAGATAATACAAAATATACGGAAGATAATACAAAATATAAGGAAGATAATACAAAATATAAGGATGGTAATACAAAATATATGGAAGATAATACAAATTAAATGGAAGATAATACAAAATATAAGGATGGTTATACAAAATATACGGAAGATAATACAAAATATAAGGAAGATAATACAAAATATACGGAAGGTAATACAAAATATAAGGAAGATAATACAAAATATAAGGAAGATAATACAAAATATATGGAAGATAATACAAAATATAAGGAAGATAATACAAAATATACGAAAGGTAATACAAAATATAAGGAAAATAATACAAAATACAAGGAAGATAATACAAAGTATTGGGAGGTAATACAATGGACAATTACCTGATATTTTCCTGTACAATTTGAACATAACTTGTTACGTCCATTCTGCCAGGTTTCTACTAGCAGATTATCACGGAAGTCTGGAGCCAGCCAATCACTGAAAATATCTGAAATTATAAACAGTATACACAGTTAAAGCCACATTATCTCTCCCAAGACCTTTTTCCGATCATCCAGTAAATAGACTAATCACAAGGAATTGGGATATTTTTCACAAATGACCAATAATTGACGACAGAATGTTAAAGGTATCTGTCAAAATAGTATGGTATGCCAAAAATCACATTTAAGTAAAATGTATGGATGACAAAATACCAATTTGGCAAGAGTTGCTTCCCTTAGATTATAAATTGTGCATTTTTTGTTTACAATTCATTATTTTGTAAACAAACCAACTGGGGGTTTGTATTTCGTTTTCTTTCATCTTATTGTGTTTTCCACCTTTGGTACTCGACTGAAGTGCTCAAAATACATGGCTCTTTAAATAGGTTACCAATTTATTGCTTTTTGAAAATAGCCGTTTAAGGCCTAATGTGGCTTTAATTTGACAAATCACATTGTACTATAAATCATATATTTTCGCGATGTCAAAATTTTGCAAATTTGATATTGGTAGTTAGTTCAAGGAGTCAAATATTCGCTATTTTTAAACTTCAGAGAGAAATATGTTCTACGTTTTGCTGTCATAATTTATGTTCACGAGCATTAATTTTCGCGAAAATATCGATTTCATGAATATAGCAACAAGAGTGCCAAAATGTCACAAAATACGCCCGTCTTGGGGCATGGTGAGTCTCAGGGCATGGTGAATGAAAAAAAACAAACAATCCAACATTTTTTTTAATTCAAGGACCATAACACAAGAAGGCCTAGGCTGATTTGGCCTACAATTGAACTTGTCTTAGATATTATATCCGTAAACATTGTCACCAAGTTTGAAGATACTCAGATGAAAACTCTTTGCACTAGAGAACAGACAAGGTAAATTTCACATTTATTTTGGTAATTATAGGATAATAACCAAATAAGGCCTAGGCCAATTTGGCCTATAATCACACTTGGCCTAGATATTATGCCCATAAGCATTGTCACAAAGTTTGAAGACGATCGTATGAAAACTGTTTGCGTTAGAGCACAGACAAGGCCAATTTCTTACTTATTTGGTAATTAAAGGCCCATAACCCAATAAGGCCTAAGCCGACTTGGCCTATGATCTAACTTGGCCTAGATATTATTCCCATAAGCATTGTCACAAAGTTTGAAGATGATCAGATGAAAACTGTTTGCACTAAAGAACAGACAAGGTAAATTTCACATTTATTTTGGTAATTATAGGACCATAACCCAATAAGGCCTAGGCCGATTTGGCCTAAAATCGAACTTGGCCTAGATATTATGCCCATAAGCATTGTCACAAAGTTTGAAGACGATCGCATGAAAACTGTTAGCGTAAGAGTACAGACAAAGCCAATTTCATACTTATTTGGTAATTAAAGGACCATAACCCAATAAGGCCTGGGTCGATTTGGCCTATAATCAAACTTGGCCTAGATATTATGCCCATTAGCATTGTCAGCAAGTTTGAAGATGATCGGATAAAAACTGTTAGCGTAAGAGTACAGACAAGGCCAATTTCATACTTATTTGGTTATTAAAGGACCATAACCCAATAAGGCCTAGGCAGATTTGGCCTATAATCGAACTTGGCCTAGATAATATGCCCATAAGCATTGTCAGCAAGTTTGAAGATGATCGGATGAAAACTGTTAGCGTAAAAGTACAGACAAGGCCAATTTCATACTTATTTGGTTATTAAAGGACCATAACCCAATAAGGCCAGGATCGATTTGGCCTATAATCAAACTTGGCCTAGATATTATGCCCATAACCATTGTCACAAAGTTTGAAGACGATCGCATGAAAACTGTTAGCGTAAGAGTACAGACAAAGCCAATTTCATACTTATTTGGTAATTAAAGGACCATAACCCAATAAGGCCTAGGTCGATTTGGCCTATAATCGAACTTGGCCTAGATATTATGCCCATTAGCATTGTCAGCAAGTTTGAAGATGATCGGATAAAAACTGTTAGCGTAAGAGTACAGACAAGGCCAATTTCATACTTATTTGGTTATTAAAGGACCATAACCCAATAAGGCCTAGGCAGATTTGGCCTATAATCGAACTTGGCCTAGATAATATGCCCATAAGCATTGTCAGCAAGTTTGAAGATGATCGGATGAAAACTGTTAGCGTAAAAGTACAGACAAGGCCAATTTCATACTTATTTGGTTATTAAAGGACCATAACCCAATAAGGCCAGGATCGATTTGGCCTATAATCAAACTTGGCCTAGATATTATGCCCATAACCATTGTCACAAAGTTTGAAGACGATCGCATGAAAACTGTTAGCGTAAGAGTACAGACAAAGCCAATTTCATACTTATTTGGTAATTAAAGGACCATAACCCAATAAGGCCTGGGTCGATTTGGCCTATAATCGAACTTGGCCTAGATATTATGCCCATAAGCATTGTCAGCAAGTTTGAAGATGATCGGATGAAAACTGTTAGCGTAAGAGTACAGACAAGGCCAATTTCATACTTATTTGGTTATTAAAGGACCATAACCCAATAAGGCCTAGGCAGATTTGGCCTATAATCGAACTTGGCCTAGATAATATGCCCGTAAGCATTGTCAGCAAGTTTGAAGATGATCGGATGAAAACTGTTAGCGTAAAAGTACAGACAAGGCCAATTTCATACTTATTTGGTTATTAAAGGACCATAACCCAATAAGGCCTGGGTCGATTTGGCCTATAATCGAACTTGGCCTAGATATTATGCCCATAAGCATTGTCAGCAAGTTTGAAGATGATCGGATGAAAACTGTTTGCGCTAGAGTACAGACAAACGCCGCCGCCCGCCCGCCCGCCCGCCCGCCCGCACGCCCGCACGCCCGCCAAGGGTGTTCACATAATACGTATAAAAATTAATCCTTCGCAAAAATTTCTGACTTTTCAGTATTTGGTCACCATCCATTTAGAATGATTTATGGTTTCAGTGACTGTGATCCCCTCTAACCTCATCTTGACTGGAACTGTATTTCCTCTATAGTATTTGTGATTTGTCATTTGATTAAGTATTGTGATCCCCTATAATTAGGGATATTTTAGTACAATATTTTAGTTATTTTGAAGGTTATAAGGTCATAGTCTACCTCAGTAACCTAGTAGTAAGGCTTCCGCTTCAAGTGCTGGAGGTCTCGGGTAACCATCCCAGACCACGACATACCAAAGTCGTTAAAACCAGGTACTGGTATATCTCCCTTGCTTGACACTAAGCATAGTTAGTTCCAGCAGAGAGTCACTATATTATAGTCTCCAGTTCCAGGGATGTACAGGCAGATGATGGCTTTTTAGTCCCCTACTGGTTATTGACCGGAGGGGACTATAGGTTTGCCCTCTGTCCGCCGGTCCGTCAAAAATCTGGATCCTGACATAACTCAAACAGTTTCCAAGCTAGGTTTATGACACTTGGTATGTAGATAGGGGGCAATAAGGGGATACTGCACATCTGAACATATTTTGATTCCGACCAGAATTGTGGTTGCTATGGCAACAGAAACATTGAAAATGGCTTAAAACCGGTGAGGACTTCTGTATTGCTTGCAATTCTTAATTACTTGTTATTAAAGCTTTGCCCATATAAGAGAAGCAATTGCGAAGAAAGAAAACATATTCTATAAAGTTCCAATTTATAAGATTTGTTCAGGGTAGAGGTAATACTTGATTCTGTTGTCAATATACTGCAAAATCATTATTTTTCGAGGGGTTGAATTTTCGTTTATTTCGAAATGTATTTACATGTATCCATGATTAATTGACCTCCCAAATACAGAATATGTGTTTACCCTTCCATGTTTTGTAATCTATAAATTTTCAACCCCACGAAAATGCATTTTTATCAAAATCCATTAAATTAAATACCCACGAAAATATGTGATTTTAAAGTACCGGTAATCATGTTCAGTTTCAATTGACAATGACCTTCACCTTCCAAACATCTTGTGCATGACCAGAAACAAAATTTCTAGGCTTAATTAGGTACAAACTACTCTCATATCTGGAGTCAAGCCCAATACATAGCAAAGGACAGCAGAAGATGGAGAGAGCTTGTTGTAGCCTTATGTCCCATTGGGGATGAAGAGGAAAAGTTACTCTCACCTTCATCATAGTAGCCAATCTTAGCGTAAGAAACAAATTCTGTTCCGGACAATGTAGAAAGTGAAGTTTTTCGATACCACGGTTCCGTAGTCACATGGTTACCATTCACTGCGTCAGCCATTTTGGGGAAGGTCTCGCTAAAGTATTCTGGGAAACTTTTGTCATAGATATCGGGATAATTATACAGCAACTGTGTTCCTGAAAGGTAAAAATTTGATGAAGTTACCTCGAACGGTATAGGAGACATCAAGAAAAATCAAACGGTAGCGGTTGAAGTGACGTTATGTGTATATTAATTTACCAATGTATAAGTGTGTAAGAAAATATTGCTTAAATGTATAGATTTTTAATAATTAATTATTTTCAGTAATTAATTTTCGGGTGGGCTAATGATATTAAATTTAGGGTCATTTATGTTGTTACCAGTACTTGTTACAATTTGTATTTGAAATGCATACTGTAAACCAAGACATTTTCGCGCGATTTAATTTTGCAGAGTTCCCGAGTGATAGAATTTTGCAAAATTAAGTGCTTAAAACATTAATCTGGCCCCGATCTCCCGAACCATCTCAAGTAGAAATCTCAACTCAAATTGAGATTTAGCTCAAATGAGAGTCTGAATTTGTGATAGATCTGAAGGTTGAGGTCTTTAACTTTTACTGTAATAAACTCAGAATGATGTTTCTGTATTGTGATGCCAAGTTTGAGACCAACCTCTCATGGAGATTACCTCAAATACAAATGACAATATTTGAGATGAGATTTATCTCAAGTTGAGATGCTTCGGGAGATCGGTGAATGGTCATTGTGGGATACTTAAAAACGCGAAAATTTGTAGTCGCGAATATGCTGACGATCAGCAAAACGCGAAAGTTAGTCTTCACGAAAGTAAATTGGTTTACAGTATTTACTTACCTAATTCATTAGCATTTTTGTCCGTAGCCATGGAAATACAGAGAAAACTTTGTCCATAAACTTTTGCAGAATCCGGGTAACTGTATCCCTGCTCCCTGATAGGTGGAAATTTTGGTGTGCTGTGAATCAACCAGAACCCAGACTGCTTATCAAACCCTATCACACCTATAACAAGTAATTAAGAATTGCAAGCAATACAGAAGTCCCCTACCGGTTTGAAGCCATTTTCAATGTTTCTGTTGCAATAGCAACCACAATTTTTGTCAGAATCGAAATATTTTTAGACATGCATACTCCCCTTATTGTCCCCTATCCACATACCAAGTTTCATAAACCTAGCTTGGAAACTGTTTGAGTTATGTCAGGATCCAGATTTTTTGACGGACGGACGCTGACTGACGGAGGGCAAACCTATAGTCCCCTCCGGTCAAAAACCGGTAGGGGACAAATAAACATGTCGCTAGTTTAGAATAGGAAGGTCATAAGCATAGGCACATGATTTCAAATTATCCTATATAGAGAGAAGGTTGTGCAGCGGCCATGTTTAGTCGCAACGGATATGACTTTTCGTAAGCTGGTACATGTACCAGTTTCTCTACAGTGACTGTTGTCACAGCAAACACGGATACCAGTTCCTGTGACGTCATATCCGTTGCGGCTAAGCATGGTCGCTGCACAACCTTCTCTCTATTATTATTATCATCATCATTATTATTATCATTATCATCATTATTATTATTATCTTCATTATTATTATTATCATCATTATTATCATTATCATCATTATTATTATTATCTTCATTATTATCATTATCTTCATTATTATCATTATCTTCATTATTATTATTATCTTCATTATTATTATCATTATCATCATTATTATCATTATTATTATCATTATCTTCATTATTATTATTATCTTCATCATTATTATCATTATCATCATTATTATTATTATCTTCATTATTATTATTATCTTCATTATTATTATCATTATCATCATTATTATCATTATCTTCATTATTATTATTATCATCATTATTATTATTAGTATTGTTATTATTGTTAATATTATTATAAAACTTACCCTTTGTATGTCCATGATCAAGAGAGTAAAACTTTTTGGTATAAATCTTTCTTGATAATTCTGGTAATTCATCATTATACATCAAGTACATGAACTCATCCAATGACGTACCCATACTGACATTCTGTAAACATACAAAACTAATATAAACGGCCAAATATATCAAAATCTTGTTTAACTAAATTTTTTTAACATAACTTTTTCGCATTGCATGAATATCTTAAATAGACACCATTCCACAAAAACTTACAATATGCTTAGTATATACGAGGGTTGATCGGGAAGTTCGTGTAATTTTGTTGTGAATCGTGTTGTTTTGCACATAAGGAATCATAAATAATATCATAACAATCTTGTATGCATTATCAAACTCTCTTATAAAAATGAGAAAAATACACCAAACAGTTACATAGTTACGACGATTTCTAAACATCCACTATGCATAGACGCCGCACACTAGAAAACTAAACAACGTCACATAACGTCAAACGAAATGTAGGTCCAATGTATGGTGCACTTGTCCCACGAAGTGACGACACAAGCCTACGAATATCTGATTTTCCGCATACCTAGCTCTTTCGGACAGATCCCATACATAGTTAAAGGAGATTTCTTGAGCTCGCTGACTATCAGTCTAATGGTTTAACGTCTGTCTTTTCGATTGATTCCGCGCACTTTTCACGTACTCACGGAATCACTATCAATGGCAACCTTTCTCTGTTGTTGACTTCAATTGACCTTCTGTGCATTTTGAATCGTCTGTGTTGTATGTTGGTAACTGCCGGGCTATACGCTTTTAAATTGTCGAACATTTTCATCTTTTCATTGGTTTCAGTCAGTGTTTTTTCAAATTCCCATGAAACATTCTGTAAAGCGCCTCAATTCAATGTCACCTCTTTGACGTCATGACGTTGTTTCCGTTTCATTGTCAGTAAAGATAAACACAGTGCTAATTTGATAGCGAATGTAGTAAACGACATCATATTCTATAGAAATGACCCCATGACGTTGACGTATGCTGTGTTATATTTGCGTGAATTTTAGTCACACATAAGACTTTAAAAACGACATTGTTTCAGGAGAACGAAAGATGAAAAATGTCTTAATTTTGGTGTGCTGCAACCACGTGTAGTTGCGTTGCCAAGGGTACCGTTATTTGTCGCATAAGTTGGTGGATTTTTATTCCGTTCTATATTTCAACTTTAATCATGTTGATCATCCTGATAGTGAAGTTTCATCAATATTTAATTAAAAATGAATAATTTATAAGCAAATTACACGAACTTCGCGATCACCCCTCGTACTTAGAATCTACACCAATGGGAAAGTTCAAGTGCTATAAACACGATGTTTCTGTTTTGTGCAAGCTTTAATGCTATGTTTGTCTCAAAAGGTAATTTTAACTCCTATTTTTACAATTTGATGAAACATCCCAACTTTGCTTTGTCCTTTCAGAAGTATTTTTTACATACACTATGAGTCTATATAAAATAGTACTGCTAATAATATACTTTATCACGTCTAACAAACCGCCTCCTCGATAGCCTAGTGGTAAAGGGTCGGCTTCAAGTGCGGGAGGTCCCGGGTTTGATCACTGGCCGTGTCATACCAAAGACAAAATGAAAATGGTACCAGTATTTCCCTTGCTAGAGGCTCAGCATAAAAGGGAAACTGGCTTCTCTCCTCTCATACCCTCGTTGCAATGGAGAACATCAGGAATGAAGTGTCGAGAGTGATTAATATAAGTTGGAAAAACTTGTTTCACAATCGACCTGATTAAAAACAAATTAGTAGAAACTAACAAACATTGATCTGATAACTCCAAACAAAGAAGGTCAGCCTTACCTTGAGTATTGTAATCTTACACTTACATTTTGTGTTTAAGGAGGCCCAAGCTACCTTGTGCGCGCACATAGATAAAATGAACAAAATACAATGGTAGGTCATTAGAAAGCCATGTATCTCGAAAATGAGCCTGGTGACACATCATTTTTATGATTTCAATGTTGTTCTAGAAGATTGTTCTGTCATTTTCAGATGTTTCGGGGAAAATTCGATTGTTATATCAAAGGTGCCCTTACCACCTTAAGCTTAGGATACAAAACTGATTACTGTAAAAAATCATTTAATTTCAATGGGACAAAATTTTGTGGTTTCGTTATTTCAAGGATTTAGTATTTCATAATACGCTACGCCGAATTTCTAATTGGCCACCCTATAAAATCTGATACTATGTGATATATTCAACCAATACATACAAAGTTTAAGTTATGATTTTATTCCACACGTTAATCTATCGATTTACAGAAATTAAACACGTATTTTTGTGCAAAATCATCCATGCGGAACGGTTAGTGCGAAATGGCTTTTGTGCACGTGGTGCTCTTTCACGGGATGAGAAATGTTTGTATTGGGTTGGAATGTATCCTCTGTGGATTGCCTTTTATGAAAAACATTAAACATTGAGAGATTGAATAATGTGGAACTCACCAAAGCCCTCCGAATGATGAGTACCGCCACCCAAAACAGCAAAGTGCGCCCCACGTCTTTTTAAAAAATTGCAAACTCTTTATTTACGTTTAATTTAGCACAAACTACTGTGCGAAACATGTTTTCCTATTACGTGAGTAGACATCATCGGGTTTTGGATAATTTGTATTCTTCTGCATATACTTTTTCTAAAATATATTTAAAAACACGTGGTCAACCAAAAATTGATTGAAGTGCATGCATACATCAGTCTGACAGCTTGAGCGCGTTCCTGTTGCTCATTCACGCAAGGTTTTATGTTCTTCATGAAAGGAGATACACAAAGGATGTGTTCCAACAAAATACGGACATAGTTCATGCCGTGCACAAGCACCACATGCATAAAAGCAATTTCGCACTAAACGTTCCGCATGGATGATTTTGTACCTGAATGCGTGTTTTATTTCTGAAAATCGATAGATTAATGTGTCGAATGAAAACATAACTCAACTTCATATGTATTGATTGATTATATCACATAGTATCAAATGTTATACGGTGGGCAATTAGAAATTCGGCGAAGTGTATTGGCAATATCAAAATTCACACAAATTATCAGAAATCATGCAACCATCAAAAAAATATAATAATTATTTCATTACATATATTGATAACCTTCCCAAAACCCCAGTTTTATACCTGTCTGAACTTGAAAGCAAGTATGGCAGCCACTGTAAACTTGACATATCTATTGGTATAATTATTCATTGGGGATTGAATTTCATGGTTGAGGCCATCCACAAAATTAAATTCCCCTCAAATTTGAATGATTTTACAGTATTTACCTCTCAGACAGATATTTTCAGAGTTGATCAGAAAAAACAAACAAGCAACTTGTATTTAATTTACCTCTGATTTTTTGTATATTGGGTCCAGTGTGTTATATATAGCTTGTCCAGGATCGTTCAATGTTTTGTCGGACAGAGACCAGGATTTAGACTTGACGTCCATGTAGAAAAATGAATCTGGTGGCGCATTTGTTGATACCGGTAATTTGTATGCGATAAACCTGAAACAAAAATAAACTGAATGTTTCGACTACACTCAAACCTGTGCAAAAGCTAGCTAGTGAACAAAGGGTAATAATATAAAATCTGTCTGTAAAGACTACACATTTCATCTCCTATGCCAATATTATACAATTGCAGTATCGTTGTGGCAGCTTAGGCCGAACTTAAAATATTCTTGGTCTCCCCTTCTCGACCCTAGCAGATTTAGAATGGGTAGGTAGGTAGGGTAAATTTTTTTTTGGAATTGTTTCAGTATGATAGTTATTGGTTAAGACTTACAAATAATGAAATTTAGAATTAACTCTAAGGTGAAAACTAACAGTCTTAAATTCAATGGTAAGAAAGAAGCCAGTAAACAAAAAAATAAAATTTTCACTTCCAATTTTTATTAAAAAAAATATTATTTCAATTTGGGCAATAAAATATTTTGGGTAGGGCCCTTTTTAATCGGTAAGGTAGGGGATGGGAAACAAACAATATTTTATTTTAGGCCTTAATTAGGTATTAATTTCTGAGATGAGCGGCCACTCTACACTCAGGGTATAGATAACAGCTACAGTGTATACATGAGTATAGCGTACACATCAAATTGGTTTCACCATAGGTTCCATTTCATTCTAATGATGAAGTTACATCTTAATTATCAATTTAGAAATAACGACGACCATTATTCAAATTATTGAGCTCATGCTCATCTTCAGTCATTTAAATTACTGTAGAATCTACATGTTGGCAGTGAAGACAAACAGAACAGAACAGCAAACTGACGAAAAACTTGTCTATATATAACTATATAATTTACTGTAAATAATGCACCTATCAATGTTTTCCCCCAGGGGCGTGGGGCGGGCTGACCCAGGGGAATTTGACATTTTTACTTTTTCAAAGTCTAAATTCCCACCCTAAAGCAAGGGCAATTTGTCAAAATCCCCTCACTTGGAGATGCTTTACATACCCCCCGGATCAAAATTTCGGCCAAAGTCTATTTCCCGGGACTTGGCACCATTCTGTCTGTCAAATTCCCACCTATCGGGAAAAGCCTTCTGTCAAAAGTCATGTGTATGCCCGCCGACCCCCCCTGGGGGAACACATTGATAAGTGCATAAGTGTAAAGAAGAAACCTTGTCTGAAAGAAAATTTTGGCACCTGGCAAAATTATGCCTGCCCGGGGAAAAGATGACATCAATACTTTTATATGTGTTTTTATTAATGTACCCGATTGAAAAACTATGCCCCACGATGGGGATTTAGACAGTAAGCATTGTCTCCAGGGTTGGGATTTAGACATAACAAAATTATTTTGTGAAATGTTAGTCCAATGGCTTAACATAGAAAAACTTTTTATTATTTCGCATTTTTGTTGCAGAATTTAAGAAAGTTGTATAAAAATTAACACAATAGAGCTTTACCAAAAAGCTTACTTCCAATATACGACTTACTAATTTATGCAAGTTAAAGTTGTTGTCACAATTGCAAAACCAAATACTACAAAGATGTTGGTTTATATCACAAAATATACCATTGTACTTACGTTTCACGAAATAATTACGAGTTATTAGTAGAGAAACACCGAGGATGGGTCGTTCTTCATGTGGCCGGACCGACTTCGGCAAAAATTGACGTGATTTTGTGACATTTTGTGGATTTCCGACTTATTTTAGACACGAGGATCATTTGGATTTGTATAGTGCATGCAGATAAATCATATTTCAATCAAATAACAAGCAAGATTTCTCCATATCTTTGTAAATGTGTGTGTTCCACGTTGTAATCAAAGACCACTATCAAGGTAGCGTTACTTCCCTTTATTCGTATATGAGATATAAGGCGGTCGCACACACATAAAATAATATGCGTCAATACCCTGTGGGCACGTACATTAAATTTCCAAATACATTGAAATTGACCAACTTCAGAATTTAGAAGTCTTGTAAATATTCACATTAACAGCGATTCATTAACTGATAAACTATCAGGAAAATGCATTAAAAAGTAATATTTATTTTCCTGATTCGTAAATTAGCAGATTAGTAATTATGCGACTTTTTGTGATATTTATAAGAAAATGTAGTTACCTGAATACTTAACTTACCAGTCAACGGGTTCATTTTGTTGAGATTTACATTGGAGAGAAATTACAGACGCTGACAACTCACAGAACATGAGAAATCTTATAATATTCGACATCATACTCAACGGATTATACTTCCTGTTTCCCGCCATCTTGTCAAACAGGAAACTTAATGTATCACATGACATGTCACATGACTGTAAGTTTGATATCACGTGATCTAGGCATGTAATACTACAGTAATTGTCTCCCTTAGACTGTTGCATCCGTTAGTTATATTTTTTGGTTAAATCAAAGCACCGAAAGTGTTACAAGCAAGTGGCTTATCATGGATTATTTAAATTCAGACAATGGCTTTATCATTACCTATAGACAGATCCTCATGTAGATCATGGCTTATAGGCTGATCATATGACTTATTTTGTCTTATAGATCATGACTTATAGGCAATTCGTGGCTTATTATATCATAATGATCATGACTTATAGGTAGATCATGGCTTATAGGCTGATCATATGGCTTATTTTGTCTTATAGTACATGGCTTATATGCAATTTGTGGCTGATTATATCATATAGATCAAGACTTACAGTCAGACCATGACTTATAGGTGGACCATGGCGTATAGGCATATCATGGCTTATAGGCAGATCTAGATACATCTCTGCTGCTGAGGAACATCAAAAGAGAAGGTTAGAAGATCAGGTAAGACACATGTGCAAATGTAATTGACAGTTTCAAAGAACGAGTGCAAGAAGGGAAATGTCAGAAGGCGACATGCATCGGGAAAACGTCGTTAATTACTACAAAATGATGTCACGGACAAAATAAGGTAATTTTAGAAAATTGACATTTTTCTGAAAATTATCCGGGTTAAAATCTTAAAATTGGTACCAGAAAAAAACTTACATCTTTGGCTATACATGTGAACATTTTCGTTGCAGTAGTATAATGAAGAGGTTTGATAGATTGACACTGACGCTGTATACTTTCTTTTTGGACACCCTGTAGACAGATCATGGCTTATAGGCAGCCAGTGGATTACAGACATACCATTGGTTATCAGCAGATCATGGGTTATATAGGCATACCATGGGTTATAGGCAGACCATGGCTTACAGACAGACCATGGCTTATAGGCAGGTCATGACTTATAGACATACCATGGCTTATAGGCAGATCATGGCTTATAGGCAGACCATGGCTTATAGGCAGATCATGGCTTATAGGCAGATCATTTCATGTCAAGTGTCATAAACTTCCATATTATATACTGGATAATTTGGTAAACTGCATAAGAATATATCAGTTTGGCCTAGTGTTGTGTCTATCACAGTCCGTTGCCTTAGATTGAGCAGGACATAAGTGCTACTTACAACCTTATAAGACTCATACATTTCTGAAATCTTCACCATAAGGCGCTTCTTGATATGAGCCTATTTTCATGAAAATCAGAACAGGTCATGTTGACCAAACTGAAGTTGAAAAAGCTTGTTTTTCCATAAGTAAAGAGTAGTTTTCAGACAGTTCTTTCTCAAAATAGTGTTTTGCACTTGCGACCTTCTCATTCTAAACCAGCCATACACAGGTAATAATGTGGAGTTAGGAACACAACACAAAACATATTTTATAACAAGAATTTATTTTCATCATATGATTGCAGTTCAATACATTTATATCATAATTTAATACACAATTATACTTCCAGACCAGTACATACATTATACATTTAAATGATGAGATAGAATGACTCATGTACACCAAAGAATACGTACATGCAATGGAAATGTAACTTCATTGAATGATTCCCATTGAATTGACTATTATGAGCCGCCATTTTTTAAAAGAAATAAGGCGATCTGCGAACTTGTACGAGACTTGACGAGATTTTCATGTTGACACTAGTTTTGCCACTAGCCGCCGCCATCTTGATATATTTTACCAATTTAGCATGTTTTATCAACGAGATATTTGTTTTCATTTAAAGCAATCCTTCATCAAAATTAGCAAAAGTGGGTATTTATTTGTTCCGTTGTGTGCCTTGAACGTTTTCGTATATAGTATATAGTCTAGACGATTAAATCCGTGATGTACACTAAGCTTGCAATGTTTTACCAAGGTTTTATCAATACAGATGTACATGTATCATGTATACTTGGAATCAGTGATCACCAGTAGAAGTGTTAGAAAAAATGCTACTTTAAACTTGAAGTTGAAAGCCAGACTGAGACGTTAGCTAATTTTATAGCAGGCATTGGTACTTGATCAAGTGCTCCTCCATAGTCAAATCACTTAATGCATTCCAATAGACCTGCTGCCTCGGCCGTAATAATAAAGGAAGAGAGAACATTTCCAAACAAAGGGGGACAACTTGTGACTCTCTCCTAGAAACAAAGGGGGACAACTTGTGACTCTCAAAACAAAGGGGGACAACTTGTGACACCAAAAACAAAGGGGGACAACTTGTGACTCTCTCCTCGAAACAAAGGGGGACAACTTGTGACTCTCAAAACAAAGGGACAACTTGTGATTCTCAAAACAAAGGGGGACAACTTGTGACTCTCTCCTCGAAACAAAGGGGGACAACTTGTGACTCTCAAAACAAAGGGGACAACTTGTGGCTCTCTCAAAACAAAGTGAGAAAAAATTGACAGTCTCTCGAAAATGAAGAAAACTTGTGAAATATCACATGTACAAAATCAATCAAATATTGTAATGAACAGATTTAATGATGATGAATAAATGATGCATTTCTGGGTTAAAGCAATAACAATCTAACAATCTAACTTTTCAAAGAACATGTACCATATCGGTGCTTTGGAAAACATCTGCAATCTTAATAGCATTGCTACTTAATAGAATATTGCAAATTATAAATACAATGAATATAGACTTTCAATATAACTTATATTTGTATAAGAAAAAGTAACAACTACATATAAATTATAATACATGATTGTACAAACTTAAAAATACTTAGAACTTCAAAAAAATACATGTAGTTAAAGCAACAATAGAGAGGTTGCAAAGTCAACGTGTAACGTGTACGTGTACGTGTACGTGAATACTATATTTGGGTATTTCATCATCCAGGTAGGTGTAGTTTCTACAAGTAACGGACGTATGACAGACGAAAATATGATGTGTACTTTGTCACACGGGTATGCGTACGCACGGGAAACCCAATATTTAATCGCCGGTAGTCTCAGTGAGTTTATATAAACACTCATTATCGATTCACGAAGAAATCATGTTACAACTGTCATGTGATGTTACACGCACACGTTGTGTTTCGCAAGCCAATTGAATTGCAACGTGTACGTATACATGTACGGGTAGCTACACGTACACGTAGTCGTACACGTTCGAATCGCAACCTCTCTAATATCAACAAAGGTTAACCTATGTTTGTATAGCCCACCTAGCTGCAGGGCCCTAATCTCTCGAAACATCTCAAGTAGAAATCTCATCACAAATTGAGATTTTGCTCAAATCAGAGTCTGAATTTAAGATAAATCTGAAGTTTGAGATCATGAAACTTTACTGCAATTAACTAAGAATAATGTTTTATGTTTTGTGATGCCAATCTTGAGTCCAGCCTCACATGGAAATAGTCTCAAAGACACACGGCAATATGTGAGATGAAATTTAGCTCAGATCGAGGTTTTTCGGGAGATTGGGGCCTGATTTCACCTGTTGAATTGGATCTATATACAGTGTAGCAATACCACGTGACTTTTGGCTACAGTTCCAAGTAGAAATTTGTATACATTGGAACATAAATATAGCTATAAGTATTTTATTTCTTCATCTATTTCTATAAATACAGGATCATTTTCAGCAGCTTGACCATTTTTTCCATCATCCTGTGAAACCTGTATTTTTCCATGGTTTCAAAGGGTGTTGGACAAAACGGCACAGCTTCTCACTCAGAAAAGGATAAACTATTTCATGGAAAGCTTATAATTTTCCCCTTTGCATGGCATAAATTTCATAGAAATCGATGAAGAAATAAAATACATATGGCTATATTTGAGTTCTAATGTTTACAAATTTCTACTGGAGCAAAGAGTCGTGTGGTATTGCTACACTGAAACAACTATCAAATAAATACTAGACAACCACAGACAATGTATTACCTGACCACATTACACTCCGACTCTGACACCGAGATACTGCTCATTCAAGTAGAATGGTTCTCTGTTTAATTTGGTTTACTAATATGAATTTTTTATGTACAAGTCGTTTAATAATGTCAGTCATGTGCACATGTTTACAAAACATTGTATTTATAAACATTGAAATTTCTCATATAAATTTAACAGATATTGCATAAATGAGAAAGGTATTGTTGATTTTCACTGCCGTTTTATCAGTTTAAAACAACAAAAATGCTTTGTTTTTGATATTCCATTGTTTGTATATAAGTGACAGACCTGAATAAACGGACTATACCAAAATATATCAGTAACAATGTTAGTAACCATAGGTAATAAATGTTCATAAGTTAAATGACTGAAATACTGTGGGACTAAAACAATATTTAATTTTTAACATATTTTATTCAGTTTTTACATACTTTTTGTGCACATATTTAAGAAATAAAAATCAGTTCGCGTTTATTGTCGGTGAATAAAACACGGGCAGGAGTTCGGATGCGGAAAAATTAAATCACGAGTGCGTAGCACGAGTGATTTAATTTTCCGCATCCGAACGAGTGCCCGTGTTTTATTCACCGACAATATACAAGAACAGAGTTTTTATTTCGATTCTAAATACGATAATATCCCGCACTATTTAACTGCGCGCATTCCATTTTCAACCATTTGACATTGAACATAATTCCACGCTGAAATTGAGTGGCTTATTAGCTGGTACAATTACCTCCCTCGTTAATGAAAACGACCTTCGTAATTTTCTGAAGGAAATACCACATTTTAAACATTGAAACAATTTTAATAACACGAGTATATGGTATCTATTCCATAAAATGAAAAATATAAATGAATTGATTATCAGAAGCTTTAATAAAACTTGGTTTCTAGAGTATATCGGAGTTTCTAAAAATAGATGCGCCATAGCTGTAACACTGGATTCTCGTGCAACTCGCCTTGTCATCGTGACTCGAGGAAAATTTACTATAAAGTTTACGTTCATTCATTCATAAATATGTCACGTGATACTGGGCGTAAATAGAAACAGCCAATTTGATAGGTATGTTTTATGGGGGTAATAAAACATTGTTAGGTCCGCTCTATATTTAAACGATTAATCCGCAGATCGTGTTAGAATTATTATTATTACATTTGTATTAATTATATATTGCACGCTTCATTTTTAAATAAGCATAATTTGCTTTATCTAATTTGATAACTGACACAATGAAATCTTTAAATAGTTACTTACAGGTCAGTTTTTGAAAATAACAATGACAGTCATTATGAGGTCTTGTAAGTACAATGTATATTAAATACAGACATATATAAATTAACTTTACATTGCTAATATTCACAATAACATTTAAAAGTCGTGACCAGCACAAAAGGTGATAGAATCCACTAAATTCTTGAAATGATTATTATTAGCAAAGATACATATTAATAAAGTAAAATGTTTATATCAAAGGTATAGACCTATGTTAATAAAGTGTTGAGGCAAAACATCCATTTTTGTAGACTCAGTGAGTATTAATAATAATAATAATAATAAGAACATCTTAATTTTCTGGGCGTAACATATTTGGTGAACATATTTTCATTATTATTTTCCTTATTATCCACCGTGAGTAACCGTATAACTAAATAAATTATTCCAATAACTAAGTCGATTTAAGTATATATAACACCTCGAATCCTGGTGGTTTTTTATCACTGCTGCACAGCACGCACGTTAATTAAATAACCTTCGTGTGTACATATATGTATAGGTCGTTTATTCAGGTCTGTCACTAACGTGTATACAAACATTGCAATACCATAACATTGTATTTTTATTGTTTTAAACATTGCAATACCAACACATTGTATTTTCATTGTTTTAAACATTGCAATTGGAGAAAAAGGCAGTGAAAACCAACACCGTATTCGCTAGGCCACATACCAATGCATATAATGTCTATTGAAATCAAACCTTAATAAGAGATATTGCAATGTTAATATACACAATGTTATGTAAACAAGTGACCAACCTGTTAGACGAGTTATAATACATAGTGATACAATTTATTTTGACAAGAAAGAGTCTACAAACTAAATAAGGACATTTTGACAAGTGGTGTTCATTATAATATGGAAAATACATATTAACAATCTCAAATGTCTTAAAACTATAGTCTAAACATGTAACATAGTCACTGATTGGTCAATTTTCAGACAGTATTCAAAACCAACCAATCAGAGACTTCGTCTCAAATTCCAGATTGGCTTTTATGCGGAACTTGAATTTTAACATAAAAATAATTTTGTAAAACACAATTTGCTCCTAAATCATGCTGTTTCAAGAAAATATAATTCATGAAAAAATATGACAAACAAATTAATACAAAACATATTTAGTCGGAGAAGCAATTAACTGACTTCAGATCACAAACAAGTTAAAGACTTAAAAGGTTGAAACAATCCAAATAAATCACAGTAAAATATTATCAAATAACAATAACAATGATTTGTGAAATAAAAAAACCCAGCAAGTTAGCACAATACAATAGAAGACAATAATATTATACATGTATATAAAAGTATATACAGGCCTCATTTATCGTTAGGACCGACATCAAATGCAGGCCAGCTTTAAGAATGGACATGTCTTAAAATATAGGCCAAGGTTTCTGGAATGAATAATCACGTTTCTATCATGATTCACGGTTACAATTGATCCTGATGCACCGCTTCTCAGTAAAAATCCATCAGAGAATCATATTATTTTCATATCGCTATGACAGAACTGAAAAACTGATATAACTCTCGGACGGAACGCAGATGTCATGTATCCTCAGATGGAACTGAGAAGGATTAACTTGCAGAATTTAAAACAAAAACAAAATGAAAAAAAAATGAACAAAAAAATAAATCACTACTGTATAGCCTGTATTAAAATATATTAATACAGGCTCTACAATAGTGAATTTTTGTTTTCGATTTTTTAATTTTTTTTTAAATTCTGCAAGTTCCTGTGATCAGGATTAATACCTTGCGATTTAGGCTTTAGCTGTCAATTGTCTACAGTAGTCTTATTTCAGACAACGGAATAAAGAACAGATCTAAGAATATCTGTTTGACTTCTATGTTGTCCATCGTTCTCAGTGTATGTTCAACGTTTATTTATGACAAAAATATCAATGTTTGAGGTAGCTAACATTAATGCTACATACATATTAACCTGTATGCTATTTGTATATATTTCATAAAGGCGACTTAATTAGACATTAAATTAATAGGTGAATTGTTTTTCGTATCCCAACCTAGTTACATGTATATACGTACATAATATATTATATAATGGAGTTTCAGTTGATATGAAAGTCATTGTCTCATACAGTCACACTCATGTGGAAGAATTCTCCTCAAGCGGTTAATCGATAGCGCTCATTGTTTCTATATACATTGTAGAAATAAGAAGGGACAATATAGTTTTTTCTTAATAACGAAACAACTAGATAAGCAAACTCTTAGGTGCAAAAAGATCTGTAATCTTTAATGTCTTACACAATAGGTGATATTAATTACATGCATTTTAATAAATATCTAGATCGCCTGTTTTGAAGATATTTTACACCACTTTGCTAGTGAGTTGTTTCTTCTTTGTCTATATACAATATGAGCGTATGACCAAACATGGGTATCTTTAACCTGGATTTTAAATAAATTAACTCAAAGTGAACGCTTAGGTTCAAATGGATCTTTACAGATATTAAAATTACCCTTTAAATGATATATATTTCGTTATTTTAAGATAAAATTAAGATCGCCTGTTGTAAGGTTCTTTTTGACTAAAATTTGCAATTTTTGTCATTCTTAACAGTTGTTGTTGTTGTAGTAGCTTGACAGACGATCGCTCTATCGCGTGTATATATCGGTTATCGCCTGTTTCATAATGTTACTGTTTTATAACAACAACAAAAAGTAATAAACTTTATTTAAGTGTTGGGGTGTATCAATATGAGCAGTTGTATTTTTCACTTTGATTTATGTACAAAATTAAACAATTTTCTAAGCAAAAGGAAATTATATACGTGTAGTAAACGAATGGAAATACTTGCATCAAACCCAACTGATACTATAAATAATCATTTTTATGATTTAATCAGTAGAAAAATGATGAACGTCTAATGCGTGAATACAGAACCATCAAAAGTGGCCAAAAAAGGCATCATTCGTCAAAAATGTAAAACAAAATATGAATCATATCAATTAGGAAACAGTTACTTAATATCCCAAATTTACTCTTTTATTGAAATTCCTCAATAATTATTTTAATTATTAAATTGTGTATGACAATAACCTACTAGCTAGTAATTTCTAAAAGAACAAAACCTAATTTTAATATTTGTTACAACGTGGCAACATCACACTTAAGAACTTCAAAAAATCTAACAATTGATAATTTTTATATATTAATAAATTTTTTTTATATAATTTATACATGTATATTTAATTTCTTTTAAACACATAATCTATATAACTTAGGTAACTAACAGTTTCAGCGACCAATGTAGGTTTATTACCCCCATAAAACTGACACGCGCTAAACAAACACCGGATTAAACAATCACTTTTATCGAATATGTAACGCGTGGCTACAGATGGTTGTTTTATTATCATAAATCATCGATTTTAATCTCTTTATTTTGTATTTATTTGTCATATAAGCATTGTATTATGCTTGATGCCAAAAAAATTTCCGTTATATATATATATTTTTATATTACAATTAATCAGGTACTGGGGGTTATATATTGAAAAAAAACTTAATAACTGAAACACAGTTTAAAATGACTAGTATTTCATCTTGCTAGAGTTAGATATATATACATATTTTTTTAGATTTATGCTATTTGCGCATTATCACAAGTTACATGTATACATATAAATGAAGGGGTTGATATGATATTTTAAGTGTGCATAAGTGAAATATTTCCAAATTTCGATTTCTAAGCTCAGTCTCTTTGTGTTATTTGCGTAAATATTGATGCAATGTAATTCATGGGATGTTAAATATGAGTTACGTTAAATGTCTCTTATAATTCAATAAAATATTTTGTATAATAATGGAAGGACAGATGATCATATTTATACGTATCATAAAGTTTATTAGCATAGAACACTAAACTATAAACACCGTTATTCATCTCGGTTATTTGTTATAAGCATTGTATTATGCTTTATGCAAAATTAACTTGCGTATTCGTGTTCGTTTTTATAACGCCTGTCTGCACTTAAACCTGTCAACATCAAACACCAATATACGTAATCGATAATCGACAATGGAAGTAAAGCGTGACAAAAGACACACTGTAGTATTAGCGTCCCTTGATTATTGATTTTTCAATCGATACCCGCTTGAGGAGAATTCTTCAGTATGTATAATAACAATAATGAATTCATAAATTAATAAAAAATCAAAATAACAATAAGTCTTTGTTTGTTTCAACGGTATCCTGACGGATTTTAGGCCTAATGATAATAACAATAACAATAATTTTTAAAACTCGGACAAACAATAATATCAAAACCAAACAAATGTGATTCGATGAACCAAATATAGTCATAATGGGTAAAATCTGAAACATTACATGCATTATGTTAGGCATTCTTTATGTTGTATGTATACGAGCATTTAATCACACTTCAGCCCTGCGTTCAAGGAAAAATCACGTGACGCACGTTTCGTACCTGGTACGTACCAGGTATGAAACGTTTCGTAACGTTTGCGTACCAGGTACGAAGCGTTTTGTACCTGTCACAAAACGTACGTCACGTGATTTTTCCTTGAACGCAAGGCAGATCAAGTATGAAAGACATAAACAAGTCTTGTCATTCTGCACATTAACTGACAGACAGCATCAATTTGTGTCTACATGCTTCACTTATCCAGCAGTTATTTGATAGGTTGGGAATCTCAGAATTGTGCTAAGGCCACGATTGTTTTAATTTTAGTTTGACAAGAATTGTTTTGAAAATCATGTTTTAGAAGCAAAGGTAACTGTATCATTGATAAGAGTAAAAAAATGTTTCTTTTCATAAAATTTTATATATTTTTTCCCTCTTTGTTACTCTACTGTCATTGATAAAGAGTAAATTAAAAATATTGTCTTTTTAATAACATCACTCTACTGTCATTGATAAAGAGTAAATAAAAAATATTGTCTTTTTAATAACATCACTCTACTGTCATTGATAAAGAGTAAATAAAAAATATTGTCTTTTTAATAAAATTTCATAATATTTTTACTCTTTATCAATTGAACATCATCTCAAGGAGTAATGTTAATTAACCTGTGGTTAGAAGCAGGAAACAGAACAATAAAAAGTAGGGGTGGGCCGATGCATCGAAATATCGATGCATGCGATACCGAGTGTCCCGATAGTACGGATCGATAGTAAAAGTCTCGTTCCAATAACTATCGCCGATAGTTAGCTCAACTATTGACAGTTACGATAGTTTCCTTTTTATAAATACAGTTTAAAATTTGAAACAACTTCCGTTTTCGTTAAAAAATTTATAGTAAATAACTACATGCATCAAAACAGCCACAATGGACCAATATCGCAATAATTTAATAAATCTATTTCTGTCAAATTCATTTTAAATAATTTCCACAAATACATGTAGTAGATTTGTATGTTGTACAACAAAGTGATATCTTACACAGTGCAAATTTGCATTTACAAGTTAATCTCTGGTTTTCAAATCTTGGCAATAAATATTGCAATAGTATCGCAATAGTCTCCAGCAATACAATAGTATCGCAAAAGTACTTTTAGCAATAGCAATAGTATTGCAATAGTCAAAATTGGACTCAATAGTCACCCCTAATAAAGAGACCCTTCTGGTCACTGACATACAATGGCAGGGGGCAACCTATTAGGACCCTTTGTCTCTCTTGTCATTCTCTCTTCTCTGTCGACAGCAGAATTTTCAAAAAAATCCATTAACCTAAATATACAATAACTGTGGCCTTAACTACTGATCGACTGTAGACTAAAACACATTACATGAATGTTTGTAGATTTCCTTACTTGACAACGTGGAGTCTATTGATCACCAAGATCCGGAAGGTCGGAAAGTTTTTATCATAAGCGCAGTTGATAAATCTACAATACAGACTATTGTTCATTCATAAAATGTCAAACAACTCCATCTCCTGCAAATAAATCCTAGGGCACCAGACACATATAACTACACAAACACAGACTATTGCATTCTGGGACAGAATCTGTCTATAACTTCAATCCATCTTACAATCATATAATAAATTCAGTAGCCAATTCAGTTGATTATTGTTGACGTGAGTTTGCCTAACATACCCAGATAATTATATCTCTGAACAGAGCAACATTGATTGTGCATTATATATAAATATAGCAGAAAATCAGATTTGGACATTACACATCGTCCATTACACATATCACATACATTAATTTGTTCATAAACGTAATTTCTTCCCGGCAAGCGCCATTGCAAGTAGAGCAGTTCCTCAGAACATTGCACGGCGGCCAACACTTTGTCCCTTGTCCTCAACACATTGCATGGCGGCGAACAATTTGTCCCTCGTCCTCAACAAATAGTCTGATGGCCAACACTTTCTCCCTCATCCTCAACAAATTGCCTGGCGGCCAACACTTTGTCCCTCGTCCTCAACAAAGCACCTGGTGGACAACACTTTCTCCCTCGTCCTAAGCACATCGCCTGGTGGACAACACTTTCTCCCTCATCCTAAACACATCGCCTGGCGGCCAACACTTTGTCCCTCGTCCTCAACAAATCACCTGGTGGACAACACTTTCTCCCTCGTCCTAAACACATCGCCTGGTGGACAACACTTTCTCCCTCATCCTAAACACATCGCCTGGTGGACAACACGTTGTCCCTCGTCCTCAACACATCGCCTGGTGCCGAGCACATTATCCTATCCTGTTGCTTCATAAACACCTGCATTTTACATGTTAATGTTAATAATATAATTGAAATAATTCATCTGGCTCATTACTCCATCCCCAACACATGGTATGGTTGCAAACATTGTCCCCAGTGGTATTGCTTCATGAACACATGAAATGCCAACACTGTACTGACCACAACACATGACATGGTAGCATCACCACACTGTCCTGTCCACAACACATGCCATAGTAACATCAACACACTGTCCTGGCCTGTCCTCAACACATGACAGGCTGGTGTCAACACACTGTCCTATCCTCAACACATGAAATAGTGGTGTCAACACACTGTCCTGTCCCGACACATGACATAGCGGCATCAACACACTGTCCTGTCCTCAACACATGACATGCTGGTGTCAACAAACTGTCCTGCTCCGACACATGACATAGTGGGGGAAAAACACTGTTCCACCCTCAACAGATGACATGGTGGTGTCAACACACTGTCCTGTCCACAACACATGGCATAGTGGTGTCTACACACTGTCCTGTTCACAACACATGGCATGGTGGTGTCAACACACTGTCCTGTCCACAACACATAACATGGTGATGTCAACACACTGTCCTGTTCACAACACATGACATGGTGGTGTCAACACACTGTCCTGTGCACAACACATGGCGTAGTGGTGTCAACACACTGTCCTGTGCACAACACATGGCGTAGTGGTGTCAACACACTGTCCTGTCCACAACACATGACATGGTGGTGAAGAACACATAATCCTGCCCTAAGCTTTATAGACATATTGCCCATGCAATGTCCATATCATGTCATAATATCAATATGTA
Organism: Spisula solida; assembly: GCA_947247005.1. NCBI lineage: Eukaryota > Metazoa > Mollusca > Bivalvia > Venerida > Mactridae > Spisula > Spisula solida. The sequence continues at coordinate 37,810,729 of OX365959.1, read as the reverse complement.
TATATATATATTATTTCGGTCATTTTGTCATCCAGAAACCATGACACTTTGTCCCACACTAGATACCGTGCATACCAGATCTCCTGCATTTCAATCACCAATCTCATGAAAAGACGTATGCAAAACATGGCATGTGCGGGGTACTGTATATCTAACTTTGGTTCAGTTGAAATCATTGTTTTTGATCACTGATTGAACTGACTGATGAATTCACAGGTGATGGATCATGATTGTCAACTGATATCAGCACATGATTGATTGAATGATTGATTGAATGATTGACTTAGTGATCGACAAGCTGATTGATTGATTGACTGATTGATTGACTGATTGATTGATTGATTGATTGATTGACTGATGATTAGCAACACCATTGATAGACCTCAAATTGTCCAGATGATGAATGTGATTTACTACATGATTGATTGATCAATCAGTTGATTTATTGACTAATTGATCGATTATTGATTGATGGACTGACGATCGTTTTCATCTGTCATCGGCTTCGGACAAATCTTCTGACAGATCTATACTTTGTTCTGATGCATAATCATCCCCCTGAAAGAATACAAACATGTAATGTTAACATCAACAGGGCAACACACCCCCCTGTAGGTATACACACATGTAATGTTAACATCAACAGGGCAACACATCCCCCTGAAGGTATACAAACATGTAATGTAAACATCAACAGGGCAACACATCCCCCTGAAGGTATACAAACATGTAATGTTAACATCTACAGGGCAACACATCCCCCTGAAGGTATACAAACATGTAATGTTAACATCAACAGGGCAACACATCCCCCTGAAGGTATACACACATGTAATGTTAACATCAACAGGGCAACACATCCCCCTGAAGGTATACAAACATGTAATGTTAACATCAACAGGGCAACACATCCCCCTGAAGGTATACAAACATGTAATGTTAACATCAACAGGGCAACACATCCCCCTGAAGGTATACAAGCATGTAATGTTAACATCTACAGGGCAACACATCCCCCTGAAGGTATACAAACATGTAATGTTAACATCAACAGGGCAACACATCCCCCTGAAGGTATACACACATGTAATGTTAACATCTACAGGGCAACACCCCCCTGAAGGTATACAAACATGTAATGTTAACATCAACAGAGCAACACATCCCCCTGTAGGTATACAAACATGTAATGTTAACATCAACAGGGCAACACATCCCCCTGAAGGTATACAAACATGTAATGTTAACATCAACAGAGCAACACATCCCCCTGTAGGTATACAAACATGTAATGTTAACATCAACAGGGCAACACATCCCCCTGAAGGTATACAAACATGTAATGTTAACATCAACAGGGCAACACATCCCCCTGAAGGTATACAAGCATGTAATGTTAACATCAACAGGACAACACACCCCCCTGAAGGTATACAAGCATGTAATGTTAACATCAACAGGGCAACACATCCCCCTGAAGGTATACAAACATGTAATGTTAACATCAACAGGGCAACACATCCCCCTGAAGGTATACAAACATGTAATGTTAACATCAACAGGGCAACACATCCCCCTGAAGGTATACAAACATGTAATGTTAACATCAACAGGGCAACACATCCCCCTGAAGGTATACAAGCATGTAATGTTAACATCTACAGGGCAACAATTTGAACCTTTTTTTAAATTCTATATGCAATATTTATCCTCGCCACCGGAAATCCATATAGGCAAGGCCCCCAGAAGAGGTTAGTCACTTTATATTTTGGGGGATGATAGTGCATGGTACAGAAGATGCTCCAGTTCCAGAAGCATCCCTGGTTCTTTTACGTGCCTGATATAAGGCATCATACACGGGACCTTGGTTCTAAAGTCTCGTCCAAAAGACTGTTAGTAATTTTAGTCATGTTAAGTGGGAAAACTGAAAAGCATTTTTCTGTTTTTGATCAGACTGGAGTAGGGATCGAACCCACAACCTTCGGATCAGTAGACAGTAGCCCTTACCACTAGACCACTTGTCCACCTGTAGGATTTGAACCTATAAATTGCATAGACCCATACTGTAAAACAATTAATATTTGTGGGGGATTTAATTTCCAGGGTGACCTCAACCCTGAAATTAAATCCCCAATGAATAATTATACCAATGAATATGACAAGTTTACAGTGGCTGCCATAATTGCTTTAAAGTTTTGCGAAGTTTACTTGCAATTATACAAAATGTATCAACATGTAATAAAACAATTGCTATACCTGTCTAATTTTTTGAATGATTTCTGATAATCTGCGTGAATGACTTTAGTAATTTATAAAACCAATTTTGCAACAGTAGACCAAACCGATTTATGTTTGTATACACATCTCACTATAATGGGTGCAATATAACTAGACATTAGATTTGAGTTTGAATTCTTGGTTCAATAACAATTTACAGCCACATTAGACCTTAAAGTCACATAATATCTCCCAAAACTGTTTTCCCGACCATGCAGTAAATATACTAATTACAAAGATTTAGGATGTTTTTCACAAATGACCTATAATTAACGACATAATATCAGCTATATCTGTCGAAATAGTATGCCAAAAATCACATTTAGTAAAATGTATGGATGACAAAATACTAATTTTGCAAGAGTTGCTCCCCTTAGACTTTAAATTATGCATTTTTTGTTTACATATTGTTATTTTGTTTACAAACTTGTTTCGTTTTCTTCAATCTTATGGTGTTTTCCACCTTTGGGACTCAACTAAAGTGCTGAAAAACGCATCATTTTGCAGATAGGTTGCCAAGTTATTGCTTTTTGAAAATAGCCATTTAAGGCATAATCATTAGACTTTAAACGGCTATTTTTAAAAAGCAATAACTTGGTTACCTATTTGAAGAGCCATGGATTTTGAGCACTTTAGTTGCGTCCCAAAGCTGTAAAACACAATGAAATGGAAGAAAATGAAATACAACATCCAGTTGGTTTGTTTACAAAATAATGAATTGTAAACAACAAATGCACAATTTATAATCAAAGGGAAGCAACTCTTGCAAAATTAGTATTTTGTCATCCATACATTTTAGTTAAGTGATTTTTTGGCATACTATTTCGACATATACATTTAACATTCTGTTGTCCATTATTGGTCATTTGTGAAAAACATCCTAATTCTTTGTAATTAGTATATGTACTGGATGATCGGAAAAAGGTTTTGGGAGAGATAATGTGACTTTAAATAAACTTGAATCACAGACAACTTCATACTCAGAAAGTTTCAAATCTTCAAGATTATATCATGTTCAGCATTACAGATTGATCAAAATGCCAAACAAACATGTCCATAATGAGAGTTCTTGGCTGCCGATATTGTAAAACACAAATAACAAATATGCATGTAACCATAGCAACGTAATGCAGACGGATATTTCCTTCAATAATCGTTGCCATAAAATACAGCAGTCAATAAAGCACTGCAGTCAATAAAGTACTGCACTCGATTATTACATTCTCAAAATTAGCCTAGAATTGTATTATAGTTTGCATTAAAAGTTTAAAACAGGCAAAACAATATTATAGAAAATGTGTTTTTTCTGTTGACTGTTATTTCCATATTTAACACAGGGGTGTCATTAAATGACAATTTATTCAGCAAATCCTCTAAATGACCATACAATCTCATTAAAATCAGACCCTTATGCACCAGTCAATATTATGCCTGCCCATGGCGGCGGCGGGGATACAGGGGGAATTAGAAAGACAAATCTTCCCGACAGGCGGGAATTAGATGACCTTATCAACTCCAGAGTCCACGGGAATTTCTACTACGCAAAAGACGACAGTGATACTTTTATTCGTATTTTTATTAAATTACCCAGATGAAAAAGTGTGCCCCACGGTGGGGATTTAGACAGTAAGCACTGTCTCCAGGGGTGGGAATTTAGACATAAAAAAATTTGAAAATGTCTATTTCCCCCTGGGTCGCCCGCCGCTTCCCTGAGCGGGCAAAATATTGACAGGTGCATTATTACACTTCAGTATCTTACGCTGATATAAGATCAGACGAGACTCCGTATGGGGTCATGTTGATGTGAACTTTAGGTCAACCGATCAAATCGCTTCTTTCACAAATCTGAAAGTGCGATGAATGTCTGCTGAGGGTATACCTGACGTCATTGTGTGCCAGGGAGGTCATTTGAATATGACCTCTTACGGAGTTTAGTCAGATCTCTAACAGTGTAAAGGAATGGAGACAATGTTAGTTTCTTGCTTAAGGCCATAGTTCTTTGGATTTTCGTTACTCGGTCCCTCCTGCCCAATTTTTTGACGTTTTCAACAATTTTCTTTTTGAAAAACTGGGAAAAAACAAAAATGCATACAATTTTTTGATGATAAATGTACCAGCATTGTTTTATTATTTCATTATTTTGTTAATAATACATTGTATTATATTAGTGTTTCAGTGCAGTGCACTAACTGTTTTCTTGAAAACTAACATTGTTGTTGAGGTTGATTGCTTTGAATCGGACTGTCATTGACTATTCTACCACCAACAGCTCGTGGAACCACATTTCGGGAGTTTTTTTAAAAAAAAAAAAAATTCCCTCCTCCTGTGGACATTTTGCTAAAAAATGTCCGAGTAACAAAAAATTAAAAACTCTGGCCTAAATGCGATTGATCACCATGTAGACGTTCAATATAGTATGTCTAGCCAAAATTTGATTCTTTTTACAAGTCTTAGAGCAAATCCCTCGATTATCATGGTAAACTAGAATATGTAACTACAAATGTATTAGTCTTCATCATTCTAGGGGCCAATCCCAAGATGGCCCCTATCAAACCTTTGAATAGGAAGAATAAATTGGGCAACCCGGCCCTTCAAAAGGGGATATATCCTTCTAAGTTGTATCAATAGTATTTGCTGATATTATATTTATATAATTGGATTACCAGTGACCAGTTCATGCTGAATTGACCAGTCAGTCACCAGTGGACTTACAGTTGACCAATAATTGGGTTATACATAATTTACAGGTAACCTGTTAAGAACCCTGACATGGCTACAGTTTTGAAAGAATTGTTTGAGACATATTTAACATATTTTCTAAATTAATTTCAATGAAAACATAGTACAAATGTAAATAGAAACGAACAATTACTACCCGAGTAACATACACTGCCCACCAAAAATAAGCATACAGATGTTATTTGCCCACTAACTTGCCTTTATCAAAACTATTCGCAGAACAGTAAAGCAACAATATATTTGAAGAAACTTAATATTTTTGTTTATTAAATGGAAAGGCCATACATAAATTGGTACTCTATGTGCAAAATCTAAAGTTTCTTTGTCCCTCTTGAGTGGTAACTTTGTCACAAAAAATGGAAAATTCAGCCTTTTTGATCACATGGTTATTTTAGTTCCGAACATCTTCATTTTTATTTCTATCTCTATTGTGACTCATTTAGTAACTGTAGTTTCAGAAACTAGTATAATTATGACCGTCTGATAAACAGATATTGAATAATTTAACCAAGTTTAATTTTGCAACAATCATTTACTGTATACATATTTTTGGTGGAACGTGTAGGTTTCACAGGGTAATGGAAAAATCGGTCAAACTGCTGAAAAAGATCTTACATTTCAAGGAAAGCAAATACTTTTCCGATTATAGCGGGCGTTCATTTTATAGAAATCGATGAAGATATAAAACACTTATTGCTATATTTGTGTTCCAATGTTTACGAATTTCTACTTGTAACTGTAGCCAAAAACCACGTGGTATTGCTACCCTGAGTAACATATAAGCCATATAACAACAAACAAACCTGTTCAATCTTCTCATCTAACATCTTAAAGAAAGCTATTTGACTACTGGTCACTTTTATATTTGATCTTCCAGCAAACGCTTTGGCATCATTTTTACCAGGCACTGCTAACTGATCCTGAAAGCACAAAAAGAGGTGTGTCACCAAGATCCAATCATTATCTTAAGGTGTGCCTCTGAGATCCAATCAAAACAAGAGGTGTGTCACCGAGTATCTAATCATTGGGTTAAAGGCTTGCTTCTGAGATCCAATCAAAACAAGAGTTGTGTCACCAAGATCCAATCATTATCTTAAGGCTTGCTACGAGGTCCAATCAAAACAAGAGGTGTGTCACCAAGATCCAATCATTATCTTAAGGCTTGCTTCTGAGGTCCAATCAAGACAAGAGGTTACCAAGTTTTATAAACCTCGTTTGGAAACTGTTTGAGTAATGTCAGGATACAGATTTTTTGATGGACCGACAGAGGGCAAACCTTAGAATATATTCCTCTCCGGTTAGAAACCAGTTGGGGACTAATTTCAACCGGAGGAGACTAATAAAGGTTCAAGGAATCAAAATCAACAGAAGCTAGGTGTGCTAATCAAATAACTTACTTTGGTGCCAAAATAAAGGAGCTAGAACATTGTATATCTGTACCTGAGTATCAATTTAACAACTTTTGTATATTGCAGCTTGATACCAAACTCAAAAGCGCCCATTTTCAAGCAGATCTATGCCATGGTAACACTTTACAAAAAGGTGTGTATATGTATGTGTATGTGTGTAATTATTAAAACCTTTCGGTTAAAAATAACCCATTAAAGTACAGGCACTTATTTCCTATGGGGTTCTGTGTTTTGCGTGTTTTGCTGAAGGAACAGCAAGTAGAAGAGACAGTGGTGTGATACGAGGAATTCGGGCGGGATAACCTGGCTCTTTCTGAACAGATTAATTGGTTCTTTAACGTGCCCGGTGCACATGTATAGCACCAAACACCCCAGGCTATCTCTTGGTTACCAACCAGTTGATCTCCAGTTTGGTGGGAATTAAACACAGAGAAGCATTTCTGAAATTTCCAGTGCCCGGTCGGGTTTCAAACCTGAGACCTCTGGATTGGTTGTCGAGGGCATTAACCACTCGGTCATTTTGCCACCCACTCTGAAGCGAGGTGAATCATTTGATGACATTGTAATAATAATAATAAAAATAATAATAAAAAAGACTTTATTTAAAGAGGCAACACAGTTGTGTATACCCAGTCTTCCCTGTGAGCCTCATTAACACATTTACATAATATGTACAGTAATAACAGAAGATAACAATTAACAATAACAACAATAACAAAACAAAATTATGACTTGGCTGAAAACAGATTTAGTTTAAAATGTACTGTTATGCATATATAAGGAATAGATACAGTAAGTCATTGACACAACCGGTTGGAGCTAAGACCAGGATCTACATGATCTTTCAAATGAAAGAAGTGGTTTGTTGACCACCAGAGAACCACCACTTTAGATATTTGCTTTTGAATGTGTTAACACTTTCAGATACTTTTATATATCATATGGAAGTGAGTTCCACAATTTAGCACCCGAGTATGCCAATGATTTTCTGAAAAACTCAAGTCTCGGTTTCGGTACAGAAAGAAGTCTTTGTTCAAATGATCTCAATGACCTGTTGTCGCTATATGTGAATAGCTGCTCCATATAATTTGGGAAAAGGTTATTGAGTGATTGTAAGGTATAAATACAACAACAGAAACAACACAAAACATGTCTTTTTCCCTTCTGTTGACAGGTGGCTTACCTTCAGGAAAATTCTTTAAAATCATGCAATTTTCCCCTAAAATCCAATTTGCATGAAGTTTTTTCTCCCCTTTTGCAAAATTTATGACTAATTTTCCCCCAAAATCAAAGAAAAGGCCCCTTCCACTACTCTTGAAAAAATACGGTGTACATGTATAAACGAGTCAACTTCCGTTTATCGCAATAAGGAGTACACGTTGAATTGTATAGTCTTGCAATAAGTCGTAAAGTGATAGGAAACCACCGGATATTTCAATCACAATAAGTCATACAAGTTGAATGATACAGTATCCCAACAAGTCATACAGCGATTTGGTTTATACGCGGTGAAAAAGCCATGCAAACATACCATTGGTTGGGAATCTGTGGCAGGCTTAGATGTAGTATGATCGGCTATATCTAGATGTAGACCAGACTGCCGGGTGGGTGAACCGTTAGTGCTGGGAGGTGGTGGCGGTTTCAATGAGTTGATAATTGACTTGACTGGTGAAAGTTTGAGGTTGGCAGATTTTGTCGCGTTGGTAGATCCCGGAGCCTTGTTCTCCTTCTTCTCACCTGAAAATAGACCAACCATGTACAATGGGTAATTAAGATTATATAGAGGATATTTTAAAGCCCGGCGCCGTAGATATTACATTTCTTATTCTGAACGATACTCACCAGGAACCAGCTTTGAAAACAGTGAAAATAACAAAATGATAATTTCATTGTTTTTTTCACTGTTATTTTTACTGATATAATCCATTGAAAGTAAATAATAGATATTGTGTTTTAATATATTATATAAGTACTTTAGTGGTACAAATTTGTAATATTCTCTCAATATGAAAACAAAGGCAAGAAATCAACTGTTAAATTAGAAAATAATGGAAGGTTCAAGGACCAGGCCCCGATCTCTCGAAGCATCTAATGAGAAATCTCAACTTAAATTGAGATTTTGCTCAATTTAGAGTCTGAATTTAAGATAAATATGAAGCTCAAGCGCACGAAACTGTACTGTAATCAACTCAGAATAATGTTTTTGTTTTGTTTTACTAATTTAGAGTGCAATTTCGCATCGAAACTATCTCAAACAATAGGTGACACAATTTGAGTTGAGATTAGCCTCAGATTGAGATCGAGAGATCGGGGCAAGGTTAATTTGTGTGAGTTATATTATCCTAATAACTCCATTAATAATGAAAGTGCACGTGGTTGGCAAAACTTTATTTAAGTTTATGACAATGGAGGGGAATACGGATGAAATATAACATACCGTAAAGATCCTAATAAATGCCCATCCCCTAATAAATGCCTCTCCCCTAATAAACGCCTCTCCCCTAATAAATACCCCTCCCCTAATAAACGCCTCTCCCCTAATAAATACCCCTACTCTAATAAACGCTCCTCCCCTAATAAACGCCCCTCCTCTAATAAACGCCCCTCCCCTAATATAACGCCCCTCCCCTAATAAATGCCCCTTCCCTAATAAAATCCCCTCCCCTAATAAAATCCCCTCCCCTAATAAATACCTCTCCCCTAATAAACGCCCCTCCACTAATAAATGCACCTCCCCTAATAAACGCCCCTCTCCTAATAAACGCCCCTCCCCTAATAAATGCCCCTCCCCTAATAAACGCCCCTCCCCTAATAAAAGTTTTTACAACTCATATTAATCACTCTCGACACCTCATTCCTGATGTTATCCATCAACACGAGGGTATGAGGGAAGAAAAGCCAGTTTCCCTTTTATGCTGAGCGTCTAGCAAGGGAATTTCTAGTACCATTTTTATTTCGTCTTTGGTATGACGCGGCCAGGGATCGAACCCGAGACCTCCCGCACTCGAAGCGAACGCTCAACCACTAGGCTATCCAGCTTTCTTTTTAGCTAAGACAAAGACAAAGGTTAATCCAAATCCATCTTATATAATCCAGTATTTTAATGGGAAAAACACTTATCTTAATACAGGCTCCCCTTTCAGAGAATGTAAAGCTCCGGGGACATTTATTAGGAATTTTACGGTAAATGTAATAAATACACTATGTCCAACATAAATATAATAAATACTCGATGTCCGACATAAATATATATAATATATACACGATGTCTGACATACATTTTCAAGGCATGTACATTAATTGTATCTATGATGTTAAATGCCCCCAGCTGACACGTGTACCTACGTGTAACTACGTCTAATAATGGGTACAAAATGATTTAAAAGTAGTTCTACAATAAATTATAATATAACTTACTGGGTCAAGCTTCGTAATGCGAATATAGCACAGAGAAACTGACATGATTCTGAACTTTATGCATGAATATTACAAGGTCCTTGCGTTGATTATATAAATTTCCGCGAGCAAATCGTGCAATATTGGTCCTTTAGATTTGTGTAGGTATTGTACCTCGAGCTTCTTCGTAATACAGTCCCTGCTTATGAAAACATACAACCGGGATTATAAATATAGATGAGATATCAGCTGTTAAATTATGCTAATAGAAGGTCGATGATCGTGTTAATTTCTCTGGATGATACTAATTCCTAAGTTATTGCACAGATCTAATAACGAGTGCATATCAACAAAAAGAATTTAAATTTAAAAATGTACTTATAAAATGTTAATGAAACCAGCGTATAAACACTCCTAGACAGTGCTCTTGTTAAGTGGTAATTAATCATCCCAAAGATAAATGAACTTATAAAAGTTTCCATATTTTGGGCTCGGACAGACTGATTAAATGCAGGAAGCTGCAATCATGATGCTTCTCTTCAACAAGTTTAGCGAGTGTTTATACGCTGGTTTCATTAACATTTTATAAGTACATTTTTAAATTTAAATTCTTTTTGTTGATATGCACTCGTTATTAAAATCTACATAGTTATTCACCAGCATGATGAGGGTCCATACTGACAAGACTGGTAACCCTGTGACCTATATTTATGAGTTATCTGCCCTTGTTATTCTTAGAATTTTCACTCACAGATGAGCAAGGATACTTCAAGGGAAAGTCGAGTGTCCAGCACTCCTAGACAGTGCTCTTGTTAAGTGGTAATTAATCATCCCAAAGATAAATGAACTTATGAAAGTTTCCATATTTTGGGCTCGGACAGACTGATTAAATGCAGGAAGCTGCAATCATGATGCTTCTCTTCAACAAGTTCTGTCCGAGCCCAAAATATGGAAACTTTCATAGTCGTTGAGAAAATGGCTCTGACAATAAACTTAACCAACGCACATGCAGCTGATCCTGTCACTACAATAGCTAATACACTGCCCTCCAAAAATAAGTATACAGATGTTATTTGCCCACTTACTTGCCTGTAATAACACTATTTGCAGAACAGTGAAGTAACAATATATTTGAAGAAAAGGAATATTTTTGTTTATTAAAAGAAAAGGCCATACATTAATTGGTACCCTAGGTGCAAAATCTAAAGTTTCTTTGTCCCGCGTGAATGGTAACTTTGTCACAAAAAGATGGGAAATTCAGCCTTTTTGATCACATGATTATTTTAGTTCCAAACATCTTCATCTTTATTTCTATCTTTATTTTGACTCATTTAGTAACTATAGTTTCATAAACTAGCATAACTGTGACCGTCTGATAAACAGATATTGAATAATTTAACCAAATTTAATTTTGCAACAATTATTTACTGTATACTTATCTTTGGTGGGCACTGTAAAATAATAATAACGACTTTATGGATTACATATTTGACAGTAATAATTATTTCAATTTTCAATATGATCACAGGAATTTGCATTTATAATGTGAAAAATAATATTTTTTTCGCTAGGCCTACTTTACTACTAAAATATATTTTAATAGTACAGTAGGCCTAGTGAAAAAAAATTTTTTTTTTCATATTATAAATGCAAGTTCCTGTGATATGATCCACTAATTGTGGGCTTGTCAGGGAGCGAACTTGACCTGACCTCAATCATCCTGCTGTATATTAGATCTAGTGGATACATGCTTTATCGCCATAAATTTTATCATACTTATGTTTAATGAGCTATTTTGAATGGACATAATTATTTAGGCATGGGTCAGCTTACTTAACTCAAGTCAATGATGAAGTAAAACTTGGTCAATTAATGAAAATGAATTCATTTATGACAGTAATAATAATAACATCACACATCTTTGACTGGACATACTTATTTAGGTCAGTCAGCTCACTTAAGCCTTGGTCCCACTGAGGAATTCCACATCGGCGATGTTCTCTAGGTTTCTTTCGATACCACCCGATTCATTACAATTCCTTCCGATATCACAAATTTCTCATGACTTCACCAAAGTGTCCCCTAGACTATGTCCGGAACATGTTCTCAATGTCCTGATAGCATATTAATTTCCACCAGGAGTTAATCGCCGAGGCAAAAAATGCTCAGTGGGACCTAGGCTTTAAGTCTGTAATCAAGTAGTAAAAGTTGGTCAATTATTATGTGTATGACCATTAATTATAATAAAATCACACAGCTGCATGGACCACATATATTTGTAAAACAACTACATTGCAATAGCTTAACATACATTAATTTGTACAATTCTTTGTGCTCCAACTCACACCTGGTAAAATACTTTGTAAATATATATAGTAACATCTATTTGATGAAAATAAAAACTTAAAAAATAATTATCCATAACAGATGTCTCCAATGGAGCCATATAACTGCCACCACTTAACTTTAAGATTTCATGAAAACTTTCGTAAAAATTATGGGATATTTCATGAAAAAATATCATTATCATGAAGACAGATACATTATCTTAACACGAAATTCTGCTTGTTAGTGCTTTGAACTGACACCACATAAAGATGATGCTTTCACGAAAAATAAATAAGTTTTTAATGAAAGCATAAACATGTTTCGCATAACGTAAAAATGTTTTGGTGAAAATAATCGACTTTCGTGAAAAGTTTCGCGAAACGTAAAAATGTCTTCGTGAAAATAATACACTTTCGTAAAAAGTAAGTTGGTTTCTTAAAAAAAAAAACAGGAATGTTGTGGCAGTTCAAAGCAGTAACTGGCAATTTTTCACGTTAAGATATTTATCTTGCATTCATAATATTTTTCTGTTTTCATGAAATCCCTCGTTAATTTCACGAAATATTTCATGAAAATTAATATTTATGTGGTGGCAGTTATATGGCTCCCTAGTCTCCATATTGATGGCAACATATTTTATTTGTTGACCCTTACAGTGCTGGTCTATTTATCATCACACAATCTGAAATACGTCACTGTAACATACAGAGACTGGTTTAGACAAAAGGGTACTGTTTTATCAAAGCACTTACGGAAATCTTAAACTCAATTACTATCAAATTTAAATTCTTCATAATTTGTTATCAATTATAAAGTGTGGTAAATGGAGCTGCAATACTAATAATGATGCATTTTTTTTTAATGAACTCCTACAAACCATATTCGTCGCCAATTTGGAGTTGTTAAAAAATTATAAAGGATTTAAATTTGAGCATAACTTTAAGATTTCCGTAAGTGCTTTGATAAAACAGAAGCCTGCTCTGGCCCCGATTCCACGAAAAAACTTAAGTTATTGCTCAGCTGAGACTGTTATTTTGAATTTATTATATGACTACAAGTATAGTCTTGTGATGTAGATTGCTACCAGAAACTGTGTATTTATGGCTAAATAATGATATAGTAGGTGCTTTTTGTATGTAATGCTCATGTAAATCCAACAGTAATGAATAATAAAGAACGTCATACTTGAGCCGGTTATAACAGACTTAAGTTTTTGATTTAGATGTTTATAACTGTAAAACACTATTTTCTGTAAAAATTGGACTTATTATGTATTGTTCTATTAAATAAGCATCTAACTGTGATGAAACAGTATATACAAGTATACATGAAAGTCATTTACCAACAAAATATGTTTTTAAAATAGCAGTCTCAGCTGAGCAATAACTTAAGTTTTTTCGTGGAATTGGGGCCTGGAATGGGAGGGCAACGGATCGAATCCCTGAAGGAGTTCTATTTGAGATCCCTGTATGTGCGAGTCTTATAACCTTCACCTAATTTGAAGATACAGTTCTTCATTTTTATAATAATATTATGCTAACAGTATTAAGTTGTTAATGCTTTTTTAAAAATAGTATTTTGGGATTATTTTAAAAGAATATCTATAATTTTTGTTAAAGGGGGATAATAAACTTAAAATACTGCTAAATATCAGTTTGATGTTTGTAAAAGCATGTTCATCCATGGTTAGATCATGATGACCATGCTTCGGTTTTTCTTAACATGGTCATCAATAATCATAGTGTATATTTAAGTCAACTTCCGGTTATCGCAATAAGTCATACACATTGAACTGTATAGTCCTCAATAAGTCATACAATGATCGTAAACCGCAGATGCTTTTCCTCGCAATAAGTCATACAAGTTGAATTGTATAGTCTCCTTATGATGCTTTTCCTCGCAATAAGTCATACAAGTTGAATTGTACAGTCTCCTTATAAGTCATACAGTATTGTCTCTATAATAATTACAAGCTCAATTCTGAGGCTTCACGCCTAAGATAAGGAAGAAAGAATCTGCCAGTACAGATCTAGCCCAGTCTATATTCACCAATCAGATTATTGATTATAACTTAATCTAGCGCTAACGTCAAGAAGTCACAAAATTATCCAATACATTTGATATCATACAATCTATCCTACCATACATCATGTTTTATCACATAACCCGCGGTCCAGCAGTGCCGTAAAGCCGTGCCGTAAATATCGTTCGGCACTCCCAGAGTGTGCAATAAATATGTAAATTAGGCTGACGCGACGTAAGCCAATCCATGCCTTGATTCGCTTATGACGTCAGGATAATACCAACGTCGCCATGACGTCACACTCATTGTACCGCTTAATTTTGTCTGAAACCTATGCAGCGTGCACCATCATTTTGAACGATAATGAGCGTTCTCTTAGGTTATGTGATAAATAGAATCTCACATTCGTGCTCATTACATACAAGTTTTATTAAACTCGTCGACAAAAACAACATGACACTCGACAAAGCCTCGTGTCATATTATTTTGTCCACTCGTTTAATAAAACTCGTATGTAATGAGCACTCATGCAAGATCCTCTATTTATAACATATCGTAATGCTAATGATGATGAAAAATGGGACATTTTTTTAGGAAAGCATCATTCAGTAAAAACAGACATTTGAATACAAAATCTATCATATTTGATATTGTATTTCTGTTCTATATATAATACCAGGGTTGGTATTCAATATTGATCTTATTTGACTTAAGGATAAGGACAACCAATCAGATCATACCATATTGAACTATTGATCAGTAACAGGGGATATGATTGGCTATCCTTATTCTCCAATTAAATAAGATCAATAAAACATCACTGATAAATCGTGCACATTTGATTAATCCACCTTTGAGGAATATACCAAATTTTCCCGCCTTTCACATTATCCTGGCCGCGCGTGACTCACACAATAACTTATGATATACATGTCATAAATAATTCAAAGATAGTATACATAATACAAATATGTGCATGTTTTTAATGTTAGGTTAACATGGATCACATAAATAAAGGTTAACAACAAAACTTACTGTACCAAATGTCATATGTACTATTATATCATCAATTAAAAACTAATTATCTACATATATATGAGGACATATCAGAAATTAATTAAGAACTCGCACATTGTGACTGTCATACATGGAAGCGCTATATGCTATTTATAATAATTAATGGAAAGGTTAAATAGCTGAGGTAAACATGTTTCGAGTCTTAAAACAAAGATCTAAAAATAAAAAGATTCGAAGGATATTGTACCAAATCTCACAATATCTCGCGGCAGTCTTCTGAAATCTCGCGAAATCTCATTTGTTTTTAATACCTTATATCTCCTGTTTTAATGTAAATATACAAAAACTAATAAGTTTTATTACAGGTATATATATATTCAGCTTTAAAATGATACCTCATTTAATGACAACAGTTAAAAAATAAAACAGGAGTTCGCAAAGTGCTAGAACTCCTATCATTTCAATGGAAATTCCAAGTTTATCAGAACATACCCGATTTGCTTCATTTATAAACATGTTTGACAACCAACAAACTGCAATGTCGTAACATTGTATGCAAAACTGTTGAATGCATTTAGGTATATCATACTGTGAAACTGTTTAACTGCGTATTATAACATTTGGAATGTACAGAATGTAGTATAACTATATTCTATCAAGGAAGATTAACATCACTGGTGCTGATAGCAAACATTAGATACAAACCTGGAATTATACGTCAGTGGTGATCAAGTTCCTGGACTATATTTGTGAACGAGAATGATACAAACCTGGTATAATACATCAATCAATTATACAAACTGCGAGAGTAAACAATTCAGCACATTGATCATTCATTTTGATCACCTGAGCCTTTTTTGAGGCCCAAACTGTTATGGAAGATTGCATTATTGTTAATATGTTATCCTCTTTAAATACTTTGCTTTGCTTTGTTTTGCTTTGTTTTGCTTTGCTATGCTTTTCTTTTCTTTGCTTTGCTTTGCTTTGCTATGATTTTCTTTGCTATGCTTTGCTATGCTTTGCTATGCTTTGCTATGCTTTGCTATGCTTTGCTATGCTTTGCTATGCTTTGCTATGCTTTGCTATGCTTTGCTATGCTTTGCTATGCTTTGCTATGCTTTGCTATGCTTTGCTATGCTTTGCTATGCTTTGCTATGCTTTGCTATGCTTTGCTATGCTTTGCTATGCTTTGCTATGCTTTGCTATGCTATGCTTTGCTATGCTTTGCTATGCTTTTCTTTTCTTTTCTTTACTTTACTCTACTTTACTTTACTTTACTTTACTTATGTATTGCATCAAAGACGTATAATTTACCAGAGAAAAAAATGACAATGGCAGAGAAATGGCAATGGCACGATTGTACTTTCATCTTGAGTTAAATTATAAACCCTATAATGAATAACCCAGTAACAACCAGTTTTGTTTATTAAAATAGTATTCAACTTGTATAACTTAATGCGAGCTAAAGCATCTGTGATTTCTGGTCACTGTATGACTTATTGGGAGACGATACAATTCAACTG
Source organism: Spisula solida (assembly GCA_947247005.1). Taxonomy (NCBI): domain Eukaryota; kingdom Metazoa; phylum Mollusca; class Bivalvia; order Venerida; family Mactridae; genus Spisula; species Spisula solida. The sequence goes on along the minus strand of OX365959.1, from coordinate 37,794,017 downwards.
TTATGACTTATTGTGAGCAAAAGAATCTGTGATTTCCGGTCACTGTTTGACTTATTGGGAGATTATACAATTCAACTTGTATGACTTAATACAAGCAAAAGTGTCTGATTTCTGGTCATTGTATGACTTATTGGGAGATTATACAATTCAACTTGTATGACTTAATGTAAGCAAAAGTGTCTGGTTTCTGGTCACTGTATGACTTATTGGGAGACTATACAATTCAACATGTATGACTTATTGCGATTACCATAAGTTGACTCATTTATACACTGTAATGATTAGGAGAAATAGGGCATTAAAAAGATGTTAAATTTATCATAAATATTTCGTCATTTTGCGAGGACAGGCTGTGAGAAAATTGCAACATTTTAAAACATGACAATCATGTAGTATAAACAGGAAGCATGTTAATGTGTTCTCACTTGTGTTATGATGCATTCAGAAACAATTGTAGCTTAAGTGCAATAATTCAAATGTTGCATTTTGTTGACATTATTTCTAATAACCACAAAACTTTTACTACAACCGCCTGCTCGATAGTCTAGTTGTAGAGCATCCACTTTGAGTGCAAGAGGTCCCGGGTTCGACCCAGGCCGCGTCATTATTAACCAAAGACGAAATAAAAATGGAGCCAGTATTTCCCTTGCTAGACGCTCAGCATTCTAAAGGGAATCTGGCTTCTTTTCTCTCATTATACCCTGGTATTGATGGATAACATTAGGAATGAGGTGTCGAGAGTGATTAATATAAGTTGGAAAAACTTGTTTCACAATCGACCAACAAAAAGTAAGTATTAAGTAAACAAGTATAAACTAGACCTTTTATATATGACAATTAAAGCCACATTATCTCTCCCAAGACCTTTTTCCCGATCATCCAGTAAATAGACCAATTACAAGGAGTTAGGATACTTTTACAAATGACCAATAACTGACCACAGATATTTAAATGTATCTGTCGAAATAGTACGCCAAAAATCACATTTAAGTAAAATGTATGGATGAAAAATACTAATTTTGAAAGAGTTGCTTCCCTTAGATTATAAATTGTGCATATCTTGTTTACAATTCATTATTTTTCGTTTTCTTCCATCTTATGGTGTTTCCACCTTTGAGATTCAACTAAAGTGCTCAAAATCCATGGCTCTTCAAATAGGTTACCAATTTATTGCCTTTTGAAAATAGTCGTTTAAGGCCTAATGTGGCTTTAAGTCAAATGTGTTCTACTGAGGCATTATTGTCCAATCCTGAAAATTTATAAGTTGCAATTCTGTTCTGGGTGCCATTTTTCTATTGTAAAATTTCAGCTTATGAAATTTCAACCATAATTAAAAATAGTCCAAACTTTGATTTTTTCTCCTCAAATAACATTTATTATTGTCTGCATGAAAATTTCATTGTATTTTTGGTTCAGATCACCTAGATTTCCGGATTATTCATCAAAAACAACCTCAACCATATTATTTGATGGACTATAATTGTGGGAACCATTAAGTTATACTATATGTTTTAAATCACAACAAATTGCATGATTTTATAATGTCAGTAAAATAAAACATGTCATGACATTTTACAATTTTCAGTGGAATCCAGATGAAGTTTCATTTGTTGCCAATTAAATGCTAATAATTGTACAAATGACATTTGTGGTAACATTAAAACATAAAATGTTAATATCTCTGGTATTATATCCTCATATCAGTTTCCAACAATTAGATGTATTATGACCTTTGATCTCTCTGAATGACCTTCAAAATACCTAAATGACCATACATCCCATTGATTGACCTACAATCCTACTAAATGACCTTCAACGTCACAATTAGGGGCCAAACATCAATGCATTCAACTAAATAAATGACCTTCAACCTCACTGAATAACACAAACCCTCACTGAATGACCTTTACTCTAACTGAATGACCTTTACTCTTACTGAATGACCTTTACTCTCACTAAATGACCTTTAACCTAACTGAATGACCTTTACTCTTACTGAATGACCTTAAACTCTCACTGAATGACATAACCCCTTACAGAATGACCTTGAACCTCACTGAATGACCTTTAACCTCACTGATTGGCCTTTAACTTAAATGCAAGCCTTCAAACATCAACTTCATTCCATGACCTGTTAAAAGCTCACAGCTTTTGTCCGAAACCGACACAACTGTCTAGAAAGCACAAATGATCACAGTAATTTGAAATTTTATCTATAAAATACCATAGCTGTCGATCCATGTTCAAATTTGCTCTATTACGTATATAAAATGACCTGAGGGTCCTGTTTCATCAAAGCACTTACAGAACACCTAAAATTATAATGTTTAAATCTTAAGTCTATTTAATTCTACAAAGTACAGTAAATGGATCTGCAATACTAATACTGATTCGGTTAATGAACTCCTACAAATCATGTTTGTCCCCAATTTGCAGTTGTTAATAATTATAAAAAATTTAAATTTGAAAGTAAGTTTACGAATATCGTAAGTGCTTTGATAAAACAGTACCCAGGAGTGCAACTCATCCGGCATGCATTGATCCTAGAAATGTCATAATAATATCCATTTATCCAATATATTCCATAGCTACATTTTCATCTTGCTACAGAGATATTGTGGCTCGATGTGAATTAATCTCATTCAATTACAGACTCTTCTCTTAAGCAATATAGTAAGGCCACAACTATTTTATTCAAATTTAAGTTTACAGGAATCTTTTGAAAGTTTTGCAGTGGAGAGCAGGGAATAGAATTATTATCATTTATGCCCCCCCCTCCCATCTTTGATGAGGGGTATATTGCTTTTTGTTTGGTCAGTCGGTAGACCAAATGGTTTCCATTCAATAACCTTTAATGGACTGCCTCACATAGTGGTGTATTGCAAAAATAAAATAAAATTGTCTAATATTCGCGTAAGTTTGGTTTAGTTGCCTGTATATCCCATAAACAACCACACTGACATCTAAAATAACTTGAGAAACTTCGGCATTTTTTACGTCAAAAATTCTATAGGGTATTAATACCCTATAGAATTAATACTACTATTACTTAAATTGCCAGAAATTTGTTCGCATTTGATGAAAACGAATAGAATCAAAGCACTGAAAGTACTACTGTGTGATGTCACTAAATCCAATATCGAATCCAGGTTGTATCATAATTTAATGTCCCAGTTCTGATAAGCCCACCCTTACTTAAACATTTGTGCTGCTAAAGACACCAAGAGAACCAGCAGTTACCTGGAACTTACTTAAGTAACTATGCTGAGCATCAATGAAGGGATATTTACAAATACCATTTTTAACGACTTGGAGAATTCGACCAGTGTCAAGATAAGTGACTGTTTTTTCTCCGTATGACCACGCATGTTAATTAAATGTATATGACACTCTATATTAACGTATGTAAACATGGCGTCGCTCACACATATCGATCGGCCGATTAATGCTTTAAAAACAAGTTTTACATTTTATAAAACCTTAAAGTATTAGCTTTTAAAACAAGCTTTAATGAACAAAATCGATCGAATATTAAATTAATAATTGATGATTTTCGACCGTTGATTGAATTTTTATTTGGTATAAAACGGGATATTTTAAACTTACTTTTACGCGGAACGGAATCTTACTCGTCGCCGTGGATTTAATAATTAGGGTATCGTGTTGAATGTTGTCTAATTAAAGAGAGACATATATCTCTGCTTCATTACAAGCTTTAAATATTCAAAATCGGATAATAGATACGAAAATTATGAGGTCTTATATAAAGCAGGGTAGAAATTGACTAGTGCGTTTAACGCTTACCGCGGTAACATTGTTAATCGGCCGATCGATATGTACGTACAACTATTTCAGTTCCCCCCACCAGCTATATATAGCATCAATGTTTGTATACAACATAATTAGGTAATCGTCTGCAATGTGAAGCGGCGGAGTGATTTACATACGTTTCAGTATACGATTGAAAACCGTGGGAACTAGTTTAGATTCCCGCCACCAGTGAGAACATTCTTTGGTAGTAAAAATATAGTCCGTTGCGGAATGATTTGCTATAAATATCCTCTAAAAATAAAAGTCTGATATAATTGTTGGTCTTAATATAAGTAAATGTTGGTGATGTAAACAAATCAGGTCCAATGATACGTGTAACCTGTGTTGCATGCTTGTAATATTGTTCAAATCATAGAACTATTTATTTGCCGAGGCCTAATGCGTTAAATTGGTCGTAAGCTGAAAAGTGGTAATATCATTGTGTGGCGTTTACGCCACACAAAAACGAACCAAATACCTCACTGATGTTTACGCTGTAGTTTTTTGATGTTACAGTTCAATCATGTGTGAATTACATAATTCACAAAGCATGTTGGAAGGCAACTTAGCAATTTTTTTCAAGAAAAAAACTCAGTGGGCGATATCGAGAGTTGTTAAAATTGCTTATCTGCTCCAAATCTTTCATAAAGCCACCGTCACTGCTATACAAAACCTAAAAATAAAAAACCTTGGCCTAAAATCAATACAGTATAGTGCGATATGAAATGAAGGCATGCTATGATTGAACGGAAATGTCTCATTCAGTCACAAGATATTAAACCTGTTAATAACATAATTTCATCGTTAATAACATAATTCCGTTGCTATTTAATTGAATGGTTTCCGTCCAATCACAGTAAGGTATTCATTGTACAAGAAATATCATTATAATCAAGGTCAAGTTCTATTATTAACCCTTTTCCCGATATTAGCAGTTAAAATGGTCATAGATTTACTATGACTGAATTAAAAACAACCGCTTCCGTGCAGGATGTAGATTATTATCGAATTAGCACTATTATTAAGACCCCTTAATTACATTATTACTATGATAATTAGGAGACTCTATCAATTTAAATACATAAAAGGGATATTAATTTATTCTGCTAAAAATCACTTTCACTTTGGGACAGGTGTGTAGTATCCGGATGTATCGAGTTTTTATCAGTGCTGCAAGTCAATAGTGTCTCAGGGACGGGGTATAGGGACCATATGAATCATGGTAGCGAAAATGAGATATCATTTTAAGGTCACTTAGGCGTCACTAATTTCAATAAATTAAATAGGGGTCTTATATTAGGGGTGTTCGAAAAGTTTTGACAAATTTAGTGCCATAATTTATTTTTTATTTCTGCTGTTAAATTATGCTGATTGAAGTTTGAAAGTCGTGTCAAATTCTCCGGACTGTATGTACTTTGACAACATGACAGGCTGACTACATAATAGGAATTTTATTATTATGGACTGTTTCTTGACAATCTAATATTCTAAACCTCTACAAAACCTAAAGGACATACATAATTCAGACAAACAACAGAGACTCCTTAGAGTTCAGAATATAATGTAGTCTATAGCTAATGGTCTCCCTCAAAGCCACTGATAAATCTTGGTTTATTATCAACTGTCATTATACTGTAATCCAGTTGTATACAGCCTGCAATCGGTTGCCACCAGTACAGCCCACAGCTGCCACCAGTAAATCAAGGTTGGAGAACTATAGTGCACCTACGATAATGAGATAGGCGGGACAATTTGGTATATTCCACAAAGGTGGATTAATCAGATGTCCACAAATTTGGTATATTCCACAAAGGTGGGTTAATCAAATGTCCACAAATTTGGTATATTCCACAAAGGTGGATTAATCAGATGTCCACAAATTTGGTATATCCCACAAAGGTGGATTAATCAGATGTCCACAAATTTGGTATATTCCACAAAGGTGGATTAATCAGATGTCCACAAATTTGGTATATTCCACAAAGGTGGATTAATCAGATGTCCACAAATTTGGTATATTCCACAAAGGTGGATTAATCAGATGTCCACAAATTTGGTATATTCCACAAAGGTGGATTAATCAGATGTCCACAAATTTGGTATATTCCACAAAGGTGGATTAATCAGATGTCCACAAATTTGGTATATTCCACAAAGGTGGATTTATCAGATGTAGATCTACATAAAGTGGGTATATTCCACAAAGGTGGATTAATCAGATGTAGACTACATACTGGTCGATTAATCAGATGTACACGATTTATCAGTGAGGTTTTAAGTACAAAACTGACCATATCTGTTTACTTTAGTAATTTATAAAATCAATTTTACAACAGTTGACCAAACTGATTCATCATCTTAGACAATGGTAGCTAATAGCAGCTGTCAGCCAATCAATGACAGCGTTTTGAAATCATCTATTAAAATCGAGAAACACGCCCATTTTGATCTAGAAAATCATAATTATCACGTGACAGCACGTAGTCTTAAATCACCCAGGTTCCTCTAAATATATACAGTACCACAGGTCAACGTTTGTACATGTACAAAATGTAAATAAATTAACTTGATATGTCCGTAATAAACATGCATATCAAACGGAATTATACAACTTCATGAATATTAATCAACTAAGTAGATAAAACAACACTTTATTTATTTATGATGATTAACATACACTTTATGAACTTAATTCAGCAAACTGTAAATCAATTTACTTTCACGAATACTTAAGCTTTCCCGTTTTGCTGATCGTCGGCATATTCGCAACTACAAATCTACACGGTTTTTAGTTTCCTGCAATGTCCATATAGTCATGTTTTTAGCACTTTAGCGGCGACTTAATTTCACAAAATTCTACCACTTCCGAACTCAGTAAAATTAAATAGCGCGAAATAATTTCTTGGTTTACAGTATTAATGTACTAATAAACAGTTGAAGTATTTAAATAATGCAAACTTATGCAGTTTAATAGCATTAACAGGCCCCGATCTCCCGAAGCATCTCAAGTAGAAATCTCAACTCAAATTGAGAATTTGCTAAAATTAGAGTTGGAATTAGAGATAAATTCGGAGTTCCAGCCTTTGAAATTTTAAAGTAATAAAGTCAGAATAACATTTCTTCTAAATGATGCTAATTTTGAGCCCAGCCTCGCATGGAAATATAATACAAAGACACATGCCAATATTTGAGATGAGATCTCACTCAGATTGAGATGCTTCGGGAGATTGGGGCCTGGTATATACTAGTATCTGAACTAGACATGGATGCGTCCACATGCCATTTGAACATAATCAAGGGCCATAACTCAACTACGACAACTATAAAATACAAACTAAAGTAACATGCTGACTAAAATTCCAACAAACGAGCTCAAGTACTTATCATAGAGTTACCAGCAACAAAAATAAAATTACACCATTTCAAGGGCAACAACTCTGCTAATACAGAGCAGGGCCCGAAATCACAACCATTACTTACACTCAACACTCAAATATTGAAAGTGTAATATAATGAGCCCTTATTTTTCTAGATTGCAAATCTAGATGAAGAAAATGTATAGAATTGTTTTTAGAGTATTGAAAATAACATTTGATACATTTTTTGCCATTGTGTTCTATTTATGAGGTATATATGTAATTATTAAATCTGAGTGCCACACTCAGCACTCAGACTGATGAATTACCTTTATAGCTCACTAATACACAATATTACACTATGAAATAAGCCAAAAAAAAATTTAGTACCTATTTAACGTTATTACGACTTCTGGTTGTAAAGAAATGTTGCTATGAACCTCAAAGGAATGAATTTCAATATTTGAGTGCTGAGTGTAATTAAGTATTAGTTGTAATTCCGGGCCCTGATCGCGCGATCTATATTAAATATATTACGAGCCTCTATCATGGAATATAACAATTTCTGCGAGAAAGTAGTAACATATCAGTGGTTTATAGGTCTTTAGGCCTTTGAATAAATCAACTATTAAATCATGCGAATAAAATGTTTGAGGACCAGGTCAACTTGTGCACACTATACATCCAGGGGCGTAGCCAGCGATACAGACATACGCATGTGCGGAAAATTAATTTGAAAAGTAAAAATATCAACATGGTCACAATGGCGTTAAAGTTCATTTGTATTTAGCCAAAGGCACAATATTGCCGATTTGCTAATAAATTGAATTGAAATTGAATTTAAAAAATTGGCATTAAAGTCCACAATTTTTATAATCATAAGAACCCCCAACCATAACCATCAACGTCAAGGCTGGTGTGCGCGTAACTACGCCCCTGACATCAATTATAATTTCACATAGGTATATAATAGTGACAACAAATATCTGATTGAAATCTATAGAAACCTCCCAGTATACTTAATACATAAACTTTATAAATCATTAAATATTTTGAATATCAAGAAAATATAGTAACATATATCTTAAAGCACTCACACTAACATTATTTCCCATTTCTAATCTGGTTTTAAGTACCTTACACTATAGATCTAGTGCTGTACAATCACATATTTTCGTGGGTATTAAATTTCGTGGATTTTGATAAAAAGGCATTTTCGTGCGGTTGTAAATTCGTGGAATACAGAACATGAAGGTGTAATACCCATGATTGAATTTGACAGGTTGACTAATCGTGGGGATTGAATTTCGTAGTCGAGTTAAACAACGAAATCAACGAAAATTCAACTACCTCGGAAAATAATGATTTTACAGTATTTATCCTGGATACTTTAGACTACTTTATATTATATATACATCATACTTCACCCCCAACCAAACCCTCTTTGAAGTGAAATACTAGAAAGAAACAACGAAAACTTCAGTCCATTCAAAAAGAAATAAACCCTATATATAGTATAGTGTTCTACTGACTGAGCTAACTATTAAAACTAAATTAACAGCCTTCTGTAGATCAATTTCCGCGAGCAAATCGTGCAATATCGGCTCTTTAGATTTGAGTTTATATTACTGCTAGAGCGCCTTTGTGATACATGTACTTGCTGCTTATGAAAACATACAGCCAGGATTAAAACTATAGATAAAATATCAGCTGTAAAATTATGCTTATAGAAGGTCGAGGGTCATGTCAAATTTTCAGTACTACAACACAATGTTAACAATACAATGGCTAACTGATTGACAAGCTAGTTAAGTAAGTCAACCAAGCACAACATTCATAATCCATCAGATTTTTATTTAAGTCAAGTCAGTGGAGCATATATATATTTCTCAGAGCCAGACTCACTATAGTATTAAAGACATTGAGTACCACCAGATAGAACTTAAACTGGGAGCCAGTGTGAAGGTGAAATAAATATAATTAATCAACCGACCGACCGACCGACCGACCGACCGACCCCGACCCCGACCCCGACCCCGACCCCGACCCCGACCCCGACCGACCGACCGACCGACCGACCGACCGACCGACCGACCGACCGACAATCAATCAATCAATCAATCAATCAATCAATCAATCAATCAATCAATCAATCAATCAATCAATCAATCAATCAATCAATCAATCAATCAATCAATCAATCAATCAATCAATCAATCAATCAATCAATCAATCAATCAATCAATCAATCAATCAATCAATCAATCAATCAATCAATCAATCAATCAATCAATCAATCAATCAATCAATCAATCAATCAATCAATCAATCAATCAATCAATCAATCAATCAATCAATCAATCAATCAATCAATCAATCAATCAATCAATCAATCAATCAATCATACAGAACACACTCACCTTTTCCTTTCTTCTTCTTTCCATTGCCTTTCTCTTTATTTGTATGAATGTCTCTCTCCTCGTCGCCCAGTTTCGGAGAGTGATGCTTACTACGACCACATCCCATTGCTTTTAGGATTAACATTGAGCTGGATTGTCACGTACACAAACTGTGTAAACTACACGTAAAACAAATCTGAAAATACAAAATTACACAAATTTATACACAAATCGGATCCTTAACTTTGGGATAAGGATTGACTCTAAGGGCAGGACCGGTCGGACTGGAGTAGGAAGCGGGTCTGGTATGGACACGGGTTTTGGTGAGGCCTCACAGTTCAAACAGGTAATAGATAAATCTGTAAAATACTCAATAAACAAATATGAAAATACACAATTACACAAATTTATACACAAATTACACAGTAATACAGGAATCTGTGAAATACACAGTTAAACAAATCTGAAAATACACAATTACACAAATTTATACACAAATTACACTGTAATGGAGAAATCTGTGAAATACACAGTTAAACAAATCTGAAAATACACAATTACACAAATTTATACACAAATTACACTGTAATGGAGAAATCTGTTAAATACACACTAAACAAATCTGAAAATACACAATTATTCAAACTTATACACAAATTACAGTGTAATGGAGAAATCTATTAAATACACACTAAACAAATCTGAAAATACACAATTACACAAATTTATACACAAATTACAGTGTAATGGAGAAATCTGTTAAATACACACTAAGCAAATCTGAAAATACACAATTACACAAATTTATACACAAATTATACTGTAATGGAGAAATCTGTTAAATACACACTAAACAAATCTGAAAAAACACAATTACACAAATTTATACACAAATTACACTGTAATGGAGAAATCTGTAAACAATATATATATACACACTAAACAAGTCTGAAAATACACAATTACACAAATTTATACACAAATTACAGTGTAATGGAGAAATCTGTTAAATACACACTAAGCAAATCTGAAAATACACAATTACACAAATTTATACACAAATTATACTGTAATGGAGAAATCTGTTAAATACACACTAAACAAATCTGAAAAAACACAATTACACAAATTTATACACAAATTACAGTGTAATGGAGAAATCTGTTAAATACACACTAAACAAATCTGAAAATACACAATTACACAAATTTATACACAAATTACACTGTAATGGAGAAATCTGTAAACAATATATATATACACACTAAACAAATCTGAGAATAAACAAATTACACTGTAATAAATAGAATAATCTGAAATGATAAGGAGACATATGGGTAATATCCTGGGTGATGGTCCGTAGGAAATAGGGAACCAAATAAGACCCTCAGAAAGTGCATGAACCATGAAACTACATATTTGTAACCACACAAAACTACTCGCATAGTTTTACGTCACACGTTGCTACTTTAATGAGGGTCCTTGCAAGGGAGATTACTGCGTAGGAGTTTAATTCGATACCTGAATTGGCTCAGGGGACCTGATCTCAGGAAATACAGCATAAAACAATTTTAAGCCTAGGTCTCACTGAGCATTTTTTGCCTCAGCGATGTACTCCTGTTGGGCATTAATGAGTTATCTGGACATCGGGAACGGGTCAATCGTGTTCTAAGGGAAACTTCGGGGAAGTGATGAGACCATTTGTGAGAAAGGAAGGAATTGTGATGTATCGGTCGGTGTCGGAAGATATCGGGAGAACATCGCCAATGAGGAATACCTCATTGAGACCTAGGCTTTACTGAACCTATCTCAGAAATAACAGGAATCCAGCATTCTATGAGTGAGGTGATCCGATAAACTCTCATCATAGCTTAATGTCCCATTATGCCTTAAATGGCTATTTTTAAAAGGCAATAACTTGGCATCCTATCTGCAAAATAATGCACTTTGAGCACTTTAGTTGAGTCCTAAAGGTGAAAAACACCGTAAGATGGAAGAAAACGAAATAAAGCATCCAGTCAGTTTGTAAACAAAATAAGAAAATGTAAACAATCAATGCAAAATTTTAAGTCTAGGGGAGCAACTCTTGTAAAATTAGTATTTTGTCATCCATACGTTTGACTAATGTGATTTTTGGCATACTATTTCAACAGATATAGCTGACATTCTGTCGTTTATTATAGGTCTATTTACTGGATGATCCGAAAAAATGTTTTGGGAGAGATAATGTGACTTTAAAGTACATTTAGAGGTAGTCTGAACTAATTTTATGGTACACATATCTAATACATCAATGCAAGCACGTTACATTCCAAGTCTCTAGTCTCCTTGGAGACAGCACTACTAATTGTGAAACGGAATCGTTGCTATGGAAACAAAATACAGAATGACACGAACATGTCTGAGATTTAACAATATATTGCACAGCTTATGGTGCTTCATATGCCTGAATGTCTGAAACTGTCACACATTTCATAAAATCCTACTGTATAAATTATACAGTTTTCTATTAAGTTGACCTTAAAGGTCATACTTCTTTGATTTCTCGTTTCTCAGGCCCTCCCGTCCAATTTTGTCATTTGAAAAAAAATGAAAAACCATAATTGCATTTAATGTTTTGATTGTTAAAAAATAAAATTTAATTTAATGTACCTGCCTTATTTTATTATTTCATTATTTTGTTAATGCTAAACTGGCCCCGATTCCACGAAAAAACTTAAGTTATTGCTCAGCTGAGACTGCTATTTTGAATTTATTATATGACTACAATTACAGTCTTGTGATGTAGATTGCTACCAGAAAATGTGTATTTATTGCTAAATAATGATTTAGTAGGTGATTTTTGTAAGAAATGCTCATGGAAATGCAACAGTTATGAACAACAAAGATCTTCGTACATGAGCTTGTTATAACAGACTTAAGTTTTTACTTTAGATGTTTATAACTTTAAAGCACTATTTTCTGTAAAAATCGGACTTGTTTTGTATTGCTCTATTAAAGTGGCATCTTACTGTGATGAAACAATATATACAAGTATACATGAAAGTCATTCAACCGACAATATATAGTTTTGAAATAGCGGTCTCAGCTGAGCAATAACTTAAGGTTTTTCGTGTAATTGGGACCTAGTACTATAAGTGCTTTAGTGCAGTGAACTAGTCTTAAGATTAATGGACAGTGTTCTTCAAAATTATATATCACTGTTGTTTGCAATGCTTTAAATCAGCCCAGGGGTGGATACAGGATTTGGTGTTAGGGGGAGGTGCGTAAATGTTAACATACCCCTCCCTCGGTTGAGGAAAAGTTATGCGAGCGAATCAAGCTCGAAATAAATCATTGTTTATCCGAAAAGCCTGGCAACAGACTTGTTCATTACTTGATTATATTCATTTTCAGGGAGGAGGGGGCGGCATTAGCTGCCCTCTTCCGCCCCCTCTAAATCTGCTTTTGACTACATTGACAGTAGTCCACAACAAACAGCTATCATGTAGCTATATTTTGGGAGTTTTTTCCCTCCTCCAGCCGACATTTCACTTATTAAAGTCTGAGTAACAAAGTTTAAAAAAACTTGTGCTTAACCTGCATGTTTGGATCAAAAGGAGGGGGGCTGGGGTTCCGGACGAATGGCACAGATTTTTCCTACAGACAAATCTTTACTCATTTTCTCCGTGTTAATTAACACTTGAATGTATAGGACAACTAAAATATCTGATGAAAAACATATAGGTTCTCATGCGAAATTTTGAGGTTTTTGGGCACACAAGGGAGTTAAGTCTTCCAAAATTACATTTAATTTGGCTTTTTCGTGGAACATTGGCTGTTTCCGTTTTCTTTTGTAAATCAATTGCAATGCATAAAGACTAAGGTGATCAGATTGAAATTGGATTCATGCAGTTATTTCCAGCTCATAAAAAGAAACAAACAGTGCAAGAATTATTATTGTGATTTAATTTTATAAATGTACTCTACATGAGGTTTCTAAACAATTGAAACGTGAGTATGCTTTAAAATAACTAAAAGCATGACTGGAACTAAATTGCCGAGTCATCAATAGCATTATGTTACCTCCCACACAGGAAATTCAATCCTCATCCCACTCACTCTAATCACACATGTAAACACCACATACTATCCATACTATTGATCAAGTATTCACATCAAGACATTTTAATGCAATGCACAACTATTATTCCCCAGTTGCTAAAATACCAGATTGAAGTTGAAAATCTGGCACACTCTTTGAACATTTTAAAACTACATTGTATTATAAAAGGAAAGGCAACCTTGGAAGAATAATTTAAGAGTGAATAGTATGGAAAATTTGATATGATCCCCGACCTTCTATAAGCATAATTTAACAGCTAATACCGTAACGGTGTCTATTTTTATTAACCTGCGGCCTTAACCTGCGGCCTTGAGCCGCAGGTTATATTGGATTGCCAAAAGTAAAATGACCATGGAGGGGCACGTGACATGTTCTCGATGGTTTACGATTTCAAAAAAAATATCAAAAAAAAAGAAGCATTTTGTAAGAATGTCGTGAACCAGACTAATTCCATTATTCCATGCGGATAACATCGGTATTTATCGCATTATAATAGTTTATTTACCAAAGAAAGCAGAACTATTCCGAAATTTCACTTTGAACGCGAGACCACGAATCTAAACAGCAGGTATCTGCAGCTGCATTGTGGGCAATGCATCCCGTAGAGAACACATCGCTAGATTGACAGAAGCATGGTATTGATACATGATTTTTTTTCTAATTCTTTTGAATTTGTTCATTCGTTCGGCACATACATTTAACACAACCAAATAATTAGAAGATAATCGGTATTGTCCGATTGTACATGTATTGGAATTATTTTGACAGAAACATTAATTTAAACTTACACCGGAATAAATTCGAATTGCATCCAAACTGCAAAAACCACATCCTAAACAATACAACTAAATTACAAGGCCGCAGGAAACTATTTGACTTGTAACAGTGCTTGTATGGTTCATTGGGGGGGGGGGGGTACGTTTAACGAAGACACTTGAGGTGTAATACAAACACTAATTTAAAGGACTGATATTACACAATTTGCCCGCGAAGATTGATATATTCAACGTAAGAGCAATGCAATAATAATTCATGCATATAGGTCAGGGTCAGGTCAATATCTCCTAGCTATACATTATAACCTAACACTCTTTATATAACTAACATGATCAAGTTTTGATCGACAAATTAAATACAGCTGAATTAAATACATTTTTTTACTTTTTATTTAAAAATGTACATAATTATAATGTCAAATATAAATGTTTTATTAACAGTATGAATGAAACAACTTTAACACACATGAAGATTATAACTTTATAATTTTTTGGCAAGGTTTAGTATAATATGTCCCGCTTACTGACTGACATTTGGGGCTTGGCTAGTTTTTTACGCTGAAATTGTTTGCATTCAATGAAAATGAATAGCAAAATGAACCGAATACCTCACTGATGTTTACGCTGTAGTTTGGTGATGTATACAGTTCGATCACGAGTGAATTACATAATTCACAAAGCATGTTGGAAGGAAACTCGGAGCTATTTTTAAAAGGAAAAATACAGAGTGCGCGATATCAAGAGTGGTTTAAATTGCTTATTTGCCATAAATCTTTCATAAAGCAACCGTCAGTGGCTTTCTATTACATAAATACTTGGTGAGCTAGAAAAAGTATGTGCAAACTTTTTAGTTCGATCTGTGAGGCAGCACCTTTAAAGGAAAGACAAAATGGCTGACAACTTAAAGAGGATGAAGCAAGACATTTTCAAAATGGCTGACAATTAAAAGAGGATATAGTAGTACTCTAACAGTGTCTCAAGTTTTTAGTTATATCCAATTTTTCTCTTTAACTTTTGGGGATGGTGATATTTTTAAAACGTCTGAACACATGAATACACATTTCTTTCGACAGTAATGAAAAAAGATAATATCAAGTCAGATGGGGATGGCAGCGAGCATTCAGCTTAACCAGTCGAGTACAGAAAACATATAAAACACACTAGGGACAATGCCCACCTGAAACATTTCAACTGTCTAATCAAGCAGTTGATATGTGTAACAATATACGGTCTGTAGACCTGTAGACAGAAACTATCTTAGAATTGATTTATTCAAGCATGAACAGTCGGTCAGGAGACTGCGGAAACAAAGCATACAACTGCTTGCCCTTATGATTCTTCCACAACATCAACCTAAAGTCCCATTATGGCTTAAATAACTATTTTCAAAAAGCAATAACTTGGCAACATATTTGCAGAATGATGCATTTTGAGCACTTTGGCTGAGTCCCAAGGTGGAAAACACCATAAGACGAAAGAACAAAATAACGAAAGGTAAACAATAAATGCATAATTTGAAGTCTAAGGGGAGCAACTCTTGCAAAATTAGTATTTTGTCATCCATACATTTTACTAAATGTGATTTTGGCATACATTTCGACAGATATAGCTGACATTCTGTCATCAATTATAGTTCATTTGTGAAAACATCCTAATTCTTTGTATTTAGTCTATTTACTGGATGATCGGGAAAAACATTTGGGAGAGATAATGTGACTTTAACCACATATTCAGGAATGATTGAATCATACCTCATTGTGTACATAATACCTCTTAGATAATTCAATTACTTGGAATGCAAAGAACTATATCATCACTTCTAAGTAAATATATAATGCTACATACCATAAAATCATAAATGTTTGTGAATGAAAACTTTTTGTTGACTTTCATGGATGAAATGAAAACCACAGTATTAATTTACAACAAAATCAAACACTTTTATTATAATACTGTAATTAGCCTCCGGCGTAATTATGTAATTACGAAATTACATCACTATGATAATCGACCTCCAAAATATGTAACCACTAAATTATATCACCACTAATTAAGCAACCTTTAAAATATATAACTACAAAATTATATCACCACCAATGAATCAACCTCCAAAATATAACCACAAAATTATATCGCCACCAATAAATCGACCTCCAAAACATGTAACCAAGAAATTATATCACCATGTTTAATCAACTTCTGAAACATGTTACCCAAGATTAATTGACATCAATAGTGTCTTGATTTGCATACAACAAAATTGCGTTCATCACTTGTAAAACCAACTGTTACCAAAAAGTCAAAGAAGAATTTGACTTAAACATTTACTCTATAACGCGCGCTTCGATATTTTGTATATCGATTTGAATAGAAGGCTGTCAGCCTTTTATTGACGACAACGATATTTAGGTATTTTTGAAAAAAAGCGGGCTCTTTACAGGGTTTTCATTATTTAACTTAGGTATTAGAATTATACTAATTTGATTGCTATTCGAGACACTTTAGTTCCAGAACATGCCCCTTTAAAATCAATCTTCAAAATGTAATGCTTACGAAAATAAACGACTTTACAGTATGCATACCAGTGTAGAAAATATACAGTTTAAAGTCCCATTATGCCTTAAATGGCTATTTTTAAACAGCAATAAATTGGCAACCTATCTGCAGATTGACGTATTTTGAGCACTTTAGTTGAGACCTAAAGGTGGAAAACACCGTAGCGTGGAAGAAAACGAAATAAAGTCTCCAGTTGGTTTGTAAACAAAATAACGAAATGTAAACAATAAATGCAAAATTTAAAGTCTAAGCGAAGCAACTCTTGCTAGTATTAGTATTTTGTCATCCATACATTTTTCTTAAATTTGATTTTTGGCATGCTATTTTGACAGATATAGCTTACATTCGGTCGTCAATTATGAGTCATTTGTGAAAACCATCCTAATTCTTCGTATTTAGTCTATTTACTGGATGATCGAAAAGAAAGGTCTTGGGAGAGATAATGTGGCTTTAAGATTTCAGTTCAACAATGCTGCTGCATACTTATTATAGCACGGATAATTTGACCTGATATTGACCTTTATGCATGAATATATTACAAGGTTCTTGCTTTGAATATATAAATTTCCTCGAGCAAATCGTGCAATATCAGTCCTTTAGATTTGTGTTGATATTACACCTTTGCTCCCGCTAATGAAAACATACAACATATGTTATAGTGCGCCCATGATAACATGAAAGGCGGGAAATTTTGGTATACTCCATTTAGGTGGATTAATCAGGTGTGAATGATTTATCCGTTATATTTTAGAACAAAACTGACCTTATCTGTTTTCTTTAGTAATGTGGTAAACCAACTTTCCAATAGTTGACAAAACCGATTCATGTTTGTAAACATCACGTTATCCTGGGCGCACTATATAAATATAGGCTGTCAAATTATGATAATAGAAGGTTGAGAATCGTATCAAATTCTCCGTACTATATACACAAGTATCGGAATGGGAATAAAAAGGTTGTTTACCGATTTGTATGTGACATACTTGGCACAGTTATCAAGGTTATTATCGCGTCATCCAAAGATCTAAAAATACATGTTTTCAGATCTTTGCGTCATCATAACCGCATAGACACAGGTAACTGTAGCATTGATGGGTTTTTTTGTAAAAGATTTTTTTACTCTTTATCAATGATACAGTTACCTGTGTGCATAGACTGATCATCAATAATCTGTTAACGTAACACCATGGTAACATTGTTGTTTGCATGCGCATGTTGTAGTGAGTTATGGCAGTTATGCAACGAGGCATTGAGTCAACGTTGTGCTTGTATTGTTTTTGTACGGTATTGTCATGAAAGTCAGGTACCTTATATCCTTTCCGCTACCATAGCGTACTAATGCAGACTCGCCGGGATGGCCATTTCGGCCTTCCGTAGTTTTCGACCTAAATGCCCAAATTCGGGAATTTTGCTGTCATGGGTACACATGACTAAAGGATATTACGGGCCCAGAAGTTTTTCGCACAAGGGTCCCCGTCACATCGTCATTTCCGGTGACCTTTAGTCGAAATTTTAACAATATTTCCTACTTTCGGTTTGGGGCAGGTGTGTAGCATCCGGATGTATCGAGTTTTTATCAGTGCTGCAAGTCAATAGTGTCTCAGGGACGGGGTATAGGGACCATATGAATTTCTCATAGCTCCCCCCCCCCCCAAAATCGTGGTAGCGGAAAGGATATATCATAATTATTAATTTATACAGAGAAATAAAATAAGCCTACGAGTAGGATATCATCATCGTTCCAAGCACAGGCAACTGTATCATTGATTAAGAGAGATTTGTTTTTGGAAAATTTATATAATCATAACGTTATGAATAGATCTATATAAATTTTTATTTTATTTTTATATTTATTTTTTACTCTTAATCAATGATACAGTTACCTATGGTTCCCAGCAAATAGTTTTTCAATTCAGCATAATCAGGGGCGGTTTCAGGATTTGGTAATAAGGGGGGAGAGGGGGGACTAAGTATTGTCACCCCCATCCTAGGAAAATTACGGGAGCAAAGCAAGCTAGAAAAAATGGATTGTTTATATATAAACAACATGTTTAGAAGTTGTATTTCAAGCCAAGCGAGCAGGAAAAAATGCATATTTGTAGTTTTTCACCTAGAACAAAAGACAAATTATGTAATACTATGCTATGGTAATTTTATGAGGGGGCGTACGCAATACTCTCTCCACCCCCCCCCACCATTAAATCGGCCCTTGATAATAACAACTCGTGTTTTGGTTATTTTTAATATCAATAATTTTACACATTATTATTATTTACACATGCAGTAGATCGAATGCATTTTCTGTATCATACATGTCTGGTTTTTCGAATCCGTATCATGCATGTCTGACGTGTTATATGCCTAACATATACCAACGCCAATGACGTCATGACTTAAACATTTACCTTTTTATGAATGGACGTCGCGTTATAAATGCCAAAAATATACCGACGTTCATGACGTCAATGTATGGTAAATGCAATTTTTGCGCGTAAAAGCGCTTTTTTCACCTTTGTAGGTAATAAAAGGAATATTACTGCAGTTGTTTTAATCGGTTAAGCCGCATTACCTCTCGTTGCTTGCGCCATACCGCTTCTCAATCGCAAGATACGGAATAACTCGAGGTAATAGGGCCCAACGGATAAACACACTACAGGGGTATGTTCGTAACGTCTGTTCCGCCACTGTGCGGGATGTTCTACTCCGAGCAACTTACGAACAAAACGGCACAGAAAGTAAAACGTTTCAGATGACCAAAATTGTAGTTGCAGCCATAATTTTGGAGGAAGAAACATGAATGTGGATATTTTTAAAAGTGACTGTTCGCCCGCATTTGCCCATAATTAGAAAATAAATTTATCATATTATTTTTTTTTATGACACAAGCGGCCATTGTTGTTGCTGTAATCATGTGACTGTTCTGGCTGCACCACCTCTGTGGCGGACACAGAAATAACATGTTCCGAACAGTGTTACGGTTTGTTCGTAAGTGTGTTCCACTGTCCGGGATGTGTAGAACAGCGGTACGAACACGCCCCAATAATATTCCATACGCACAATCAACAGTTACGGTGTCATGTCTAAGTTTCCCTAACCACCAAACAATTTCAAATACCAAATCATCTAGATCTATATAAATAGAATTGTTAATATGACTTACCATAGTGTTCTATTCTACTATCCAAATATAGTTAAGTCATAATGATCACTATATTAAACTCCCAAAATGAATAATATATTAATAATAATTGCAATGGAAAAAACGAACACAAAACGCACGCAAACTACTAATTATGTCATGCCGTATCTATAGGTACAGTTATATGAATCAAATGGTTTCAATCCAAATAAACCAAAATATAGGCCATTACCGCTTACATTTGTATACGGTTGTCATATAAGGTTGCAGGCAGTAAATTATATTTTGTCAATATTTGAAAGTGTGGTACTTTTAAATTGTCAAGTTTAATTTAAGGTAATGTATATATTTGCAATGCCGGCATTTTAAGGAAGCCTTCAATTTACTTAATACAGAATGTTATGTGGCTTTAAAGGGGCTGCCTCACGTATTGGTTTATTACAAAAATAAAATAAAATTGTCAAATAGTCACGTATTTTGGTATAGTTGCCTGTATATACCACAGGTAACTGTATCATTAATAAAGAGTAACCAAAAACTTTTTTATAAAATTTATAATATCTTTATATTATAAATTTTATAAAAAAAATTTGTTTAGATACTCTTTATTAATGATACATGTGCAGTTACCTGTGGTATATACAATAAACAACCACACTGACATCTAAATAACATGCGAAACATCGGGAATTTGTTGTTATTTAGTATTTTTACATTCAAAATTATATAGGGTATGAAGGAAACTCGGGGCAATAATTAAAAGGAATACTACTGATCAGTGCGCGATATCAGGAGCTATTCTACGACGTTGCCCCGCCGATCGGATTCATAGCTCGGCAAAAATGTTCCAAACAATTTATTTTCTGTTAATAAAAAAATACTATTATCTATGCCCTGGCAATATCAATAGTGACTTAAATATGCCTTATTTGTCATACATCTTTCATAAAGCAACCGTCAGTTGCTTTCTTTTACATACATACTTGGTTACATAGGAAAATTACGTCATACAACAATTTAAGCCCGATCTCTGAGGCAGCACCTTTAATGGGTTCATGACCAGGTCTGTAATTTGTCGATATAACCACAACATAAACACCCCTTTGTTTGTTTTTATACATCAACATGATCATAATGGATACTACATAAATCCTAAAACCAATACGTTTAAAAGTTCGCCTTTTATATATTTTTGTTATACATTTAAATAGATTTAAATCGGGTACCTAAGGACACCACCTCCTAGTCAGGTTCCCGATCTTTACAATCTACTAATTACTAATCTAATGGAATGCAAGATTGGGGAACGGGAACCAGACTAACCACGTCCTCGCGTAAGAACATCATAGGTTAACCATTTAAATACTTCCGTATAAATTCTCTCGTATGGCACATATACAAAAAAATGACTCGGTTTTTGACCAGATATAATGACAGTATTCACATTATTGAACATGACAGAACTTTTATACTCTTAATAATTATATAGGTGATCATTTTGAGTAAATTTTCAAAATTGTGACCTCTAATGTGTCTTCAAGGTTTTACTTTGATTTGACCAAGTGATCTAGTTTTTGACCACATATTGAACTCTATAAATATTTTCATAGAGATGATCGTTGATACCAAGTTTCATGAAGATAAGTTTTAGTAAAACAAGAGGGCCATTGGCCCTAAAGCGCTCACCTGATGACTAGCAGTTTAGGCAGAATCAGTATTCGTTATATATTTTATTTAGATTTTACAGGGACACACTTTGTGACCAGGTTTAGTAAAGATGAGGTAACAAATGTGACCTCTAAAGTATTAACAAGGTTTGTCTTTGATGTAACCGGGTGACCTAGTTCTTTACTTCAGATGACCTAATTTCGAACTTGACCTAGATTCTACAGAGACAAACATTGTGACCAAGTTTCATTTGGCAAAATTGTGTCCTCTTGAGTGTTAACAAGGGTTTTCCTCAGTGTGACCAGGTGACCTAGTTTTTGACCACAGATGACCCAGTTGTGAACTTGACCTATATTTGATAGAGACATACATTGGGACCAAGTTTCGTTAAGATTATATGAAAAATTGTGACCTCTAGAGTGTTAACAAGGTTTTTCTTCAATGTGATCCGGTGACCTGGTTTTTGACCACAGATGACCTGATTTCAAACTGGTATTAAATTGTACAGGTACACACATTGTGACCAAGTTTCATAAATATTAGACAAAAGACATGACCTCTAAAGTGTTTACAATATTTACCTAGTTGCGAACTTGACCTAGATTTGATAGAGACATACATTGTGACCAAGTTTCATTAAGATTATATCAAAAATGTGACCTCTAGAGTGTAAACAAGGTTTTTCTTTGATGTGACCAGGTGACCTAGTTTTTGATCCCAGATGACCCAATTACGAACTTCACTTAGGTTTAATAGCGACAAACATTGTGACCAAGTTTCAAAATGATTAAGTGAAAAGTATGACCTCTAGAGTGTTAACAGTCCAATTGTTGACGGCGCACAAACAGTTTCTATTACAAAATTTATGTTATCTTAGATATTATAAATTTTATAAAAAACATTTTTTTATTTAGTAATACTCTTTATTAATGACACAGTTACCTGTGAATACAATGTTTTAAATAATGTTTTAAACAATAAAAATGTTATACATGTATCAAAACAACTCTTTTTTGTTGTTTAAAACATTTTATTCATATAAACATTATGTTAAATATATGAATTAATAAGAGAAACAGCAATGTTTATATAGACAGGTGACTGACCTGGTAAACTAGTTAAAACATATATCAGTAAATTATATGCATATGCAAATTTGGTTTCATCTATGAGCAAACACGTTATGAAAGACATGATATGTTTGCAAAATATGTTTTTGGTTGACCTTGTTTACATAAATTGTTGACTTCTATGATATAAGCGGTGTGCAATAGACGTGTTCAACAGAGCAATATTATTCATATGACATCATACATAACAACTACAATAACAAAGCATATCCATAACTTACATTTAATAAAATGTAAGGTCTTTTGAAGGTCTACAAGGTAAATATCTAGAGGTTGTATAATATAGCATGGAATTCTAATTAAAATAATTCTTAATTATTAAAAAATGGAATTCTAATTAAAATATTTCTAAATTGATAAAAAATGGAATTCTAATTAAAATAATTCCAAATTGATAAAAAATGGAATTCTTATTAAAATACATAAACATGCGATTTTGTCATACTAATTCGACAGATATAGCTGACTTTCTGTCGTCAATAATAGGTAATTTGTGAAAAGCATCCTAATTCTTTGTATCTACTGGATGATCGGGGAAAATGTTTTGGGAGAGATAATGTGACTTTAAAAAAGATTGCATCGACGGTCTTAACGAAATATACACTAACTTTAATAGTCAATATACATCATTAAATTCAAATATCTAAATAATTAGAAAAATACATGTAATGTTAGATCTTTGATTGAATATAAATAAACTGCAATTCTGAAGCTTATAGATAGATAACTTCCACCTGTATGGAACATCCACCTGCATTTAAATAAACCAACAATATTAGATATTTCCCTGGGCAGACTGATTTGTACACTTTAAAAGCTTAATTACCTGAGTGTATATCCAAATGTAGTCGAACCAATTTAAGTCCAAGGTATTTTACGATGTTCATTCCATTTCATATATATAAAAGGTTGGCATCAGTATAAAGAAAAGCCCATTTAGCTATGGAATCCAGAACAATGAACCCATCAGCCACAAACTGTTGAACTGTCGCTGGACCCACAGGTGTTTGGCATGTGGATATGACCCCCCATGGTCCCCTCTACAACCCAACAAAAAAAAATCCAAATATCTATAGAACTATTTGATATTTGGATTTTTTTTTTTGGGGGGTTGTAGAGGGGACCATGGGGGGTCATATCCACACGCCAAACACCTGTGGCTGGACCGACCGTAAATTAAAAAGCAGTCACTACGGTACATCAAGCTTGTTCTAATCCGCATACACAGGGAATTGACGCATATAATACTGTCATGTTCATGTATAGCCTTATAAATATCAGTTTCTTATGCATTGATTACCTGTGTCCACATGTAGAAACAATCAGTCTTACGTTCTAGTCACAGGTAACTGTATCATTGATAAAAAGTTTCGTTTACAAAAATTTATGTTATCTAAGATATTATAAATTTTATAAAAAAAATTTTTTTCGATTACTCTTTATTAATGATTAACTAAAATTTCTTCTTTTAAAGTCTTAATAACCAACCACGGTATTTAATTGTATTTATCGACCACCATTTAATCATGTTTGTTTCCATGTATTTTTGTTTGTATGTATTTATATGAATGTTCTTGCATGTATGAGAGTATGTATGTATTGAATGTATTTGTGCTGTTTTGTGTTATATTACCAAAGGCACGTATGTGCCGAGTTTGTAAATAAAGATATATATAATGATACAGTTACCTGTGGTTCTAGTCTGATGTCAAGGAAATCCACTGACCAAGCTGCCAAACTCTATTAAAAGCAACACGTACAATCACAGGTACCTGTATTATGAGTAAACAAACAAACAACATTTTTTTATCAGATGTATAATTTTATAAAAAAACATTGTTTACTCTTTATTTATGATACAGTTACCTGTGCGTACAATGTCTCAAAATGTAAATGCACATACTTTAATCATATTTATCCAATTCTGAAGAGTAACAGAATATATACGAGCAGTGGTGATTTATGGTTCACATATATCTCAAGTACTGTAAACTCATTATTTTTCGAGGGGGTTACATTTTCGTCGATTGCGTTGTTGAACTCGCGGCCACGAAATATAACCACCCCCACGATTAATCGACCATTCGAATAAGGAGCATAGGATTACCCTTTTAGGTTTTATAATCCACGAATTTATAACCCCGCGAAGATGTATTTTTTATCTAAATCCACGCAATGTAATACCCACGAAAGTATGTGATTTTTCAGTACATATATACTGAAGCATATGTACACATTTCTGCTATTTTCGTATCTTGACTGCTCTAAACCAAGATAATAAATCACATATTCAAGGACAAATGAAACGCAGCATGGTTTACATCCGTGGGCGTAGCCAGACTTGAATGGGTGCTACGCACACGGGCCTTGAATTGGGTTGTATGGATAGTGGGGTGCCACATGTTGGTTGCGATTACATAGAAAATAGAACTTAAACCACAACAGGGTGGTTATCTTAATTGTATTGTGAATATTTTTTGGGATGTTTTGAATGAAAAAGATACAATTTCGTGCTGAGAAATTCGCACTTTGGGATATATCAAGTACAACACACAAGCGTTTTACTTGAATGCCATTTTTGACCATATTTGTGTTTTTACTTTTCAAATTGATGTTAACTACACATGAGCGTAAATGCGTATCGCTGGCTACGCCACTGACACCTTGTTATTTTTCATCGAAATTTGGCAGCTTAGCTACAAAAAAATGCTTCATACAAATAATATCAACATATCGTTAATTTTGCAAGTTAAAATGAAACTTTTATGATATCAGGGAGCAATTTCTGTCGTTTTCTTTTCATTAAATGTTCTAATTAAATGTTCTAGTTTGTTTATTAATTATGTTTTAATAAGTCGTAAATGAAATTTCAAAATAAATTGAAGTCAGGTTTGGCAACATGTTTCATGCAGTCATTAAATCAAATGATGGTTAGCAATGTTGCAGGGAACTCCACATGTACAATATAGCCAAATTTACGATCTTCTTCTATTTTGAAGATCTTCCTCTAATTTGAAGAGGTTCCTCACAATTGTCACAGTTGCCTCCAAATTTAAGAGCTTCCTCAATTGAAGAGCTCCGTCCTATTGAGGAGCACCCTCAAAATTAAAGTGCAACCTCAATTTTCAAGAGCTTCCTCAAATTCGAAGAGCTTCCTTAAGTTGAAGAGATTCCTGCAAATGAAGAACTCCCTCAAACACACAGAGTAGTGTACCAATTGCTAGAGCTTCCGGTGTTTCAAAAACACATACGCAGTGGTCTCCCTTGATGCTCTCATGCAAGCTCGGCCATTTCCGTTTGTCTCCGGTAAATACAGAGACGTTACGCACAATGTTGCGACTATGTTATAGTTAGAACATATTAAGTAAATTTTAATGATTAAAAAGGGCGGAGCGAGCGAAGCGAGGCGAGTCCTTTTTAATCATTAAAATTTACTTAATATGTTCTAACTAACTTAGAATATAACATTCTGCATTCTGATTGGCCGATAGAAATTAGCGCCAACGCATGACGTCAAGTCTGTTAAGGAGGTATGAGCTGCCTTGTGCGCATGCGCGAAATTTCAAAATCGTATTAGATAAGAAAAAACATGAATTTTAGTTTCAATGATTGCATGTGAATGTTGATTAATGAAAATAAACAAAATATTATCGCACAAATTAGATATTTTTAACTTTTTATTTTTTGCCTGTATGAAAAAGTGGGTGGGGAACGGCAAAATTGTCAATAATATGGGTTCACAATAAGTCCCTACAATTGTTCAAATGCATATGCTTATATACAATATGTAGTGCATGGTTTAGTTATAAGAGGTAGCCACACTTTGAAATATTTGTAAGAAAAAATTATTTCATTACAATATGCAAATTAGGTTAATTTTATGCAAATTTATTCATAATTAGTGCTTTTTTATGCACAGCTCCCAAAAAAGGCTGGTGACCCCTATTTTTTATTTGACTAAACTGGTGTTCTATTTGATACTAAACTTAGGGCCAATTTTAAATCATTTTCGATCGTTGGGTATTTTTTGACGTTCATTTGAAATCATTTGAAAATCACACTTTTTAGCAAGTGGGTAGGGTAACTATTTATCATGTTCAAATACTGAATTTGTTCACCGGGCAGCTGGAATAGTGACTAATGTCAATAGGAATGACCATTGAACACACAAAATAGCATGCATTACTTAAAAGTGGTTTCATACAGTAATAATCTTAAAAAGAACATAATGGTGCCATAAATGCAGGAAATAGATAAAATGACCAAAAATACAATGGTAGGTCATTAGAAAGCCATGTATGTCGAAAACGAGCCTGGTGACATATCATTTTTATGATTTCAATGTTGTTCTAGAAGACTGTTCTGTCATTTTAAGATGTTTCAAGGAAAATTCGATCGTTAGATAAAAGGTGCGCGTACCTCCTTAAGAGAAAATTTTAATGATTAAATTTTCATTTAACCGCGAAAATGCGACGTTTTCATTGGCTCATAATGTAGGTTATATTCTAAATTCTGTAACATGACGTTGACGTCATTTTAGAGCAAAATGTACGTCACACACAATACTACACGTTGTAGATTTAGACTGATGATATGGATTAGATAAAAACTTTATCATTAAATGATAAAAGGTACAGGTGTACTAATTTTTACATTTCGTGGACAAATTTGCGACTATATTGTCCATTATGTTGCCGTTTAAAAAAAATATGAATAACGATGAAAACAGGCGTTAGAATTTTATTTTTTGCGTTATAGTCATCTTTACTTTTATGATATGCATAACGTTTCTTTATCCTTTCTTTTATTTTTTCACGGTATTATTTCATTTTATCTGCCTTTGACAGTACTGTAAAACTATTACTAGTGCGGAGTCCAATGGTTACAATGTACGATGAATATTTTATTAGACTGAATATATTCACAGACAAAAATAGTTCTCTCACCAACAAACAAAAGTTTTACCGCATATATAAATATCATAACACTCAGACAGTTAAAGTATTCAATCAATCAAAGGCAATAACTGGGAACTCTGGAATCGACTCTTTAATTTTAGCTCCAGGGACCAAATAAAAGTCTCATAAAAACTTGTCCATTAGAATGCATTAAACATCAATAAAGAATTAATTGCTGTGTAAATGTGTTTCTTTTATTCTGGTTCTATGGTTATAAAGGAAACTATTACTATGGTTTAATTCCCACGTGGTGTTACATTATTGAACTAGATCTATATATTTTGTCATAAACGCGTATATGGTGGCCATACAGTTCATTAAACCTGAGTTTATCTGGAACTAACAACTTTTTGAAAATTGGTACGTGCTTTTCCTTTTGAACTCTACTACTTGTTCTACCCCCGAGTTCAGACTTCACGGCCTTACCTTACCGCTTCAAGTCAAAATACGTGAGGTGCAGAGTTCGATTCCATGCCGCGTCACAGTTATACTTCAAGGGTCAGTCATGAAAAACTGAGAGTTGCTTAATAATGCTGAGAAAAATAAGTGGTCGTATATTTTCTATGCATTATTGTGAAATGTGGTATCTCACTGATGTTATTGCGAATACCAATCTGGGTTATGACAATTTGATTCTTGTTGCCAGGCAACCAAATAGGACAACTCAAGGGCATGCGTTCACGCTGTTAGTAGCACAAAAGTTTGCGCTGCTATGGAAACATAAAGATATATCTGACATTTTCAAACGTATTATTTAGTTTGTAATCCATTAATCTATCAGATAAACTTAATACTAATTGATTTATTCCACTAATATAGAAAATATATTTGACGAAAATGTAAATTGTCATTTTATTTAATGGTATTAAAACCACAATTTTACCCCACCCAAAAGAACGAATCATTTTTTTGCAAAGCGAAGTTATACATTTTATTTATATTACGGTTATTGGACTCCTTGAGATATATTCATAATCTTATTGAAAAGAAAAGGTGAAATCAGTTATAAGTTTTAAAACATCATGGCAACGAAAAGAACGCGTGTCAAGAAAATTGATGAAATGTGGGTAAAATTGTTGTTAGGCTACAAACTAACACAGCATAAGTGACCATTCTGAATAAATTGCTAATTATTATTTGAGATATGCTATTCTACAATATACACGTGTTAGTTTTAATAAATCACGGTGTATAAGGTTGAAAGGAACTGTTGAATTTACAACAAATTCAATCGTCATGTCGGTGGCGTGAACGCATACCTCTTAGTGACGTTCTTTGATTGCTTGGCAACTATATTTATAAGCCTATATCTGATGACAGAATTCTTCAGAAAATCCACAGGGGATAATATTTGAAGATGCATAATAGAAAGTACAACTGCACACAGATTTTGAAGGCTTAAATTAAATTACCAACTCTCAGTTTTTCTTGACTGACCCTCGTAATAAGCGTCACGTCTTACCAAAGTACCGGTAGCAGAAAAGCCTGTCTATATGTATGACTCGGCATATTTTGTTAAGGATAGTTGACAAAATATTCACAACGATCAATACGACTATATCAGGTTACAGAACACCTTCAGTGTGAGATACCGGGTAAAGGACAACATTTTTATCACATGAATACCGTGATCTTCCATGTGAGAACAAATGACGGAACAATGTTCTCCAACACGTTTGATAACAAATGCGTGAAGTTACAAGCTTTTTGGCGCGAAAACGTAACGTCGTTGACTTAAATTCGTTATTTCTGATGTTGTTTTGACTTGGTAACTATGGTAATGTGATTAACAGTATTAACCATTCGATGTGGAAATCATAAATATAGGATCCGTCAACTCATGAGTTGTCTTTGGAGATCAACATTTCTTAAACTCGCCAAAGGCTCGCTTAATAACTTGTGTTTTCTAGACTCGTTTTAGAAATGTTGATCTCCAAAGACAACTCATGAGTTGACGGATCCTATATTTATGATTTCCACATCGAATGGTTGAAACTGTTTATCACATTACCATAGTTACCAACTCATGAGTTGACGGATCATATATTTATAATTTCTACATAATCATATCGCATTATACCTACGCCGTATATGGATTAATTCAAAGATGAAGACTTTCCTGGGTTTCAAATCATTAAGCAACCTGACTATCAAAGGGTGACCATTTGTCAAAATCGGTATATCTAAATTTTGAAAACTAAGAATACGAAACTATAGTATAATTCAGCTCCTAGAAATCAAGATCCATTTACGAAGCCTACATTTAGTCAACATGTCTAGTTTGATGCCCAACAAAATAAATCACTGTTTCTCATAGTGATGGGACATCGGTTGCAAATCATAATCGATCATCACCTAGAATCGACTGGCACTTCAGATACAATTTTCCGACTAATAATCGGCAGGACAGTGACTGAATGCGCAGTGTGCAATGCCTCATTTCCTACTTCCCAAGTCACAAAAAAGGTCGATGATTTTCGGAAGACGTTTTACTATATGAGTTTGAAGAAATTGTTCGAATTGGTTCTAATAGGCATTCGATTGGTTGAACTTTCCATGCTATGAATTTTCCTTGCAAATATTTGAATAAAGAAGTCTTATTTAACATTTCGTTATAATTACTTGATGATCGATTATGGATGAATGACATCGATCATGGGAATCGGCAGACTTCTGCAAGCCACTAATCGATGTTATCCGATAATCGGTACAACACTAGTTTCTCATGTGATATTCACTATTCTAAGATTGTTGACCAGGAGTTCTCTTCCTTCTATAGTATCTGTAGACATGATAAATAAAGGGAGGAAACTTTTAGAGTACAATGAGTTATCTCCATTTCTATAAAAGTTATCTTCCTTTCTATACACCAAGTTATCTCCCTTCGATAATATCTGGAGAAGGATTATTAAAGGTGCTGCCTCACAGATTAGGCTAAATTTTATATATATCGTGATTTTCCAACCTAACCAAGTATTGGTGTAATAGAAAGCCACTGACGGTTGCTTTATGAAAGATTTGGTGCAAATAAGCAATTTTAACCACTCTCGATATCACCCACTGAGTATTTATTTCTTGAAAAAGAAGCTCTTAGTTTCCTTCCAACTTGCTTCGTGATTTTTGTAATTCACACATGGTCGAACTTTAACATCAACAAACTACAGCGTAAACATATGTGTGGTATTTGGTTCGTTTTTCCATTCGTTTTCATCAAATGCGAACTAATTTCAGGCAACGTAAGTAATAGTAGTGTTAATTCTATAGGGTATTAATACCCTATAGAATTTTTTATGTAAAAATACTAAATAACTATAAAATGCCGATGTTTCACAAGTTATTTTAGATGTCAGTATGGTTGTTTACAGGCAACTGTATCACAATTACGCGAATATTTGACAATTTTATTTTATTTTTACAATACACAAAAACGCGAGGCAGTCCCTTTAAAGGGAGATAATTTTTTGAGTGCCGGGAGTTATCTCACTTTCTTTACACCAATTTATTTCCCTTTTGATAATGAATGTGACAAATGCTTACATAGTTTCATTGATATAGATTAGACTAATATCTTAAAGTTTAGGTCGACTTTTCTCTTTCCAGTAATCAGCTTCAATCGTGAATATTCGGTCATGTCCGTTTGTCTCCGGTAAATACACAATTTGCAATGCATAAAGGCCGAGGTGATCAGAATGTTATCAGTTTCTGACTGGTACCTGCTCGAATATTAAATATATCCATATATGGCGACGTAGGAAGCAATCGGACCGAGGCACCAGTCTAATCAGTTTCGGACTCATTCTGATCACCTCGGCCTTTATGCATTGCAATAAGCGTATATTTACCGGAGACAAACGGAAATGGCCGAGCTTTCACGATTGTTTCTGACTGTCTAAGGTTATACTACAAGACGCGAAAATATACATGTAGTACCATTTATATTCAGGAATTACATATTCCTATTTAATGATTATATACCGTGTCTGTACAAAATAATACTCTATAATATGTTTATGTACTATAGTTGTCTAGACATTCCCAGCAATACTGTGATTATATATCGTACTCAGACCCACACTATACTATGGAGCCATATAACTGCCGCCACATACATATTCGTGAAATTAACGAGAGATTTCATGAAAACAGAAAAATATAATGAATGCAAGATAAATATCTTAACGTGAAAAAATGCCAGTTACTGCTTTGATCGGCCACAACATTCCTGTTATTTTTTTAAGAAACCAATT
This sequence comes from Spisula solida, assembly GCA_947247005.1. Classification (NCBI taxonomy): domain Eukaryota; kingdom Metazoa; phylum Mollusca; class Bivalvia; order Venerida; family Mactridae; genus Spisula; species Spisula solida. Next base: position 37,761,873 of record OX365959.1, on the reverse strand, counting down.
AACTTTTCACGAAAGTGAATTATTTTTCACGAAGATATTTTTACGTTTCACAAAACTTTTCACGAAAGTCGATTATTTTCACCAAAACATATTTACGTTTTGCGAAACATGTTTATGCTTTCATGAAAAACGTATTTAGTTTCGTGAAATCATCATCTTTATGTGGTGTCAGTTCAGAGCACGTACAAGCAGAATTTCGTGTTAAGATAATTTATCTGTCTTCATGATATTTATATTTTTTCATGAAATATCCCATAATTGTTTTGAAAGTTTTCATGAAATTTTAAAGATAAGTGGTGGCAGTTATATGGCTCCATACGACACTAATATAATATACAGGTTGTTCCATAATATGTGTTACCATTACGACCGAATGCCAGGAGAAAATGCTTAATCTTCAGGGGTTCCACTAGCTTCTGAATCAAAAGGGTCATTTTGATACTTTTAACGAAATGTTACCATTTTATAGGCAAAATACGCAAAAAGTATTTGCTTTCCGTGAAATATAAGATATTTTTCAGCAGTTTTACCGATTTTTCCATTACCCTGTGAAACCATAAACGTTCCACGGTTTCACAAGGTAATGGACAAAACGGCACAGCCGCTGAAAAAGATTTTATATTTCATGAAAGGCCAATTATCTTCCTCTTAGCGTGGCGTTTATTTCATAGAAATCGATGAATACAGCTATTTTATTTTCCAATGTTTACAAATTTCTTCTTGTAACTGTAGTCAAAAGTCACGTGGTATTGCTACACTGAGTATGATACATGTATAGGACATAGAGGATATTTGTTGATTTTGGTGTAAGATCGTATTTTATTATTTGCTTTCAATGGATTACGGAGATTTTTCAGTGAAAATAACAGTGAAATTACCACTTTGTTATTTTCACTGTTTTAGAAGCTGGTTCCAGTATCGTTCAGAAAAAGAAACGTAGCGTCAACGGCGCCGGGCTTTAAAATGTACGTTACGTCATCATGACGTCACAATTGTCACGTCGTGACGTTCCGAATTCGACGTGATTTTTCCAATTAAGCTAATTCCGGTACACTTTTACGAGAAATTAAAGCATATAATAAACAGAAAATTTGTTGATTTTTGGTGAAAGATCAATTTTATTTCACTCGTGATCACATAAAATTATATTTTCACTCGTGGCTACGCCACTCGTGTAAATATTGATTTTCTGTGATCACTCGATGAAATAAAATACGATCTTACACCAAAATCAACAAATATTCTCTATTTATTCCATCGAGTGATCACAGAAAATCAATTTATTATTTGCTTTCAATGGATTACGGAGATTTTTCAGTGAAAATAACAGTGAAAATAACAGTGAAATTACCACTTTGTTATTTTCACTGTTTAGAAGCTGGTTCCAGTATCGTTCAGAAAAAGAAACGTAACGTCAACGACGCCGGGCTTTAAAATGTACGTTACGTCATTATGACGTCACAATTGTCACGGCTTGACGTTCCAATTTCGACGTGATTTTTCCAATTACGCCAATTACGGTACCATTTTAAGAGAAATTGAAGCATATAATAAACAGAAAATTTGTTGATTTTCGGTGAAAGATCAATTTTATTTCACTCGTGATCACATAAAATTATATTTTCACTGTGGCTTCGCCACTCGTGAAAATATTGATTTTCTGTGATCACTCGATGAAAAAAAGAGAGGATCTTGCATGAGTGCTCATTACATACGAGTTTTATTAAACGAGTGGACAAAATGATATGACACGAGGCTTTGCCGAGTGTTATATCGTTTTTGTCGACGAGTTTAATAAAACTCGTATGTAATGAGCACGAATGTAAGATTCTGTTTATCACATAACATTAGAGAACGCCCCTATTCGTTCAAAATGATGATGTACGCTGCATAGGTTTCAGCCAAAATTTAGCGGTACAACGAACGCGACGTCATGACGACGTTGGTATTATCCTGACGTCATGGGTCAATCAATGCAGGGATTGGCTTACGTGGCGTCAGGCTAATTTGCATATTTATTGCACAATTTGGGAGTGCCGAACGATATTTACGGCACGGCTTTACGGCACTGCTGGACCGCGGGTTATGTGATAAAATACGATCTTACACCAAAATCAACAAATATCCTCTATATAATTTTATGTGATCACGAGTGAAATAAAATTGATCTTTCACCAAAAATCAACAAATTTTCTGTTTATTATATGCCTCAGTTTCTCTTAAAAGGGTACCGTAATTGGCTTAATTGGAAAAAATACGTCGAAATTGGAACGTCATGACGTGACAATTGTGACGTCATGATGACGTAACGTACATTTTAAAGCCCGGCGCTGTTGACGTTGCGTTTCTTTTTCTGGACGATACTGGAACCAGCTTCTAAAACAGTGAAAATAACAAAGTGGTAATTTCACTGTTATTTTCACTGTTATTTTCACTGAAAATTCTGCGTAATCCATTGAAAGCAAATAATAAAATGTCATAATTATGTGATTAAGCATTTGCTCATGGCTTTCCATTGTACTGGTAACACATAATATGGGACACCCTGTACTTTACACCAAAATACATAGGATATGTAGCAGTGTAGCAATACCACGTGACTTTTGGCTACAGTAACAAGAAGAAATTTGTAAACATTGGAAAATAAAATAGCCATAAGTATTTTATTTCTTAATCGATTTCTATGAAATATACGCCACGCTAAGGGGAAAATTATTTGCTTTCCATGAAATATAAGATCTTTTTCAGCAGCTTTACCGATTTTTCCATTACCCTGTGAAACCTACACGTTCCACGGCTTCACAGGGTAATGGACTAAACCGCACATCCGCTGAAAAAGATTTTATACTTCATGGAAAGCAAATAATGTTCTCCTAAGCGTGGCGTAGATTTCATAGAAATCGATGAAAAAATAAAATACTTATGGCTACATTTGTGTTCCAATGTTCCAATACAAATTTCTACTTGGAACTGTAGTAAAAAACCACGTGGTATTGCTACACTGTATAGGAGACCGTTGCATGATAAACCCTCACTCAAAAGAATGGAGCGAAGAAACGTCAATAGGGTATATCTACGCATGTACTAATTTACTAGTAGACTTTCGGTAAATTATTGACATAAACTTTTCAAAATTGTATCACATTTTAGAATCATAATGCATATGAGCAATTTTATCTGACTATTCGCCTCCCTTTTACAAGGTAGTAGATTGAACAAAGCACTGTGTAAGAAAGTAGTAAAATATAGTAAAACCCGGACAGGGAGGGCAGCACTCAACTCAAATATCCGAGCACAGAAAGCATAAAAGCAACACAGGCCACAATCACACGGCACAGTACCCAGCACACAACCGAACGCGAAAACGAACTCAACTGCTGAAAGCCCAAACATCAGCTGCAAAAAAGCTGAAAGCGCAAGCCCCAGTCGTCAAAAAATGAAAGACATAGTTTCAGCTATAAACAAGCTGAATGACATAGTTTCAGCTATAAACAAGCTCAATGACGTAGTTTCAGCTATAAACAAGCTCATTGACGTAGTTTCAGCTATAAACAACCAGCTGGAAGAGAGCTCTCAATATCATGGAGTGGTACAGAGAATCGAAGAAAACTGCTGCAAGGAAAGGTTTGCTTCCCAGCAAGAGGTATGTCTCCAACCAAGATGTCTGCTTACAAGAGAAGGCCCGCTTCCAGGAAAAGGTCTGCTTCCTAAAGTATGCTTTTAAGGAGTAAAGCAAGTCTGGCGAGAACTCTGCTTAGAAGTGAAGCAGTGCTGCTAAGGGTGTTCTTGAGAATTGCAAAGCGCATCTAAAAAGCCGTAATATAAGACATTCATTGTCGCTGTGGTAGAGACCAAACACTTTGACAACACATATACCTCTTACGTATAGAGAAGTTGGCATTTCATTGTACAGATGGAACACATACAGTGATATTGGCTGGTTGTTTGCGAAGTTGGTTAAATAGTTTGTATCTATAGTGGGATTCGAATCGTCTGTACGTCACAATCGCCTTGCGCTGCCAAGTACTAGAACATTGACCAATCAGCTAACGCAACAACACCAAAAACACAGGCGCACATAACCAACTTGTATTAACTGCTTATCTGTACGCAATCTAGTGTGCAGCAAATTAGCCACAAACTTTATTTGCATGGTAAATGTTCGCAGACAATGGTTTGCGGCAAGTTTACCGCAAACGTTGCGGAAAATTTGACAGGTGGGTTGCCAGAGCCCTTGTTTTTTCGTAAGGGTAGTTTCTCCCCAACTTCGCCAGGTCATGAAACAATTGCAGGCGACTTGACTGAAATTATATAATACCAAACCCACGAGGGGAACCAGTAACTACTAAGTACAGGGTGTTAAAAAAGTTTGTTCTCAAAATTTTAATTCATAAAGTTTTATTTGAGCTATGGTAAAGCCTCAAAGGCAGGCCACACAGACGACTGTGTAACTAACATATTAGTGTTCTCCATCAGGGAAACTATAAAAAGTAAATAGAAAGTCGGGCAGGGAAGGCAGCACCCAACTTAACGAGCCCAGCACAGAAAACATAAAAACATCACACACCACAACTACATGGCACAATGCCTAACACATTACAGTACGAGAAAATGAATTTAACCGCTGGAAGCCCAAGTCAGATATCGAAAAAACCCAAGTCACAGCTCCCTGAGTGATCTAGTCACAGCTGCCTGAGTGATCTAGTCACAGCTGCCTGAGTGATCTAGCCACAACTGCCTGAGTGATCTAGCCACAGCTGCCTGAGTGATCTAGCCACAGCTGCCTGAGTGATCTAGTCACAGCTGCCTGAGTGATTTAATCACAGCTGCCTGAGTGATCTAGCCACAGCTGCCTGAGTGATCTAGTCACAGCTGCCTGAGTGATCTAGTCACAGCTGCCTGAGTGATCTAGTCACAGCTGCCTGAGTGATCTAGTCACAGCTGCCTGAGTGATCTAGTCACATCTGCCTGAGTGATCTAGTCACAGCTGCCTGAGTGATCTAGTAGCTACAGTATAAAACCTACACTATCAGATAGGAAACGAATGACTGCTAGACAATCTGATAATTTGTTGTTCAAATTAACAAATTAACGGCGAAAATAGAAGAAATAATTGTCTGGCAAAATTGGAAAACGATGTTTTCCTTTTAATTTTAATGATAATATTATTCCAGAGGATTAATTGGATCGCAGCGCCGAACAAGTCAGTACATCTGTAGATATATATGTCACCCAGGTCTAGGGGCCAATATTGTAGGTTTAAATTCCGGACAACATATCTTTCTGTGATATGATTCGCGCTGCCACTTAAGATGACCAATTGTACGATTACGTAAGACTTTATTATTTAACAGAATGATAATCAAATGAGAACGGTCTGGACTGGAATATATTGAATGACCCTCGTTTACTACAGCAAATGCGTAAAAGAACACTGAAAGATAACCTCATATCATGGTGCTACTGTTTAAAATAATAGCAATTACAATCAAACTTTACAAACACGAGTATTATATCACTATTACCCCAGAAAGGTTACCGTAATATGGGAAAAGATAATAACAAAAAGATTATCATAAGTCAGACAGGGAAGGCAGCACTCAACTTAACCAGCAGAGCACAGAAAACATTAAAACACACAAAGCACTGAAAACACGGCATCCCGTCCTGAAAGTCTGCCGCCTCAGTCAGTCAAACTAAAACGGAACGAGAGCCATGTGACGAGAAAACAACAACCGGACACCACACACCACAAGGACAATGTACAACATATATATAGTGTACATGCAATTTTGAAAGATACCAAGAAGCCTAGTGCTGGACAACGAAATTGCAGAATCGGACATGGAAGGCAGCACTCAACATAAACAGCAGAGCATAAAAGTCTGAGAGTCTGAGTACATGTATTCAAAAAGGAACTGGAAAACTTAAACCATCCACAAGCAAATATACGAAATAGAACATACATGTAATACATTTGTACTAGTACTTAAATACAGGTAAGCAACATGGTATAAAACAGCCATTACCTCCGAGGTTATAATAAATGCGTTCCACTTATTCTATAAAAAAAACTATTTTCTAGAGTTTCTAATTTTTGTTATTTCTTGATGTTGTTGTTTGTAAATGCTGTTGTTGTTGTACGGTTGCTATTGTTGAGAATCAGAAATCAGAAATGTACTGTTAGTGCTGCAGAGATGTTTCCAGACATTGTGAGAATTCTTCTTGATTTATCTACGCTAAGGCAACACCAAATTATTCTGTAGTTCTTCTGCGTTCCTTGTTTCAAACCAACAATACTTTTCAACGGTTGTGACAAGTAAGCCACTTGTCACGCCGAAGAATTTAAGAATAGCCAAATTAAACTTTTCACCAAGAAGGTATTTGCTTTGGTGCTTTTTTCGTCTCTAGATACGGTCCTGAACAATCGTAAAAGCTCGGCCATTTCCGTTTATCTCCGGTAGATATTGTCTGTTGCAATGCATAATTTCCATTTGTCTCCGGTAAATATTGTCTGTTTCAATGCATAAAGGCATAGGCGATCAAAATGAGTCCCGGTGTGGTATTCAATTTTGATCTTATTTAATTCGAGAATAAGGATAGCCAATCATATCGCCTGTTACTGACCAATAGTTCGATATGGTGTGATCTGATTGGTTGTCCTTATCCTTAAGTCAAGTTATAAATAACCACTTGGTCCGTTATTTAGGCTAGTGTTTGAGATACGTAAGGAAATTTAGGGGATGGGAAGGGGAGATAAGATATAAAATACTAGGAGTGTAGCATACTGATTAATTAATATTAGTATACCTCACGTGACCTCTCAATGTATTTTCCGAATAGACCTTCCGTGTGATATTTTGTTCGATCACTATGTGATATTTTGTTCGATCACTACTAGTAAAAACGAGGCTGGGCTATTTATAGTCATTTGTACTATTTGAGTCCGGAAAACACCCTGCTAGAGAGTATCCGTATGCTATATATATGTTTAGGTATATTTAACATGCTATTTTTAGTAAATCTTGTCAATTTCAACCGTTGAAACTGACAAGATTTTCTAAAAATAGCACAAAATCATTAGAAACTTAATAATATAGGGACTGAGATTGTACATGTAAAATTATCATAACTATCCCCCTCGGCTTCGCCTCGGGTGATATAACTATTCTCGGGTTGGTATTATTTACTATCACCCTCGCAGCCGTGTGTTATTTATATAATGACCTAGCCACTTTGACAGTAAACCAACATCTTTTAAAGCATGACTCACAAATAAGTTTTCATTATGAACAATATTCATAATAGATATTATAGACTATAAATGATTTATACAATGATCAGCTTAAAAGCATTTTCTGTTGACTTGACTTGTCTTGATTTAACACAGAACATTCGCCCATTTAGAATATTAGTTTGTTGTTATAACTTGGGGCACGTATCCTTTATAGCATGTCATTGTCCATAAAAGCATTATTGCCATCATGATATTTTATTAATTATAATTGGTATTAAACAAAGTGCAATGCCATTAGTTTTAAAGTAAATTTATAACAAGAGCGCCATATAATGGCCCTATACAAGTATATCGCATGTACAAAAAGGGAACTATAGGGCATGGTCTAGCTAAATTAACATTGTGCTGACAGTCTAAAATAAGAGTGTCGTGGAACAACTTTTTGTAAAATTATTTTGAAATCTGGCCAGTTGTTGATTTTTTAAAAGAGTTTTCATTCGGTTGCCATGGCAACCAGTCTTCTGCATGACTGTATTTCAATATCCTTAGCTAGCTGTAGAAAGGACCACAAAAGGAGCATTCCTGTAAAGTTTGGTTGAAATTGGGCTAATTAAATCGAGAAGTTTTTTTTAAATGAATGGTTGACGCACACACAGACTGAGGACGGGCGAAGAGCAATCGTGTTACTACATATGACTTGTGAGCTAAACTTTAAAGCTTGGGTGACATGAACAATAGGAGATGGGAAAGGGGGTGGGCGATAATCCTGGAATATATTTATGCTAGCCTAAACTGTCAGTAACAATAGAACGTAATTTATTATGTAAATATTTGCAGACGATGCTATCAAGATTGGTTCATCACAAAATCCAACGACCTATAGCTAGAGACAGTCGTGAAAGCTCGGCCATTTCCGTTTGTCTCCGGTAAATATACATGTACTATAGCAATGCATAAAGGCCGAGCATTTTGATCACCTCGGCCTTTATGCATTGCAATAGACTTTGCCGGAGACAAACGGAAATGGCCGAGATTTTACGATTGAAAGGCCGAGATGCTCAGAATGACAATATCGGAAGTCTAAATAATAACATGTCTGTGGTTAACAAAGCTGCACGCTCGCGGCAATCTTGTTCAGTACCATCTATCGATAGGCTCAGTCAATGGAGAGTTATTTTTAACAGAAAAAAGAGCATCTATTATTATGGTTTGTAATACACCGGTTCATGTATAAAACATTATGTGATAATGGGTGTGACGTATATATAGTATCTAGAACATTAATTTTCAAGTGAAGCACAGCATTTTCGTCTTTGGTAAACGGCGAGGCCACAGACCGAATCCCGGACCTCCTGTACTGGAAGGGAGCCCTCTACCACCATAGGCTGCGTTGCCGTACCGTGTTTTTTTTAATTTGAGTTATAAGTATTATAATACTCAAATTAAAAAAACGTTACGGCCACCTACATGTATGTCTACGTAGCACTGTAGAGTTATTATAATTATTAATTAGCTCTGCTGTGCTCTGCTGTGCTCTGCTGTGCTCTGCTGTGCTCTGCTGTGCTCTGCTGTGCTCTGCTGTGCTCTGCTGTGCTCTGCTGTGCTCTGCTGTGCTCTGCTGTGCTCTGCTGTGCTCTGTTGTGCTCTGCTGTGCTCTGCTGTGCTCTGCTGTGCTCTGCTGTGCTCTGCTGTGCTGTGCTGTGCTGTGCTCTGCTCTGCTCTGCTGTGCTGTGCTGTGCTGTGCTGTGCTCTGCTCTGCTCTGCTCTGCTCTGCTCTGCTCTGCTCTGCTCTGCTGTGCTGTGCTGTGCTGTGCTGTGCTGTGCTGTGCTCTGCTCTGCTCTGCTCTGCTCTGCTCTGCTCTGCTCTGCTCTGCTCTGCTCTGCTCTGCTCTGCTCTGCTCTGCTCTGCTCTGCTCTGCTCTGCTCTGCTCTCAGTGTGTTCTGTTCTGCTCTGCTCTGCTCTCAGTGTGTTCTGCTCTGCTCTGCTCTCAAGACCCGTCAGATATAATGTCTTCATAAGAAAATTTCTGCAACGCAGTTTAATTATTATTATGGATAGAAAGTGCACAAACATTTACCTAAACAATAATAGTAATATAACATTATGATTTCTATCAAATAAATATACCAGATTTATAAAGCGCCTTTTTTATGCAAACGCACGTTCAAAGAGACCCTTTACATTATAGTGTTTCAGCCACAAGGGCACAAGGTGCATCCTCTACCAGTGCAGATACAGCATGATCTGACCAGAGGGACAGGCTGAGAGAAAGCCCTTGAATGGAGAGAGAGACAGTAGATGCAGGCATGACCGGCGCTGCAGAAGTTATTTCGAGCAGACAGCCTGGTTCCTTAATGTTCCCGGTAGACACGTCCGGTGTATAGCACCGATACACAGCTTCCTGGCACCTTTACCCAGATAGTTTGCATTATACACGATCAGATATATAGCGGGAAGTATTATAAATGTTTCAGCAATGTCAAGTTCCGATGCCGGGGATTGAACCCACGACCTCTGGATTGACAGTCCAGTGCGTTACCACTGAGCTAAATCCGCTTATAATTATATCGAGAGAGAAATCCAACGCCAAGAACATCATCAAGTTTGGGTCGTGGCAAACTCCTCTTCGAGTCAATCGTTAAAGCTTGGACAGTTCCGTTTACGTCCGGTAAATATACGTCTATTGCAATGCATAAAGACCGAGGTGATCCGAATGCTCTTCGAGTAGATATAAAAGGTCGAGATACCGCAAATAAACCAATTTTGTCGCGTGTTATCAACAGTGACTGATTCTGGAGATTCAGTTATCCCAGACAGTGTGACCAAATTCTGTCTCATTAATTCCTGTCTATCAGTATACCCATCACATAAACCACACTGCTTAACATGGTAATCACCCTGGGAAAAATATTGTCCGACTCAAATAAAATATAAGGTCAAAACAAAATTACATTGTTGCTCGGTTCTGGTAACCTTACTGTCTGTCCAGTTAGGATAATGTGAGAGTGACGGTTTATTTTATGTGTTCACAAAAGATTACAATCATTTTCTGAACAGGTAGGACGTTTAAGTTAAGCATTGAATTTATAGATGTCTGGATAAAGCCTTTTTTAATTGGTTTTACAACGTAATATTAGACTTGATAACACAATACAATGCAATCTTTATTTTAAGTCCGATACATGTACAAAACAAAGAAACATTAGCTATGTATAGCTATAATAATTGTCTCGACCACTGCGTCACTCTCTGTGTAATGGGTATCCTATCTTAACCGTACAATAGTTTGTGCCCCTACCATAAACATAACATTGTATATTTGCATTTTGGTGGAAATCACATCGAATCGTTGATTGTCCAGTGCATTATATCAATAAAATAATTTTGAAAAATTCTCAAAATGTTTTTCCTTCCTATAATTTAGTATAATATTTATTCAACCTATTACCAGAACCGCACTATTAATTTGTTTCGGTCTAAGGACACGAGGTTGCTCATTAAAAAAACATGTCGGCCTTAAATTCCTAGCATCTCTCAACTTCACAAATATTACACCTTTTCACACCCAATAAAAGTAGCGGTACTCATAGCCTTGTGTAGTCTGGCTAGATAATATTTTGTCAATCAATAATCATAATATTATTTTCAATTTTAGCTAGATTTTATATTGGGCTTGATTATCTATGTTTGAGGGTGCAAAGGGAAATAATTCATGAAAAAATAGTAGACTGTTGAGTTGTCTCCTTCAATGGGGAAAAATAGTAAATTATTCCCCCTTACTACTCTCTAAAACTCCACCGGTCCTATCATGCGGATTATTCTGTTTTTATCCCTGTTTTGTTTATTGCACATGGTAGTAATTAGGCTGAAATATTTGCAACATTAATTATCAGATCAAATAACAAGTTTGGCTACATGTTGTTTACACACCATGGTATATAAATTTTTATGGCCCTAACATATTAGGTAATACAGAAGTGAGAAATTTCATATCTAAAATCAATGATATTTCAGTTAAAAACAAGGATAAAGTCCGAGGATCTCAACTAGTTAGGACCTGTATGCTAATTGGTCTACCTCGGGCTTTATCTTACAAGGGAGATAATTTATATGTCACTTATGTCTCTCATTAACATAGGGTCTGTATAGACAGACTGAGCCTTGTGATGCCGACAGTGTTTGCTTTGAGCGCGGGATGTCTAGTGTTTGCCGAGTCATACCAAAGGCAATTAATCTAAAAATGATACCTTTATTATACACAGCATGAAAAGTGGGAAACAAAGGATGTCTCTATTTAGTTCTCGTGATCATATATCCTGATGGCAATGGATAGCAACGTGCATCAGGTGTCAAGAGTGATACTATCCTTTGCTCACCTCTATCGTTCAAAAACGTATACAAGTATTCGCGTGATGGAACTTTCATACTTCCGTAGTTTACTGCCTAAACGCCCAGAATGGGATATATCATTACTATTTATACAAAGGCATTCAGGATTAAAGAACATCACGTGATCAAGTTCTAAATACAACGCGGAGAGCGGCGGCTTAGAGGTAGGGCGCGCGCTTTAGGATCGAGAGGTCCCGGGTTCGATCCCCATCTACGCTACTACTTGATTTCTCTGAGCAAGAATAACCCACAATGATCCACTGGACCAAGATTTGAATTGGTACCTGTGAGGGCGGTGTCTGGACATGTTCGATATTCCTGGGCGCCGCATATCGATGTTGGTTGCACATAAATCAGGAGAGAATTAAATAGCCTCCCCAGGGAAACTCAAACACAGATTCCTTAGGTAGTCCAATGACCAGGGGAAGTTAAATGTCAAATGGTGGCTGAACGGCTGAATTGCTGAAAGCGGCCCTTGAAAACTGGCTTCTAAACTTAACTTAAGGTTTTGCTCATGTTCACGCACATGTATGTTGGTCCCCATCGAGTACGCACGGAGACAAAGTAAAATTTCAGCTCAAATATTGAGTACTATATCACTGGCTTAAAATTAGAACTTAAGACCTTATAAGACTCATGCATATTTGAAATCTGCATCTCAAGGCGCTTCTTATGGGCCTGTTTTCATGAAAATCGGAAGTGGTCATGTTGACCAAACTGAAGTTTAAAAAGCTTGTTTTTCCATAAGTAAAGAGTAATTTTCAGACAGTGTTTTCTTGTTGTCTCAAAAAATTGATTTCATACTTACGATCTGCTAATTCTAAGCCAGTGGTATATATATATATATCTACTAAATCATTCCTGTGATCAACCATTGTTGACATGACAGTGTTTATAATCGTCTAATGTCTGTGTCACTTTGCGGATGAATTAATAATTTAAAACTAACACCAACACAATCACAAACAAAACCATTTTCATTGATGAACTATGTAGTAATAGAATATTACACATATAATTCTTCAATGACTAAATTATGCATCAACATGTACTATCAACGGGTACGTTAAGCATAAAATATTCAGTAGAATGGAATCAGGTTTGCGGAGATCGAGTACACCATCGAGTAACATATTTCACGATTTGCTCGAGGAAATTGATATATTCAAACCAAGAACCTTGTAATATATTCATACATAAGGGTCAATATCAGGTCAAATTATCCGTGCTATAATAAGTATGCAGCAGCATTGTTGAACTGAAATCTTAAAGCCACATTATCTCTCCCAAGATCTTTCTTTTCGATCATCCAGTAAATAGATTAAATACAAAGAATTAGGATGGTTTTCACAAATGACTTATAATTGACAACCTAATGTAAGCTATACATGTCGAAATAGTATGCCAAAATTCACATTTAGTAAAATGTATGGGTGACAAAATACTAATTTTGCAAGAGTTGCTTCTCTTAGACTTCAAATTATGCATTTTTTGTTTACATTTCGTCATTTTGTTTACAAACCAAATGTAGGCTTTATCGTTTTCTTTCATCTTACGGTGTTTTCCACCTGTAGGACACAACTAAAATGCTCAAAATGCATCATTCTGCAGATATGTTGCCAAGTTATTGCTGTTTGAAAATAGCCATTTAAGGCATAATGGGACTTTAATCTACCAAAGCTGGTATTCAAACAGCATCTTAACGGCAACAGCGGCAAACAACTTAACTTGACATTTTGACTTAATTAAACTTTAGAGCTACACAATTATATTTCCCAAGAAAGAAATAGAATCACCCATGTTTTCTTTGTGATTATTGAAGCTCTTTACATAATACTTCTAAACAATGTAAAATATTGATAATCTTAATATTCCTATTAAGCTGATACACTTAAGGAATTTTTAAGATTTTAAGCAAATTCTAAGTTTTCCCTTAAGATGCTTTGTGGCTACCACCCCAGACAAAGTCTTCAAAAGTAAAGTCCCATTGTGCCTTAAATGGCTATTTTCAAAAAGCAATAACTTGACAACCTATCTTCAGAATGATGCCTTTTGAACACTTTAGTTGAGTCCTAAAGGTGGAAAACACCGTAAGATGGAAGAAAACGAAATAATGCATCCAGTTGATGTGTAAACAAAATTACGAAATGTAAACAATAAATGCAAAATTTAAAAGTCTAAGAGAAGCAGCTCTAACTTGCAAAATTAGTATTTTGTCATCCATACCTTTTACTAAATGTGATTTTTGGCATACTATTTCGACATATATAGCTGATATTCGGGCGTCAATTATACACTCGGCAAAACTTATAAGTAACACACGTCGTTTTATCGTTATAACCTTTTTTATTTTTTATTATTTTTGCATGCAATTTTGTGTACATGGTATTGACTGTCAAAGGACTTGATAAATAAAGTTTTTTTGTACAAAATTAAATACAGCGGTTCATTGAACCATGAAACGTCAAAAACCGTAAAATGGCCGTGAAATTGACGCGTATGTGCAAATTATTTTTATGTAAGGTAAATTTGAATTTTAGATTTATTGTCAAATTAAAAAAAACACAAAATAATTCGATTTTTCAAACAACAACATGGTGTTTTTTTACTTTTAAAAATATTTTTTATTGTTATGGTCAAGGGGAGTTAACCATGTTCCCAATTTCATTTTTTATCAGAAGTTGATATTTTTAAACCTAAAGTGTGCTTGTTCCTATCATTGTTTTCTTTATTACTGTGTCCGTGATAGAAACATAGACTTAAAACCGTACTGCATCAGCGCAGCGGGGCCATATGTGCATTAGCTACCTGACAATCGCCCGATGAACACACGGCATTATAGTGTTTTTTTAGATTCTGCTGTTGGCATCATTAGTTTATTCTGTTTGTGACAATTTAAATCAGATGTTAAAAACATCGATTGTATTGTAACTCTACATATCCAATTTACATATATTGAAATTTTCAGCACGATCATGCACGCATTGACGGAGCTATGGGCAAATAAACATGTGTGTATTTATAAGTTTTGCCGAGTGTAGTTCATTTGAGAAAATCATCCTAATTATTTGTATTTAGTCTATTTACTGGATGATAGGAAAAAATTATTTCGAGATATAATGGGACTTTAAAGTATCGACGTGGAAGGCGTTGCGAGGGGAAGAAATAGACTTGCAGAATAAGAACTTAAAATATCAAAAATGGAGCCAAATATTTAGACAGACTCCGTTCAAAATTTGTCAGTTAATATCAGAAAATGTCAGACACGTCCGCCAAATTAAAATGTTTTGGGAAATCCGAGCCAAAAACTCATAAGAAAGTGTGATTTCTTGACACAACATTTACGATCATTGTCAGTTACCCCTGACTGCCTCATTTCGTTTCTCTCTATTTAGAAAATGTGGACTCCGGGGAGTAATGTAATGAATTGAACTGACTTAAACGTGGGTGTCTGACGATGTTATAAATGAATCTGCAACTATTTGCATCACGGATCAATGAATGAGTTTCCCATGATTCACGAAGAGCATGATTAACCCGAGAATATCAATATGTTAAAAACACGAGAGTCACGAGAAGCACACTGAGTGAGTGTAACTTAACTATCCAGTATTTGATCCAATATTGTATGGTATCATCGTTATATAGTACAGTGTCGTCATATTATACCGTCATAGTATTACGCTATATAGGAAAACAATTACATGCACAATTACACGATAGTTGTAACAATAAGCATTACGATAGTCAGTTTTGTATCGTACTTTTGATGTAGATTATCTCTCATTATTTATCTCATTGACTAGTTGGTTGCTGTATCTTTTCTATTGGGTCATTCAGCTAGTTATAATTTATTATACTTTTCGACAGCTTGGACTTGGGCGGATCTGCGCTTGTTTAGTTGGGCATTGTGCTTTGTGTGTTTTTAATGTTTTCTGTGCTCGGCTGGTTAAGTTGAGTGCTGCCTTCCCTGTCTGACTTAATATAATCTTTTTGAAACAAGACTGCGTTGAAATAAACGCTTAATTATGCCCGGTTAACGGATTGCGGTTAAAGCATTTCCATCTAAATTAGTATTGGCAATCAGGGGCCATAAATCTGATGAAATGTTGCATAGTGTCACATGGCGTCAATAGTGTAAGTTGTTTACGATGGTAAAAAAGTAAGCCAAGTTTTAAAGCAATTTACCTTGATGGACTTCAAAACAATTCAGTTTCAACAACTTGGTTAACAATTTCGAACGGACGGAAGTTCTCACTGACTTGACATTGTGGGGTTTTTCTTTTGTTCATCCTTTTGTTTGTAAAACCCCATAAGTAACATTTTGCACCCCGTAAGCAAAGGAATAAATAGAACCTAAATATAGCCTACTCATACTGTTCAACACCCCTAGAAATATAGCGTTATAAGTACTGAAGGCTCGTTACAGTATACAGTATACAGAACAGATAAAGGTAGGCCTAGTACTCCGAAAGTTAGAATTCGGTCAATTATTAGGGGTGGGCCGATGCATCGAAATATCGATCCCGAGTGTTCCGATAGTATGGATCGATAGTAAAAGTCTCGATCCAATAACTATCGCCGATAGTTAGCTCAACTATCGATAGTTACGATAGTTTCCGTTTTATAAATAAAGTTTATTATAATTTAAAACAACTTCCGTTTTCGTTAAAAAAACTAATTGTAAATAACCACAAGCATCAAAACAACCACAATGGACCAATATCGCCATTATTTTATGAATATATTTCTGTCAAATTCATTTTAAATCCTTTCCACAAATAGTATATTTGTATGTTGTACAACAAAGTAATATCTTACACAGTGCAAATTTGTATTTACAAGTTAATCTCTGGTTTTCAAATCTTGGCAATAACTATTGCAATAGTATCGCAATAGTCTCCAGCAATACAATAATATCGCAATAGTACTTTCAGTCAAAATTGGACTCAATAGTCACCCTATCAATTATTGTATTATAATTATATACATGTAGTATATACATGGCTTCTTTTTCTGAAAAAAATACCAGTTGTTACAAAAATACTTAGAAATTGTCCCCAGATGTCAATAAGTATTATGCTGGTCCAAATATCACTACATACTAGTACTAGTTAAGTTATTTCATTACAGTAACACTATTTAAGTAACTATGGTGGCTTATTTATGCCATGTCGTATTTTCGCCACAACAAAGCGAAAATGCCAAAATGTAATTTAACAATGCGAAAAGTCGACGACTTTGTTGTGTTTTCGCGTTGTTACATTCTCGCCACGAAGAAGCAAAGATACGACAGACATAAGGCGAAACACGACACATTTTTGGTGTCGAATTGTCGCCCTTTATCTGTCGTATTTCCCTTTTTCTGCTACGACAATGCCAAAAAGGCAACAATGAAAAGATACGACAACGTCGACTTTTTTGCATTGTTACATTTTCGCAAATTCGCGAAAAAACAAAAAACTACAACATGGCATAAATCCGCCACCATAAGTAAAGCATACCACAACTTACCATCAGTATGTGTATTATTGGAAGATTCCTGGATTTATTATCACAACAGTCACACACTAGAAGATGATGTAAATAAATACGTAATATCCGACAACAATTATACCATTATATTTCCTGGAAAATATTGTACGCCGGTTAGTTAGTTTCCAATTAAATGTCCCTTATAGTTGCACCAACTTTACGTTCAACGCGTGGAACACGGGCTTAACTTCCACGTGATTCTGTACTCTAATTGGTTTCCCAATTAATTTCACTTACAGTTGCACCAACTTTACGTTCAACGCGTGATACACGAGCTAAACTTCCACGTGATTTTGTACTTTAATTAATGTATAAGCCTACACTAGAAACGAGCTAATTCACAGGAAAAAACAAGCAAACTCCAAGATTTGGAACAGTATAGAAATCCGTGCCGTATGAAAAACGGAAATTTCTTGATATGTTAAAACGGGAACAACCAGAACTGGTATATAATAAGATGTAATCAGCAGCCTGGCTCACTGTGATGCAGGCGTAATATATAAATAATTCAGTTATATGAAAGATACTGAGCTAGACAAACAACAGTATAACACTGAGGAAAACATTACATAGCGTGATTGTATCCGATACTACAGTATGATAGAACGGTGAACTGTCTCACTATAACAATGTTACACACACGCATACAGAAAGTATAAATACACAGGCAGCATCGGTTAATCTATAATCTTCACTAGACAGTAGAGTTGACCTTGCTTTAATACTCGCCCAGATTCATATCAAGTTATGTTTACACTGTACTATAGATTCATGTCAAGTATGGTTCACACTGTACTATAGATTCATATCAAGTAATGTTCACACTGTACTATAGATTTACATCAAGTAATGTTCACACTGTGCTATATATTCATATCAAGTAATGTTCACACTGTACTATAGATTCGTGTCAAGTAATGTTCACATTGTACTATATATTCATGTCAAGTATGGTTCACACTGTACTATAGATTCATGTCAAGTACTCAAGTAATGTTCACACTGTACTATAGATTCACATCGAGTAATGTTCACACTGAATTATAGATTCATATCAAGTAATGTTCACATTGTACTATATATTCATGTCAAGTAATGTTCACATTGTACTATAGATTCATATCAAGTAATGTTCACATTGTACTATATATTCATGTCAAGTAATGTTCAAATTGTACTATATATTCATGCCAAGTAATGTTCACATTGTACTATATATTCATATCAAGTAATGTTCACACTGTACTATAGATTCATATCAAGTAATGTTCACACTGTACTATAGATTCACATCGAGTAATGTTCACACTGTTCTATAGATTCATGTCAAGTAATGTTCACATTGTACTATAGATTCATATCAAGTAATGTTCACATTGTACTATAGATTCACATCAAGTATTGTTCACATTGTACTATAGATTCACATCAAGTAATGTTCACACTGTACTATAGATTCACATCAAGTAATGTTCACACTGTACTATAGATTCATATCAAGTAATGTTCACACTGTACTATAGATTCACATCGAGTAATGTTCACACTGTTCTATAGATTCATGTCAAGTAATGTTCACACTGTACTATAGATTCATATCAAGTAATGTTCACATTGTACTATAGATTCACGTCAAGTAATGTTCACACTGTACTATAGATTTATTTCAAGTAATGCTCAGAATGTACTATAGATTCACATCAATTAATGTTCACACTGTTCTATAGATTCATGTCAAGTAATGTTCACACTGTACTATAAATTTACATCAAGTAATGTTCATACTGTACTATAGATTCATATCAAGTAATGTTCACCCTGTACTATAGATTCATATCAAGTAGTGTTCAGACTGTACTATAGATTCACATCAATAAATGTTCATACTGTTCTATGGATTCATGTCAAGTAATGTTCACACTGTACTATATATTTACATCAAGTAATGTTCATACTGTACTATAGATTCATATCAAGTAATGTTCACATTGTACTATAGATTCATATCAAGTGATGTTTACACTGTACTATAGATTCATATCAAGTAATGTTCATACTGTACTATAGATTCATATCAAGTGATGTTTACACTGTACTATAGATTCATATCAAGTAATGTTCATACTGTACTATAGATTCACATCGAGTAATGTTCATACTGCACTATAAATTCATATCAAGTAATGTTCACACTGTACTATAGATTTATATCAAGTAATGTTCACACTCTACTACAGATTATTATCAAGTAATGTTCACATTGTACTATAGATTCATATCAAGTAATGTTCACACTCTACTATATATTCGTGTCGAGTAATGTTCGCATTGCACTATAGATTCATATTAAGTAATGTTCACGCTGTACTATAGATTTATGTCAACTAATGTTCACACTGTACTATAGATTTATATCAAGTAATGTTCACACTGTACTATAGATTTATATCAAGTAATGTTCACACTGTACTATTGATTCATGTCAAGTACTCAAGTAATGTTCACACTGTACTATAGATTCATGTCAAGTACTCAAGTAATGTTCACACTGTACTATAGATTCATGTCAAGTACTCAAGTAATGTTCACACTGCACTATAGATTCATATCAAGTATTGTTCACACTGTACTATATATTCATATCAAGTAATGTTCACATTGTATTATAGATTCGTATGATGTTATGTTTACACTATACTATAATTCATGTCAAGTAATGTTCAGACTGTACTCTAATTCATATCAGGTAATGTTTACACTCTACTATGCAGTGAGGATACCACGTGTACAAAGTATTGGAATAAATTCAACCTTTATGTTTGCACAACAGTAATAACTATCTGCAAACAATGAAAATGACTTAATAACACAATCAGCAGTTTCACCTATATACGCATAGGGGAAACCAAGGTATGCATGAATTACCGTTTAAACACAGCTACGGCAAATATCATAATAGCATTCCGATGAAGAAAATAGTACAGTTGGACAAACATAAATTGGCCGGGCTAAATATAGCAATAGTAAATAAACACAACGGTGTCCTTCACATCTACTTATCTGCAACATTTGGTAGACATGATAATGGGGCTAATCATTTTTCAAATAGGCTCAGTGGTAATGCGTCAGCCTAGAAATAATTTACCAGGTATGTTACTTTTGTACGCAGGTTCGAATCAATTTATCGTCTTTATTTTTTATCATTTTTTATTTTCTCAACACTTTTTTGAGTTACAAAGTATTGAAGAGATAATACGAAAGTAACAATGAAAGAAAATAGAAACAATTTTTAAACAAAGAATAAACAAATTATTTTCTACTAGAACAAAATTAATGAGTGGGATTCGAACTCGCGCATACTAAAACATACCTATGCCGCGATTGGACCTTGCGCTTTACTTACTGAGCTATTTCCTGATTGCTTATAAAGGTTGTATTAATACACCTTATTAGTTTTCTTCAGGTGTAAAAGGTAAAACAAAACATGTTTATATTCTGGTACTATTTATAGCCCGGCCAATTTATCTTTGTACGATTATACAATGTCTTGATGAGATGTGTTAGAATCGAAATAATTACACTTATAAGTGTGCAATCCCCTCTGTACGTATATATTTACCCATAGCTCGTTCAGTAAGTGTTTGATCTTTGCTGAAATTTTCAACATTTGTAGCTTGAATATTTGGTATCACAATTCAATTGATTTTATTACAATCTGATAACAGGTGTCAAAAACAGAATGAACAAATGATGACATCAACAAAAGCTAATGTCACACATTTTTGTCGTGTGTTCATCGGGTGTTTGTCAGGTTGTTAATGCATGTGTCCTCTTTGCTGATCAAGTTCGTGTTCAAGTGTATGTTTCATGGTTCAGTGAACCGCTGTATTGAAGAAAAAAACTGTATTCATCCAATCTTGTATTATTCAAAAGCACGTACACAAAATTCCATGCAGAAATATTCATAAATTTATACGGTAAAAACACGTGCACACTTATAAGATTTGTTAAGTGTAATATGTGTCTGTGTTTTATCTATAATAAAGCACGGTCACTTGTCCGGATGCGTACAATATATCACTCGTATTACGCACTCATTATTTAATTTAAACACATCCGAACTCGTGACTGTGAATTATTCTACGATAAAACACAGGTCCATATTCATTATTTCTTAAACAGTGCATCCTCATATTACATCAGTGGAAAGCCTTCAGCATCACAGGCATGACAAGGAGACGGGCAATAACAGACGTTTGTCGGCCAGCAAAAGCAGCCTCTCAATGGTTATGGCAGAAGAGAGAACAGCGATGGGCAGCTAGCTAGGTTCTAGCCAAGATTTGATCAACCTCGACTGGCGCACCTCTGGAGGACGTCGTTGACAGCGCCGAAACGTCCAGTGAGAGAGGATCCACCTGATGAGGAACCTAGCCGCAGCGGATACACCCGTTGTTTAAAGGTAAAAAAAGTTGGTTAACTCCACATAATAAAATCATGACGCTGGTGAACGAAAATATAAACAGTGAACTGTGTATAACTCATTTAATCAAGTCGGTCACCTGTTTACATTACAATGGGGATAACGTATAGAACGGAAGTGATACCCCTGACGGTTTTTCGAGTGTAAATTTCGTCGCTTCGGTATGTAAATCTTGATTTTTCTTTGTTTTGTAAGACGCTTCTAATGAAATCACCTAGCCCACCGTACCCGGCCCTATGGATACTTGCAGACCCAAGCCCATTTTCCCTTCAAATACCTGTGATTAAGGAGAACATTCGATTCTAGTGCGGTTTTGGTTACTGCACCCCTGACGACCCGTCTACATTTTTTCCAATTTCTGCCGATTTGCATGGTGTGTTGCTGTTTTATAGGGCCAACTTCATTGTTTACCTTATTCTATGTATGTATTTTGCAAAATTAGTTCGATGCAGTCAGGTTATGAGGCAGAATAGACGAAAGAACCACTATGATACCCCTGACGGTTGCTGTCCCTCACTGATACCCCTGACGCCTCAAAATACTATAATGTTGTAATACGAGACGGTCGGCTCTGTACATGTTCAACCACTAAAAATCAAGATTCTAGTCAATTGCGTAAATACATGAAGAACTCATAGTTCTGGCACTTCTCTACCAATGTAGAACAAACCGTTAAAAGAAGTTCCTACGCATTGTTTTATTGATAAAATAGACGTTATAATATAATCAGACACAGGCAAAACAAAGACTGGCAATATAATATATCAACAGAAATCTTAAGCGACCCATTTTGATTGGCTTTGTGGTGTGAAGAAGTATAAACTGAATTTATTTTTTAATGTTAACATTATTTTTGAAAGCCGATTTACTATTTAGAACTATAAGTACGCAAGGAACTAGTTTACGGATTTATTTATATTTTCTTCTATACTTAAGTAAGGACTAAGGTAGTGAGCTACTGCCAGGGGTTTGGTGGTATTCTACACATGTACATTACGTTCACAACTACACCCGTTTATAGCAAACACAGCGTTGATCGTTCAAATCAAACGCACATGTAAATAAGCATACTTCAGACATAGAAAGGTTTGTCAATTTAAAGAGTTTGTTGACATGCATCGATACCTGCAACGTCTGAATTGCTTGTTTCTGGATCGATGGCTATTGAGTGAACTGTCACAAGTTTCCGCGACCCGGAAATGATACCGAGTAGTGCCTGTGAGTTTCCGCTTATATAATTACACGAACGATAAGCAAACATTAAATAATGTTATTAACTTGTGTAATTCACTTGAACAAGCATAACAAAACATCCCTGCGTTCGAGGAATGTTACCTGCAAACATGTTAAAAAAGAGGGTTTTGTCGTTACAATCCTTGGTTGTACGATTCGTTTGCGACAAACACATTGAAAGTATAAATCCCCGTTTTTTACCTTCTCGACCACCCTGCGTTCAACGAAGAATAACGTGTCGAAACGTGCGTCACGTAATTCTTCGTTGAACGCAGGGCATTTCGATATATGTACGGATGCATGGGTTGCATTATTGCCATTGTTTTGTTTGCCTCTGTCCGCCATTTTGTTAAAATTTACCAATTTAGGTATACCACCTCCGGATATGGTTAGCCAAACTTCGCTCACGTGACGAACAGGTTTTTTAAACATAACGTTCAATGAATAACAGCCCTGTGTTCAAGGAAAATATAAAGTGACGCACGTTTTTACCTGGTACGTACCTGTTATTCGTTGAACAATAACCATATCCTGAGGTGGTGTGCGTGTATTGGTGTAATTAAACAAAATGGCGGACAGAGGCAAACAAAAGAATATGAATAGCAAAACCCGTGCATGCGTACATATTTCAAAACTGAGAACGAAAAAAACGGGGACTTATACTTTCAAACTGTTTGCCGCAAACGAAGCGTACAGCGAAGGATTATAGCGACAAAAACCCTGATTTTTAACATGTTTACAGGTAACTTTCCTTGAACGCAGGGCAGGTACGACATAGGTACGTAACACAACTCACATAATGCTTCGTTGAATGCAGGGCAGTACAAGGTACCTCAGATCACAATATATTAATCTGCTGTATAAGTTAAACTACATCATTCTATAATTTACATCATGTCAGTCACACTTGACTTTAATTTGATGGGTGGTTACTGGTCAAAGTAAACAAGAACTGGATGTAAATAAATAGAAATGTAAGTAATAAGTAAAGCGTTCAACGAAAGAAGAATAAGAAATGTAATACAAGTACATGTCATGAAGTAATACAATGTCATATTTGAATTGAAACGAACGCGTGTATAAAATAATGTCCGCGTCACATCGTGAGGTGATCTGAATTATTAAGTCTGAATATTCACATAAGTTATATTTCCTAAACACAATTCGATGCGAAACAACGATATATCACAATTAATTTATAAAAATGCTTGTCAAATATTGCCTATTATGAACAAGCATTTCGTTTAGATTGGTGGAGCTTCCTAAGTAGTACTTACTGAAGTATCAAGGCACCCGCACAGCAAACAGCAGCTTAATAACAACCCATTTACGGTGGTTCCAATATTCAACAATGAGCCGTCGAAATGTAAGATTAATAAATTAATTAATACGGACTCCTTTATAATAATTTGTGATATGAATTGTTATAGCTCAAACAACTTGTCTTGCTGTACGATTCCAAATCTATGTATGCATCTGTTTTTGTCTATTGGAATTGTTTATCAAGTTCTTCATGTATTTACGCAATACCTGTATTGATTAGAATCTTGATTTTTTAATTGGTTGAACGTGTACAGAGCCGACCGACACCGTATTACAACATTATAGTATTTTGAGGCGTCAGGGGTATCAGTGAGGGACAGCAACCGTCAGGGGTATCATAGTGGTTCTTTCGTCTATTCTGCCTCATAACCTGACTGCATCGAACTAATTTTGCAAAATGCATACATAGAATAAGGTAAACAATGAAGTTGGCCCCATAAAACAGCAACACACCATGCAAATCGGCAGAAATTGGAAAAAATGTAGACGGGTCGTCAGGGGTGCAGTAACCAAAACCTCACTAGAATCGAATGTTCTCCTTAATCACAGGTATTTGAAGGGAAAATGGGCTTGGGTCTGCAAGTATCCATAGGGCCGGGTACGGTGGGCTAGGTGATTTCATTGAAAGCGTCTTACAAAACAAAGAAAAATCAAGATTTACATACCGAAGCGACGAAATTTACACTCGAAAAACCGTCAGGGGTATCACTTCCGTTCTATACGTTATCCCCATTGATTACATTGAGTATATAAACATTGCAAAATATTTTATAAGGGTATGTTCGGAACGTCTGTTCCGCACACTGTGCGGGATGTTCTACTCCGAACAACTTACGAACAAAACGGAACTGTCCTGCACAGTGTGCCGAATGTTCTACTCCAAACACCTTACGAACAAAACGGAACAGAAAGTAAAATGTTTAAGATGACCAAAATTGTAGTTGCAGCCGTAATATTGGAGGAAGAAATATGCATGTGGATATATTTAAGTGCGACTGTTTGCCCACATTGTCCATAGTTGGAAAATAAATTTATTATATTCTATTTTATTACACAAGCGGCCATTGTTCTTGCTGTAATCACGTGACTGTTCTGGCTACACCACCTCTGTGGCGGGCACAGAAAGAACATGTACCGAACAGTGTTCCGGTTTGTTCGTGTGTTCCACTGTCCGGAATGTGCGTAACAGCGTTACGAACGCGCCTTAAATGTCTTATCTTAATAGGCGGTATGCTTATTATTATGCGGCTCATTGAATAGGGTATTGGTTTTTACAGCATTTTTCTCAAATTAGAATGTTTAAAACAATAAAAAAAACAATTGTTACTAAGTTGCAATGTTTGTATACAAGTGACAGACCTGAATGCAAGGACTATAAATGACATTATTCACGTGTTTTACTCGATTTGTATTGGAATAAGTCTGCTTTACAGTGTCTGCAATTCACGTGGAATTCCTCGCGTAACAGGAGAATGTGTTCAATATTCACGCCTAGGTGCTGTTATCTATAGTTATGCTAATAGAAAAATGTTATACAACAGTAACGACCTTTTGCAATCCATTTCTTAGAAAATCAGTTATCAATAATTATTTGTTCACGAAGAAAAGTATAACTTTGTCTTACACACGTGCGCTTTGAAATATATATAAGTACTGTAAAATCATTATTTTTCGAGGGAGTTGACTTTTTGTTGATTTCGATGTTGAACTAGACCACGAAATCAAATTCCCACGATAAATGGACATCTAAAAGTCAGACATGAGTTAACTTTTTTGTAATCAACGACTTTACGATCCCGCAAAAAAATGCATTTTATCAAAATCCACAAAATTCAATGCCCACGAAAATATGTGATTTTACAATAGCTATGTGGAAAGCCTATCGCGAACAATTTCAAAGTTCAATAAAATTGGTTTAAAACTGGCAGTGATACAATGAAGCACTTTTCTGTATCTAAAAGCAGTACATTGCGTGAATATTCCACACGTTATGCGACTTCTCAACTGCATTCCACAGTATTTGATATTCAGCTTATTGCATAGATCATATACTGGAAAATAATTATTTTTCGAGTGAGTTAAATTTTCGTTGATTTCATTGTTGAACTCGGCGACGAAACATTATCCCCTCAATTAATCGACCTTACAAAATGGAACATTGGATTACTCTTCCATGTGTTGGCGTAACGTCATCTTTTATGACGTCATAACCCATGACGTTGTTTATTTCTTTGTTGTTTATTTTTATTATTCCTGATGAAGACAATACAGTCGAAACGTTGAGCAATCCTGGAGTTGGTCTTGATTTACTTTATTTATGGTCTTCCATGTTTTGTAATCCACGAATGCACGATCCAACAAAAATGCATTTTTACCAAATCCACGAAAATTAATACCCGCGAAAATAGGTGGTATTACATGAACAGTAGTACAATTTATAACATGTCAGAATTTTGGCATCATTCATCAACCATTAATGTGTCAAATTACAACAGTACCACTCCCACATGTACCAATCAGTGATTTTTTTACTATTTTTTGGGCCGAATATAGGCTCTTTCCCTTAGCAAAATAACCTCCTTTTTTTAAAAAAGTAAAAAAAAATCCCAAAAAGAATGCATACATGGTGATCCATTACTTGCGCACATTAGTAAATGCCTATAACTTTACTATTTCTTTACTTATACATATAAATTTGGTATTGTTTGAAAGGTAATAAATAAAAATTTCTGCTGAAATGAAAAACGTATTTGGCATTGTGCTGTCAAAGTGACGTAATGACGTCATACATTTGAGTTTTTCCAAACTCGAATCATAAAACTTTATAATGAATCGGGAAAATCTGCGATTTAAGAGAAAATAAAACTTGAAAAGTGTGTCCAAATACACATGTGCCTTCAAGAAGGAATATTGTTGGATATGTCCAATGAAATGAAACATTCCATTCGTCGCGAAAAGAGACTGGTTACCTAGCTACATGCAACAGCTTCATGTATAGAATTTAAAACGACGTTTGAAACTCGTTTCAGAGAAAATGGGAAGCCACATCGAACGTCTGCTTTAGATAAGGATTCTATTGTTGAATATCCGTTTTAGATCAGAACGAAACTTTCACATATACTCTGCAATTACATGTTTTCTTTAATATGATAGCTTTAAATATGTTGAAGCTATAAGCATTTACTAATGTGCGGAATTAATGGATCACCCTGTATTTCCCTCTTTTGTTCTCTCTGGTTTAAAAGCAACTAACGGTATGGCTGTTTTACAGTCATAACAATTAGATTTTCAAACTTGCGACATAGGACTTGAGTATTATCAGTAGAAAATAGCAAAATATGAAGAATTAATACCCAAAACAATCTTTTTTAATAGTTCCCAATTTCGCCAATTGTCACGATAAGATTTCCAAATTTTATGGGCACAGGCTGTTTAGGACACAAGATGTACACTTGTACAATGATTAGGATACGATTTGTTAGTAAAATTTACGACAAGAGAGATGATTTTAACTTCGATACTGTAAATTACCCACACTTGGATGGAGATATTCCTAGGTCAACTTCATATGGTGTTTACGCTTCTCAATTAATCAATTTTGCTAGAGCTTGTTCTCGAGAGGAAGACTTTAATATTTCAAATCTTTGTATTACTAATAAGTTACTGCAACAAGGCTATCGCTTCCATAAACTTCGTAAAACGTTTGCAAAATTCTATTGGCGTAATTCAGATCTCATTTCTAAATATGGTATTAATTTAAGACACTTCTGCGACAAGGTCTGTCTCAGTCTGAATTTTATGGTGATGTGCTTTACAAATTTCGAAAGATTCTGGGTCATAGCCACTTTCATGATGTGTTTCTTAAGATTATAAAACGTTTTCTGAGTAGAGGATATGACCCTTTAATTTTGCAACAAACTGCATGCTTAGTAGTGGGTCCATTTACAGCTCGCCACCATGCTTTTTATTTCATTGTGCGATGACCGGAACATATACAGACTCTATGATATGTCTTACCTCAAGCCTTTGTGGACGGCTGGCATTGAGGCCTGTCTGTTATATTGTCTTTTCGTACCCTTAAATGTTTTGCTCTCTTGTTGCTCTGACTTCTGAAGGGTCATTGAGTACTTTCTGTGCTACTCGATGGACGTCATTTATATAATGTTTCATGTTTAGCATTCCTTTATTACCGGTCATTGTGGCATTTTTGTTAGAGGGCATTACATGGCGGAAAACATTTATTTAAACTGTCCTGTTCTATAAGGTTGTCTATTGGGTAAGTGTGAGGTTTGGTGCACTGTAATACGTTCGAGCCCCCAGTGGCATGTGTCACTGTCCGTACCAAGGCGGACGATCCTTAGTCAACCTTCCTCCGTGTATGTATTTTGCCACTGTGCCTTTTTGTGAAACTTTATTAATTTTGTATGTGCCATTCTGCAAATATATTGTCCAGCACAAGGCTGCTTCGTATCTTTCAAGATTGCATATACTCAGTGTCTGTTGTGGATTGTCCTTGTGGTGTGTTTGTTGTCCGGTTGTTAGTTTATTACCAGCTGGCTCTTGTTCCGTTTTAGTTTGACTGACTTAAACAGCAGACTTTAGGGATTGGATGCCCGGTTTTGTATTACATGTTCCTGTACTATTTTTTATGTTGGGCATATTATGCGCCTTTTCGAGTTACCGGTAAGTTGTATATTGTCTGTGCCTTTTTGTTCTCGCATGTCCTTGCGTGTCCCGCTGTTTCTGTTGGGCGGTGCTACTTCCAGTAGTTTCGTATTTTGTTTAATTATCATAATATGGGGTTGGATATCTGGATTTGAACGCCAATTCCGTTTACAGTGGAGTTTTTCAATTTTAAATAATCAATAATATGTTATAATTTCTCAGTATTTTTTCTCCGGGGCCAAACGTTATATGGAGCTAGGAGTTATTTATTCGTATTTGCTAGTTGTCCTCTAACTATTTCGCTCCCGCGATTCGGATCATACCTGGTTCGTTCAGGGGTTGATGATGTACAGCTGGGGAGTTATGGATGTAGTTTTCTGTTGCGGGTTTTTTAGTTCCCTGTGCCATTTCGTCCCCTGAGGTCAATTAACGTAGTTGTTCATTACGTCATATCTCGGCTTGTTCAATTGCGTCATTTTACTTACTCTACTATAATTTTTTTTAACTAGGTCATTCGGCTGGAGATTCGACTGTAGTAATATGGCGGAGTTGTTCACTTAGGTATATCTCGACTGGTTTTGGCTGGGGCATTCAGCTGAGACAGTTTACGTATTGAAACTAGGTCATCCGGCTAGGGCTTTCAGAATTTTTGTTGCTGAAACCGGGCCTTTCAACATTTTAATACTGTTACTTAACTCTTGGGACTGAAGGCAGCTGAAACTATGTAGTTCAGCAGTTTACTGTTGTAACTAGGTCATTCAGCGTAGGCATTCCGCCTTTTGTTTGCTGAAACTTTTATATTCAGTTTTTTAACAGTTGGGACAAGAGCTGGAGTGTTCAAGATAAACATTTGCAAAATGATTAGGTCACGGTTTTGAGTATTCAAGATGTACACTCGTACAATGTTGAGGACACGGTTTGGAGTATTCAAGATGAACGCTTGTACAATGTTGAGGACACGGTTTGGAGTATTCAAGATGTACACTTGCACAATGTTTAGGACACGGTTTGGAGTATTCAAGATGAACACTTGTACAATGTTGAGGACACGGTTTGGAGTATTCAAGATGTACACTTGCACAATGTTTAGGACACGGTTTGGAGTATTCAAGATGTACACTTGTACAATGTTGAGGACACGGTTTGGAGTATTCAAGATGTACACTTGTACAATGTTGAGGACACGGTTTGGAGTATTCAAGATGTACACTTGTACAATGTTGAGGACACGGTTTGGAGTATTCAAGATGTACACGTACACAATTATTAGAACACGGTTTGTAGTATTCAAGGTGTACACTAAGTCTTGCACAATGATTAGGACACGGTTTGGAGTACTGAAGATGTACACTTGCTCAATGATTAGGTCACTGTTTGGAGTACTCAATATGTACACTTGCACAATGACTAGGTCACTGTTTGGAGTAATCAAGATGTACACTTGCACAATGATTAGGACACGATTTGGAGTATTCAAGATGTACACTTGCACAATGATTAGGACACGGTTTGGAGTACTTAAGATGTACACCTGCACAATGAATAGGACACGGTTTGGAGTACTTAAGATGTACACTTGAACAATGATTAGGACACTGTTTGGAGTATATAAGATGTACACGTGAACAATGATTAGGACACTGTTTGGAGTATTCAAGATGTGCACTTGAACAATGATTAGGACACGGTTTGGAGTATTCGAGATGTGCACTTGCACAATGATTAGGTCACTGTTAGGAGTAATCAAGATGTACACTTAAACAATGATTAGGACACTGTTTGGAGTATATAGATGTACACTTGAACAACGATTAGGACACTGTTTGGAGTATTCGAGATGTGCACTTGCTCAATGATTAGGACACGGTTTGGAGTATTCGAAATGTGCATTAAAATTTTGCACAAAGGTTATGACACGGTTTGTAGTATTCAAGATGCACACTTTTACAATGATTATTACCATGGGTTAGAGTGCAAGTGAGCCAGCACCATCTCTATCTCCAAAACAACTACAGGGACAAAGATAGCGATGGATATGCCGTGTATGTCGCATGCATCCCGATTCGATCCCAAGGATTGCTATGAGGTTGACACCAGCTGACCAGAGGAGAAGACAAAGGACGTTCTTTGGTGACGGCCTAGTCACCGTGTCTAAGCGTATTTTCGAGCATGTGGATCCAATACGACGGAGCATTGCTTAGAAAGTGGATTGATGTACTGGCCAAGGTAATGTTTTTGCTTCACCATTCTTTCATTATTAAAACTTTGAGATTATGGATTGGCCCGGGATTAACTAAAATAAATGTTCCTTGATGATGATGCATTGAAATATTCATAATATTTGTAGTTTTTTAAACATTCAGGAAAAAACGCACCAGACACCGACCATTGTAAATGGACCAATTACCCTAAATATTCTTACTTCCATCTTCGTACATTTATATGAGCCAGTCTCCAGGAAAACCTGCTATTTTGACAAAACATTTGATTTTGAGACTTTTTATTATCTAAAAGAGTAATCTTAATGAAGCAAAATGCAAAATTTTGTTAATATCATGATTTTTAAGAAAGTTACAGCTGTTTAGTTGAGGCCCTATTCAGACCCTTTTTGCGTGAAGTCACAAGCGTCATTCAAACGTTATTCGACGTCGTTGTAACAAGTACTTTATAAATACTGCATTTGATCAATTCTTGACGAAAACTGGTCAAAATTGTATCAAGTTTTAGAATGATGTTTTAAATTGTAAAATATACATAGCAACGAAGTAAATGATTTCGACATTATTCATAAGAAATTTTAAAGCTAAGATATAGTAATATATGGATAAATGACTTAAAATTGAATCTATTGATATGTCATTTTTTCTTATTTGAAAGCTTGTTACATGCAGTAATTACATAATGTCAATATAGCAGCCAGGTTTTCCTGGAGACTGACTCATATATAAAATATACATTAAGACAAATAGATTACCGCTCATGCAGTTTTAAACTAAATGAAACCTTGAAAACCTGGCCGTCACTGAGAGGTGTTTCTATACGTTGGCCATATTGAAGAGCGTATTTTCGTGCTGGTGGAGTTTGCGGAAAACGTTTTTGGTGTGTGAAGCTAGCAGTCCCCTGTCCAGTGTCCATTGAAGCTGCCCATTGTTCAAAAGGAATTAGAGATAGTTCTCTAATTCAGTATTGGACAACTTTCCCCGGTTCATAATAGCTGTCCATATATTTAACTATGTTGGGCAACTGTCAACTGTCCAAAGTAGCTGTCCGTTCTGAATGTTCATCCTGGCTGTCCATTCTTACAACTGTTCAACTATGCATCTTTGACGTCATCTCTGCACATATATAACAGATATACCAACTGTCCAAAGTAGCTGTCCATTCTGAATGTTCATCCTGGCTGTCCATTCCTATAATTGTTCAACTGTCCATCTTTGATAGTCATCTCTTCATTTATAGAACCCATATACCAACTGTACAATGTAGCACTCCATTCTGAATGTTCATTCTGGCTGTCCATTCCTATCATTGTTTGATAGTCATGTCTGTACTAGAATTTATATCACAATTATACCAACTGACCAATGTTGCTGTACATTCTGATTGTCCATTCTGGCTGTCCATTCCTATAATTGTTCAACTGTCCATCTTTGATAGTCATCTCCACATTTATATAACACATATACCAACTGTCCAATGTAGCTGTCCATTCTGAATTATAGGAATGGACAGCCAGGACGGACATTTAGAATGGACAGCTACATTGGACAGTTGGTATAATTGTGATGTAAATGCCATTATCAAAGATGGACAGCTGAACAGTTATAGGAATGGACAGTCAGGATGGACATTCAGAATGGACAGCAACATTGGAAAGATGTTATAATTGTGATTATAAATACAGACATGACTATCAAACAATTATAGGAATGGACCGCTAGGATGGACATTCAGAATGGACAGCTACATTGGACAGATGGTATATGTGTTATATAAATACAGAGATGACTAACAAAGATGGACTGTTGAACAGTTATAGGAACGGACAGCCAGGATGGACATTCAGAATGGACAGTTACTTTGGACATTTGACAGTTGTCCAGCATATTTAAATAGATGGACAGCAAGATAGAACAGTGGACAGTTATCCAATAATGAATTTAGAGAACTATCTCTAATTCTAATTCAATGGTGGACAGCTAGAATAGACATTGGACAGGGGACTGCCAGCTTCACACAGCTTTTTTCACGACCTTTAAAGGTCGGACAGGGAAGAGAAACATGTTTATGTGTTGATAGAATATTATTTGATGTTTCTTTAATAGGTACCGCCAGGAACTCTTTCAGTTATACTAGTATGTTGTACATTGTGCGGTGTAATTGCGATATGTGATGTTCCAATGTTTTCTGATGATTTCTGTGCTGCCTTCCTTGTCCGATTTTCTATTTGCCTTTTTCTTAATTTAGTATTTTATACTTAACAAACAGTGACTCATGAATTATAGTACTCATGGATCACAGGTTCGTGAAAAGTGACCCAGCACACATATACAGTGCCCACCAAAAATAAGTATACAGTAAATAATTGTTGAAAAATTAAACTTGGTTAAATTATTCCATATCTGTTTATCAGACGGTCACAAGTATACTAGTTTCTGAAACTACAGTTACTAAATGAGTTAAAATAGAGACAGAAATAAAGATGAAGATGTTCGGAACTAAAATAACCATGTGATCAAAAAGGCTGTATTTTGCATCTTTTTGTGACAAAGTTACCATTCAAGAGGGACGAAGAAACTTTAGATTTTTCACAAAGGGTACCAATTTATGTTTTGCCTTTCCATTCAATAAACAAAAATGTTTATTTTCTCTAAATATATTGTTGCTTCACAGTTCTGCAAATAGTATTATTACAGGCAAGTACGTGGGCAAATAACATACATGTATTTATACTTCTTTTTGGTTGACAGTGTTTATACATACTTAAATATGTATATATAGAGGGTATTGGACACTTTTCATGGACCTGTGTCATGGATTATCGAACCTTCTCGGGTGATTAGCGTTCCAGAATTACAAACCTGGGCAGTATTCAGACTTAGAATCTGAAAGTTTTCAGCAATGTTGTCCTTATGGTGAAGATTATTTGTGAATACCACCCCAGTAGTCTCAAATCAACTGTACGTAACTTGGTTGAGCGCCTGCTTCGAGTGCGGGAGGTCCCGGGTTCGATCACAGGCCGCGTCATACTTAAGACGAAATACAAATGGTACCAGTAATTCCCTTGCTGAAAGCCCAGAAAGGGTAAACTGGCTTCTCTTCTCTCACATCCTCGCAACAATGGTTAACATCAGAAATGAGATGTCGAGGGTGATTAGTATAAGTTGGAAAAACTTGTTTTATAATTGACATAAAAGAGCAGTAGAAACTTGTATTAGTTCCTTGTGGCTGCCGTCAAAACTTCCCCGTATATATCGCTGGCTTAGAATGTCGTAAGTGCTATTTATGTCCTTATAAGTCTCATGCATATTTGAAATCTGCATCACATGGCGCTTTTTATGAGCCGATTTGCATGAAATTCTGAACAGGTATGTTGCCCAAAATGAAGTTGAAAAGCTTGTTTTTCCGTAAGTATTTTTTTTGTCAAAATTTATATCGATTTTGTACTTACGACCTTCTCATTCCAAAGCAGCGATATAGTCAGTATTGTTTTTTACCAACCGTTTGGTGGTGTTGTGTATACACCAACAAAATTCGGATTCTTTATGCGATCTGTACACTATATTAGGTATATATGTAACAAGCCTGTCATAAGTGCTCCTCAAAACCAATCACCACAATGGACCGGGGGCAACGGTAATGACGTCATAGGTGACATCACAATGTCGTTGTCGATGAAATAACATCAACGATCATCTCACTAAGTGACTTAGTCTCGAAATCTTCCAGTTGACACCCAATACACTTCTCAAAACCGTCATAATACTAATTGTGATCATAATGTGTGGTAATGTCAACTGGTTGGTAGCCTGTTGAAAATCGAATTAATACATATCGCTGGCTTAGAATTAGAAGGTCGTAAGTACTAAGTACTACTTACGACCTTTTAAGACTCATGCCTCAAGGCGCTTCTTATGAACATATTTACATGAAAATCGGAAGTGGTCATATTGACCAAACTGAATCTTAAAAATCTTGTTTTCCCATAAGTAAAGTAGTTTTTATTGTTTTCTCAAACTATTGGTTTGATACTTATGACCTTCTAATTCTAATTCTGCGATATGTATAGATCGAAAACTTTAAGCAATATATATATACTTTATATAGTGCATACCCAAAGCTTACGGCTCAGAAGTTAGATGCTATCTATAGTCACATTGGAACTAGTTAATTGTACAAACTTTATTTATTGGGGGGGGGGGGGGTAATATTGTTGCAACAATAATACGCTCGTACATCGTATTGCTATACGATGGTGTTGTTAAGTAGGCCTATAGGTTCAAATCCCACTAATGAAATCAACAAATCAATATGCTACAAACGGTTGAATTTAATAACTATGAAACAGATTAGTAATTTGCTACAATTAAAGCGAACAAAAAAAGCAAGAAAATATATCATAAAAACAAACAGAGCTGATATTTACGAGTTCATAACAATTTAAAGTAGGCTTACAACTTCAGTGCAATATAAGTTCATAACAATTAAAATAGGCTTAGGACTTCAGTGCAATTTAAGAAGGCCTACAATTTCAGTGCAATGTAAGTTCATAACAATTTAAGAAGGCCTACAATTAAAGTACAATGTAAGTTCATAACAATTTAAGAAGGCCTACACTTAAAGTGCAATGTAAGTTCATAACAATTTAAGAAGGCCTACAATTAAAGTGCAATGTAAGTTCATAACAATTTAAGAAGGCCTACAATTTCAGTGCAATTTAAGTTCATAACAATAAGGAGGCCTACAATTTAAGTTCATAACAATTTAAAAAGCCTCCAATTCAAATCAAATTATATATACACTACATTGAAACACATCAAGTTGTCTCAAATAAAAAGATACTAGTATGTAGATAAATCATGTAAGAAGGAATATTTGATTACACTCATGATACAAATATAATATGTTTAAATGGCTTATTGGAACTAATAAGTAAAACATTAAAGTTAACACAACTCAATATACTAGTAACAGTAGTCAAGAAATGAGAATTTGACAAAGCTTTTTTACAGAAATAAGGATATAGTTCTAATAGATTATACATGTACTAGTTAGTAGTATAAGTTTAACAAAAAATATTATTATTTTTTTTTTTCAATGATACAGTTACATGTGATCATCACCCGTTACATGTATTATAAAATTGTCCAACCAACATAAATATGTATTTCGATTGTCTAACATGTTGGGGATTAATCTCCCAAGTACTTTCTTAATAAGTGAACATATACATTGAACTTGAATATAATATTAGACATTTGCATGGTATCTTAAATTAAATTTGAAGGCAACTCAATCATCGAACGAACGAACGAAGAACGATCGATCGATCGATTGATCGAGGGAGTCAGCAAGCAATCAACCAACAAATCAATCAATCAATCAATCAACTCTATTTACAAATCGGCAGCATCTCTGTTATAAACAATTTACATCATAGCGACGTGTTTTCAAAAATATAAGCCAGCTATTATCGTGTACATCTCAAAACTGTTTCAACATACTAAGATTAATTACAGTGTTTAGTTCTTAATCAGATCATTTACAGTTTCATTACGAATGATTAGTAGCATAATAATAATAATAATAAAAAAACAAAAAAAACAATGATAATAAAGACTTTATTTTACGAGGAAACTTAGGGGGTTCAATAGATCCTTAGCTATGAACTAGAAAAAAATATATACATATAGAATATAATGATATTTGATATTTTGACTAAGAAAAAAGTCTGTTCAGATCGTTCTATACTCTCAGATAAATGGTAGAATGGCAATTGTGATAAAAAATAATAATCACTTATAATATAAATCTTATAAGTGTGCACGTGTTTTTACCATATAACTTTTTATGTATGAATATTTCTACATGAAATTTTGTGTATATGCTATTAAATAACACAATATTGGTTTAATAAAGTTTGTTCATCAAAATTGAATACAGCGGTTCACTGAACCATGAAACATCAAACACGTAAAATACACGAGAAACTGACGGGTAGGTGAAAACTAATAGGTTGTATAGTCCAGTTAGGATATTGTGACAGTGACGTTGCAGTTTATGTGTACGCAAAAAAAACACAACCATTGTCTAAACAGGTAGAGCGAAGTTTAGTATGTTAGTTTAGCATTGAAATTATAGTTGTTTGTACAGTATAAACGTTTATAATTGGTTTTACACCGTTATAATAGATTCGAACTGGATTTTATCCTGACTGGACTATAATATTCAATTGAATTGTAATTCCACATATACAAACTACATATAGTGAACATTTCAGCAATATCAAACAAGTATTGAACTAGCTATGGGTAAATATATACATGCACAATGATATGATTTGTTAAGTATATGTACAAAGTAAAACAAATAAACACCATCAATAAAAACATCGCTGTATAGTAGTATACTGTAAAATCATTATTTTTCGAGGGGGTTTAATTTTCGTTGATTTCGTTGTTTCACTCGACCACGAAATATAATACCCACGAAAATATGTGACTTTACAGTATCATTATTATATACAGGGTGATTCATAATATCTTTCACACTTTTCAACCTGAAATAATTTAAACATCCAAAATACATACATTTTAAAGTTTTTTATGATTCCAGATAGTATATACTTGCATGTATACGCCAATGATTTATTGATTTCGCTTAAAATCTAACCATTTTCGATCAATACAATTTGCTTAAACCATTAAACAAGCCTGTGTGTCTTTCCTCTACAGTGAATCATAACCAGAATACTTTTTTACATTGTTGTGATGGTTATAGTTCGAGAATTGCGTTCAAAGCACAGCTATTCAGAACTAAACTTTCTTAAATTTTGCTTTGAAAGCAACGTCTTTGAAATCACACATCTTTTTATGACATCGATTATGACGCCATAATGCCAACATCATTCTTGTAATTTATATAACAGAAATAACTTTATCATATCAGCTTTCAAATGATATATGATACATATGTATATCGTAAAGGAACGAACAGTTATAGTAGTTTGAAACTGTGACAGATATTATGAATCACCCTGTTTCAGTGGTTAGTCAAATCAATCAGGCCTAATGGTTGTTAAACTTTTTTTATGCTCAATTTTTCTTGAACATGAAACTCAAAGTGAGCGAGAAATTTGAAGAATTAGTTCCTTGAAAGTGATAGACTTAAATAGTCGTTACTTCATCAGAAAACATTGCTTGATTTTTTAAGGCTATCTTTTTAATATTTAAGATTCCGAAATGTATGAGACAGCTTTCTGTTTGAAATATTTTAAGTTTGAGCAAAAAATTAAGTTGAGAATGAATAAAAAAAGATAATATTGAGTCAGACAGGGACGGCAGCACCCAGCTTAACCAGCCGAGCACAGAAAACATATAAAAACACACAAGGCACAATGCCCACCTGAACCAGTCGAGCACAGAAGACATAAAAAACATACAAGGCACACTGCCCACCTGAACCAGACGAGCACAAAAAAAATAAAAACATACAAAGCACAATGCTCAACTAAACAAGTTATGATCCTCCCATGTCCAAGCTGTCGAAATACTAAATGAACCAGTTTCAGCAATCAAAAACCTTCATAACCATCGGGCCAGATTACACTTGTTGACGATATACAATGTTGTGCGAGAACGATACTATACATGTACTGGGTGTTAAAAAAGTTTGTTCTCAAAATTTAGATTAATACCAAATATTTTATTTGAACTTTGTATGCAGTGTATAAATTTGATTTCTTACACTAATAGCTTCATTTAATGCTCGAAAGGCTAGAACAATGGTAGAACAATTGAGAATTTGACATGAAAATTTTACATTCATTTGACGTCAGAAAAAACTATCGAAACTTAAACATTTTTTTACATCCTGTATATTATGAGCAAATATCCGAATAAACATAAAATGAAGCATTTATAATGGTCTAAGGCATTACAGATGCAAATTATATATAGTGCGAACATATTAATATTATCCTCGAAACTTGTATTAGCATAATTTAACTGTCAGTTAATTGGGGTTTTTAAATTTAGTTTCGACAATAGACAGTAGAATTCTACTGGCTCTGATTCGGCCTTTTGTTTTCATAAGCGGGGAGTACTCGTATTACGAATATACAAATGTTTATGAGGTGTACTATACAACTCTTATGTAAATTTTCCGCAAGGCACGACGTACCATGCATTATTCCAAACAAGTAGTTTGTAACATATTCATGGTTAAAGGTAGAGGACCACCTTAATGTGTTCGTCACCAGCAATAAAATGACCTGTAATATGTACAAGACATTTCTCACAACTCGATGGATGCGAAATTCAACTTATCAATACAACGTAAATCTACATGTAATTCTGTAAACAATAATCATTTAACAAGTTTCATGTTACAGGGTTAAGCTGTTCTAGTTGTATTGATGTCTGTTAATTCCACGGAAGGATGTCCAACTGTATAACTCCCCGTTTTCCTTCTTTTAAGTACTAGGACGGCACTTAGAACGGCGATGAGAACGGTTATAAGTCCCAGGACCATGCCTATTATCAGAAAGGCTAAGTCAACAGGCCGTCGGTAGTACACAGAAGGTGACATTGACACGACTCTGTCACACTTCCCTAGCATAATACGAACTTCATACGTTCCTTGATCGTAATTGATACTAATACCATTCAAGCCAGAACTGACGTTCTCTATATAATAAAACCCTCTCGAGGTCCAAACCACGCGGTTGTTCTGTGTTTGTAAATCAATGTCGTCAAACGATCTGTAAGCAACGTAAATCGAACAGTTACAAAGATTTGTGATGTTTTCAATGACGTCAGCACTCCATGAAATGTACACGCTCGAATATCCAGTGGACAGAGAGAGGCTAGTGAAATTTTCTAGCGCATTATTCAACTCCGAAACGTCGACTGTGTTCGAAAAATATTCATCGGTTTCTTGTAACATCTGATCTCCCAGCTGGAAAATTATATGTTTGTATGCGATTCCGAAGAACCAGTCCTCAATAGTCACATGTAGATGATTGTCATTTGAAAGTAGAAAAGTCTTAGAGTCACTTTCATTCGTTAAAAAAGCAACATGCAGGTCTCCATTGTAACGATATGAGCACATGTCCATTTCAACAGAGTCGTTGACTATAAGATAATCAATCATTTGTTTTCCAGAGTAGTTGTCAATGTTCTTTACTCCGATACTTCCAGATAGTACATAGTAATCCTCCCCTTCTCCACCGCTCAACTTGTCATCGCCGTGACCAGGAAGTAACATGTCGTTACCAGAGTATCCGTATAAAAGATTACTGCCATTATTTCCAATAAGAACATCATCAAACTCAGAACCCAGAGCATTTTCCATGGAAAAATATAAATCCCCATCTGCGTCCGCGTTAAGTCCAAATCCTAAATCAAGATTTACGTAAACACCCTCCATCTTGAAAACATCTCCTTTAAACACGAGGGTGTCTGACCCCAGTCCACCATCCACTATATCTTCTCCGTTGCCTGGAAATATGACATCATCGTCCTCTTGACCATATATGACGTCATTTCCGCCTCCTCCAAAAATAACGTCTAGTCCAGCCCCACCTACTAGATAATCCTCTCCATAACCTCCATCTATCCAGTCGTTACCGTCGTCACCATAGATACCATCATCATCGTTTCCTCCAATGAGTTTGTTGTTGTTTTCATTTCCAAACAGTTCGTTTTCTTCCTCTTTCGCACCGTACAAGTTAGTCGTGGTAGACATTTTTTCATCCAAATCTAGATCAATTATTTGTGCAAATGTAGAAGCCGACTTGTCTATTTGTTGTACGCGAATAAATGAAATATTAGAACTCCTGTTTTCATTTGAAAGCGTAACGCCATCAGTTGTGTGGATCAGAATGTGCTGATAGTCGGGGCCTTTGCAGAAATGTAACAATGTCACATGCAAAAGATCTGATGCTTCCTTTGATCGAATGATTAAATGGTCATTTTCTTTCCTACCACATGTTTCAAGTATTAAATCCTCGTACAGCAGATCTATCTTCACATGGTCAGTGTCATTATCTTTTGCAAAGTTGTTTATTTCAACTAGACCGTCGCCTTGGTTTACAGCATATACATCTTGTCCATCTCCACCTTCCAAGTACTGTATTGTCCAGGGAGTTCCTGGTCCAATAAGAAAGAAGTTGTCGAGATCATTTCCAATTACCCGGTATGTGCAATGTGCGGACGTAAAATGTACTCTCTGAACGTATTTATATTTAAAGTATCTTTGTAGATCAAGAACATAGAGTCCATCCTTCCCACAAAGGGGGTCTTCATTTAATTCAACCTGTAAAGGTCTGTAGGAGAATATACTACTAAGCTGATATTTCGTCTCTGGCAATTTCAAGACATCGCCGCGAGTTAACTGAAGAACAAGATGTTGGTATCGTGCGTCTTTAAACCAGTTGATTAATTCTACAAGTCTTTGACAGTTCTGTTTTATCACTAGTGTGTCGTTATCATCTTCTAGACTTAAATCTTCTTTTAAACGACTTAGAAACAAGATATCTGTGGCATTATCCTGATCAAAATTATCAATTCGTACTAAATTACACTCTTCCTTCACTACGTATCGGTCCATTCCCTGACCACCTGATAGTGCATCTATTCCACCGGAACAACTGATAAAATTACTAAGAGAATTCCCGTAAATTTCGTCATCCATCGGACTGTCAACTACTGTTGTTATCTTTGACAAATCGAACGTGCTGTAGTTAAAGCCTCTGGCAATTTTTCTCTCCATGTCCATATAGATGCCACTTTCATTCCCATACGTGCTAAAGTCAATAAGTACCGGAATAAGATATGGCGCTCCATCTCGCATTTCTATTTTAAAAAGAACATGGTCGCCGCTGATTAAAGTTATATGGCGGTTTTCCTCGTTTTCAAACCAAT
Organism: Spisula solida; assembly: GCA_947247005.1. Lineage (NCBI taxonomy): Eukaryota > Metazoa > Mollusca > Bivalvia > Venerida > Mactridae > Spisula > Spisula solida. Next base: position 37,719,865 of record OX365959.1, on the reverse strand, counting down.
TCTGTATCCGTATCTTACAGAAAAATTCAGGAATTATACTGCGGTAAAATTCATAGAAAAGTCTATAAAAATGCCACCAATCATCAAACAAACCCACTTTACGTCTTCTGGGCAATCTGTCAACAAGTATAATTAAATCATTTTCTTCTTTGTCGGCGTTAAGTGTATTGAATGGTGCTTCAATTATTAGTTGATCGGGCTCATTCTCTGAATGAGAATTATTAATTGTCACCTCTCGTGAAGTTTCAGTATGAATGATATAGGTATCCATGCCGCCACCACCTTCTATATAATCACTTCCTTCTCCGCCATCCAACACATTGTCCTCATCATTGCCATATATATAATCTGTGAAATTAGTGCCAATTACACTTAGCACATTCTTAAATATGTCAATTCTTAAATCAATTAATACCCCTTGAGCCAGGCTGGACTTTTCCACAGCAGACGCTACACAGACAACTTTACCTGCCTTCGTAGAATTCGGATAAAAAATCACCCCATCCGCAGATCGGAAAATTATGTGTTGAAACTTTTCACTCAAATAGTAATTTACAATAACAATATAATGAGAAGTGTCCGAAATCAGTGATAGGTTATTTAAATTTCTTTCACATTCGATATTCTCAAACGAGACGTTTAGATATACGATATCAGTTTGTACATCATGATCAAAATTGTTAATATAAACAGTGCCACCACCAGACGGAACAATGTACAAATCTGCTCCTGTATTGCCCTTTACCAGCGACGTTTGTGGTCCCAAGAAAAACGTGTCATTTCCAGCACCACCATCAATATTATAAAAGTAAGTCTCCAAATTTGCCTTACTATCTATTTTACCATAATTATTTGCACACTCGCGTTTCTGTCGTCTACTAGTTACATGCTGATACTTCTGATGTTCGATTGGCTTAACCAGATTCAGCTCGTCTTTCTGTATATTTGGCTGTTCGTTTTGATGTTCCAGTTGATGACTGTCATTCTGTGAAAGTAACGTGCCCTCTTTTTGAATATCGCGATAATACAAATGTGCTGCTTCGTAAACATTTTTGTTTTGTATTGCTAACTCACGTCCATGTGAACGTATTCGACCTTCTTCATATGGTAAAACGCTTCGTTTACGCCTTTTTCTACCCGGAAGTGACTGCACAGCAAAGAATCGGTTATTAAAAGAGTTGGCAACGTATGTCCCGTGATAAGACTTCCGATTAAACTTTTCTCCACATATTATGTTGTAACTCTTGACTGGAATAAACCAAAACAGTTTTGCTGTTTTCTTCGTGTATGTAAATTGACGTGATTGACCGATCCCAAGAATAATGTCATGTATGTCTGTTTCAAGTTGAAAAGTACGGTAGATCGTTTTGGTGGATCCACCTTGTTGTGGGACACCTTGTATGCTTAAATATACCGTTCCATTATCATAAAGAAAAAACTTGATTCCACCTCCAAAAACGGAAAAATCGCCAGTATTGAAATTAATCGCATTATTGTCTTCTCCACTTTCTATAGAATAATAGTTTTCTGGGTTATTGAGTTTTTGGATCAACTTTTTATTTTGACTTTCTTCTTGTCCTAAATTATCCATGCTGCTAAATAAACCTCCGGTAAATATATTTGCAAGAGCTTTATAATATCCTAAGACAAACGCCCCAACTGCATGCAGTGGCGCCCAGGGACTATGCCAGTTGACTTTTTGAAGTTCGGAAACGATATTAATGTAGAACTCTGAAAATACCATTCTGAAGATGGACACAGCCATAGCAAATGGTTCCATTTCAGGACCAAGAAGACTCAGGGTAGTAGAAGCCACATCAAGACCAAGGTTGATTATTTTAAGCGGAACGAATATCAGCTCATCTGGGTCTGAGAAATCGGTATTAATGAGGTCTTTGATGTCTTCCTGTATGAAGTAAATATCGAAACCAAGTCCTACTATAGGAATATTTGAAGCAATTCGGCCGAGCATTGATTTTGCAATCTTCGAAGTCATCTTTTGTACCGTAGTCTGCATTCCAAGTTTGACGGAAAGACTTGTCATAGCTTTTCCTGCTATTTTCTTCATACTTTTCGAAATAAAATTATTTATTCCTACAATTCCACCAGCCATGTAAATAGACTGTGACAAAAACATAGCGCCGCGAAGATCGTTTCCTCTTTGGATTTCTCCTTTTGCCGCCGTGATCCCAGAGAAAATGCCAAACAAACCAAGAGCCCGGTTTACTCTTGCCATTGATTTGCCTTTTCTGGTTGGAGAAGGGTCTTGAGCATTTCTTGTTGCTATTTCTTCCATGAAATTTTCTCGAATCAATTGTTCAGGACGGATCGCAATCTCTACTCGCCTTTGCACGGCACTATCTGCCGAATCAACCACGATAAACGTAAGTTTATCTCCTTCAAATTCCAGAGAACTTTCTTTGATACGTATATTATGTTCGTACGTGTCTGATTTACAAACGGACCGTTTTTTCCGTCGTCTTCTGCAATAGTCTTGTGCATGTTCCCCAACGTTTTCGTCTATAAGTTGTTTAATCAAATCCTTTTGTCCATCCTCGTTCGCTTCCAGCTTTGTGACTATCTCTTGCTGATTATGTATGTTTGCATTTTTGACAGTATCAGTGCCTATACTAGTTGCTCTGTTTTCATTAAACACATCCGATCCCTGACTATCAAGAAGGCTGTTCGTACTCTCACTAACTGACTCACTACCTTCCGAACCAATTGTCATTTCGCGTCCAAGCGACGCACCACCTTGTTTGAAAACAGGGAAATCTTTGAAATACGTTTTGAATGTAAGTTCTCCAGCTTTTATCTGTTTCAGTTTTTTTCGTATGAATTTGTCAATTTGTGGAGTCCGACCAGACTTTGGTTTCGTGTCTTTAAGTTTGTCTTGAAGCTCTTGAATAATTTTGTTGTCATCATCTACGTTTATTCTGTCTTCTAGTATCTTTTTCCAAATTTCAACATATGTTTCTTTGACTGGCGTGGCCGCTTCTGCTACATTCGTCAAAATGAGAAATTCTCTCAATGAATCGCCGTTGATTGCAAACTTAGGTTGTTTAGAAATGTCACTGTCCAAAGCCTGAAGCAATTCTGTAGCTACGGTTTTTGAATCCATATCGTAAAGAGGTTTCATAATATCAGTATACTTCTTCGCTTTCCATTTTCCACCATTCAATGTCTCAACCATTATTTGGTCTCCAGACATTCCTTTATAAAACCTGAACGTACAATATTCTCCTCCGATCGGGACACTAAATTGCGTACGTTTACCTTTGCCCAAATCAGAAACAGTCAGGAAGTTCTGAAGCCTCGCAAATACTTTCTTAAGTTTTACATCTCCATCCACGATATAATGATTCACATCTTTACCAGCTGTTGTTTGTGTTAATTCAATTCTTACGTGTTTGTTTGTAAATTTATTCCATCTGGTTAACAGATAGTCATCACCTTTAGTCATTTTTACAAACAGATTTAAAATCGATTCTCTCCAGGACCTTTTAGGTGATCGCTCAGTGGCTGAAGAAATATCCTCTTCATCTAGTTTATATCGTTTTGGAGGTTCATTGGGGGTCTGATGCGTAGATTGCAGTGTAATGGCTAGCAGCAACACGACACTTAACTGGCTGACCCTCATCATCAATTTCTTGTAACCGTTCAGTTTCCACTGAAATAGAAATAAACATCCACCATTATTTGTATTATCCCCCGCCGAAGGCGAAGGGCGTATGGTAATGGTAAGCGTCATTCCGTCCGTCCGCCGACCGACTCTTCTGTGTGCAACTACATTTAGATGAAACTTTCACAGAATTACAGCTATGATGTCAACCAGCGAATATTGTCTTATTCGACCAATTTTGACATAGTTATGACCCCTTGGTCAAATTGTTGATCTTTTACATGTAAACTCTTCTGTAACTCCTCCTACATTTCTCAAGGCATTTTGACAAAACTTTAACAGAAGTACAACTGGGAGGTGCCCTAGCGCATCTTGTCAGGGTTTTATATCGGATATTTTTGACAGAATTATGGCCCTTCGTTTATTTTGTACCTAACCTATTGATATGCATTCTGTGTGCAACACCTCCTACATTTTGTCAGGAATTTTGATGAAACTTTCGCAGTTGTACCGTGCAATAGTGAATTGTCATTGTTTTAATTTTGACAATTTTTGGCAGAAGAATGGTCCTTTGTTTAATTTGTACATATGTAACCTATAGAGAAAACAATTTGTTTTTGATGGATAACTTAAAGGGACTGCCTCACTTGCAAAAATAAAATTAAATTCTTTCTTTAATATTTCGCCATACAGGCTTTATCAAAAATTATAAAGATTCCTTCTTTCCCTACATAGTCAGCTTGATTGTTCAAAAAGCATAAATAAAATGGCGCAATTTTGATAAACAGGATATGACGTCATGACGTCATTATTGACGTCAAAAATTGTCATACAATATTGCGCCAAATTTGATTCAACAGATAAAAGTGCATTACAGTAAAATTCAACCAGGAACAATGGAAGCCAGCAATTAGGTTACAGAAAATATATGTAGTAATAACATTTTAAGGCCAAAACAAATAAATTTAATGATTCTACATAGTTTTTACATCAAATGTTGTCATGGAAAATTGCGCCAAATTAGATTCATAAATAAATTAAAGTGTATCACAGCAAAAGTCAATGAGGATTAAAAGAAAAATGTCACTAAGTTATAGGAAAGTTATGTAGCAATAATCTTTGAAGCGAAACAAATTAATAGACTGGTTCTGCATAGTTCTATTATCATATTGCGCCATAATTGACTAAAAATATACCAATAAAACTGCATCATAATAAAATTCAATAAGGAACAACAACAACAGGCAACTAAATTATAGAGAATACATTATGCAGCAGCAATCACTCAATGGCAAAAAACAAAGTAATATGGTGGTCCTGTACGGTGGAATATCCAGAAAAATATAAATATAAAGGGTAAAAACCATTTTGTATTCCCAAGACATAATTAAAATATCAAGTGCATAGGAAAAAAAACACACTTATTCCCAGGCCATGCCAACAAAATTATTAGGATAGGGGCAAAATAAAACTTAAGAAGAGGTAACCAGACCCACAATATTACTTTGTCTTTTGGCCTAAAAACATAATGGTATAATCAACATTGATACCATATCATTTTCGTTTTGGTGTTAAGTCCGACAGGCCATTCAGTGTTCAATTTTTGGATCCAATCAAGTTCCTTTATCTTTCTGTACCACTTCGAACTGTCCTTTACTCTCTCTAACACACAAACTCCCATATCGTTAACACAATGATCCGCCGAACCAAAATGAGCCGCAATCGGTTTCTCCCTCTCCAGTCTTACGTCCGCCTCATGCTCTTTCAGTCTATCTTTCAGTGTCCTACCTGTTTCGCCCACGTACACCACCCTGTCACATTTACAGCAATTTATTCCGTACACCACATTCCACATATCACACTCCTGCCTGCGGTCTACCTGCACTGTCGTACCACAATCCTTATTGTGCATTCCTCTGGACAACATATCACAAACAACACATTTTTTCTGGCATCTATGTTTCGGGTTCGATTGGTTTCTCATGACCCTATTGGTTTTACCATGTACCAGTGTGTCACCTAGGTTCCTCCCACGTCTATACGCTACCATTGGGACATGCTCAAAAACCTCTTTCATATTGTCTGATTTGTGTAGTTCATGGAGATTTTTTCGTATGATTCTGTGGATATCTGGTAGATGGTTCGAAAATGTTAGTACTAGTGGAACTCTATCTACCTTCTTTCTGTTATCTTTCTTGCTGAGGAGGCTCTCCCTTTCAGTCCTATCTGCCCTTGACAGTTGCTTCTCTAAAAACTTACCACTGTATCCCCTTTTTCTAAGTTGCTTCTTCAGTTGCTGTCTATGGTACCAATAGTCTTTGTATCTTGTACATATCCTCTTCAGCCGAATTCCTAGCCCGTATGGTATAGCTTTCTTCACACTTGATGGGTGGTTGGACCGGTAATTCACATACATGTGTTTGTCAGTCGGTTTGGTGTATAGGTCGGTTTGTATATAGCCCTGGTCATCAACTGTTATCATCGTGTCTAGAAATTCAATTTTTGTATTGCTTGACCTTAATTCAACCTGAATGTTCTTATCAATACTATTTGCATGGTTCAAAAATTCATACAGTTTTTTCTGTCCATGAGTCCAGATGCCAAATCCGTCGTCTATAAATCTTTTGTAAAAAAATAGGTTGAACATTGTGTTTAGCTAGCTCTTCATCCCATTTTCTCATGTAACAACATGCAAAGTTCCTTCCAAGTTTTGAGCCTATGGCAACCCCATTCGTCTGTCTGTACTCTTTATCATTGAATGTTATGATGTTGTTATCAAGCACTGTTTTTATCATATCCATAATGGCTTCACTAGATATTGGATGGTTGTCTCTCTGCTTAAGTGCTTCCTCACAGGCTATCAGTCCTTTCTGTCTCGGTATTGATGGATATAGTTTCACCAAATCAAAGCAAAACAAGATGACATTATCATGCAAGGGCTGGGTAATCTCTTTCAGTTTATTAAGGAAGTCTGATGTATCCCTAATGTAACTTGGAGTCTCTTCTACAAATTCATTCAACTCTTTCTCTGCAACACCTGCCATATTTTCAGTTGCCGTGCCAATTCCATTCACAATTGTTCTAAACGGGTTTCCTTCCTTGTGAACTTTGGGATTGCCTTTTAGTTTTGCTTGTTCGGGGTGTTTAGGTATTAAATAATTCTTCAAATCCTGGCAGATATGTCCTTCTCTATGTAATCTGTTAGTTACCTTCTTCACCGCCTTAATCGCATCCTGTTGACCATTCCCATCCGACCTTTATGTTCCTTATTGAATTTTATTATGATGCAGTTTTATTGGTATATTTTTAGTCAATTATGGCGCAATATGATATTAGAACTATGCAGAACCAGTCTATTAATTTGTTTCGCTTCAAAGATTATTGCTACATAACTTTCCTATAACTTAGTGACATTTTTCTTTTAATCCTCATTGAATTTTGCTGTGATACACTTTAATTTATTTATGAATCTAATTTGGCGCAATTTTCCATGACAACATTTGATGTAAAAACTATGTAGAATCATTAAATTTATTTGTTTTGGCCTTAAAATGTTATTACTACATATCGAGGGGTTACAGCCAAAACCTTCTATCTGATAAACTTGGCCAAATTGACCTTTTTAGTTAAATGAGTTCCGTATCACCATTGTTATTTATTCTCAAAATTATTTCAAAATATCGAACTTAATTAATTAAATATTGATAATAGTCATTTTGAGCTATCGTGTATCTAAAGAACTGACTGGAGGCAAAACCAGTTTTAAATCAATGGCCTCTTAATATTTTCGTAGATGTAACATTAACATCTGTTAGAATGAATCAAATCTGTATATCAATCTCTACCAATAACATTTGTGTGTCTTAATATAATATTTGTCCCGCTCAACTGTTCCATATAAAACAATGACATTTTGGTTAAATGACATCAGCCTTGATTTGTCAATTTATATAAGCCAACAACAAGGCACCGGGTGCTGGTCTGTAGTACATACAATTTCATCGCTGTAAGTTAAATGTCAAACCACAGTTGTTGTTTATATTGCTGTATAATAATAGCAGCTTCTCTCGAATAAGATGTCAAAGTGTGACTAAAATGGATTGTATACATTTAGCTATGTGTGATTGAAACAGGAATACCTTATACAGAGAGAAAAATGTAGTTTTGGCGAAAATTATTTTGACTACTAGTATTCCTTATGAATTTAAATGTTGTGCGTTTAGAAACACATTAAATTGCTTTCATTTATTTAATCTTTTTGTAAATGAGAAGCTCTTCTAATAATCTTAAATAAAGAACATAAAACTAGCTAATTCTTAATTATAACAGTAAGTATAACTTACTTAGTAAACGTGTATGTGCTTGAATTTGTTAATTTTGTAACAGCTAATATGAATTATTTTTTGGAACGGTGCATGTATTATTTAAACGAATAAACTATTTATTACGAATCAATTAATGATTCTCATTCGTCGAGATGGATATTAACATAGCTGTGTAATGTTTGATTATAAAGGTGTATAAAGTAAGAATTGTAATACATGAAAAACAGAAAAAAAACTTTTAAACACTTGAATTTGTATTAAGACATTCAGTTAAAATACTGTTTAGCCACTACGTAAGCAAACTTAAGGAAGGTGCTAGTATGCATTAACTTGGCATCAAGTAGTGGTCAAGCGTTATTAATTAACTTTTCTAAGGTAGAACAGAAATGACCACAATCACAGCGTTCAAACCTAATCACTGTATGACTTATTGGGATATTATACAATGCAAAGTATGTGCCTTATTGTGAGTAAAAGCACTTGTGATTTCCTGTCACTGTATGATTCATTGGTAGACTATACAATTCAACGTGTATGACTTATTGCGATAACTGGAAGTTGATTCATTTATACTCTTAGACAAATACGTGTATCAGGAAAATATACATCTCTTATGACAATATCTTCCAACACTACTGTATATGCAAAAGATTGTTATAGCTTTATGTATTATCTCAATAAAAAATACCACATGGAATGACACGTGGTCCAGTTGTTGCAAGTGATATATATTATATATCATAGTGGAACGGTGGTCGAGTGCTTAGCTCGCTCAACTACTAATCTGGAATTTCAAGGTTTGAATCTCTGTCTGGACACAGGAAGTCTAGTCAGAATGACTGGACTAGGACATCCCGTCTGAATTCCTTGTATCACGCAAGCATAAACCTATCTCTTCTCCTTGAGGTCATTTGCCAATTAGGCAGAGATAAAACAGCACTACAACTGTCTGTCGAAAGCAAAAAAGATAAATCATACATTTCAAAGATATTGAAGTTTTCAATTTCTGTAGTACATATCTAAGTTGCTGTGTCAATCCTAAAACATATTTTCATTTTAAACATATTCTGTATTTTATTACCCAGTTAATATTTTAAATGTTCATACCTGCTTGTAATTCAAACATACCAACAGATTTTAAATTTTAATTTACAAGCCGTAAATATTAAAGTTTTTAATGAATTTATAAATTTATGAAAAACTGTATTAATTACGACATGACATTTATAAATTCATTAAAAACTATTAATTACGGCATGTAATTCTAATTGTATATGAATACAGTGATGGATATCACAGTGAACACTGACTTTCGTAATTAATTTTAAAGGTTTCGTAGCTTGTGGCCATGGTGAACTGCAATTATAGTACATAACCGTATTGGTCATTATCCTATATACGTGTATTTACAATCGCAATTGCATAATTTTTATGTTTTCAAGTCACATTTCCTTTACATTTTATATGCCAAAATGCTACATCTGTTACGGAAGCAATTTGACCATTGAATGATATTCTGATTTACACTGACATTTAAGCTTAATCAGACCATGAACCATATAATATTTTCTTGATGTTTTTTGTTAGTCCACAAACATCAATTTATATGATACCAGAGGATTTCATCACTGAATATGATAAAAAGTTTCTAAAATTTTCATCACATGGACGTTTATCGTAAACTCCATATACATATATATGACAATAATATGGTTTGACATTTTAAATGTTTTGGTATCAGGAGGAAAGTGGATTTGCCTACCGGTCTAGTGTAAATAAGCGTGGTATAGTGTGGACAGGTTTCCCATTATTTTATCATCAACTGCTTGCCACATATATATATCGTATTACATTTGGATCTGGCAAATGTCAAATTGTATCATTGAGTGAGGGTTTGAAAACCCAAAAATATTTTGGCATTTAAATCACATTATTCCTTACAATGTTCACAAATATTTCATATTAGGGTTTAAAGTATTCAACTGTCTACATAATTTAATAGTTTAACTTTAACAATAACCACATCTTAACAAATGGTTATTAAAAACTGCTCTGCTGAAAACATAAGGAAATAGCACATAGCAGGATTTGGCTCTAACCCCTCGATATATTTTCTGTAACCTAATTGCTGGCTTCCATTGTTCCTGGTTGAATTTTACTGTAATGCACTTTTATCTGTTGAATCAAATTTGGCGCAATATTGTATGACAATGTTTGACGTCAATAATGACGTCATGACGTCATATCCTGTTTATCAAAATTGCGCCATTTTATTCATGCTTTTTGAACAATCAAGCTGACTATGTAGGGAAAGAAGGAATCTTTATAATTTTTGATAAAGCCTGTATGGCGAAATATTAAAGAAAGAGTGAAACATTAAACAGTGTTATTTGTGAAATATTTGTCCCTAAATTGGACTTTATTCTGAGATAAAATTAAATTGTCAAATATTATGAAATTTTGGTACAGTTGCCAGTATATACCATAAACAACCACATTTAAATGAAATATAACTTTGGAAAAATCGCATTTGTAGTAATATAGCATTTTTATACCCAAAATTCTATAGGGTATTAATACCCTATAGATTTAGCACTTCTATCACTTAAATTGTCTGAAATTTGTTTACATTCGATGTAAACGAATTGCGAAACGAACCGAATACCTCACAGAAGTTTCGTCTTTAGTTTGTGGAAGTTACAGTTTGATCATGTGTGAATCACAAAGCATTTTGGAAGGAAACTCTGCAATATTTTCAAAAGGAAAAATATCGAGTGACGAATATAAAGAGGGATTTAAATTGCTTATATGCCATAAATCTTTCATAAAGCAACCACCAGTGGCTTTCTAATACATAAATACTTGGTATGGTAGGTCAATACATCATACAAAAATTTTAGCCCGATCTGTAAGGCAGCACCTTTAAGTTCGGAATGAAATATTACAATGAAACTTGCTGTGTAGGCAGTCGGCACTTTCAATTGAAAGTGGGGCCTTTGAGGGCAATGCCATCGTTACTAAAAATACAAAAAAAGCATTTATGTTCATTTTTGTAAGGATTGAGATTACATGATGACACTTGCTAACTTAGGTAAAGACAACACTAAACACTGAACATGGGGTCAATGTCACCGTTACTAGAAATAGACAATAAAACGTTCTCACCAAATAAATTTTGTAAGGAATGAGATACCATTGTGAAACTTGTTGTGTATGTGGCTCATGTGCAAAATGTCACTTGCAAAAGACTGAGGGCTGATGGGGGTTACGGTCACAGTCACTTAAAACAGATAAATTGTTTTTGCTCAATAACATTAGTTAGAAATGTGATATCATGATGAATTTTGTTATGTAGATAGTAGCTTTTGTTAGGACAACAATTGGTTTTTTCAAAAAGCAATAACTTGATACCTCTTAGCGAAAATGATGCACTTTGAGCACTTTGGTTGAGTCTCAATGGTGGAAAACACCATACGACGAACGAAAACGAAATAAATTCTCAAATTCGTTTGCAAACAAAATAACAAAATGTAAACAATAAATGCATACTAATAATTTAAAGTCTAAGGGGAGCAACTCTTGCAAAATAAGTATTATTTTGTCATCTATACATGTTACTAAATGTGATTTTTGGCATACTATTACGACAGATATAGCTAACGTCCTGTCGTCAATTATAGGTCTTTTGTGAAAACATCCCAATTCTTTGTATTTAGCCTATTTACTAGATGATCGGAAAAAACTTTTTTGGAGAGATAATGTGACTTCAAGTGCATAAACCTACGCAAACACCTACATGCATTAAGAAATTGTACATTGCTAATTCAATTTCGCCAATTTACATTAATTGGGTCTCTGTTTAATGATAAGTATTGAGAAGTTTGGTCATATTTTTGTCCATATAATTCACGTAGTACGCTTTACTCCAATTAATAATTCTAATTAAGATTTTATGGAAATCTTATTTAACTTAAGCTCAAACTTTAAGTACGTATACTGCTTTTATAACTGCAAATTGAGACTGGTATGTTGTTGTATGAGTGCATTACTGAATCATTGTTAATGTTGCATTATCCATTTACCACAATTTAGAAGCAGGTCAAATTGTTAGTAAAATTTATGACAAGAGAGATGATTTTAATTTCGATACTGTATACTACCCACACTTGGATGGAGATTTTCCCCTGACAACTTCATATGGTGTTTACGCTTCTCAATTAATCCGTTTTGCTAGAGCTTGTTCTCGAGTGGAAGACTTTAATACTCGAAATCTCTGTATTACTAATAAGTTACTGCAACAAGGTTATCGCTTCCATAAACTTCGTAAAACTTTTTGTAAAATTCTGTAAGCGTAATTCAGATCTCATTTCTAAATATGGTATAAATTTTATGGTGATGTGCTTTACAAATTTCGAAAGGTTTTGGGTTATAGTCACTTTCATGATGCGTTTATCAAGATTATAAAACGTTTTCTGAGTAGAGGGTATGACCCTTTAATTTTGCAAAGGACTTCATGCTTAGTAGTGGGTCCAGTTACAGCTCGCCATTATGCTTCCTATTTCATTGTGCAATGACCGGACAATATACAGACTCTATGATATGCCTAACATCAAGCCTTTTTGGACGGCTAGCATTGATGCCTGTCTGTTACATTGTCTTATCGTACCCTTAAATGTATGCTCTTATTGCTCTGGCTTCTGATGGGTTATTGAGTACTTTCTGTGCTACTCGATGGACTTTATTTATATAATGTTTCATGTTTTACATTCTTTTATTACCTGTCACTGTGGCATTATTTTTTGAGGGTATTACATGGCGGGAAACTTTTATTTACACTGTATTGTGCTGCAAGGTTGTCTATTGGGTAAAACGTTTAACTCCCCAGTGACATTTGTCGCTGTCCGTACCAAGGCGGAAGCCCTTTGGTCAACCTTCCTCTTTGTGAGTAGTGTCCACTTTATAGTAAAAATACAAAGATACAAAATTATTTCGCCATTGTGCCTTTTTGTTGAACTTTGTTCATTTTGTATGACTGTGCCATTCTGCAATTTTGTTGTCCAGCATAAGGCTGTTTCGTATCTTTCAAAATTGCATGTACACTATATATATGTTGTATATTGTCCTTGTGGTGTGTGGTGTCCAGTTGTTGTTTGCTCGTCACATGGCTCTCGTTCCGTTTAAGTTTGACTGACTGAGGCGGCAGACTTTCATGGCGGGATGCCGTGTTTTCAGTGCTTTGTGTGTTTTTAATGTTTTCTGTGCTCAGCTGGTTAAGTTAAGTGCTGCCTTCCCTGTTTGACTTAATATAATCTTTTTGTATTTGCTAAATAATTATAAAACGTTTATTATATTTGGACGTAAGTTTCCTTATAATAAGTGTTTTGATAAAATAGTTCCAATATCACTGACAATCCATCATACAAGCGTAGAAATCTTTGACAGTCTCTTTCTTTTGCAATGATTGTTCAGCATTGTAGTAAAAGTGAGGTATAAATAATAAAGTATGTTGGTGTCTAGGGCTGTTTTTAATGACCGATTGCTCATTATGGCACTGTATCGCTAAACATAATAATGCTAGTTATATGGAATTTACGTTGTTAAAACGTGTATGTGAGAGAGATTAAGTGTTACCAATCGATAGTTACAAAGGTAACTTTCCAGAACAAAGTGAAAAATATGATTCACAAATATGTTGAACACCACGGAGTTTTTCAAATAGTCTTATTTTATACATTGTTTTCTATTTAATAATAATAATAACGTCTTTATTTTCTGTGGATAACATAATTGGCAAACCAATTTTCATTATTATTATCATATGGTCCACAATAACAATAGAGATATATGTACAAGTTTATACAATGACAATATTTACAACAATACATAATTCAAATTACACAAGTAAAAATATGCAAATTAACACTTGCATTGGATATTCGAATGTAGACAGTCATAAACAACAATTTTAATACTATAATTTTTAAATGTATTGGCAATAATTATGAAATACATGTACCAGTAAATTTCCACTTCAAATATTAGCTTTTAAATAAAGAAAGTGTCCTAGCAGTTTGCATTGATTTTGGTAGCTTATTCCACAGTTTTGCCTCGGAGTAAGAAAAGGATTTTCTTGAGAATTCAATTCTTGGTTTTGGAACATGAAGTATATTTTGCACTGCTTATCATAAGTTGACATTATGTTTGTCATGAGTGTATTGAATTGTGTTGCCCATGTATTCAGGAGATAGTTCATGTAATGATTTATACACTACTACAGATTTTTTGTATTGAACTGAATTCTAGCCATCCAAGTTCTAAGAAAAGCTTTTATGATGGTGCTGCATAGTCTTGATTAAGGATTACTCTAGCAGCTCTTTTCTGAGACTTATGTAATTTGTCTGCGAGGTCACCAGTACATATAAAGCAACAGTAGTCAAGATGTGGTAGTATGTACGCATTGAGGAATAGTTTCCAGGACGGAATTGACAGAAATTGCTTTATTCGTGATACCAGATAAAGATAGGTGTTGCAATTCTTTAATACTGTGTTGACTTGTTGTTTTCAGTTTAGATTTTGGTCAATGTGTACACCCAGTAATTTTTCAACAGAGCTGTAAATAAAGAGGGTCAGTGGGGGTTTGTGCATGATTTGAGGCCAAGATGTTCATAAACTTTGTTTTTGTACACTTGGTGACATTGAAGTTTGGGTACACATTTCTTAATATTTGTTAGCTCTTCTTGTAATTTGTCATGAACAATTTGGGTAGAATCTCCATATGCCGAGGTAGTTGTATCATCCGCAAACATTCTTTATCAGAATTTATCGTGTGTAGTGGAAGATCATTAATGTAGATGACAAAATGTAAGGAACCAAGTACTGAGCCTTGTGGAACTCCAGCCGTAATTGGTCTAGAGTCTGACAGAGTTCCTGATTTGAGGATAGCTGTCAATAAGTTCAAGGTCAAATGTACGTCGTGCGTCGGTAAACTGTTACTATAGTCCAGAGAATTTGACACGACTCTCGACCTTCAATTTACATAATTAAACAGCTGATATATTGTCTATATTAATTTATTATCCCGGTTGTATGTTTTCATAAGCGGAAAGTACCTCGAGGACGCTAGACGAGGACGCTAGAGATGAAATACTAACACAAATCTAAAGGACCGATATTGCACGATTTGTTCGCGGAAATTTATGTATTCAACATAAGAACCTTGTAATATATTCATGCATAAAGGTCAATTTCATGTCAAATTATCTGGGCTATACAGTCACTAAATGCGGAAACTGCTTACATTAAATCGCTGGCTTAAAATTAGCAGTTCGTAAGTACAAAATCAATATTTTAAAAAACAAGAATAAAGTGTCTGAAAACTACTCTTTACTTATAGAAAAACAAGCTTTATAAACTTCAGTTTGGTTAACATGACCACATCCGATTTTCATAAAAATAGGCTCATAAGAAGCGCCATGAGATGCAAATTTTAAATATGCATGAGTCTTATAAGGTCGTAAGTAGTTCTAATTCTAAGCCACCGAAATATTAAAGGGACTGTCTCACATATTGGTGTATTGCAAAAATAAAATAAAATTGTCAGATATTTGCGTAATTTAGATATAGTTGGCTGTATATCCCATAAACAACCACACTGACATCCAAAATAACTTGAGAAACTTCGATATTTTGTAGTTATTTAGTATTTTTACATCAAAAATTCTATAGGGTAAATTGTCTGAAATTTGTTCGCATTTGATGTAACGAATGTAAAAACTAACCAAATACCGCATAAATATTTATGCTGTAGATTGTTGATGTTACAGTTCGATTACGTGTGAATTACATAATTCACAAAGCATTTCGGAAGGAAACTGTGCGATATTTTCAAAAGGAAAAATACCGAGTGCCGAATATCTAGAGTGATTTAAATTGCTTATATGCCATAAATCTTTCATAAAGCAACCACCAGTGGCTTTCTATTACATAAATACTTAGTTAGGTAGGAAAATTACGTCATATAAAAAATTTAGCCCGATCTGTGAGGCAGCACTATGCTAAACAATGCTATGTACTTACAATAGTGTTTTCTTAAAATCGTCCAATCTTCCTCTTTATCCCCAATACTTGAACTCGTACTGATCGCTGAAAAAGATGACGACATAATATTAAGTTACAATGTATTTGCCCTAACTGTGTTTTAGCGTTTATTCATGCAAACCTTGGTTCCCTTTCTGCTAAATGGTGCATTTAGAGCACTTTATATGAGTCTCAAAGGTGGAAAAACACCATAAGATGAAAGAAAACAAAATAAAGCCTCCAGTTGGCTTGTAAACAAAATAACGACATGTTAACAATAAATGCATAATTTAAAGTCTAAGGGGAGCAACTCTTGCACGGAATCAAGCGAAATTATCATGGATACAGCATGTAACATCACTACCGAACATCTTAAATAGAGGATCTTGCATGAGTGCTCATTACATACGAGTTTTATTAAACGAGTGGGGAAAATAATATGACACGAGGCTTTGCCGAGTGTCGTATTGTTTTTGTCGACGAGTTTAATAAAATTCGTATGTAATGAGCCCGAATGTAGGATTCTATTTATCACATAACCTATGAAAACGTTCATTATCATTCAAAATGATGATGCACGCTGCATATGTTTCAGACAAAATTAAGCGGTACAATGAGCGTGACATCATTGCGACGTTGGTATTATCCTGACGTCATGAGCGGATCATGGCATGGATTGGCTTACGTCGCGTCATCCTCATTTGCATATTTATTGCACACTCTGCTAGTGCCGAACGATATTTACGGCACGGCTTTACGGCACTGCTGGACCGCGGGTTATGTGATAAAATGGTAAATTTGTGTGCTCGCGTGACTTTATGACTCCAAAACGAAGATCAAACAGATCAAAAAATGTCACGTTTTTGGAGTGAAAATGGCGTAACGTCACATTATTTTCAGTTGACTTGGGCCGACTCGCGTTACATGTACTTATTAAAACACTAATATTATGTAAAGTTGTTAACCCTTCGTCGCAACAAGTTGAAATTTCGTATGTAAATTGGTTTAAACTGTATTTATTTCAATATCTGTACATATATATAATAATACAAACATGGAATAAGTAATGGATCGGAAAACAAGTTTTTGAAAACTTATATTAATTCCTCTCCAAGGTTTTTGTTAACACGAGAGGAAAGATCAAGTGATGACGGGTTTGAAGGTATTGTTCAACTTGCCTTTGGATATCACAAACCACACAGCCTCGCAGTCGGCGCTCTCGCATTAGATAGAAGTACTTAATAAATTGTGTGCGCGAAATGAAAGCACAGATCGCAAGGCTATGTATTCTGCGACAGCCAACGGCAAAATGACCTTAAATATAATTATGCGCTAAATTTATGTTCATACGACAGTATAAAGTTAGTATTGCCATGTTTAAGATAAATCTTATATGTCAATTTCTGTTTTTGTTGTCTTTTGCTATATTTCAATATCAATCCTTTAGTTTTCCACCAATATCGATCGTCCGGGTATGAAATGAAAACCCCTCGTACTTATAAGGCCACCATACGCCGATACTTAGTATTAATACCCTTCCATAAAGAGTCCGCAACTTCTCCACATGTGGAGCAAATCCATTTTCGTCAAATTATCATAGGATAGCCATGATAATCTGCTATATAATAATAATAACTTTATTTTCCGATGATGTACCCATTATGTAAGCCTAGGGCTTATCTCCCATGGGGTCATCTAACAATACAAGCATAAATATATACAAACATTCAAAAGCATCTGATTCCATAAAATGGCAGACAATACAAAAAAAGTAAATACTGACATTTAAAATATTGTATTAAACGTTCCTGATGTAATAGGTAAACAGCAATAACCCGAGTGTTTTTAATTGATCTTTGTTAGATTTGCGGATAAGTATGATTTTAATATAGATTTAAACATTTTCTCTGACGTTGTGTTTTTAACTTGACTGGGCAAGGAGTTCCATATCGTCACAGCTTTTTACTGGAAAGTTAATGTAGTAAAGTATGGTTTACAAACAGGGTGTACTATGTTATTTTTCATTACAGATCGCAAAGAATACACATTATTTGTTGAAAATTGTAGAATATTAGACATATAATATATATAGGGGACATATGATTTATGCTGTGATGTATTTCTATCTCGGATCATTGGACCCCAAACCGGACGTCGCTAATAACTAATCGATAAAGGCTCACATGTTTTTGTTTTTTTTAACTCTTTGTTTTTCTTCTGTCCACCCCTTGTCTTTTTTTTCTCTTCTAATCAAAGATCAAACCACCCTCTTTAAAAAGCAATTCAGTTCACATTCTAATAACTACATGAAAATTCTTATCAAACAAATATTACAAATTTTGTGTTAATTGTTGTTGTTTTTTGCATTGTACTGTTTTTTGATGTATCTATATTTATCTGAAAACTGAATAAAAAGTAAATAAACAATAAAACTTCAAAAAAAAAAATAAAAAAAAATAACTAATCGATCGTGTTTACGGTGTCGGATAGTTTGGATTATGTTGATATTGTCTAAGGGACTTAACCATGTATAACCTTTTAGTTACTTATTGTGTAAGAGTTGTCCTTCTTGTTAGTAATTACAATGTGATCGAAGCGTGCTTTGTTTTCGTTTTATATTTCTGCGTAGATCCTACCAGTATTATATTAATACTGATCAGCAGATTATAGTAGTTTTTTTCTATATTCTATTCACAACATAGTGTACACATATACAGTAAATGATGTATCAATATTTTGATAAAGTTGCAAAGTTTACAAATATCGCCAAATTTTTATACATAAAGATATATGTTTAAATTAAGATATAAAGGATTTTATTAGTTGTTCCTTAGTATCGCATAAAATAAATACTGTTTACGCACATACCAAACATTCCTGATAAAACCCCTTAATAATATAAACTTTATTTTCAAGTCAAATCGCGGTCAGATATTTGTTCGAGCTTGTAAAGAACCTACAAACTCTTTGAAAGATAGTTAATTTAGCGTTCACAAATATTTGAAATCGTTTCTACATCCTAAATGAATGTATAACACATCGATACACACTTGCACAGCTCTATTATAATAGATACTGTTTTAGGAAAATGTGTTTTTCTGGGACATGTATGCAGATTACACTGTAAAAAGAGTATATTAAGTCAGACAGGGAAGGCAGCA
Organism: Spisula solida; assembly: GCA_947247005.1. Taxonomy (NCBI): domain Eukaryota; kingdom Metazoa; phylum Mollusca; class Bivalvia; order Venerida; family Mactridae; genus Spisula; species Spisula solida. The sequence goes on along the minus strand of OX365959.1, from coordinate 37,700,681 downwards.
CTCAACTTAACCAGCCGAGCACAGAAAACATTAAAAACACACAAAGCACAATGCCCAACTAAACAAGTAAGACGGGTCGAAACATGACTGGACCACTAGTCGCATTTTGTAGAATCTTGACTGTACGCTTAGTCGTAAAATCTGTACTCCTATCCAAATGTATTTTCATTCTTGCATTTAATGTTCTGAACTTTTTATGTATTATTAACGGTAGAAAATAGTCATGGACCAGTATCAATGCTACTGCGGCAAATTTTATTCAACGAAAATGTTTCGTGAAATAATAGACCCGAAGAATCGGGGACATGGGCATTGAGTAATTACCTTGGGTAACTTTAACATTAAATTTTGGTTTCATATATAGACACAGTCCCTACAACAACGTTGTTTGCAACGTTTATGTGACGTTCCAGTAAAATATAAAGACTCAATAGTGTACAAGTGTAATACACGTATGCCCCTATGACACCCCGATAGTCACGAATGTTTAAGGTTGAATGAGGACCTATCGACCTTGTTAAGTTATTGAACGGAAACCTCATGGCCTATGTATTCATGTTAAAGGTCACAGCCCCTTGACCTACCGACCTCACAAACAATAGCGGTCATCTATCGTTGATGCCCAACCCCCTTGTAAAGTTTCAAGATCCTTGGGCCAAGCATTTAATAGGAGTTTTGGAACGAAAACCATTGGATCTACCAACTGACGGACAGAAATACATAAGCAAAGTAATAAACCCCTTCAATGATAGGACGGGAATAAATCAATATTTTGCTCCAGGCGGGCATACACGGCCTTTTAGACAGAAGACGATTCCCGAAAAGGCGGGAAATTGACACGCCGAATGAGTTCGTGTCTCGGGAAATAGAGTTTGGCCGGGTTTTAAATTCTGACTATTGAGAATTAAAGACGCCGCAAAAAGCAGACAATTATTTTAAGATGACATATCCCACTGTGGGAATTTAGACAAAATTTTGAATATATGGAGGGGAAATCAATCCCCTAAAGAAAATTCCCTTTGGTCTGCCCGCCGCCCCCTCGGGCAAAATATGAATAGGTGCAAAACGGATATGCAAGGGTCATTGGTGATGAAAATGACAAAATATTACTGTTTGCTTGTCAAAATAGATACAATGCAAAGCTAATATTTATCATTTCAATAAGTACCTTGAAAAGGCTAATTACGCACAAACATTTTGTATTTATTTTATTGAATAGGACTGGTGTACAGTGGTACTGCGACTAGTGGGACAGATGGGTTTTCGAGTTTTCCTAATAGGCGTTCAGTGAATGATTCGAATGCATACTGGATTAAACAACAATTTATTGCAACAATTCAGGCGAGAAATGCTTGATTGCACGTATTAACACATGCGTATGGGTTGATAATGGAACATTATGAAGCGATGATTACTCGGATTTTCTCCGCATTTCTATAATAACGGACATTTTAGCGTGATTAAATCCTCTTTCGCTTTGACAAGCTGGGTAGTTTAAGAAAATGCGCTTTCATTTTAAATGCTATAATGCCTAGTAGAGGGCTTTCTGTTGCAGAGACGTTTATTTCACACAGAAAAATATATACAACAAGTATATAATCTAAAGTTTAATTCAAAAGTCTGATAAAAACATTAAATACTTTCTGTTGACAGCTTTCCAAAATGAAACTGAACACCTAGTGTTAAAGGTGCTGCCTCACAGATTGGGCTAAAAATGTGTGTGTAGTAATGTCCTTACTATAATTATAACCGAGTATTTATGTAATAGAAAGCCACTGACGGTTGCTTTATGAAAGATTTAGGGCAAATAAACAATTTAAACCACTCTTGATATAGTTCGTGCTAGATAATGTGGCAGTCGAGTCTATTTCACGACAGGTAATACATGATATTGATTACAGATAATTTTAAGAGAATCTAATTGTTTGTTGTTTGTCCATTTCATTAAATACTATGTAAGTGGTAACTGTTAAAATACAGACTTAATATGGACTAGTGTTTGTTTACCTTTCAGACCAGTATGACTGCCTTGTGCAGATAATCCTTTACCATCCATTCAACGACAAAATTTAACATTTAACATAGACAGTTATCCAGACAGTTAAAATGCTTGGCCTTATCATCATGCTTGACTAATTACAATGTAATATTGTAAGCACTAAATAATTGCAAGTAGTTATGTATGCTGTAATAGCTCAGGTGGTAACGCACAGGAATTGTAACTGAGCGATTCAAGTTCAACCCATTAAAGAAGTCTTTAGTATTTTTTTTGAATTCATCACAATATTTTTAATGTTATTTTCATATTCTTTTCGAGAGAATTTATGATTTGTTAATTATATATTTTTCTTGTTTTATTATGGTCATGATAAAATTATTTTTAATTCAATTCAACTTTTATGACAAGAACACACAATCATTACAATACAAAATAATTTTACATCACTTCATCTGCTGTATCATGGTATGAGTTACAGTCACACTCAGATAATGTATCTGTGGCTTCGTGTTGGTAGTTACAATACCTTAGTACTAGCAATAAAAATTATTGTGCTTTAATTATAATACATGTACACTACGTTGATTGTGTACATGTATATTTAGGCTATACACTCTTTAATAATAGACTTAATAACTTTAATTACAGGTTTGTATCACTATTGATTATTTAAGCCATTTTTCTGTAAAACTCTTAGCTTTTAAATTTATAAAGATGAGAAAAAGAAATAAAAACATCCATACAACTTGACAAGGTTTCGAACTCGCGGCCAAAAATATCGATATCGTTAGGAAGTATCTACGCACTAAACCACTCGGCTATGAAGTATGTTTGAAAGGAAGGGTGGTTAGAATGATTTATAATCACAAACAGTAACCATGGTTTACCTAATTCAATCAATTGACAGTGTCCACATTGTGTCTCGTGACTGCCACATTATCCTGCACGGACTGTATCCCGCACTCGGTATAGATAAACCATGTTTTTTGAGCCGTGACTAATTTATGCAGCAAAGTTAATTCACCCTAAAAGGGTAGGTTTATATAAGAAATACCAACATAAGTTAAATAAGTTGTTTCATTAAGTAACTGAATACGTGGCCCAATGGATAAGGCGATGTTCTATAAGACTTACTTTTCTAGGTTCGATCCTTGTAAGAGTCGCTTTTTATATTTTTTTCAAATCCCTTGTTTAAGTAATTTTACACAAGAAAGCTATGCATTTCCTGGAATTTATTTAATAACGAGTCTTTATTGGTCAAAATTAAGTGTCCTTAGTCATAGTAATCGCGAGTAATTATATACTTTTGGCTGCGACTAGTAAAAATACTGGTGAAGATGCTCGTATGATAAAGAATATTTAACATGGTTCATATTTACAGAAAGGAGTTTAAATATAAAATAGTCTATGTGTATTGAACTTGTATTGCCAGCAGGACACAAACACTGGCGTTAGATATTGCAATAAACTGTCTTTAAGTACCCACTATATATTCAAATGCATCATCCGGCTCGGAAACAGACACAACTGACGGGTCGCCAACCTGTACACCAAGTCGATAATCTTCGACACAAGTTTAAGTATTGGATCAAGTAAAAGGTAAATTAAAATTGGTCCGTGGAAAGAAATGAAAACAGCGAAACATGAAAACCCATTGCATGTAGATTGATTGAAAAGTCATAGTAATAAATTACTTTAAACAATGTCTTTATGCTCCTGATGAAAAAGAAAAATGTAGTTGAGAAAAAAGTGGAGTTATCAGGACTTGAACCCGCATGTCTTAGACTGAAAATCAAGCTGTCTACCGATTGAGCCAGCGATACTGACAATGTCATATCATACAAAAATATATATCAACGCATTTTAAATGCATCCCAACCAGTATATTCACACACCATGACTAAATAGTGTAATCTCCCGTCACGGCTCAAAACTCGTGGTTGATCTATAGTTTTCCTTTTCAAAATAGTGCAATGTTTTCTACCAACATGCTTTGTGAATTATCTTATTTCACACGTGAACGAACTGTAAACATCAACAAACTACAGCGTTAAGAATTTATTAACAATTTTAACATGAGTGAGATATTCGGTTCGTTTTGAATTCGTTTTCATCGAATGCAAACACATTTCAGGCAATTTAAGTGATAGAAGTTTTCAATAATACCGTTACCCTATAGAATTTTGCATGTAAAAATACTAAACAACTACACAATAGCGATGTTTCCCAAGTTATTTTAAATGTCAATGTGGTCGTTTATGACATATACAGGCAACTACTAGTATACCAAAATTACGTAAATACAAATGACAATTTTATTTTAATTTTGTAATACACCAAAAACGTGAGGCAGTACCTTTAAGGCACTTCCGGTTTAGGATTCAATGAGTCAACATACTGTGTATTTGACTACATTGAACGAATACGACACTCAATTAACCAGGAATGCTAAGATCTACATGTATTTTTCATTGAAAACGTTCCATAATGAAATTCAACACATGAACTAGTTCAACACGCATTAAAATACCCTCTATATCTAACAATATGATCTAAAAAGTAAACATTTTGAGTGCATACAATACATTACAAGCACAAATACACTTTAAAAGAGTACAAACATTTATAAAAGCAAGGTATACGTGGGTCGTTCAAAAACAAACAGGAATATTGTCCTTTTTCTGTATACAGTAAAATTATGAACTAAAACGAATACGCGGTTCGAGAGTTACAGATGAATAAACAAGGCCACTAACGCCGATCCGGCGCACAAACGACGTCGCTATATTATAAGTCGTTCGAGCTTCGCATTGGGCTATAAAATAAGTACGATATTTATAGTGATATATGGTGATGAACACATTTCTGTACCACACTGAACCACTCAAGTAATATTAAGCGTTGGTGAGAATCGCATGTATTCGTGTATTTTTCTGGATCTTACATCGAATATCTGGACCCGGAATTACAACCAATACTTACACTTAGCACTCAACACTCAATTATTGAAATTCACTCTTTTGAGGTTGATAGGGGCTATTTACAGCAAGAAGTTGTAGTAATGTTAAATTGGTACTAAATATTATTTTTTGCTTGCTTCCTAGTGTAATTTAGTGTATGTATAAGCACAGAAACTTGCATTTATAATTTGAAAAAAAAATGGAAAAAAAAAATGAAAAAAAAAACCATTCACTAGGCCTACTGTACTACTAATATATATTTTAATAGTAGGCTACAGTAGGCCTAGTGAAAAAAAAATTTCAAATATTTTTTTTCATTTTTTTTCAAATTATTAATGGAAGTTCCTGTGGTATAAGCTTTAATTGTAATTTATCAGTCTGAGTGCTACGTGTCACACTCAGATTCAATAATTACATCTATACCTCATAAAAACTATATAATGGCAAAGAAAATTTATCAAATGTTATTTTCAACACCCATATACCAATTTCCATACATTTTCTTGCAATCTTAGACAAGTAATAGCTCATTATGTCACTTTTTCAATATTTGAATGCTGAGTACTGAGTGTAAGTATTGGTTGTATTTCCGGGCCCTTGTCGAGGGAACGTACCATGGAACGATGATGTTTTGCAAATATCTCAGTAACTGACGTCACAAACGGTATATGATTTCCTGTCACTTCCCTGTCTTCACTGATTGTGTTATGTACCATAATGGTGAAGTAGAACATTATAAGGTTTTGCGGACAATTCCAAATTGTGGATATCAATACATTAACATTTACGGCGCCTATGAACTTGGCTCTTCAAGATAGCTTTATATTATCAGACTGAGTATAGGTTTAATTTCATAGATGTAATGTCGGTCAGACATGTATAGAAATAATACGCCATTTTGTCATGTTTTACAAATACACATGTACATGTAATGCAACAAATGTTTTTGTCTACCGTTCATCATTTACAACATAATACTGTATTTGTGTTAACTTTGTATACAACACAAAGCAATTAAGACCAAAAACACTGTCAATTTCGTGATTTAATATCATTCCAAGATTTGGGCTTCAATGGATACTGATAACAAAAGACAATAACAAACTCTGTCATATTAAATTACAACATTTATAATAATAACACTTATTATGATACATGTTGCTGTCTATAATTTTATCAAAGGTAGTGTGTATTTCACATTTTACATAAGTCTCAAGTCTAAAGTAACAAGTCACACGTCAAAAGTCATAAGTCACAAGTCTCTAGTCACAAGTCATAAGTCACAAGTCATAAGTCTCAAGTCTCAAGTCACAAGTCACAAGTCTCAAGTCTCAAGTCTCAAGTCTCAAGTCACAAGGCACAAGTTACAAAATCGAAATCTTAATTGACATGCAGAAATAAACCTGACGTTATAACCATATTAGTGCGTTACTATACGAATAAATGAAGCATTAGACCTACATGCCAAAATAATAGAGCAACATACACATGAAATTGTACTAAAGTGGCTCAGCATAACAATACCGACTAACAAAATGTCATACTTAGTTATAAAAAAATATTTTAAATCATGGAATATGCGGTAATAGTGGGGTGACAATCAGCTCAAAAGTGGCTTATTTAAGGAGTAGGTGACAACTCAAGTAGAACAAGCAATGTTATATACCAAAATGTTCGCCTATGTCTGTACTATATGGAACTGCCGGCATAAATTGTCAACGCGTGGTGCGGACACGGAAATCCAAGATGGCGTCCAAGATGGCCGCCATAATTTACACATACACTTAAAATTCTATGTTCTCATGCAATTTTTTTGTTTATGTATGTAGTCACAAATATTTGCTTGGATATTATTCATTTGATAATGTACATCAAATGGACATACAAGACAGACCACTTTGAGGTCTAGGTCATGGTCATTTCAAGGTCAAATTACGAAAAAAAGCTGAAAAAATGATGTTTCCTCACTTGTTTTCTTGTTTTAGCAGATGTTTTATATTCAAGTTGATATTAAAAGTGATAAAAGTATTGGTAAGCACATATTCTCTTATTATTAGTTGAATTTTCAGTTCAAAATATTGAAACTTTGTCAAAACTGACATTATTATGCATATACATGTTGGACGAGATGGCATTCTTAGATCGCTGCTTCCCTATTTAAAATTTTAGTATTCAACTGTTTGACACTATTATTTCTAATTGTATGATTAAATGTTTGTCTAAACATTATTAGCTTTGTATTGTACTCCAAATGGACTTGAAAAATGACCACTCAAGGTCAAGGTCAATGTCATTTCAAGGTCAAACTACCAAAAATACCTGAAAATTTGATATTTCGTCGCAAATTGTTATTATAAACGAATGCTGAACATTGTATTTTGTTTTAGATGTGATAGCAGGTATTCTAAGTGTAAATTATTTCATTAGCAGTGATAAATTTTTACTGCAAATAGAAAATCTATTTAAATTTTGTGACGGAACATAAGCGATTCTACGTAATGTACAATATTGCAGCCATGAATGGTTTTTCCTTGATCGTTGAATCTCTATATTTGACAGTATTATTGTTAATGGTTTGACAACATTATTACATATTAGACAATTATTATATATAATAATGCACCTATCAATATTTTGCCCCAGGGTGGGGGAGTGGCGGGCATACAGTGGACTTTAGACAGAAAACAATTCCCAATGGACGGGATTTTGACAGGCCCTTTGATTCCCGATCCCGGGAAATAGACTTTGGCTGGAATTTAGATTCTGGGATTGGGGAATTTAGACACAGCAAAAAGCAGACTTGCTGCAACCATTAAAGATGGCAGGCCATTTAATATACCAAGCATCTCCTACTGCGGGAATTTCAACAAACGTTTGGACATGGTGAGTCACCTCTTCGGCCTAAGATGGCTGAACTATGTGATGGTTAGGTATCCCTTATGGCCGGATATGGCTGAATTTGTATTGGTAAGTGGGTTTACTACATAGGGTCTGGTATGGCTGAATTCAGTGGTTGCCTTTGTATCCCTTAAAATTTTAAATGGCCATAATTGGTGTTGGTCATTACTCGAATAGGGCCAAGGATTGCTGCACTCCGTGTGGGGGGAGTACTCCGTATGGTATGGTATTGCTTTAATAAGTTACGTGGGTACACAATAGGGCTTGGGATGGCTGAAATATGTGAGGGTGGGAACTCAATAGGGCCTGGGATGGCTCAATCTGTGATGGTGAGCACACAATAGGGCTTGGGATGACTGGAATTTGTGATGTGGGTACATAATAGGGCTTGGGATGGCTGAAATCTGTGAGGGTGGGTACCCAATAGAGCTTGGGATGGCTGAAATCTGTGAGGATGGGTACCCAATAGAGCTTGGGATGGCTGAAATCTGTGAGGATGGGTACTCAATAGAGCTTGGGATGGCTGAAATCTGTGAGGATGGGTACCCAATAGAGCTTGGGATGGCTGAAATCTGTGATGGTGGGTACCCAATAGAGCTTGGGATGGCTGAAATCTGTGTGGGTGGGTACTCAATAGGGCCTGAGATGGCTTAATATATGATGGCGGGTACCCAATAGGGCATGGGATGGGTGAAACCTGTGAGAATGGGTTTTCAATGGGCTTGGGATGGCTTAAATATGTGATGATGGGTACTCAATAGGGCTTGGGATGGCTGAGATCTGTGATGGTGGGTACCCATTAGAGCTTGGGATGGCTGAAATCTGTAAGGGTGGGTACTCAATAGGGCATGGGATGGCTTAATCTGTGATGGTGGGTACAAAATAGGGCTTTGGTAGGGTTAAATATGTGATGGTGGGTACACAATAGGGCATGGGATGGCTTAATCTGTGATGGTGGGTACAAAATAGGGCTTTGGTAGGGTTAAATATGTGATGGTGGGTACACAATGGGGCATGGGATGGCTGAAATATGTGATGGTGGGTACACTATAGGGCATGAGATGGCTGAATTCTGTGAGGATGGGTACTCAATGGGCTTGGGATGGCTGAAATATGTGATGACAGGTACCCAATAGGGCTTGGATGACTGTACTCAGAGGTGGTGGGTACTCAATAGGGCTTGGGATGGGTGAAATATGTGATGATGGGTACTCAATAGGGCCTGGGATGGCTGAAATCTGTGAGGGAGAGTACTCAATAGGGCCTTGGATGACTGCTCAGAGGTGGTGGGTACTCAATAGGGACTGGGATGGCTAAAATCTGTAATGGTGCATACTCAATAGAGCCTGTGATAGCTGGAATTCATGAGGGTGGGTACTCAATGGGGCCTTGGATGACTACTCAGAGGTGGTGGATACCCAATAGGCCTGGGATGACTGTACTCAGAGGTAGTGGGTACTGGGTTGGGTTGGCTGTTTTCTGTGGTATAGGGTATTCAATAGGGCCTGTGGTGGCTGTACTCAAGGTGGTGGGTACCAAATGGAACCTGTGATGGCTGTTGTCTGTGGTTGTGGGTTTCCAATAGGGCCTAGGACGGCTGTATTGAGTGGTGGCGAGTACTCCATAAGACCTGGTATGACTGTAATTGGTGGTGATGGGTTCCCAAATGGGCCTGGAATGGTTGAACTTTTGGAGGTGAGAACATAAATTGGCCTGGGATGGCTGTTCTATAGGCAGTGTTAAATACCAAATAGGGCATTGAATGGCTGTTCTCAGTAGATGCGAGTATCTTCAGTCATAGTATGGCTATACACAGTGGTTGTGAGTAGGGCATAGGGCCTATGGTGGCTGTAATTGGTGGTGGTAATTACCACATGGGATCTAGTATGGCTGTATTTAGTGGTTGCAACTAACTCATATGGATTAGTATGGCCATAATTAGTGGTGGTGAAATACCCAGTAGGGCTTAGGATGGCTGTATTGCACCTGGTATGACTGTACTCAGTTGGTCCAAGTACCCATTAGAACATAGTATGGCTGTAATCGTCGGTGGTAAGTACCACATAGGGTCAGGTGTGACTGTACTCAATGCTTATTGGTGGTGTTGATTGGGCCTTGGATGTCTGTACCCTTTTGTTGTGACTTGAGTGTAGCCCATAGGACCTGGTATGGCTGTAATTCATTGGTTAAGAGCACCCCTTTGGGCCTTATACGACTGTGATTTGTACTAGTGAGTAACCCATAGGGCTTTTACAGCTGTGCTCAGTGATTGTGAGTACCATATCGAGATTGATATGGTGGTGATTAACCAATATGGCCTTTGTTGGCTCTACTCTGTGGTTGTAAGTACCCCATTGGGCCTCAGGTATAGCTAGTGACATTGAGAACTCGATAGGAATGGTTGTTAAGGGCAGTTGTAAGAACATGACATATACTCCATTGGTTACAGAATGTACTTGTTGATGGTTAGAACCCATTCTGGCCTGGTATGTGATGGTGATGATTTGGTTTGACTGTACTTTGTATATGGTACCCTTAGGACTTAGTATGACTTTAACACGTAGTAGTGAGTACCCATTATGGCACGGAATGGTTGTACTTGACAGTGTTATGTACCCCATATGGTCTGGGATGCCACATATAGGAGTTCAGTATAAATTATTATTATTAATGAAAGAACTCTGATCACATCAATGATCTACAACAAAATATAATGTTCACCTAATTTCATAATAAGAAGAAATACAATGAAAGATCAAATTTTCAGGTCAGGTATTTTTGGTAGTTTGACCTTGAAATGACATTGACCTTGACCTTGATTGGTCATTTTTCAAGTCCATTTGGAGTACAATACAAAGTTATTTTGTTTAGACAAACATTTAATCATACCATTAGAAATAATAGTGTCAATAGTTGAATACTAAAATTTTAAATAGGGAAGCAGCAATCTAATTTAGAATGCCATCTCGTCCAACATGTACATGCATAATAATGTCAGTTTTGACAAAGTTTCAATATTTTGAACTGAAATTCAACTAATAATAAGAGAATATGTGCTTACCAACACTTTTATCACTTTTAATATCAACTTGAATATAAAACATCTGCTAAAACAAGAAAACAAGTGAGGAAACATCATTTTTTCAGCTTTTTTTTTGTAATTTGACCTTGAAATGACCATGACCTTGACCTCAAAGTGGTCTGTCTTGTATGTCCATTTGATGTACATTATCAAATGAATAATATCCAAGCAAATATTTGTGACTACATACATAAATAAAAAAATTGCATGAGAACATAGAATTTTAAGTGTATGTGTAAATTATGGCGGCCATCTTGGACGCCATCTTGGATTTCCGTGTCCGCACCACGCGTTGACAATTTATGCCGGCAGTTCCATATAGTACATACATAGGCGAACATTTTGGTATATAACATTGCTTGTTCTACTTGAGTTGTCACCTCACCCCAAAAAATCACCAATTGTCACCCCACTATAAATTGGTGAACTTATGTTTGGAATTAAACACACGCCTTTCCAACATCTCAAAATCAATTGGAGTACATGTATATCATCAAGGTCTTGGTGTTGTTCTCTATCATGGTACAGGGTCTTAGGGATCCTATATCATAAACATTCTTATTTTGTACCACTCAGTCCAGATCGCTTTGTATTTCTCTGTCGACTATATCAACCATAATTTCAATTTGAGTATTATGTAGGTTCGTAACGAGACAATAATATTTATTCTCAACTTGTGCGGGCTTATTGTAAGTATATGCATTTCTGTCCACTACAGTAGTAGAGCTTTTATGCAATATCTCGCAAGAGATATTTGCAGGATTCCACGACAATGAAAGCAGATATTTCATTTATCTCCGCCTGCAAAAACAAACAAACATTTTAATTACACTGGTCATTCTATTCACTTCTCTTAACCAAAAGATTCGTCACGATTGTGACGCTAAAATCATATATCTAAAAGTGGGAAATATATTATAGCAACGTCAACGCTAACAATGTATGCAATAACATATCGATGAAGAAGAATTTTAAACCTAACTCTTATGTAGAAGCATGATTGTAAATCCGTTAACAATTGTTATTTTAATCAAACGACAAACAACTAAAACTGACTTACCTGTCTTGGTACATATAAAAATCCGATTCACGTATCATCCGTTTTTATCCACGTTATTGTTTGACGTAATGGAAAAATAAAGAATGCACATATATTTATAGTTTGTTTGGTCACAACTCCTAATTCACAAATCACAAGTCATAAGTCACAAGTCAAAAGTGCACTCTGGGGCCTCCGAAAGTCATAAGTCAAAAGTGCCCTTTGTGGCGTCCGTACATCTAGACGCACATTAAGAAACTTTTCAGCGGCATGGTTTTTGTCGCCGATCAAGTGTTACATTTACCTTCCGAAAATAGAAGTTCTCGTGCGCAAACACTGCTAAATTATTAGTTTGTTTTAAACAAAAGTTTGCAAACGTTTCTTAATCGTTCTGTAGATCAAATGCCGTGTGAAGAAAAGAAGGCTAAAGCATTAAATTGCTAAAATAAATAGTAAACTAACCTTGAATTGATTCAATGAACGAGGGTCCATTCGCACATCTGTAGCTTTTTTGCGAGCCCCTTTTTGTGTATTGATAACGGTGTAACAACCAAGAGTGAAGTCGTATGAAAGTAGAAACAACAGAAACAGGTGTACACTTATTGCCAAAATACCATAAAAGCTATAATAGTTTTTGTCATTAAAATCTCAGTTCAATCTATTTTTGGTGATCTAAAAATAAAATACACCTGTGTGCATTAAAGGTGCTGACTCACAGATCGGGCTAAAAATAGTTGTATGAAGTAAATTTTCCAATCCAACCAAGTATTTATGTAATAAATTGGTGACATTCGCATTACCACATTACTTAGTTTTTCATAAAACGTTCGTTCAATCGGAGAAATTACTTAATTAATAGATAACAAAACATTGTAGTCATAATTGAATTTATATGTTATATTTTATTATGCTCATTCTCAGGAAATTGACATGTGTATTTATGTAACTGTGTAGTGTTTAATCATAATAAAATTAAAAGAAAACACAACTCAACTTCATAAACAACGCGTTTCGCTTTAATAGCTTCTTCATGTTTAATGGTATTGAATTACCAACATAATTATGTAATGTTTGACGTCATGACGTCACATGCATGACGTTTAATCATGTAAGTTTTGTGTATAGAATTATATATTTTTGTATGTTATAACGATGTACATATTGTACACGTTAATAAAGTATAAAGGTAGAGGTAAAGTTTTTGTTTATATAGTGTCACCCCTATTGAAAGGGCCAGCCAATTTGACTTATGAGACACCTATAGTTCGTGCGCACAGTACCTCCCGAAGCCCTTCTCGTATTGCCGGGCGCCTGGCAGAGATGGGCCTACGGTAACCATTCTTTAACTTGCTGGCGGCTCACCAACCGAACGTATCAGTTCCGCCGGGATTCGAACCTTCGATCTCCCGCTTCCAAGGCGGACTCCCTTGCCACTCGGCCACGGTCGCGGTATATGTTCTGTTCTGTAGAAAATTATACATTTGAAAGTCAATATTGATAGCCAATATAATAGAAAGCCACCGACTGTTGCTTTATTAAAGATTTGTTGCAAATAAGAGATTTAAACCACTCTCGATATCGCACACGCAGTGCTTAGCGCAGAGTTTCCTTCCAACATGATTTGTGAATTATGTAATTCACACGTGATTGAACTGTAACATCAACAAACTACTGCGTAAAAATCAGTAAACATTCGGTTCGTTTTTCAGTCAATCTAAGTGATAGTATTGTTAATTCTATTGGGTAAATAACGACCAAATACCAATTTATAGATGTTTCGCAAGTTATTTTAGCTGTCAGTGTGGTTGTTTATGGGATATACAGGCAATTATACCAAAATTACGCCAATATTTGACATTTTTATTTTATTTTTGCAAGTCACCAAAACTTGAGGCAGCACCTTTATTATTGGTTTCGGTTTCGGGTTGACTCGAACCTAAAAATAAACATTACACCTGTGTATGTTTAACATTTTTTACTGGTTTCGGTTGGATACGAATTTAAAATTAAATTGGAAACCGGTGTTACGAAATCTACTGCGTGAGTAACTTGCCTCAGCCACAGGTAGCTGTATCATTGATAGAGGAAACATTTTTTTTATAAAATTTATGTTATCTTAGTTCTAAATGTTCATAACGGTTGACGGGAAATTGATCGGACAGTCACTGAGGTGCGAGAAGCAAGAATACAAAAACAGTGCTTAAAGTCCCATTATGCCTTAAATGGCTATTTTCAGAAAGAAATAACTTGGCAACCTATCTGCAGAATTATGCATTTTGAGCACTTTAGTTGAGACCCAAAGGTGGAAAACACTATAAGATGGAGGAAAACGAAATGCAACCTTCAGTTGGTTTGTAAACAAAATAACAATATGTAAACAAAATGCATAATTTAAAGTCTAAGGGGAGCAACTCTTGCAAAATAAGTATTTTGTCATCCATACATTTTACTAAATGTGATTTTTAATATTTCGACAGATATAGTTGATATTATGTCGTTAATTATAGGTTATTTGTGAAAAACATCCTAAATCTTTGTAATTAGTCTATTTACTGGATGGACAGGAAAACAGTTTTTTGAGAGATAATGTGACTTTAAAAATAAAATAATTGAAATAAAGGTTGAACTTTCTAGTTTACTTCGATTACTGGATAAATGTTGTGAGATGAGTGTAAGTAGGAGAAAAATATTAGTTGAAAATACCATGTTACGCTGAAAATGGTATAATTTGTACAGAAATCAATGGGACTCGAGCTTAAAATTAGTTACTTATTTCAAACGCTTAGGGAAGCAAGAAGATCATATTCAATTTAAATAAAACACAAATTGAAGTAAAGTACAAAGATTGCAGATTACTTCAATAACTGGATAAATTTTGTCATAATATTATAATGCTTTTGATGACTTTTTATGCTTAAAACAAGTTACCGCTCTATATTTCAATAGGCGTATAGTGACCGATAACGGCCAATGCTAGGGTCACAAAGCTCGTACGATATCCGTACGGATTTATCAACTCTTACGTGTTCCTAGTTTTGAAATCCTAACGATTTTTGTGTGTTCGTAGCGACTGGTCACAACTCGTACGGACCACGAACGATCTATAGAGATGCACTGGAAAGATATCCGTACGATGCTCGTACGAGTTAAGAAAATCCGTACAATGCTCGTACGAGTCTTCGTTGTCCGTACAGGCTCCGTACGGACGCCGTGCGAGTTTACCAAAATCAACTCGTACGGAGCTCGTAAGGAGCTCGTAGGGCAAATGTGACATTAGCATAATCGAGTGTCTCGATAAGGTGTTAATAAGGGAGACAATAAGCCAGCATATTGGCTTACATTTCTGGGTATGATGATACTAATTTGATTTTTTGATTTTGTGATTTGATCTGGTACATGATGTAAGAAACATGATTTTTGTTTCAAAGACTGTTATACTGAATTGCCTCTCTGTCTATATATGTTGCATCGTAACTATATACAATGAATCTATAATATACAGGAATGTTCAATATTCTTGACATCAGTTATAAACATAGACCATAGCAAATTATTATGTGGACTAGATGATTGAGATACTCAGTGAGGAAAGTCTTCGAACTTTTGGAACGTCTCTCGTGCACATACATGTATATAGCAGCTTTATTGAAACAATTTCATTATTATCATAAAATATCATTCATAAACCCAACATGGCAATGCTTTTTCCAGAAATGAAGCACTTCGAGAAAGGTGGCCAGATTTCAAATAGGCAAAGAAGGGAAAAAATCTGGACTTAAAAAAATGCGACAAAACGGACAATTCGATATAAGCGAGTTCGAGATAACGAGAGGTGACGGTAAAATGTTCCGAGCTTCTTGATTTAGGTACTCATCATTTTAAAATGTACTAATCTATTATCGTGTCAAGATCGTAGTCATGGTTGTCGATATGAACAAAGCAACATCGTGCTACTACGGTCTTTTAAAGGTATGTCTACCAACGTAGCACGGTCTTGAAGATGGTTGCAACATCGAAGTAGAAAAGGTGCATGCTCAGCATTGGTCGCCATGGAAATGTTGTGTAAGCGTAACGGAAACGCTGTATATATAGCCTAGTCGTAGAGAAATCGTAGTTGAAGCGTCGATCGGGCGTTCCGGTCACGGAAGATATTTATTAATTTCATTTGTTTTGACGCCGATCTCTTCCCGATTCCGGTGTATTATAAAAATCGTCAGATCTATGAAAACAGTCAACGCGCATGCGTGGGAAAGGCGTGGCATCCGGTGTGAAGATAGTCGGGACCGGATGATAAACATGATCCTATAATACGGTAAGTATTTTTACTTTAACTCGATAAACTATGTAATTATGCCTGTTTTTCTATGCACATGATTCAGCTTCTCTGTCTATAAAGACATGTCGAGTTACAACACCTCTATGTACCTGTGTTGTGCTCGTTATTTGCCATGCGTGATAGAATTCGGAAAACGAAAGTAGAAATGAATTGAACGTTATATATAATTAGTATTATCAGCTCATTTATTCGGGACACGGGATATTTAATGGCATATCTACACTCGTTATGGATAACTGGCGATGATCGACCTACATCCGTGTTTAAGATGTTGGTGTTTACCATGTATAGACTTGCGGGGGCGTATGCAGTACAGTTTTCTTATTATTAAATATGGCTAAGAGTGACAGGTCATGCCCTAGGCCTAGAAAGTTTTCTGATGCTTTCGGAAAACGTTTTTGTTCAGTTTTACAGTTTCTATAGCTGAAAACAGTGTTTAGAACTAAAAAATGTATAAAATACATTGATCAAAGTTAACCACAACAGCATTTTAGGATTATGCATTTATTTACTTTGATTTCGGCAGTGGCTAGCTGTCCGGCACCGGACGCGAGACAGCGAATTAAGTCATCCGGCATCGGACGACTAGCAAACGCTAAGTGCATTGGCTAGGGAACTGTCATTCTATTTCTATGCATTAGGCCTTCGAAATTTTGTTATTTTCTTGTGATAAGTATCACGTAATTTTGTTTCTACCTTATTGTAAACTACAAATTTGGCAAGACATGTCAGTGCATTTATCTGCATCCTTTTTGTGACCAGCCGTGTATCTCTGTATATTGTCCGTCATATTGGATGGTATTAACTGGTACGAATGAATGCGGAAAGTGTTTCAATTACAGTATTATGAGGATGGGGAAAGTATATATATTACTTCAAGCTGAAAAAATGAAACGGCTGTGTTAGGTAATTGACAGTTTGGAAAGTCACTGGTTATTCTGGCTAGCCACTGCCTTTGATTTCGACAAAGACCTAAATCTTTGATTTCAAGAAGCATGTGTGTGTATGTTTCTGCGTATTCTGTGTACAGGTAGCTACATGCCTGACATGTACTGTATGGTCGGGATGTTTGTTTTCTTTTTAATTCCATTGGATAAGTCTTCTCACTAATTATATAGTAGACTTGAAATTATATTCATTGCAAAACAATCAACCCCTGAATAGAATCAGGGAGTTTACATATATATTTATAGAACAGGTCCGGATAGAATGTATACAATTGTGTAGGATTTTGCTCTAAACTTTAGCAATTTTTAAAAGATGCTACAATAACTTTATGAGTGCATTGTATTCAAAATGACAAATGTGGAATAATTATACATATATATTCAGTGAAACCAGTGTTTATTCAGTCATATTTTGTATTTGGAAAATGAAAGAGGAACTATGAAAAATGTGAATAAGAATCCTAATATACCCGTTTCAGTATTCATTAAGGATAAACCGGTTAACTGTCACCTCAACTGCAAAACAATCTCAGAGTTGAAGCTAGATAGATCGAGCCATGCAACCAGAACAGAACAGAACTTTACTCCTGGACCGCTGGGTTGAATAAGTGCCAGCGTGGTGTTAGATTTTTTGTTTACCACCGAAAATGGTATGATTTTAAACAGTAAATAAATTAAAATGTCACCAAATAATTGTTAACCGTTAAAAAGAACCGATTGAGCACATATTATGATTATTTTGTCCGTCCCAGGTGCCTGCAGAGCAAAGGTTCGCTTAAATTCTATCAAAATAATGGACCAATACAGTTTCTAAGGGGCAATTTGGGGGACTGACAGCAGCCCACTCCCCTCAGGTCTCAATTAAAATACATGTATTGTTAGTTTGTCCTTTACTAACCAAATATTGTAGGTATTATGAGGTTTAATAAATAAAACCTTAAATATTTTATTTTGATGGTGTAGTTTGATATTGCGTTGTCTCAGTAAAAAACCCGGTAGTCTATTTATTACATTATAGTTAATATGTTCTTACTGGCTTAGAATATAACATCCTGCATTTTAATGGACCAATAGAAATAAGTGCCAACACATGACCTTATGTCTGTTAAGAGCAAATTTTTTTATTAAATTTTCATTTAACCGCCAAAATTGGGCATTTTCATGCTCACTCAAATGTTTTTTTTTATAATGTAATTTAAACCTTTAAACATAAATCATAACATTAAAATATTCTGGCATGGTCATATAAGAATCTCTGGAAAGCAATTTTTATAATTCTTTAAATAGGGGCAATTTTATTTAGTAGACAGAAAAAAGTTAAGGCCAAACAAACAGTATTATTAAGGTAGACGTTGACCTGCAATTCTATGTGGTTATCTTAATTATTACTCATGTTATCATGACTGGAATGACCTTTTAGAAATAATCATGTCATGCAGACCCCCCTGAGTAAAAATAACTTGGTGGACCCCTAAAGAATCTGAAAGAAAAAAAAACTGTTTGAATCCCCTAAAGAAAAATTGCTGGAAATACAGATGATGACTTGAAACATGAATAATTTATTCATTCCATCATCTTAACATATATGCTGTCCAAGCACTACAGACTTGATTTATTGATGCCAATTGTACTTCATGTTTTTGTCTTTGCTATAACAATAACTTTCAATATTGCAATTATTATATCACACTCTATGGTTGAAGCAGCCAGGGATGCAGCTTAATGTAAATAAATGTGTTGGGTCATTGGTGTACGTTGCTCTATTAGGGTGCTCTATACCAGATACAGTTCTGTGCTTAACCCCCTTTCACAATTGTCGTACGACGGACATGCGACGAGTCTACGATGCAAATTTGGGGACTATCGTGCGTCCATCTCACGACGCACTTAAGAAATTTCTGCATCGTGTGACGGAAAACATAATCGTGGACCCTCGTCGTAGAGTTTTGGACATGTTGGACAATTTTCTACGGCGGGTGACTGTCGTAGGTCCGTCGTGCGATGCCCTACGTCGTCGCAAGACGGACGTGCGATGGACGCATGACGGACGCACGATTTGTTTGTGATTATAAGGTCAAACTACGCACTTAGAATCCCACCACTTTCGTGCGATGGACGTGCGATGGTCGTGCGACGGTCGCACGACAGTCTTGTGTATACTCACTATTCTACGATAGCCGTGAGTCAATAGCACGACCGTCGTACGACAATCGCACGACCGTCATACGACGCTCGTAAACATATATGTCTTTTAAAGGCTTTTTCAAAATTCATACCCTATAGTGCAAATCTAAGATAAAATCATATTCTTAGACAAATATGTGTCCTTTGGAAACAATAAAACCTCTCTATAGCGACACACATTGAGAAACATAACATTACAGAGGTCTGGAGAGGTAAATGTGTATACATATTAAATTGTTTCTTCTCGAACAACATGTTAATATTGCTTAAGTGGGGTTGTTGCTCAGTGGAGGGCTGCTCTGGAGAGGTTGCATTGTACATACATATGATAGATGCATTCAGCTATAAATTAAGATCTCGAAGTTGCCTGAATGTTCTCATACACATGCATATCAACAACATACTTTCATCACTTAGCAGGTTATAAAAATATCAACAATCATGTATGTTTTTATTCCATAATTAGTTACATTTAAAAGTATACTTAGTAAACAATATATCAGTATATCTAAAATCTTTAAACACGTTTATTAATTCTTAGAATATAACCTACATTATGAGCCAATGAAAACGCCGCATTTTCGCGGTTAAATGAAAATTTAATCATTAAAATTTTCTCTTAACAGACTTGACGTCTTGCGTTGGCGCTAATTTCTATCGGCCAATCAGAATGCAGAATGTTATATTCTAAGTTAGTTAGAACATATTAAGTAAATTTTAATGACTAAAAAGGCCTCGCTTCGCTTCGCTCGCTCCGCCCTTTTTAATCATTAAAATTTACTTAATATGTTCTAACTATAACATAAATAATTCCAACATTTTATGCACAAGAAAGCCATGATTTGAATCAGGAATTAACTCTTCTCTCTGTTATAACAAGTGGACATCCAAAATATCTCGAAACAAACACCGCTTAAAATATGCCACGTCTGACACCAGTGGACCGCAAAATGCATTCGTATTATTATATTGATTATGCATACATGTAGTTTAATACTAGTATTTAGCAAGTTCCTATTTGCAAAAAAAGTATTATTATTCGAAAATTAAGAGTTTGGTTCGACGTTTTGATTAAATATATCCAGCTGCTGAAACTTATTTTTTAAACCAGCTAATAGTTCGACAATGCTATTGTAGTACGACGGACATACGTCGGTCGTACGACAGACGTGCGACAACTGTTCATCATTAGGCTGTCGTGCGTCAATTGTTATGTCGTGCGACTATCGCACGACCGTCGTACGTCCGTCGGACGCACGATAGTTCACTAATACGCATCGTAGAGCCGTCGCACTTCCGTCGTGCGACAATTGTGACCGCTCCACGAAATTATCCTTTCCAGACGCAAGTCGGTACATTTCGACGTAGATTCGCAAGCGTCGTGTAAGCCAGAAATTACTACGGCAATTGTGAAAGGGGTTTTACCTAGCATTACTGCTCTGTTGGAGTTAGTTTTATTAATAATGATCTGTAATTAGATTAGAATCAAATTATTATAAGCAAGTATTTACCCCAGTTACACAATTGTAATATTATATCCATTTATTATAAAAGATAGATATTAATTTATAATAAAATTATTTGATATATAATATGATATTTTTATATCAAAATCTTAAAATACATGTGTTTAGATCTGTGAACAAAATAATAAAATTTTCAATTTTAATACGTATAGTAATGAAAAAAAGAAAATTATAATTAAATTATACAATTTATTCGAAACTGTTATGATTTATCTATATCTTAAATAAATAACAAATTTAAATAGTGCTTTTCTCACACAATTTCATTTTCAGTCATTGAAATACATGTATAACAATACTTACTTAGTATCAATTTGTGTTAGTGATAAATTTTAGAATTAATTTTTCCATTTATATGTTTTATTGAATTATTATAATTTAGAACACATTAGTCATAGGTTCTTAATGCTCTCTGGTACTGGAGGAAAGAAAGATTATAAAGCATTTGTCTAAATCAGAATATTATATATTACAAAAATTAGCTTATAATAATTAATCCAAACGTTTCTTTAATTGTTTTTACCTGCAGTTTTACAAGGGGTAATTAAGCAGACATGCCATTTTGCATAATAGAGGGTAATAGTCAGGATGTGATCATCATAATTTTGAGGGGGCCATGTGTCAAATTGTTTATCTGCAAGAAATTACAATGTGCAATAAAACTAACAATATGTTTCTTCATTTAGAAGGGGTGCACCATGGGTACAAGTGTTAACTACATGCTATATAAAATGCAAGAAATGAAAAGTTACATTCCTGTAACATATGCATTGAAAATAATGTATCCCCATGGTGTTATATAGACAGGTGTTGTAAATTATGAAATGTGTCAGGCAATCAATTCAATAAAATCAATATACTCCATAATTTTGGTATTATCATCTTCATTTACCAGTATATAGATTTTCCTGATAATTTGAATTGCTTAGACATTAACCTATCTGAATTAAATTATTTAGCATTAATTACTAGTAATTTACTATGTAACATAGGATGTTTTTTTTATTCAATATTGAATAAATACATATATTTAGTTAGCTGTGAATGAGTTATACATCATTATATAGTATTCACCTTGTCCATCTGTCTGTCGGTTCATCCGCACTTTTCAGTAATTGATATCAATAATCTTGCTTGATATGAATAAGTCTGTAGTTCGATAGTCTGTCATTTTTACGGTGGTTGAAATTGTCTGACTGTTTTTATAGCCCGTAAATGTTGGTTTTTCATGGATATTTTGAGCCGATACATAAAATTATTGAGTCTGTAGCATTTGTTGACTCCATGTGATACAGTTATTGATATTTATATTCTTGCTCAGTGCCCCAGCTAGACGTTAATAGCAGGGCGCAACGCCCTGTTGCCCTTTTCCTGCGCCCTGCTGTGCCCTTTTGTTGTCAAATCCGCCCTGCCCTTTTTAATTTCTTATGTGTGTAAAAAATGGGTCAATGAAGTAATAAACAACGTGACAAGTTGTATATTAATCAGATACGTCAATCATCCATAAAACACTCTTAAATTGATAACATCGGAGGCGGGGCTTGTCATCTGCAACGGCTATCAACCAATGAGATCGTGTCTCACGTTCACGCATAATCAACGTGTGAATAGCTAATTGGCATTTATCCGAGTGAATTAGATCACAGATTGTCCGTGAATTTGATCAAGTCAAGTAAAATTCTTAGAGGGCACTTGTCAATTTCGACAGAAATGTTTAACATAAGTCACAGTAATGATGAATTCATTCTTAAATTTCGAAGTTTTATAACGCACATTTTTTTCTCAGGATCTTGCGGGGAAATAAACGCGCGCTATTAAATCATTCTAACTAACCTTTATTTACCAATGTAACCCGTTGACTAGCATGTTTAATCCTCAATAAAAAATATGTCGTGAATCCAAAAAGAATTTTAAAGCACAGAGCACTATTAAAGTCCTCGACGCATCGCCATATAAGGCGTTAATTCACCAGAGAAACGTGTAAACTCAGTGAGTTACATAGTGACGTCATACGGTGTGTAAAACTCACGCGTGTAGAGACTTGGGCGTAGGCCTACTGTAAAGCATCACAGTGTACACGTTATATGTTTTGAAAATGTTAAAATTAATCTTAATGAATTAAATCGCGCCTTAGTCTTTGACCTGGCATATTGGAAAGTTATTGACGTGGATTTTCACGAGATTCACTCATATAATGAAGATCCACCAGCGTTGACAATTCTCGCGTAAGTTCTAAAGTTGGACAATTTCCAATCTCGTTCTTTATGTTAGATTACAATTTTTTTACGCGAAAAGTCCTATTTCCGCAAGTCTATACTACCTTGATATTAAATACAGATCGATGTAGAAAATAGATAGAAATCTATGAAGATTCACGGGCCGGGATTTAAAATTTCGTATTACCCACGTCGATTAATTGCCTTACGCGCAAGTTGGCCGAATTTCGATCTCATTGAGTAGGATCTGAAAACTTTTTTGGAATACTTATTCTTTTCCCTTCTTTAAATCGGTGATTCCGTGATATGATACTAATATCTCTCGGAAATTACTTTCGTTTTCGGTTAGTGATAAAACTCGCGCACCGTCCGTACCGTTGTGAAAGAGAAATTTGATGAGAAAATCGTATTTTTTATGTTTTACATCGTACAATTAAACAGTTAATGAATGCTGTCAAAAGAATAAATATTAACTACTACATGTATGATGTTTGTGAATTGAAAGAACATTGAAAGAACAATCTGAGTTGATTATATAAGTGTTAATTATACATACAAGTAGAGCAATACTTTGGCATAGGGCATTTGTCTGTTTAAATGTTTTGTGATCATTTAGAAATCTATGCTTCATTTTTTTTACAAAATATTTTTTCCTTTTAATGAAAAGGTATATTTGCTTACTTGAGAAACACCACAATTTCTGTCAGGAAACACAGGAGATGCCATAAGCAGACACTAAAACTTCAAAATTTTCTTGGGGGAGCACCCCCAATCCCCCCTCAGCCGGGCGGGGGACACCCCCTCCCGAACCCTCCCCCAAAGTGCCCTTTTCACAAAGTTGCACCCTGCCCTTTTCAAATCCTAGCTGGAGCACTGTTGCTTGATATAGATAAGTCTACAGTGCGATAGTCGGTCATCTTCACGGCTGTTGAAATTGTCTGACTGTTTTTATAGCCTGTAAATGTTGGTTTTTCATGGATATTTTGAGCCGTTACATAAAATGATTGATTCTGTAGCATTTGTTGACTCCATGTGATACGGTTATTGATATCTATAATCTTGCTCAATATGGATAAGTTTGTAGTGTGATAGTCGGTCATTTTTACGGCTGTTGAAATTGTCTGACTTTTTTATAGCTTGTAAATGTTTTTCATGGATATTTTGAGCAGATATATAAAATTAATGATTCTGAGGCATTTGTTGACTCCATGTGATTCAGTTATTGATATCAATAATCATGCTTGATATGAATAAGTCTACAGTAAAATAGTCTGTCATTTAAACGGCTGATGAAATTGTCTGACATTTTTTATAGCTTGTAAATGTTGGTTTTTCATGAATATTTTCAGCCAATATGGGAAATTATTGATTCTGAAGCATTTGTTGACTCCATGTGATACAGTTATTGATATCTATAATCTTGCTTGATATGAATAAGTCTGCAGTACGATAGTCAATGATTTTTACGGCTGATGAAATTGTCTGACATTTTTTATAGCTTGTAAGTGTTGGTTTTTCATACATATTTTTGGCCAATATTGGTAATTATTGATTCTGTAGCATTTGTTGACTCCATGTGATACAGTTATTGATATCTATAATCTTGCTTGATATGAATAAGTCTGCAGTACGATAGTCAATCATTTTTACGGCTGATGAAATTGTCTGACATTTTTTATAGCTTGTAAGTGTTGGTTTTTCATACATATTTTTGGCCAATATTGGTAATTATTGATTCTGTAGCATTTGTTGACTCCATGTGATACAGTTATTGATATCTATAATCTTGCTTGATATGAATAAGTCTGCAGTACGATAGTCAATCATTTTTATGGCTGATACAATTGTCTGACATTTTTTATAGCTTGTAAATGTTGGTTTTTCATACATATTTTTGGCCATTATGGGAAATTATTGATTCTGTAGCATTTGTTGACTTCATGTATACCAGTTATTGATATCTATAATCTGCTCGATATGAATAAGTCTGCAGTACGATAGTCAATCATTTTTATGGCTGATACTATTGTCTGACATTTTTTATAGCTTGTAAGTGTTGGTTTTTCGTGCATATTTTTGGCCAATATGGGTAATTATTGATTCTGTAGCATTTGTTGACTCCATGTGATACAGTTATTGATATCTATAATCTGGCTTGATATGAATAAGTTTGCAGTACAATAGTCTGTCATTTTTGCGGCTGATTAAATTGGCTGACTTTTTATAGCTTGTAAATGTTGGTTTTTCATAAATATTTTCAGCCAACATGGGAAATTGTTGATTCTGTAGCATTTGTTGACTCCATGTGATACAGTTATTGATATCTATAATCTTGCTCAAGATGGATAAGTCTGTAGTGTGATAGTCGGTCATTTTTACGGCTGTTGAAATTGTCTGACTTTTTTTATAGCTTGTAAATGTTTTTCATGGATATTTTGAGCAGATATATAAAATTAATGATTCTGAGGCATTTGTTGACTCCATGTGATTCAGTTATTGATATCAATAATCATGCTTGATATGAATAAGTCTGCAGTACAATAGTCTGTCATTTAAACGGCTGATGAAATTGTCTGACATTTTTTATAGCTTGTAAATGTTGGTTTTTCATGAATATTTTCAGCCAATATGGGAAATTATTGATTCTGAAGCATTTGTTGACTCCATGTGATACAGTTATTGATATCTATAATCTTGCTTGATATGAATAAGTCTGCAGTACGATAGTCAATGATTTTTACGGCTGATGAAATTGTCAGACATTTTTTATAGCTTGTAAGTGTTGGTTTTTCATACATATTTTTGGCCAATATTGGTAATTATTGATTCTGTAGCATTTGTTGACTCCATGTGATACAGTTATTGATATCTATAATCTTGCTTGATATGAATAAGTCTGCAGTACGATAGTCAATCATTTTTACGGCTGATGAAATTGTCTGACATTTTTTATAGCTTGTAAGTGTTGGTTTTTCATACATATTTTTGGCCAATATTGGTAATTATTGATTCTGTAGCATTTGTTGACTCCATGTGATACAGTTATTGATATCTATAATCTTGCTTGATATGAATAAGTCTGCAGTACGATAGTCAATCATTTTTATGGCTGATACAATTGTCTGACATTTTTTATAGCTTGTAAATGTTGGTTTTTTCATACATATTTTTGGCCATTATGGGAAATTATTGATTCTGTAGCATTTGTTGACTTCATGTATACCAGTTATTGATATCTATAATCTGCTCGATATGAATAAGTCTGCAGTACGATAGTCAATCATTTTTATGGCTGATACTATTGTCTGACATTTTTTATAGCTTGTAAGTGTTGGTTTTTCGTGCATATTTTTGGCCAATATGGGTAATTATTGATTCTGTAGCATTTGTTGACTCCATGTGATACAGTTATTGATATCTATAATCTGGCTTGATATGAATAAGTTTGCAGTACAATAGTCTGTCATTTTTGCGGCTGATTAAATTGGCTGACTTTTTTATAGCTTGTAAATGTTGGTTTTTCATAAATATTTTCAGCCAACATGGGAAATTGTTGATTCTGTAGCATTTGTTGACTCCATGTGATACAGTTATTGATATCTATAATCTGGCTTGATATGAATAAGTCTGTAGTACGATATTCAATCATTTTTACGGCTGATGAAATTGTCTGACTTTTTTTATAGCCGGTAAATGTTGGTTTTTCATGGATATTTTCAGTCAATATGGAAAATTATTAATTTTGTTGCATTTGTTGACTCAATGTGATATAGTTATTAATATCTATAATTTTGCTTGATATGAATTAGTCTTTAGTATGATAGTTAGTCATTTTAATGGCTGATGACATTGTCTTATATTTTGTAAAACATGTATGCCAATTAGTATGGCCCTCTTTTACAACTATTTAGATAAGCCATATGCATCTGGCAGTAAGAAAACCGACATAAAGCATGTTAATTCACTTTGAGCTTTGATAGCAGCAACCAAATC
This sequence comes from Spisula solida, assembly GCA_947247005.1. Lineage (NCBI taxonomy): Eukaryota > Metazoa > Mollusca > Bivalvia > Venerida > Mactridae > Spisula > Spisula solida. The sequence goes on along the minus strand of OX365959.1, from coordinate 37,673,501 downwards.
GCCCCTAACTGTTCTCTCAGTGCTTTTATTATATATTTATATAGACACTATTAAACGTATAATAGGACAAAGATAAATTGGCCGGGCTATAAATAGTACCAGAACATAAACATTAATGTTTACCTTTTGCACCTGAAGTAACTAATAAGGCGTATTAACTACATCACAAGAAGCAATGAGGAAATAGCTCAGTAGGTAAAGCGCAAGGGCGAGTTGCAAGAAAGGTATGCTTTTACTGCGAGCGAGTTCGAATCCAATTGATAACTTTTATAATAAAAATAATTTGTTTATTCCGTTTATTTTTTATTTTATCTTTTCTAGATTTTAAGTGTTGAGAAAATGGGTAAAAATACAACAATTTAATATGATAAAAAATACAAATAAAACATGGATTCGAACCTGCGTACAAAAAAACATAGCTGGTAAATGACCTATTGGCTGACGCTTTACCACTGAGCTACTGGTGCTATATGAAAATTTAGTTCACCGTTTCCATGTATATAAAATTTTCCCAGTTAATTAGATGTGAAGGTCATCGTTGTGTTTATTTACCATTGCTAAATTTAGCCCGGCCAATTTATGTTTGTCCAACTATACTAATGCATTATTTTCTAATTCAGATGTGACATCTTGTTCAAACAATAAAGGATATTTTGAAGATGTAAAGATTGGGCTGGCTGTTGTCAAGATGAAAAGTCAATGCCGTGAATTTACTAATTACTAGCCCTTCTTTGGTTAAAGAATAATGTAAGTGAATATAGAGAGCCATTGTTCTTCACCGTGGTGTTGCAGATGGTTGAAGTTCTACATATGAATATTTCAAACAATATGACATACTAAGTTACATTTCAATAATAGCCTTTATTACTTTATTAGCTCAGCTGTCACAAAGTGACAGAGTGAGCTGTTGTAATCACTCTTTGTCCGTCTGTCGTCCATCCACAATTTGCTTGTGTATTCACTAGAGGTCACAATTTTGACTTTATGAAACTTGGTCACAGTGATCATCTCAACAAAATCTAGGTCAAGTTCAATTCTTCAATTCAGGGTCAATTCTTGTGTAGTCACTATAGAGGTCGTGATTTTTACTTAATCTTAATGAAACTTGGTCACAATCATCATCTCGTAAAAGTATAGGTCAAGTTTGATGTTGGGTCATCCGGGGTTAAAAACTAGGTCACAAGGTGTGCATGCACTACTACGACAGGTGAGCGACCTATGGCCCTCTTGTATTAATTATCTGCCGCCGAGGGGGATATTGTAATTGTAGGCTTCAATCTGCCTATCCGTCCGACTCTTCTGTATGCAACTTCTACATTTAAGAAGGTGTAGCTTTTGTTAGTTTTAGTATTTGTTTTCTTTTTCAGAATGCTGAGGCTGTTACAAGAAATTTACCTAGGATATCATTAATGCAGGTCTACAACTAATGGTGGCAAAAAAGGTCACTGAACATTCACTAAAATTGAATAATATTAGAGGAATTATCGCCATCGACATGGTTAACTAACTTTACCTGGATTCAATAAGCGCTGGATATGGCTGGATTTAACAGAACCAGAGGAGCTGTTTTGTAATGAAAACAGATGTTCAGGAACCGTGCCAGGATTCTAATGACACTGATTGAAACAGTCGCTTTTACCATGAACAGGACCTCAATAGATTTAGAATTTTCTCCTACTCAATGTTTGCATGCCTTAGAAGACAATCTTGAAGACGTTGAAGTATGACTTAAAATGTGTACTGGTTCCAGGAAAGTCAAATATGTGTTGAGTGCCAAAGTAAGAATTAAGGATTGGATGGTGCACAAAAGTGAGGGACTCGGAGTAAAACCAAGCATTCCTTGCACTTGCATAATTATGTGAGGAATTGTTAGTGTTAGTATTAATTTTTGACTGTTGAATTAAGCATTTCCAGGAACAATATATAACTGTATTTATTTGTTAGATTTATAACTTCGTTTACTTTTATTCTTTGTTTCCTATTATCCTTTGTAAAGATAAGTGTGCCGATTTTAATGGCAGACACTACTGTAAATCGGATATTATTCGTGTTTGTTCAATTTTTGCTAATTTTCCGGATTCGTACTCATCGCGAAATTATCATTCCGCATAAATATACTTCCATAACATAAGACATATCTGGGCAATTTAAAAAGTAAATATAAACCACATGAACAAGACATTAACTTTTTAGCTCACCTGTCACAAAGTGACAGGGTGAGCTTTTGTGATCACTCTTCGTCCGTCCGTCGTCCGTCCACAATTTATTTGTGTAGACACTAGAGGTCACAATTTTGGCCTAATCTTTATGAAACTTCGATATTGGGTCATTCGGGGTCAAAAACTAGGTCACAAGGTCAAATCATAGAAAAATCTTGTGTAGTCACTAGAGGTCACAATTTTGACCTAATCTTTATGAAACTTGGTCACAATTATCATCTCAACAAAATCGCGGTCAAGTTCGATATCGGGTCATCCGGGGTCAAGAACTAGGTCACAAGGTCAAATCATAGAAAAACCTTGTGTAGTCACTAGAGGTCACAATTTTGACTTAATCTTTATGAAACTTGGTCACAATGATCATGTCAACAAAATCTAGGCCAAGTTCGATATTGGGTTATTTGGGGTCAAGAACTAGGTCACAAGGTCGAATCATAAAAAAACCTTGTGTAGTCACTAGAGGTCACAATTTGGGCCTTATCTTTATGAAATTTGGTCACAATGATCATGTCAACAAAATCTAGGTCAAGTTCGATATTAGGAAATCTGGGGTCAAAAACTAGGTCACAAGATCAAATCATAGAAAAACCTTGTGTAGTCACTAGAGGTCACAATTTTGGCCTAATCTGTATGAAACTTCGTCACAATTATTACCTTAACAAAATCTAGGTCAAGTTCGATATTGGGTTATCTGGGGTCAAAAACTAGGTCACAATTTCAAATCAAAGAAAAACCTTTTTGTAGTCACTAGAGGTCACAATTTTGGCCTAATCTTTATGAAAGTTGGTCACAATAATTATCTCAGCAAAATCTAGGTCAAGTTCGATATTAGGTCATCCGGGGTCAAAAACTAGGTCACAAGGTCAAATCATAGAAAAACCTTGTGTAGTCACTAGAGGTCACAATTTTCATCTTATCTGTATGAAACTTTGTCACAATGATCATCACAACAACATCTAGGTCCATTAATTTTGGGTCATCCGGGGTCAAAAACTAGGTCACAAGGTCAAATCATAGAAAAACCTTGTGTAGTCATTAGATGTCACAATTTTGGCCTAACCTTTATGAAACTTGGTCACAATGATCATCTCTACAACCATTAGGGGTTCATGAACAACTAGGACAGGTGAGCGACCTATGGCCCTTTGGGCCCTCTTGTTTGGAGTTGCCATGTCTGTAATGAAAAGATTACTTTTGATATCAAATTGTACATGTACTCTGACATCAAAATTGTGTTTTTTCATATCTTTTATGCCCTGATTAAGGTTTGAAAGAGGCATATATATCTGTCAGTACATCTTTCCCAAAACGTAAGGTCACACATAACTTGGAAAGTAATTGAGCTACAGTTGTCAAGGAATCTTAGTCAGCACTGTTACCCTAATGACCTTTACATGAATTAACTTTCAATACCCCTCCCTCATTCTATGAAATTGTTTTCCATTATTCTTCAACTGACATGGTTATTCGATTGGAGTACAGCAGTGTGGTCAATCAAGGTGAAGTAATTACATGATTTGACCTTCCATACCCTACACACATTGCTATGATAATATTGTTTTCTATTATTCTTCAACTATCTTGGTTATTCTAGCCGTTAGAGTACATCTGTCTTTTCAACCGAGGTGCAATAACATTGATGATTTTTACATGTTTTGACCTTACATACCCCACCCACCTTCCTGGCACTATGACATAATGTTATACTGGTAGACCATAATACATTAAATCCTTGATTTATCAACTTTAATTGGGATATATATCATGTTTTGATCATAGAATTATCTGTTGAAATGTATGTGCACTAAATCAGCTATTTTTAGGAGTCAAAATACCTATTACAGGACCATAAGCTGAACCCTTGTGTAAAGATTCAAAATGAAAATTCTCACTCCCCTTTTTAATGAAAGTTTGATGATAATCATGGAAATAATTTATTATTGCTATAATAATAATAATAATAACGACTTTATGTAAAGAGGCAACACATGAGCCAATCATACTTTAAAAAAAAGGAAACTGACTAGTTTGAAATTAAAGATTTGCTCAAAAGTTTAGTGAACAAAATAGAAATACAATTATTGCTTTTAATGAGTGTACTCCATCCTTGATTTGTGGAATTGAATATTCGTTACATGTTTCTTATAATTCATGAAAATAAATATGGTTTAATTTAAACTAAATAAAAGCAGATCTAATAAACCTGCACTTACCTGTATAAATTAAATGTGTTTATTCTGTTGATATCCACTGGTTCATATAAGACACTAGATTCAATTAAGTAAAACAATTAAGCTGAAGTTTGCACTGGTAAGCTTCAATTTCTGGCAGAGACTAAATTAATATATCGAAGTTGTCTTAATCATTAAGTCCTCTAAATGCCCTCTAACGTCTTCCTCCTTGGATTGTCAGTTTGTTCATGCATTTCACCGTCGTTATTGATATATACATGCATGTAAAAATCTGAAGTTTGTACTAGCTATACAATATATTAATTATATATCGTAGGTATAATTATTTGAATTCTGTACCGGCTATTCAATATATCTTCCGAATGCAAAGATTTTATGAAAAGAAATATTTTTTGGCATTGCAATTGATCCTGATCGACTGTATGATGAAAGCAGAACATTGTGTGTACATAATAGAATGAATCTATTCAAATTTACAATGTTTGTAATGTTTGCTTAAGAGAAGGGTATATATTATTGGCAAATTTTAAGCTACGGTAAGTAGAAAATTGTTCGCAATTGGTTTAGTATTCTCTATTTAGGGCTGTATCAAGATACAAAAAAGCATGGGGTGAAATATTTTCTAGAGGACATTTAACGCTTAGACTTTTTATTAGCTCACCTGAGTGCTCAAGGTGAGCTATTGTGATCGGCCTATGTTTTTTGTCAACAATTGGACTGTTAACACTCTAGAGGTCACAGTTTTCACATAATCTTTATTAAACTTGGTCACAATGTTTGTCTCTATAAAATCTAGGCCAAGTTCGTAACTGGGTCGTCTGGGGTCAACAACTAGGTCACTAGGTCGAATCAAAGAAAAATAGTGTTAACACTCTAGAGGCCACATTTTAGACATAATTTTAATGAAACTTGGTCACAATGTGAACCTCTATGCATTCTAGGTCAAGTTCGCAACTGGGTCACCTGGGGTCAAAAACTAGGTAATTGAAGAAAACCCTTGTTAAGGACGTTTGATAGGGTTATTATTTTTTTAAATGATACCAAAAAATAGGCACAATTATAGTTTAATATATATTGAAGCAATATGTAAAATAAAAAAGGTACGTCGTGGTACTATTTAAGGGGTCATGGGCCCTTTTGCAACATCACATCAAGAAAATGACCAAAATTTTTGATATTTCGCAATGTATTCATTTTTGCATTAAAATCAATATTTTTCTTGTTAAAATCATTTCCATGGGTTTGTATGAACAAACACATATTATTCAAACATTCCTATACACTTTTGGTATTGATAAGAAAATTCACAAATTTTTGACAAAGAAAGAATTGTCAAAATATAAGAAAAAAAATACACTAAATCGGCCGTAGCTCAAAAACGACCTCGATGACCAATATATTTTTTATTGCTAATTGTGTTGATAAAAGTGTACTCAATCCAAATATTTAATAAAAAAGATAGGTCACGGGACTGCTTTTTGCGCTATGACGTCATTATTGTCCCCAATTATCATAAAAACCTTAGTGAAATCGTGTAAAAACGATGCAATATATGCACGTAAAATATATTCTAATACTGAAAGAGTACTCACAATTGCATATTATGTACATGAAAGTAAAGTAAATATAAACTTAGAAGAAACTGACGTGTAACAAGAATTATTTTAGCTGCAGTTACGTCGTTATTGTGTCTCTTTGCAATGTAAATTGCGGTATAATGGCGGTTAAATGGCGCAAAAAAGGCCAAATTAGTACATTTTGCATATATGTTTTTAGCTCACCTGTCACAAAGTGACAGAGTGATCTTTTGTGATCACTCTTCGTCCGTCGTCCGTCCGTCGTCCGTCCACAATTACTTGTGTAGACACTAGAGGTCACAGTTTTAGCTTAATCATTATGAAACTTGGTCACAATGATAATCTCATCAAAATCTAGGTCAAGTTTGATATTGGGTCATCCGGGGTAAAAAACTAGGTCACAAGGTCAAATCATAGAAAAACCTTGTGTAGTCACTAGAGGTCACAACTTTAAATTAATCTTTATGAAACTTGGTCACGATGATCATATCAACCAAATCTAGGTCAAGTTCGATATCGGGTCATCCGGGGTCAAAAACTAGGTCACAAGGTCAAATCATAGAAAAACCTTGTGTAGTCAGTAGAGGTCACAGTTTTGGCCTAATCTTTATGAAACTTGGTCACAGTGATCATATCAACAAAATCTAGGTCAACTTCAATATTGGCTCATCCGGGGTCTAAAACTAGGTCACAAGGTCAAATCAAAGAAAAACCTTGTGTAGTCACTAGAGGTCACAAGTTTGGTCTAATATTTATGAAACTTGTTCACAATGATCATCTCAATAAAATCTAGGTCAAATTTAATATTGGGTCATCCGGGGTCAAAAACTAGGTCACAAGGTCAAATCACTTCAATATGTCATTGGGTCTAAATGTGATGTAAATTATAAAGCAAAAGACAATATTAAAACCTTGTTCATGCAAAGAGGCTACCATTAGGGGTGCATGAACTACTAGGACAGGTGAGCGACCTATGGCCCTTTGGGCCCTCTTGTTGTTGTAACTATTATTTTGTAATGCATTTTAACTTTTTGTGGAATTGCTCGCAAATTTAATATTTGAGTTCCTGAATCACAAATTCATCAATCGCAAATTAATCAATTCGTGTAATAAGCTCAAAACCAAAACTCGCGAAATAAAGCTCACGCTAATATAAAGTGATTTACAGTACCTGACTAGAACAAGATGTGTGATGGACAAATTTCTTTTTGTCATCTTATGTTGGGTACTGTCAAACTTTATGTAAAGATCTGTCTCAATCATAAGACCTCATCAACATTTAAAACAACAAGTTTCAGGTCCAGTTTTACTGTTTTGTTATTTATCTATCATCAATATTAAGACCTGTCTATCATGAAAGTTGTAAAGGGTCCCAAGTGGGTCTTATTATTGAGGTTTTATTGTATAGGAGGGATTCAGAAACAGAGAAAGTGCTAAAAATAGATTTACTGATAGTAACTGACCACAGCAACGGTTGCTGGTCGGTCAAGCTTTTGACCGACCTAGTATCATTTGTATAGAATTTGTACTAAGGTGTGTAATATAACAGCAATTAAAACTCAAAGGAGTTAATTAACACTGTTGTGATATAATGTACATGTTTAGGTAACATATGTTTTTGGTTAGATCAAGTATAATGAAATATAATCATGCTTTTAAAGGTACTGCCTCACAGATTGGGCTAAATTTTTTGTATATCGTGATTTTCTGACCTAGCCAAGTATTGATTGATGTAAGAGAAAGCAACCGACGGTTGCTTTATGAAAGAGTTGGTGCAAATAAACAATTTTAACCACTCTCGATATCGCCCACTGGGTATTTTTATTCTTGAAAAAAAGCGCTAAGTTTCCTTCCTACATGCTTTGTGAATTATGTAATTTACACGTGATCGAACTGAAACACCAACAAACTACAGCGTACACATCAGTGAGGTATTTGGTAAAATTTTCGATTCGTTTTCATCAAATGCGAACAAATTTCAGGCAATTTAAGTAATAGAAGTGTTAATTCTATAGGGTATTAATACCCTATAGAATTTTTTGATGTAAAATTACTAAATAACTAACAAATGCCGAAGTTTCTCAAGTTATTTTTTATGTCAATGTGGTTGTTTATAGGATATACAGCCAACTACACCAACATTACGCGAATATGTGACAATTTTATTTTATTTTTGCAATACACCAATATGTGAGGCAGTCCCTTTAAGTAAGGATTAATAGCTTAACTGGAAACAATGTTCAACATAATATGCATTTCTGATGTTATAATTCTGCTGTTGACATAAAAGAAAAAAAATCAGATTTTGAATACTTGGCACTGTTAATATAAATCGATTGTCCTCAACATGGTGAAGCTGTCACCCATCTTATCTCATTTTTAAACTGATATTATCATGATTATACATGTAAGGTTGATAAAATCCCTAGTGACATATTTTCATGGTAATACTAAGTCTGTACTAAAAGAAAAAAAGTTATTAAAATACAGTATTGTATGTTTATGCCATATTGTCAATTATTCGAATTTAGTGGTAATTTATTAGTTTTAATTGGTTTATATACAACTACACTATTCATGAACGAAATGCTGTAATTGTTTGTATAATGACAGACAGTTCCCGTTACATTATATGTTTTTATTTAAATAACAATTTGTGTTGGCAACTATAGAATTGAAGATGCGCATATTAAAAAATTAACTTTCAAAATGGATGAGCTAAAAGTTTGTCTACCACACATGTGGCCGAACGGAGGGGTTTTGTCTACCTTGTTAGAATCATTTGATACTTTTGTCCTCCTGTATAATTATAAAAAAACTACCCTACATCCTTGGGATGAACATTTTGTCGTGACAGCATACTGTTACAAAATTATAAAATATACTAGCATAGAACAGACAATTAAGTTGACTGCACACTCAATATACGAAAATAAAGAATGGTCCATGTGCAGTTTACACTAGAAACAAGCATTGTTCACGTTATTGTATTCTTCTCATTAAAAAACACCCATAAGTTTATCGGAATAATAAAAATATTATATAATGCTTGGTTTTGTTGATTTTGAAGTACATGATCTATTGATGTCAAGTAGTGTGATGAAAGCTTAGGATAACATATGGTCACAGATACTTCTTATTATACATGTTGTTTTACAAGATACAAAATAATGATAACTTTTTCAGTTTCAGAGTAATAATGTGATCAAATATTTTTCATACTAACTAATTACTTGCATTTTATTTTGTCTTTAGAAGATTAAAACCAACTCAAAATACCAGTACTTTAACACTGAACACAGCCCTTGTTTACATTGCTTGACCGACCTTCAAGATAACGAGCAGCAGACGAAATTGATGACGTTGTTCTGAATCCCTCCTATATGTATATTTTGCAGCATTCATTGTAACCTTCCACTCTGAAATGAACATATGGCCATCCAAATAAAAGACAGTATTGATAAGTAGGTTTCAGTACCATAAAATGTGAACACCCTTGCTGGGCGTGCATGCGGCTAGTATTCTAGTTTAAACAGTTTTCATCCAATCGTCTTCAAACTTGGTGACATGATCAGCAATGTTAATATGGGCAAATTTCTCTTTTGTTGTCTGTAACTTATGCTGCACTCAAACTTGACAGGAATTTTAGCCAGCATGATCGTGTTGTTGTGCACCTATGTCTTTTATTGAGATTCAAGCTGTATTAGCAGAGTTATGGCCCTTGAAATTATTAAAATATGCTTGTGTCGCTCATAACTCTAAAAAGTATTTAAGCTTTTTTCAGACTACATAGGAAAATTAGTCAGCTCGTTCAGTTGTGCACCTTCATATTTTGATTCAAATCTGACCTGTATGAGCAGAGTCGTGGCCCTTGAAATGATGAAATTTTGCTTTTTTCCCCTTCTCTATATAATTATTTGAGCTACAGTTATCAAGCTTTGTAGAAATATTTAAGTCAGAATGTTAAGTTGAGCTTTGCCCCTTTGCATGGTCAAATGGCAAGTGGGGACATCCATGACACATTTCTATTTTAAAACATGTCACATAGCAAGTATTTAACTGTTTTATATCTCAATTTAGTGAGAAAACATCAAAATTTGAAAGTGAGATAAAACATGTCTCTTTAGTCTGTAATGTTTTTAAAATCTGTATTCATGCTGATGACATTCAAGGTGTTGGGGTATATATCTTTGCTTATTATACCCCCTCAAACAAAGTTTGAAGGGGGTATACTGGAGTCACCATGTTGGTTGGTCTGTTGGCAAAATTGTGTCTGCTCAGTAGCTTTGTCGTTTCTTACTTGATTTTAAAATTGCTTGGTACAAATGTTTACCACATAATGACAGTGTGTTGTGCACAAGATCCAGGTTCCTAGCTCAATGGTCAAGGTCACACTTAGAGGTCAAAGGTTATGTACTAGTAGTCATGCAAGTCGTTTCCGCTCTGTAACTTTGTCATTATACCCCCAGATAAATAGTATATGGGGGCTATATTGGAGTCATGCCTGAGGATGGTTGGTTGGTCTGTTGGTTGGTCAGTACAAATTTGTCCGGGCTATTTCTCTGTAACCATTGGTGGTATTTCATCTTAACTTGCATGACTGATCAGTACCAAGTCTAGTTCTGCATATCGTCGGCAGACTTCTGTCAGAATGATTTGATGGGAGTTATGGCCCTTTATTTTATTACACTTACAAAATTTGGCCGGGCTATTTCTATGTAACCATTGGCCGTATTTCATCGAAACTTTGCATGACTGATCAGGACCAAGTTAAGTTGTGCATATCTTCGATAGACTTCCATCGGAATAATTTTTAAGGGAGTTATTGCCCTTTATTTTTTACACTTATAAATTTTGTCGGGGCGATTTCTCTGTAACCATTGATCGTATTTCATCAAAACTTTGCATGACTGATCAGGACCAAGTCTTGTTGTGCATATCATCAGCAGACTTCCGTCAGAATAATTTTAAGGAAGTTATGGCCCTTTATTTTTTACACTTATAAATTTTGTCCGGGCTACTTCTCTGTAACCATTGATCGTATTTCATCAAAACTTTGCATGACTGATCAGGACCAAGTCTTGTTGTGCATATCATCAGCAGACTTCCGTCAGAATAATTTTAAGGAAGTTATGGCCCTTTATTTTTTACACTTATAAATTTTGTCCGGGCTACTTCTCTGTAACCATTTGTCATAATTCATCGAAACTTTGCATGACTGATCAGTACCAAGTCTAGTTGTGCATATCATCAGCAGACTTCCATCAGAATAGTTTTAAGGGAGTTATGGCACTTTATTTTTACTCTTTTAAATTTTGTCTGGGCGATTTCTCTGTAACCATTGGTCGAATTTCATCGAAACTTTGCATGACTGATCAGTACCAAGTCTAGTTGTGCATATCATCAGCAGACTTCCATCAGAATAGTTTTAAGGGAGTTATGGCCCTTTATTTTTACTCTTTTAAATTTTGTCTGGGCGATTTCTCTGTAACCATTGGTCGAATTTCATCGAAACTTTGCATGACTGATCATTACCAAGTCTAGTTGTGCATATCGTTGGCACACATTGGTCGAATTTATTTTAAGGGAGTTGTGGCCCTTTGTTTTTGACACTTAAAAGTCCTCACTATTTCTCAGTTACCAATGGTCGGATTTTAACAAAACTTTGTATGAATGATCAGTACCAAGACTAGTTGTGCATATTGTCGGCACACATTGGTCAGATCAATTTTAAGACTAGTTTTGCATATCTGACTGTGTCAAGCAGTTTCTGGGGGTATTCATCACATTCGGTGATATTTCTTGTTCTTACTGGATTTTAATTTGCTTGGTACAATAATTTATAATATTCCTGTGTCGAGGCAGATTTGTGGATGTATGATTCATCACTCCAGTGATAGCTCTAGTTTCAGTTGATCTATCTTGTGCATATTCACTTTAATAATGTACTCTTTAAATCTATACTGATAACAAGCGGTCAGTTAACTGTGCATTTTGTATATTATGCATGTTTGTTTATTGATAAATCAAGAGTTATCCCTGGCAAACTACACATCTGTCATCAATATAACTAAATTAGTATTGACTAAATAAACAGTTACTTTTAATGGAGCTTGCTCATCTTGTCCCCTTTTGGTTTTGAGGTAGGTGAATGCTGGTGACATTTAACATAATTTTTTACTAATGTTTGGTGAATCAGGTGAGTGAAGTTTTAAAATGTTGGCCATTTTTACTTGTTACAAGTTTGCTATTCTACAAAATAAACTTGACCTAAAATAATGACTTGTTTCTTTGTACTTTGTTTGGTAATAAACTTATCAGTCTTGTGCCCAAGCTTAGCTGACACTCTTTTACCAGATCCAATCCCAAATGCTGAAATTTCATTGTGCACGCAATATACTTTTTTCCAGATACATAATGTATGCCTAAATCGTATATATACATTTATTCGAAAGATAATATGTATGTCTGCTGCCACATTTGGGTCATAACATTGATAGGTTCATTACTTTATACATGCATATTATACTAGTAAATACAAATACCTCTTACACAAATAGCTCTCTAGACTGTCAATAGAGAGGTCCCTGGTTTGAATCTTGGCCAGGGCAATGGATATTTCAGAAACACTTCAGTGTTTCCCATCCATCTAGAGATGAATTGGTTAGAAACCTAGAGAAAGTCTCTCATGTATTGGTGCTATACACCTGGCACATGAAAATAACCCAAGGAATCTATTCGGAAAGAGATACTAGGCAGCCTGAATTACTTGTATCGCAGAAACTTTCTTAGAAGCTGTAGGTCATTGACCACTTATAGACGGGGATAAAACCGAATGGCCACAAACTATGACTGTCTGGGTCAAATGCAAAATTGTCACACACTATGACTGTCCGAGTCAAACGCAAAATTGGCCACACTAGGACTGTCACAGTCAAATGCAAAAATGGCCACACACTATGACTATCACAGTCAAACGCACAAATTGCCACACACTGACTGTAACAGTCAAATGCGAAATTGGCCACACACTATGCTGTCACAGTCAAACGCAAAATCGACCACACACTACGCCTCTCAGTCAAACTCAGAAAACACTGGTAGTACATTTCTATGTAGATATCGATCATCATCTTCAACAGGGAGAGAGATTTAATATTTATCTGATTCAGAAACATACCATCAGACTGAGTGTAACTTAAAAATTATGCACACTGCTGGCCAAACAGTCATATAGGCAGAACTGAGTTGTAATAATTAAGGTGCCAGTGTACCCAGAATTGAATACAGGAACACAGAGCCAGGTCTGTGATCAACGTTTAAATTGCATCACGGGTTGGATTTGTTCAAGTTCCAATCCAGAGAGGGTCAAGACCCCTAACCCCTGAAATATTGCTATATACTAGTATTGTATATTCAAGTATTGAAATGAGTTTACTTGGGCTTAGAGTCTGGTCCATTTGTGAATACAGAGTCTGGGTAGATCTGGGTTCTGAACATCACTTCAAATTTTGGATAATTGTGGTTATCTTATATAATTTACACTGGTTTAGTTTGATTAGGACAACCCTCTAGATAGAATAGCTAGTCATACATTTTCCCTGAGAAAATATTCTGAATCTTTACAAGAATACAGAGTAAGTTCTGAAAGAGACCTTTGACCTTATCACAACATAACAAAATTGAATGTATATTTAAGTGCCAATACCAGGCCTGGTATAAGACAACCCATTATTTACTGATTATTTGCTGCAAGTGGAATATTGATCTCAAACAATTACTCTGATCTCACAACTAGCAAATTTCAATCCAAAACTTATATCCTGATCTCATCACTACCAAACGTCAATCAAAAACTTATATCCTTATTTCAGGACGAGCAATGTAAGTCCAAAACTTAAATCATGATATCATGACTAGCAAATGTCAATCCAGACTGAAATCTTAATCTCACGACTAGCAAATATCAATCCAAAACTTAAATCGTGGTCACAAGACTAGCTTATGTCAATGCAAAACTTAAATCGTGATCTCACTACTAGCAAACGTAAATCCAAAACTTAAATCGTGATCTCAAGACTAGCAAACATCAATTAAAAACTTAAATCCTTATTTCACGACTAGCAAATGTCCATTCAAAACTTAAATCTTGATCTCACAACTAGCAAATGTCAATTCAAGACTTAAATTGTGATCTCATGACTAGCAAATATCAATCCAAAACAAACATCATGATCTCACGACTAGCAAATGTCAATCCAAAACTTCAATCGTGATCTCAGGACTCGCAAATATCAATCCGAAACTTAAATCGGGATCTCATGACTAGCAAATGTCAATCCAAAACTTAAATCCTTATTTCACGACGAGCGTACGTCAATCCAAAACTTAAATCCTTATTTCATAACTAGCAAACATCAATTCAAAAATTAAATCGTGATCTCACAACTAGCAAATTTAATGTCAATCCAAACTTAAATCCTGATCTCAGGAATTTTGATAAAAAGCTTTGTTGTTACAAAGTTGGATCAGGACTGTAAGAAATTAATCTCTTAATTAGACCCGGAGTCTGGGTCGGACCCCGGGCTGGGTCTGATGTATATCTGATAAGTCTTTATCACATCCAGGAGTGCCGTAAAGCCGTGACGTAAATATCGTTCGGCACTCCGAGACCGTGCAATAAATATTTAAATCAGCTTGACGTGACCTTAGCCAATGCATGCATTGATCCGTCACTGACGTCAGGATAATATCAACGTCACCATGACGTCGCGCTCATTGTACTGCTAAATTTTGGCTGAAACATATGCAACGCACATCATCCTTCTGAACAATATTGAGCGTTTTCTAAGGTTATGTGAAAAATAGAATCTTACATTCGTGCTCATTACATATGAGTTTTATTAAACTCGTCGACAGAAGCCTCGTGTCATATCATTTTGTCCACTCGTTTAATAAAACTCGTATGTAATGAGCACTCATGCAAGTTCCTCTATGTAATACCAAATATAATACAGGACCCCCCCAACCCAGAAAATGGTTAGACCCACGCATGTATTTTGAGGGCATTTAAACGCCTTTTTTTTGGACTAAAGATTTCATGTTAAGTAGTAGAATGTTGATGTCAAACATTCAATGGTTGAATGACATCCATTTCACACACATGTATCTGAATATTAGGGGGGGGGGGCAAAAATTGGTTAACATCGCAAATTTTATGTGTTATTTTTTAGATTATACACGAATTTGATAAATGTGTGTTGACATTATTTACAATCTCTGTCCGTTTTAAGATCAGTTCAGCAGTTGCAATAGAAGCTGTTAAATTCCCTGGCGTAGCTTCGTCGTATTTTGCCAAATTTTGGCCAGCCTAATCTATCTAACTCTTCCGAGTATTATTGAAAAGTAATTCCGAAACAAATCATACAGTACCAGGGGCGTAGCCAGCCATACGCACTTACGCACGTGCGTAACATCAATTTGAAAAGTAAAAAGATAAATGCAGCCAAAACATGACATTAAAGTCAAAATCTGAGAGAGTTGTACTTTATATCCCAAAGTTCGATTTTCTTACCACGAAATTTCACCATTTTTATTCAAAACTTGAAAAAATCTTCTACGGGAGGGGACACCCCTCCCTAATCCACCCCACTACGATACAATATATGTACCCATCCTGTCATACCCTTCAAATCATTCAATATTCTATGTAATCAATGATCTCAACGAACATGAGGCACCATCCCTTCTACCCAATTCAAGGCTTGTGTGCGTAACATCCATTCAAGCCTGGCTACGCCCCTGAGTACCATTAATAACTAGATCTATTTATCGGTTGACATATAAAACAACATTTACATGTTAATTTTCAACATTTTAAACATTTTTTAAATTTGCCCTCGCGCTTCAATTTACCCGTACGCTGTTATATTATAGTCTGAGATATTTCATGATAACGAATTTCACGGCCCGCGGCATAAAATTCATCTACCGGAACCGGATGTCCAGCGATATTTATGGCTGACGATTTTTTGGCTACAGCACCGGCATGATCGTAGTAAGAGCGAGGCTAAGTATCATGAACGGGTTACGTACTTCTGTAAGATTGGTTAATGTATATACAGGGTAGCAATAGCACGTGGCTTTTGGCTACAGTTACAAGAAGAATTTTGTAAACATTGTAACACAAATATAGCCATAAGTATTTTATTTCTTTATCGATTTCTATGAAATATACGCCACGCTAAGGGGAAAAGTATTTGCTTTTCGTGAAATATAATATCTTTTTCAGCAGTTTTACCGATTTTTCCATTACCGTGTGAAACCTACACGTTCCACGGTTTCACAAGGCAATGGACAAAACTACACAGCCGCTGAAAAAGATTTTATATTTCATGGAAAGCAAATAATTTTCCCCTTAGCGTGGCGTATATTTCATAGAAATCGATGACGAAATAAAATACTTATGGCTATTTTATTTTCCAATGTTTACAAATTTCTTCTTGTAACTGTAGTCAAAAGTCACGTGGTATTGCTACATTGATATCGTATGTATGAAAATAATTTAGTGGAGTTAGTTTTTATTTAACTGGTATGTTTCAAATTCTAAATACATCTTGTACATAAAACACAAATATTACTTCTTGCTGTATTGTATTCATTACTGTCACCATATTCAATAAACAAATCAGTAACAACTCGTAAAATTTTATTTAGATTTACTTGTAAAAATTTTTTTAGATTACAAACACATGTTTCGGACCATCATCCTTCATCAATGGGATAATAAATACAATTGAGTATTGCTGCCACAATAGGCCCACTTGAATACATTGGTGACAACCCTAATTGAACATTTAACAATTTACTCGGGAGTTATCCTTCTTCTTGAGTCTATCAATTCTACCAGGCTTTACTTGCAAGTCAACTTTCTGAAACATGGCGGTCATATGCGAGCGTCACTCTGAGTAGAACCTGGCTCGCAGCATTAGACGACAAGCGCGCTAACCACTGAGCTACGGAGGCCACACACCCGCAGTCTCGAAGCTTGGTAACTGATATACATATTTAAACAACTGAAAATACTCATTCAACATGTACAGATCTTGTTTTTACCAAATAAGGACTTTAGTTTAGTTCAGTTCAGCTCGAATACGATTTTGAAATTCTTCGGATACACTCCGCTATGTAAATAATTCGTCGGCTTAGGATTATTTTGGGCTATCTACAAAAAAATCATTTTTTGAGATAATTACACCCCAGGATTCCTAATATGTTGTGCAATCTAATGCACCCATTGTTTTTAAAATGGAAGCATCCGTTACGAAGTTTGCGCGTCACATCTTGCGCTAACTCAACATTTCACACTCAAAAGTTAGGGTTAGTTTGAGCTATCTACGTGAGATAGCGCACAATAACCCTAACAAATGTTGAACAACCAATCAAAAAGAAGCATTTCGTCACGTGATTTGACACAAAAATTCTATGTAGATAGCTCAAAATAGAAATGAAAATGATCAACAATAAAGGAAATTGTTTAGCTTAAAACGTTCTTATTTCAAGTGCTAACTCCTGATAGCTCAGTATAACACTAAAGAAAATCAAAATATTGTTACACTTTATGAGCTATCTCTAAAATACTTTTTCAATTTAAGAGTGAACTGTTGCTCATGGGGTATTAAAATTCATGGTGAAGGTAGCTTATTCTAGTTAAAATAATAACCTTTTTTATTTCTTGCAAATCGACTAATGTTGAGTGAGATTATCATATCTGAATCTTTGAAGCGCTTTTTCTCGAAAACTGAAATTGTGTAGTTAGCGCAAGATAATACTAAAGCGACGAATTGCCCCGTATTCATATAAGTTTAAATTGTTAGGAGCAGTTTGATATGTATGAGGACTTGAAATACATCGCTGGCTTAGAATGAGAAGGTCGTAAAAACAAAATAGATATTTTGAGAAAACAAGAAAAACTGTCTGAAAACTACCCTTCTTAGTCTATGTAAAATCAAGCTTTTTAAACTTCAATTTGGTCAACATGA
This sequence comes from Spisula solida, assembly GCA_947247005.1. Lineage (NCBI taxonomy): Eukaryota > Metazoa > Mollusca > Bivalvia > Venerida > Mactridae > Spisula > Spisula solida. The sequence goes on along the minus strand of OX365959.1, from coordinate 37,655,472 downwards.
CCTGTTCAGATTTTCATCCAAATAGGCTCATAAGAAGCGTCTTGTGATGCAGATTTCAAATATGCACGAGTCTTATAAGGTCGTAAGTTGCACTTACGCCATTCTTATTCTAAGCCAGCGACATGTTTACATGTAATGTGACATTCTGATCACCTCGGTATCTATGCATTGCAATAATATTTATGGGAGACAAACGGAAATGGCCGAGTTTTCACGATTGGCAATGGGAACGGTTGTTCTCATGAGTCAGCAAAAGAAAGTTAGTACATATAAACAAGGGCTAATATCCACAAAGCATCTTAAGAGAAAACTTAGAAATGTCTTAAAATCTTAAAATTTGAGTGTATCAGCTAAGCAAGAAATTCCAGATGATTATTTAATATTATTTTACATAGTTTTGAAGCATTATTTAAACAGCTCCTACATGTATAATCACTAAGAAAACATGGACTATTCTTTAAATTGCGGGACATCTGCACAAATTTTTAACTTAAATCAAAATATTTAAGTTTTCACTCAAAATGTTTTATGAATAGCAGCCCAGAACTTATAAAAAAAGATAACCTGTTAAAGTACAACTCATTACATTTCTCACATTTTCACGGCCAACTACCCCTACATAAAATTTTGAATATTTAAATTATTCGTCATAAATTGCCATTCTGATCACCTCGGCTTTATTCATTGTAATATATTTACCGAAGACAAACGGAAATGGCCGAGCTTTCACGATTGCATAAATTGCGTGACGTGAAGCTGCAATATGATTGGTCACCATTACGTCACCATGACAGCCTCGTGATAAATCTGTCTGGTCAGAGACACTTTAGGTGTCATTCATTACGTCATGTTCACACATTAATTGAGAGGTAAACATTGAGTATTATTGACAAGCTCGTGGTCGTCAAATTGACGTAAAACGTTTATTAACAATTAAACAATTAGTCTTTGTTTATTGTCCGACACCGGTTTATATTTTATGAGAAAAAAAGTCCCACATATTCGTACCGATAAGTTCCGATGCACAAGACCAGGTCACGATCTCCCGAAACATCTCAATTTGAGCTCAATCTCAACTCAAATTTTGTCACCTATCGTTTGAGGTAGTTCCCATGCAACATTATACTCTAAATTGGTATAACAAAACAGAAACATTATTCTGAGTTTCTTACAGCAAAATTTTGAGAGTTCAAGATTCATATTTAGCTCAAATTCAGACTTTGAAATTATCAAAATCTCAATTTGAGTTGAGATTTCTACTTGAGATACTTCGGGAGATCGGGGTAATCTTAAGGTTTTGAATCACCAATTACTTTTGTTCTTTAGTTCAAGATAAGATAAGATAAGATAAAGTTTATATATAATTCCAATCAAGGGACATATGAATCACAGATAAAACAAAATAAATTGAAAATATAAACATAACAACAAAGAACTTTTAAAGTAAATAAGGCTTGATTTTGATTAGGTAACACAAATAAATAAGGCTTTATGTCTAAAGAATCCTACCTCCCTTCGTGCACTTGAAAGATGATGAGAGATAGGATTAATTTGACGTTTTTAATATTGGTAAAAAAAGAGAGTAAAATTTAACAATACATATTATAACTAATATATAACAAACGTAAGTAAACGGTCTGTCAAACATTATTTTGAGTGAAACTGTAACTAAAACAGTTAAGATTGATTACACTCGTAATACCCACAACATATATACTTATATTTATACATATATACTGCGACTTAGAAAAAGTTATCTAAATGAACATCAATACAATTTACAATGGCCAGCTTCAAATTTCAACAAGTTTTAGTCTATGGCCACCTGTCAGACATTTATCATCTTAAAGAAGTATATTTAAGCTTCAAAATGATGCAATACAAAGGGGGATCGTGTATCTTCTAAGAAATCCATCCTAGACTGGTTAACCCCTACTCTACTTTCACTTTCATATAAAGGTCAAAATGTAAAAAAAATCAAGATTAAACAGTTTCACTGCATCACATACATGTGCACAATGACTTTAAACTCACTTTCATGATTTCAAAACAGACTTTTCAGTGCACACCACCATTTACAGTCAATCCAATGTTTCCGGACTGTTTGAGTGTCGGCCTTAGTACCGCGCTATTTTTGTTCTATACTTTATGCTACGGGTATGTTTTTAACTTATGCATTACATAAAATCCGGAAATACCATTTTGAAGTAAAGGTTTCCAAGCTTTTCATGATACATCATATGCCATAACTAAGCATTACAACTAAAATGTTTGAATTGCATTTGTTTGAAAGCGACATTTAAAATGTCAAGAGTTGACGTTATTATTAAAAAGTAAAACCGGAATTTTTTTCTTCTTCAATTTTTCAAAATTTTATAAATTACAAGTACAACTTTGCCTGAAATATGATGAACACGCGTTCTAAAGGTATGGTCTGTAGGTGACACCGTCGGCAAAACTAGGTGAGTGTAGTTATAGTTTGTCACCTTATGTGAGTTTTCTCTGGACGCCTCTGGCTAAATGTTTCAGTTTATTATGATTGACATGTTACAAATTTGTAGACAAATACTAATTATGACATATGTACGATTTCTGAACCTTCGCTCTGATTGGTTGTTTTTGAATTCTAGAAAATGACGTTATTGTAAACTATCCGTTTTTCGCGCGCCCTACCCACCTACAACGTGTTTAGAAATTTTCAAACATAACCAATAGCCGTCATAGTGAGATAAAAGTTGTGTGGACGTGTGGACTATTTGTGTCTGTGTTTTATTAATATTGAACCTTTTGGGAGAATAATTATCAGCATTAGAAATAAAAATCAACAACAACAACAAAATGTGGATATCGGTATCATTTTTGCTAGTATGTATTTGATTTTTTAATCATATTGATGCCATGCACAGGTAACTATATCATTGATAAAGAGTAAAAAAATATTTGTTATAAAATTTATGTTATCTTAGATATTAAATATATATATTTTACTCTTTATTAATGGTACAGTTACCTGTGTATTGATGATGATAACGTCTCATAATATCATATACAGGGTGTTAAAGAAGTTTGTTCTCAATGTTTAAGTTTCAATATTTTTATTTTTCTGACCTCAGAAAAATGTAAAATGTTCAGGTTAAAATCCAGAGGGTTCTACCATTATTGTAATCTAGCTGGTATGATATTAATATATTATAGTAAAACAAATTAAATTGTCTACTACATACTTAGCTCAAATAAAACTAGACATGTTTATAACACCCTGTACAGAGGATTTTGATTTGATCGACTGCTATGATATTTTATGGATATAATTTCAAGTTCCTGTGGTATTAATTAGAAGTGACAATTAGAGCAACTTTATCTGTATATTCATGCTTGCCACAGGTAACAGTTTATATACTAATTTATCTAAGGTCGATTGTGAAACAAGTTTTTCCAACTTATATTCCTCACCCTCGACACCTCATTCCTGATGTTATCCATCGCCACGAGGGTATGAGAGAAGAGAATCCAGTTTCCTTTTTTATGCTGAGCGTCTAGCAAGGGAAATTCTGGTACCATTATTATTTCGTCTTAGGTATGAGGCGGCCAGTGATCGAACCCGATACCTCCCGCACTCGAAGCGAACTCTCAACCATTAGGCTATCGAAAAGGCGGTTAACAATAAACAGTTTATTGAATATCATCAGCACAAAGTCATAGTACATGTGCTATGAGGTACAAAATAATTACAAAATACATATAAATAAACATATGACAAGACTATGGTCACTGTATCATTATTAGAAAAAGTTTACTGTCAGAAATTGATATAAATTCAAAAAGAAATATCAATTTTACAAAAAAATTCTTTTAGTCCTTTTTCTTTCTTTATCAATGATACAGTTATAGGTGGTGCTTGCTAGGTAATGTTACAGTTTACTTGCAACTATGCCTATGAGTATAAAAAGATAAATTTTAATGTACATGAAAATAAAATTACATATAAATATGAATGTTTATGATATTATTGTTTTTGCTAAATTTACTTAGTATCTGAAAACAAATACTGTGATTATATTAATTATATGGCCATCAATTGGTCTTATTATGTTTTTTTTAACTTTTTGTTTAATACTCTCAACACATTAAGTACATGTGATATGAGGAACAACAATGAATACAAAATACATATAAACATATGACAAGGCTGTGTGGTTGAAAAATAGGTAATCATAAGATGGAATTAATGTTACAGTGTAAGGGTTTAGTTGCATTGGACAATGTATTACATGTACATGTATATAATGTACAGATGGTTCAGTGAATATAACAATGCAAAGAGGTTTTAGCCAGGTGGTTTGAAATAATTGTTAATACATTTTATATATTTGGTCAGATTATTTAACTTAGTGGTATATATTCTTATTATGTACCTTCATCATTAGGATGAGAATTGAGAGTTTGTGAAGCTGGTTAGACAAAATAAACAAGTAATTAAGAATTGCAAGCAGTACAGAAGTCCCCTACCGGTTTTAAGCCATTTTTCAATGTTTCTGTTGCCATAGCAACCACAATTTTGGTCGGAATCTAAATATTTTTGGACGTGCATTATCCCCTTATTGCCCCCTATCTACATACCAAGTTTCATAAACCTAGCTTGGAAATTGTTTGAGTTATGTCAGGATCCAGATTTTTTGACAGACGGACGGACGGACTGACTGGAGGACGGACGGAGGGCAAACCTATAGTCCCCTCCGGTCAAAAACCGGTAGGGGACTAATAGCAATCCAAAAAAAGCCATAACATAATAACACAATGTAATTGCATAATAACATGTATTGTAAAATGTATATAGTACAAAAATGTACCACACATTTACATGTAAGAAAGTAACATATACAGAATATCTCAAAAACTGCTACTCTTAAAGTATCCCCGATCATATGTTTTGTCTTACCTGGGTACTAAAAACCCGAAAGTAGCCATGTGTTTCAAAATAATCCACCAAACATACACAAGCATCCCCTGAAAAAAGCAACTATTTGACTGTCTTACGCTTTCAATATCAAGTTTAAACTCTTATAACAAGACTGTCAAATTTGTTTATCAGATAAATGCATGCTTATGGGATGTTGGTCTAAAACAGTTTAACCTTTATTAAAAGCAAAGTTCACGAATGACTCTATAATGAGTATTTATCTGTGTACATATTCTTTATTGAAACTAGTCCTTTATTTCATACATATCCCAAAAACATTTCTTCGTAATCTGACAAGCAATGCAACCCCTGAGTGAATATTGGTTGTACACATATGTGACTGGCCATGAGATTTTGGGTCCAAATGAGAAATATTTCGAAAAAGGTTTCAGAATTTTATTTCAAATGTCAGCCCAACGTAGACTGTAGCAGAGACATGTTTCAGTAATTCTAAAAACGTTTTGCAAGTTAATTTTGTTGCTGTTGTTTTTAACTTGTTAAAGAAGGCCTCGTTCTAAATAGTATGTTCGCTGTTATGCATGTTTGTATTTCCATGTATATTAGTGCATCATCTTAATGACTTACCTTCTAAAAATTAAAAGATTATTGTTATTATCATTCTGTTATTTCAGGCAATAGTCGTTGGATTAAGTGAAAGCTTTCATCTACAGAGTCAACCCAGGATTCGACAAGCTGTGTGCAGGGTAGGTGCTCTTTGTTTATGCGGCTTTAATACAGTTTCTCAACATTCCGCTGGCTTAGAATGAGAATTAAGGCCGTAAGTACGTACAAAATAGATAATTTTAGGAAACAAGAAAATACTGTCTGAAAATTACTCTTTACTTATAAAAAACTAGCTTTTTCAACTTCAGTTTGGTCAACATGACCACTTCGGATTTTCATGAAAACAGTTAGATAAGAAGCGCCTTGTGATGCAGATTTCAAATATGCTTGAATCTTATAAGGTAGTAAGTCGCACTTACGACCTTCTCATTCTAAGCCAGCGATTTGTTTTGTTATATACCGGTATTGTGGGCATTAGCTAGTAGTTTTTCCTGGTCAGTTTCCTAACTAGTATTAACTTACCCCCCCCCCCCCCCCCACACACACAACTTAAGGAAGTGCGGCAACTTCTCCACATGTGGAGGAACATTGACATAATTGTAAAATTTTCTTGGAAGAGTATGGCCTCACGCGGGGATGCCACAAGGGATTCTAACAACGATATGCCGGGTGCTTGTCTACAGGTAACTGTATTATTGATTAAGAGTAAAACAAATAAAAAAAAGTAAATTCATAATTTCCAAATAAATAAATGATTTTTAGATTTTTACTCTTAATCAATGATACAGTTACCTGTGTGCTTGTCTAGCGGTTTACAAACTGCACTCATTGGATGGACTCATGAATTTGGTACATCATGATTTGATTGTACCATGTAACATGTTTCATATAGATTGGCTAATACGACATGGAAACCCGCACGATCACGCACTTACGACATTCTGATCACCTCGGCCTTTTTGCATTGCCGGAGACAAACGGAAATGGCCGAGCTTTCACGATTGGCACTTACGACTGTCTCAGTCGATCACAAACAAACGCCATTATATCGCAAACACTACATCTCAATACTAAAGCGACTTTAGCAAATTTTGTGCTGACTTAGAATGAAAAGGTCGTAGTGCTACTTACGACACCTGTTTGAAATCTGCATCACAAGGCGCTCCTTATGAGCCTATTTTCATGAAAATCAGAAAGGGGCATGTTGACCAAACTGAAGTTGAAAAAGCTTATTTTTCCATAAGTAAAGAGTATTTTTCAGGCCGGTTTTTTTCGTTTTCTTAAAATAGTGTTTTTGTTCTTACGACGTTCTCATTCTAAGCCAGCGATATTATGATATTTGAGTTCTGCTATACTGCAAATACAGTCAGATCTCGATATAACGACATCCGATATACTGACAAATTCATTATACCGACATCAAATTTGGGGACAAAAGTATTAAAATGCTCTTTGTATCAATTCAGTATACCGACATATTCATTATAACGACATTTTTCTTGGAAACAAACAGCGTCGTTGTATCGAGATCTGACTGTACTATGATAAAGATTGAATAAAGATCAAACTTATGATATTGAAATATAAAATTTGTCCATAGTTGTATAATATATGTATATTGCTTTGGCCATGTCCAAATCGTGATTTTACAGCACTTTTGAACGTGTATATACATGTACATGAAAAAGGGCTATATAAATATGGTACATGTATTTATAATAAAAAATAATAATAAGAGACAAACAGTTTCCTAATTCTAAATTCGGTGTGATTTTGTTGTAGAGGTGATCTTTATATACAAATGTATAGGGGACGGTTTATTGAAAGTCTTCATTTTAAAATGTATGCTGGTTGTTTATTGTTGTACCCTTCACTTCAGAGGGCGTTGCCATGTTGTCCTGGTCACGTGTGTAGAGCTTATCAACGACGAGATACTTCCAGACCGGTAGCAGCTTGTGCAAGAACCGTGGATAGTCGACGTAAGTAAGAATAATATTTATTCATTCGGATCACCTCGGGCTTTGTGCATTGCAGTATAATTACCTGAGACACACGGAAATGGCCGATCTTTAACGATTGCTATTCATTATGGTATTAGAATAAAAATACTGTACAATCATTAATTTTCGTGGGGAGTTAAATTTTTGTTGATTTCCTGGTCGAACTCGACCACAAAATCAAATCTAATCACCCACAAAAAATTGATCTCCCAAACTATTGAACAAAGGTTTCTCCTTCCATGTTTTGTAATCCACGAATTTACAATGCCGCGAAATTTCATTTTTACCCAAATCCACAAAATTAAATACCCACAAATATGAATGTCTTTACAGCACATTTTTGTTTTTTATTCAAACGCAACCGTAACTAATTAGTAATATATTTTGAATGTAAAAAAATCATAGCTATGTTAGCGTCTATAAAGTCATGTTCTAGCCATTGTGAGGGACTAATTTACACGTGGTCTGTTTAAACATGCAACTTAAAGAAAATATACATGTACTCAGTTTCGAGTTTATCAAATACGTTTGTATCATTACACAACGAAAAATGAAATTCAAATGAAATTTGATTTATTTTGCAGCTTTATATGCACCGGGTTCGCAGGCTCAGCAACGTTTGTGTGGGCGTTTACCTCCGACTGGTAGCCAATCCGTGCTGAGAGGCCGACAATTAAGAAGGAGAGTGACGCCACAAGGTTTCGGCCAATCACAAGCCAGAATTAATCGCGAGGGTAGGATGAGAGGTTTGGGAGGAGGAGCTATCGGTGGATCACCACCAATCAGATCATGGGAACAACAGGGAAGGTTTCCTGGACAACCAATGCGAATGCCAGGACAAGACCTTATAGGACAAGGTTCGAGAGGAATGGGAGACTTCCCACCCATGCCACAGATGCCGTCGTTCGGTGATCAACTGTCTCAACAAGATTTCCGTATTGGTAGTGGTCGCTCAGATCCAGCTTTGGGAGGACAGCCCAACTCATTTGCTCAATTACCCGGTTCTGATGGATTCCGTCAAGGTCAAAGGTCGTTTGGTGGCATTGATGGACAATTATTTGGTTCATCATCGAGTTCCATGAGCACAGGTCAAGGGCAATTTCCTTCTGGTCAAAGTTTTTCATCTAGTCAAGGATTCCCTTCAGGACAAAGTTTCTCGACAGGTCAAAGTTTTTCAGCAGGTCAAAGTTTTCCATCTGACCAAGGTTTCTCAGCTGGTCAAAGTTTTTCGTCTGACCAAGGATTCCAATCAGGCCAAGGGTTCTCAGCTGGTCAAGGATTCTCAGCAGGTCAAGGTCGTTCACCCAGTCAAGGTTTCCCACAAGGTCAACCTTTTCCATCCGACCAAGGATTCTCAACTGGTCAAGGGTTTTCAGCAGGTCAGACGTTCCCAACAGGTCAAGGATTTTCATCAGGTCAAGGACGTTCATCTGGTCAAGGTTTCCCACAAGGTCAAGGATTTTCATCAGGTCAAGGTTTCTCATCTGGACGATCACAAGTAGGTCAGCAAACATTTGGTCAAACCTCCTCAGATTTGAGGCAACCACAGGGTTTTGGTGGACAATCATTCAGTGGACGTCAATCATTTGGTAGTGGCCAATCGTTTAATCCAGTACCGGGCGGTGCACCTCAACCATTCCTAGTTGAACAGCCCCCCATCACGGCTACATCTATCACAGGAGGGGCAGGCCAGTCAGTGGCAACTCCCACACAATAACACTGAAACTCTTTAGCAGTACAATTACTACTTAATCATGGAATAAGCTGTGTGCCAAAATGGAAATTATTCAATACTAACGTTATCAAAGATGAGATCAAATGTTTGAATATTCTAAGTATGTAAAATTCATATTCCAATATTTGCATTTATTTAGTGAACTAAGTTGTTGTCTGTTGAAACTTTCAACCCATTCAAACTATAATTCATGTGTTATACATGTAGTTACATCAAAGATTATCTTTTGTCAACAACAAAACCTCGATTTTTAAGCCAAAACACACCCTACGACTTATGATTGAGTGCGACCTGTGGCCGGTTATTTACAGTAATTGCTGGTTCATTTAAGCAAACAGAAAAGCTTCCATAATCATGAGAGATCCTTTGATTTGTCCTCTTCAGTTTTTCGAAGTTCTACCATCCCATCTGCTCAGTATTTGGAAGAGATCAAGCATGAATGGTATTGTCATAAAAGTAACATAAGTGATGAAAACTGCCTACAAATTTCATTAATTTAAGTTTCAAGTTTGAGCAAGGAAAATCTCTCTCATTTAATGAAATCTCCTACATTTACATCACCAATCTCACGTAAATGGGTCTGCGAAACATGGCATGTATGGTAACGGGGTTTTGAACAGTATTTTGGCCATATAAGAAATGTACCTTCCTGTGTTTGTATCTCCCAAATTGGGAATTGAATATACATGTACAAGTATGTGTAATATAATGATGTGTATATACTATATTTTCCTATACTCGTGTAATATTTGTTTTTTTATGCCCCCGTATCGATAGATCGGGAGGCATATAGTGATTCACCTGTCCGTCCGTCCTGGTTAACTAAATTGACCGTTTCTTCTAGCATCATTATGGCTTGCTACAAAGCTTCCAAACTTGCATGGATGTTGTATATGAACACTCTCCACACACCTGTATCACCTGACCCCATTTTGACCTTCACCGTGACCTAATTTTGGACTTAGACTTATTTATGGACAAGGCTTCCACAGGGGGCATAAGCGTTTATTGAACGCAGTCTTGTTTACCAATTTGCAATTGATGTGAATGTCTACAAATAATGTTTTGTAATATAAGTACATAAAATATACAAATGTCTTTCTTTTTTATGACGGTCATGCAATCATACTGTAAAATTATTAATATTTGCTATGGATTAATATTCATTGATTTTGTGAATGAACTAGACCGCGGAATTAAATCTCCTCAGGTAACTAGAGATTTTTCTTTATCACATAAATTACGTGATCTTCTATGTGAGAACAAATGACGGAACAATGTTCTCCAACACGTGTGATAACAAATGCGTGACGTCACCAGCTTTTCTGCGCGAAAACGTAATGTCGTCAGCTTAAACTTGTTATTTTTACGATGTTTTGACTCGGTAACTATGGTAAAGTGATAAAAAGAATCCACCATTCTTTGTCTTTGGGATCAACATTTCTTAAACTTGCCAAAGGCTCACTTAATAATCTATGTTTTCTAGACTCGTTTAAGAAATTTTGATCTCCAAAGACAACTCATGACGGATCCTTAATTTCAATATTTTAAATCCATGAATTTAAGAAAGCACAAAATAACCATTTTACCAAAATTTGCGAAATTTAATACCCACGAAGATTAATGATTTTACAGTACTCAGCTTTAATACAGTGTAGAGACATAACTGAATTATTCTACACTAGGATTGCACACTTTGGATTTAAAGTCAAACAATGTTTTTATAGCAATTGATTTTTTTCCCACTGGAAAAAAAGAATTATTAATTACATAAAAGTCTACTTGCAAGACAAGAAGTCTTTTCAGCCAACCAAATCACTGTACGACTTATTGGAATACTATACAATTCAATGTGTATGACATATTGTGAGCAAAAGCATCTGTTATTTCCGATCACTGTATAACTTATTGGGAGACTATACAATTCAACTTGTATGACTTATTGCAAGCAAAATCATCTGTTATTTTCAATCACTGTATGACTTATTGGGAGACTATACAATTCAACTTGTATGACTTATTGTGAGCAAAAGCATATGTTATTTCCAATCAATGTATGGCTTATTCAAAGACAATACAATTCAATGTGTATGCCTTATTGGCATAAGCGGAAGTTGACTTGTTTATACACTATGGTACATTTACCCACCGTCATTGAGCTGCAAGTTAGCTTTTCTCCAATCTCATTAAAATCAGACCCTCAGACCTTTGCTCCATTCCTTTACGCTGTTAGAGATCTGACTACACTCTGTAAGAGGTCATGTTCAAATAAACTCTAGTGCACAATGACGTCATGTAGCCTCAGCAGTGTTTCATCGCACTTTCAGATTTGTGAAAGAAGCGATTTGATTGAATGACGTGAAGTTCACATCGACATGACCCCACACAGGGTGTCGTCAGATCCTATATCAGTGTTAAGCAGTGGAACGTAATAAGGGTCTGATTTTAATGAGATTGGCTTCCTCCAGTCGGACAGACTCGCAGTGGCAAACCTGGTTAAACATTGAAACATTGGGTATTTTACGCGACAATAACAAAGAAAATTCTTGATACATATATAAAGTTTAATGTTGAAATCACAAGTAATGTATGAAACAGGAAAATACTACATTTTGACTACAATGGGAGTTAAGCATAGAACGCAATGTGATGTAAGTTGATCCAAGATAAAACACAGTATAAGTTGAATGTGTTATTTACTGTAAAATCACATATTTTCGTGGGTATTAAATTTCGTGGATTAAGATAATAAATGCATTTTCGTAGGTCATAAATTGGTGAATTTTTGGAAGTTAGGTTAATTGAGAGGATTATTTCTTGTGGCCGAGTTCAACAACAAAATAGACGAAGATTTTACTCCCTCGAAAATTATTGTTTTTCAGTACTTGGGATTTTATTAAATTTTGTGTGTTATGGTTATAGAACTGTACGTATGTTTAAAGCCACATTAGGCCTTAAACTGCTATTTTCAAAAAGAAATAACTTGGAAACATATCTGCAGAATGATGCATTTTGAGCACTTTAGCTGAGTCCCAAAGGTGGAAAACACCATAAGATGGAAGAAAACAAAATAATGCCTTCAGTTAGTTTGTAAACAAAATAACAAAATGTCAACAATAAATGCAAAATTTAAAGTCTAAGAGAAGCAACTCTTGCAAAATTAGTATTTTGTCATCCATACATTTTACTAAATGTGCTTTTTGGCATTCTATTTCGACATATATAGCTGACATTCGGTCACATTATAGGGCATTTTAATTGTGAAAAACATCCTAATTCTCTGTATTTAGGCTATTTACTGGATGATCAGGAAAAAAGTTTTGGGAGAGATAATGTGACTTTAAACTTCGTAAAACAACAAACCTGATACTGTAGAATAACTCATTTTCGTGGGCATTAAATTTCGTTGATTTTTTTTAAAATGCGATTTTTTTCGTGGTGACCCTGGATCGTAAATTTGTAGATTGCACAATACTGATGGAAAAAACCTTGTTCTATAATTGGGATGTCAATTAATCGTGGGAATTAAATTTCGTAGTAAGAGTTTAACTACGAAATCAACGAAAATTTATTGCCATGAAAAATATTGACTTTACAGTAGTATGACAAATAAGCACGGAAAATTGATGAGTTTAAGGTGAATAATTTAGCACAATATAACAGAGTGGGTTGTGAATGTGTGATAGATGTAATACAAAGTTTAATGTGTTAGTAAGAAATAATCAACAGAACAAGTAAAGTTTTATCCTGTATATATATTCGATGCTGATGAGGACCATCTATTGAAAATTGGTCTAGAACCAAATATGTCATCCACAATAAATAAAAGTCATTATTATTTTTATCATTTCATCAAAGTACTAACGGAAATTGTAAAGTTAAGCACATATTTAAATTCTTGATAATTCCTTAACCACTAAAATTATGGTATAAAAAGGGACATTCAATATTAATAACAGTTCAGTGAATGAATGCCTACAAACCATATTTGTCCATAATCTGTTGTTTTAACTTATTAAGAAATAATTTAAATTTGTGTATAACTTTTAAAATTAACTTTCAAGATTTAAGTCAGTTCTTTGATAAAACAGTACCCAGCTATGAACCAATGAACCTCACAGAGGTAGAAAAGACTGCTACAGATAACTGATATACTGATGATGTACCTCTAGAGCTGAATAATTTGAAGTACAAAAACAAACATTCAACAACTATGTTTTTGTTAAAGATTTAATTCCATGTAAGCGACTTAATTATACCCATGAAAGCATTCAAATATTCGGCATAAAGTATACAGTTTCTAGTGTCTTAAAAACTTATAATAAATAAACCACATTTGATTCATGCTTTTATACTGCAATTTGTTGCATTGGGCATTTATAAATGTACAATTATACAACATTGTTTGTTTAATCAGTAGTCTTACAAATGTAAGGGTTGGGACTCTAATATTTCATGAGAAGTTAACTTTGGTAACTTGCCAAACTGGACAGAGCTGTTGTAAAAATACTAGATAATCTTGTATGATACTTAATGGTCTAAACGGCTGTCATTGAAAATCAAAATATTGATGCTTCGATTCAACGACTGGTTGGTAATATGCATTAAAAATATCCTCTTGAAATGTCAATACAAAGCAAAAAGAAATTAAATTTAATGGAAAAAAGAGAGAACAAACTTCTACCTCAAAAGTTGTCGTAATAATCGAATAAGATAAATGATCGTAAATAGTGAAATAAAATGTTTCACAACACATGACAACATGGACGGAAAGATGTATGGAGATATACACATACTGAATAAAAAATAAATATACACATTTTATGACAAAACGAAAGAGAAAAAAACATGTTTAAAATTATATACAGTATTATAACCTCAATATTAAGACCACCTTTACTACTCTCAGTTGAATGCAAACACTGACAAACAAGATCATCCATTGAAACCGGGCTACTTCACGAGATGGTCATAATTAATTTTGATTTCAGTTCAATTGCAAAACAGTGAAAGCGGACCTGAAAAGAGTTGTCTAGTCGTTAAGGTGGTCTTCGTCACCGAGATGTTTAACTGTTTATATCAAACAAAACAAGAGATGTTTGTAAAACACGTATGCCCCCATGGCAGCCCAATAGTCAGAAACGGTGAAGGTCGCAGTGACTTTGACCTCAAAATCAATAGGGGTCATCTACTGTTGCTGACCAACATCCATGTAAAGTTTGAAGGTCCTAGGTCAAAATGTTCTTGAGTTATTGAACGGAAACCATTAAAATAGTCAGAAATGGGAAAGGTCACAGTGACTTTGACCTACTGACCTCAAAATCAATAAGGGTCATCAACTGTTGCTGACCAACATTCATGTAAAGTTAGAAGATCCTAGGTCTAAGCGTACTTGAGTTATTGAACAGAAACTTTTTTATACGACAGACGGACCGACAGACAGACAGACATGTGCAAAGCAGTATACCCCATCATCAAAGATGGGGGGCATAATAATCAATTATCATCAATGTGATAAAAATCATACATGTGATATAAACAAACATTAGAAATAACTGAGGTACAAATTCAATGATAATAAGATAAGTTACAAACATGTATTTGATGGTTTTAATGATTTCATTCCAAATAGTTTCTACGACAACTCTCAGAAATACGAAACATCATTGCTCAATTTGGCACTTTCACGAAAAAATAATTTACTGTGCAAGTCAGTAAGGTTTCAAAACATATGAGCCAGTCTCCAGGAAAACCTGCTATAATGACATTATGTAATTACTATATGTAACAAGATTTTGATAAAGCTCTAAAATAAGGTAAAATACATATCTATTGATTCTATTTTAAGTAATTGACCCATATAGTACTATACCTTAGCTTTAAATTTTCTTACGAAGTATGTCAAAAACACATACTTCGTTGCTATGGTGACCAATTTCAGAAAAGTACTCTGATTGAGAAAAACCAGGATGTAGTTGTTTAAAACAGAAGTAGCCTTTTTCTGAATGCAAATATTTTCGATTTGATATATATTTTGAAAAGTGAAACATAATTATTGAATTTGGTACTATTTTGAACAGTTTATGTCAAGAATTGATCATATGGTGTAAAAATGAAAAACTTATTTCAGTTACGTCGAAAAACGTTTGAATGACGTTTGCGACTTCACACAAAAAGCTCCGAATAGGGACTCTACAAAAACAGCTGTAACTTTCTTAAAACTCAAGATATTAACATCATTTTTTTGCAATTTGCTTATTAAATATTATCCTGTAACACTATGGAAAAAACTTAAAGTCAAATTTTTTGTCAACATAGCAGGTTTTCCTGGAGACTGGCTCATATCATTTTCAAACAACTTATTATATAGAGGATCTTGCATGAGTGCTCATTACATACGAGTTTTATTAAACGAGTGGACAAAATGGTATGACACGAGGCTTTGCCGAGTGTCATATTGTTTTTGTCGACGAGTTTAATAAAACTTGTATGTAATGAGCACTCGTGCAAGATTCTATATATCACATAACCATAGAAAACGCTCATTATGGTTCAAAAGGATGATGTACGCTGCATAAGTTTCAGCAAAAATTCAGCGGTACAATTAGCGCGACGTCATGGCGACGTTGATATTATCCTGACGTCATTGACGGATCAATGCATGGATTGGCTAACATCACGTCAAGCTCATTTAAATATTTATTGCACAGTCTGGGAGTGCCGAACGATATTTACGTCACGGCTTTACGGCACTCCTGGACCGCAAGTTATGTGATAAATAAAAATTCCGTCAGTGAATTTAGGATTTGGAACTACTTGTCCAAAACAGCAAAATTAAACGGACTTCCTTTTAGTCTGTATGTATTCATGTGACAAAGTTTAAAATTCTGAAAAAACCTGAAATCCTCAAAAATCGACTAATTTACAAGGAAAATAAAGAAAAACAGGCTTTTCTATAATCTCAAAAGCTGAAGTTCAGGCATGTGTCTGGAAACCTTCACCCATGTGTAATTCCTGCAGAAGTTATTTGTCCGGAGCAATAATTACTCGTTCCCCACACCCGACAAGTGCCTATTAAACAGATTGCTGAATTGGGGGAGGGGGGGTTGCAGCAAGAATGCCTAATTTACCCAAAGGAAGCAGGTCAAAGATGTAAAACTCCTTAAAACTTTCAAAATATAGACTTAAAAGTATTCCAAATGTCTTTCAATAGGACTGAAGTCCAAAAATAACATCATTTCGCAGTCCTAAAGCTTGTAAAAGAAGAATTATATTTCATTTATTTTTCAATTAATTTTTAATGATCATTAGAGTATATATACAAACATATTAATTTAGTATTTAATTTAATGAGCGAAAACACCAACATAGTGATGAATCTAATATCATGTCAAAGGTGAAGAAGAAATGATACAAAGATGATATTATGATAAGACTATTTCAACACAAAAATGTATGTCTGAGTCTCCCACAAACTAATTTTTGACCATCAAAGAGCCATAACTCTGTCAAAAATCGTCCAACCAAATATTTCTGACACTACTCACAACTAAGCTTGGTATTATTCATGTAAAGTTTCATTGAAATCTGACAAATAATAAAGGAGAGAATGTACAGACATACTTTGTGACATTGTATTACTGTCAAGTCAAGGGAGATAATAATAGTAAAGGGGTTAGGCTTTTAAGTGAATGTATTGTAATGTATACACGTATAATAGTGATATGTTATCAACATAGTAGGACGGATTTAGCAGAAATAAATACTATCCTATACAGAAATAAGCATAGTAAAAATACTAACTTACACAAGACTTGCAATAGGTGGTCGGTCATTAAAAACTGTCTAGGTACTGATAGGTAGAATCAGACTTGCAAAAGGTGGTCATTAAAACCTGTCTAGGTACTGATAGGCAGAATCAGGTGATCACATAAATAGCTGATTATATACAGAACAGTTCCAACAATAATAAGCATCCTTCTACCCCCTACTGGTTGTAAAGTGTTGTGACTTTGAACCCGATACAGTTCATTTAACTCTATCTTTGGGGATACAGATATTTTTTCTTAGAATCTGAGGGGTGGGAGTAGACTTGGATACAGTCCAAATGTTTCCCATTCAACCAAAATCCAACCAAAAGTCTGCCACTCCCCTTCCCCTCCCCTATGGATACCGCTTGAAGTTCATGGGTTGGAATAAAGTAACCTGCTCAACTTTCAAAGTTGAAACATCTGGCTAGCAGATAGCATTGAATGTACATATTGGTTCTGTACAAGAAGTGCTAGCTAGACACGGCTCATCTACTTAAGTCTAGGTCCCACTGAGCATTTTTTACCTTGGGGATGTACTCCCGATTGAAATTAATGAGCTATCAGGACATCGAGAACAGGTTCCTTGTGGTATAAAGGAAGCTTCAGGGAAGTCATGAGACAGTTTGTGATATTGAAAGGAATTGCGATGAATCGGGTGGTATCTGAGGAAATCAGGTGAACATCGCCGACATGGAATTCCTCAGTGGGACCTAGGCTTTAACCAACATCAATGTTACACTATGATATGATAGGACTGATCTAGAATATACACCATACTGTCAGACATGACTTATATACATCACACACTCACTCCGGGTGATGTATGGTTTAATACGGAATGTAACATACAATTCGCTGGCTTAAAATTAGAAGGTCATAAGTACTACTTACAACCTTATAAGACTCATGCATATTTGAAATCTGCATATCAAGGGGCTTCTTATGAGTCTATTTTCATGAAAATCAGAACAGGTCATGTTGACCAAACTGAAGTTTAAAAAGCTTGTTTTTCCATAAATGAAGAGTAGCTTTCAGACAGTTTTTTTCTTGTTTTCTCAAAATATTTATTTTGTACTTACGACCTTCTAACTCTAAGCCAGCGAACTATCATACAACATGTTCATTAATATAACAATACACAACACACATATTATACACATATATGTGACACATGCTGTAACAAACTTATAGATAAATTACATTGTATCTCTGGTGTATCGTGAAAACATTAAGTATACAGTAAAAGTGGTTATTCCCGTAGGTGGAAAAGTTCGCGAATTTTTAATTAAGCGAGCGAAAATGGAATTTTTGAAAATTTCTTTGTAGGCCGAAGTAATTCACCACTATTTTCAAGTCACGAAGTTAACCACTTATACGGTTTACCAATTAGCAAGCATCACTCATAGCCTGATGTTTGCAGTGAGAGACATCTGGTAAAGTAACAAACTAGAGCTATCACTGTATGTAATACCCCCTCCAAATTGCTGTGTCACGTAAATATATGTCAAATCACATACTACACAACAGCATGGGTAAATGTCAGAAATTAGGAAATTCCTGAAATCCTGATAAATTGTCAATTTATCTCTATATAGGATAAATAAATACGGACACTAAAAATCCTGACATTCTTGAACAATTCTGACAACTTTTACCCACGCAAAAATCAATTCTTGAAATATTTTCCAACCTCACAATATTAACAGTACCTTACAAGTATCATTTTATGACTAATTGAGTCACCTATAAAAACAGGTCACTAAGAATTGCAAGCAATACAGAAGTCCCCTACCAGTTTAAAGCCATTTTCAATGCTTCTGTTGGCGTTGCCATGGCAACTACAATTTTCGTCAGAGTAAAAAAATATTTAGATGTGCATAATTCCCTTATTGTCCCCTATCAAATTTCATAATTCTAGCTAAGAAACTGTTTGAGTTATGTCAGGATCCAGATTTTTGACGGACCGGACTGATGGACAGACAGACGGAGGGCAAACCTATAGTCCCCTCAAGTTGTAAACCGGTAGGGGACTAAAAACACTATAGATTAGATTAGTGATCTTATTTACCTAAAGATGGTATAATTTCAATCAAATGCACCAACTATTATTGGTCCACAATTTACATAGAATGATAGACAAGTAAATCGCTGGCTTAGAATGAGAAGGTCGTAAGTGCGACTTACCACCTTATAAGACTCATGCATATTAGAAATCTCCATCACAAGGCGATTCTTATGAGCCTATTTTCATGAAAATCGAAACTGAAGTTGAAAAAGCTTGTTTTTCCATTTAATAATTTATATAAGTATAGAGTAGCCTTGAGACAGTTTTTTCTTATTTTCTCAAAATATCAATTTTGTACTTCATTATAACTTTCTCATTCTAAGCAAGCGAAATAGTGAGGTATTGGTCAAGAGACCAACTGTTTTAATCGAAACACAAATGACTGACAATTGTAACGATTGACTGTGTATTCTATCAAAAAAAATGTTTTTTTGTGTGCGAAGTTATCCTTTCTTCCCCTTCTTACTGCTAATCTGTTTCAAAGCCCACACGATGCCATCCTGCAATAAACAAATAAAGTACCACTCAATATTAAGACCAAGTCATAATTAAGTAGGGGTGGGCCGATGCATCGAAATATCGATGCATTGTGATTCCGAGTGTCCCTATAGTATAGATCGATAGTAAAAATCTCGATCCAATAACTATCGCCGATAGTTTGCTCAACTATCGATGGTTACGATAGTTTCCTTTTTATAAATAAAGGTTATTATTAATTTTAAAAAACTTCCGTTTTCGCATCAAAACAGCCACAATGGACCAATATCGCATTAATTTTAATAATCTATTTCTGTCAAATTCATTTTAAATCATTTCCAAAAATAGTAGATTTGTATGTTGTACAAAAAATTGATATCATACACAGTGTAAAATTGCATTTACAAGTCAATCTCTGGTTTTCAAATCTTGGCAATAACTATTGCAATAGTATTGCAATAGTTACCAGCAATACAATAGTATCGCAATAGTACTTTCAGCAATAGCAATAGTATTGCAATGGTTTCCAGCAATACAATAGTATCGCAATAGTCCTTTCAGCAATAGCAATAGTATTGCAATAGTACTTTCAGCAATACAATAGTATCGCAATAGTACTTTCAGCAATAGCAATAGTATTGCAATAGTTTCCAGCAATACAATAGTATCGCAATAGTACTTTCAGCAATAGCAATAGTATTGCAATAGTTTCCAGCAATACAATAGTATCGCAATAGTACTTTCAGCAATAGCAATAGTATTGCAATAGTTTCCAGCAATACAATAGTATCGCATTAGTACTTTCAGCAATAGTATTGCAATAGTTTCCAGCAATACAATAGTATAGCAATAGTACTTTCAGCAATAGCAATAGTCAAAACTGGACGCAACAGTCACCCCTATTATTAAGACCACAATTTTCAGGGCCATGTTGAATGTTTTACCTCAATATTAAGACTTAATAATCTCAACAAGAAGCAGTCACAGACAGCCATATCCCTCACCATCGGACATTAAAACAGTAATTCTGTGAAAGCAGAGCTACAGATAAGGTTTTAGTCAATTGGGTATTTCACCCCCGAGTTTCAATTTTGATTGGGTTTGGACAAATTTTTATTGGGTAAAAAAGCTTTTATGTACTATTATTCACTAAAACATCCTTTTCTATTTGGGTATTTCAAAATTAATTGTCTTTGCTTTTTTTTACTCCCTCCTCTCAAAATCAATTGGGTTTTTAAGAAAATTAATTGGGTAATTACCCCAATACGCAGCTTATCTGTAGCTCTGGTGAAAGTTTCATCAAAATCCCTTAATAAATGTAGGAGGAAGTGCATTCAGAAGAGTCGGACGGACGGAATGACGCCTACTATTTTCATATCCCCTTTGTCGCCGGCGAGATGATAATGAGTCCCAATGTTGGTCTTATTATAGGGGTTTTAATATATCAATTGTTAAGGGGTAAATGGCCTATATATGAACGGCAATATGAATGGATGGCACAGGAGACAGTTTTCACATAAATTTTACATATACTGTAAACCAATTTATTTTCGCGAATACTAACGTTCGCGTTTTGATGATCTTGGGCATACTCGCGACTACAAATAATGAAATATTCGCGTTTTTAAGTTTCCTGCAGTGTTCATATTAATGTTTTAAGCACTTTCGCGGCAACTTAATTTCGCGAAAATTCTACCATTTGTGAACTCCGCGAAACTAAATCGCGCGAAATAATTTCTAGGTTTACAGTTTGCCTTTTAGGACCAAGATGATTACTCAGTTAATTGTGCCTTACATATATTAGGTGTTCTACTGGGCCCAATCTCCCAAAGCATCTCAAGTAGAAATCTCATCTCAAGTTGAGATTTTGCTGAAGTTCGAGCTCTTCAAATTTAACTGTAATAAACTCGGAATAATGTTTCTGTTTTGTGACGCCAACTTTGAGTCAAGTCTTCCATGTAAACTATCTAAAAGACATATGACAATATTTAAGATGAGATTTAGCTCAGATTGAGATGTTTCAGGAGATCGGGGCATGATAAGAAATCTCAGAAATAAACAAAGTATATTACCTGAATACCTTCACCTGCCTTAGCACTGCATGGTTGTATCTGCCAGTTACGATTTCTTATTGCATTCAGATTTAATGAGTCCGATATTTTGCTTGGCCTGGCGCTGTTTGTTAAATCTTGCTTATTGGCGTAAATTAATAGAGGTACATCATTCAACTTGACTTCTTCCAACAAATTTTCCAGTTCCTGTGAAACATTAAAATATTTTCATGGGTACATGTAACAAAAGTGACTTAATGAGCCATCATCTAACTAATATTCTAACACGATCTGCGGATTAATCCATTAAATATAGAGCGGACCTAACAATGTTTTATTACCCCCATAAAACATACCTATCAAATTGGCTGTTTCTATTTACGCCCAGTATCACGTGACATATTTATGAATGAATGAACGTAAACTTTATAGTAAAATTTTCTACGAGTCACGATGACAAGGCGAGTTGCACGAGAATCCAGTGTTACAGCTATGACGCATCTATTTTTAGAAACTCCAATATACTCTAGAAACCAAGTTTTATTAAAGCTTCTGATAATCAATTCATTTATATTTTTCATTTTATGAAATAGATACCATATACTCGTGTTATTAAAATTGTTTCAATGTTTAAAATGTGGTATTTCCTTCAGAAAATTACGAAGGTCGTTTTCATTAACGAGGGAGGTAAATGTACCAGCTAATAAGCCACTCAATTTCAGCGTGGAATTATGTTCAATGTCAAATATGGGTGAAAATGGAATGCGCGCAGTTAAATAGTGCGGGATATTATCGTATTTAGAATCGAAAAAAAAACTCTGAACTTGTATATTGTCGGTGAATAAAACACCCACTCGTGATTTAATTTTTCCGCATCCGAACTCCTGCCCGTGTTTTATTCACCAACAATAAACGCGAACAGATTTTTATTTCTTAAACAACACATAATGTCTGTTTAAAACATTGTTCTATTGTTAAAATTTGGCTTACAAAAAACTTTAAATGACCATTTTAAACTCAAGTCAATGTATGGTAGTTTTTCATCAAATAACTTTTCTGTTCTGTTTAATCTTTCTAGTGCAGCAAATCTGGAATTCCGGATTATTCCAGAAACGTAGGACCCCTGAGACCCAGATTGACACCCCTGAGACCCAGATTGACACATTTTTATGCTTTATTTATAAACAATTTTTTTGGCAATTTTCATAATGAACAAAGCTTAGTAATCTTGGCTGTCGTTACTTCATTAAACAGCAACTATGATCGTACATGTACGAGGGTTGTCCGGAAAGTTTTGAGACTGTGTCTACACCTCAAAAAGTATCGGAAACAAACCATTAAATAGTATACTGCTGCATTTATTAACTGTTCATGAGTCTTCTGTGTAAAAATAAAATCATTTTAGTGGAGACTTTGCAAGTGAATCATTGCCATGACAACCCATATAGCGCTTAACGGAGCACGTCAAAATTGACGTGTTCCAAAATTTATAAATAACTCATCATTTAAATTATTGGCATCATATTGTATTGTTAAACCACAAGCCATCAAAAGAACATAACCTGCATCTCTGCTCAAAATTTTACTGTTGTATTGTGGTAAACAAGTTTGTTATGGTCATCAGAAGATGTCAAGGTGCCTGAAAAAACCTGACGTTGACGTCATGTACGGAGCAGCGGGCCATGATAAAAATATTTGTGCGCTCCATTATGACTCCTACAGACACATAAACCACTCTTTCTGGCATGGTATAAATAAAACTTGACAAGTTTAAATGCAGTGTTAGTTCACCAGCTTTAAACTTTAAGCGACGAGCATGAAGTTTTGTACGACTGAAAGCCGAACTGAACAATGTAAATAATGAGGGAATGCAAACTGCTATCTGAGCTGGACATGTATCAAGATTGGTGGATGAAAATAAGGGTTTGAGGCCCGAGTATGCCATAACAGACAGCTGTGCATACTATCATAATTATGTAATATGGTCATAATTTATTAAAGGTTAAGAGCCAGTATGTTTCCCAGGCTACTCTCTACGGAGGAAAATGCTACACGTGAGACAACCTCTAAAATGCGTTCATGACGTCGCGCGTCTACGAAGTGCTCTGTACGTTGCTACATGTACTTATTATATTGTTTGTAGTATGTGTTGTCTTCGTTGCATCTTAATGAAACTTACAGGCATAGTCCATAATAGATTGATCTATCAGCTTGTAAAATTTCCAATATATTCACCTAGTGGTTTGGTTTATATGAATGCAGTCTCAAAACTTTCCAGACATCCCTGGTATATATAAATGTAACATGGCAATGAGGGCTGCATGAGTATTGTCAACCTGAGAAACTGAATATAATCTGAGGTATAGATTTCAATGGCTGCCTTCAGATGAAACGAATGTTAGGCCAGAGTTTTTTAATTTTTTGTTACTCGGACATTTTTCAGAAAAAAGTCCACAGGAGGAGGGAAAAAAATAAAAAGTCCATAAATATAGCTTCTACAAGCTGTTGGTGGTATAATAGTCAATGATGGACCGATTTAAAGCAATCATCACTCAACAACAGTGTTAGATTTCAAGAAAACAGCCAATTTATCTTAAGACTAGTACACTGCAGTGGAACACTAATATAATACAACTTATTATTAACAAAATAATGAAATAATAATACAAGGCTGGTCCATTGATCATCAAAACATTATATGCAATTTTGTTTATTTCCAGTTTTTCAATTTTTTTTTTTGAAAATGCCAAAAAATTGGGCAGGAGGTTCCAAGTAACGAAAAATAAAAGAACTCTGGCCTTAGTGTCACGCTGTGCTCGCCCAAAGACAATTTTCTGATATGATAAATTTTTCTAATATGATGTCACATAGTGTATTAATTAGGCAGGGGTGTGGAATTCCTTTGTCCGACTTGGGCTTTTTTTCCTGCGGGCAAGTAGATTTTTACATCCAGTTTGCCGATGGGCAAGTGCAAAATGATCACAAGAAAATAATATTTAGTGCCTTATTTTACCTTTAACAAAGATGAATCCCTAAATTACTGACCAAAATGTTGTGTTAAATAACAAACACTGAATTAAACCTAGTATCCAAATCTTTGACAAGATAAATAAATGAATGAAACAGACATTAAATTTGTTGGTTATTATTGTGTTTTTCTGGGCAAGTAAATTTAGTTTTCGGGCAAGTGGATTCTTCAGTCCAACTTGCCCATGGGCAAGTGAAATATTTGAGAATTTCCACACCCCTGTTAAGAAAGTACAGAGGTGTCAACAGAGCCAAATTAAAAAACCTGAAAATCATAGGCGGCTGACCATTTTTGCCAAACAAGAGGCCTTCAACCACATTGTTTCCACATTAAACTTGCATGGTTTGTATTGAATAAAATCCTTCAAAGCAGATTAAATTGACCATACCTTTGCCATTTCTCGAGATATTATTATCAAATAACTTTTATTTTGGTCATAAGTCATAGTTCTTTCAGGATAGATAAATCCGGAATTCCGGATTAATCAGGAATATTGACACCCCTGAAAGTAAAATAAAGCAGTATCAAGACATACCTCGCCGGTTTCTTCAAATCTCGTCTGGTCAGCGCTATCTATCACATATATCTGTAAAACAAACATTACTACTATTCTTAAGCTGAACCAATTTGAGTTCAATGTTTCAAATAATAAGCAACAAATGTTCAAGCAGGGCTCGACACTAACGCTGGTCTGCTGGTCTGAGACCAGTGGTTTTCATGGAGGACCACTGACTCTTGGAATTAAAGCAGGTGGTCCGATTGACCACAGAACATTCCAAAGCCGAACTTAAAATATTCTTGGTTTCCCCATCCCGACCCTAGCAGATTTAGAATGGGTAGGTAGGTAGGGTTAAATTTTTTTTTGGAACCGTTTCAGTATGATAGTTATAGGTTAAGACATACAAATAATAAAATTTAGAATTAACTTTAAGGTGAACACCAACAGTCTTAAATTTAATGGTAATTCTTTATTAGGGTCTGGAAAACGGACCCTTTCCTAATTACAAATAGGCTATAATTTTCCAAAATTTGAATGGAGAAATTCCCAATTAACAATTTAAAAAAATAATTTTCAAAATCGGACATGAAATGATAAAGTTATGAACATTTTTGACAAGAGGTCAAGCATAAATAAAAGTTCAAAGAAACCAGTAAACATTTACATGTCATTCACATGTAATCTCTTTTTCCGTTTTATTTGTCCTTTCTGCTTCATGGAAATTCCCAATTTCAAGTTGTCACGACGTGAAAATTCCCAATATGAACGAATCGGACCCTTTCCAAAAGAGGCCAAAAAAATCACTGTGGTAAACTTTGACTTAACCTATTATATTTTGGTTGGAATCAGGTTGATTGGTAGCTACTAGGCCTGCGTACAGGTTTCTGATATAAATTGAATACCGGTATTTTGTGTTTGATCGATACATCGTATCGAACGTGCCCATATCGGTCAAAAAATCGATCAACAAAAATATACATGTAAATCAATAAAATACCCATTTTCAATCAAGTTTTCCGTCGTCTATTTGTTTATTCTGAAAATGGTCAGGTCGTTGAAGTAGTTTATGTCCGAGTGAATCTAATTTTCAAACAAGAATCTGCTATGTAAACCACTTGCGCAATTTAAAAAATATACAAATAGGTTGTTTATCACATCTCAGGCCTGGCTTAATTGTGTTAAACCCCAACATCTTGTAAATGTATTGGGAGAGATAATGTGGCTTTAAGGATTCCTTTAGAAAAGCTCACCATGGGCACACAAATGATTTACTCTAGGAGAAGAAGAAAGTAAGCTTAAAGTGACTTGGTTATAAATACAAAACTTACCAATAAATCTGTGTTCTCAAAATAGTTTCTCCAGTATGGTCTAATTTTTCTTTGACCTCCTATATCCCATACATTTAACTTGAAACCACTGCTAACCACTGACTTAATATTAAATCCCTGAAATACAAAGCATATGGGTGAAAGTTTGAAATTTTGAAAAACCTGAAATTCTCAAAAATTGACAATTTATATAGGGAATATAAAGAAAAACAGACTTTTTGAAAATTTTCACCCATGAAAGTATCAGTTTGTATTATTTGCTTTCAATGGATTACGGAGATTTTTCAGTGAAAATAACAGTGAAATTACCACTTTGTTATTTTCACTGTTTAGAAGCTGGTTCCCGTATCGTTCAGAAAAAGAAACGTAACGTCAACGGCGCCGGGCTTTAAAATGTACGTTACGTCATTATGACGTCACAATTGTCACGGCTTGACGTTCCAATTTCGACGTGATTTTTCCAATTACGGTACCATTTTAAGAGAAATTGAAGCATATAATAAACAGAAAATTTGTTGATTTTCGGTGAAAGATCAATTTTATTTCATCGAGTGATCACATAAAATTATATTTTCACTCGTGGCTTCGCCACTCGTGAAAATATTGATTTTCTGTGATCACTCGATGAAATAAAATACGATCATACACCAAAATTTTCAAATATCCTCTATATCATCATGATTAAAGGTTCTACTGAAACACAATGCCCAATCTTGAAAATATTATGCAGGTCTGTTTCGAGTGCCATTAGCACACATCCGGTGACATCTCTACACTAAAACTCTGTTTCAAACATTGTTCTATAGTATAAATTCAGCATTATTATGAAATTTAAAATGACCATAACTTAGTTAACTAATTGTTATTTTTTCATCAAAATTAATAACTTTTATTTTATGTAAAAAAAGTTCCATTTTTTAGCATGTGTACATGTACTAGAATATTGTATAATAAAATACAAGAGATGTTATCACAGTTTTTACTGTGTCAATGACCTTAAAAGCTAATTTGCAATACAGCTTGCATAAACATAATAATATATACTTAGTTACCAACCAATTTTCCTGGACTGTATCCTAACCAGTACTAATTTGTAAATTTGTATACCATGGCATTCCACATTAGGAACCAGCAATTTTCCACATGGAGGAAAATCAATATTGAAATACTGATTTCAATTTTCATTGAGTGATATGATTTGCTGCAACTTGGTATCAAACCAGGAATGCCAGGCTAGGCCGAACTAAAAATATTCTTGGTTTCCCCATCCCGACCCTAGCAGATTTAGAATGGGTAGGTAGGTAGGGTAAATATTTTTTTTAAACTGTTTCAGTATAATAGTCATTGGTTAAGACATACAAATAATGAAATTTAGATTTAACCCTAAGGTGAAAACCAACAATAATGAAATTTAAATTAACTCCAAGGTGAAAACCAACAGTTTTAAATTTAATGGTAATTTTTTAGATTTAAGAAGCCAGTAAACAAAAAAAATATTTTTCACTTCTAATTTTTAATAAAAAAAATATTATTTCAATTTTGGCAATAAAATATTTTGGGTAGGGCCCTTTTCAATCGGGTAGGTAGGGGATGGGGAAACAAACAATATTTTATTTTAGGCCCTACCAATCAAACATGTGCATGTATATATATATTTAACCATAACTCGCTCAAAATGTGTTTGATTTTGTTGAAATTTTCAACATATGCAGCTTCAATATGTAGAATTACAATTCAATTGATTTTATTAAAGTCTGATAACAATTGTCACAAACAGAATAAACAAATGATGACATCAACAAAAGTTCATGTTACACGTTTTTGTCATGTGTTCATCGGATGTTTGTCAGGTTGTTAATGCAGCTATGCATCCTCTTTGCTAATCAAGTTTGAGTTCAAGTCTATTTACTTATCACAGATACAGAAATAAAGATATCAATGATAAGAATAAAGCATAATTTAAGTTTATAACTACTCACTTTTTGTAAGAAAATTCAATTTTGAAAGAGTTACCTCCCTTTGACCATTAAATTGTATTTTTAAAAGTTGAAAATCACCATTTTGTTGAGTGAAAAATTGCATTATTTTGTGTTTTTTGAATGTTCCAATATGACTAAAATTTTAATTGACCAAAACTAAAAATAATTTGCACCTACGCGTAAATGTCTCGTGCATTTTACGTGTTTTGATGTTTCATGGTTCAATAATCCGCTTTATTTAATTTTGATGCAAAAACGACATTAAACTAATATTGTGTTATTCAATAGCATGTACACAAAATTTCATGCAGAAATATTCATAAATAAAAAAGTTATACGGTAAAAACACGTGCACACTTATAAGATTTGTTAAGTGTAGTGTGGCATTAAAAACAAGAGAACAGGTTGAGAATCGTTGGTATGATAAATCCAGTAATTTATTCCAATTAGGCCCTTAGATAAGTAAACTCATGAAAGGACGTACAAACAAGAGATGCCCAATAGTCCAATAACTTCTGTTACATTAATGTTAAAATTAATGTGCGTACGTGTACAAGTAAGAATAACGATTACCTGACGTACGATAAATATCACAATAATGATCAAACTATGACGGCAATCAAATAAAATTGTTAATTGAATCGTTATTTTACGCGTCTAATTAAAAAAGTATGTGTCCAAATACGCTTAATTACGCATTGCTGAGAACCCTGGGACCGACACATGCAAAGCAATACACCCTCTGGCCCTTGTCAAAGATGGGCGGCATAATTAAAATATTCATCAAGGACGGGCCCCATAATCAAAATATTCATCAAAGATGGGCTGCATAATTAAAATATATCAGCGATGGGCCGCATAATTAAAATATTCATCAAAGATTGGCCGCATAATTAAAATATTCATCAAAGATGCAGGGCTCGACACTAACACTGGTCCAAGACCAGTGAACATTCTGGAGGACCAGTAACTGTCTTATTTACAAATTGGGCGCTTTTGCCCTGTCGGACCAGTGGCCAAAATAGTTAGTGTCTAGGCCTGAGATGGGCCGCATAATTAAAATATTCATCAAAGATGGGCCACATAATTAAAATATTCATCAAAGATGGGCCACATAATTAAAATATTCATCATAGATGGGCCGCATAATTAAAATATTCATCAAAGATTGGCCGCATAAGTAAACTTTTATATTACCTGTGTCGGTGTTATATGACTGATGTCTTCGGATGCTAATGATTTGAGTAGTGTAGTTTTACCAGCATTGTCCAAACCAAGCAGCAATATACGCATTTCTTTTTCATTGGAGCCAGATTTTAACTTCCGTAATAATGCTAAAAGACCCTGCAAATATAAAGTACATATTCAGTGATTTTTGCCTCTTTGGGAAAGGGTCCGGTTCCATTCAGATTGGGAATTTTCCAAACATTTTTGACAAGAGGTCAAGCATAAAGTTCAAAGAAACCAGTAAACATACATATGTCATTCACATGTAATCTCTTTTACTGTTTTATTTGGCCTTTCTGCTTCATGGAAATTCCCAATTTCAAGTTGTCACAACGCGAAAATTCCCACTCTGAACAGACCCTGACCCTTTCCCAAAAAGACAAAAAAATCACTGTTTCTGTAAACGCATGTCTTTATGGAGCACGCTAATAACCATAAGTGCCTACTGGGATCCTGATCGCGAAAAGGCGGACCAGTCTTGAAAATGGGAAAGCTAACTGCTGTTACACCTGTCACAGGCCGAATTTTTCACTTGTCCGTTTCGGACGCTATGCTTTTCAATTTTGACTGAATTTTACTTGTCCCAGACTTCGGGCAACCTGTTAAGTTTGAAGACTGTACAAGGAACCAGCTACAATGGCCCTTTCTGAAAAGACTCATTGGTTTTCTATGTGTCCGGTGTAAGGGCCTAAGGCACTACCTCTGGGTTAACCACCAGTTCATATCTGGTTGGGAAATTTGACAGAATGTTGGACCATTGGCAACTTTAAGTGTGGACAGTTATAATCACACATTGCAGTAGTTCTAAGATATTTGAAAAGAATGTATAACAAATGCATTTTTCGTAATTCCTCGACGAGATGAAATCCCTCCAAAATTATATTCATTAAATAACTGCGTATAAAACTGCCATAAGAATAGCTACTCCGGGGAAGTTTCACTATTCTTATGGAGCCGTAAGAATAGTGAAACAGCCCGTAAGAATAGCCACTTCCTTCCTTTCTGAAATGACCAAGTGCCCCGGCCAAGATTTGTACCAGGCCCAGGGACCTCTCTATCAGTAGTCTAGAGCGTTATCCACTCGACCAACGTGCCACCGACTGGAGAGTGAGTGTCAGCGAGTGAGGCTGATAGAGAGTCATCAAGAATTTGGAAAGCAGGAACTAAATTATTCCAGGTGCTTGTATTACCCCACCCACTTTTTACAGTCTGTCAGAAACTACCTTGTTAAAATATGACGAAATAAAAAGGGAAAAATAAACATCAGAAGCGATAAACACGTATATCACTTAATGGAGAAACGATCGATCTAGTCGTGTATGACATGAATTCAGTCAATGAACAGTAAGAGGGCAATATTTACCATCTTTGTAAATTTTCTATCGGCTTCGTGTAACTACGCGTGACGTCACTTTGAACAAGACCAAACATGCGCTTCTAAATTGAAGAGTATCAGTAGTGCAAACACAGTGATCTCCCATGTACTACCTCGGGCACTAAACTTATCGTAATTGAAGGAATAAGAATATTTTATTTAACCAATCAAGGGTCATATTTCATGACATGTAAATCACAGTATAAAAATCTAATGAACAGTAAAACAAAATAAAATGACACAAAATAAGGATGCTAAAGAAAAGAAGGCTTAATTCGAATTATTTTAACAAGTTAACTAAGGCAAAAATACCTAAAAATAAAACGAAAATAAAAATAATAATAATAAATATATATAGAGGATATTACATGAGTGTCTTTTCATATTGAATTTATTAAACGAGTTGAATAAAATAATAAAATGCGAGGCTCTGCCGAGCATTTTATCGATTTTGTCAACAAGTTTAATAAATTCAATGTGGAAAGTCACAAATGTAATGTTCTTTTTATCACATGTTAGCCTTTTCTGGACGAAACATAAAATAGCGACTTATTTTTCACTATAATAAACGCGCAATTTTGACGACGTCGCCTATCCTTTGAATGACGTCGCGTGATAGCTTTATTACACTAGTGTATTATCAAAAATAAATAATGGCTTTATTACACTACCGCGATGTCAAACATGTGATAAATATATATATACATACACGAGCAGCATTTTATTTCCTAAGATCAATTCATATACTAGACAACTTTCCATAAATTGGTCTGACTACTTGGATAACAAGATCGTTCTTTTGTTATAAATTTCAATTAAGTACGTAACTTGAGAAAACAATTAAAATATCAGGATCTTCATTAGACATTAACCGGATAAATCTTTGCTTGTCGTTTGAAGGTCTCCGTACATGTATTTTATCCCGAAATTGTTACGATTTATCATTCAAATTTTCTGAAATTCATATACACTGAACACATTTAAAAACGCACGGTTTTGAGTTCCATGGTTTTGGCACTTTGCAGGTATCCAGTGTAAAAATATGTTTTGTGTAACACTCGGTTACGTTGGTATAGTTTAGGAAAACAAATTCCCATATAAAATGGTTTTGTATATTTGTAAAGGCTAATTTAATTTCGGCATTTTTATACCAAATTTGATAAAATCCAACGAGTATTAACTAAATTATCGCACGAATAAGACATTGGTCCAGAAAACAAAAGTAACATGTTTATCGGCACATTGGTTTTATCGTTGAAGATGACCAGTCTGTATTACAGATCGAATGTTTACGTAACTTCTATATACACATTCTAAATTAAAATGAATATAATAAATAGCATATCCAACTTTTATTGAAGATGTGTCTATATGACCCGGAAACATTGTTGCAGGTAACATCACGGGCGGTAATCACGTGACTTCGTCTTGTATGTTAAACGAACAATGGCGGACATTCAGCCTCGGTAAGTACCTATTTTTCTTGAAGTTTTATGTCTTACAGCCTCGATATCAAAACCTCACATAGCCTATCATATGCGCAATGCTTTCTTTCGAACGTTAGAACTTAGTTTTGCCTCATAATGTGAATAGATTTCGAGAACACTCATTGAATTTGATCCATAGTTTCGGCGCAAGGCCGGTATGTTGCACGCATCGTATAAATTGTTGTCGAATTATCGACACATCAGGCTCTCTGCTACGAAAAAGGTATAAAATTATATCAAATGTTTGATTATATCGTGAACGAAACATGTATGGATTTCTACTGGGTAATATTCGGCAGTATATTTCAATTTTACGAAAGTAGTATGTAAAACGAACGTTTTTGTATCGATATGTCTCACGTACACATCTCAGTAGGGTTCAGTAAGTTCAGAGTTAGCCCTTTTAAAACATCTTACCATCCCATATATATGTTTTATATGTCAAAATATTTACAGAACGATACAGTTGAGGTCCAATTATTGCGTTACGTGATATAAAATTGCAAGAAAACACTTCAAATGTGTGCCATTGTCTACCCAGTTATGAACTCAGTTTCTGTATTTAGTAATACATTTTTGAAATTTACTAACTCGAGTGTGTAGTAGTATCCAGTTTGCACCATAGTTTAACTAAGGTCTTAACAGTAGCTGTGGTAAAAAGGAAACACACTGCAGTTAATGTATAGTTTACCCAAGCTCATACAGGGTGTCCAAAAAGAAAGTATACAGTTTCAGTGTATATTTGTCAAATCTCTTCATTCTACTATCGTAAACAAAATTTGCATATGTGTAGACAAAAGATGTAATTTTTTTCTCGCACCAGTTTTAATATTATAACTTTGATAATTTAAAAAAAATTGTAAATTTACTGAAATTACATTATTTTGCCCATGACGTCTATTCAGTAATTTATGACGTTCTCAAGACGTCCAACCTTCTTACGTTTCCCTTATTGCACTTCTTTTAAAGTATTGATAACATTTGCACTTGTGTCTAAAATGATCTTCTTACCTTACCTTACTATTTTGATGTTTCTCGTGAGCATACACGTGTCTGTTGGCTTTGAGCTGTATAATAGCGATTTCACATAGCCCCACAAGAAAAAAGTCGTAATGATTTAGACCGGGGGTGTGAGTGGGCCATGTCACACCACAGAGGTATTTACTGGAAATTACTTTAGATCCAACTGCTTCAAGGAATTCATCCAACTCCTTATGTACAATAGGTGGCCTTGGCACATTTTGCATGAACTATGCATCATTCAAAACAGTAAATCACCTGCGGTGTTTAGGAACCAGCTGCTTTAACAATCAAAGCACTGAGAGTACTCTTGGGAGGCGATCTGGTTGCTGCTATTAAAGCTTTAACCGACTTTACACGTTTAATGTTCGTTTTCTTACTGCCGATCTTGTCCTGAATGTCAAAATAGGCATATGTGACTATATAGACATGTTGGGTATCTAAATAATTGTTAAAAGGTGCATATTAATTTATATGTAATACGTGTATTGAATGCGTATATCAAAAGTGGCTGTAAAATAATACTACGCGCCTATTCATCAGATTCTACACTACCGTCTTGTAATCACTTCCCTCACAGCGGGAGACAGTCTATAGAAAGCGGCTAGCTAGTACAGCGACACCATATGATTGCATAACAGTACTTTGCAGACCGTATACGATTCATTGATAAAACCATCACTTGACCGTAGTCTGAAGTTTCTAAAAATAGCTTTACAGCCGGGACATTTGATGAACACGTCATTTTCGTACTATGAAACAAGTTCGGTATCAGCCGGTGTAGTGATTTTTTTGGCCAAAATATCGATTTAACGAACAGTTTCACAATAATTTTTGATCTTAGAATAAACAAATGTTGCTGATTGGCTTAAATCAGTTAAACTATTTGGAGAAACACATGTAGCAGTATTGGGAATGTTGACAGTTTCTGGAACTACTTAAATGCGGATTCACCTAGCAGCCTAACGGCGGTTAATTCTGTATTAAGAAATGGGCAATGGTAGTAATGAGAGGCTTAATCGCCTCCAAAAAACAAGCGACGGGTTGAGTTTATTGCGTTCTATTGTGCTATCGGAATCGCTAGTATACACTCTAAAGCCAACAGGCACATCTATGCTGCTGAGGAACATCTAAAGAGAGGGTTAGAAGATCAGGTAAGACACATCTAATTGATAATTTCAAAAAATGAGTGCAAGAAGGGAAATGCCATAAGGTGACATGCATCGTGAAAACGTCGTTAATTACTACAAAATGACGTCACGGACAAAATAAGGTTATTTTAGAAAACTGACATTTTTCTAAAAATTATCAGGGTTATAATCTTAAAATTGGTCACAGAAAAACTTACATATTTTGTCTATACATGTACATGTGCACATTTTCGTTGCGATAGCTATTGTAGAGATTTAATAAATAGACATTGAAACTGTATATTTTCTTTTTAGACACCCTGTATGATACAAGAAATACAATATAACGTTCGTAAAAACATTGTACTTCAAAAATGAAAATTCTATTACATCATTTGATGACAACGTTGATTGACAATGGAGACATACACGGGTCAATGCTTGTTGTTTTGATAGTATGGAGTTCACGAGTTCATCATTTAAATATTTGCAATATGAATACATATAGTTAAGAGAAACGTTACATTGATGTCAATTTATAATTATATAAGCTAGCTCGTATCCATACATTTTACCAGAAATACACGAAACAGCAATCATGTACTACATCATACAGATTGTTTCTAGTTATTTCAGATAATGACGAAGGCAAAGTCACGCCTCACCTAACAGAGGCCGAAAACATATTTCGGAACATAAAATCATTGTCTGTTGTCCTGGAACGAAACCCACCAGTCAAAAGACCCTTGAAGAAGAAGCCATCGCCAGTAAAGAAAAAGAGGAAGGTAGGGTCATCTCGATGTCTGTTTCGGGATGTCCTTGAGAACAACACGAAGAGTAGCTTCCTAACACCATTGTCGGATTTGAACAATGCAATTGAAGAAGATCGTGATCTGAAGCAACAACGCGTGCCTGGAAACAGCGAGGATATTCCAGTGATAACGGAATCCCCGAATTTATAGCTACACGATTGACATTATCAGGAGAAAGTAGTGAACGTTTGTCTTGGGAAAATGGTGTCCGAACGAATGAATTGACAGACAGATGCGAGAGCAAAAAAAGACAAAAGTGTTGAACGAAATGAAAGTCAAGAACTGACTGACTTTCGGGGAAGAATGAATGCCGTCGAATTAGATGTTTCGTCAATGCAAGATCTACAAGAAAGGTTAAGACTGGAAAATAAATCACTATTATCAGAAACAATGAAACGTATATCTGCCGATATATCTTCTATCCGACAAATACGCAAAAAGAAGAAATACTGCAAATTTAAGCTGATCGAAAGAGGTGGGGATAGCAACTGGAGAAAAGGTCGATACGTGAGACATATCAATACAAAAACGTTCGTTTTACATACTACTTTCGTAAAATTGAAATATACTGCAGAATACTACCCCGTAGAAATTCATACATGTTTTGTTCACGATATAATCAAACATTTGATATAATTTTATACCTTTTTCGTAGCAGAGAGCCTTATTTGTCGATAATTCGATAACACTTTATACGATGCGTGCAACCTACCGGCCTTGCGCCGTAACTCTGGATCAAATTCAATGAGTGTTCTCGAAATCTATTCACATTATGAGGCAACACTAAGTTATAACGTTTGAAAGAAAGCATTGCGCATATGATAGGCTATGTGAGGTTTTGATATCGAGGCTGTAAGACATATAACTCAAAGAAAAATAGGTACTTACCGAGGCTGAATGTCCGCCATTGTTCGTTTAACATACAAGACGAAGTCACGTGATTACCGCCCGTGAACATACACACGTAGACCT
This sequence comes from Spisula solida, assembly GCA_947247005.1. Taxonomy (NCBI): domain Eukaryota; kingdom Metazoa; phylum Mollusca; class Bivalvia; order Venerida; family Mactridae; genus Spisula; species Spisula solida. The sequence continues at coordinate 37,618,952 of OX365959.1, read as the reverse complement.
ACATAATATTTTTATGGTCAAGGGGAGGTAAGCCTGTGAGGAGTGTTGGTCTGAATGCAACTTTTATTTTCTGGATCGACGTATTGATTGTACTATATATTTGTTAATACTCTCCTCATTTTTATCATCTTAGTACAGAAATGACGCCAATACATTTACCTTTAATCTGACTATTCCAATACTGGCATAAACTTGAAGTGTCTGCTATAAAACTACATACCCCAGTGTCGCGTTTTTAAATCCGTTAATAAGATGTGTTTCGTTATTTTTTCAGACGTCGTATACACGTCAACACTGTAAGGAGCAGACTCCGTGCAAACAATCTCAAAGCCAGACGTCCGTACACTGGAAGTGTACTGACACGCCGGCATCGACAAGAACGTCTACGCTGGGGTAACACACATCTACGGTTTACACGGCGACGATGGAACACCGTGTAATTCACAGATGAATCGAGGATTCAGCTGTTTCGGGCAGATGGTCGCCAACGTGTGTGGCGGAGAACTGGTGAAAGGTTTCATGAAAACTGTATCATTGAGAGGAATCGGTGGGGTTGTGGTTCTATCCATTTGTGGGCTGGCATAACACATAATCATAAGACTCCACTACTGATTTTTGACCGAAATGTGAACGCCAATGTGTACATAAATGATGTTTTGGGGCCGGTTGTCTTACCATTTCTCGCACAAAATTTCCCTAATTGCAACGGTATACTACAGCAAGATAATGCGCGCCCACATACTGCCATTGTGACAAGAAGGTTTCTTGATAACAACCATGTGGATTTGCTGGAATGGCCAGCACTCTCTCCTGACATGTCGCCAATTGAACATGTGTGGGATATGTTAAAGACACGTATTGTTAAGCGTTTAAACCCCCCGCAGACACTTCAGGAACTTCGTGTAGCTGCCAGGGAGGAATGGGAGAACATTCGACAGGCAGAGATCGCCAGAATAGTGAATTCTATGCGCAGCAGATGTCAGGCATTGGTCAATACCAATGGTGGTCACACGAGATATTGACAGCTGTAACTTTTCAATAAACAGTGTGTTTGTTAAAATTTAACACTATTCATGAAATATTGATCGAATGGAATGAAATTTGGTAAACATGTTTAGTAAAGATCAGACAAACTGTGTACGAATTTTTGTTTCTCTATTTCCTTCCAATTCTGAGAAATATTAATAAACGTAGCCCGTGCGTTTTTAAATGTGATAAGTGTAGTTTAAAAAGCCCGAAATATAGACTCAGGGTCAAAAGGCCCATTTTAGAGCCCAGAAAGGCCCATTTTCAATCATAGTAGATTCTAGTTAGATCTTTGTATATTATTATTATTATAAATTCTAGTTTGTATCCTTGTTTCAATAAATCACTGCTTATTGACGATTATGTTGAAGCAGTGAGATCCCTTACATTTCTCTATATTCAACTGTATATAGGAGTGCGCTCCTTTGTACATGTATACTAACCAGCTGTGCCCTTTTGTCCAGCATCATGTGAACTCTTGGAAAATACAGGTTTCACAGGGTGCTGGACAAAATGACCAAGGTGCTGAACAAGATTTTATATTTTACAAACAACAAATAATTGTCCCCTTGGTGTGGTGTATATTTCATAAACATCGATAAAACAAATAATTATAATAATAATAATCTGGTCGGAAAATAGCTATTAGCTAATGTTATATGTTTATATATATCCGACGTAAAATAAATCTTCTTGTATCTTGTATGGCTATTTTTGTTTTCCAAGGTTGACACATTTCGACTTTGACTCAAGGCGCTATTTTCGAGTTCGGAAGTAAATTGGCCAAACTAAAGTTTAAAAAACTTGTTTTTCATAAGTTCAGAGTAGTTTTCAGACAGGTTTGTTTTCTTGTTTCATAAAAAATATGTGCTTACGATCTTCTCATTCAAAGCCAGCGATATGTCTTTTGTATGAGTTGCTAGGCTCTGACACCGTTTCTACACGGCGTCGATCGCGAACTGTTTATAAATTTCTTTAAATTTCATATAGGAATGTTTTTGTAGAATAACAAACACATTGGTCCAATCAATGGACACTACTCAACGAAGCATTCCTCAATAACTGTCCGAATTTTGCATTCTTAGATTCAGGACCAATAATTATTGGACCATACTATAAAAGGATGTATATAATTACACATACCGGTCGGTATTCTTATTTAGATAGTTCTCATGTTGGAAATTACAGACGAAGTCAGTGCTAGTAAGAAAGTAGTCCATATGACTGGTGCCAAAGTTATGGATTCTTCCAGAGGGGGATGCACGGGGAGTTAGACATAAATACTGTCCCGATGTACGAGAATTTGATAAACCCTGGGTCCCTGTCGTCACATATAGCGAGAATTAGACTTGGTCCTAATTTTATGAACCATTGTACTGAAAATATACCATAGGGATTCCATATAAATGTTAATTTATTAAAATAAACATAATACATTTTTGTATTAGTTTATATATTTTAGCCTGGCAAACTCAACAGTGATGCGGACGGACTTAGTAGAAGACCACCAAAGGACGAAGAAGTTATGTTCACGGAAGTCATAAGAGCCTTGTGTACAGAAGCTCGTGTGAGGACAAATGAACACCCACTTGCGGAATCACTTGTCTTAACAGATGCCGGCAATATTGAAGCTGATCCTACGGAAGAGTTCCAAGCAACAGACCTCAGTACCATTAATTGGAAGGTAGAACAGGTAAAGGATATTTCTATTGCTCGGTTTTATGATATCATTGATAACCGTCTTCACCTCAACAAGGAACAGTTACGACAAGAAAAGAAACCAGTACAGAAGTATTTACGGCAGAGAAGTTCATTCACAATCAAGGATGGAATCCTATACAGGAAACGACAGGTAAGTGATGATATTTTATTACAGTTAGTCTTGCCAGAACACTATATTGACTGGGCACTGAAAGGACTTCATGATGATGTTGGTCACCAAGGGCGAGACCGGACGCTTTGGTTGGTGAAGCAGCGTTTCTTTTGGCCAGGACAGGAGAAGGATGTCATCAGGAAAGTACAGACCTGCCCAAACTGCATTAGAAGGAAGTCCTCAACCAAAGCACAAGCTCACCTGGTACCATTTCAGAGCTCGCATCCGATGGAGTTGGTTTGTATAGACTATCTTTCTCTAGAACGATCTCAGGGAGGATATGAGAACATTCTTGTTATTACAGACCACTTCACTAGGTATGCTCAGGCTATTCCCACTAGGAATCAGACAGCGCAGACCACCGCTAGAGTGTTGTTTGAAAACTTCTTTACCCATTATTCGTTTCCAGCAAGACTACATAGTGACCAGGGAAGGAACTTCGAGAGTGGAGTCATCCGGGAGCTACGTAGGATTGCTGGAGTGGAGAAGACTCGAACAACACCGTATCATCCAATAGGGAATGGAATAACAGAGAGGTTTAACTCTACACTGCTTGGTATGCTAGGTACTCTAGATCATGGAGGTAAGTCTAACTGGAAAGATTATGTGAAGCCTCTTGTGCATGCCTACAACTCGACACGACATGAGTCAACTGGATTTTCGCCCCATTATCTTTTGTTTGGGTGGCACCCTCGACTAGCCATAGATGCATTCCTAGGAATGGAGGATTATACATCCACATCCAAAATAAGTAAGTCTAACTATGTCACCAAACTTAAGAAGAGACTCGATTATGCATATCAAGTGGCGAAAGAGAATTCGAACAAACAGGCGGCAAGACACAAGACGAGGTATGACAGTAAGATACGTCATTCCACATTACAGGTAGGTGACCGTGTACTAATAAAAAATGTCACACCAAAAGGTAAGTTGGACGACAAGTGGCAACGAGACCCTTACCTGGTGACGGATATACCAGATCAGAATGTGCCAGTATACAGAGTAAGTAAGGAGAATGGTAAGGGAGCCGTTAAGACACTCCACAGAAATCTTTTACTTCCTTTGAGTTCTATTCCTTATGAGGATAACACTCCAGAATCCAGTCCGGTAATCCAGAAGCCTACTGTAGGTAGAAGGAAATCAATGCCAGTTAGCCGGAAAGCAGAGTCCATACATGTCCCGGTACTATCCGAGACTGAGTCAGACAGTAGTTCTGATACTAGTTCCGAAACAATCCCAAGGTATGTAATACCACCAAGAAGGAGGACGCCAGCGCCCTGTGTCAGTACCCGACCAGGACAACCAAGTAACTTCACTAATGCTACTTGTGACGGTGAGTCTTATTCTTATACTGGTAGATCAAACCTTTCAATTCCAAGGGATGTATCTAGTAATAGAAACTCAAGTTTCACTAGATCGTTAACTGGTAACAATGAATTTACTGTTTTTGAGAGTAATAGTTCTACCTCCAACCAAGTAGGTCAACGGTCTGAGACTCCTAGTGCAGACACCAGTCGACAGGTTTTGCAACCGTCAGAACAGTCTGAGTCTCGACCAACTCCAAGACCTAGGAGAATCAGAAAAGCACCTGACCGGTATGGAGAATGGGTAAATCCTATCATGGCCCAAGGGAATTTTAGTCAGGAAATATATTATGTTTAAATTCTGTATAGTAAATACAGTGACTGTTTTAAGTGAGAAGTTAATTTCTTTCAAGTGCTGTGCATCGTGGTTGGGATCGGTAAACTTTTGTTGTTCCGTTAAACTATATGTATTGTTTCGTAGAATTCACATTTCTTCGGATGGAATTTGTACAGACACTTTTAAGGAAATTAGTGTATTGAATTTTTTACACATACATGTGAGTAAGTGGAGTAGTATGTGTTATAATGTTTTTAATCATGTTGTTTCATGCTATTGTACATAATAGCAGTGTTCCATGGTTATGTGGAACAGTAACTTGAATGAATATATGTTTTATGTATTATAATAAAGTACCTTTATTTCAGTATCATGGAGTGTGCAAACTGGTTAATTGTACAATAATTTTTGAATTTCATGTAAGGGCAGTAACTCTTACATATATAGCAATCATGACCATATTTGTTATCTATCCTTAACTGCAGGATATACAATGTATTCATTGAATGTTGAAATTGGAGATTACAGTTACAGCGGACATGTATTTGGAAACTAGTTGTGGTACATAACTAGTTGTTATCTTTTAGTAAGTATTAGATAAGGGATTGACATGTTGATACATTGATTGTGTATTATATTATTTCAATTGATTCTATATTCTAACAGTTGAATATTGTTGAGTTTATGCAGTGTTTATTAAAGGGTACTGTATTATGGTAGTAGTGAAGTAGAAAGTAGTAGAATTTTAGTTGTATAGTTGTTATAATAGTGAAATGTCAGGAGACATTTTTCTCCTAGCAGGGGAGAATGTCACGGTGTGACATTTTAGCGGTAACACCGCACGGTTAATGCGGCAAACTTTAATTATATTTATCACGCATGCGCCGTTTCTTGTAAATACTGTATCGTATCGTCTTGTTTTGTCATCTGCTGATTGACCAAATCGGAGATCTTCGTCATTGTTCGTGGGTTACGGGCAATGACGGAAGTTGCCGAGGAGGGCAATTAGTATGAGTGTCCGTGCGTGTTATGTGAAACCTGTTTGTAAAACCTGTTGTTTGTCCTGTTGTCCAATTGTCTTGTCTGTTTTATATGTTGTATGAAAGGTTTGATCAGATTGGATGAATGAGATGTGAGTTTGCGCGTCCCTAGCGATACGAGTTTGACTGTCACTCCTATGTCAGATCTCTTACGAGACCGACGCAACTTATCTTCTAATAGTAGATACTTAATTAATCAAATCATTTTGATTATGTTATTACTTTGAAGTTTGAGTGATATCAGATGTTTACTACTGTGGTAAGGTTTTTATTTATTTGCTTTGGAATTGTATGTATTGAATTAGAACGAGTGAATTTCTTGGATAATATGAAATACTGTATTGGTTAGAACTTATTGGTATAAATTGCTAAATCATTCTATTCTTTTGTTTTAGGCTTCTTCTTCTACTTCTTTATTCTGCATATTGATCATTAAAACGTAATTCGAACCTACGCCGAAGTGTTGTCTTGAGTATCTCCCCAAGAAGCCCTGTAACATTTGTATGTATAAAATGTGGGCGGGGAATGGCATACATGTAATTGTAAAGTATATGGGTGTACAATAAGTCACTATGTACATTTGTTTAAATGCATATGCTTGTAAAATATGTAGTTCATGATTGAGTTATATGAAGTAGGTAAACTTTGAAATGTTTTTCATAAAATTTACTTCATACAAATTACGTTAATTTATGCAAATTTATTTAAAATTAGTACTTTTTGGTGAATAGCTCACTAAAAAGGCTGGTGACCATTATTGTTTATTTGACTAAACTGATGTTCTATATGATTCTCAACTTTTGTCCAATTTTAAATAAGTTTCGATCGTTAGATATGTTTTCATAAGCGGATTTAGATCAGTGGTAACACATTGGGCTGTCAATCCAGAGGTCGTGGGTTCAATCCCTGGCATCGGAACTTGACATTTCTGAAATATTTATAATATTTCCCGCTATATCTTATTTGTTATTGTTTTTTTGCCGGAGACAAACGGAAATGGCCGAGCTTTCACGATTGGCGACGATTTGTCTTTCTTGGCGAAAACTGACAAAAATTGAGCCAACGTGTATGAAAGTCCAAAAAATTATCAATCAACTTAAAAATGAATAATAAGTAACTCAGCTCTGGTTGCACATAGCCCTCATTCCTCCTATCTTAGATATACAATATAATTATATTATATTACGCACAGAGGTAGCATACATCATCAAGCTACAAACAAAATCTCCACACGGATTGAACTTAATATATAATGGAAAATAAGGATGAAGAAAAATTCAACCTTGTGACGGCAAACATAAGACAATGCGAGGAATGTAATAAATTTATTAAAGGAACTATATCGAATTTGAAAAGACATATGAACAGCAAACATTCTCAAGAAAAATCTGTTTACATCTGTAACATATGCAACAAAGAATATGCGAGAAAATATCACCTACAGCAACATCAACTGAAAATCCACAACCTCAATTCAACATCCTTCAAGACGAAAACAATATACAGGAATCTGCCGGAAACAGAAATTAAAACGATACAACCATGGATACCTCCATTTGAAGCCAGAACATTACCGAAATTTCAACTGGTACCAAAGCAAAACCCCTGGAAATCCACAACTTCAAAAACAACTAAACAACGAAGCATCAACAAAATACTGAAACAAATGATAATTCCGGACCCCATCTCACCTTCTAGATCTCCAATTAGGCCTACAACAACTGAAGAATACAACGAAACGGCAGACAGTACCACAACAATCCAAGAAAGTGCAAGTACAGAGACCATCTTACAAGATGAGTGTTCATACAAAGAAAATATAACTATATACATTTACCGAATTTACGGTATCTTTAATAAATAAACATTGTTCTATATATAAACAGTGACAAATCTATTTTTAGATCAATAACATCACGTGACAAAAACACCCTTTTTTAAGTACATTTTACTTCGAGACACTAAACTTAGCTATTTTTTATCCCTGATGAAGACTTTATGTATTAGTCAAAACTAGTGGGAATAAATAAATTGATAAAATACCCGTTGTTTTGTCGTGTGTTCCACTATATACTCCTTTATTATTGTATTAATATAATTATATGTATAACAAATTAAGCTGTAAGCAAATATAAACTATTTTATCTCACTGCTATCAATATAATGTGGTTATATACTGCCTCCAACAATGGATAACACACTGGGTGGTTTCTTTAATTAGCATAATTTTATTACAGTACTGCGGGACAATCATCTGCAGTAGATCTAGTAATATACATGTATATTCGATACTGTACATTACCAAATTGACAACGTTACAAAATGAGGTTACATCGCTGGCTTAGAATTAGAAGGCCGTAAGTAGAAAATAAATATTTTGAGAAAACAAGAAAAAAACTGTCGGTAAACTACTCTTTACTTATGGAAAAACAAGCTTTTTAAACATCAATTTGGTCAACATGACCACTTCCGATTTTCATGAAATTGACCCATAAGAAGCCCCTTGTGAAGCAGATTTCAAATTTGCATAATTCTTATAAGGTCGTAAGTAGTACTTCTAATTCTTAACCAGCGATGTGTTGGACATTGCAGTGACGTATGCTTGTGGTCTATTATCTCTCCTTATGTGCTCCATTTTAGCCTTTCGAATTCTATTGAATGTTGCCTTCCTTGTCCGGTTATTTATTATCTGTGTATTAAATTTTGTCAATCAAGTATTTATAAATAACTATTGTCCCGATATTAAAACGAACATCTCTCGTATCATATTAACTAAGTAAGTAGTAAGTTGATTAAGAACACTGATAACATTTGGCATCAATGACTGTGGTGATACTTGCCGAAAACAAAATGGTGGTCACGGTAAACTTTCACTTACGTATTTATTGGTAAAATTATTTATTGGGATTTGAATTCGAGGTTTAGGCCAAACTTGAAATTTAATCCCCGTCCAATATTAATGATTTTACAGTATAATCGTATATAATAATTTATTGATATCTCTGACAATTAACGAACAGTGCTGCAAGCAATCACGGCTCGAATGATGGACGTTGTTTGGTCACTCAAGGTTATCCACCTGAGAATTAAGCATGTGCTCTATTGAAAGCATTTTCATTAAAAGTCTGCCCGATGTATGTTGGACTCATAATTAATTCTATCAGGCAAGTGAAAAGGTTGATGGTGGTCTATGTTTTGGAACTTTGGAACAGCAGGTGATCGTGGATTGTTAGAACTACTGATAAACGACTTGATGATATTAAGAAGGGGCTAGCTTTACAAGAATCTGGAGTTCTTTGGATGGATGTAAAGTGACACTGCGGTGTTAGAGTATAGGAGGTACATTTGTAACCGACGTATGGATAATTGGATTGCTAATAATATGTCTTGTTATACTTCAGTTATATGTGTGTGGTTGTGTTGTCTTCATATATCAAACTGTGGTGGTTTTAATGACTATGGTGGACATGGTGGTTATGGCGGGTATGATGGTTTTGCAACTGAGGAATCTGCTGAAGCTGAAAACAATAGAATTGTAACAGAAGTTTATAATAAATTAGATTTAAGTAAGACCAGAGAGTTTATATCATCGTTCAGTTCACCATTCGAACGAGATAGTATTTACCAACAACTTGAAGCATGCCCCTTCACAGCACTGTGTGAATATAATTTGTCTCTAACCTTTGAACCATCTAAGCATGTAATGTTCCCATGCTGTGCACCGTGTACGTGTGATTTTCCAAATTGTCTCAAGGAACAGTCGTGCTGCTTGGATATTTTATACAGGAACCCTAATGTGTCTACTGAACAGCCACACAATGGCAAAGATACGACGACGAAGAAATGTATCCGGTTGTCCCTGTCCGGTACTACAGACTTAAAAGCAAATCATAACATCAATGTTATAGCGAATGGCGAATGTCCTTTAAACACAACATCGGAACAACTCCGACGAAATTGCACCAAAATATATTCTAGTAACTTGCGTGAATTCAAGGACTTTACACCAGTCTATGATGTACGGACATTAGACCTGTACAGAAATGCATACTGTGCTTACTGTCACAACGTTACGGACACACACATGGAACACGTGTCTGTAGGATTAGAATGTCACGAGACGGACCAGTTCAAATCAGAGCACGATATTATCCAGTCAGTGATGGACACACAAACATGCAACATAACTTTTTCACTTCCACGAATTATTCGACCAGAGGTTTGTGAATGGGAGGTTTCGGAATGTAACATTACAGGCAAGTGGATTGACTACGACCCTGACATAGAACGCGCGTGTAGCATGTACAAATCCACAATTTTGATTGGCAAAGCAGTACATCGCAACATTTTCTGCGCACTTTGTAATGGAATTACCAACAATAACATAACGGGATGCTCGACCAATTTTGGTTATAATGGAAACTCATTTGCATTTACTGGCTTATTAAAACTTGGTGCATATACTGAAATTAAAAGAAAACAGTCTGAAAATAACAACTGTACGCTACAACAACTCTACGATAGTGTGTATGTAAGTATAGGTCACATGCTTTCTTTGTAAACAAAACTCTTCTACACGACCAACCATCTATAATGTACATGACATTAAAAATATATTCAACCGATTAAAACATCCTTCCTGTCCTATCATAGTACAAACACACCTATAAATAACTAGTTAGTATTGAATGTAATCGTACAAGTAGGTTTTAAATGATCATTCCAACCATATCCAAACCTTTAAGTGTATCCATCAATTGATTTATTCGTAAATTATTCAAAGCACTTATCACATCTAGACAATTCCCCCTCCTTTAAAGGTGCAGAATTTTTACAACGGTCTGAACCGGCTTGTTGTGTATTACATAAGGCGAATAAACGGGTATGAACGTCTTGCTCCAATGACATTATTGACACCATTTTATTTTGGATGTCATTTTTTTCAAGCATGTTTGGCGACGAATGTGTATTTCATCACTCTTTTTAAAGTTGAACTACATGTAAGACCAACCAAAACGCACATATTGTATTGTACGTAAATTAGTTTTCAGTCTTATTTTCCAGGATACCTGTCGGGACCTTTTCTGTCCTCCACACAAAACGCTGCAAGATGGACAATGTTCAGATATTTTTACATCACTTCGAGAGATTACCTACACTATTGTTCTGAAAGTGGTCCCCAGTGAAACAACAACTGTGCTACAAGGAGATATGTTTGCTGATGATCTTATTGAAACTATAAGACAGTTGTACTGGATGACTGGGTATATTTGTGGGATGCAGATGGTTTACACAGTTGATGCAGATATGGATGCTTTGAATGTCACTGATGTTATAAACTCTGTTGTACAAGATTTTGTTGTGAGAATTGAAGTTAATATTAATACATACCATGATCCTAATAAGTTTGTAGAAATGATTCTAAGTCTAGATCAATTAGATATTGGAGTTATATACTACGAGGAAACCTCTCAACGTATGCAGACGTTCAAAGGACAGTTACAACTATATAATGTTGACTCTGGCATGTTTGACCGCATATCTAATCTGTCTTTGTCGATATTAAACCAAAGGGATGATCTTGAAATTACTCTGGAAACAGTCATAACAAATTTCATCAATACTGGAGACACCTCAGGTATACAATTTCCTCATCTTACTGGACGGTTCGATCTTACCAGGTGCAGGGTAACTAGTCCAAATGTGAACATATTTCAGATGAATCCGTGTGCAGCAGTTAAACTTTCAAAGAATGACAAACAATGGGAACACAACAGTAATGGTATAATGTTGGTGCGTGGTGACTATACACTGAACAATACCGAATTTTATCTTGAAGATAAAGACACAATTGCCGTCTGTACTCAGGTCTATAACAAGTACATGATGATTCAAATGGATGTCCAAAAAGAGTTTGGGATGTCTATAGAAACCGTCTTATCCGTTGTCTGTTCATCCTTGTCGATTCTATGTCTTAGTTTCACGTTCCTAACATTTTGCATGCTATCAAAACTGAGGAAACAATTACCGGGTATAAACAACATGGTCCTTGTACTTCTTCTACTATGTGCCCAGTCCGTATACCTTATCGCTGGCGTTGGTGTGTTAGATGTTGCATCGATTGGATGTATAGTATTTGGTCTCGTTTTGCACTTTATGTGGCTACTATCAATGTTTTGGATGAATGTCTGTACTTATCATATGTTCCATGTCCTCACAAAAATGGCAACAGTTTCAAAACATTCCTGGAAATGTCGTTTCGTTGTTTATCTCATGTATGCTTTTATAATGGCATCTATTCTTGTCGTAGTAAATATTGCTATGTCTAATGCTAACTCCGATTCATTAGGATATGGTGAGGTCATTTGCTACATTTCTTCCCAGAAAATGATCACCTACACCTTTGTAGTTCCAACGGCTTTTGTAATTGTCACCAACTTGTGTATGTTTGTTTATGTTGTGGTTAAAATCAAAAGGGCGACAATGGTTAAGAACACTGTCAATCATGAGCGTAACAATTTGTTAATCTTTGTCAAACTCTCAACGATAACCGGAATCACGTGGGTATTTGGTTTCATTTACAGTTGGACTGACATTGTTGCTTTCTCTTATATGTTTATTTTGTTAAACGCTGGACAAGGTGTCTTCATAATGTTAGCTTTCATTTTCAACTCCCGGGTTCTGAATATGTTCAAGAGCGATATTCTAAGACATAGTTTCCTATCGTCTTCTGGCGATGTCAACACTGTGAACACTTCAAAACAGTGTAACAGTCGCAATGGAAGTAGCAAAAGTGTAGAAAATACCAAGTTGTAATTCTACGTTCATCAATCAGACATGAATTTTTGTTTAGAAAGTACGTTCTAAATTGTTCCAATACCCTTGTGATCTAGATGCTGTCTTATATTCGCGTGTCGCTTAATGATGCAATGTTGAAAAACCCAGACTTAGTGACATCAATACAATGGGCATTTGCAATGTACAAAGATGTAACGTTCTCGTTCAGATACCAACATAATTATGTACATGCTATTTCAGGCACAAAGTTTGTTGGAAGGGACACATCATAACCCTGGATTCGTAGATTTGATTGTGATGAAAACCACAATGATTTAGCTCACACTGTTACATATTCTGAGTATTCCCATAAACATGTAGGCTATATGCTTAAACACACGATCTAATTATGTTGATTAATTAGTTGTACGGAAGGAATTTGGTGTTATACGTAGTTGTCATTCTACGACAACAAATGGTGGATCTAGACGGGAACCATCATGGCATTTCATCTACCGAACAAATGCACGGGATACAATATTAACATTCAAGACTATGTGTATGTTACTGTATGTTTCGACCGCGCCTCTTTAGATTGCAATTTTGTTTTTATAGTAATATTGGTCTTTTAATTTGTGCATTTCGCGCTCGTTCCTTCCCTGTCCGATTTGTTATGATAAAACTGTTTGCCAATAACGATTAAACTAAATATGTAGCTGCATGGTTATATAATTTCATGCTCACTTTTCATGCCCATTACCGAAGAACGCTAGTGTTTCCTGTCTGTAGCCCATCACCGAAGAACGCTTTTGTTTCCTGTCTGTAGCCAATATTTCCATTTGACCCCGTGTCATCCTTTTCACTGTCAATTGTCGGTTTGTGGATCTTCTGCAAGTCTCATATGGTCTTCCCATATTTCTCACATCTCATAGTCACCCCTGGGATGAATCTGGGGCCGGAATTACAACCAATACTTACACTCAGCACTAAGATATTGAAATTCAATATTTTGAGGTTCATAGCGACAATTTTTATGAACATGAAGCTGTTATAATATTAAGTAGGTACCAGATATTATATTTGGTTTATTTCATTGAGTAATTTAGTGTAGTTGTAACCTATAAATGTAATTTATCATTCTGAGTGCTGAGTGTGGCACTCAGATTCAATAATTACATATTAGACCTCATACAAAGTACGCAATGGCAAAGAAAATGTATCAAGTGTTATTTGCAACACTCATATAACAATTGTATACATTTTCCTCATCATTAGATTAGCAGTATAGGATGAATAATATCTCACTACATTACATTTTTAATATTTGAGTGTTGAGTGCTGAGTGTAAGCATTGGTTGTAATTCCAGCCCAGGTTTCATTTGGCTGACCTGTCCTTTCCATCTCCATCTTCATTTCTGCATGTCTCTAAATATTGGAATTGTGTTAGCTTGACACGATGTTTGCCAGATGATATTTTAGACTTCTCCTTAGGCACCATGTTTGAAAGTCATCAGCGTCGTTATTCAAAATTGATCTTATGCAATTGGAGAATACGAATAGCCAATCATATCGCCTGTTACTGACCAATAGTTTAATATGGTGTGATCTGATTGGTTGTCCTTATCCTTCAGTCAAATATGATCAATATTGAATACCACCGCAGACTTTGTTCATGAATGAATGAACTTTCATTTATTTGTAACAGTCGTTGTATAGTTCTGTGTTTGTATTACGTAAATATGTCGTAATTTTGTTCTCCTGAAGAAGGTTGTTGCCGAAACGTCAAGAAGAATAAATAAAGATGCAGCACCATGAGCACTGAAGTGTTTGGTTTCTTCTACTATACATGTACTATATAAATATGTAATGAACTATATCAATGTGTATGTATTCTGATAGTATGTATGTCATGCCTATAGTATGATGAGTTTCCGATCTCATTAAAGTCAGATCCTATTATTTGCTCCATTCCTTTACGCTGTTAGAGATCTGACTACATTCCTTTACGCTGTTAGAGATCTGACTATATTCCTTTACGCTGTTAGAGATCTGACTATATTCCTTTACGCTGTTAGAGATCTGACTATATTCCTTTACGCTGTTAGAGACCTGACTATATTGCTTTACGCTGTTAGAGATCTGACTATATTCCTTTACGCTGTTAGAGATCTGACTACATTCCCTTACGCTGTTAGATATCTGACTACATTCCTTTACGCTGTTAGAGATCTGACTACATTCCGTAATAGGTCTGGTGTAGTTGTTACAATGGAATTATATCTAGCCGCATCGGCAGACTTTCACCGCACTTTCAGATTTGTAAAAGAAGCGATTTGATTGGATGACGTAAAATAAATTGTCTTGTAACCTGAATAGTTTCGATCTCGGAAGTTTCCGTGATAACTTACTATAAGTAATGTTAGAATGTATGTGTGTGTGTGTGGTTTTTGTTATTATTTCTTTCAAAAAGTATTATTACAAAGTCTATTCGATACAAAGCCATAATTGTATAGTGGGATAACTTGTATAAGAAGTAATAAAATATAAGTAATGTATATGAGAACATAAGACGTTTTATTGATGTGTTTATGCAATCTCTTTGTACAAATTTATGTTTTAAATTGAATAAAAAAAGTACTGTTAGAATTGATAGAAGTGATAGGCATTTCGACTTCCTGTACTATCAGATTACCGGTAGTGATACTTATTGTCACAAAGTCATGTTGATATAGTGCGCCCAGAATACTGTGATGTTTACAAACATTAATCGGTTTGGTCAACTTTTGCTGTTGATAAATTGGTTTCACAAATTACTAAAGTAAACAGATATGGTCAATTTTGTATTAAAACATCACTGATGAATCGTGCACATTTCATTAATCCACCTTAAGTTTGTGGAATATACCAATTTTGTGCCGCCTTTCTATTGATCGCGGGCGCACTATAGATGCATTTAATAGTAGTGATCATGTTTATATAAACAGGTATTCATACGCAAATGTGCCCACCAGCTAGCTATTGGTGAATGACAGGTTTTTATTGTCCATTCATCCAATAGATTGCCGGTGGGCATTTTGCATATGTACACGGTGACCTCTCCTATAAACCATGAACATTATACCGGCATTGTAATTATGTACAATTATAACAATTGGACATCTGCATTGGTTTTCAATATTAAGTATTGTAACATAAGGCTCAAAGGCATACGTTAGTTATCTCAACTGACAATTAATTAATTAGGATCAATTAAATCAGATTGAGTCGAATAAATGGATCAGTACACCAAGAATCCCTTTGTGAATTATAATAACCTAGTACATAGTACACACTAAATAATTGAAAGTCAATTGATATGGTCAACGATCACTCAATACAATGCTATGGGGCAGCGCTTACATTCCATTCGCGTTTAGCTAGCTGCATTTATCTGTTTCTTCCAACCTTGGTTTGAAGAGAGGAGTTATCGTAAAACAAGTACTAGTAAGTGTAGCTGATCATTGAATCTTACAAAATTGTTCAATTGTCCACTAACTGTAAATGATTGAAAATCGGCGCACAACCCTATAATAGAAAAGATATATTAAGAATATATTGGTGCTATGTAATATAAAAGGGTCCTTATAGGCCCGGTCACTGTCCAATGTGTGTGCTTTTAGCATGTACGTCTTTTAGGGAGGCTACGGCCGATACTTTTTGCCGAAAACGTGGAAAGGGATAAAGGAGGGAGAAAGTCAACGAACGTCACCAAGCACGGTTACGCCTGGTGGTCTTGGTTTTACTCACACCCCCGTTGTAAGTTGGTAGTACTTATAAGAAACACGCTTAGTACGTACTGGCTACGTAGACTGAACGAAGCTCGAACGCAGCGAAAGTTTCACATACAACTAAGTGCTACGCCGACGTCTGCGTACTCCAAAATGTGTACGGAGGCGGTAATTATCACGTACGGATTCCCAAACTGTACCCACGTTTTTGCAAGTAGACAGCACGCACTTATAGTACGTCAGGTTGAAACCGCCAATTTTACGTCTGTGTGGCTTACTTGAGAAATTTAATGGACCATTGGACGAATGGCAGTAACGCATGGTTCCAGTCAAAATTTGAATATTGTTGTACATAATTATGCTTTTATGAAGTAGCTCACACAATTTTCGCCCCTTGTGTCATTGGACATGCGTGTTCATTGAGCGACACTGATTTACACGTTATTGGATAGGAGCATCGTGTTTATTATACTGCAAAGTGTACTTTCATAAGCCAAGGTAATAATGTCACACAAACTAAAAGGATGCATGTTACTTTCACAGAAGCTAAGTCAGTGTGTGTAGAATCTACCTGTTACATATTGATGACTGCAGATGTCATAACACGAACAGGCATGCTTAACCCTGCATTGAAATATCATTTTGTTGTTTTTCTCATTTTAAAACATTTTATGGTTTTTAGGCTTCATTCTACTCATCTGTCCGAACGAAGTAAACACATGATAGCGACTGTGTATAAAACAGTTAATACCGGAAGTCGGTACACCAAATATCCAGATCGATAACAGTGGTGAAAACTATGCTGCACAAAATGAATCGTGCGCCCTATCCTGTTTCAATGAAAATAATATAATCGTAGACCCTATCTTCCATGCAAAGTGTCTGTTATTTTGTTCAGAAACGCACGAAATATCAGATTCTGATGTTCGTTGTACCGGTATTCGAATCTGTGGACGAAATGTTCACACGCTTGAATCGTGGGAATACGCATGATTTAAGGGTGAAAATAGTCATAAAATGGCCTATGGTTCCTACCCCGCTACAATTTTGTTTGTACGAAACAATTTTAAAGTGTTTGAGGAAACCACACAATCAATCGTGGAAAGCAAGGTACCAAAAGATTCAGCGGAAAAGCCATCGCGTGCTGTCCGGGGGTGTCCTTAACTAAACGATTTTCGATGTCACAGACACTTGGGGTCTGGACCACGCCCCCTCCCGCTACGCGCCTAGAACTATTTTTTATATATCCAGACCCATTCACTAATCACACAAACATTTGTTGGATGTACATGTATTTTATATTAATAACAAAATCTGCGTAATTCCTCTATAGCTTAAAGAACACAAGTCATGTGTTATTTAAGCTAGATAGGCATTTACGAATATTTTTTAATTGTCCCAGATACGTTTAGTAATGTTTGTGTGATTAGTGTATGGGTCTGGGTATACAATGATAAAATTATATCAAGGTGCGTAGTTGGAGGGCGGGGTCCAGACCCAAAGTGGCTGTGCTCGATGTTATATATTTACCTCAAAATATTGGTTTATCCGACGCCGATTGGCAGCCATTTGTAGTGGGTCCTATCATTCAAACCACGTGATTCCCCACCGTGATACATATCAAGCTCAAATCATGATAATTTTAAATCGAATATTTGAAATTTATGCTTTTATTACGAAACAATGGCGAATAATCGGTAAAATACGTCAAATCGTTTATTATAATTAATATAATTGTTGGTTTTTCGCCAAATAAGTATCCCAAATAGTTCTAACAATAGTAATACATATCTTACAACATAACATTCACTTTACTGTGGTGTGGTGATGAGATTTTGAAGCATACGTTGTATTAAAGTAGGTTGGGTTATTACTTAACCCCAAACATTAAATTTAGTTTGCTATTCAAAAGTAACCATTTTGAATAAGACGGTTTATTTGCGTTATATTTAACTGTCATAATCACACTATATTGTATCTATATGTTTTATTTCAATTATACTTTATTGAACTCTTTTTCAGACAAAATAGGGAAAATCATCGCTGACCCGAAACCCTAAAAAATGTTCTTATTCCAATAGGAAAATCATCATTGACCCTAAACCCTAAACAATGGTCTTATTCCAATAGGAAAATCATCATTGACCCTAAACCCTAAACAATGGTCTTATTCCAATAGGAAAATCATCATTGACCCTAAACTCTAAACAATGGTCTTATTCCAATAGGAAAATCATCATTGACCCTGAACCCTAAACAATGGTCTTATTCCAATAGGAAAATCATCATTGACCCTAAACCCTTAATATTGCTCTATGCCAATGAAATAAACTGAAACTATATACATTGTACATGCATACTTCACACACGGATATGAACTAAAACTGACACTTTATATGCTTCACACACGGATATGAGTGAAGCAGTCTCGGATGTAAACACTCCAAATGTCACGTGATTACAGTTTCTCAAGTTTCGCTTTTCACTGTGAGATAATTATCTATAATATTGACAAACACAATTTAACTGAGTTTCATCAAGCCTCGTCAGAACGTTCGTGTATTTCCGCTATTGTGCCATAAACGTATTATAACAACACACCAGATGGGTCGACTGATAAACACAGAATACATAATGAAGTGTTTCCAAAGATGTGAATAAGAGGGATATATATATATTTGCTTTAAAAGATGAAACAACGGTATGTCCTGACAAGCTATGTTCAGGGGATACAACGGGTACACAGAACAGTATTTTGAGCACTAGAAAATGCACGACCTAATTTTATGCGTTAATCTATTTATTGTAGTTTCCTATATGTTGTCATATCCAATGAACAATTTACAACAACATACACATATAGTCCAGTTAGGATATTGTGACAGTGACGTTGCAGTTTATGTGTACGCAAAAAATCACAACCATTGTCTAAACAGGTAGAGCGTGGTTTAGTATGTTAGTTTAGCGTTGACATTATAGTTGTTTGTACAGTATAAGCCTTTATAATTGGTTTTACACCGTTATAGTGGACTCGGCCGCTGCGTCACTGGATTTTTATCCTGACTGGACTATACATTACATATCACACATTAGTTACATGTGAATAATTAAAATAAGTATTATCTCATACTAGTAATCATTTTTATATTTGAAAAGGAATTATAACAATACACTCATTTAAACTTTTTTTATACGAGTATACAAAGTAAATATAATATTCATTAAGAGCAGCGGTGTGTGACAATAGAGTAAATGTATTATGGTTTATAGCACAGACTCATAATAAAATCCTAAACATTACGTGTAATCAAATGAAGAAAACATCAAAAGAATATTCCAAAGACCACCGTATAAACAATATAAATTAAGAAACATTAATTCAATGACCACTATGAACAATTGCCACGCAATCCTTACACAACAGTTTCATCGTCCATTATTTCATTTTCGTCTTCAATTTTTGACGTGGTAGCAAGTTCAAATATGGCTTTGCCAAATATTGGCCAATCAGGTTCCAAATGCCCTCTATCATTATCGGGTATCCACGACGCATGCACATAACGGAAGAATATTTTACCCAAAAACTCTCCCATTTCTTCCGTATCCACATAGTCAATGGTCAACATAATAATTGGTTTACGAAGATGATATGCTTCCCTTATTTCAGTTTGACACCAATTCTTTCGACAATAATCTTTTGATACTATGGATAGCATGACAGCTGATTCGTCTATGCAGCTAATGATTTGGGTACATAACGGATGTCCCGGAAGGAAATGTTTATCCCCTACACAAACTAGATCAAAGTCTCTCTTAGTGAAATCAGCAATAGTGTCATTAAGTTGTGGATAAATAATGTTCATAACTAGATCTTCGTCTTCTGCACAGAATGATAAGAAAACCACATATCGCCATGGAAACTCTTGGTTCTGAATTTGACGCAACACTTCATTCAGCTTCCGTTTTCTGTCAGCGCGTCGCTTTACTAAGAACAGTACAAACAAACTTACAGTAATAACAATGCCAACTGGTGGCAATACAAATGTCAGTAACTTGTTCCTATCTTTTTGTCTGCAGTACTCGTCAGTGGCAGACATTGCCGAACCGTAAATATTGTAACGTAGGCCATATAAATCACACGAATACCGTCGAGCATCGGACACTAAAATACCGGATGATTTTATCCACTTTATAGACTGCACATTACTGTCTTTGCAGTCACATATGAACGGATTTGTACTCAAATCCACATTAAGGACATTCTCCGTTCTAATTGCAAGTTGTTTCAACACGTTTTGTGTTTTGCTATCAATGACTTTAATATTATTATAGCTTAAATCTACCAGATGCAGGTGTTTTAAGTGTTGGACGTTAATTTTAAACGTTGTTAGTCGATTCCCGGATAAACGGAGTGTGGAAAGTCGTTTCGATTTCGAAAACATGTTATACGGCAAATCTAATAAATCATTTTTGTCCAAATTTAAACTCTGCAGGGAGCGAATGGCAGTAAATAAGCTTCGAAATTCCGTTCGTTCCTTACGCTGCATAGCACCAAGGTTGTTTTCAGACAGTGAAATGTCACGTGATACCTTCGGTAAAATGTTTGGTGCTATATAAGAAATAGCCATGCTTGATAAGTCTATTATCTCTTGGTACATTATAAACCCCCGAGCAACGATTCTGGCTACATTATGATCATGCGCGACTGCATTCAAACGTAATGGACAGCTTGTGTTGCCATGATCCAAACAAGCCATAAACGAATGACAAGTTTGTAGCTTTTCCAAATCCACCAAATTGAATTTTGGACATGTTATAAGATTATATCTTTCAATAAGTAATGCAATCCTGACAGTCGGGCTCTGCAAATATACGTTTTTGTTCCCCTGCAAAATGATCCAGATATCCAGGCCAGTGTGTTTGAAAGATAATGTTCTCATATTGCTGACACTCGTGTTGTAATCAAGATACATGACATTAACTCTACATTTACTTATCAATATATCTTTGATGTTGAAGCTTCGGTCATTCCCGTCCAGTCGCAAAACTTTAACATCAAAATAGTGTAACGACAGCGAAGTCAAATTTCGACCTTGGAATATGCCGTGAAAGAACCTTCCATCCACACGTGTAATAGTAGGCCGGTCATAAATTGCTCCTTCTAAGTCAATAGTTTGTAAATTTCCTAACACGTCAGGTCGACCAATTTCTTCTATTAAGTGATCAAAGCAATTTCCAATGCCATTGAGATGGAGTTGAAGAAGTTTGTCCAGACCACCAAACAGCCCGTTGGAAAAGGATGATCCGCATATTCCGATATGTGTTTCTATATACAGATAACGAAGTGACTCCAGACGTATAAATACATTCGGGAAAATAACGACATTACTTAGTGGTGTGTAAAATCTAAGCGTGGTTACCATTTTCAAATCTCCTTTAAATGCACCTTGTTCAATATTAAAATCAGCTTCCGCGTAAGATACCACTTCTATTGTAGTGACATTCTGTGGAACGATGACGCTGCTGAGGCATCCATTGACACATTTACACGGTGTGAAATTTAAAACAAAGCAGTTCAGCGTTGTATCTTTCAAAGTACATTCCTCTTTGCAACGATCAGTGCACGTAACTACAGATAAGCTCATTATCAACACAGTTAAAGCCACTCCTCTATGAGTCCCAACTGCTTCGTTCATTTTCATGATTTTTATCAGAACTGATAATATTCCAAAATATTACAAATCAATGCGTTTTCTGTAAGAAACAAAACAGTAACCGCCGTTATGATGTTAAGCTTTACTTAACAAACGCGCACATGATCATGTGTCTACTAATATATATATATATATATACATGACAGACAATGTGATCCAAGATACGATCAAATCTAATCATAATGCTTTATCTATATTCAAGATCGACGTATTGATGGTTGAAAAGGAAACAACTCTACGAAAAACAGGAATATAAAACGGTTTAGAATTCAGCAAATAGGTTTAGTTTAGTAATTATTTACTATATCATGTACCTTTCGGTATGGTAATATGACAATTTCAAGGGCAATACAGTATGTCATTCATTGTGAGTGGCATTACATGGGCGCATTTGAAGTATCACTTTATTATATTCCCTTTATGCCTTAAATGGCTATTTTCAAAAAGCAATAACTTGGCAGCCTTTCTGCAAAATGGTGCAATTTGAGCACTTTAGTCAATTGCAAAGATGGAAAACACCATAAGATGGAAGAAAACAAAATAAAGCCTCCAGTTGATTTGTAAACGAAATGTAAACAATAAATGCATAATTTGAAGTTTAAGGGGAGCAAATCTTGCATAATTAGTATTTTGTTCTCCATACAGTTTACTAAATGTAATTTTTGGCATACTGTTTCGACAGATATAGCTAAAATTCTATCGTCAATTATAGGTCATTAAAATTTTGTGAAAAACATCCTAATTTTTTATATTTTTTCTATTTACTGGATGATCGGGAAAAAAGTTTTAGGAGAAATAATGTGACTTTAGATGTGGATGGAACATTACATTATGTGCCTGTCTGAGGAAAGTTAGTCCAATGATTCAAAGTTCCTACTCTGAAGAAATGTTGTCTACGCTGCAGATTTCTCTGATTTTCAATTTATTTTTAGATTCGAATCATACCGAAACCGAAATCACTGGTAGACACCGTACCCCTACTTTGGACGAAGACGAAAGTAGAACTGTGTATCAATTTTGGATTCTGTAACTATTTAATATATGATCCACTAGAAGTGAACACATTTCGACAGTGACATGTTTATTTTAAAGCACCGAGTTGGTCATTTCCTCTGATGTTTCGTTATTTGATGAAAATTAGCACCGAAATGTACCACTTTTGACGGACCATGCAGAAAAAAGTATTGTTTCCCTTTATTACTTCTAAAGTATGGATTTTTCAGGACTCTGTTCTAATTTAAACTTTTACCTAAGTTAAACATGTTTTTAACATGCGATTAAAGGAAAACCACATCGCATTATGTACAGAATATAGCCATGAACTGTACGGTGTATAGTTTTTATTCATCTAGCAACTGTACGGAGTTTAGCTGGGTGCACGGGGTTAAGTAACTGTAATTGATTTGCTTTTCTGACAAGATAAATGTATGTTGTGTATTAAGATAGCTTTAATGTCGATTATATGTCACGCATCCGATAGCCCGTATTGATAATCCAGCTGGCTTGTCTGTGACAGTGACAACCAATACATTGTCGTATAACACAAACTAATATATAATAATTATATAACATACCGGTACACTCAACAAAACAAATTAAGGGTCAACACTTAAAGGGACTGCCTCACATATTGGTGTATTGCAAAAATAAAATAAAATTGTCAAATAATCTCGTAATTCTGGTATAGTTGCCTGTATATCCCATAAACAACCACACTATCCCATAAACAACCACACCGACATCTAAAAAAACTTGAGAAACTTCGGCATTTTGTAGTTATTTAGTATTTTTACATTAAAAAATCTATAGGGTATCAATATCAAATTAATACAATTACTTAAATTGCCTCAAATGTGTTCGCATTAGATGAAAACGAATCGAAAAACGAACCAAATACCACATTGATGTATACGCTGTAGTTTGTTGATGTTACAGTTCAATCACATGTGAATAATATGATTCACAAACTAATAAGCATGTTTGAAGGAAACTTAGCACTTTTTTTTCAAGAAAAAAATTCAGTGGGCGATATCGAGAGTGGTTAAAATTGCTTTTTTGTACCAAATCTTTCATAAAGCAACCCTCAGTGGCTTTCTATTACATTAATACTTGGTTAGGTTGAAAAATCACGATATACAAATTTTTTAGCCAAATCTGCGAGGCAGCACCTTTAAGTTCATATATTCTAAATGCAAAACTTTTCATGTAAAAGTGAAATCTTTTTTGCTTTAGACACACCAGTACTTGTGTATACATGTTTATATCTACCCGTAACAGCTCAGTAGATAACAAATGCAATTCAATTAATAAACAAGTCAAATAGTTACTGCGAGCAAATGATGTACCGACTTCATTTGACAGAGAATTGACAGGATCTTCGACCTTCTATCTGCATAATTCAACAGCTGATGTGTATAAAATTAAGCATGAAAATCTCAAAATTGTGAGAGAAAAAATAAGCGCGATAGGCCGATAGCTTTTAAATTGGGAAAACTATATGCACGATAATTTGACATACGAAATTTATCAACAAATTGTTAAATAATTTCATGTATAACAAACCCATTTTCAAGACACTTAATTGCATATTATGACTCCCTTGTTCCATATAATATGTATATGCTTATAAATAAAACCTCGTATCAGTTCATTAAACGGTATTATCATAAGACATGTTTTCAGTGTTCAACAATATCAAAGATCATAAATCAATTCCGATAATTCCATGACAATAGACAAGAGGCATTTAGAATTTTAAGTCTCTGAATAGACATTAACAATGAATGATAATTCTCCTGACTGGGAAGCGCTGTGCGTATATACAGCTGCAGTCACCTGCTGTTTAGATCCATGGTCTCAATATTGCCTAGTGCTCACTGAAATTTCGGACAGTTCTGATTTCTTCGGTAAATAAACTATTGCAATGCGACAAAGACCGATGTTATCCGCATGGAATAATGGAATTAGTCTGGTTCACGACATTCTTTCAAAATGTATCTTATTTTGGATTTTTTTTTTAAATCGTAAACCATCGAGAACAGGTCACGTGCCCCTCCATGGACTTTTTACTTTATGCTATCCAAAATACCTGCTCGCTCAAGGCTCGCAGGTAATCAAGTAAGCAATCTTTCTTCAGTAAAGCAATTAAACAAAATATGCAAAGTAAGTACCTATGGAAGTACTTAAAAGAAACATCAAGTAAACTATGAACAAACAAACGCCAGCCTTACCCAATACTCTAAAAATAGGCGACAATATAATCGAAGTTAAAACGAATGTTGCTGATGCCTTAAATGAACATTTTATCAATATAGCAAAACAAGTAAATCAAACAGAATTTAGTTGTAATAATTTCAATACACTGAAAGAGTACCTTGATTCAAAACTACGAACTACTTTTTCTACAAAATGTATAACTGCGCATGAAGTCAGCATTCTTATAGACAACGTAAACGCAAATAAATCATATGGTCAAGACAGAATAGGTCCAAACATATTAAAACTCTGCAAAGATCACACATCCCAGGTGTTTGCATTCATTATAAATGCCAGTCTTTGTACAAGTATACGAGGGTCGTTCATTTGATACCCGGACGATCGCCATAGCGCTTGATTGAAACATGCAATTGTAATAAAGTTTCGTTTAATATGACGTACTAACCAACTTGATAATTCGACAAAACGTGGTATAATTTTATCCAACAGAACACAAACTGTGGTTACTATGGTAACACAACTAAGGGCTACCCGGCCCAACCCCAGTTTTCAGTGAATAATAGAGTGTTGATATGACAGTGTGCGTGGTATAGTTGCCTATTTTTAACGGAAATCATCATATAACGTTATGGCTACATCTACGTTATGTTATATAACGGTTTGATGTCATTTCTGTACTGTTACTGACCGTGAAGCGCTGTTTAATGACAACGGGTGTGTTTACGTAAATATCGCAATGAAATTGAATTTGTTAGGGAAAAAACGATTATGATACAATTTCTAAAAGTTTTAGTCATACACCTATAAAACTAAAGAATTTATTGTAGAGAAGCCTTTTGGGAAGATTCGTATCGGTGTATTTCTGCTTATGGACGGTTCTTTGATGACAAGGATCATCTCGCGATGATCCGAGGACGGGTCATCTAACGTCAGAAACAGGAAAGTGTCGTCGGTTAAACACCTGTGGAGGGGTAAACACTACTTGAAGAATTCTACTATAGTAATTACGGAACCATGCGAAATTATCGTGGATTCCGCATTAAACATCACTACTGAACATCTTAAAATGGTAAATGTGAGTGCTCGTGTGACTTTATGGCTCCAAAACGGTGATTAAATAGAGAAAAGGTGTCACGTTTCAGGAGCGAAAATGGCTTGGGCCGACTTGCGTTACATGTTCTTATTTAAAAACTAAGATTATGTAAGCCCTTCGTCACATCAAGTTGAAATTTTGTATGTGAATTAAGGAATGGTGTGATGGCATTCCTGTACGTTTTCATCAATATCGGTCCACTGGTTTTCCAGCAATATCGATCGTCCGGGTATTAAATGAACGACCCTCGTATTCACAGACATACATTGTCTATTAAAATAGCAGAGTTATTACATTGTATAAAGAGGAGACAAAGATGATCCGAACTATTACAGACCCATTTTAATTTTGCCCACCTTATCTAAATGTTTTGAAAGGAATATTGCAAATCAGTTAAATAGTTGTTTTGAAGGAACAAATATATTATTTGAACGACAGTCTGCAAGGCAGTTAAATGTAGTGACAATTGCTTTGTAATTACAAAAACATTACTGGAAAAAAGTTATATAAGTATTTATAAGGATATCGAACTGTCCTCTAGATTTAGAATTAGGAATTAGCTCTATAGATATAAAATTATGTTGAAATTGATGAACTATTTTGCATGGCCGGTTTACATGTAAATGCTTCCTCTGCATCGACCTAAGTTACGCAATTATCATGATTTTCATAATTTTGTTACTTAGCCCGGTTTTCCTGGAGAACGGCTCAAATATATTTAAAATAACACCGTACTCCACCAATAAACGAATTTTGCGCATTGAAGTAATAGGATAAGATAAAGATAAGATAAAGTTTATTACCAATCAAGGGTCATATAACATGACATATGAATCACAGATAAAACAAAATGGGTTGAAACAAAAATAACATAACAAATAATTTCAAAAGTAAATAAGGCTTGATTTTGATTTGGAAAAACAAATATATAAGGCTAGAGGTCTAAAGAATCCTACCTCCCTTCATGCACTTGAAAAGCCGTAATTATAAAATGATGGGAGATAGGATTAATTTGACGTTATTAATATTGGAAAAAAAGAGAGTAAAAGTTAAAGAGAAAATACATATTATAACTAGAAGATATAACAAACGTATGCAAACGGTCTGTCAAACATTATTTTGAGTGAAACTGTAACTAAAACAGTTAAGATGGTTTACACTCGTAATACCCACAACATATATACTTTACTGCAACTTAGAAAAAGTTATCTATTACGGAAATGAACTTCAATACAATTTATGTTCATTTACAAACAATATTAATAATACTCATCTACATTATCCAACTTGGTGCAATATGTATGCTACTACTTGAATAATAGTTGAACTAAATCTAAAACAATTTATACAAACTTATGTTATAAAATACGCTAGATTGACTAATTATATACTAGTGTTTTGAAAGTATATAATTATCATGCAATCAATTTATATTTACAAAAACGTAAAAAAAAATCCGAAAGATCTTAAAACTTTTTTCAGCGAAATTGATCTTTTACCAGACAATATTACATGTAAAAGCTATTTGCAGAACAAACACTGCTAAATTAATAGTGTGTTTAAAACTTCCAAAAGTTACATTATCGTACTGTAGCTCAAATGTTTTGTGGAAAAAATGTAGCATTAATTTGCTAAAATAAATAGTAAACTAACCTTTAATTGATCCAGCGGACGAGGGTCCATTGGCTCATCTGTAGCTATAAATGTTTACGTCGTTAAAATCTTCAATCTTTTTACGGTCGTCTAAAAATAAACTTCACGCCAGCCTAGTTTCCACTGGTAGACACCGTACAGAAGAAATAGCCCCCTACTTCCACAAATAACTGTATCATTGGTAAAGAGTAAAAATAATCATTTTAAGAAATTTATGTTATTTTAGAAAGGAGCATTTGTACTAAATTGGTCAGATTTTCATGGTAACAAAATCAAGAATTGGCTTTCGATATCTTCATAAACTAATTACATACATAGACAACATCGTTAGAACCACAGGTAACTGTATCATTGAATTGATTAAGAGTAAAAAAAATGTGTTTTTTTTTGTTAAATTTATTAATCTTATACAAGGTGTATTTCCCAAGAATTGACTAGGTATCAAAAACAAGAATTGGCTTTCGATTTCTTCATAAAGTAATTATATTCATAAAAAACATGACTATAACTACTTTCATGCGAAATCCCATCGAAATTGGTCAAGTAGTTAAGAAGTTATGCCATAAATACGTATCACGGTGTCCACCCAATCACTGAAGTTGACTCAATAAAAACAAAAAAAAACGGAAATATTGAGGATATAATCTACATATGTCGATTTTACCGTTGTGTAAAAACAAAATAATGTGGTAGAATTAAAGAACGCAAACGTTGGAACAGATTTACCTGGATGACACACGTTAACTTCACTAAATGTATACGTTTAAGCCGAAAAACGAATCGGCTGCATATTTTATTGTCAAAATGACTCCATGTTTGTCAAATGACGATTTTGTGACAGCGATTTTCATTGGTTGATTTTTATACGCTAACCAATGAAAATGGCCGTTAGAAAACCGTCGATAACGCTAAAACCCACATTGACCGTCCCGACAGCGTTTTACTGCGTCGACAATTGTAAGCGAAGTTTAAACTTTGAATTATATCGTTTGAAAGTAAATTTAAGCTTGTTTTCAAATGCTTTCAATGCACATACGTGTATTTGTTCACATAAAGCCTAATAAATATAATTAATGATGTAAATGCTATAAATTATGAAAACCAAAATGCACCCCAGTGACTGTTGGGCTCAATGCCTACGTAATAAACCTTGATTATGAATATATAAATTTGACAAAAACAATTTTTTTTAAAATCTTAATTAATGATACAGTTACCTGTGGTTAGAACTACCTCTATGCAAAATCCGACCGAAATTTATCAACTTGTTTAAAAGTTATATCATGAAATGTATACCACGGTGTCCAATCAATCACTGAGGTATATTCAATAGAAACAACAATGCTATTTTAAACAAGACAAACAAGAAAAAAGAAAGTGAGTTCACGCCCTATGGGTTTATTTCCTTATTTATAGACGGATTTTAAAAGTCTTGATATCAAATTAAATACGAGGCTCTCTAGTTTCTGATCAACTAGTACAGGGTGATTCATAATATCTGTTACACTTTTCAAATGAAACAGTTTTGACATGTTTGATTATAACCACAAGTAGTTTGCACATATATACGAAACACGTATGCTTTAAAGATTTATTAGATATACAATATTACATACTTTCATGCAAGTTTTAGTCTACAAATGGAATTGAAATTTATGCCATATATTCAATGTGACTTCTATTTGACCGATGATGACGTCAATGCTTATTTTAATGTGACTTAAATATTGCCATCTACTATTGATACACTTTACTAAAACCATTCAATAAGCCAGTATACCGTTGAACTAGATAGTTTATCATAATCAGGATACTAGTTTTGCCTTGGTATGATAGTTATATTATAGGAGAATGGCTTTCAAAACAGAGCTGAACAAAATTATGCTGCATTTAATTATGCTTTGAAAACGACGTCTTGGAAATTGCACATCTGTTTATGACATCGTTTATGACGCCATGATGTCAACATTATTACTGTCGTTTAAATTAGATAAAACGTTATCATATCAGCTTTCAAATGATATATGATACATACATAT
This sequence comes from Spisula solida, assembly GCA_947247005.1. NCBI lineage: Eukaryota > Metazoa > Mollusca > Bivalvia > Venerida > Mactridae > Spisula > Spisula solida. The sequence continues at coordinate 37,589,113 of OX365959.1, read as the reverse complement.
CTTAAACAGGAACGAAAAGTTATAATAGTGAAACTGTGACAGATATTATGAATCACCCTGTAGTATGTGGTAAACTGCGAGGAATATATCGTGTTAAGCAAAACATGTCATGTTTGACCATTTTCAATGACTATAAATGAAGTAAAACTTTTCGTAAAAAAAAGATGGCAGTCTTACTGGGTCATTCAGCTAGTTATAATTTATTATACTTTTCGACAGCTTGGACTTGGGCGGATCTGCGCTTGTTTAGTTGGGAATTGTGCTTTGTGTGTTTTTAATGTTTTCTGTGCTCGGCTGGTTAAGTTGGGTGCTGCCTTCCCTGTCTGACTTAATATACTCTTTTTGGCGTTAGCGTTTGTCTTTGATATAATCGGTGTTTTGCAAATTGTTAAATATGTACAAAACATCTAAGTGTAGCAAGATTGCCATCGTGGTTTTTAGGAAGGTTTTACGTCATGAAAAACCATTAAAATGGCTACAACTGACATTTGTAGCTAACATGACATATTTTCAGAAGATGTGTCGACCTATTACGAGGGAAATTGGGATATGTGTACGCTTAACTGTTTAAAAGACAGTGTTAGGTTAAGCCATAAATGAACATAATAATAATAATATAATACCTTGTCCTGTAGAGAATGTTGGGTTGCTTGACCCACATATCTCGGCCGGTAGTTTTTGTTTAGCCAAGTTACGTGCAGACGTTCTGGGGCGGTATTCACAAAAAAATTTTAAAGTCACATTATCTCTCCCAAAACTTTTTCCCGATCATCCAGTAAATAGACTATATACAAAGAATAAGGATGTTTTTCAGAAACGACCAATAATTATCAACAGAATTTAGCTCTGTCTGTCCATATAGGAAGCTATAAATTATGCATTTATTGTTTACATTTTGTTATTTTGTTTTCAAACCAACTGGATGCTTTATTTTGTAATCTTCCATCTAATGGTGTTTTCCACCTTAGGCAGTGTAGCAATACCACGTGACTTTTGACTACAGTTACAAGAAGAAATTTGCAAACATTGGAAAATAAAATAGCCATAAGTATTTTATTTCTTCATCGATTTCTATGAAATATACGCCACGCTAAGGGGGGAATTATTTGCTTCCCATGAAATATAAGATTTTTTTCAGCAGCTTTACCGATTTTTCCATTACCCTGTGAAACCTACACGTTCCACGGTTTCTCAGGGTAATGGACAAAACGGCACATCCGCTGAAAAAGATTTTATATTTCATGGAAAGCAAATAATATTCCCCTTAGCGTGGCGTAGATTTCATAGAAATCGATGAAGAAATAAAATACTTATGGTTACATTTGTGTTCCAATGTTTACAAATTTCTACTTGGAACTGTAGTAAAAAACCATGTGGTATTGCTACACTGTTTGGGATTCAACTAAAATGCTCAAAATGCATCATTTGCAGATAGATTGCCAAGTTATTGCTTTTTGGAAATAGCTGTTAAGAAATAATGGGACTTTAAGGAAATGGAAACCCTTACGGAAGAGATTCTTAGTGTGAATACCGCCACTGGTTGGTAACCCAGGAACGTTCACTTCGAAAACAAAAATGGTATTTCATTTCTTTACCGATTTCTATAAATTATACGCCACGCACAGGGTGCTGGACAAAACGGTACACTAGCTGTTGAAAAGGTTCTTATATTCCATGGAAAGCAAATTATTTTCCCTTAGCGTTGCGTAATATACATAGAAATCGGAATAGAAATACAACATGTATAATACTTAATATGACTATTTTTGTTTTCGAAGTGAAGCAAATTTTTTCTTTGACCTGTAGCCAAAAGTCACGTGGTATTGCTACACTGTTTTATGATGAAATATAGAACAGAATTTTATACCCCAATCCCACGACTCTCGAATCAGCCGGAACGGGCCCAAATGAGTCGGAATGAAGAAAGAATAAACATTCGAAACACATTCCGAATGATAACTCGAATTGACCAAAATTATTACAGCTTTGTCAAAATACCGTTGGAATACTTCAAATACCACTCAAATACAACTCTTCTATACTTCGAGTATAACTCGAATACACTTCGAGTCCGCCTGGAATGATAGCGGAGATCGTGCACGCATATGTTTTTCAAAATACGGTAAACACAAGCATCGGACCGTTTTACACGGGATTATGCATTGGCTGTGTACGGGTAGTGTGTTTAATATCAGTACCTATAATGGCTTTAAGTAATGTTTCGAATATAGTCAGAATGCCGTAAGAATATTTAAAATGTAATCAGAATGTCGGAAGAATACATTTCGGTAGCCGTTCGATATTCCACCCGACTTCGAATGTATCTCGAAAGTTTTGAACATGCGCAAAACATTCGAAGTGGACACAGGAATGGGCCGGAATATATCGAATGCACTACGAATTGACTCAGCATACAGATAGAATGTTTCGAATGCATTTCGATCATGAAGGAATACACCTCGAATTGCTATTCCTACGGCATTCCGGCTCATTCCGACGCCGTGTGATCTGGACAGTATCAATAAATACAGAGAGTTTTGAATAACAGTTTATTCATTTTTATTTTAATATGTATTTTATTTCAAACGAAATTGGTTTAGAGCATGTTAAAACATTCAAACTGGCCCGAACATATGGAATGTACTCGGAATGCAGACGGAATACATTTCGAACATACAAGCATGTACCACGAATTGCTATTCCTACGGCATTCCGGCTCATTCCGAATCTCGTGTGATTGGGGTATTAGGAACATCCTTTTTTATTTTTTTAAAAAAAGGAAGTGGCTAGTCAAGTTCTCAGAGTATCACATGTGAAGAATACTCTGGTGAACTAGAATGCAAAATCTCCATTCATGCACTAAATTTGCACTAAACATGCAACCCAACATACGGTATTTGAAGCTGGGATTTCCACTAAATGATTCTTTTAAGCGTGCTTTGAGCGTTTGATTTGAGCGTGTGAAGTACCGATATGTCTCCATGCTTCACACATTAAGGATAAAAGCCAAGCAATTAACACAGTCAAGACGTCCTCGATATAGATGATTAGTATGAGTAGTCCGGATGAAGAACGTTTAGTTTGACATTTAAAATGTGCTGACACAGATTTATGTTACACGGCACATTCGCTATAATGGGTCTATTCTGGACGCGTTTATTGCGATCCCTTACACCTAAACGGTGTGCTCTTTATGTTACACGGCACATACCAGGTGCCTCCGTAGCTCAGTATTTAGAGCGCTTGTCGACTAATCGGGCGACCTGGCTTCAAATTCGGATGGAGGCACTCATATGCCTACCATGTTTTAATAGAAAGCTGACTGGCAAATAAAGTTAAATATGCTCCGCATTTAAAACAAAACAGGGCGGACTTATGTACATGTATGTTTTCACAAGGAAAGTCATGTTTTGTACCTCATGGACGCACGAGCTATAGACATACTCGTTCTTAGGTACATGTCGTTGAGTAAAAAAGCACATTATAATTTACCATAGGAATTTGAAATTCTATCCATAAAACATCATAGTTGTCGATCCATTCAAAATCGCTCCATGCATTTATTACACTGACAAGGAACCCAACGGGTTGCCCCCTCCAAAACGGAATCCCGTACCCAGTGCTAACAAATTAAAGATACAAGCGATTAAATTAGCTCATTCCTGTGAATATACCAACCACTTCGCCTGATGCAGTCAATAGTTGCATATTCTTCGGATGTTAGAGTGTAGTCGCCTTGCAGGAGTACGAAACAAACCATTTGAAATGCACAATGTATCGTTGCACCAACATCCGCATTCTGATCACCTCGGCCTTTATGCATTGCAATATTTACCGGACACAAACGATAATAACTGAGCTTTCATGATTGCCACGATCCGATGATGAGCCCACGGGCCAACCACGAATTTATAATCATTATAAGGGACATAATTATAGCAGAAACATGCGAGTCACACATAATCTCGGTAACGTAAGTATATGATAGAACATGAGTATAGATGTACAACGACCTTCGAAATATGACATTTGGGCGAGTTCATTTGCTAAGGTTGAAACGATATTTACCGTTATTTTTCCAATATATTATGAATACATCTTATAAATTCACATAATCTTTCAAGTTGACAGCGTGGCCTAGTGGTTAAGATGATCTATTCTCTGAACTAGTATGTACTCAGAACATTCTTTTTATATGAGCTGTGGGTTCGAGTCCGCTGCTAAACTCTTTTTCAATAATTTTATTATCATAATACATGTGTGTTTTTTCATATATTTTATTACTTAATGAATAATAAAATTATGTTTAACGTTAAATACAAAGTTGCTTTGTTTCGTTTATTTTACGATTTTGGCCTGCCCTGGATATTGTATTTATTGCTCAGATGATAATCGGGTTGAATTATAAAATATCTTCATCATTGGTTTCGCTGGAATTAGAATTGGAATCACCACTCTAAGACTATTCTTTAGAAACTTTAACATTAATAAGCGTTTACTCAGGTAATACAGGGAGCACAGTTCGGGTGACCGTTGACCGATATCTCTGTTCAACAGTCTTGACGTGGGAGTTTTTCAAGGATTAAAATACAGAAAAAATGTACAAAGGAAATAGAAATATATATAAAATAGACATGCACGCGAATGTTTTATTTAGCAAAATTTAAAAAATATTCAAAATGGGTGGGATTCGAACCCAGACAAAAAAGTCTATTTAGTTTCATAAGCAGTAGCTTAGCCTAATGCGCCATGGAGGACGATGTAAGCTACAATTTCAAATTATATATTTCTTTTTCGAATACACCCCTATTACCTGGATTATTTCATTATTAAAAGTACAGTTACGCCCGAGCGATTGTGGTTTATCTATAGCACGTGTATATTATACTGTTATTGACTTATGTTGAGGTGAATATGATGTTTTGTCGACCTGCAAAAAAGTGATATTGCCCGATGACGAAGTCAGAGGTGAATATCACTTTTTGAAGGTCAACTAAACATAATATTCTTCGAAACATAAGTCGACAACTGTTATATAATTATATACCATTCCATAAGTCAAGGAAATAAAACTTATTGACTCTTTAAATTATAATAACTTCAAGTCTCTGGAAATGTATGCAATAGAAATAACAGAGGAGTCTTATTCAAATGTTCTGGCTAGTATTGCTATTTATGTATCCGTATGAGAGTGCATTCACATAGTAACGGCATTTATTATAAGTGGCTAAGTTAGATCGTATAAATATATATAAGCAGTTGTAGGCCAAATTATAATACGGGGAATGACGCTACGCTGTTTGGAACGTTATGTCGCAGGAAACACAGGGTATTGACGCGTAATATTTTATGCGTGTGCGACCGCCTTATGTCGCATATACGAATATTCGTATATGAGATATAAGGCGGTCGCACACGCATACAATAATATGCGTCAATACCCTGTGGCAGGAAATGATGTCACGTCATACACCCAAGCCTCGGGTTCGGCAGGTGTAAAATATATTGACCTCTCGTGCAGGCCGTCTAAGCCAATCAGAATCCTTGTTACATTGTAGGTATACAAAATTGAGTGTTATGCAACATTTTATTCCGTATGTCACGAGGTCATATTGACCTTATTTATTATTATTTATACTATCAATTATGTATGTACTTTATCTATATACAGTCTTTATCATACATTTATCATACCATTTTTCATCGATTTCATAACATTACTAACTGCATGGCATTTCACCGCTTCCTTACATTTCGCTGGACATAGCCTCGTTTTGGCTGTGTCTCAGTCCACCGAGCACGGAATGCCCTCCCACGTCAGTCATCGTCCAACCTTCGACTGGCGTGTCTCGTTGTTTAATGTCATGTCCTTATAGACATACATGTTTATGCCTTTGCAGGTTAGTTCTCATTTTTATTGTTCATTCATGTATTCATGTTGTATTTCATGTTTATTAGACTGTTGTATATTGATGCGGTATTGCCATTTTTGTAAACTATATTAAAAGTCATCGTCCAACCTTCGACTGGCGTGTCTCGTTGTTTAATGTCATGTCCTTATAGACATACATGTTTATGCCTTTGCAGGCTGTACACCTACAGACCCCATCCACAGAAATTAAACTCATGACATTGGTGGCCAGTGTGGTTCTTGTGGTTGGGAAAAGTGGGGAACACTTGGGGAAGAATTTGGCGGAGGATGACGTTGTAGAGGATTTCCGTAATTTGTACAGTATTAGCCAATCGGAGCGCTCCATAGCAAAATTGTGTACCACGTAGGAGGAATCCCTGAGGAATGCGTGTAAACATTCAGTGCAGTATTTGTTATATTTTGTGAACTGTAGAAATTGTAAATTTATGAAATTTGACGCGCCACGTGCGTTGTAGCGCATATTCGTGCAGTATTTGGACTGAGTGTACACTTTGTAATTCTACACTCTGTAATTCATGTAATTTATGTAATTATACCTGTGAAAGGTTTGTGTTTATTCAGCACCAGGTATTCCTGTGAAAGGTTTGTGTTAGTTTATATTCGTCGGTTGTGTGTTGACATTTGAGTGACAGCGTTATTATTCATTCTACCAGAACATTTTCTACCAGAACATTTTTTTGTGAACTACCAGAACATTTTTTTCATTGTGAACCTGTGATAAATTTATTATTTGTAAATTTATTATTTTATATAATTGTGTAGATCTATCATTAAGTGTGTTTATTTGAAGTTTGTGTGTGATTAGTTTTGTTGTACATGCATTGCTTTGTTATTATTTGAAAGTTAAATTTTATAATTGATTTTTCAGATTTTGTACACCTGCATTGGCCTGTGGAATGAATTTATGATTGCACGACTGTCACAGCAACTAATCTATGGTGTAGGAATCATTGCATGGTGTGGTGAAGGGTTGGTGAGCTAACATTTCATCCTATTAACAATCAACTAATTAACCCATATTATCATTATATGAGTACATGAGTATATTGAATGTGATTATATAGAGTATTATATTTAGTATATTTATCTGTATTTGTATTTAAAAAAAAAAAAAAAAAAAAAAAAGCAGCTTTGAGCAGGTTTGTCAGCTTAACTGTACGTGGTTTATGTTTATGGCAATTAGTGTTTATATAGACTGTAACCCGAGTCCTTTTGACCTGTTTAGTGTAGTTCATTGTTATAGAGTACATGTATGTAGGATGTAACCTCAGTGTTCTTTTCAGGATTATCCATGCATTATTGATTCCAGTTTTCCTTTGCAATTACATACATTGAAGCAATTTAGTTAAAGTTAAACCTTTAATGGTGAGCATTATGTCCGTTATGAGTTGTGCAGTGTACCCTGGTGTTAGTATTCACTGATAACTATGGTGTACTTGTAGGGTCACTGTATGCAATAATTGTGATTGCGCTTGCTACATATTGGTCATTCCACTGATTGTCATCTACATATGGTGTACTTGTAAGGCCACTGTATGCTATACTTGCGATTACTATTTGTTATATTCCATATAGTGAACTGTCTTTGATTATTACCTTCATATGGTGTACTTGTAGGGCCACTGTATGCTATACTTGTGATTACTCTTTGTTATAGTCCATATAGTGAACTGTCTTTGATTATTACCTTCATATGGTGTACTTGTAGGGCCACTGTATGCTATACTTGTGATTACTCTTTGTTATAGTCCATATAGTCAACTGTCTTTGATTATTACCTTCATATGGTGTACTTGTATGGCCACTGTATGCTGTACTTGTGATTACTCTTTCAGTCTTTGTTATAGTCCATATAGTCCATGTTCACTGATTGTCATCTACATATGGTGTGCCCATAGGGTCATTGTATGCTATATTTGTGATTGCGCTTTGTTGATCGCCCATATCATCCACGTTCACTGATTGGTGTTGTCATATGGTGTGCCCATAGGGTCACTGTATGCAATATTTGTGATTGCACTTTGTTCTCATTTTTATTGTGATTAATTGTACGATCATGGCCAATCATGGCGATACAACTATCCCTTATGGCAAAGATGATTTGGAATACTTTGCCGAGCAATTACAGAAGTCCGGCAACTTCCATGTCATCAGAGCGACTACTGAAACCACTAGTACTCCACTTCCAGGCCGTTTAACGACTTTCAATGTTACCCCTACGCCTGAAAGGGAACATGCTCAAAGGCAAACTGAGCCTGATCCTAGCCATGCTTCACCTCCATTGAGTTTTCAACCTTCCAGTCTGCATAATAGTCAATATAAATATACACATCCTGCTCGGATTGACTTTGTTCAAGGCCGTATACCTGAGTTACCGTCTTTCACTGGGGATGGTAAGAATAACGCCACCATCTTTGAGACTTGGCGTTATGATGTGAAATGTCTACTAGATGAGGCAGTTTACCCCCTCCATATTATTAGGGAATCTATCAGGAAGTCTTTGAAAGGGAGTGCCAGAGGTGTGCTGCTACACTTAGGTGAGCAACCCACCATTGGGGATATTCTCAGTGAGCTGGACGGGATTTATGGTAATGTGCAGTCAGCCGAAAGACTAAGAGAACAATTTTACAGTGAGCGCCAAAAGAAAGACGAATCTGTTGGCGACTATAGTCTTAGATTGGAGAGGCTTTTGAGCAGGATTCCCGGGCACTTAAATGTACATGCCCGGAATGACATGCTCAGAAGTCGTCTCTGGTCTGGGTTAAGTGACATGGAACTTAAGAATGCCTGTAGATTTTTATTTGATACGGTGTATGAATTTAACACCTTAAGAAAGGAAATAAGGGCTGTTGAAGAAGACCTTCAGCAGAGTAAGGCAATCCCCGCCAAAGTAACTCCCTCCTCTGTTTCCAAGTCAGACTCGTCGTCGTCCCCGTCAGATAAATCAGCTTCGGCTGTTTGTGCAAAGCAATCCGTCTTGTCTTCGGAAGATAGACTTTCGAAAGAGATTGGATTGCTTGCCAAGCAGTTGGAGCGGATGGAGGCGAGGATGTCTGGGATGGAAAGAGAGATGGCAGCTCTTCGTCCAAATAATAACCATTTAAACTTCAATCGACCTCCATCGCAGGGCAGATGAAAGGTCCTGAGGTATACACTCCTCCCAGCCCTAGTCAGTTACCTTTGGTTGGTCCACCCAATGAACTGGCAATCATTATTAACAATTCTCACACCAAATGTATTTTGGATACTGGATCCATGGTGTCAACCATCAGTGAGTCATATTTTAAATCATAAGATTCAAACCCAGTTATGGATCCGCTGACAGATTTTAATTTGGAAGTAACAGGTGCTAATGGTTCAGAAGTGCCATATTTTGGATATTCTGTTTTGGATGTTGCATTTCCGTCTATTACCTTAAGTCCTATTGCTGTCCCAATACTTGTTGTTGCGGATACAGATTATGCGAACACAGTTCCAGTTATTGTAGGTACTAACCTTTTACAATACCTGAAATCTTCAGGTTCAGAAGTGTTGTCTAATGTTTTAAATAATTTACTGGCTTCCCTTCCTGAAGATAGCGCTACTCCTGTTACGCTCCTCCACCAGCGTGCTGTAATATTAAAACCTTATGAAACAAGAACAGTGGAAGGTAAGGCCAGACCTGTTGGAAATATTACTGCAGGTGTGACTGAGTCTTCCGACTCCTTTATGTTGAATGTTTGTCCTAGGTTGGTTAAGATACCACCGGGTACTTCTTTTTGTAGGGTTCCGGTACGTATTTGTAATTTAACTGCCAGACATGTAACCATTTATCCAAAAATGTCCTTTTGTAAACTTCAGAATGTTTCTGTTGTTAGGTCCATAGATCCTACAGAAGGTGTTGCAGATAAAAATCATAATAGTAGTTTGTCTTTAGAGGATTTGGGTATTACCATCCCAACAGATACTTTATCGCCTGCTCAGCAGAGAGAGGCTTCATCATTTGTCAGTAAATGGAAGCATATATTTTCATCTGGTCCCACAGATTTGGGTTGTACTAATATTGTAGAACATGAGATAAATTTATCTGACCCTAAACCATTCAAAGACCCTTACAGAAGGATTCCTCCAGGTATGTTCGAGGAGGTGCGGGAACATATCAGAGATATGTTGGACGCTGGCGCGATCCGGGAATCGAAAAGTCCGTTTTCTTCAAATGTTGTACTGGTAAGGAAAAAAGACGGGTCATTAAGGTTCTGTATTGACTATCGTAAATTAAACAATAGGTCTGTTAAAGATGCTTATGCTCTTCCTCGTATTGATGAAACGATAGATTCACTGGTTGGGTCCAAGTTGTTTTCTAAACTTGACCTTAGGTCCGGGTACTGGCAAGTACCAATCCGAGAGGAAGATAAGCATAAAACAGCATTTAGTGTAGGTCCTCTCGGTTTTTACGAGTGTAATAGGATGGCTTTTGGCTTAACCAATGCTCCTGCAACGTTTCAGCGTTTAATGGAACGTTGTATGGGTGAGCTTCACCTCAAGGATTGCTTGATTTATCTGGACGATATAATTATCTTCTCAGATAATTAAGAGTCACACTATCGGCGGCTTGAAGCGGTATTCAAACGACTAGAGTCGTATGGTTTAAAGTTAAAGGGGTCGAAATGTGAATTCTTTAGGCCGGAAGTCAATTACCTCGGCCATGTAGTTAGCGCTCATGGTGTTAAGACCGATCCTGAAAAGATCATGGCACTTAAATCATACCCTATTCCTACTTGCATTAAGGAGTTACGTAGTTTTCTAGGTTTTGCGGGGTACTACCGCCGCTTCATTCAGGATTATGCTAAGATAGCTAAGCCATTAAATGACCTGCTTACAGGTATTCCTTCCAACAAGAAAGCACGTAAGTGTGCTAACCCATGGTCGTGGGGTTCGAACCAGCAAGATGCGTTTGATTGCTTGATTCACAAGTTAACTTCTCCTCCTGTATTAGCGTTTGCCGATTATACCCGGCCCTTCATCCTTAATGTAGATGCTAGTTGTAGTGGGTTAGGTGCTGTGTTGTATCAGGTTGGTGCAGACGGTAAGGAGCATGTAGTCTCATATGCTAGTAGGGGCTTGAGAGCCAGTGAGCGTCACTATCCAGCTCATAAGCTTGAGTTTCTGGCTCTCAAGTGGGCTGTCTGTGATAAGTTCCATGATTACCTTTATGGTAATTCTGTGGAAGTTCGCACAGACAACAACCCTCTAACTTATGCCTTTACCACTGCCAAACTTGATGCAACTTGTCACAGATGGCTTGCGTCCCTGTCTACGTACGATATTAAATTGAATTATAGGTGTGGTCGTGACAACATCGATGCTGACACTATGTCTAGGATTCATTCCTGTAGTGTTGATTCACATGTATTATTATCTGATGCTGTTAAAGCCTTACTTCAGGCTCATTCTGATGGCCCTGGCCAGAGGCCTGCTGTTGAGTGTATCAGTTTTAATCAACAAGTGTTAGTTGATAACCCATCAGTAGATAGTTTGGTAGGCAGTAGTTTGTCGTCTGTTGACTGGAAACAGGAACAGTCCAGTGATAAGAACCTGTCCCGTATTGTCCAGCTTCTGGACGTTGGTCATAAGCTCACCGAGAGACAGAAATCTCACGAAACTTCACAGGTGAGAGCTTACCTCAAGGAGTGGGGTAATTTGTACGTTGAAAATTCTATACTATATAGGAAGGGAACTTCAAATGGGTACCCAGTAAAACAGGTTGTTATTCCTGACCATTTGAAGGACCTCATATTTACTGGTTTACATGATGAGGCAGGTCATCAGGGTTGTATGAGAACAGTTTCTCTTGTACGTTCTAGGTTCTTTTGGCCGCAGTTGGAGCAGTTTGTAGAACATAAGATTCGCAACTGCCCCAGATGCATTCGTCGTAAGACATTAGATAGGACCTCGGCCAAATTGATCCCTGTTCACTCCAGTTACCCTATGGAGATAGTTTGTATAGATTTCTTGTCTTTGGAAATGTCTCGAGGTGGCTTTGAGAATATACTGATCATTACTGATCATTTTACCAGATTTGCTCAGGCCCTTCCTGCAAAGAACCAAACTGCTCATACCACTGCCAAACTCTTGTTTGAAAATTTCATCTGTCACTATGGTTTCCCCAGTAGGTTCCATAGTGATCAAGGTAGGAATTTCGAGAGTGAGGTGATCAGGGAGCTTTGTATAATTGCAAATGTTGAGAAGTCTAGGACGACTCCTTATCACCCTCAGGGTAATGGTATGGCAGAGCGGTTCAATTCCACCTTATTGAATATGTTAGGTACTTTAGAGGAAGATCAGAAGTGTAATTGGAGGACACATGTTCCTACATTGGTACATGCTTACAATTCGACCCCTCATTCCGCTACGGGGTATTCTCCACATTTTCTTATGTTTGGCCGTCATCCTAGACTGGCCATTGATGCCTTTCTCGGGATCGAACCTGACAAGTCCCCCGTTAAAGACCATAATTGTTATGTGTCTGGTCTGCGCAGCCGTTTAGGGTTTGCTTATAATGTGGCCCGTAGAGAGGCCAGGAAACAGGGCAAACGCAATAAGCGCTGGTATGATCTGAAGGTTAGGGAAGCCAGGTTAGATGTTGGTGACAGGGTTTTGGTGCGGAATGTTGGAATCAGGGGGAAAGCCAAACTAGCCGACAGGTGGGAAAGGGATGTGTATTTGGTCATTAGTCAACCTACTCCGGGTGTTCCCATTTATGAGGTGAAGAGGGAGCATGGCCGAGATAAGGCTCGAATATTGCATAGAAACTTGTTGCTCCCATTTATGGGAATACCTACGAGTAGGCACATCCCTTCAGGAAATGTTACTGTGGCTAGTTCGGTTGCTCCTGATTCACATTCCGACCCAGTACCCTCGTCTCCAGTCCCCACTGATTTGCCAACTAATATTTCAGTTGTAGGAATGATGCCATCACCTAAGTATGTCATTCCAGCCCGACGTACTAGCCCTACAACCAGACCAAAAAGGGCTACGGCTAGGCCTGGGTGGATGAATAACTCATGGGAGTTAGGTTAGCGTTAAATAGATACTGTACACTGTCACGTCCGTCATAATTTGTTTTTTAGATTGTCCCCAGTGGTTACATTGTTGTTGTAACCATAATTAATTTTGATGTTATATAGTACCTTACAGTACATTATGTTAATATTTGTTGCAGATAGTGCACCTCTGCAATGAATTGATAGTATTAGATTCTAACATAAGTTTATTGTTAGTAGTTTATAGCTAGCAGTAGCATGTTTCAAAGTATGTAGGAGTAACTTGTTTTATATTTTGTAGTATTTATTACAGTGTATTTACAAATTTACAAGTACTCTTGCAATAGTTTAGTACTTTACAGTCTATTCTTTTACATTTATGCTGACATGTTGCTCACAGCTAGTTATTTCTATTTATTGTGAATGTCGGGGCGACATTCCACAAGGGGGGGAAGTATGTCACGAGGTCATATTGACCTTATTTATTATTATTTATACTATCAATTATGTATGTACTTTATCTATATACAGTCTTTATCATACATTTATCATACCATTTTTCATCGATTTCATAACATTACTAACTGCATGGCATTTCACCGCTTCCTTACATTTCGCTGGACATAGCCTCGTTTTGGCTGTGTCTCAGTCCACCGAGCACGGAATGCCCTCCCACGTCAGTCATCGTCCAACCTTCGACTGGCGTGTCTCGTTGTTTAATGTCATGTCCTTATAGACATACATGTTTATGCCTTTGCAGGTTAGTTCTCATTTTTATTGTTCATTCATGTATTCATGTTGTATTTCATGTTTATTAGACTGTTGTATATTGATGCGGTATTGCCATTTTTGTAAACTATATTAAAAGTCATCGTCCAACCTTCGACTGGCGTGTCTCGTTGTTTAATGTCATATCCTTATAGACATACATGTTTATGCCTTTGCAGGCTGTACACCTACAGACCCCATCCACAGAAATTAAACTCACGACACGTATTAATATGTCTCAGATTATAGTTCATTTTTGTTAAATAATTATTCTGAAAATATCAGCTTTCACAAATAAAATTTCTTCGTTTATTATTTGCTTTCAATGGATTACGGAGATTTTTCAGTGAAAATAACAGTGAAAATAACAGTGAAATTACCACTTTGTTATTTTCACTGTTTTAGAAGCTGGTTCCAGGATCGTTCAGAAAAAGAAACGTAACGCCAACGGCGCCGGGCTTTAAAATGCACGTTACGTCATCATGACGTCACAATTGTCACGTTATGACGTTCCAATTTCGACGTAATTTTTCCAATTAAGCCAATTACGGTACCCTTTTAAGAGAAATTGAAGCATTTATCACATGTTTGACGTCGCGGTAGCGTCATAAAGCCATTATTTATTTTTGATAATACACTAGTGTAATAAAGCAATCACGCGACGTCATTCAAAGGATAGGCGACGTCGTCCAAGTTGCGCGTTTATTATACTGAAAAATAAGTAGCGTTTTTTATGTTTCGGCCGGAAAAGGCTAACATGTGATAAAAAGAACATTACATTTGTGACTTTCCACATTGAATTTATTAAACTCGATGAAAAAATCGATAAAATACTCGGCAGAGCCTCGCATTTTATTATTTTATTTAACATGTAATATCCTCTATATAATAAACAGAAAATTTGTTGATTTTTGGTGAAAGATAAATTTTATTTCACTCGTGATCACATAAAATTATATTTAAACTCGTTGCTATCACTCGATGAAATAAAATACGATATTACACCAAAATCAACAAATATCCTCTATATATCCAGAGACTATAGATAACGTTATTATATAGCTGCATAGCTATAAGAGGTCGATAGTACGATAGTGAAAAGTCGAAAGTACGATGATGAAAAGTCGAAAGTACGATAGTGAAAAGTCGAAACTACGATGATGTAAAGTCGAAATTACGAAACAACGATAGTACGATGATGAAAAGTCGAAACTACGATTCGTTGTTTAGTGTTTTCATTATCGTGCTATCGTGTTTTCACCATCGTAGTTTCGACTTTTCACCATCGTACTATCGTTGTTTCGTAATTTCGACTTTACATCGTCAATTTCTACGATTGTGGAATACATGCACAGGGTGTTAAAAAGTTTGTTCTCAAAATTTTAATTTGTTCTAAATTGTATCTGAACTATGTACGCAGTGTACAATTATAATTTCTTGCACGGATAACTTCATTTAATGATCGAAAGATTAGAAAAATGGTAGAACCTTCGGGAATTTAACTAGAACATTCTATTTTCTTCTGTCAGCAGAAAAATAAACACTTGAAACATACACATTGAGATCAAACTGTTTTAACACCGTGTAGTTGTCAGTCGAAGAACAAGTTAGATGTTGGTGTCCGATCCCGAAACTCGTTCAGATCAACATATGACGTACAATTTATTGATGACTGTAAAAAGTTGAAAAAAATCCAGGCTAAAACCTTACAACAAATTATATTTTCCCTATGTAGTACAATCACAGAGTGGTATCAATTTGTTTTAGGCTGATTTTAGATTTGCTTTAACTGCAGACAATCTATCGGAAATTATAACAGAAAACGACGGGAAATAGCTAGCACGATTTGACCAGCACAACCGATAACCGATATAAATGGGGGTGGGGGGTGATCAACAAATAAAATAAAACTACAAGTAAGTCCTTGTATTACACAATCGATGTACAGCTTTGTAACATACATGTTACGTTATGTAGCGTTATTGCGATTGGAACTACTTATTTATTGATTAAAGGGAGGCAACTGTGACTTTCCAGTACCTTTATAATTACATGTGCTATGATCACACTTGAAATCACATTCAACATAATGTTTTAGTACATCTTATTATTTCTTAATTAATCACTATTCTCTCTTTCATTCTCTTATTTCATGACTATTTGAAAATGTTGCTTTATTTAAAAACGTACAACAATTATAGATATGTAACCATAATTCAGGAATATATAGTTATTGTTCACATTGAACTATTACATTGAAATCATTAATGTTGTTTGTTCATGGGTCATGTTTGACCTAAACAATCTTTTATTAATTTATGTGGAATTTATTTTGAATAAACTTTGAAACTTTGTATTATAAACGAACATGTATACTGTATAGATAGATATCCACACAATAATACAGGGAAATTATAAGACTATTTGAGGAGTTGGTGTCTGGTTTCAGTTAGTCTGTCTCAATGTAATTCATCATGAAAAAAATTATTTTTGTTTTCATTTTGTCAGTGTCGTAGCCAGGCCCGAATTCAAACGTAATTACTTAGCTAAGACTGTTATTTTGAATTTATTATGTGACTACAATTGAAGTGATACAATAATTGTGTACGAGTGGCAGTTCTGATAACTGAGTGATAACTTTACATTGGATGGTCAGAATTTTTAAAAGTGAACATTTTCTGAAACATCAATTGTTCAGCGATACATTAATAAAATTATTATTTTAACTCTGAGAATGTCTATTTCATTAGTATTCAAACAATACATAGTGTTTTGGGTATTGACTGAAATATCTCTTATTTAAAAAGGGAATTTCGATGTATAGGCCACATGCATATTTTAGAGCGCACTGTGGAAGCATTATTAAGACTTAATAAAATAATGTGATATTATTTGAAATAACAGTACTTTCGAATGACTTTAAGATATTGAATAAAAACTTTGAGTTATTTATAAAATAACAGCAATATTAAACAGCAAGTTTATAAATTAGGAGACAATATGCCGGATACAATGTCATGTACTTACATGTAAAATGACATTTACGTGCATATTCAATTTTCTGATGTTAATATAAAAATATCATGATGTGTTTTCAGTGGGGAAAGGTTGTATCTTTCATAAAATGTGCCCTTTTATACACATTTAGTGAGCATTGAACGATTTACAAACGCACTATCAAAACTTTCTGAATGCCCCTCGTAAGTATTGCTTAATAATATAATCAATATTAAAGCCATATTAGGCCGTAAACGGCTATTTTCTCTACAAAACTAGAGGACCTTGACCTGGCTAATGACTGTCTCAGCCTGAAGGTAATGGTGATTTGCTTTACAAATTTCGAAAGATTCTGAGTCATAGCCACTTTCATGATGTGTTTCTCAAGATCATAAAACGTTTTCTGAGTAGAGGATATGACCCTTTAATTTTGCAACGGACTGCAAGCTTAGCAGTGGGTCCATTTACAGCTCACCACTATGCTTCTTTTTTTCATTGTGCGATGACCGGAAAAAATACAGACTCTATGATATACCTAACCTCAAGCCTTTGTGGACGGCTGGCATTGATGCCTGTCTGTTACATTGTCTTGTCGTACCCTTAAATGTTTTGCTCCCTTGTTGCTCTGACTTCTGATGATAGGTCATTGAGTACTTTCTGTGCTACTAGATGGTTGTATTTTATATAATAATTCACGTTTTACATTCCTTTATTACCGGTCACTGTTGCCTTTTTGTTAGGAGGCATTACATGGTGGGAAACATTTATTTACACTGTCCTGTTCTATAAGGTTGTCTATTGGGTAAGTGTGAGGTTTGGTGCACTGTTAAACGTTTAAGCCCCCAGTGACATGTGTCACTGTCCGTACCAAGGCGGAAGACCTTTAGTCAACCTTCCTCTGTGTATGTACTGTCCACTTTATAGTATAATTAGAAAAAAATACAAAAATAATTGGCCACTGTGCTTTTTTGTTAAACTTTATTAATTTTGTATGTGCCATTCTGCAAATTCGTTGTCCAGCCCAAGGCTGCTTCGTATCTTTCAAAATTGCATTTAGTCAGTATCTGTTGTGGATTGTCCTTGTGGTGTGTGTTTTGTCCGGTTGTTAATTTCTTATCAACTGGCTCTTGTTCCATTTTATTTTGGCAGACTTTCGGGATTGGATGCCCGGTTTTGTATTACATGTTCCTGTGCTAGGTTTTATGTTGGGCATGTTCCGTGCCTTTTCGAGTGAAGTTGTATATTATTTTCTGTGCCTTTTTGTTCTCACGTGTCCCGGGGTTTCTGTTGGGGGCGGTGCAACTTCCGGTAGTTTCGTATTTTGCTAAAATGTTATAATATGGGTTTGTAATCTGGATTTAAACGCCAATTCCGTTTACAGTGGGGTTTTTCATTTTTTTATAATCAATAATATGTCATAATTTCTCAGTATTTAATTTTTCGAACGGGGCCAAAAGTTATATGGAGCTAGGAGTTATTTATTCGTATTTGCTGGTTGTCCACTTACTATTTCGTCCCCGCGATTCGCATCCTACCTGGTTCGTTCATGAGTTGATGTACAGCTGTTGAGTTAAGGATGTAGTGTTTTGGCCCCTGAGGTCATTTAACGTAGTTAAGTTTTGTCCCCTGAGGTCATTTAACGTAGTTGTATGTCACCTGCCGGTTTTTGACTGGAGGGGACTATTGGTTTGCCATCAGTCCGTCAGTTTTGGTTATGACGGGTAGTATGGTTGCTATGGCAACTGACACATTGAAAATGGCTTTAAACCGGTAGGGGTCTTCTGTATTGCTTGCAATTCTTAATGACTTGTTCATTACGTCATATCTCGATATGTTCAATTACGTCATTTTACTAATTGAAAGTAGGTCATCCGACTATACGGGCCTTTGAACGTTTTAATACTGATATTTAACTTTTGAGACTAAAGGGTGTTAAAACTATGTAGTTCAGCAGTTTTACTGTTGTAACTAGGTCATTCAGCGTAGGCATTCCGTCTTTTGTTTGCTGAATCTCTTCTATTCAGCTTTTAATCAGCTTTCTGAGAGCTAAAACTAGGCATTATAGTCCTTTTGCTGTGGAAACTGGGTCATTTAGCTAGTTATAATTTATTATACTTTTCGACAGCTTGGACTTGGGCGGATCTGCGCTTGTTTAGTTGGGCATTGTGTCTTTATGTGTTTTATGTTTCCTGTGCTCGGTTGGTTCAGTTGGGCATTGTGCGTTGTGTGTTTTTAATGTTTTCTGTGCTCGGCTGGTTAAGTTGAGTGCTGCCTTCCCTGTCTGACTTAATATAATCTTTTTGGGTCTACTACTACTCTACTCATCATTTTAACACGTGCGATAACAAAAACGACGAAACTGAAAGAAAACGCATGCAGAATTGGGCAGAAAAGAGATGCAAAAAAAACCCCAGAAGGGATGCGATCCAAAACAAGAATCATAATGGACGAAACAAACATAGCAGATGTAGAAACGATCACATATCTGGGTGGAGTTACGACATCAACACGAAGTAATGACGAAGACATCAACAGCAGACTAAGTAAAGGCAGAAACCAATTCATCAGACTTAAGAAATCTTTGGCATCGCCAAGCCTCTCTACGGAAGGGAAAAATGGAAAACGACAGAACACGACAAAAGCCGTTAGTTACATTCCAAAGCAGATGTCTTAGACAGATCTTTAAAATCAAAACATCATTAATTTTCGCAGGAATTAAAGTTTGCGGATTTTGGAAAAAGGTGGTTTCTTAAATGGGCTAGACTCCAGATGAGTTGAAATAACTAATTGTTTTAATTGTTAACATTTATTTTATTCTGGACCATTTTCCAGTGTAAAAGTGCATTCAACATGACTATTACATACCTAATTACAATTACTTAGATGTAGATCGAACGTGCTCTGGAACGATGTAGCAGGCTATTTATAGCGCGGGTTTTCTCTTCTCAAATTCTCCCAACCCGTTGCTATCCCACGTGATCATTATTTATACCTGACGCTAATTCCGTGTCTACGGCTATCGAACACGACTCAAGTAAGTATTTCCGTCATATTTTGTTGGAAAAAACGAATAAACGCTGTCTGCGATGTTTTCATTATTATTCATGTACTAAAATATGACTTTGACTGCCGTTCAGTTATTAAAATATGGACGTAATGCTGGAAACGTGCTTTTGTATATTGCGAGGGTTCATTTCAAAATTAGTTGACGTGGATTCTTTACATGTCAATTGTTATCTCGTTGGATGATTTCGTACTGGTTGTAGATAAACGTACATTATTTCGAGTAAGTTGTTTGTTAAAAAGATATAAACTATTTTAAGCAACATGCAATAGACGTTTATTCTAGTACCAAGGCATAATACAGGGCGCCGCCATCTTGGATTTGTAGTAAACGCACGAGAAAACGATCATATCTAAGTCCGGCTCAATCAATTCAAAAGTATACTACACAAAAAAGTATGGATTCGAACATTGAAAACCAACATCAAAAGAAACCTGAAGGGGAACATGAGGAAGGTATTGACGATGACAAAAAGAGAAAGCGAGAAGAAATAAGCAGCGTTAGTAGCCAAAGTGATTTAGATACGGAGCGTAAAATATACAATAAGAGCAGTAGTAAAAAGAAAATTTAGGCTAAAAAACAACTAAAAAGGAAATTACGACATGGTGATAAGATTGATGAGGAATACGAAGATATAGACGAAGAAATCGAAAGTGAGACAGAAAGTGAAATACTGATGAACAACACGATACTGAAAGAAATACGAGGAATCAATGAGAAGCTTGAAAACGTAGTGACAAAAGACGACGATAGTATAAAACAGATGATTACTGATCTGATCACAAAAGCCAAGGAAGCAATTCTGAAATATGTTGAAAAAAAGTTCGAAGTGTTAGAGTGCAAAATATTTGAAAAGCAATTGGAGAATGATAGGCTAAGAGCAGCAGTAGAGAAGCTAAGCGTTCAGTTAAACGAATCAGATGACGAGAATAAAGTGTTAAAACGTAAAATAGAACAGCATAAGGAAAACACGTTAGAGCAATACAACAACCTCGAGCAGTACGGAAGACGAAACAATATTCGTATCGATGGTCTGGTTGACAAAGAAAATAAAAACGCAAAGGAGACGAGTAAGCTGGTGATAGACACGATCAACAAAAATGTACCGGAACTGGAATTATCGATAAAGGATCTGGATATAGCGCACAGATTGGGGCAGTACAAGACAGACAGGCGTAGATCTGTAATAGAGAAATTCACATCGAGAATGATGAAGCAGGAAATCTGGTCAAAAAGAAAACAGTTTGGTGTGGATGAGGTGTACATTAACGAGGATCTGACCCAATTGAATAGAGAGTTACTACAAAGCGTACGGTTGAAACAGGCTGATTTAGTGAAAGGGGCGTGGTCACGAGAAGGCAAGGTCTTTTATAGAGACATCAACGAGCAAACCCACCAAGTGAACTTTACACATTTCAAATATTGGATCGACCTCCCCTGGCCGGAAAGAAACCAAAATAAAATATCACAGTGAATGCGTTAAGTATTATGGTTACAAACTTTCCATTATGTAGTATAGAACTTGGCGTTAGTCGATCAGTTAAACACTTGTGAAAACATTATACCGTCATAACCTTTGTCTTCGCATACGACCGTTTTTGACAATACTATTGTGTACCTAGTTTGTAGACTTGCACGTGCTATGTATCTTTGTATCAATTTCCTGTATTAACACTTATTGATATACACTTAGTAAATCACATTGATTATGGAGTGTGGTTGTTTAATGCATATATATGAAATGTTTATAATAAGCCATTATAATCTAATTTATGCAGAAAATAATGAAACTGTACATGGCAGATTGCAATAAAATTATTGAGATATTGGGTTGTCTCGCATTATAATTACGAATGAATGATATGTTTATACTCTGCTCACATGAGTTAATGTTCGTGTTTTTCTCAATTATGAGCACTGCTTGTAATAAAGTCTCAAAAATATTAACACCGTACTATGATAGTTGAATCATAACCTTATCGACATGTGTAATTGTATTGTATTAATAGACACTATTTCGTATGAATGTATGTACATAGGATAAATGTACATGTATTAAGCATTGCATGTTATCAATGTGTGTTTATGAAAGCGTGTATAGTACGTTTGATCAGATCTGCCAATTGTATATGGAATCACAATATGATAACATTTCCCTAATGTTTTAGACATTTTAATTAGTACGATAAATTAAATGCAATGCTTGTTTACATAATGCTCTGTGTGCAAATGTCTGACCTGCGTAATCGATGTATACCAATGTTTGTATGTATGTATGACATAATGATTGTTATTTTGATGCATTGTTTGTAAAGTATATATCATGGTCGTCAGTAATAGACGAGTATTTTCTCTGTGTGGTTTACGACTATCGATTACTATGTTTAGCCCTGTTATTATTGCTGTAGGTACTTAATTTACATAAGATAATGGACATAGTTCAATTTTTGTTACATGCACAATCAACTTTGATCTCTGTTGTAAATATTTTTGATTATGGTTAATGGAAACAACTATTTTTACAATGAATGTAAAAGGATATTTTTATTAACAGATACAGAGTTTTATACAATTAGAACCAGAGGTCATGGTTGATTTTGTAGTGTTATTTTGTAAATTTGATTTTGTTGAAGTATTAACAACCAACTTCGGCAATATTACATATTTTATTCGACAAACAAACATAATTGTAAAGTGGGGATACATAGTATAAGGAGATTATGTAAATATATTATGAGTGTTGTTTACAATGCATACATATGACGTTTTATATTCTTGATGTAGCTATGTAATCTTTTTGTACTAATATATGTTTAAATTGAATAAAAAAAAGTTGTTTGTTTCCTCAAAAACATACGCACCCAGCATGGTAGTATCATTATATGGTTCAGCAAGAGAAAACGAAAGTAGCACTGTCCGCTGTTATGTTTACAAACAGTATCAGCCCAGATGTTGTGTAATCGTACATAAGCGGATTTAGCTCAGTGGTAACGCACTGGGCTGTCAATCTAGAGGTCGTGGGTTCAATCCCTGGCATCGGCACTTGACACATTCTGAAATATTTATAATATTTCCCGCTATATCTGGCCGTGTGGTCTGCAAGTATCTGGAAGTACCAGGAAGCTGTGTATCGGTGTTGTACACCGGGCACATTAAAGAACCAGACTGTCTATTCGAAAAAAGGGCTAGGCGCACTTCTGCAGCGCCGGACATGCCTGTATCTAATGTCTCTCTCTCCCTTCAGGGGCTTTCTCTCAGTCTGTGCCTCTGGTCAGATCATGCTGTATCTGCACTGGTAGAGGATGCACCTGCACCCTTGTGGCTGCAACAAAAAATAATGTAAAATGCCTTTGAACGTGCGTTCGCATGAAAAGGGCGCTATATAAATCTGGTATATTTATTTATTTTTATTTTATTTTAATCCTATATATTATATTCCATGCTGCCGAATGTCTGGTGATGGCTATACTGTAGTCTGTAAACCATATTCACTAAATGACACTATTCCTATACGTACATACAATTATACAGTATGGAATACACTGCAACCTCAACAAAGCGGCCATTTTTTTTAGAATCAACCTCTTTTTAACAACATTATGAATTTGTTTCAGAAGTAACCATTTCCTATCAATGTAACCTAAAGATCCTAACCAACAGCCTGTACTAACTGAACTTAGTTTCCCCCAAAATATGTATGCTGCTCAGGAGAGGTTGTGCTTTAAAGTTATTCCCAACTGGCATTTGACCTCACGGAAATTCAATCTCACTATCATGGCACTAACAACTTTTCCAAATGGAAGTGACATATCTTACGACACTCCTGGTAGAATTACATAAGGACAATAGCTGTCCCCATATATACAGGGTGTTATAAAAGTTTCCTCTCAAAATCTAAATTCATATAAAGTTTTATTTGAGCTATGTACGCAGTAGACAATGTTAATTTCTTACTGTAGTTGATTTAAAATATTAAATAAAAATTTCTTTGTTACGTAGTTTCAGGTCAATTGTTCAATGGGATTAAATTGTGCGATCTAATTCATTCGCGAAAATTAATCCACCGCGGATATTGATTGTTTTACAGTAATTTATAGTCATTTCAGAAAACCAACCAACGTTCGCCATTTATGGAGATGTTTAAATATTGAATGTTTTATAAATAAATGAAAGACAATCCAATAGGCTTGGTAACTTTGCCGTCAGGAAATTATTACTTTAAAATGTCAGGAAGATTATGGCTTTAAAATGATAAGGAAATTATTACTTTAAAATGATAAGGAAATTATTACTTAACACGTA
Source organism: Spisula solida (assembly GCA_947247005.1). Lineage (NCBI taxonomy): Eukaryota > Metazoa > Mollusca > Bivalvia > Venerida > Mactridae > Spisula > Spisula solida. Next base: position 37,565,028 of record OX365959.1, on the reverse strand, counting down.
AAGAAATTTTAACTTTAAACTGTTATTTGATTTCAAACGTGGATAAGCATCGTTCAGATTAATAAACACAAAAATGAATGCAACAGGAATTATCAGCTTTTTATTTTTACTATGGATTGAATTTGGAAGTATTAAATGTGCGGACTTGGATGGTGGTTGTGTCTTTGTTGGAACAGTCGTGACTTCAGCGATACAAATCTAACGTACATTCCAAAGCTACCTGCGAATGTCACCGACCTTGAGTATTCCGGTAACTTTCTTCCAAATATAACAAAAGAAACGTTTGGAAATATCAGTAGCCCGGAGCTTATGCATGGCTTAAGTTTGACGTACAACAAAATAGTCACTATCACCGAGCATTCATTTGACAGTTTCACTGGACTTACATACTTGGCGCTCTCCGGTAATCGAATAGAGAAAGTCTTCATGAAACGTCTTCTCAGAGTTTTGTGTCACATGGACATAACACTTTCCCTAAACTATATGGGCAAACGTTTCGCTACTGAAGGAACGTTTTCCATGATGAATAGATGCAGTTTGTATGAATTGGGTTTGCAGAACAACGGTGTTGCCAATGTATCAAAAGACATCATGAAACATTTTGAAGATATTCGTGTTCTGCATTTTGACCATAATAGAATATCTGAATTTCAACTGGTATATATGAAGCGACTGAACTTCCTTTCACTCAGTTACAATAACTTGAATAACATTCCAAACTTCTGCAACGATAAGGAATCGTCATCCCTAGTTCCAACAATTGAAATACTATTTATCACTTATAACCGCATTTCGGAATTGTACCCTCAAACCTTCAGATGTCTCTCATCCTTGATGTCTTTAGACATTTCCGGAAATTATTTTGTAGTATTTCCGGACGACATGCTACCATATCTTCCCACGGTTGAAACACTAGTAATCAAAAACATCAAGGGTCATTCAGTCCATTTCGAAAGATATGCATTTCGTTCTGAGTCTCTCAAGCAATTGCGTGCCGAAATGGATGGACAAGCGACTTCCATATTCGCGTCAATCAACGACACTTTTAAACACTCGCCAAATTTGATACTGATAACGTTATCCTATATAAGTATGGGTAAACTATCAACAAGCCAATTACACAATCTGTTTGCGCCTCTACAGAAACTTAAAAGTTTGAATTGCTACGACTGCAAAATTCAACGGGACCCGTCTACAATTCTCGGCAACAAGGATAATTTGACGAAGATTGATTTGCGTGCTAACACCATTGATGAAGTAAATAATGCTTGCATACGTTCTAAACTATTTTTGAAACGTTTATGGTTAGCTAAAAACAAACTGGCCCACTTATCTGCAGATGAATTTCCAATTGATATGTTAAATGGACTAGAGAGTGTTGACCTATCAGAAAATCCCTTTTCATGTGACTGCGAACTTAAATGGTTTATTGACTGGCTTAAAACTGCCAACGGGTCAAAGGTAAGGCATTTAGATAAATACAAATGTGCTTCTCCACAGCAATATGTTGGGAAAAATTTGCAGGATATTACGTTTTCATACCTTGAATGTCATCCTCTGAAAATATGGATGTGGGTTATCATGGTTGGTTTACCCACTGTACTTGTGATATATGTGGTTTCAATAATCTTGTATCGCAACCGATGGAATATTAAGCATTTTATCTATCTTTTTCGGAAACGAAAGAACTACATTCCTATTGATGGTGCCAATTTTCTATACGACGCATTTGTTGCTTATAATCAGACAGATTCTGATTGGGTGGTTGAACAATTGATGCCAACGCTTGAAACTGAATATGATTGTAAACTGTGTGTTCATGAAAGGGATTTTCATCTTGGAGCGTATATCAATGACAATATTGTTCAGAGCATCGAGAAAAGTAAACGGGTGATTATCGTCCTGTCGGATGATTTTGCTACTAGTGGTTGGTGTATGTTTGAACTGAAAATCGCTCTTTCTAAACACATTGAAGAAGAATTCGAAGTTATCGTTGTTCTTTTGCATGCAATTAGAGGTAAAAACATGAATACTTCTATCAAAACACTTTTAGAGACGACAACTTATTTAGAGTGGACAGAAGATGCAGTTGGTAAAGAATTATTTTGGAATAAACTCCGAGACGCTGTCTGCAATACAGATGATATGTGATGATAAAACATTTCTCACATCCTCTCTATGTCACTGTATACTAAATGTATAACACTTTAGAACATTTCTATCTTACATTTCTATTTCGTCTTTACAATGTACCTTGTCTTGCTGTATATTATCTGCTTGGTTTGTAACTGTATCATTTAAAGTTTGAACGGTGTTGCTGTATTTATGTACAAGGTCATAAAAATTAGGCTTATTTTCAACATTTGTTATAAAAGATGACTGTTTCATTTGCCTGTCGTGTTTAATGTGTTGCTCCACTGTTATTCTGACTTCTGAGATACAATGTTTGCATTACCATTAGTAATTGTTTCATCCACGTTATTGTCACCACTTTTCAGACATTTCTCAGTTCTTCTAATTTCCTTGGTATGCTCACAATAATCAAATAATATTGGTTGAATCTGAGCTTTGGATAATGTTCAGTACTCACGATCTACGTACGCTGGTGACATTAGCCTCATAGCACTGTCTCCCTTAAATCTCCAAAAGAATGATAGAAATGGTTTATCGATATTGTAAACACCAAAATATAGTTTATACTAATTTATTTAAGGTCGATTGTGAAACAAGTTTTTCAAACTTATATTAATCACTCTCGACACCTCATTCCTGATGTTACCCATCGCCACTAAAATATCAACATTATTGTGCAAAATCAGAAAATATCCTCTTTACATAGAACTATAAAATACCTAACAAAGGGATGATGCACAGTGACAGTTTCCTAAAACAGACCAACAATGCTAACCATTTAGGCGAATGCTAAGACTCGAAAATAAAATGTAAGCATTGGGTTGAATTTTATGTTAGAATGGGATTAAAGCATGTTATGCAATGACTGCACAAGTGGAGATCATCATTTTGGTTTTAATCTGTATGTCAAAACAAGTATGCCTTCAAAACGGAACGACAGTGAATCATGGAACATTCTAACATACAAACGTGCGTGCGAATGTGTGTTTCTGTGCTGGAATAATGTGTGGTCACCGTGATATACTTGTATAATATACATGCATTACAATTCTGCGTTGATAGTCTAATTGTTTAGACCGTGTGAGTGTTGAGTAGTGAATGCACGCTGCACATGTCTTATTTAGCAAAATTAAAATAAATGTTATGCAAATATATGGAATTCGAACCAATGCAAAACGATCGATAAAGATGCAGAAAGCTGGGTTCACACTGCAGCGTTTGGACCGACGTTTGAGCTGACATTCAACTCCGAAAATAATAGTTACAAATTTAGAAAAGTTCCACAACGTTACCGTAACTTATGTTAAGGTGGATACACATTATGAATGTTTGTACCAGCGTTGACCAGTGTTTCAAAAGTCAAACCAATGAGCCCAAACGTCGGTGAAATTACGCTCGCGAGGAGGAATATTTTGGTTCACACAGCGAACTTTGTGCATCCGACGCACATTAACTTTTGGGAATGTTATCAGCGTTTACTGTCGCTTAACAACGTTTGCCTGCGTTAATGTTTTTTTCTTCAGCGAATGTGAACTTTTGCCAATGCAGGTTAGCGCATGTACCTTAGACCAACCTAGACGAACGAGTTCCCATAGGCTAGGATCTGTTGAACAGAGTTGTACGAAAAAGTTATGGAAAGTTCGTCTGCGATAACCACTTGTTATGGTATTGCGTTCATTGCGTCTGATAACCCTTGGCCTACGTTTGACAAACGTTCATTTGCGCTGGGGAAAGCCCATGCGTTACTATCGCTTTCATTGCGTCGGATACCCGTTGGCCTCCGCTAGATAAACGTTATACTCAATTAATCAACACCATCAGCGTTTCAGCAGACGTTTGCCAACGGAGTTGAACTTCAGCAAACTTAGATCAGCTTTATTCAGCGTTCAGGAACGTAAACAAACGGAGCACAACTTACATCAGCGTTTATTTCCAAAAGTCGACAAAGTGTTTGCATGTTAAAAATATTCAACGAACACAACGTTCTCCAGCGGTACCAGCGATCATCAACTTTTCAAAACGTTGAGTAACATTTGCTAGCGGAGCTGAACGTTTGGCCAAACGTCGGTAAACGTCCGCCGAAACGCCAGATGTGAACCCAGCTTAAGATATTTTCAACGAACACAACGTTCTTCAGCGCTTAACAGCGATCATCAACTTTTCAAAACGTTTAGTAACTTTAACTAGCGGAGCTGAACGTTTGCCCAACCATCGGTGAAGGTCGGCCCAAACGCCGTAGTGTGAACCCATCTTTAATTGCGAACATCGACACCATCAGCGTTTCGAAACTCTTCAATTAACCTAAAGACCAATCATCAAGTAATAATTAAATGGGACATAACTCCCAATAACAAATAATATTGCGCTTAATTAAGTAATGTCCCTTACGTACGCGTTGTTGTAAACATAGTAGGTTGGCAGACATATATCATTTTATATACATGTATTAGTATTCATATAACATTGGATGCTAAGCTGGGAGATGTCAAGCATCATGAGACATTATATAGAGTACACATGTACGTTCGGAGCTGTAGAAGATTCTGGAACTTTTGGGTAAAACTAGGCAACCGCCAGAAACAAAACTTCTATGACGTATTTCAAAAGTAACCAATAGAAATGGGCATACACAGCCTAACATTTTCAAACGTTTCGCAACCATAAGTACAGTTACACAAATACCACATTATACCTGGTCCCGATCTCCCGAAGCATCTCAAGTAGAAATCTAATCTCAAATTGCGATTTTATTCAAAGCAGAGTCAGAATTTTAGATAAATCAGAAGTATCTTGACATTTTACTGTAATAAACTCAGAATAAAGTGTCTGCTTTGTGAGGTAAATTTTGAGTCCAGTCTACCATGGAAATCACTTCAAAGTTGAATGACAATATTTGAGATGAGATTTAACTCAAATTGAGATGTGTCGGGAGAAAATGCCTCCGCTTACCATCGTCACGTTTGGATGTTGAAATGCGCGGTTGCAGTTTTAAACAAAATAAGACATTAGACGTACATAAAACATACATCAGAGTCTTTCTCTTTTTAATGAGACGGCCCTCATCTATCTCTTAATTTTATTTAGACTATATAAATGAACGGAATAACGAAAAATGATACCTGAGTCGACAGTTTCGGCCATTCTTTGGTGCCCCCGAATAGCCAATAAGTCACGTGGTACATGCACCCTGTTTAAAATGCAAAACATAATCATATGGTGTATTAAGTGCTGTAAGAAAATAGTTGTATTGTATGCTATCAGTGGATTAGAGATTAATGAGAGACAAGTGCAGGAAAAATAAATATAAAATGTTATTTTCACTGTTTTAGAAGCTGGTTCCATTACCATACAGATAAGGAAACGTATCGTCAACGACGCCGAATTCAAATCACTTGTTACGTCATTAAAAAAGCACAAGGTGTCACACTGGTCGAAGTGCTTCCGAGTCGTAGTATGCTAAAATAGTTCCTACCACAAAATTGATTCTGTCTGTTCAAGTACTGTTTTAATATGGAAACGGTTGATTGTCGACAAAATGTCATGAATGTATTTCAAATGTGGGCTGTCTGTCAACAGTTATTCATATTTAATTTGGATGAAGACAGGAAATATATTGGCGAGTCAGCTGCTGTGTAGTGGAAACCGGAAGCATTGAACCATAAAACCTAGTAGCCAACAGGAAATTGTTCAGGTTTGTGAATTTTGAATTGTATTCAGTTTCATTAAAGAACGTCGTCAATTTTGGTTCAAATTATTTATTGGAGTTATTTCCCTTTGTCCGCTTACTTTTGCAAGTTGATTTTGGCGGATAAATTTAATTTCTTGTTTGTCTCTATGTGCTTTTTTTAATTTATATTAAAACTTCAGTTGTAAAACCACCCATGGAATTAATTATTAAGGTGGTCTTATGCTTGAGGTGGACTTATTATCGTCGTGATGTTTTCTGAGGCCTTACTGTATTGTTTGATTGCTCTTGTATCTTGTTATTGTGTAAATGTGACTGATATTGTACTGTGCTTGCACTTATAGTTCATTGAAATCCATTCAGTAGTTACAAAGACAAGGCAATTTTAGAAACACATGATCCATGAAAATCTCAAGTTTGAGCTAATTGTACCAGGTTTAAAACACGCCACGAATTAGTGTGGGTTTTAATGGGAAAACCTGTAACCGAACATATGCTGCATTACATTGAAAAACTAGGAAATAAGTGACCTAGTTACTACATTTTATTTGCATTAATTGGTTGTAAAATGGTACAGTAATTGGTCTAATCGGAAATATTACGCAGCAATTAGAACGTTACGACAGAACAGTTATCATATGGTGTCACACTGGTGAAATTTCTTCCTATCAAAACTATGTAGAAATGAATTTTGCATCTATCACCGGGTTACACCGAATGATTTCCGTTGGTGGTTTCCATACAATGTACTAACTGTCATCTAAAATCCGCTATACAACATGATACGTTGAACATTTTGTTCTCGTGTTATTGCAAGTCTTAGATTATGATATATTCTAATACACAGCAGTAGACTCGACCGAAGCACATTTGACCCGTGAGACACCTTAATCCGCCAACTTTCACGAACATTTAATTTTCACTCTTGGCTACATGGATTTCCGTGAAAAGTCGATTTTGCACCAAAATGTTAAAATTTATTCGACAGAAAATAAATTTAGGGAAATTATATTGACAAAGCTCTCAAGCAGAACAAATACCCGACTAAAATGTCAAGGTCTCAACCATATCGTCAAGAAAGCAAAAAGCTGGATTTAAACAGCATCTCCTGATACCGAGTAAGAGTAGGACTATCTAGCACTTGGGTTCCTCCGTAGCTCAATGGTTAGCTCGCTTGCCGTCTAATCTGGCGACCCGGGTTCAAATCCGAGTGGGGACACATATATATGCCTGCCATACTTCAGCAAAAATGTGACTGGCAAATAAAGGCTATGCTCGGCATTACATGTAATCCATCCCCTTCTTCTGTATCCTATCTTCTACTGCCGTTTATATCTCCCGTTTAGACCAGATGATGAATTGCACCGTCATCTGTAGGTTGATGATATATCTCCAGAGCTTGGTTCCAAAGGACGTGTCTGTCGACTAAACATTCTGTCGTACTTCCCCCATTTTCTTACTCGTCTGTCTTTCAATGATAGCCAGCTGTCTGTGTATGACTCAGTCATTTCATGTTTCTGCAGACATACGTGTCCAGCACGTAAACAGAAGTTAAATTGATAGCTTGACCGTGCCTGTTATTTATGTGAAGGGTGTCTTCCTTTCATGGTATGTAACTGTTCTTCGGCAGTCTTTGCTTCTACACTTAGTTTGATGTTAGAGGTGGGTGTTGTGTTTTCTTCGTTGCTTCTTTCGCAAGGTTGTGCGCAGTTTCATTTCAGGCAAAGATCACATGTGCAGGAACCCATTGAAATACTAGATCTACATTGGTATGTTCAGACTGGAGACTGAGTTTTGACTGTGGTTGTATTGTTAGGGTCTCGCTACTAGCTCACGAAGTGATGGCATTGAGTCTGCTGTTGAAAAAACAACATTTTGTCTATTTCCTCGTCGCTCAGACAGTTTCATTGCAGCCGTGGTGAGAACAAGTCTCGGCTCTGTAGTTGGAACATCACGTGCCTACTAGAAGAGACAGTGAAATAGTAGCTGTCTGGAGATTTGATGTAGACTCTACATCCTGTATTTCGAACTGCCTTTTCTGCTGATCAATCAATTTTTTCTAACCAATACTAACTATCCGTTCCACAAAGAACCTACAACTTTTTCACATGTCGATGAAAATCGATGTTGTTGTCAAATGTCGTGATGACGGAGATCTAGGACGCGTTCAGGACGATCTGAAAGGGACGTTAGACAGAAAACACAAACATTCTGTTCTTGAGCATCCTATACATTAATTAAAAAAGGTATATATACAGACATTGTACTAATATATGAGTAATTTAAAATCTATATTGTATATAGAGGATCTTGCATGAGTGCTCATTACATACGAGTTTTATTTAACGAGTGGACGATATAATATGACACTAGGCTTTGCCGAGTGTCATATTGTTTTTGTCGACGAGTTAAATAAAATTCGTATGTAATGAGCACGAATGTAGGATTATATTTATCACATAACCTAAGAGAACGCGCATTACCATTCAAAATGATGATGCACGCTGCATAGGTTTCAGACAAAATTAAGCGGTACAATGAGCGTGACGTCATGGTGACCTTGGTATTATCCTGACGACATGAGCGGATCAAGGCATGGATTGGCTTACGACAAGTCAGCCTAATTTACATATTTTTGCACACTCTGGGAGTGCCGAACGATATGTACGGCACGGCATTTCGGCAGGTAATGTGATAAATATTATATATACATGAATGAAACAAACTACAAGGAAGTCATTGTATTACACAATCGATGCACAACATTGTACCATATTGTCTACATACATGTATACTGCATTGATAGACGTACGGACAGTAATACAGGGAAATTATATTTGAAGCTCGTTCCCGGTTCAATTAGTTGTTCTCTATATAATCCATTTTTGACTTTATACACTATAAAACAATTTATATTAGTAATATTTCTGTTTTTTGTTTTCGAGTTGTCAGTGCCGTAGACGAACATGCTTAAGTTATTGCTTAGCTAAGCCCTGACTGTTATTTTGCATTTATTATATGACTACACTTAGAGTTTGATACCGGTAACTGTGTATTTATAGCTTAATAATGTACCTATTATAACTGTAAATTATTAATATAGTTGGTGATTTTTTACGAAACATAAAAGTAATAAATAAGAATTTACTTTGTACTTTAGCTTGTTATAACAGACTTTTTACTTGTGTTTACTTCAGATGTTTATAGCTTATAAACACTATTTTATGAAAAAAATTAAATTAAAATTAAATTGGCATTTCACTGAGATGAAACACTATAATTATACTAGTATAAATTTCAGTCCTTTAATCATCTATGTATACATAGTGACAGACTGACAGACTGACAGACTGACAAACTGACTGACTGACTGACTGACCGCTTGACCGCTTGACCGCTTGACCGCTTGACTGACTGACTGACGGACGGACGGACTCACTGACTCACTCACTGACTCACTGACTCACTCACTGACTCACTCACTCACTCACTCACTCACTCACTCACTCACTCACTCACTCACTCACTCACTCACTCACTCACTCACTCACTCACTCACTCACTCACTCACTCACTCACTCACTCACTCACTCACTCACTCACTCACTCACTCACTCACTCACTCACTCACTCACCCACCCACCCATTCACCCACCCACCCACCCACCCACTCACTCACTCACTCACTCACTCACTTACTTATCGTTGATTTTCGACCAGATGACGATGTAAGCCGAGGCAGTCCAATGGGGTTCGTGGCTGATGCCCTCTTCTGACTTTTTCTACCTAAAATATTTTGAGCGCGTTTCTTACGTAAATCATGCTTAAAGATAAAACTATGTTCTATATATATACACTTAATATCTATACTAGATACTTGCCGAATCTAGATTGATTGCCTCGCTGTATTAGTATTTTGCAACAGGTCCAAAACAAACTCAGACTCCATGGGCGAATAAGGATTTGTTGTTGAGGCGTAAATATTGATATTCCCCTCACATGAACAATGTACGTAGCAACGCGAACAAAATAAGCTTCATTAACAAGATCAGGATATTGTATTGAGCGGGACTTTCGAAAGTTCAGGTTTAGTTTAAGTTGTCAGATTATTGTTATCATACGACACTAACAACACGAAATATTACTAATCTTTCTGTTGACAAAAAATACTCGGTTATATAAGATTTTATCCCCATCTGTGCATTTTATGTCATCTTAAAGTAGAACCATAAAGTGATTAAACGGTATCCTGCGGTTGGCGTTTGGCCGTTAAATCTATCTCCCGTGTATATTTAGCGTTTTTTATCAATGGAATATAGGTATTGTTTATTGCATGACAAAATTATTTTTTGAAATTTCCGTAGAGCGTGAAGTTTTGTTTTCGTAGCGTATAGCTCACCTGACAGGTTGAGCCTTTGGGATTACTCGTCGTCCGTCGTCCATCGGTGCGTCCATCAACAATGCTTCAAACGACTTCTCCTCCTAAACCACTTGGTCAATTTCAACCGAACTTCACAGCAATGTTCCTTGCATGGTCCTTTCTAAAAGGTGATAAAAGTATTACAATACATACATAACTCCAATTATCATAGCATCCGATTGGAATTGTTTTTGAAAAATGAAAAAAAATCAACCACTTGCACGTTTCTTAATAATGTCACAAAAACAATTGTCTGGTGACCGTCTTCCAAAATTAACATTTTTGTCATGATTCGTCAAAAAACATGGCTACCAGTGAGTGGGGCCTATTTCCCCCTATATATCTATAGTCATTTTTAAAAAAACGTGTTCTCTAAATGTAGTGGTTGGATTTCATTATAAATTGGTGGTCTTTCTAAAATAGGTAAATAATTGTAATCCATGCAGAACTCTGATTGCCACAGCAGCCGAATTGAAACTCCTTAAAATCATAAATAACAACCACTAGTCAGATTTCGAAATAATTTGACAGAAATAGATGTTGGGTTACTCTCTTACAAATTTGACAATTGTTTTGTCATGATTCGTTAACAAACATGGCAGCCATTTGGCGGGGCTAGTTGTCCCCTTCATATATATAGTTAAAAATGTGTATGTGAAAGCAAAGGTTGGATTTCATTACAAATTGGTAACGATGTTCCATAATTTGTTCATTCTAAAATTAGTAGATAATTAAAATCCATGCAGAATCTGGTCACCATTGCAACCGAAATCAAGGTCTAGTTAGAATATGGATTGACTAGATCAATGTGCACAGGTGAGCGATACAGGGACGTCGTTGCCCTCTTGTTGTTTATTTCTTTAATAAGATATATATTCTGGAAACAGACTGTCTCTACTTGCATGTATCAATTCATATGCGTTAATATATAAAATGAAACACATAGTACGACATGAGCTCTAAAGATACATTAGTTTGAATGAAAATTGATTCGAGATAAAGTTGTTTATATTTACACGAAAAATAACGTATTCCTCCGCAAACAAATTAGTCCGTATAAAATTGCACACGTTACACGTGTTATAATGCAAATAGATCTTAGTTTTGCTTGAAATACCGGTAAAAATAACTATTAAACAGTAAACAAAATCGTTCATAAGCAAATTTACTAATCGATCCTATGCACATGAACTCTAAACCGGGATGTAATCACCGGTATATCACGCAAAACTAAAATGTATTTCCTAAATAAACGACGTCATACAATGACGTCATTTAGGTGATAAAGTGACGCTAATAGAGTACTGTGTAATCGATTGACAACTCGTGATTGATCCTATATATGGATGTACTTACTCTAAGAACAGTTGTAGTGAATTTATAATACCGAAACTCATTCATTTTCGCATGTATTAAATGCCATGGATTTTGGTAAACTGACGGTGTCTTATATTTGTGGATTTAAGATATTGATGAAACATCCTTCGTTATGAATTTTTACGCCAATTGTTCGCGGGATTAAACCTCGCGATCTAATTCATTAGCCAAATTCACAAAATTGAATCCACCGCGAATATTGATATTTTTATTATTTCATAAGTGTTTTCAACAATTTTAACAGGAAACTAAATACACACAATGTAACGCTCTCCAGTTATGGAGGTGTTAAAATACGGCATGATTTATCAATGAATATAGGACACACGAATAGCCTTAGTAACTTTGTCGTAAGGAAATTATCACTTTAAAATATCATTTGATTTCAGACGTGGAAAAGTATACTTGAAATTAACAAACACAAAAATGAATGCAGCAAGAATGTTCAGCTTTTTATTTTTACTATGGATTGAATTTGGAAGGATTAAATGTGTGAACTTGGATAGTTGTTGTGCCTTTGTTGGAACAGTCGTGCATTGCAGCTATACAAATCTAACGTACATTCCTAAGCTGCCTGTGAATGTCACTGGCCTTGTGTATACTGGTAACTTTCTTCCAAATATCACGAAAGAAACGTTTGTTAATATCAGTAGCCCGGAGCATATGCTTAGCTTGAATTTGACGTCCAACAAAATAGTAACTATATCTGAACATTCATTTGGCAGTTTCACTGGACTTCAATACTTGGCGCTTTCCGGTAATCGAATAGAGGAAGACTACTTGGAACGTCTACTCGGAGTTTTGTGTCACATGGACATAACACTTTCCTTAAACGATATGGGTAAACGTTTCGATACTGAAGGAACGTTTTCCTTGATGAATATGTGCAGTCTGCGTGGATTGGCTCTGCTTGACAACGATATTGCCAATGTGTCAAAAGATACCATGAAACATTTTGATGATATTCGTCATCTGCATTTTGACTATAATAAAATAACTAAATTTGAACTAGGGTATATGAAGCGACTGAAAGAACTTTCACTCAATCACAATAATTTGATTAACTTTCCAAACTTCTGCAACGATAACGAGCCGTCATCCCTGATTCCAAATATCGAAACTCTATCTTTCGCTTATAACCGTATTTTGGAAATGGATCCACAAAATTTCAGGTGTATTTCATCCTTGACGTATTTAGATATTTCCGGAAATTATTTGGTAGTATTTCCTAACGACATGCTTCAATATCTTCCAACGATTGAAACACTGACAATCAGGAACAACAATGGTCATACGGTCCACATCGAAAGATATGCATTTCGTTCTGAGTCTCTCAAGATATTGCGTGCCGAAATGAATGGACAAGCGACTTCCATATTCAGGTCAATTAATGACACCTTTAAACAATCGCCAAATTTGATAAGTTTATGGTTATCCTATATAAGTATGGATAAGCTATCAACAAGCTCATTACACAATCTATTTGCGCCTTTACAGAAACTTGAAAGTTTTACTTGCTACGACTGCAAAATTCAACGGAACCCGTCTATAATTCTCGGCAACAAAGATAATTTAACGAACATAGATTTGATGGATAATGTCATTAATGAAGTAAATAATGATTGCATACGTTCTAAACGTTATTTGAAACGTCTACGGATAGCTAAAAACGAACTGGCCCACTTATCTTCAGCAGACTTTCCAATTGATATGTTAAATGGACTAGAGAGTGTTGACCTATCAGAAAATCCCTTTTCATGTGACTGCGAACTTAAATGGTTTATTGACTGGCTTAAAACAGCCAACAGGTCAAAGGCAAAGTACATAGAGGAATACAAATGTGCCTCTCCGCAGAAGTATGTTGGCAAAAAGTTGCTTAATATAACGTTTTCATACCTAGAATGCCATCCTCTGAAAACATGGATGTGGGTTACTATAGTTGGTTTACCCACTATACTTGTGATACTTGTGAGTTCAATATTTTTGTATCGCAATCGATGGAATATTAAGCATTTTATATATCTGCTTCGGAAACGAAAGAACTACATTCCTATTGAAGGTGCGAATTTCGTATACGACGCATTTGTTGCTTATAATCAGACAGATTCTGATTGGGTGGTTGAACAACTGATTCCAATGCTTGAAACTGAATATGATTGTAAACTGTGTGTTCATGAAAGGGATTTTCATCTTGGAGCGTATATCAATGACAATATTGTTCAGAGCATCGAGAAAAGTAAACGAATGATTATCGTCTTATCGGATGATTTTGCTACTAGTGGTTGGTGTATGTTTGAACTGAAAATCGCTCTTTCCAAACACATTGAAGAAGAATTCGAAGTTATCGTTGTTCTTTTGCATGCAATCAGAGGTAGAAACATGAATACTTCTATCAAAACACTTTTAGAGACGACAACTTATTTAGAGTGGACAGAAGATACAGTTGGTAACAATTTATTTTGGAATAAACTCAAAGACGCTGTGTGCAATACAAGAGATATGTGATAATACAACATTCTCACATCCCCTCTATGACACTGTATACTAAATCTAAAACACGTTAGAAATTTATTTTTTTGTCTTTGATATGTACCGTGTCTTGCTGTATATTTTCTACTTGATTGGAAATTGTGTTATGTACATGTTTTAAAGGTATTCGTGTAATTTTGTAAAAGGCCATTATAATTAGCTTTATGTTCATCATGTTCAATAAAAGATGACTGTTACATTGTCTTGTCCTGTTAAATGTATTGCCCTCATGTTACTTTGACTTCTGATAAACAATGTGTTTAATGCCATAAACTGTTTCATTAACGTCATGCTCATTTTCAGACATGTCGAATTACCTTGGTATGCTATAAGATTTGTTTTACCTAAGCTTTGTATAATTTTTTAAGTACTTACGACAAAGGCAGGAAGTCCTTTATACGCTTATGACATATAATACATTGTTATCGATATTGCAAAACAGGGGCGGTATTCACAAAGAAGCTTAAGGCCAACAGTGTTAACCATTTAGGTTTGCATTTGACCAGAGTCTCATTTTAATCTGGTCAGACAATAATATATTGCTGCTACTGGTTGGTTGAGTCATAGCTTTTATTCATGGTTTATAGAGAGAAGAATGCAGCAACTGAAGAGAATGTATAATCACAATCAGGTCATACCTCGGTGTTCCTGGATGCTGACGCATTATGTAAGGTAATACTCGTACAGATAAGTAATAGATACAGTACTAGTTATTCGTCAAAAGTGTCTTCTTACAAGGGTTATTGTACAGTTTTGTGAGGACAAAGAACATGATTGTCCGAGGCGAAGCCGAGGATAATTTGTTGTTTGTCCGCACAAAACTGTACAATAACCCTTGTAAGAAGACACTTTTGACGAATAACTTGTACTATATCTGACTTATACTCCGACAAAAACAAAGCTTGGCCTAGTGATCCTTAGGGATTATCTAACTGTCCATTCATACAGTGCTGAGCATTTATTAGCATGTGAACATTTATTGAGTAAACATCAAGTGTGCCCATATGTTATAACACCCACCACATAAAAGAATACACATCTATAAGTTTCCACATTGGTAACTGATGACACAGGCTTGATGCACAAAGGTACATATCTGTGCATAGTATTTGTCTTTTATTTTGTATTTAAAAATAGACAAACCATGAAAATATTTTCAAACAGGTTCATATAAAAAGCTTCTAATAGATTGTAAACTGTTTTGTGAATGTTAAGACAATGTCATTGATTTATACTTGAAAAAACCGATTGTATTATGATATGATCCTTAACATAATGACATATTTTCTAGTTTAAACATACATTTTTCACATGGATTTATTTATTGATATAATGTTGTATTGAAGTGATACCTGATGGCATCACCAATTCTCATGAAAAAATGGAAAAAAGTTGTAGCCACTAATCGGTTAATGTACTACATGTAGTATATAATTCCGGTTTCGTGCAATTGATTGTCAATTTGCACAATATATGTTTCAATCTTACAAATAGTTTGTAGTTCTGTTTCAATTGCTACCGATAATAATACTGTAGTGTAAAATCATTCAATTTAGAGGAGTTTTACTCTGGGGATTATAAAAAATAAGCCATTGTTGTATATTTGTTTGGGTGTAGATAAATTGTGAGGATTGAATTTTATGATATAGATCAACCAAGACATTGAATAAAATTTAACACCACAAACTTGATGTTTTTTACAGTAATGCAGCATATTAATACATGATGTGTGTTAATACAATTTCCTAGCTCCCAGTTTTATGCTTTAGGCAATCAGTTACTATGTCCTTTATTTAACTGTTACACATATTTGTCAGTTTTCGTCTAATTGACCATGTATGGCAATTATTTTATGAGTGAAATAGTTTTCTTATAGCTCACAAAAGTGTCCGCTTACGAAATTAATGTACACGTTTTGAATGGAATCCGTGGGCCTGTCGGAGTATAAGTATAGGATAGAACATGAGTAGGTGTTGTATATGGGATTTATAACTCCGAGTGAAACGAGGATTTTAATCCCATATCAACACCTACGAGCCGTTCTATCTGACTTAGACTATAGATAAATAATCTTTGTTTATCAGGTACACTTTGCCTATAAATCGACCAGTACATAGGGTATGATAAACCATTTAAGTGCTGGTGTAATATGTTATGTGTTGCATGATGCATATATAGATATAAGTGGCAAAATTAAGCTATTTACAGTAAAACATCAATAATGAAACTCCTTCTTGGGACTGTAAAAAAACTTATCTCAATAATGTTGAGTGATTGCACCATTCTATAAAAGAGCAAACAGATGAAAACGGAACGAAAAATGGTTAATTCTGAGCCAATCTTGTTAAAGAGGTGGTCTTCATATAGGTGCAATTTCACTGTGAATTTGAGGTTGAATAATGTGCAAGTCATTTAACAGAAAGTAGTGGTCTTTATTTTAAGGTGGTCTTGAAGGTGAGGTCTTCATCTGAAAATTATGGGTTGTGATAGTA
Organism: Spisula solida; assembly: GCA_947247005.1. Lineage (NCBI taxonomy): Eukaryota > Metazoa > Mollusca > Bivalvia > Venerida > Mactridae > Spisula > Spisula solida. The sequence continues at coordinate 37,548,392 of OX365959.1, read as the reverse complement.
TGAAAGTCATTTATTTCAATCACCAGACACCATTGGAACCCCTACAATTTGTTTTAATCGTTTAGTTGGTTTAAGTTCTACTCTGTGAAAATGATGTTTTAGAAGAGAGGGGTAATCTGCACGTAATTATTGAAGACACAATAGTACAGAACAACCTCTGTAGAGTGAGACCCTTTGTGGGCTGCAAATATTGGTCATTGTTCAGAAGTTGTTGCCCTACAGAATTTACAAAAGTATATACATGTAATAACGTTTTGTTATACAGAGGTTGCCGCACTACATATGTCCCCTAGAGAGGTCGTACTGTAGTCATAGAAGCTACCACGGCATTCACCCTCTACTGATAATGTTGTAAGCACTCAGCAGAGATGTTGGCAATACCTTAATTGGTTAATTATCTATCAAAATTGTTACAATAATAATGAACAAATGTAGAAAGGTTTGATATACATGTACATGTATTCTAATAAGTCCAATTAGTTACTTGTTTAAAATATAGTATTGTTACAATATGGACTAAACTAAGCTTGGTATCAAAAATGTTTGGCATCCACATTTTCTATGCTAAATGCATGTATACATTATTATAGCTATGCTCAATTATTTTGCTTGGCCTACTATAGTATATAGCAATCTATTGTTATATATACCACAGCAAAGTGTTGTATAGGGGATTTATTCAACACTTTTTCTCCATGCTGATTGGTTAGCAACTGAGATCTATAGTCTAACGTCATTTCTTATTTATTTAGTAGGATGGCCAGATATGTAGCAATGTGAATGTCTCTAGGAAGTTACAGTTTGGTCAGGGGAGGGAAGTTCAAGTATGGCTGGAGAGGGGAAGTGTCAGTATGGCGAGTGAGAGGAAGTGTCAGTATGGCCGGGAGGGGAAGTGCCAGTATGGCCAGGGAGGGGAAGTACCAGTATGGCCAGGGAGGGGAAGTGCCAGTATGGCCAGTGAGGAGAAGTGCCAGCATGGCCAGTGAGGGGAAGTGCCAGTATGGCCGGTGAGGGAAAGCGCCAGTATGGCCAGGGAGGGGAGTGCCAGTATGACCGGGGAGGGAAGTGCCAGTATGGCCAGGAGGGGAAGTGCAAGTATGGCCGGGAGGGGAAGTGCCAGTATGGCCGGGAGAGGAAGCGCTCAGCATGGCCAGGAAGTGAAGTGCCAGTATGGCATGGAGGGGAAGTGCCAGTATGGCCGGGAGGGGAAGTGCCAGTATGGCCAGGAGGTGAAGTGCCAGTATGGTCAGTGAGGGGAAGTGCCAGTATGGCTGGGAAGTGCCAGTATGGCCAGTGAGGGGAAGTGACAGTATGGCTGGGAAAGGAAGTGCCAGTATGGCCAGGAAGGGAAGTGCCAGTATGGCCAGTGAGGGGAAGTGCCAGTATGGCCAGGTAGGGAGTGCCAGTATGGCCGGGGAGGGAAAGCGCCAGTATGGCCAGGGAGGGGAGTGCCAGTATGGCCGGGGAGGGGAAGTGCCAGCATGGCCGGGAAGGGAAATGCCAGTTTAGCCGGGGAGGGGAAGTGCCAGCATGGCCAGGGAGGGAAGTGCCAGTATTACTTGTTAAAATATAAGATTCCATAATACAAGTAATGGAATTTATATACGAAACAATCTCTCCAAAGCGGCCCTCTGTAGAGCACCAACCGCTCTAAAAGAAAACCTTCAAAATTTCTTTAAGCTGATATTTACTCTAAATTTAACCTCTCCAAAGCAACCTCCTCTATACAACTGCCAAAGGGTGCTGCTCTACAGAGGTTGTACTGTACATGTATGCATATAAACTAGAACAATTTTACATTTATATTTTACAGCGTTTCAGTACTCGTAGACGTTTGCTTTACGGAGTTTAGCTTTTAAAAGCAAACTTTGATTAACTTATTTCAGCGTTTGGGAACGTTTACACACCAAGCACAACTTACATCAGCGTTTAATTTTTTGCACGTTACAAATAATGCCGTAGTGTGACTCCACTTACCGACGTTTGGGCTATACATCTTATTATATTTACGGGCATTTTCGCTGTAGTGAGAATCTCACGCACACAATGGCATTAGAGCGGCCAGTAGCATTGTTGATTGTTTTGTTAGATGTCCTTTCTATCCTCACAACTGCTTGAAAATTTCGAAACTCTCTCATTACCAAAAGACCAATCTACAAGTAATAATTAAAAGGGGCATAACCCATAACAACAAATAATATTGCGCTCAATTCCTAGTATTAAGTAATGTCCCTTATATACTCGTTGTTATAAACATAGTGAAAATGCAGACATATATGAGTATATATAACTTATTATTATTCATATAACACTGGATGCTAAGCTGGAAGATGTCAAGCATCATAAGACATTATATCGAGTCCTTTAGAAGATGTCTAACTAATAGTCCATGAGCCACCAATAGAAGACCCCCCCCTAGGGAATTTTGGTCACTATATTTTTCTGAAAGCATATGGTCCCTGCAGTATTTTCCTGAAGTCTGCACTTTGGCCATTGGGGCGTTAAGATTTTTTGGGGTAAAACGTCAAAAAATATAAACGAAAAGTACAAATTTTCGGAATCGGCTAACTACAATCTTATTTATTATGTTATTTTAAAATACATCTCTGTAACAGGTAGATATTATCCTGTCCTATCTAGACTGAAAAAATCAGAGTGCTGCTATTGTGCAAAATGGCTTTTTTAGGGTAAAACGCTAAAAAATATAAGAGAAAAGTGCGAATTTTTGGAATCTGTGGACTGCATTGGCATTTATTTATTTACTTTTATAAAAAAATACTCTAATTGAAAGATATTAAAGTGCAGTTCATACTGCAAAAAATTAAAGCCATGTTATTACGCAAAGTGTGATATTTTTTGGGTAAAACATAAAAAAATATAAACCGAAAAGTGGGAATATTAGGAATCTGTAGATTACAATAAAACCATTCCTATGATAATTTTTTGTAACTAAATAATATTAATGTGATAAATTTGTAGTAACATGCAGTTTAAGATTTCAAATATATATTGCCAGATAAGATACTTTGGGGTAAAATTACAAAAATAATAAATGGAAAGTGTGATTTTTGGGAATTGGTGTCCGAGTTGTAACTTACGACCATCGGGTACGGACATTCCTAGTCCTAATGGGTATTCAAAATTACCTTCTAACCATATATAGGCAGTTCTGGTACTGTTGGGTAAAGTATTATTAAACCACTAAGTACATCCATACCTAGTCCTAATTGGTACATACAAATAACCATTTTATGCAATATTGGTTCTATTTGGCACTAAACAACCCTATTCAGACATCAGTTGTCCTATCGGGTATTGACTACCACCATGCATATACAGTCCTAGTCTAATTTGATAGCATAGGCTAGCCAATACCATTTGATATTCAAAACCACCATACTTATACAGATATTGCTGGTCAGGCTGGGTACCCATAACCACTGGTAGGTACATTCATTCCTCATCTCAATGGGTAGTCACACTTACCATATTCTAATTGGGTACTCGTAACTGCTTATTGAAGTACATACATGCCCAGTCATAGTGGTGACTTACATATCCATATACAGACATTCCTGGTCCTATTTGCTACTCTAAACCACCATGTACAGGCATTATAGGTGCAATTGGGTACTCATTTCCACCATGTACATATATTGCTGGTCGTATAGGATACTCATAACCACTAGGTTCAGACATTCTCGTTGGATACTGCCGATCATCAATTGACAACTCAGGCACGCCATGTGGCTACATGCTTGGCCTTATTCACCACTGATAACATAGGTACTACTCGAAACCTTCATGTACAGAATCAGTTGTCCGATTGGGAACTACCAACTACTAGGTGCGACCATTTGTTGTCCTATTGGGTAATCACTACCCCCGTGTACAGACTGTGATGGTCTTATTGGATACTCATACATACATTCCAAGTCATAGTGGGTACCCCAACTACCATGTACATGCATGCCTGGTCCTATTGAATACACAAAACCACAATGTACAGACATATGTGACTGTGTTGGGCACTAACAACCACTACGTGCAGTCATATGTTGTTCTATTTGGTCACTGCTACCACCATCTACAGGCAGTCCTGGCCCTATCAGGGATACATAACCACTAGATGCATACATTCATAGTCCTAGTGGGTACTCAAAACCACTATGTTCATGCATAAGTGGTATAATCGAGTCCTCACAGCAACTATACTCAGCCATTATTGGTCCCTGTGGGTACTGACTACCATGCATATACATACATTCCTGGTCGTATAGGGTGCCAATAACCACGATTAACAGACATTCCTGTTTAGGATAGATACTGAACATCATCATGTTAAGACATCTCTCAATCACTAGTTACATACATTATTGGTCTTATTGAGTACAGACAACTATTGGGATCACCCATTCCTTGTCCTATTGACACCATGTAGACATTCCTGTCTTTAAAATTCAGCAGTGAACATACCTAACCCTCAGCTGTGACAATTTATTTCATCAAATTGGGTAATCACTAACCCCATGTACATGAAGCATGGTCTAATTAGATACTCATATCGACTAGGTACATACATTTCAAGTCCTAGTGGGTACCCACAACTATCATGTCCCATGCATTCCTTGTCCTATTGGATACTCCAAACCACAATGTACAGACAATTGCAGACGGGTTAGGTACTAACAACCACAAGGAGTGGTCATTTTTTGTCTGATTGGGTCATGGTTACCACGATGTACAGACAGTCCTGACTTTATTAGGTACTCATAACCACTGGATACATACATTCCTAGACTAAGTGGGTACCCGTAACCACCATGTACATGCATAAAAAGTGTGATAAAGTACTTACAGCTACAATACACAACCGTTATAGGTCCTGTTGGGTACCCACTACCATCATTTACTAGTACATGTACATACATTCATGGTATTATTTGGTATGCATAGCCACTATTCCGGATCCTGTTATGTACATACATTACTGGTCTTGTTGGGTACGGACAGCCATTAGGAGCACCCATTTCTCGTCCTATTGACGACTTAGTGCCTAAGTAGAACATTCCTGGTCTTGTTAGACAATCATAAACACTGGGTAAATCAGTCCTAGTCCATGTATGTATTCACGACCACCTTGCACATAAACGCCTAGTCTTATTAGGTACTCATAACCATTAGGTACATCCATCCTAGTCCTAATGGGTACCCACAACCACCGTGTTCATGCATACGTGGTTGTATTTGGTACTCATAACCACTAGGTGCATCAATTAGAGGGTACCCAATACCACTAGGTACAGGTATTTATGGTGCTGTACTGTAGGGTACTGACACACACCATGAGCAGACAGTACTACTGGATACACACATCCATGGTCTTATAGGATGTGCACTATCATGTGGTATCTCATTTATTGCACTATGTGTACTGGCAACTACAAGGTTGAGAGATTCCTGGTCCTCTTGGATACTCACAACCACCCAGAACAGCCATTCCTGACACAACCATGATGCACAGCCAATGTGTCACAAGGAATTGCTGTACAATAACATTTGGAAAAAAATGAATGTATATTTACCCCACCCACTCTTGTAAAATACATGTAAGTATAATTTAACACAATCCATACAAATGTTACTGATGCCAACTATAACATACATTGCAAACAAAGTAAAAAATGGAAATAGATTTCAAAATCATATTGTGAGTACTTGTAAATAAGTAGAACGGCTGTTTTCAATACTTTAGTCATTTTGATGGCCATTTTCCATTATAGACCCACCGTTTGTGCATTTAAATGTTAAAATACATTTTGGGAATATGCCTTTATTGGTATTCAAAATTGCAATTAAAATACAGTAAGGCACAATGTGTTATAGCATAGTTAAGTGAATACATCGTTACAAGTTGTACACCATTTAAAAGCAGGGGAGATAATCTTATTTTTGCTTTTCCTGCTGAAAGCCCCAATGTCTGAAGTGCAGACTTTGGGAAAAGTATTGGTAGGTCAAAGCCTTTCATAATTACCAAAAAAAAAGATCAATGACACTGTAGTCTGCCATTAAAGTGTACCGATTCTCAAAATTTGCACTTTTTCTTGTATTTTTTAATGTTTTACCCCAAAAATATCCCATTTTGCATAATAATACGGGACTAAAATTTTGCAGACTTAAACTATGATTTAATATCAACCCATGAAAGTGTTTAATTACAAAATAACTAAATGTGATAGTAATTAACCAATTCCAGAAATTCACACGTTCGTTCATATTTTTAACGTTTTAACCAAAAAAATCTTAACGCCCCAACGGCCAAAGTGCAGACTTTGGAAAAATACTCTACTGGCCATACGCTTTCAGAAAAATATAGTGTCCGAAATTCCCTAAGGGGGGGGGGAGGGTTTACCCCACTGGCCCATGGAATATAAGTTATACCTGGTTTGACCTGGTTGGGAGATGATACTTTATATCGAATTGGTTAGGAGATGTCTAACTAAGTTATACCTGGTTTAGCCTGGTTGGGAGATGTCAAGCATCATGATACTTTATATCGAGTCTGTTAGGAGCTGTAGAAGAGTTTGGAAAATTCGGTAAAATAGACAGAAACAACACTTCTATCCACTTGGATCTGGGATACATTTTGTACCTAGGAATAGTGAGCACTTGGGACATTATGTACACTTTTTGTATCTATGGGTCATATCCTGCGTACACAATCTGTAATAATAAATGAACATTTACTATGTTAAAATTGTTAAAACTTTCAATTCACCACAGTGATTGCAAATCAAATGCATGTACATTTATACTACGATAAACATCACTTTCGAACTACTCACAAGTATTGATTTGTAGCGAAGATAGCTGATCGATCACCCCGTGGTGATACTCTCTCAACATGACCGTCTACAATATTGACATAAAGTAGGAAGTTTCCAGCAGATTGTGGCTTGCCTGAAGGGACACATCTAGTCAGGTTCCCGGTCACACATTTACTATAGTACTAGTACTGTTTATTTTGGGGACGGGAACCAGACATATACATACCTAGTCAGGTTCCCGGTCACACATTTACTATAGTACTAGTACTGTCTATTTTGGGGACGGGAACCAGACATATACATACATAGTCAGGTTCCCGGTCACACATTTACTATAGTACTAGTACTGTCTATTTTGGGGACGGGAACCAGACATATACATACCTAGTCAGGTTCCCGGTCACACATTACTATAGTACTAGTACTGTCTATTTTGGTGACGGGAACCAGACATATACACACCTAGTTTGGTTCCCAGTCCCACATTACTATAGTACTAGTACTGTCTATTTTGAGGACGGAAACCAGACATATACACACCTAGTTTGGTTTCCAGTCCAACGTTTACTACTTAAACCTACTGTCTGTTTTGGGAACGGAAACCAGACATATACGCATTTAGTTTGGTTCCCAGGCCAACGTTTACTACTTAAACCTACTGTCTGTTTTGGGAACGGAAACCAGACATATACGCATTTAGTTTGGTTCCAAGTCCCACGTTTACTACTAAAACCTACTGTTATTTTAAAGATGGGAACCAGACTTGGACACGTCATTTTTTTCGCGCAGGACGAAAATCGACAAACGCACATTCTAATAGAAAATTGAAACAATTTTCATTACGTTGGATTTGGTGATTTTCAAGAGATAACCCCGTTAGTGGAACTTTCAAGTGGAAAAGTCCCGGTAATGAATTTTCAAGGGGGAAAGTCACAGGAGCCGACCCAATGGACTATGACAGTCATCTTGAAAGTAAGCGTATAGAGAACAACCTTAGACATTTGCTGCGATCCTTAGTTAGTTTGTATTCCGTGCAACAATACCACGTCACTCTAACATCACTACATGCATCAGATAGAAGACGAAATTGGTCAACAATTGCTTTATTTCGAAAACAAAAATAGCCAGAAGTATTTAATTTCTACATCGATTTCTATGAAACTTACGCCAGTCTAAGGATCTCCATCAGCAACTGGCCCGTTTTTTCAGCACCCTGTGAAACATTCGATATTGTTTGGGTGTGATCTTACTACAACTCGGCTTGTTTTCCAAGCCGTCTTGCTTTCCAAAGTTTCACTGAGTGCTGGAAACTGCTGAACGCGATCCAATATGTCGTTGTAAGGTTATAATTTTCCCCTAAGACTGGTGTATGGTTCATTGAAATCGGTATCGAAGTAAAATACTTCCGGCTTTCATCGTTTTCTAATGTTGACAAATTTCGTCTTGGTTTCGATGCCTTTAGTGACGTCAGGGTCACGTGACGTCAGGGTCACGTGGTTACTACTCTTTTTTTATTGCTACTATTGTACGCATTGGTAATGACAAAAGAAATTGACATTTTCGCCATTATTTTCAAAGGGTAGTTGCTCTTCTGTTTTGTAAGAGCAACCAAATCATGTGTTTTCGATACATTTGCCTTAAAGTGAGGGGCCTGTGGCCGGAAACCAACATTTCTGCAAGTCTCTAATGTCTGTTACATATCTATGTATATTTATTATATTGCATTCCCATGCCTTTGAATTGTCTAGTTGGAACATTTGCTCAGTTAACATTTCAGTGTAGCCATATCACGCGACGTTAACATCAATAAAGACTTACACATCCAAGACGAAATGTGCTTCGATTCGGAAATGGAATGTTAAGGGAAATATTATATGCTTTTCACTAGATAGTTTTCAGCAGCTGAGCAGTTTTTTTCCAGCACCACCTGAAACCTATATGTGATCGGACTACAGTTTCAAGTCGTCTTTTTTTAGATATAACATAGGGTGTTGGAAAAACGGCCAAACTGCTGGTAGGATCCTACATTTCGTGGTTTCCTTAAACATATGTTTGTTTTCGAAGTGAAGCATTTTTCATCTTGGATTTGTAGCCTTTAGTAATGTAAAAGTCACGTGGAATTGCTATACTGTATTTTTTATATTGTTATTGCTGTTAATATGAACCATGGGCATTATTCCCTAGTTTCTATCATACATGATTATAATTTAGTAGACATTTTCTGGTGGACATATTGTCAAATTGTCTAACTACACCAGGCAAAACCACAGATAACTGTATCATTGGTAAAGAGTAAAAATAATTATTTTATAAAATTTATAAGATTTATTATTATTTATAAAAACTTAGACAGGTGCATTTGTACTAAAGTCGTCAAATATTCATGGTATCAAAAACAAGAATTTGCTTTCGATATCTTCATAAAGTAATTACATTCATCGACAACATCGTTAGAACTACCTTCATGCAAAATCCGATCGAAATTGATCAACTAGTTAAAAAGTTATACCATGCAATGTATACTGCTGTGTCCAGTCAATCACTGAGATGCATTCAATAGAAACGACTATGCTATCCTAAACAAGAAAAAAGAGAGTGATTTTACGTCCTATTGGTTTATTTTCTAATTTATGGGCGGATGTTTAAAACATAACACCAGTATTTATGAAATGTTTTGTATGGTCAATTTTCCATGTTATAAACCTTTGAATCTAAGATATTAAAATTAAAAAAAAAATATTTTGTTTTGCTTACTCTTTATTAATGATACAGTTACCTGTGGGCAAAACATGAACATTTTAACGTCTAAATATGGTATATTTTGCGGCTACTATATAGTGTGGGAATATTTAAGTGATCCTAGCCTTCATACTTGAAGAAGTATGCATGTTTATAATGAATGCACACGTATCAATTTCATCTCTGATTTCAATTCATTTTCAATTCGAAAGTTGTGCCAAGTTTAGCTGACCAAGACCCATGGTTCAAATTATCAAATAATGTCCGTTTGTATGGATAATGAGAATTGTTTCTATTGAAACCTGTGTTAAAACACATTTTTCTCGAATACTGATATCGTAGAGAATTATAACGAAGACGTTTTAGAGTTTCTAATTTTTATTTAAGCTTTAAAAATACATTATACACGAGTTGATAACGAACAAGAATTATCCGTCACTCCATTTCCAAATATACGGCAAATATGATCAGGTTACTACAGTGTATAGGAAATAAAATACAAATGTATACTCAAAAACAAAACAGTTTTGTCATAATATACAAGACAAAATGGATCCTTGACTATGTTGCTTGAAACCATGGCATTCATTTTTTAACATGAACACATCGCTGGCTTAAATTGAAAAGGTCGAAAGTGACTTACGACCTAATAAGACTCATGCATATTTGAAATCTGTATCACATGGCGCTTGTAGCCGCTAGAAGTTGCGGGTGCACCGTCGTGTGTGTGTGGGTTCTGTAGTTCCCATTCGTGTAACCTCAAGGTTACTATCACTGGTGCCTGCTCATGACAATTTGAGCTAACTGCCTCGGGATCATAAATGTCGGTTTGACGGAATAATTGTAACGTATTTATATTTACCTTAAATACATTATAATTAGAGTCCACTGATTTAACAAATCCACTTCATCCAGTTCATCATATTTTATTGTCATAAATTGTCCAACAATTATACACAAGACATATAAAAATCCAACAATATTACTACGCTGTACTATAATAAAAAACGTCTTAGTATATTCAAGACCTGGACTGAACTGCCCTAACTCTAGATCCCAGTTCATTCCCTCCGATTCTCGCTCGTGCCGCGACGAATCATATTTTAGATGGACAACACGTGACCTTTCCCAAATCTATTTACCAAATATATATTATACTGGTCACGTGCTAATAATTATTATCTGGTGTATAGATAAGCAATCTACACACTAACAACTTCTGAAAGCCTACCATGACCTATACATGTAACACGGTTACACATACATGTAACACGGTTACACGCTTCTTATGAGCCTATTTTCATGAAAATCGGAACTGGTCATGATCATGTAGACCAAACTGGAGTTGAAAAAGCTCGTTTTTCCATAAGTAAAGAGTAGGTTTCAGACAGTGTATTTTCTTGTTTTCTCAAAATATCGATTTTGTACTTACGACCTTCTCATTCTAAGCCCGCGACATGTACATACAATAAAGCAAAGATGACCTAGTACGTCTTTAAGTCGCTCACCTAGGTAATCGGTACAAGTTGGATACATTGATTGTGTAACTGTTTCCTTTTTATGTTTAATACACTGTCATTAATTATTTGTCAAACTACATCATTAAGTCTAAGACTGAAAACGCCAAGTACATAAATGTAACCAAGCTTAATAACGATACGGTAAATAATGTGACTACAGTGTTTTTCACTTGAGCTTTGGATCTTAAGTTTGACATGAGTTTCGCTCTTGGGCTAGACATTTGTTAGAGATAGAAATTGCGTGACACCAAGAAGCATCTTAGATTTTATATTCTAACACTAAATCATACCAGATAGGAAACTGTCAACATTGAAACAACTTGTAACCGATAAAAAACATCTTTGTACATTTATAAATGAACCGTTCTCCAGGAAAACCGGGCTTAGTGACATTGTATTAGTATTTACATGTATGTAACAAGGTTAAGAAAACCATCTTAAATGACAAAAAAGTCATGCTCTTTGATTTAAGTTTAAGATTTAAAGAATGAATTTCAGTATTTGAGTGTTGAGTGCTGAGTGTAAGTATTCGTTGTAATCCCGGCCCCCGATCAATATGATAGCAATATTTGAAATTTTGAAAGTGGTTCAATAAGGTTACATGCTGGTATCAACTTATCATTAAGCCCATTAGTTTACCAATCTGTCAAACTATGCTTTCTTCTTCTTTAACTGGGACACACTGAATTGGAATCATGTGCAGAGCGAATAAATACAAATACACATTATTTGATCAACCCAAAGAGACATGTATACACATGAAATAAATGTGAAGCCAAGATGAATGCCGAGCATAGGGATGCAGCACGTAATCAATATATGTAACAAATAATAGTTTGGAGTGTATAGGCTTAATCATAAGAGATTGGGGTGCAAGAAATGAAGAATTGAAATTACATCAGTACCTGAATTCGACTGCAGGTCAAAGATATATTTAAATTGGTAGCCAAGACATTTATCTTGTATAAAAACACAAATTTAAGCACTTCTACACATTTATAACAATCTGAGGCACCGAAGTTTCTGCAACATAGAGTGTTTATGTTTAGGTCTGACAATGGTCTACACAGAAAATCCGATCATATTTTCCATTCGGTGTTTAATGTCACAGCTGAATCGCGTGCAATTCCACTACAGCACTGCAGTGATATTTATTCACTTACATGAGATATTTCCTATAAATTCCAAGTCCAACTATCTCTGAAACTTATCCAACAGCGTTTAATTATCGCCTAAATGTTTTGGTTACACACACAATCACTCTCCTTAAATGTTTTGCACATCCATTTTGCTGAATCATCCGATGAAACAAGCGATCTTATTGGTTGAGGAACCAGTCATCAGCCACTGTGATTGCTTGTTTTATCAGATGACAAGTACTTTACCGACTGCCAATAGCCGTCCAATGTGGATTCTATCGTCAACTGTTGCAACTATGGAACAGCATTATTCGGTTAAAAACTTAATCGCAACACGTTTTTGCGACGCCATTTTATAACGAACGATCACGATATGACGTCGGAATATTCATATGATATCACTTATTGTGACGTCAAAAATCACTGTTCATGCCGAATTAATTGGAGAGTTATTGGACTATGCATAATAGCATTAAGCTCTGTCAAAGCGTTATGTATTAGTTAGAACATATTTTAAAAGTATTTCAATGTATATGACAATATCAGTCTGTTTGAAAAAGCATGTCCATACTTACAAATTGGTCAAATACGTCCATGGTGATTGCCTTTTTGATTATAGGACATATATCAACGTTGGATCTAGTCGGACGACTCGATCCACGTTTTGAATGTCCTGACAGAAATTGCAAAAACACAAAAAGACAAAGTTTAACGTATAAATTCATTGTAAACTCCTTCGTAAATGACAACTCGAATGAATACAAGTTTATATCACGGCTGTATCAAAATTTGTAAATCATACTTGTTTTAGTTTGATTGGTTAAAGTTTTAGTTGTTTTTGATGTCTCTTCCTTGTTCTTACCGCAACTAAACGCCAAGTTTGCATAATTGAAAATCGATCAGTAAGATATACACATATACTACCATAAAACATGGATGTGTCATACAAACTACCAATCAATGAATAAATACAGTAACAACTCAATGATAAGACGACCGTACGGACCCTTGTAAACAGGTTAGCATTGTTATTGGGCGGTACTGTTGAGATCAAATAAATAATTTACACTGGAGCGTCAGCAAAATCAAAGATCATATAACTTCCGATAATTCCATGGCAAGATTGTTTAAAATGTTTGGCGTGACACCATCTAAACTTACTGGGACTACACTAGTCGAATGTTCTAAGTACACACTTTGTAATTTTCATTAAACAGGAAAAGTATTAGACCTATCAGTGAATCGAATATACCATTGGAATCAGGAAACTATTGTCTATCAAGGTGAGTTAATCACCATTCTGGAATATAATAACAACATACTAGAAAATGACCATTTAGTTCACTGCTTAAAACAACAAAGTCGCACATCAATAGTATGTATGACCACCGTCTGCCCTGATGATAGCCTGACATCCTCTGAGGCATTAAATTGATAATGATGTGTACCAATTGCTGCTGGAGTGCATTCCGTTCTAGTAAAGGGTTCGTTGTGAGTTCATGTACGTTCTGGTGTTGTCGTCGTGCTCGGATGCGTCGCCCCAACATATCCCAGACGTATTATATCGGATTTTGGTCCGGGCTACAAGGCGGACATTCAATCGTGCAACCTAAATAGGAAATTGCAACAAAATCAAATTCCATGTGATGAAAATGTGCTCATATCTTTCAAAATACATGATTGATTGAAAATAGTGAGTTTTTGTTAAATTGTAGTAGTTATTCGGATGACAAATGCCTATTGAAAGTTACTTCCATGCTCAACTTCAAATTGCTCCATACAAATAAATGGACTTATTCTGTTGAATTCAACGATTCCACAGTATTTCACAATCTTTAAGAGATACAACCATCAGTCAGATGTTGTCATAAACGTGTTTTGACGAATTTAAGGACTAAATGCAAATGACGCCATGTGACGTCTCAATTTTAAATCGAGTCAATAGAAACATGCAGCTGTTTCGAGAATTGAATGCAACAACCATAAGAAAGGTCTGTGCATGTGTTAAGAACCACACAACAGCCAATTAATGAATTAAATCTTACCAGTCTTATTGGCTTGCCAATTTCAAGCATTCATATCGAACTTGCGCACTCCTCAAGCGTCATTTGCGTCAAATGGTACGAACTATTTTTATGGCTTTATGTTTAAGGGTCGAATGTTAATCAAGTATGAAATGATTTAAACACATTTACACATATTTGAGGTGTGAGCACGAGAAAAATGTGATTTTGTCATTTTCGTCACGCATCAATGATTGTTACGTAGATCTTGGTTTTTCTTCTTCTGTATTAAAGACAATCACCAACATATGCTATCTTAACAGTTTTATTGAGTTGAGATGATTATGTTCCTGATTTGTTCTAGGTCTAAAAGTGTGTACTTAGAACATTCGTCAAGTGTATGGGTAACATGGGATCAAATCTAGGTTACCAAATTAAATAAATAAATTTAAAACACTATACATGCAATAGAGACTACATTTTCATTGGATTTTCGTGAAACTTGGACTGATTACTCAGGTGACCTATATAGACCATGTGACAGACCGAATTTCATTATCAAATTGGTTAACAGATCGAACAATGATTTTCAGTTAGCTTGTTATGTCAGCAGTCCAACTTGCGGGTCACTTTGCCAAATGACCTTTTGGTGGCCATCTTTATAAATGACTGCCATTATTTTAATCAATCAGAAGCTTCGGGAAAACTTGAATTATTCTTCACTTACAATGGCTATCGGCATGTAATATGTCTTAAAATGTTCGTAATTCCACCCGTGTCTTTTATATAAACATATCAATATCATAATAAAGTCACTAGTATTATTTATCTAAAAGTTGTATGTTTCTATATCTGGGAAACTACATAGCCTTTCGTCAACAATTAAATAATTTATTGAACTTAGAAGAGGGTATGCTCGAGTACACTGGCCTAATGTTCATTTTAAGCTAAATTTGAGTCATCTTTGCAGTAGTTGTTTAGAAACGTAAATGTCAGTATTCGTTAAACTGCAACATACGATACGATAACTCGATCCTTATATTTCCATTAGAACTTTAAATCAAAATGAAATTCTTTGTTGTCTACGAGTAAGACGGTCAAAAAAGGCGTTCGTTCTACAGATAGATGAAAAAAGGAACAAATGCTGTCGGCGCCCTGATTTTCTTGTAAAATGAATAAATTAGTACTTAATTGCTCAATGCTAGATATTACACATAAGTATAAGTACTGTCATATTCAAGACATATTTTAGTCTTTTGCAAACATTTTGAGTGTCATAAATGCTATATGGAGCCCGAATTCTGTCAAAAATGCTTGTCGGCGATATAATGTCATTGGCAACTACATTGGATTGTTATGTGTTATAATGTACAGAGTTCTTAACGTTATGCTTCATATGGTGTACAAAGGGTGTACCTAAAAGAATATCAGCAATTAGTTGATAGGACTTACATTTTATGTCTTGTTCATTGAGTGAGACTTTGTCGGCGATTTTGGCAACAGATACGTTACGCTGCTAATATGTCAATGATTAGATAGATAAACACGTATTTTTCATCATTGCATGGGCATTTTGACTAATTGGAATATAGAAATTGTACAGAGAAAGTAGTATATTTCTAAGAAACGAAGATTCAAACAGTGAACTGACACTTTTTCAAAGTTTTAAAACAGATACGTTACGTGCGTTTTGTGAAATTATTCAATAAGCACATGTAGCTGTTGCACAAATAAATTATTTTCACTTGAAATATCATCAAATGATTGCAATTATGTAGAAATAATCATACAAATACCCTATAATCTTAATTTTTTAATGTGCTTAAACGTTTGTTTGACAGATACGTTACACTGACCAGATACGTTACGGCATATTTGTATATCTGCTAAAATACGTGCATTTTAAGCACCTTATTCCTGTCAGTGTTCATAAATTACATTGTTAAGTGATCCACTATGGGAAGATGACTTCCAGAGATCACCCATCGTCATATTGAATGCACCTACGTGCATATTCGGATGGTGCTTCTTGGAGAATCAGAGGAAGACCTTAAAACGCGAGTTAATTCTCGTCAATCATGGCTGAATTTCAATATTATCATATTAAAAATACACACTATATAAGTGTTTGTTAATATAAAGAAACTAATTTCGAAGTTACAGCACTTAATTCAAATAAAAAGCTTCATAACATCTCGTAACGTATCTGTTTAGCTACGTAACGTATCTGTTTTTCGCTTTTATGTACAAATCCTGACATAGAGATTGACTAAATATAATGATTTATGCAATTTTAAGTGACTTAGGTCCTATTTGTTCAATTTGCGTCTGCGTCTGCGTCTGCGTCAGTGTCATCTAGACTGTCCATGATGTTCCCAGTTTAATTCCTCTAAGATAGTGGGGACTATTTAACACGCTGGCTTTTCATGTAATAACTTTTCATTACTACCAATTTTATTTTGCTAACTTTGGTCTTAATTCAAACTTAATTGAGGAAAGGTGTTTGTAAGTGAAGTTCTTTCATTCATTTTCTGATGTGTGCTGAACCCATTCAGCTTATATTTAGAGATGCTTTCACAATTAAGATACAGACGAGGTGAATACCCTACGCCAATTTGACAAGTACCATTTGGTATATAATATATGTGAACCGTGGTTTCCTTATTAGTATGTTGCAGTCTACTTATTACATTATACATGTTTTGAAACATTTGTAATATTTAGCTGGATCGTTATGTTGAGTTACTTTTCTTCAACAACTTTACGTTAGCAACAGATACGTTACGCCACTATAAAGATGATGAAATTAGAGATTTATAACGCTATTTATGTTGTTTTGGTGAGGAAACAAAAACATTTTTTGATAGACAGATACGTTACAAGACGACACACGTACGTCTACATACCCGAAGAAACTATAATTTTAAAACGTGCATCTGTGTAACTCTGACAACATTGTGTTTACAGCTTGAAGAATAGTATTTCTTCTTTAAAAGGTGTTTGCGACGAAAAATCTATGTTGCAGAGAATGTTATAATGATATCAATCAAAACGTACTGATAAACCACTCCAAATGAATCAATAAGCTAAAAATTTATTCATTTTAACAAGTTTTGCCATCATGGTTGTTATGGAATATAATACAAAATACCAATGACTTTACAGGTACAATATGTTTGATAACTATTTATATCACTTATTCAAATAACCTAGTCTTTAATGCAACGTAACGTATCTGTCGGCTATTGCTTGGTCGCATACTAAAACTATGTGCAATATCAATATCCTTCAATACTTAACCCTGAAATTCTACACAAACACTCTAAAAACATAGAACAACAGAGTGAACCATCGAAATAAGTATTTTGAGACTATGCATGTCGGTTCAAATTTTCATCTCAAGTTGTTCAGTTATCTGTAGAATGAACGAAGGGAGATCACTCTTATTTATTCCAAATGATGCTTGTTGTATCACGCACCAATAACTTCATATCAATTGTTATTTGATCGCAAATTCTTCCCAGAAATCGATGTTGATTGTCTATGGCTAACATACATGTATGATATGTCAAATTTCAATCAATAAAACTAATCGAAAATTGTCAATGAAAAATAGCATGCTTTTTTGACTAATTTTGACACCTATTTTCGCGACTTTGAAATGCTCTTATTTTGTTCAAAATGGCAATCAAGTACAGCAAATCATTGGCGCCCCGATGGATCGGGGCGTCTGTATTGGAGGACTTTGTTATAATGAGCTGGAAGACAATTCCACCATGGTGAGCCTAAACTTGTATGAAGTTTATGAACACTTCTCCGTGTTGAGCCTCAATTTGTAAGAATTTTATAAATAATTTCCCGCGTGGAGCCTCAATTTAACTATATAATATAACTTTATTTGATTAACATACATAAATTCCCCTTACGAACCTCGCTGATCCGGCCGGTGAAATTACTTATTTGCATAAAGCTAATTGTGTCGCCCCGGCCAAATATCTCATTAACATGAAGGTACCGGCTGACCAACAGACCTTACGTAATCTTACATATCCTACTCCCCACAATTCATTGATCTGCATTACACCCAGTGTCCACAGCAAATAAACAACCAATCAGCGTATCGCTTACGAACAGCGGCTTCATATCAGTAAATACACTGGGTACACCGTCTATTTTTAGAACAGGAAAAACCGTTACTCGGCACGGCTCTTAAATCGCGTTCGACGAGGTAAATATTAGAGTTTCTATAAATATATGTATCTACCACATTGTAATCTATAAAACCCAAGAAGTGCAGCGTATGGATTAAGATGTGCCACGTTCAGATTTCTCTGAAAAGATTCTTCAATGAAACAAAATAGTCGGTACCAATTTTGAAAAACCACGTACAAAGTAACAAATGAACAAATTGATACCGACTATTTGTTTAATTGAGGGTCATTCAATATACAATGCGATATAAATTGAATGACCCGTACGTACTGCATATCAGCGACATTATAGCTATCCAGCTTTTTAATGCACAACTTTGACCGACCCTGCAGTCTACATTGAAATGCTATATCTTAAAACATTTCATGGTAAATGGATATGCCCTGGAAACTATTTTTGGAATAGCTAAAACTTGTCTTAGATATAGATTTCAGTCGTTCTGCCAATGGAGAGATGTGTCTATACAGATTTGAACGCATTTGCTTTTACAGGTATCTAGACACTTAAAGGGGCATGCCCTGGAACTGGAGTGTCTTAGGTTGCATACAACAAAATTGTGTTTATCACTTGTAAAACCAACTATTACTGAAAAGTCATAGAAGAATTAGACTTAAAAAGTTACTCTATAACGCGCGCTTCGATATTTTGTATATCGATTTGAATAAAAGGCTGTCAGCCTTTTATTGACGACAACAATATTTAGTTATTCTTGAAATATTTTTTTTTAAACTAGCGGGATATTTCGTGACTTTTTGCAGATTTTTCATTACTTGACTAAGGTATTAAAATGATACCACTTTGATTGCTATTCGAAACACTACAGTTCCAGGACATGCCCCTTTAAAATGGTTTCTATACAGATCTGAATTAGCTGGTAACTCACTGGTCCTCGGTAGAGTTTTTGAGTCTTGGTAGACTCATCTTCTACATCAATTGTTCTCGATTCTTGCTATACGTATTTGAATACATCTAAGCGTATAGACTCATGAATAAACTTGACATCTGTATAGATTTAGTGTCTAGAAAGCAATTGATTCTAGAGTCTATAAAGATTTAAATAATGTTGCTTCTAAACAAATACATTTGGTTGTCTATACAGA
This sequence comes from Spisula solida, assembly GCA_947247005.1. Classification (NCBI taxonomy): domain Eukaryota; kingdom Metazoa; phylum Mollusca; class Bivalvia; order Venerida; family Mactridae; genus Spisula; species Spisula solida. The sequence continues at coordinate 37,528,852 of OX365959.1, read as the reverse complement.
TTTGGCACGTTCTATGTGTCATGGTTATGCAACACATATGTCTTGTATTGTTAATAGTTTTCTGTTTATAAAAAAAACAAAGTTCAAATACCTGTTGTATTTTATTCTTGTTATTTTTAACTTATCATATAGAAAATTTCAAATTGATAGCAATGCCTTTAGACTCAGCTTTGTTTGTTAAATTTATACAGCCACGCATTTAATTAACATGCGTGATACAACCAATGAAATAGTATGCACCAAACATGGAATTTGCACATACTGAATTGCTATCGGATATATAGCTATACAAACTTTACACACAATACACCATTTGACTATTACATTATACTAATTGCCAATAAACTGAAATTAGCATTATGAAGTTACTACACATCACATCACACTGAAATGAGTTGTAAATGATGTGCATCTGCATTGTTTGCCATTTGATAATATTAAATGAATAGCATGCGTATATTTATAAAACATGCTTGTACAAGAGGATTAAGGTACAAACTAAGATCCTTAATATTCAAGATGAAAATATATTTTTTGTATTTCACTTTTGCCATTATATTTTGAAAAATACAACACCTGCTGTTTCTTATAAAGATCAATCATATATGTCTACAGTTTTCAGAACTTCTTTAATGGCGCCCTTTGATGCTTTGCATCAATGGTTATCTTGTGTTTTTATCGAAGGAATTTAGATTATTTACGGTATGATAGTTGTGGAATAAGATTATTTCCCGAAAGGAAGTTTTAATCGACAGTTATTCGCAAAAAGTCGCAGTGTCGATTACTAGCCCTTTGAAAAGGCAACAGAAACAACATTCCGGTTATTAAATTTAATTGATTTTTTTCGCGAAATATTGCGGAAATCTTGATGGTTCCAGAAATGTAAAAAGATTTAAAGATATTAACGAATTTTCTTATTTGTGACCCAAGTGACAATGCATATCGAACACCCCTCGTATATATTGAGTCCATAGTACAGATCAGTATATATATAGCCATTCCTAACAAATACAGGATACAATGTATACTACTTATGGGTACATTCATCCCTGGCCATATGGAGTCCATATATCCTTACTTTAAGCTATATATGAGACGTAGATATGTTCATTCCAGTCGGAAATGAGACTGTAGTAACCTGGGGATTCGACTTCCTGATTTAGATTCGAATGAATAGACCGCGGCCATGTAGTTTAGAGTGTATGTGCACAGTTGCCTAGCAACGCGAATAGAAGGTCTGTCGAAATTATTGAAGTCGGTCATTGATCAAATAGAAGAAAACTTTTAATGATTATGTCCATCTTTGAATGATTAAAATTGTATGTAAGAATTTATGAGTTAGTTTGCATTATATATTGAATGACCTTCGTATGTAGTCCATAGTACAGACGAGTACACAGCCATTCCTAACAAATACAGGGTACATACCACTGATGGGTACAGTCATTCCTGGCAATTTTGATACAATACTACAGATGAGTATACACTATATACAGCCATTCCTAACAATATGTGGTACAGACTACATATGGGTACAGCCATTTTTAACCATAATGTGGTGCAGACTACATAAATGTTTTTTTCACATATGGTTACAGCCATTACTGACCACGCACAATACATATAAATTTGTACTGGCGTTCGTTACTAATCCTATTTTGTTATTGCACTTAACTTAAAAGTAATGTAGAGGAAGGGAGGAAACTACTTCTATTTCGTATAATAATTCATCAAGAAATACAAGAGTTATCCCTAAAATAACACCAATTGTTCCGTATTTTAAGGTGGCAGGAGACATATTAGCTAAATTCCTGGTTACGACAGGCCGCGAACAGTCAAGCCTATTTCTTAAAACAGCCAAATTGAATGAGAAAATACAGTCTGCTGTGTCAGTTTCAGAGCCTATAGACAACATACATTGCAACAACATTAAAATGTAAGGCTGACACCTTAGGTGGGACAGTCATTGACCTTTGTTCTTCCCCACCCATATATTTTTTAGTAAAAAAGTACAAAAATGACTATTTTCACAGTATACTAGTATCATTTTAAAGCTGATGCAATCATATCTCTGGCTTGCATAAAAAGTATACCTGAGCTAGGGGATTTTAATAGCAAAAAAGTGTCTCCAATACCTTTGGAGTTTTTGCTATTTGTTGTCAACACTTTTTCGCGGTTTCTAACCTCCTCACAGCGATGACACTTCCATTACCTTTGTCCTTGTCACAGAAGCAGACAAAATAAAGACTGGCAATATAAAACACCAATCAGTAGAAATCGGATGTGACCCAATTTGATTGAAAATATTCGGCGTTCAATTAAATCCCAATTTAAATGTTAACATTCTTTTTTAATAGAACCTAACTACGCAATGAACTAGATTAGTCTTGCTAAGTTTAAATGTTTTTCATAAAAGCCAATTGACAGAGAATTCATTCCTTCCAATTACGAACACCGCACATGTCAGGCACAAGGACCACGTGTGCATAAGCTATTTCGCACCAACCGTTCCACGCGGATGATTTCGTATGCGCATATGCGATTTCTTTCTGGAAATGGATAGATAAGTGCATGGAATGAGTAAATAACACAACTTGAACTTAGTGTCTTGTACCATTCTATACCAAGTGTCAGGGTGTGAACTCATAACCAAAGACTTATATATACAAAGATTGGAAAAATGTACCAAATCTCACAATATCTCGCGGCAGTTTCCTGAAATCTCGTGAAATTTCGTTTGTCTTTAATAACTTATATCCCCTGTTTTAATATACATAGGAAAAAACTAATAAGTTTATGCAATAGATTTATTATTCTGCTTCAAAATGATACCTAATTTATTGAAATCAGTCAAGGAATACAACAATAGACCTCAAAGAGCCAGACCTACTCCCATTTTAATTGAAATTCCAATTTTATCAGAAAATACCCAATTTGCCTCATTCAAACAATAATGTTCTGATTTCGATAAGAGATAGAAAAATACATCAAGCAATAGAAGAAGCTTAGCTCTTCAAAATGAGATATTGGTCTCATGCAAATTATCCGAGTCTGCTGCATGCTATTTTGCATATTCTCTCCGTTTTCAATTAGATGTCCGATCTGTGTATATTTAGGTCTTTGTCATAACATTAGACATTGTTCAAGTCACTTCCTATAGGCCATATAGGCCGCGGCCTACACTTTTTCACAGAAAGTCGAAAAAAATAAGAATGCCAAAAATGCAATAAAATCAATGGGGGTATTGGGTATAGGAGTGTCAAACTCACATGGACTGTTACTGATATTTAGTCTGAAAACAGCCCAGAGATCACACACGACAGTTTATAATTTCAAAAAAATCGAAAATTTTGAAGAATTATATTTGCCCTATCACAATTGTGTGTCATGGTTGTTCTTGTTTTTTAGTCTGAAAACGGCTAGGAATGCACCTGCGACGATATAGAAGTTAAAAAAATTCCGGGGGAGCATGCCCCCGGAACCCCCTAAATTAACGTGGCCTACACATTGATTTCGACTAAGCTACGCCCCTGAAGTGCACAAACTTTAAATAACCCTGCCACATGTTAGAATTGTACTCACAATATCACACATGGCCCGTTCATTATAAAGCTTTTTCCATGCTCAGCAGAATTTCAAACAGTAAGAATAAAATTATTGTCTCATAATTTACTGTAACTTTTATGTTACATGGATGATCTTCAAGCTGAGTAATAATTTCTGGTATAGGAAAGACTTTTACTTGTTGGACTTACTAGGAGCTTAATTATCAAGTTTCATACTCAAGTTGAGCAAAAACAAAGCTTAATAATCAAGGAGCTTTTTCTTGATCTCACAAAAATACAACAATATTGAGTGCTTGAACTGACAACCTCAAACCTTGACAAGTGCCAGAAGCGTGCTCATGCTCACAATCTTCAACCCAGTACAGGGTAGAGCTGGTACTAACAATCCTTAACCATTATGGGGCTTTAACCCACAGCTACAAACACTGAATTAACCTGAGTGCTGAGCTTGAGTGCCGAGCTTGAGATCTGAGCTCGAGTGCTGAGCTTAAGTGGTGCTGAGCTCGAGTCATGCTGAGCTTGAGTCGTGCTGAGCTTGAGTTCCGAGCTTGAGTTCCGAGCTTGAGTTCCGAGCTTGAGTTCCGAGCTTGAGTGCCGAGCTTGAGTGTCAAACTTGAGTGCTGAGCTTGAGTGCTGAGGTTGAAATCACCAACTCAAAAAAAGATCCTGAATACTCAACCTGAAACCCAAAGTCAGTTCTTGAACATGTCGACGATATGCACAACTAGACTTGGTATAGATGAACCACAAGTTTTGAGCCGTGACGGGAGATTACACTATTTAGTCATGGTGTGTGAATATTCCTGTTTGAGATGCCTTTAAAATGCGTTGATATATATATATTTGTATGACCTTATCTTGTCAGTATTGCTGGCTCAATCGGTAGAGAGCTTGATTTTCAGATTGAGACATGCGGGTTGAAGTCCTCATAACTGCACTATTTTTTCTCAACTACTTTTTATTTTCATCAAGAATATGAAGAAATTGTTTAAAAAGCCATTAACATATTTGTTTAAATAATTATTTTGAATTTTCATTCTACATGTACATGTAATGGTTTGTCATGTTTCGCTGTTTTTATTTCATTTCTTTCCTCGGACCCAGCATTAATTTATCTTATACTGAATTCTATACTTAAACTCGTGTCAAAGATGTATATATAACTTCATTTGGGTGTGTTGAATGACGACCCGATAGTTGTGTCTGTCTCTGAGTCCATGGAGTCGGATGATACATTGAATATTTTATAGTTTATTGCATTATTTAACGCCAGTTTTTATGTTCACCTGTCAATACCAGTTTAATACTCATAGACTATTAATTACATGCGCGACACTCACTTTTGACTAATAAATTGCTCATTATTAAATACAATGGATCCAGGTAATGCATAACATTCATATGTAATATGACTTCAAAAGGCGATTTGAAAAAAAATATAAAAAGTGACCATAGCATGGATCGAACCAAGAGCAGTAAGTCTCATAAGACATCGCCGTATCCATTGGGCCACGTAGTCGGTTACTTTAAGAAATTACTTATTTAACTTTTGTTGGTATTGTTTACATATACATACCCTTTTAGGATAAATCAACTTTGCTGCATAAATTAGTCACGGCTCAAAAAAAAGGTTCATCTATACTGATCATTCATACAAGGTTTCGTTAAAATCCGACCATTGGTGACAGAGAAATAGCACGGACAAAATTTTTAAGTGTAAAAAAAATAAAGGGCCATAACTACATTAAAATTTGTCCGACCAGCGTGTGCCTACGATATGCATAACTAGACTTGGTACTGATCACTCATGCAAAGTTTCGTAGAAATCAGACCAATGGTTACAGAGAAATAGCGCGGACCAACAGACCAACCAACCAACCTCAAGCAAACATTGACTCCAATATAGCCCACATATACTATGTATCTGGGGGTATAATAAATACAATGTTATGATATTACAATGTTTGTATACAAGTGACAGTCCTGATGAAATGGTCTATACACCATTATTACTGCAAAATCTGGAAAATAAGCACATTGTTACTGTTAAAGGATTTTTACATTTTACCATAAAATAGACATACAAGAGGACCCGAAGGGCCAAGAGGGTCCTAGGTCGCTCACCTGTTGTAATAGTCCATGAAGGCCCACATGGTGACATAAGAAATCATTTACAACTTTAAAGAGTCAAGTAAAAGCAGCTTCAGTGGCGTGTACAAGGTTATAACATTGTAGTCAATTAATCAATCATTAAATATGTACGGATATTAATTATTTAGAAATTATAAATTTCAGGCAATTAAGAAACTGCGATTGATAGACACGAACTCAGATTGCAATGAAGCTGGAGGATATCCCTAAAATACAGGAGTACAGTTAATATCTTCCAGTGTTCAAAGACATTCCGTGTGAAATTATAAAATGCCGCGATTAAAATCTGTTTCTACAACGATATAGACAATATTATGATTATATGTGATAAATTTAAAAGATAAGAATTGACAGTGATAAATATAATATGAAATTGAAATCTATTGTTGTTTACCTTGATCACCATGAGACTTGTATGTTTTGTATGTTTTCCTTTTAGGTGTAATACTTATATGTGATCAAGGTTGTCAGAGGTGATAATTATATGGAGAAATACTCCGTGTCAATTGTCATCTCAAATATAAGGTGTAAACAATAATCGGAATTCTGGAGTTATTAATTATAAGTATAAATTTGGGGAAAATTAAAATTGGGGAAATTAAATTGAGTATTAAGTAATTGCAAGTATAGTAGTTTTTTTTTTAATTATTTTTTTTGAGTAAGAAGAAAAGGTATAACATTGTAGTCAATGTTGACATGGGTTAACTCAGGGTTGACAGCTGCAATTTTGACAATCGTTATGGGAAGGGAGTTATAATATCCGGAACACAGCGTTTTATTAGTTTACCTAATTATAATGTTATGTATTTGTTGTCGGCTAATTTGCTTATATAAATGGGATGTGCAATCACTATTTGTCAGAGAGGAGCGAGGGTATGAAATAAACGTTGAAACTGCTATACTTTTGAGTGTTCACTACGACCAAGCCATTACGCTACAAGGCTATCATATAGTCCTAACCTTGTTATTTACATCAGATAACCTATATTGACAGAATAGACCAAAATTGTGACCTATAGTGCTTACAAACAGTTTTTCTTTGATTTGACGTATTTTCTTACCTCACATGACCCAGTTTCAAGCTTTATCTAGATTTCATAGAGACAAACATTCTGACTATGTTTCATGAAGATTGGGCAATAATTGTGTCCTCTAATATGTTCACAAGTTTTTTCTAAGATTTGACCTAGTGATCTAGTTTTTGACTCCAGATGACCCAGTTTCGCTCTTGACCTAGATTGTATGGAAAAAAACATTCTGATCAAGTTTCATGACGATTGGGTCATAATTGTGTCCTCTAATTTGTTCATAAGCTTTTTCTAAGATTTGACCTAGTGATCTAGTTTTTGACCCCACATGACCCACTTTCAAACTTGAGCTAGATTTTATACGGACATACATTATGACCATGTTTCATGAAGATTGGGCCAAAATTGCGTGTTCACAAGCTTTTTCTAAGATTTGACCTATTGACCTAGTCTTTGATCACAGATGACCTAGTTTTCAACTTGACCTAGATTTCATAGAGACAAACATTCTGAAGATTGGGCCATAACTGTGGCCTCCAATGTGTTCACAAGCAATTGTGGACAGACAACAGACACTATGTGACAGATGAGCTAAAAATACGTTTACACACATCCGCTATTCGATATGTAAGATCACTTGTAACCTTAATGTATACATGCTCAACAATTATCATTGTATGCATAAAGGGGTTATGCGCTTATAATCCAATATGAATTGATGGTAAGGGCGCATGTGCTTATTATTGATGCGCTTATTTTCCAGATTCTACTGTATGTTTATTAATTAAGGCAGGTAAATTTACTGGATTTCTTTGGAGTGTAGGGTTAAAACTGATAACATAGAGCTTGTAGAACTCAAAATTTCCGCTTGATGATCAATGTCACACCCAGTCGTTTGCCTAAATAAAAATTACCTAAATAAGCATGTTTCGGGAAAAAAAGAATGCCCCAAACAGTCCTAGTAATTGTAGAATCCTTCTAAATAGTGTCATAGAAAAACGCAACCGACAGTGACAATACATATCGAACACCCCTCGTATTTGTCTCTGTGCTTTTTTGTCTGTGGTATGGCCTTGCTTTGCCCTTTCACCTACCAACCCAAACAAGACTGCGTTCAATAAACGCTTATGCCCCCTGTGGAAGCCTTGTCCATAAATAAGTCCAAGTCCAAAATTAGGTCAAGGTGAAGGTCAAAATGGGGTCAGGTGATACAGGCATGTGGAAAGTGTTCATATACAACATCTATGCAAGTATGGAAGCTTTGTAGTAAGCCATAATGATGCTAGAAGAAACGGTCAATTTGGGTTAACCGGACGGATGGACGAACAGACAGGTGAATCACTGTATGCCTCCCGATCTATCGATACGGGGGCAAAAAAACAAAGTTGCCATCTGTTGGCCGTGACAAACTTCCAGAGCAGGGCTGATGATCCATGGCCCAGGTGTATGTTCACACTCATCTTTCAAGGGGGGGGGGAGGGGGGTATGAAAACTGCATGAAAATAATAAGATTTCCTGGAAGAGTATTGATATCAGTTTGTATTCATTTACAATGAGTTAATGAGTGAGATCAAAGTGAAGAAACATTGAAGTTTACATGAAAATCTAAACATATGATGCACAATATATACTAGATGGTCATGAGAGTCCTGAATAACTCACCTCAGGCCCTGAGTTACGTGCTTGTGCAAATATTGAATTGTATTCATACACAATATAAACTGTATTCAATCAAACATTCTAATATCAGCCATACATCATGGTGAATGGTACAGTCTGATATAGTTCACCAATGACAACACTAGCCTTTGTTTACAAATAAAATTGAAACTGAAATGCATTTGCGTTTACCATTTTTGTTCAAACTTGTGCATAATCATGCAAATCAAACAGCCGATATTATTTAACCCCAATCAGCCGTATCTATAGTCAATTCACCTGTGTTAAATGGACACTTGTCCGAAACAACCATACCAGTCATGGTTCATACAAAATTCTCACTTGTTTAATATTACTCGTATATAATGAGCAGTCATGTATAATAATAATAATATAAGTTACCAATGTAGAAATATTGGCAAATTTAGCGAATTTGTTAAACTCTATTAAAGCCACATTATCTCTCCCAAGACCTTTTTTCCAATCATCCAATAAATAGACTAATCACAAGGAATTAGGAAATTTTTCACAAATGACCAACAATTCATGACAGAATGTTAAATGTATTTGTCGAAATAGTATGCCAAAATCACATTTAGGTAAAATGTATGGATGACAAATACTTATTTTGCCAGAGTTGCTTCCCTTAGATTATAAATAGTGTTTTTTTTGTTTATAATTCGTTATTTTGTAAACAAACCAACAAGAGGTTGTACTTCGTTTTCTTCCATCTTATGGTGTTTTTCACCTTTGGGACTCAACTAAGGTGCTTAAAATCCATGGCAATACAAATAAGTTACCAAGTTATTACTTTTTGAAAATAGCGGTTTAAGGCCTAATGTGGCTTTAAGAAATATAAAACACCGCTGATTTTTTCCACATTTAGCAGGTTTTAAGGTCTTTAAGATGGCGCTGCTAGTATTGTATGGACACTGGAGGTGGACACACTAAGTATTGAACATTTACATTAATTAGATTTTTCAGGTGCCAAAGCTGTTGACTATGTTTGTGCGGTATTGCAGTTGATGACATATTATTTAGTTGATCTTAAATTATCAGATAAACATATAAAAAACTAAATATCAACTGTTTGTTTCTTAATTTCAACCCAAGGAGATACAATTGCATTTTATGTACAATGTATACTTTCTTTTGTTTGCGACAAAGTGTATTAGAAAATAATTGGTAATTTGGTAACATGGGAACTAATTTTGTGGAGGTAAACTTAATTTTTGGGGAGAACTGCATGATTTTAAAGAAGATTTCCCTACTATATAAGACATAAAGCCCTGATTATTAGCTACTGTAAACCAATTTACTTTGCGAATTCTAACTTGCGTGTTTTGCCAATAGTCGGCATATTCACACTAAATTTCGTGTTTTTATGTTTCCCGCAATGTCCATAATTATAATGTTTTTTGCACTTTTGCGGCGACTTAACTTCGCAAAATTCTACCTCTTGCGAACTTCGTGAAATTAAATAGCGCGAAATAATTTCTACGTTTACAGTATTCATAATTCAAGAGGTTACAAACCTGACTGAAAAATTGTTATGAAACAATCAAAAACACAATCATAATAAAACTATTTTTATAGAGGTTTTGAGCTATAATCACATAATAAATGTTTCACTCCTGAATCCATCAATATGATCAGCAAATAATGAAAAATAAAATCTAACATAACCAACAATTTCGCCTATATAGACACAGTATAAACATAGCATTGTATAACGTCTGATGTACAATGAAAGTGACGTCACGCTAAGCAGGTAAACAAGTAAAAACAACATACTCTTGCAAAGTAACATTGGCTTAATATATAATTCTGAATTTAAATCATGTTAGAATCGAGATAAAATATTCAAAAGCCGTAGTATACCTTTGTTATACTATGGTTTGTCTTTCTGACGGTTGTTATTAACCACGAAGGCCAACAGCTTCATGGTTAATTCCTACGCGTCAGAACTCCAAACCATTGTATGACAGCCGGTACTCAACGGTTTTTCATAGTTTATTTCTTAAATAATGTTTAGATCCAATTAGCAGATATGAAAGAATGACACATACTTCAAATATGACTGCGGCTGAAACAAGGGACTTAACTCAAACATAAAACATTTTATGTACACAGATAAGATCCATGAATTTATTTCCCCTGTTAACTAAAATCAAGAACATTGGCAATCAATTCGGACTGGGAAGATTTCAAAATTCTGAAACCAGTTAATCATAAATTGTATGAAATTGAATCAAACCGATTAATCGGCTGCCATATTGAAAATGGTGTTTCCTTTCCTGACAATCATATCAAGGTACTTTCAGCAGCGGAACTCATTTGTTTATTTTATCATCTGCTGATAATATATCAATTAGTATAAGTTAAATAAAATCACATACAGATTATGTCGAAGTTACCCCTATAAATCCAGCTATGTTACCTGTTTATGTGTCGATAAACATGCATGCTGCTGCCAAAAATATTATGTATTCATAGGATATGTATTGTTTAAGAATGATTATTATAGCGGTTTTGCAAAATTGAAACCAACTTCCCATTGTAATCGAATCATATCTGATTAACCGAGTAATCGTCCTGGTCCTAAAATCAATCCCCCTATTTCAAGACTTTAATGAGAGCTGAGGTGAAAAATGGTACACAGTCGAAGAAACATGCGATCAACTAAATTAAGCAACCAATCTGAATAAATCCTAATAAGCCATTTTTGTTTTCAATACATCTGTAATTAACAACCACCTGTTTTTAACAGCCATAGTTTTTGTATCCTTTCCCTGGCTGTTTAAGACAGGTTCTTAAGGCTGTATACATTCTCACGTAATAAACATCTACAAGGAGTTGCATTGGCATACTATACAAAAGAGCACTGGGACACCATGTTTCCTGTGTTTGCAATGAGCTAACAATTACATGACTCTATAATTACAGTGCAATCTCTCCAGAGTGGCCATCAATACAGCAACAACATCTCGACTCTTAATACCAGTTCCAGAGAGGCCCTCAATACAGCAACAACATCTTGACTCTATAAATACAGTGCAACCTCTCCAGAGTGGCCATCAATACAGCAACAACATCTCGACTCTATAAATAAAGTGCAACCTCTCCAGAGTGGCCATCAATACAGCAACAACATCTCGACTCTATAATTACAGTTCAACCTGGCCAGAGTGGCCATCAATACAGCAACAACATCTTGACTCTATAATACCAGTACAACCTCTCCAGAGAGGCCCTCAATACAGCAACAACATCTTGACTCTATAAATACAGTGCAACCTCTCCAGAGTGGCCATCAATACAGCAACAACATCTCGACTCTATTATTACAGTTCAACCTCTCCAGAGTGGCCATCAATACAGCAACAACATCTTGACTCTATAAATACAGTGCAACCTCTCCAGAGTGGCCATCAATACAGCAACAACATCTCGACTCTATAAATACAGTGCAACCTCTCCAGAGTGGCCATCAATACAGCAACAACATCTCGACTCTATTATTACAGTTCAACCTCTCCAGAGTGGCCATCAATACAGCAACAACATCTTGACTCTATAAATACAGTGCAACCTCTCCAGAGTGGCCATCAATACAGCAACAACATCTCGACTCTATAAATACAGTTCAACCTCTCCAGAGTGGCCATCAATACAGCAACAACATCTTGACTCTATAAATACAGTTCAACCTGGCCAGAGTGGCCATCAATACAGCAACAACATCTTGACTCTATAAATACAGTTCAACCTCTCCAGAGTGGCCATCAATACAGCAACAACATCTTGACTCTATAAATACAGTTCAACCTCTCCAGAGTGGCCATCAATACAGCAACAACATCTTGACTCTATAAATACAGTGCAACCTCTCCAGAGTGGCCATCAATACAGCAACAACATCTCAACTCTATGATTACAGTGCAACCTCTCCAGAGTGGCCATCAATACAGCAACAACCTCTCAACTCTATGATTACAGTGCAACCTCTCCAGAGTGGCCATCAATACAGCAACAACCTCTCAACTCTATGATTACAGTGCAACCTCTCCAGAGAGGCCATCAATACAGCAACAACCTCTCAACTCTATTATAACAGTGCAACCTCTCCAGAGTGGCCATCAATACAGCAACAACATCTTGACTCTATAAATACAGTGCAACCTCGCCAGAGTGGCCATCAATACAGCAACAACATCTCAACTCTATAAATACAGTGCAACCTGGCCAGAGTGGCCACCAATACAGCAACAACATCTCTACTCTATAATTACAGTGCAACCTGGCCAGAGAGGCCATCAATACAGCAACAACCTCTCAACTCTATAAATACAGTGCAACCTCTCCAGAGTGGCCATCAATACAGCAACAACCTCTCAACTCTATGATTACAGTGCAACCTCTCCAGAGAGGCCATCAATACAGCAACAACCTCTCAACTCTATTATAACAGTGCAACCTCTCCAGAGTGGCCATCAATACAGCAACAACATCTTGACTCTATAAATACAGTGCAACCTCGCCAGAGTGGCCATCAATACAGCAACAACATCTCAACTCTATAAATACAGTGCAACCTGGCCAGAGTGGCCACCAATACAGCAACAACATCTCTACTCTATAATTACAGTGCAACCTGGCCAGAGAGGCCATCAATACAGCAACAACCTCTCAACTCTATAAATACAGTGCAACCTCTCCAGAGTGGCCATCAATACAGCAACAACATCTTGACTCTATAAATACAGTGCAACCTCGCCAGAGTGGCCATCAATACAGCAACAACATCTCAACTCTATAAATACAGTGCAACATCTCCAGAGTGGCCATCAATACAGCAACAACATCTCAACTCTATAAATACAGTGCAACATCTCCAGAGTGGCCATCAATACAGCAACAACATCTCGACTCTATTATTACAGTTCAACCTCTCCAGAGTGGCCATCAATACAGCAACAACATCTTGACTCTATAAATACAGTGCAACCTCTCCAGAGTGGCCATCAATACAGCAACAACATCTCGACTCTATAAATACAGTGCAACCTCTCCAGAGTGGCCATCAATACAGCAACAACATCTCGACTCTATTATTACAGTTCAACCTCTCCAGAGTGGCCATCAATACAGCAACAACATCTTGACTCTATAAATACAGTGCAACCTCTCCAGAGTGGCCATCAATACAGCAACAACATCTCGACTCTATAAATACAGTTCAACCTCTCCAGAGTGGCCATCAATACAGCAACAACATCTTGACTCTATAAATACAGTTCAACCTCTCCAGTGTTGCCATCAATACAGCAACAACCTCTCAACTCTATGATTACAGTGCAACCTCTCCAGAGTGGCCATCAATACAGCAACAACCTCTCAACTCTATGATTACAGTGCAACCTCTCCAGAGAGGCCATCAATACAGCAACAACCTCTCAACTCTATTATAACAGTGCAACCTCTCCAGAGTGGCCATCAATACAGCAACAACATCTTGACTCTATAAATACAGTGCAACCTCGCCAGAGTGGCCATCAATACAGCAACAACATCTCAACTCTATAAATACAGTGCAACCTGGCCAGAGTGGCCACCAATACAGCAACAACATCTCTACTCTATAATTACAGTGCAACCTGGCCAGAGAGGCCATCAATACAGCAACAACCTCTCAACTCTATAAATACAGTGCAACCTCTCCAGAGTGGCCATCAATACAGCAACAACCTCTCAACTCTATGATTACAGTGCAACCTCTCCAGAGAGGCCATCAATACAGCAACAACCTCTCAACTCTATTATAACAGTGCAACCTCTCCAGAGTGGCCATCAATACAGCAACAACATCTTGACTCTATAAATACAGTGCAACCTCGCCAGAGTGGCCATCAATACAGCAACAACATCTCAACTCTATAAATACAGTGCAACCTGGCCAGAGTGGCCACCAATACAGCAACAACATCTCTACTCTATAATTACAGTGCAACCTGGCCAGAGAGGCCATCAATACAGCAACAACCTCTCAACTCTATAAATACAGTGCAACCTCTCCAGAGTGGCCATCAATACAGCAACAACATCTTGACTCTATAAATACAGTGCAACCTCGCCAGAGTGGCCATCAATACAGCAACAACATCTCAACTCTATAAATACAGTGCAACATCTCCAGAGTGGCCATCAATACAGCAACAACATCTTGACTCTATAAATACAGTACAACCTCTCCAGAGTGGCCCTCAATAGAGCAGTAACCTCTGTTAACCAATATGATCATTTTGTTTCAGAAGTAACCACTAACTATATACTTACATCTTCTGAGCAACAACCTCTGCATTACAACCAAATACTGTATTTCAAAAAGAATACCGCTCTCGAGAGGTTGTACTGTATGATTTTGATACTAGAACATCACTGAATGAATACAAAATGAAAATTCAAAAGTTTTAACTATGTAGGAAGTTTCATGAAAATGACAATTCTTTTTAAGAATCTGACAGTCAATATGGAAGGGCAACTAAGTAACAATAGTACACATGTCCCCTTCAAATTTTATTTTCAGGGGATGAAAATTGTTGATCAAACACTAGCGATATGTCACATAAATTCCATGTACTTCAGCATTTAAAATTTGGTTCATGACTCAGGACCACTACGTTATTGCCAATACGAGACGATAACGCAGGCATCTCATCTGGGCCGAGATCACTCTCCCATAATTCCGAAAGTATTTTATCGACGTCACGCTGATCGTGCTCAATATTATCAGTATGTAGCCCTAGAAATATGACAGACTGTTTATACGGAGCATTGTCACCATCACAGTACCCATGCAGCAGTAACGCAGCTTGAGCGGGCAATCTTTCAATATGGTCCAGAACTACGCCGCGTCCTTTCTCTAAATTCTGAATCAACTGTTCATCCAACACACGTTTTACTTTGGTTGCTTCATTTGACTCTTGGATCAAACTCATCATATCTACATAACCAGTGTTTGTACTGTTAAATACATCATTTAAGGCACTTATCACATCACTAGAGAAACAAGAACCAATTCTTGAAGACTTCTTGGAGACGCCAAGCAAAACAACAGCAGGATATGTGGCCTTTTCTTCTGTTAAAAGACGTTTCAGCTGAGACTTCACAATTTTCCAAAATCTGGTCGTCTGTGAAGGGTATTTGGATCGGATTTTTTCAAATCGTGGTTCAAACAGCTCAAAAACAGAAGGCGGTATCTCATTTTTAACCTCGCAAGTTTGATCCCTGAGTGGTAGGAAAAGGATTACGCCACCAATAATTGTAGCAACGAACAGCACAATATATAAAATTGTACTACACATATTGTTTGTTGGAACATCTTTAGCATGACCTTGACCTTGACGTTGTTGGATCGGAGGATCTCTAGGAGTATCTAGAGATGGATAGATAATGCTACCTCTTGGCTGGACAGCTCGGACACGCTTTCTAGCAGTAGGTGTGTCCCTCATCCCATCAGCTTCATCAGTATCCCTGTTTTTATCAAGATCATCATTTTCACTGTCTTCAGTATATACTTCATCAGAATCATTATCTAGTTTCGGCAATTCTGGGTATAAACTACTTTTCTGTGTCCTTCTTCTTCCGGTCTTAGGTCTTTTACTTTTAGTCTTTGGCGATGCTGGAGGTTTTGAAGTATGATTAAGTTTCGGACTTCGTGCCACTTCAGTCGTTCTCCCCTTACTTGAACCAGGCATTCTGTCACTTATTGGAGTAAATGCTCTTCTTGAATAATGTTGACTTCGGGTGTGTTGAGATGGCGAGTCGTCTAATTCTTCATCTGACATAACTGTAAATACACAAAATATTGAATACAAAAAATAAGTGTGCATTTATATATTATACAAGTTCATAAATGATCATTAACCATGCAGGGCCAACAATCTATTAAACCTGCAGCCGAAATTCAGAGGCAATCCCTGATGAAAGTATGTCCACCGCAAAAAATATTGCTTTTTTATTCTTGGTTTATAAAGCACAGAAAACAGGACCTGTTCTCTAAACTCCATGCAGAAGGGAACACCATTGTGGATTTCTGATTCCTATATCATTGCAAATATGTGACAAATGTATTGAAGTAAAAAGATAACTTTCTTTTTAGTTAAAAATTTCCCCCTGTTTGAAAAAATCCTTCTCCAAAGGGCTGGGGACCCTTCCCAAAAGTTGTTTAAGGGCGCTTTTATTTAACGAAGATTTATAATTTATGCGGCAGACAGACCAGGTGAATTAGACAATTTTCATTTTTAGGTCTAATTCCCCACCTTAAAGCCACATTATCTCTCCCAAGACATATTTTTCGATCATCCAGTAAATAGACTATTTACAAAGAATTAGGATATTTTTCACAAATGACCAATAATTACGACAAAATGTTAAATGTATCTGTCAAAATAGTATGCCAAAAATCACATTTTAGTAAAATGTTTGGATGACAAAATGCTAATTTTGCAACAGTTACTTCCCTTAGATTATATAATCGTTTACGATTCATTATTTTGTAAACAAACCAACTGGAAGTTGAATTTAATTTTCTTCCATTTTATGGTGTTTTCAACCTTTGAGACTCAGCTAAAGTGCTCAAAATGCATAATTTTGCAGATAGGTTGTCAAGTAATTGCTTTTTGAAAATAGCCATTTAAGGGGACTGGAGTCTGGAGGTCCGGTAATCGGACCTCTAGACAATGCTTGTAGGACAGGCTAGAGGTCCGGTAATTGATTTAATATGTATAAACCATATATTTTATTTCGTGTCAAGAATTTAAATGACATAAACAAGTGTTTACCTTGTTGTACAGGTTAGTATATATTTGACAGAAATGTAAAACATTAACTGGGAATAATAGTGATCTCGAGTGTTTCGTTAGGCCTACACCGTCACGCATATTATTTATCTGAGTGTGTTGAACAACAATTGATGCGATAACTAATACGCATTTATAAGGACTTGAAGTCTAGAGGAATTTCCACACATAGTTATTGGGTCACTTTTTCACAGACACGACCGACAGTACAAGGCCGAACTTAAAATATTCTTGGTTTCCCCATCCCGACCCTAGCAGATTTAGAATGGGTAGGTAGGTAGGGTTAAATTATTTTTTTAGAACCGTTTCAGTATGATAGTTATTGGTTAAGACATACAAATAATGAAATTTAGAATTAACTTTAAGGTGAACACCAACAGTCTTAAATTTAATGGTAATAAAGAAGTCAGTAAACAAAAATTAACATTTTCACTTCCAATTTTTAATAAAAAAAATATTATTTCAATTTGGGCAATAAAATATTTTGGGTAGGGCCCTTTTTAGTCGGGTAGGTAGGGGATGGGGAAACAAACAATATTTTATTTTAGGCCCAACAAACTCTGCAAACCTCTCAATCAAGTTCTATGCAAGATCCACCCTTATAAATGTTGGTACCATGGGGAACAGCGCTTGAACAACGATGGCATTGATCATAGGGACAAAACCCATCTGCGACGTTCCCGAGAGGCCAAGATATTATCTTAAAATGAGTTTGTACAAACATAGAATACAACTACACACGCACATTTTGTGTTCAATAAAATATGATGACATAAGTAATAATAAACAATTTACCCCATCTTTGATATATTTCATAAAAAGTAGATCTACATGTACATGCCAACATGCATGTTTTGATAAAACTTCATGATCCCTATATCCCAACGTAAAAATTAATTGAAAAGTATGAAGATCTGATTAAAAAGGATTTGTTTGTTTGAAGTGTCAAAACTGATGTGTGAGCAAACAAATATAATTAAAGCATAACCATAAAGACAAATAAATTCAGCAATTAAGTGCGGCACACTTCTAATCAACTTAATTGCTAATCAATTAACTTTTTTTCACAAGATTTCTGTCAAATACTTACCGGTATAGCAAGGTAAATGCATTGGAAGTCTCAACAGGATAAAATATATATGGTTTATACATATGAAATCAATTACCGGACCTCTAGCCTGTCCTACAAGCATTGTCTCGAGGTCTGGTTACCGTACCTCCAGACTCCATTACCGGACCTCTAGCCACTTCCTTGTGTATAGAACGGCCAGCAATTCATAAATCGTCTGCTTTTTGCAGGGTCTAAATTCCCCAATTGGCAATACCAGAATCTAACATCTGGATGAGGCCTATTTCCCGTGATCCGGAATAATAATCAGCGTGTCTGTGAGTCATCCTCTGTCTTCTCGATATCGACATTACTCAATAAAACCCGTTTTTCCGGAACCGAAATTTCACGGTCAGGGGGTTAGCGAGCAATAAGCGGTGTAGCGGGAGTGTATGTAATTATTCTGTTTTCAACGTTTAAACATGAAAAACTTATTACACATTATCATTAAACATCTTTGTTTTTAAACTTTAGCAAGAATTATCCTAAAAAATGCTTTATATTTAAAATATTGCATTTTATTCTACACTGCCGCTTCCGTGGCCCGATACCGATGTCGGGAAAAATAAGCATTTTTCAAGTCAAACATATTATTTAGGCGAAAATATTATCAGCGAGGTGGTAAAATTGTGTTGTCATTGTTTTCTAGTAAGACTTTTTACAAATTCTTAGCATTTGGCTAAAATAATCGCAATTTTGTACCTAGTTGCTCTATACGCTATATCCGTTCCCCCCCTGACGTACATTCGGAATATCTCGCACATTGTCCCTCAATTAATTCCGTAATCCCGGAAAACGGGTTTTAAGTTGTAATGTCGATATGGAAGCTTGGTCATGTAGAATATATACGTATGCTCCCCCCCTCGAAATATTGATAGGTGCATTATAACTATAAGCAGGGGCGTAGCTAGAGGTAATTGAATGTGTACGCAAAATGGCTAGGGGGTCCCCGAAAAGATTTGGTTCGCTAGAACGTCTCTGGTGCGTTCTGGCATGTGTTTTTTGCTTCATCTTTAACATTATTTTACTGATAAAACCAGGTTTTTTTTTTGTTTTATAAAGCTTTTTAAAAGTTTTTCTAAGAAATGCTGAAAATACTAAAGGCTTTGGGCTTAGGCATCAGTTTTTATTGCATTTTTCGATCATTTATTTTTTCACTTTTTAAAAAGAATGTGTACGCAGCTGCGTATTCTGCGTACAAGTAGCTACGCGCCTGATAAGACTGGCAACATTAATAGATGTTCAATAATATAAACCTTATATGAAGATAGAAGATAAATATCAAATTAAAATTAAATACTTCAGATACATTGACTTACTTGCACAATTATAAACGAACTTAAATGGTCGAAAAATGTATAATCCGACTACTGGTACAATTAACGTTCTTTTCTTTCAGATACTCAGTGGCAGTTTGACAATCACAAATTGTGCATATTTATCATACATGTTGATCTTGGTTATCAAAATACAGTTAATTACCTTAGAGTATAGCTACATGAAGACAGTATAGGATTGATGCCTTTGTCGTTTTTGTTTCGATTTCTGTAAAAAGGGTAACAGCCGAACATATCCAAATGTACGTCGCATTTCTACTTTCGGTTTCGACGTAATAATAAATGCGACAATGCTGTACTTTGTCATTTCCTGTCATTTATATCTCTGAGATAATTGATACAAATGCATATATTCGCGTGTTCGTCAGTATTGAATATAAAATAGTTGTTTCTTTACACTGGATTGTATTTATTTTTGCAAGGGAGATTAATATGTCAGTAACAATTATAACAGCCATGTAGCAGTTGTGCCCCTTACATCGTAGCAAACCTTGGTGCAAAATGAGTACCTTACGGTGGCATAGAGTGGACACATGAATAATTACTACCACATGCGCACGTTATAACCAGGGGCGTAGCTAGAGGTATTTGATTGTGTACGCAAAATGTCTAGGTGGGTCTGGGGGGAATGCTCCCCCGGAAAAAATGTGTTTGCTAGAACGTCTCTGTTGCGTTCTGGCGTGTTTTTTGCATCGTCTTTAATATTATTTTTACTGATAAAAAGTTTTTTGTGTATAGAGCTTTTTAGAAGTGTTTCTAAGAAATGCTGAAAATACTAAAGGATTACCCCCCTTAGGGCTTTTAGCACGAAGTTAAATCAACGTGCGTGGGCTTAGGCATCAGTTTTTATTGCATTTTTCGATCATTTCGTAGCTAGAGGTATTTGAATGTGTACGCAAAATGTCTAGGTGAGTCTGGGGGGAATGCTCCCCCGGAAAAAATGTGTTTGCTAGAACGTCTCTGGTGCGTTCTGGCGTGTTTTTTGCATCGTCTTTAATATTATTTTTACTGATAAAAAGTTTTTTGTGTATAGAGCTTTTTAGAAGTGTTTCTAAGAAATGCTGAAAATACTAAAGGATTACCCCCCCTTAGGGCTTTTAGCACGAAGTTAAATCAACGTGCGTGGGCTTAGGCATCAGTTTTTATTGCATTTTTCGATCATTTATTTTTTCACCTTTTGAGAAGAATGTGTACGCAACTGCGTATTCTGCGTACAGGTAGCTACGCGCCTGATAACTACCACGTGCGCACGTGATAGTATTACGTCATCGTGCGCACGTGAGAGTGTAGGTTATTATGTACGCGCATGTTAGCTAATATTACGTGCGCACGCGGTAGTATTACGTGCGCAAGTAATATATATATAGCTAACACGTGCGCGCGTTATAAAGAAAATACTACTACCACGTGCGCACGTAATAGCTAACACGTGAACACGTAATAACTAACTCGTGCGCAATTGATAGCTATTACGTGGTTGATCTAGCACGTATGAAATAAATTATTTCCTGTGTCCCCTCTATGCCACCGTACGCGTACTTACCTGATATTCTTTATGATATTTGACTTAAACAGCATAATTTGCAGCTTTAATTTGAAGTGTAGAATCTATTAGATGTTATAAATATCCTGACACACTGCTATAATGTGCGTTAGACTCCGGAAAGTAGCTAGATTCAGTAATAACTTTATTTAATTAACATGCGTGTATATAATCACTAATTACTGAGATAAAATATCAGTTGAAAATACCATGTAATACTATCCTATCTCGTACAATATTTCAAATAATAATGAAGTTTCCAGAATTCTCATTTTAAAGCATTTTTAAGTTCATGTTGTTGTAAGGCACATTATCTCTCCCAATTATTTTTTCCCGATCATCCTGTAAATAGACTAAATACAAAGAATTAGGATACTTTAAACAAATAACCTATAAATTGACGACAGAATATCAGATATGTCTGCGAAATATTATGCCAAAAATCACATTTAGTAAAATGTATGGATGAAAAAATACTAATTTTGCAAGAGTTGCTCCCCTTAGACTTAAAATAATGCATTTATTGCTTACATTTCGTTAGTTTGTTTACAAACCAACTGACAGTGTATGCTTAATTTCTTATGGTTTTTCCTCCTTTGTGACTCAACTAAAGTGCTCAAAATGCATCATTCTGTAGATAGTTTACCAAGTTATACCTTTTTGAAAATAGCCATTTAAGGCATAATGGGACTTTAAATGTACTGAAATTATGAATATTATTTAACAATTTACGGCTTGAAAAGTCTGGTTTTAACTATTGTAATAGAAACTACGGGACACAATGATTGTATACAAGTACATGAATTTCTATTACTTTAAAGTAATGCATTCATTCTTCAAAAAGCTCTCTAACATTGATTTAAGTTTCCCTTAAAGGTAATGAAAAAGTTCGATTCTACACGAGAGGTTTCGTGCGCTGAATGTCTCAACGTTTGTACATAAGAAGAACTATTATATAGAACACTCAATTCTGTCGATCAGGATTTGTCTTTATGATTACTGCACCAGTACAAATAGAGCAGTTGGCTTCTGTATTATCAAAGCACTTACGAGAAAAGTAAACATGCGTTCAGATTTTATAAAAATGCTTTACAATCCTTAAAAAGTTACAAATTGCAATTAAGGGCTGTTAAATATTAATTCGATTTAGTAAACGAACCATATCTGTCCACAGTGAGTAGATTTTAAAGAATTTGTATGAATTTAAATTTGAACGTATGTTTATGATTATCGTAATTGCTTTTATAAAACAGTATCCAGAAGATGTCTATGCTGTTCGTCTTAAGAAATATTTGCAGCTCTCGCTTTTTGTGCTGTACCCCTTCAGCATTCCATTGCATGATGCGAACTAGTTTGTTGTGACTACTCTGATCTTCCCTAGTCAAAGTAGAAGTCTCAGAGCAGCAGTCAGTAGATTAGAGCGGACACCTTCGAGGCTTTGGACCATGTGCCGCTCTACCCTGTCCACGGTTCAACTGGACAACTCCACATCGTTCTGATGACAGTTGTACGGTCATATGATGGGTCATGCATGAATGTCCAATTTTGGTAATAACGTCACTACTGACTGACTCTCGCCAACTTCGTTGGTGGAGGTTTTTACATAGGCCTAACGGCGACTTCCTCCCCACGAATAGCTGTCAACCAAGACAGTAGAACATACTCCGGGTTTGTGATACAAGTTTTCCTGTTCATAGCTGCTTGATCAAAAGACCTATCGTGGGAGCACAAGGTCTATTAACACATTAACTTGGACTATTTGTTCCATAGCTTGATACTCTCCCATTTAGTCCAGTCGCCTCTTACAAAACTGCAAGGGTGTCCAATTCTACTTCCCGGGAACCACATGTGGAATGGATTGATGATTCGTTGTTTCTTTCTGGCTGACTATCAAAGATTGACTATGGGTACTATGATCAAGGCTGTCGTCATCACGGTCTTGTAGATTTGATTTAAGAGACCAATGACGTCACTTGTGACGTCACCAGCTGGTGTAAAGTTTCTTATTTGGACATTCTCCCGCTTTTGGTACTGCTCACTATTGTCAAGCTTGAAACGTTACAATATAGTAGCTAACAGGTACATTGGATTTAACCTTGTTGAAATCTGAATGTTTTGCATTTTTCGATTACATTAAATAGCCGAGGTCATCCGCGTTATGTTTTGGAAGTACATGTATGTTAGTCCGTACCCACTGTTCAGTTTTGTAACACACACTAAGTGTTGTCAAGTCGTTTTTATGTCAAATATAGTTGAGAAAACAGACACATATGTATCCGATGCACATGTTTACATTATTGGAATGCAATAAGCCTGGATTTAAATTTGTGTCAACATTAATGGATTTAACAACATTACTGTACACAGATAAGACGATGGTAAAATGCAAATTGTCAAGATGCCAAATAAATTTGAAATTCTAGTGCAGATACGAAGACATGGACCTTTATGGTAATGGCTTTTGAACATAAGACACAAGTTAAGCAGTGTAGCATTTTCTAGAAGCTTTGAAACATTTACTTACAAAGCGACGAATCGTAACTATTTTAGTATATGTTTCCGAACAAGTTAAACATTTGCAAACATGTTGCTGAAAAACCCGGGATATAAACAACAAAAACATAGGGCGTAGAAACAACGTGCAATATTCGTCATTTGTCGATAGCAACATTCTGGATTAAAGTTCCATCTGTATAATTGCCAATAACGTTCGATTTTAAAGTGAAATAAATTGTGACCTTGAAGAAAAGATTAACTGTGTTGTTTTCAGTTTTAGATTGCTTTCCATTCATTATGTTGTAATGTTGATTCCATGTGTACCTACAATAGCGTGGTTCTGGTATTTGATATTCTATCCAGTCATGGCTCGATACACCGGCGCTGTTTGTTCCCAAACAAATGTCGTTGTAACGAATATGTTAGTATGCTAAATTGATACAAAGAGCGTATTAATTACATGTAATACTTTTGTCCACAAAACAAGATGTCCACAAAACATAAAGTCACAATAATGAATTCGTTATAGTCCGCACAGGATAACGTGATATTAACAAACATTAATCGGTTTGTTCAACTGTGGCAAAATTGGTTTTACAAATCACTTAAGGTAATTCACAACTCTTAAATATTCATGTACAAGAGGTATCAAACACCTGCTTTTTATGAAGAACACACTCATGATAATATTTGTGCAAACCCATCAGTTTTGCTCGGCTAGTTTTTAAGATATTTTTAGATTTTGGGGAAGCCCCCTAAAAACTGATATTTGCGTTTTACCGAAAATAATTGACACTAAATTACATGAAACTTGGCATGCACGAAATTTCGTATATGCGGAATCACACGACAACGTTTGTTTTAGAATATGCATGTTATTTGTATTTTTAAATGATTTTTAAAATATGTGATTTTTCATTTTTAAATGATACGAAAATGTTGAACAACATACTGTTTTTGTACATGCAACCAGTAGAGTGACTATTATAGAAGTTTTATCCATAATTTCATGGCAGTTGCTCGGCTAGATTTTTTTAATTGACACTTAAGGGATTTCGGAAATGTCAAAAACCAGGAGAGTTTACAAAATACATCAACGTTTTGAATACGTTGTATCCAGTTTTCGCGATAATTTGTTTTTGAAAAAAGTGTATATTTAAAGATGAGCCCAGTTTTAGCTAAACACTCTTTCACATTAGCTAGTCTATATTCCTATAATAAATAATTGCAAAAGAACCTTCCTCTCAAGTGGTCGGGATGCCTGCAAAACAAATATACACTCCAAAAAAATTACTAAGTAATACTCAAATCAAGTAATTTTTTTACTTGTTTCAAGTAAAATTTCAAGTAAAAATAGTTGTCAGAAAATCAAGTAATACTTAGTAATTAATTACTTATGAGTTACTTATTAATTACTAAGTAAAAGAATTACTACCCAAATATTTACTAAGTAAATAATTTACTTGTAAATAACTCAGTCAATAAATTACTAAGTATTTATTTGACTAACCAATTACTTGTTAATTACTAAGTAAATAATTTACTTAGTAAATATAAAATACTTAGTAAAGCAATTACCAGCATCATAAATAATCAAGATACTGATTGATTTAATGTCTGTTGATAAAAACTTCCTATATGTACAGATTCATAAAGTAAAAGAAACATTTAAGTTTCTTTTTTACAATAGCAATTTAAGTTTATAGCTATGTTTTATTCTTCTATAGCTTTGGAAAAGATAAAATATTTACTTTTTTGAATGTATTTTAAGTGTGTTAAAGGCAATTTAATGGTATAATTTTTAAATTACCTCCCTTTAATAATAATAAAATAGCATTAATATAATATCTCAGATATATGTTGTCCATCAAAATTTGCTTTATTAAGTTTGGCTGAGAAATTGTTAACATCCTGCATGTATGTAGTCACTACGGACAAGCAGTGATCATGGTCTATACTCCTCAAACTGGATGTGGAGGTTGATGGTGACTAGTAGATGACCCTATTGATTTGGACCATGGTCTACCATGGTGGACTGAATTGAAGTGCTGTGTTGATCATTGTTGACCCTGGTCAACAAAATTCTTTACAACTGTCAACCATTGTCAACTATGGTGTCATGATTAAATACAGCTGTTGACCAATCCATGGTCGGACTGGTAACTCTAACTCGACAATGGTGAACCATGGTCGACTAGGCTCTCACCTTGATTTTTTCATGGTATTTGATAGCTGACCACAATAAAACATAGTTGACTATAAAAAATCATGGTGACCATGAGGGAGTCATCCTTTTGTCTGGGATCGGTCGGATTTCAACGAAACTTTTCATGACTTGTCAGAACCAAGTCTTGTTGTAAATGTCATCCACAAACTTTGATCAGATAAATTTTAAGGAGTTATGGCCCTTTGTTTTTTAGACATATAAATGTTGTCCGCTCTTGCACACTTGCAGACTTCTGAATATTAGCCCTTGCATTTTTCAAGCTTGTTGAAGCATACATTTTGGTTTTGGATTATTTCCTTTTCTCTTTTGAAATACAATTTTTCTAAGTTATTTTCATGTAAAAATAGACTAAGTTCCCCTAAAAATTGGACTCTAAAATTTCCACATTAGTATTTTACATGTTTTTCCAGCATCTAAAATTTCTAAGTTCCAATGTCCATGCTGTCTGATAAAAATGCCAGGGTTTTCCAGACTTTTACCAGCGTTGTACAGCCCTTTACCCTACTTTATCCAAGGGGGCATAAGCGTATATTGAACGCAGTCTTGTTATGTCTGGTATATATAGTACATACATTCAATAACAAAACTCTTGAAGTGATCAAGAATGTGTCAAATATATACAGCAAGCTTTTTAGCTCTACTGTTCCAAGAATAATGAGAACTATATTGCAAGTGTCATCTGTTTACGTTAAAGTTTATGACGAGTTTGTATTTCAGAGTATACATGTATCTTAACATACTGTTCAAGGTACACCAATAAAAATAAAGTAAATTGGTATATACACGGCTTGTGTAAAGATGCTGTACGTCTGCGATTGAAAGTGGCGGCGATGTAGTCAATTAAGGTTGCTATTACTAAAATGGAAAATCATTTTCCGCTCAACATTTAAATTTAAGTTAGGGGTCTGAGATATTGTGATAAAATTGCCCTAACTTATTTTACTGGGCTGTATACTCTGATTGCAAATTCTATACTGTACAACATTATTGTTCATACAAATTTTAAGTAATATAACTACTTAAATGTAGAAGTTCCCCTCAGATTAAATTACTTAAAGAAGCATAATTACATCAAGTAGTATTATATTACTATAGCTTAAAAAGTAAGTAATACTTAGTAATAAATTACTGTAAGTATTACTGAACATTACTTGAAATAAGTAATAACATTTTACTAAGTAAATACGTTCCACATACGTTGTAGCTAGAACTCGCGAGTGTTGGTGTTTCATACATTTAGAATAAATGATACATACAATTTAAGCTATAGTTTTTTTCTGCAAGTTTATTATAGTATAATATAGCAATTACTATACAGTAAATTCGCGATTTTAAGACATGAGAATATGCTGACACATCAATTTTAAGTTTTTCGTACTATTTCATCATGGTAGTCAGACGCTCTGTAGTCTTATTTACACCGATTTCAAACTTCCGCTCAACCGAAGAGTGTGCAATCACCTTAAATAAACAGATAAGGTCAGTATTGTACTCAAAACATAACTGATAATCGTGCACATAATTGTAATCCACCTTTGTGGAATATACCAAATTTTCCCGCCTTTCACATTATCCTGGGCGCACTATAGTACGTGTATATCGGGTGTCATTATATCAAGACCTAACTGCACGTGTATATACGGTTTTACCGTTAAATAAAGTTATGTAGTATTAGGTTTATAGTACTCATGTCGACATGTTTTCATTTTATGTGTTTAGGCTTGTGAATATTTCGTCATCTTTGTTTTGGGGTTATTTTGTGGGATTATCATTCACAACAGTAACTGTTTATTTTTCGCAATATGTTCCCTTGACAAAGTGGTTTTTGTCTTGAAAATTGCTTACATTTTGGTAAGAGTTTTCTGTACGAACCACGGTACTGTATCTGAGACTTGAAGAAAACGTTTATAACCTTCGTGTTTCAACCTTTTAACTTTGGGACTATGATACTTGAAAAAAACAGCTTACCAGTGGCTAAAGCATAAGTCAATAACAAGTTTTTTATAAGGAAACAGCCCTTCATAAAGAGCACTGTAACGCATACAATATATTGTTTACAAATACGCATTTTACTAAAGCATTATGATGCATGCGTATATGAAAGTTTACGAAATCGTTATATCGAATAGAGAATAATTCAGTCTAGGTGGTAACAATATAACCTCATTGAATATTCTAAAATATTCTGACAATCTGTCTTTTTGCAATGAAATATTGGGTTTTACATATTAGTTCCTCGTTGACTTTTCAAATAAATTCAGTCAATATAAATCATGTTCAGCTACAATAGCATCAAGCATTTCCATGATGTACTACTAAGTAATGTTAATACATTGATAAAAATGTGTCCGTTGCGATTAGTTTTGTTCGGTCAGAATTCTTTAAATTATAGACATCGCACAATTACTATATTCGTCGGGCTTCGTTGAATAGATCCGTTATGTGTGAACGGGGCATTTAGGATTCAAAGTTGAATGGTCGCACGGCCTCAGATATTTCTGAGTTCGTTCGAGATGATTCCATCGGTTATAATCTATAGGTTCCGATAAAAACGAGTAGTTATATTTAGGTAGTGTTACGTTGATTGGTTTTATCAACGTAGTTGTATGCATAGTTGATTAATTAAATGGTATAACTGAGTCGTGTTTATTTACTTAAGATTCATTTATCCACCAAAGCCATCCACGTTCAACCAACATATTAGTAAAACTAACAACTGTATTTGTTTGATAATGAATCAAAGGCTCACAGATCAAATCATGTGATCTCACCACCATGTATATGATAAAAATGGTGTCCAATTTGCCATGACAAATATTGTGTTTAAAATGATTTTGCCAACACATTTTTGATGATCGAAGCTCCCTTTAACCTTTAATATGTGACTGGTCCTATTTTATTGCTGTACTTACGCAGTATTTGTTCCTTTTGCTTTTTTCTATAGCATCTAACGTAACAACAGAACGTTGGTAAATTAAAAATGAAATATTGACATAATCATAAATTATGTATAATACGTTTTCACCCATAAAGTATGATGTCCCTAATTATCTTGAATATGTCTCTAATAACGTTATTCTTTACTGATGATGATGATGTCGTTCTTTTAGCAGTGTTGAGTTATTCGTTCCACATCGTTTAAGTTACGTACACTCCTGAGTTGGCGGCAAGCACATGTCTACTAGGTTATCAATTAGTTATGGATCGTTTACAAATTGTCAATATCTGATGTTCTAACAAAGGGGTTGCATTATTGACCACACCGGAGCTTTTAACACCCAAATGCAATTATGTTGCATATATAATCGGTCTAAGAAATTTTGAGGTCCAACAAGATCTAGTTAGTTTATCGTTTCCTGAATAATAAATGACAAGTTAGCATGATGTTACAAAATGAACACACATACTTTTCCCGCTATTGTCCCCAACGTGTGTATCAATACTTATATATTGTCAAAAGTTTCTGTAACAATATAAGTCATCATTGGAAAGTATTTATATATATTCTCTACTGAAAAGCAACAATGTCTAGATATATCCAACCGTCTGTATTTATCATTGTTAATTGGAATACAAGTTACAGGGATCACACTATTTGTACTGACATCTCAAAGACGTAGGTTCCCATATGACGTTAAGTGCATCTTTTAGCGCAAGAAGGTAACTGGTACGTGTTTCCAAAATTGTTGATGTTATGCAATAACGTTTGTCACCGTGCTATGTAAGTTATTTCTTCTATTATTACATACATGTTTAGTGGATTACAAGTTTATACTGACATCTCAAAGACGTAGGTTCCCATATGCTGTTTAGTGCCTCTTGTAGCGCAAGTAGGTAACTGGTACGTGTTTCCAAAATTGTTGATGTTATGCAATAACGCTTGTCACCGTGCTATGTAAGTTATTTCTTCTATTATTACATAAATGTTTAGTGGATTACAAGTTTATACTGACATCTCAAAGACGTAGGTTCCCATATGCTGTTTAGTGCCTCTTGTAGCGCAAGTAGGTAACTGGTACGTGTTCCCAAAATTGTTGATGTTATGCAATAACGCTTGTCACCGTGCTATGTAAGTTATTTCTTCTATTATTACATAAATGTTTAGTGGATTACAAGTTTATACTGACATCTCAAAGACGTAGGTTCCCATATGCTGTTTATTGCCTCTTGTAGCGCAAGTAGGTAACTGGTACGTGTTCCCAATATTGTTGATGTTATGCAATAACGTTTGTCACCGTGCTATGTAAGTTATTTCTTCTATTATTACATAACTGTTTGGTGGATTACAAGTTTATACTGACATCTCAAAGACGTAGGTTCCCATATGCTGTTTAGTGCCTCTTGTAGCGTAAGTAGTCACCTGATACGTGTTCGCTGAAGTCTTGATGTTATGCACAAAGTCGCTTCTCCCTGCTATGTAAGTTATTACCTCTATTGATACGTTGAGTAGTAATATTGAGCGACAGTCGGTACAGTTAAGGCAACACTAAATTATTCTTTGTATGTCTACTCACTCTTAACTGAACGGTTCTTTATGTATAAATAATGGTTATAACTTATAAAATATCATAAGTCATATATAATTATATAAATGGGTGTCTGAGTTGTTGTCAAGTCTGTATTAACGTTTATAATTCTCGAATTTTGTACTGCGTATCTTGTCGAAAGAATCTCTCAAGAAATCAAACCAATATATCATTTTCTAGTTCGGTTGTGTGTTGGGCATTGT
The DNA here is from genome assembly GCA_947247005.1 of Spisula solida. Classification (NCBI taxonomy): domain Eukaryota; kingdom Metazoa; phylum Mollusca; class Bivalvia; order Venerida; family Mactridae; genus Spisula; species Spisula solida. The sequence continues at coordinate 37,498,147 of OX365959.1, read as the reverse complement.
GCCTTGTCCGTTTTCAGTGCTCGACTGGTTAAGTAGAGTGCGGACTTCTCTTTCCGACTTAATATTATCTTTTTAGATTATGCTGTAAACTATAAAAACTAAATGTCAGTATGGATTAATTTTCAAGCATATTCCAGACATGTGGAATCCTTTGGCAAAGTACCAAATACCTAATATTATATTCCTGCATTAGTGCCCAACATGTTACCGTCTATGGTCTAACCGATATTTTGTGCGGGCTCTCCCATCAATACGTGAAATAGGACGGTACAAATAGCACTTTCTGTGTCTTCATATTCCATCTCCGTCAGAAGTGGATTGTTCCGGGCCTTGTGATCTGAGCTTTTTATGTTACCGTATCAGGTACAATCGAAAATTGATCCAAAAGCGGGGTGTATATATCCAAACTGCTTATAAGTCTTCATCATTCGCCTGCGTTTAGAAGTTTAATTTCATTAACTCGTGCACTAGCCGAACGCGTAAAGTCACTCATCTATTTGAAATGGCATATACATAACCAAAGTACCGACGTCCAATATGACTCATACATGTATTACGAGAAACAAAGTAAATATAGTCGATTGGCATATACAGTCCCCAATCTGCCAAAGTTTAGCATATCAGATACATATAACGATCAAATTACGAAACCACGTACCGGTATTACCAATCGGAACGGTCCGTTCGGCATTTATCGCTTCCCGACGTCGCCAGATAAATTCTACAACAGAAATGTACGAGGTGCTCCGAATGCGGTACTACAGAAGCATCTAAAATCGACAAATTCATTTTAAACTTTAATCAAAGTAATTTTCGCATTGTCTAAAGTTCTAATTTAGAGAGAGTGGAGAAAGTGAAAGTTTGCACAAAATACCAGTAATGAAATCAGTTTAAATCAATGGATTCAATATTTCAGTAGCTCTGTAATGTTTGTGTAGGTATCTCAAAATGACAACAACTTAATATAACTACATGTTTACACAACACAGCTCGTGCAAAGACTCTTCCAGTTATCACATTTTATAAACATTATATTGCAAATGATTTCTTATACACCAAAATCCATTTCGGTTAGTGCATTGTATGTCACATTTCATGGAAAGGTAGTAATGAAAATATCCTTTGTTTGTCATGTTGCCATGTACTAGAGTATTCTACAACATATGCGCGGAACAATCATGCCAAGCTATTTTCGTTTTCCAAAAAATATATCTTGTACATTTTGTATTTAAATGTACAGGTTTAATGAAAACAAGCAGAATTATATTAATATTAAATCCTAAAGGTACATCTGTATTCAAATTTTGCCATATTACTAATAGATGTACCCATGTTACTCGTACAAAGTTAGGAGAATTCTAAAACGCTCAGTATTAACAAGTATATTTTCTCACATCCCCATGGTAATACAATCAATGTGCAATTAGGTGTCAGGAGAGTTTATTATTGTAGAAGGTTGTAGACAGAGTTTGTACAATCGGCCTGACGTAAGTAAAGCTATTAAAATACATACTGTTATCTATGTCATAATATTGAAATGAAGTGCAGACACAAAATCAATGATCGGTGTCAAAATAACAGAGCAACAATTGCTAGATACAATGAACACGATCTGAACAAATAATAACAAGTAGTAAATAATGCATCGGTCACAGCATATACAAATAATACCTTGCAAGGCTAGACATTTTTTAACGTGTTGGATACAAGAAAGACATGGTCATGTGAGAAAAGGCGACATTTAAAATTCGATGAGTAAAAATGGGTAAGATAATCGTAAAGTGGAAGAAATATGATTCGGGGAATAAATAGAAATCCATAACGTTTTCAACCTTTAGACTGTTTGGATTTCTTTGTATATTAGCACATTTGGATACATTTTGTAGTTTATTTTAAAATAATGAAGGTGGTAGACCTATGAGGACCACACAATAACATATTCATATATTTTTAGCTGTTAATACCAAACATATCACTTTCCAGCGAGAAGTCACAAATGTCTTAAACTAGTATAACCTAATTTGACATGCATTTTCAGTGATGAATTTACTACAGCATTTTGTATCTAAATTCACGAATTACCATGCAGATTATCCAACAGAATATCAAACATCTTCATAAATGAGATATTTTTTGTTTAAGCTGCGTTAGAAAATTGGAAAATCTACGAATGAACGATGAACACTATCAAATAAAGCATAATGAAACATTCGTTTGTCTGTATCAATTAGTTTACTTATACCGATAAACGCATTATCTTGAATCATGCAACTACATGGTTGAAGTGCGTCGTTTCATTTCCACTATATACTGCCATCCAGTACTACTCTAAGCTTATCAATGTAAACATAAATTGGACAAATGTACATAGGTAATGAAATTTGAGAAATTTCCACGTTGGTGGAAGACATTTAAAGTAGCTCAATGTTCAACAAAGATCTAAATTTTACCTTAAGACTATAGAAAGGTTGCAGAAACACCAGAATGGCCATAGGATGCGAGTTATGTTCTAATATAAATATATATCGTCAAAGATGTTGCCTCAAACAATAGACGGTGTAATTATATTCGATACGAAACATAATTATAAAAAGATAACGTGCATTGGTGTCTGAGGATTATGTTCATCGGCGGATTCTGTAATGTAGCACTATTGCAAGATAAAGGTTGGGGTAACATTAAATAAAGAAAGTGTCACATTTAATAAAATTGCATTATTTGACACACGGAAAGGGAACTGGCATACGTCGGATCCACAAGTTTATTGATTTGCTAGTAATATATCAAAAATAATTTTACAGAATCATGTACATTTGTTTTATACTTTCAAAAGACATTCTACCGAGACGCATCTCTTGCATATTTCAATTACATATCTCAAAATAGATAAGGTGGCTAGCTTTGCATAGAAATAGAAATTACCCCGGTGACTTTGATAACATTTGATTATACATGTATTTAAGTTGCTAGCTCTTTATAGTTCTAATGGAAATGACCCCGGTGAATTTGGTGACATGTGATTATATTTAAGTTGGATACTTATTATGGTTGATGGTTTTTGGAGTTTAAAATCAGATCTAGCATTTCTAGGAAGTAGGTAGACAAGACATGCATAGACAGAAATACAATCTCTGAGTCATTAAAATCAGACCCTTATTACGCTTCACTACTTTACGCTGATTTAGGGTCTGACGACACTCTGTGTGGGGTCATGTCAGTGTGAACTTTACGTCATCCAATCAAATCGCAGCTTTCACAAATCTGAAAGTGCAGTAAAACACTGCTGAGGTAACGTGCGCTTTAGAGGTCACTTAGAACATGGCCTCTGACGGAAATGTAGTCAGATCTCTAATAGCGTAAAGAAATGGAGCAAATGTTAGGGTCTGATTTTAATGAGATTGGCATAAATATTATCGTCATCAATACACTGGCTGAGAAGTCGTAAGTGCTACTCACAACCTTATCGGAATCATACAAATTCGAAATCATCACTAGTTGAATCTTATGAATATTTTTTTCAAAATTGCATTGAATATACTAAATCATTCTGACAATCTGTCCGTTTGCAATGAAATATTAGTTCCTCGTTGACTTTTCAAATACATTCAATAGATATAAATCAGTTCCATGATGTACTACAAAGTAATGTTAATAAATTGTTAGAAATGTGTCCGTTGCGATTAGTTTTGCTCATCAGAATTCGTTATAGACATCGCACAATTACCCTATTCGCCGGTCTTCGTTGAATATATTCGTTATATGTGAACGGGGCATTTAGGATTCAAAGTGGAATGGTTGCACGATGGATCTTTCTGTCCATTTGCTATAATCTATAGGTTCCGATAATATGTCTATATATGTTGTGTCACGTTCATTGGTTTAATCCCCCAAGTTGTATACATGTACATAGTTGATTAATCAAATGGTATAACTGTGTCGTGTTTATTTACTTAAGATTCATTTATCCACCAAAACCTTCCACGTTCAACCAACATATTAGTAAAACTAACAACTGTAAAACTGCCAACACATTAACCCCTGTGATGATCGAATGTTTAATCTGTGAAGAGTCCTTTAAATTCATCGATGCACTTACACATCATGTGTTCCTATTGCTTGTTTCAAAGTATCGCCATGACAAATATTTTGTTTAAAAAGATCTTACGCATAACTTGTTTGTGCCGTTTTTGCCAACACTTATACATTTTTGATAATCGAAGGTACCTTAAACCTTTAATATGTGACTGGTCTTATTTTATTGCTGTACTTACGCATTATTGTTTTTCATTTTGCTGTTGCAAAGACATCTAACCTACATGTAGCAACATACGAAAATTAAAATAAGAATATGAATTTACCCATAAAAGATGTTGTACTTAATCAACTTCAATATGTCCTTGCTAAATCTCCACTAACGTTATTCTTTACTGATGATGATCATGTCGTTCTTTTAACAGTGTTATCAAGTGTTCTTTCTACATCGTTTAAGTTATGTACACTCCCAAGTTGGCGGCAAGCACAAGTCTAGGTAATCAATTAGTTATGGATAGTTAACAAATTGTCAATATCTGATGTTCTAACAAAGGAGTTGCAACAAGGTCTAGTTAGTTTATCGTTTCCTGAATAATAAATGACAAGTTAGCATGATGTTACAAAATGAACACACATATTTTCCCCGCTGTTGTCCCCAGAATGTGTATCAATACTAATATATTGTCAAAAGTGTCTGTAACCATATAAGTCATCATTGGAAAGTATTTATATATATTCTCTACTGAAAGGCAACAATGTCTAGATATATCCAACCGTCTGTATTTATCATTGTTAATTGGAATACAAGTACAAGAATACAGGGATCACACTATTTGTACTGATATCTCCAAGACGTAGGTTCACATATGACGTTAAGTGCATCTTTTAGCGCAAGAAGGTAACTGGTACGTGTTTCCAAAATTGTTGATGTTATGCAATAAGGTTTGTCACCGTGCTATGTAAGTTATTTCTTCTATTATGACATTAATTTGTAATATGGAGCGACGGTCGGTACAGTTAAGGCAACACTAAATTATTCTTTGTATGTCTACTCACTCTTAACTGCACGGTTCATTATGTATAAATAATGGTTATAATTTATAAATATCATAAGTCATATATAATTATATATTATTATTAAATGGGTGTCTGAGTTATTGTCAAGCCTGTATTAACGTTTATAACTCTCGAATTTCGTACTGCGTATCTTGTCGAAATAATCTCTCAAGAAATCAAACCAATATATCATTTTCTCGTTCTGTTGTGTGTTGGGCATTGTGTCTGGTACGTTTTCTGTGCTCGACTTGTTAAGTTGAGTGCGGACTTCCTTGTCCGACTAAATATTATCTTTTTAGATTATGCTGTAAACTATAAAACTGAATGTTAGTATGGATTAATTTTCTAGCATATTCCAGACAAGTGGAATCCTTTGGCAAAGTACCAAATACCTAATATTAAATTCCTGCATTAGTGCCCAATATGTAACCGCCTATGGTCTAACCGATATTTTATGTGGGCTCGATTCACCTCTTCCATCAATACGTGAAACAGGACGGTACAAATATCACCTTCTGTGTCTTCATATTCCATCTCCGCCAGAAGTGGATTGTTCCGAGCCCTGTGATCTTAGCTTTGTATGTTACCGTATCAGGTACAATCGAACATTGATCCAAAATCGGGGTGTTTACATATATATCCATACTGCTTATAAGTCTTCATCATTCGCCTGCGTTTCGAAGTTTAATTTCATTAACTCGTGCACTAGCCGGTCGAGTATATTCACTCATCCATTTGAAATGGCATATACATAGCCAAAGTACCGACGTCCAATATGACTCATACATGTATTACGAGAAACAAAGTAAATATAGTCGATTGGCATACAGTCCCCAATATGCCAAAGTTTAGCATATCAGATACAAATAACGATCAAATTACGAAACCACGTACCGGTATTACCAATTGGAATGGTCCATTCGGCGTTTATCGCTTCCTGACGTCGCCAGATAAATTCTACAACAGAATTGTACGAGGTGCTCCGAATGCGGTACTACAGAAGCATCTAAAATCGACAAATTCATTTTAAACTTTAATCAAAGTTATTTTCGCATTGTCTAAAGTTCTAATTGAGAGAGAGGGGAGAAAGTGAAAGTTTGCACAAAATACCAGTAATGAAATCAGTTTAAATCAATGGATTCATTATTCCAATAGTTCTGTAATGTTTGTGTAGGTTACTCAAAATGACAACAATCTAATACAACTACATGTTTACACAACCCAGTTCGTGCAAAGACTCTTCCAGTTATCACATTATATAAACATTATATTGCAAATGATTTCTTATACACCAAAATATATTTAGGCTAATGCATTGTATGCCACATGTCATGGAAACGTAGTAATGAAAATATTCTTTGTTTGTCATGTTGCCATGTACTAGAGTATTCTACAACATATGCGCGGAACAATCATGCCAAGCTATTTTCGTTTTCAAAAAAATAGATCTTGTACATTTTGTATTTAAATGTACAGTTTTAGGAAAACAAGCAGAATTATATTAATTATAAATCCTAAAGGTACATCTGTATTAAAATTATGCTACATTATTAATAGATGTACCATGTAACTCGTACAACACACCGCCTCCTCGATAGTCTAGTAGTTGAGCGCAGGAGGTCTCGGGTTCGATCCCTGGCGGCGTCATACAAAAGACGAAATAAAAATGGTATCAGAAATTCCCTTGCTAGACGCTCAGCATAAAAGGGACACTGGCTTCTCTTCTCTCATACCCTCGTGGCGATGGATAAAATCAGGATTGAGGTGTCGAGAGTGATTAATATAAGTTGGAAAAACTTGTTTCACAATCGACCTTAATTAAATTAGTATAAACTAAACTAAAACACACAGTATTAACAGGTATATTTTCTCATATCCCCTTGGAGATAGAATCCATGTGAAAATTAAGTGTCAAGAGATTTTATAGTTGTAGAAGGTTGTAGACTGTGTTTCACAATCGGTCTGAAGTAAGTTAGTATAGCTCTTAAAATGCATACTGTTATATATGTCAAAATGAATTGCAGACAATGCAATGGCTTTCTGACATTTGTACGCAAGTTAAACCTTCAACTCGACAATAGTTGAAGAACACAGCATTAGTTGTTAGATACATTGAACACACACAAACACATTCCTTCAAATTTGGAATATGGAAATAAAAAAAACAATCAGAGTTTTCACAATCGACCTGAAGTAAGTTAGCACAGTGCAGACAAAAATGCAATGACCTGCGTCGTAAAAACAGACTGGGCAACAATTGCTAGATACAATGAACACTATCTGAACAAATAAAAACAAGTAGTAAATAATGCATTGGTCACAGTATAGACAAAGAATATCTTGCTAGGGCTGGACATTTTAGAATGTGCTGGATACAAGACAGAAATTGTCATGTGAGGAATGGCGACATTTAGAATTCGATGGATATAATTGGGAAGGTAACAAAAATGATTCGGGGAATAAATGGAAATCCATATAACGTTTTCAACTTTTTGACAGTTTAGATAACCTAGTATATTAGTTGATTGACATTTGTATAGTTTATTTCAACATCATGAAGGTGGAAGACCTATGATGACAACATATTCACATAAGCTTGTATTCTTAATACATCCAATACGGCGTCGTATGTCACTTTCCAGTGCAAAGTCCCAAAAGTATTAAACTAGTATAACTTAATTTGACATGCATTTTACGAATTTACTAAAACATTACACAAGCAATTTGACATCTAAATTCACGAATTACGATGCAGATTATCTGACAGAATAATAAACCTCTTTATAAATGAGATAATTGTGTTTCATGTGAATCTGGAGCTTGTATAAACTTCGCTGGAATAACGAAAATTTTAAAATATACGAAACAGTGTGACTGAAAATTTGATTAAGGTTGTGTTCTGATAACTTAGTTGTTAACTACATTCATTGACACACATCTAAGTAGATATGTACATGTCGAGGAATGTGGATACTAGAAACTGTAACTCAAATTAAGAAGAAGAATAAGAATATATGATTAAACCAATCATGCGTCATTAAATGACACGTGAATCACAATAATTCAATTCAATTTATTAGAAAATCGGCACTATTGTGCCTTTGCCCAAATACAAATAAAGGAACATGACAAACATACAAAAAACATAAAATACATGCAAATACATGTACAAAGCAAATATTAAATATGTACAATAAGAAACATAATGACAAAATCCCCGCACTCACCCGGCAATGCGGGGAAATCGAAAGGTAAAAACACGTAACTGGTACCCCGCTATCCATCGCCCTTCCCCGGGGTTGCGGCCCGTGGTTTCAATTGGCTGGTGCATTATTTTGAAAAAACAACGCAGCGCATTTTAAAGCCACCATAATGTACAGGCTGGTTGTTGATCTGCGTTTCTGTGACAATACCTTGCAATTCATTGATTCGCAAGCCTAGATTATCACTACAGTTGGATATTAAGTCCACATTTGAGACGTTGTATAAATACACACTGGTATGCCTCAAACGTCCTCAATTAGTATGTTGTTCAATCAACAGGGTGCATTTACGGACATCAGTGCTTTTTAGATAGTCTTTGATGGCAGTATTTAATTAGATCAGAAAACATAAATATCATAATCATCTACAGGTGTGCTTTGTTTGATCTTATTGTTGTCGATTTACATTGTACAGTAATTATTGTATCCTTTGATACAGAATCATGTACATTTGTTTTATACTTTCAAAAGACATTCTACCGAGACGCATCTCTTGCATATTTCAATTACATATCTCAAAATAGATAAGGTGGCTAGCTTTGCATAGAAATAGAAATTACCCCGGTGACTTTGATAACATTTGATTATACATGTATTTAAGTTGCTACTCTCCAATTGCCTCGCCCGAAACTACATCGTTTCTAGGCTCTGCATTATTGCTAGTGTATTAGCGCTATTGCTATTTTGAGACAGGAGAATCCAAAACCAGCGTACAGCGAGGCAAATGTGATAATGTAAACGGGTTTTTAAATGCATTGTATGTAAAACGCTCGTGTGTTAAAAGAATGACTTGTATTATAAATTAAAACTCTCGCACAATCAATTTATCATATTGATTGAAACAAATAAATAATGACCAGTCAATAGAACCATGAACTATTTAAACCTCATACAGTGTGTACTCGTTTAAACCTTTCAACACGTAGCCTTCATATTCACTATAAACTCTGCTATAACTCTCTACTGTCTATACAAACAAGTAAACTTTCATCAGCCAATGAAAATGTGTATCAGGGTTCACAGCAGTTTTGTAAAGGTCAAATATCAAAATATTCTAGTAGTTTAAGCAGCGTGTGAATGGTAACGGTTAAGTGGAAATCAAAGCGCTGTAGGGAGCGTATTAAGTTGCTAGCTCTTCATAGTTCTAATGGAAATGACCCCGGTGAATTTGGTGACATGTGATTATATTTAAGTTGGATACTTATTATGGTTGATGGTTTTTGGAGTTTAAAATCAGATCTAGCATTTCTAGGAAGTAGGTAGACAAGACATGCATAGACAGAAATACAATCTCTGAGTCATTAAAATCAGACCCTTATTAAGCTTCACTACTTTACGCTGATTTAGGGTCTGACGACACTCTGTGTGGGGTCATGTCAGTGTGAACTTTACGTCATCCAATCAAATCGCAGCTTTCACAAATCTGAAAGTGCAGTAAAACACTGCTGAGGTAACGTGCGCTTTAGAGGTCACTTAGAACATGGCCTCTGACGGAAATGTAGTCAGATCTCTAACAGCGTAAAGAAATGGAGCAAATGTTAGGGTCTGATTTTAATGAGATTGGCATAAATATTATCGTCATCAATACACTGGCTGAGAAGTCGTAAGTGCTACTCACAACCTTATCAGAATCATACAAATTCGAAATCATCACTAGTTGAATCTTATGAATATTTTTTTCAAAATTGCATTGAATATACTAAATCATTCTGACAATCTGTCCGTTTGCAATGAAATATTGGGTTTTACATATTAGTTCCTCGTTGACTTTTCAAATAAATTCAATAAATATAAATCATTTCCATGATGTACTACAAAGTAATGTTAATAAATTGTTAGAAATGTGTCCGTTGCGATTAGTTTTGCTCATCAGAATTCGTTATAGACATCGCACAATTACCCTATTCGCCGGTCTTCGTTGAATATATTCGTTATATGTGAACGGGGCATTTAGGATTCAAAGTTGAATGGTTGCACGATGGATCTTTCTGTACATTTGCTATAATCTATAGGTTCCGATAATATGTCTATATATGTTGTGTTGCGTTGATTGGTTTAATCCCCCAAGTTGTATACATGTACATAGTTGATTAATCAAATGGTATAACTGTGTCGTGTTTATTTACTTAAGATTCATTTATCCACCAAAACCTTCCACGTTCAACCAACATATTATTAAAACTAACAACTGTATTTGTTTGCTAATGAAACAAATGCACACAGATCAAGGCATGTGACTTCTGTGCATTAATACCACTTTGTAGACGACAACCGTGTTGTTTAATTCGCCATGAGAACAATATGGTCTTAGACATAACTTGTTTGAGTCGTTTTTGCCAACACATTAACCCCTCTGATGATCGAATGTTTAACCTGTGAAGAGTCCTTTAAATTCATCGATGCACTTACACATCATGTGTTCCTATTGCTTGTTTCAAAGTATCGCCATGACAAATATTTTGTTTAAAAAGATCTTACGCATAACTTGTTTGTGCCGTTTTTGCCAACACTTATATATGTTTGATGATCGAAGGTACCTTAAACCTTTAATATGTGGCTGGTCTTATTTTATTGCTGTACTTACGCATTATTGTTTTTCATTTTGCTGTTGGAAAGACATCTAACCTACATGTAGCAACATACGAAAATTAAAATAAGAATATGAATTTACCCATAAAAGATGTTGTACTTAATTATCTTGAATATGTCCTTACTAAATCACTATAAACGTTATTCTTTACTGATGATGATCATGTCGTTCTTTTAACAGTGTTATCATGTGTTCTTTCTACATCGTTTAAGTTATGTACACTCCCGAGTTTGCGGCAAGCACAAGTCTAGGTTATCAATTAGTTATGGATAGTTAACAAATTGTCAATATCTGATGTTCTAACAAAGGAGTTGCAACAAGGTCTAGTTAGTTTATCGTTTCCTGAATAATAAATGACAAGTTAGCATGATGTTACAAAATGAACACACATACTTTCCCCGCTGTTGCCCCCAGAGTGTGTATCAATACTAATATATTGTCAAAAGAGTCTGTAACCATATAAGTCATCATTGGAAAGTATTTATATATATTCTCTACTGAAAAGCAACAATGTCTAGATATATCCAACCGTCTGTATTTATCATTGTTAATTGGAATACAAGTTACAGGGATCACACTATTTGTACTGATATCTCCAAGACGTAGGTTCACATATGACGTTAAGTGCATCTTTTAGCGCAAGAAGGTAACTGGTACGTGTTTCCAAAATTGTTGATGTTATGCAATAAGGTTTGTCTCCGAGCTATGTAAGTTATTTTTTCTATTATGACATTAATTTGTAATATGGAGCGACGGTCGGTACAGTTAAGGCAACACTAAATTATTCTGTGTATGTCTACTCACTCTTAACTGCACGGTTCATTATGTATAAATAATAGTTATAATTTATCAATATCATAAGTCATTAATAATTATATTTTTTTATTAAATTGGTGTCTGAGTTATTGTCAAGCCTGTATTAACGTTTATAACTCTCGAATTTCGTACTGCGTATCTTGTCGAAATAATCTCTCAAGAAATCAAACCAATATATCTTTTTCTCGTTCTGTTGTGTGTTGGGCATTGTGTCTGGTACGTTTTCTGTGCTCGACTTGTTAAGTTGAGTGCGGACTTCCTTGTCCGACTAAATATTATCTTTTTAGATTATGCTGTAAACTATAAAACTGAATGTTAGTATGGATTAATTTTCTAGCATATTCCAGACAAGTGGAATCCTTTGGCAAAGTACCAAATACCTTATATTAAATTTCTGCATTAGTGCCCAATATGTAACCGCCTATGGTCTGACCGATATTTTATGTGGGCTCGATTCACCTCTTCTATCAATACGTGAAACAGGACGGTACAAATATCACCTTCTGTGTCTTCATATTCCATCTCCGTCAGAAGTGGATTGTTCCGAGCCTTGTGATCTTAGCTTTGTATGTTACCGTATCAGGTACAATCGAACATTGATCCAAAAGCGGGGTGTTTACATGTATATCCATACTGCTTATAAGTCTTCATCATTCGCCTGCGTTTCGAAGTTTAATTTCATTAACTCGTGCACTAGCCGGTCGAGTATATTCACTCATCTATTTGAAATGGCATATTCATAGCCAAAGTACCGACGTCCAATATGACTCATACATGTATTACGAGAAACAAAGTAAATATAGTCGATTGGCATACAGTCCCCAATATGCCAAAGTTTAGCATATCAGATACAAATAACGATCAAATTAAGAAACCACGTACCGGTATTACCAATTGGAACGGTCCGTTCGGCATTTATCGCTTCCTGACGTCGCCAGATAAATTCTACAACAGAATTGTAGGAGGTGCTCCGAATGCGGTACTACAGAAGCATCTAAAATCGACAAATTCATTTTAAACTTTAGTCAAAGTTATTTTCGCATTGTCTAAAGTTCTAATTTAGAGAGAGGGGAGAAAGTGAAAGTTTGCACAAAATACCAGTAATAAAATCAGTTTAAATCAATGGATTCATTATTCCAATAGTTCTGTAATGTTTGTGTAGGTTACTCAAAATGACAACAATCTAATACAACTACATGTTTACACAACCCAGTTCGTGCAAAGACTCTTCCAGTTATCACATTATATAAACATTATATTGCAAATGATTTCTTATACACCAAAATATATTTAGGCTAATGCATTGTATGCCACATGTCATGGAAACGTAGTAATGAAAATATCCTTTGTTTGTCATGTTGCCATGTACTAGAGTATTCTACAACATATGCGCGGAACAATCATGCCAAGATATTTTCGTTTTCAAAAAAATAGATCTTGTACATTTTGTATTTAAATGTACAGTTTTTAGGAAAAAAAGCAGAATTATATTAATTATAAATCCTAAAGGTACATCTGTATTAGAATTATGCTACATTATTAATAGATGTACCATGTAACTCGTACAAGGTTTGGATAATTATAAAACACACCGCCTCATCGATAGTCTAGTAGTTGAGCGCAGGAGGTCTCGGGTTCGATCCCTGGCCGCGTCATACCAAAGACGAAATAAAAATGGTACCAGAAATTCCCTTGCTAGACGCTCAGCATAAAAGGGAAACTGGCTTCTCTTCTCTCATACCCTCGTGGCGATGGATAACATCAGGATTGAGGTGTCGAGAGTGATTAATATAAGTTGGAAAAACTTGTTTCACAATCGACCTTAAATAAATTAGTATAAACTAAACTAAAACACACAGTATTAACAGGTATATTTTCTCATATCCCCTTGGAGATAGAATCCATGTGAAAATTAAGTGTCAAGAGATTTTATAGTTGTAGAAGGTTGTAGACTGTGTTGCACAATCGGTCTGAATTAAGTTAGTACAGCTCTTAAAATGCATACTGTTATATATGTCAAAATGAATTGCAGACAATGCAATGGCTTTCTGACTTTTGTACGCAAGTTAAACCTTCAACTCGACAATAGTTGAAGAACACAGCATTAGTTGTTAGATACATTGAACACACGCAAACACATTCCTTCAAATTTGGAATATGGAAATAAAAAAAACAATCAGAGTTTTCACAATCGACCTGAAGTAAGTTAGCACAGTGCAGACAAAAATGCAATGATCTGCGTCGTAATAACAGACTGGGCAACAATTGCTAGATACAATGAACACTATCTGAACAAATAAAAACAAGTAGTAAATAATGCATTGGTCACAGTATAGACAAAGAATATCTTGCTAGGGCTGGACATTTTAGAATGTGCTGGATACAAGACAGAAATGGTCATGTGAGGAATGGCGACATTTTGAATTCGATGGATATAATTGGGAAGGTAACAAAAATGATTCGGGGAATAAATGGAAATCCATATAACGTTTTCAACTTTTTGACAGTTTAGATAACTTAGTATATTAGTTGATCGACATTTGTATAGTTTTTTTCAACATCATGAAGGTGGAAGACCTATGATGACAACATATTCACATAAGCTTGTATTCTTAATACATCCAATACGGCGTCGTATGTCACTTTCCAGTGCAAAGTCCCAAAAGTATTAAACTAGTATAACTTAATTTGACATGCATTTTACGAATTTACTAAAACATTACACAAGCAATTTGACATCTAAATTCACGAATTACGATGCAGATTATCTGACAGAATAATAAACCTCTTTATAAATGAGATAATTGTGTTTCATTGTATAAACTTCGCTGGAATAACGAAAATTTTAAAATATACGAAACAGTGTGACTGAAAATTTGATTAAGGTTGTGTTCTGATAACTTAGTTGTTAACTACATTCATTGACACACATCTAAGTAGATATGTACATGTCGAGGAATGTGGATACTAGAAACTGTAACTCAAATTAAGAAGAAGAATAAGAATAGATGATTAAACCAATCATGCGTCATTAAATGACACGTGAATCACAATAATGCAATTCAATTTATTAGAAAATCGTCACTATTGTGCCTTTGCCCAAATACAAATAAACAAATAAAGGAACATGACAAACATACAAAAAAACATAAAATACATGCAAATACATGTACAAAGCAAATATTAAATATGTACAATAAGAAACATAATGACAAAATCCCCGCACTCACCCGGCAATGCGGGGAAATCGAAAGGTAAAAACACGTAACTGGTACCCCGCTATCCATCGCCCTTCCCCGGGGTTGTGGGCCGTGGTTTCAATTGGCTGGTGCATTATTTTGAAAACAACGCAGCGCATTTTAAAGCCACCATAATGTACAGGCTGGTTGTTGATCTGCGTTTCTGTGACAATACCTTGCAATTCATTGATTCGCAAGCCTAGATTATCACTACAGCTGGATATTAAGTCCACATTTGATACGTTGTATAAATACACAATGGTATGCCACAAACGTCCTCAATTAGTATGTTGTTCAATCAACAGGGTGCATTTACGGACATCAGTGCTTTTTAGATAGTCTTTGATGGCAGTATTTAATTAAATCAGAAAACATAAATATCATAATCATCTACAGGTGTGCTTTGTTTGATCTTATTGTTGTCGATTTACATTGTACTATCCTTTGATAGTATTTGTAAATTAATCACTCTTGATGTAATTATACAAAGCCACTCCTCAGGGATGACAAGTCAATATTCATCTAAGCCAATAAACTAGACACGGGGCAGATAAATTTTCGTAAGTTTTCTCCCGTTCGATGATATTCAATAGTATGGTTCTATTAATCAAGCATGAAAGGTCCTTGTAGTAATTTTTGGTCATTTTCATTTTTTTTCTTTGGGAACAGTATTCCATTTTGTACACATAACAGAAATTTCAGCTGTTTATTTTCAGTATTTGTGGATTATGAGCATTTTTGTAACACGACTAAATTCAGCAAAAACAACAATATCCATCGATATTTCAGAACTGTTTATTACTCAATATATGAATTGTCACAGACAGTGTTATAAAAAAAACACAATATTAATGAATTGTATAGGTAATATGTAAAAATAATCCAGGTAATACATTTTGTACTAGTATTATATTGTACATGTATTCATATTCTAGACTCGTTTAGGAAATGGTGATCTCCAAAGACAACTCATTACGGATCCTATATATGAGCCAGTCTCCAGGAAAACCTGCTTTATTGACATTATGTAATTACTGCATGTAACAAGCTTTTAAAAAAACCTTTCAAATAAGAAAAAATGACATATCAATAGATTCAATTTTAAGTCATTTATCCATATATTTCTATATCTTAGCTTTAAAATTTCTTATGAAAAATGTCGAAATTATTTTCTTCGTTGCTATGGTGACCAATTTCAGAAAAGTACTCTGATTGAGAAAAACGAGGAGTTAGTTGATTATAACATTAGTAGCCTTTCTCTAAATGTGAATATTTACAATTTGGATGTATATTTTAAAACTTAAAAAAATCATTCTAAACTTGATACCATTTTGACCAATTTACGTCAAGAATTGATCAAATGCAGTATTTATAGAGAACTTGTTACAACGACGTCGAATAACGTTTGAATGACGCTTGCGACGTCACGCAAAAAAGGTCTGAATAGGGCCTAAACTAAACTGCTGTAACTTCCTCAACAATCATGTAATTAACAAAATTTCTTTTGCATTTTGCTTCATTAAAATTTCTCTTTTAGATATTAAAAAATCTCAAAATCAAATGTTTTGTCAAAATAGCAGGTTTTCCTGGAGACTGGCTCATATATATACGTATCACACACAACTATGATATTGCCCAGACATTATATGATCTAATATAACTAATTCCCATCTATTGCAGCGCGATAATGTTTTGCAGTTACAACTTATACATTTGTATACATTATATTTTGTTTTCCATGTGCAATGCTGTATATCGAGGGGTTACAGCCAAAACCTTCTATCTGATAAACTTGGCCAAATTGACTTTTTTAGTTAAATGAGTTCCGTATCACCATTGTTATTTATTCTCAAAATTATTTCAAAATATCGAACTTAATTAATTAAATATTGATAATAGTCATTTTGAGCTATCGTGTATCTACAGAACTGACTGGAGGCAAAACCAGTTTTAAATCAATGGCCTCTTAATATTTTCGTAGATGTAACATTAACATCTGTTAGAATGAATCAAATCTGTATATCAATCTCTACCAATAACATTTGTGTGTCTTAATATAATATTTGTCCCGCTCAACTGTTCCATATAAAACAATGACATTTTGGTTAAATGACATCAGCCTTGATTTGTCAATTTATATAAGTCAACAACAAGGCACCGGGTGCTGGTCTGTAGTACATACAATTTCATCGCTGTAAGTTAAATGTCAAACCACAGTTGTTGTTTATATTGCTGTATAATAATAGCAGCTTCACTCGAATAAGATGTCAAAGTGTGACTAAAATGGATTGTATACATTTAGCTATGTGTGTTTGAAACAGGAATACCTTATACAGAGAGAAAAATGTAGTTTTGGCGAAAATTATTTTACTACTAGTATTCCTTATGAATTTAAATGTTGTGCGTTTAAAAACACATTAAATTGCTTTCATTTATTTAATCTTTTTGTAAATGAGAAGCTCTTCTAATAATCTTAAATAAAGAACATAAAACTAGCTAATTCTTAATTATAACAGTAAGTATAACTTACTTAGTAAACGTGTATGTGCTTGAATTTGTTAATTTTGTAACAGCTAATATGAATTATTTTTTGGAACGGTGCATGTATTATTTAAACGAATAAACTATTTATTACGAATCAATTAATGGTTTTCATTCGTCGAGATGGATATTAACATAGCTGTGTAATGTTTGATTATAAAGGTGTATAAAGTAAGAATTGTAATACATGAAAAACAGAAAAAAAAACTTTTAAACACTTGAATTTGTATTAAGACATTCAGTTAAAATACTAAACTGTGTTTAGCCACTACGTAAGCAAACTTAAGGAAGGTGCTAGTATGCATTAACTTGGCATCAAGTAGTGGTCAAGCGTTATTAATTAACTTTTCTAAGGTAGAACAGAAATGACCACAATCACAGCGTTCAAACCTAATCACTGTATGACTTATTGGGATATTATACAATGCAAAGTATGTGCCTTATTGTGAGTAAAAGCACTTGTGATTTCCCGTCACTGTGTGATTCATTGGTAGACTATACAATTCAACGTGTATGACTTATTGCGATAACTGGAAGTTGATTCATTTATACTCTTAGACAAATACGTGTATCAGGAAAATATACATCTCTCATGACAATATCTTCCAACACTACTGTATATGCAAAAGATTGTTATAGCTTTATGTATTATCTCAATAAAAAATACCACATGGAATGACACGTGGTCCAGTTGTTGCAAGTGATATATATTATGTATCATAGTGGAACGGTGGTCGAGTGCTTAGCTCGCTCAACTACTAATCTGGAATTTCAAGGTTTGAATCTCTGTCTGGACACAGGAAGTCTAGTCAGAATGACTGGACTAGGACATCCCGTCTGAATTCCTTGTATCACGCAAGCATCAACCTATCTCTTCCCCTTGAGGTCATTTGCCAATTAGGCAGAGATAAAACAGCACTACAACTGTCTGTCGAAAGCAAAAAAGATAAATCATACATTTCAAAGATATTGAAGTTTTCAATTTCTGTAGTACATATCTAAGTTGCTGTGTCAATCCTAAAACATATTTTCATTTTAAACATATTCTGTATTTTATTACCCAGTTAATATTTTAAATGTTCATACCTGCTTGTAATTCAAACATACCAACACATTTTAAATTTTAATTTACAAGCCGTAAATATTAAAGTTTTTAATGAATTTATAAATTTATGAAAAACTGTATTAATTACGAAAGACATTTATAAATTCATTAAAAACTATTAATTACGGCATGTAATTCTAATTGTATATGAATACAGTGATGGATATCACAGTGAACACTGACTTTCGTAATTAATTTTAAAGGTTTCGTAGCTTGTGGCCATGGTGAACTGCAATTATAGTACATAACCGTATTGGTCATTATCCTATATACGTGTATTTACAATCGCAATTGCATAATTTTTATGTTTTCAAGTCACATTTCCTTTACATTTTATATGCCAAAATGCTACATCTGTTACGGAAGCAATTTGAGCATTGAATGATATTCTGATTTACACTGACATTTAAGCTTAATCAGACCATGAACCATATAATATTTTCTTGATGTTTTTTGTTAGTCCACAAACATCAATTTATATGATACCAGAGGATTTCATCACTGAATATGATAAAAAGTTTCTAAAATTTTCATCACATGGACGTTTATCGTAAACTCCATATACATATATATGACAATAATATGGTTTGACATTTTAAATGTTTTGGTATCAGGAGGAAAGTGGATTTGCCTACCGGTCTAGTGTAAATAAGCGTGGTATAGTGTGGACAGGTTTCCCATTATTTTATCATCAGCTGCTTGCCACATATATATATCGTATTACATTTGGATCTGGCAAATGTCAAATTGTATCATTGAGTGAGGGTTTGAAAACCCAAAAATATTTTGGCATTTAAATCACATTATTCATAACAATGTTCACAAATATTTCATATTAGGGTACAAAGTATTCAACTGTCTACATAATTTAATAGTTTAACTTTAACAATAACCATATCTTAACAAATGGTTATTAAAAACTGCTCTGCTGAAAACATAAGGAAATAGCACATAGCAGGATTTGGCTCTAACCCCTCGATATGCTCAAGCTAAATAAACTTCATTTGTATTCGCAGCAAAATAATAAAGTATCAACTTTTTATGTGTTTGTTTGAAAATGCTTAATAAACAAATAGTCTAGTAAAATCATTTTAGCTATTAATCTGCCGACACTGTTGAGGACTTTCCAGGGAAAGCAACCATGCAATGCTGAACACAAAGGGGAATAACTGATTTAACCTTTTAGTAAATGCCTGAATTTTGGGGCAAAGGTCATTGATAAATTCCACCAATCTGACTTTACTACTGTAGTCATTTTAGATTACGAAAAGTTTAGAATGTGGTATGAATGAAATTCTAACCTTCCCTGTGGATACTTTTTCATTTTTGCTGATTTCCTTTTAATTTGATCTGTGCTGTATATCAGTAACCTACTAAAACAAAGGAAAAACAATTTCAACTTGTAGAAGAACATTCAGACATAAACGTAAAATACTCGCATATGTCTAGCATGAGTATATTGAGTGAAATATTTGCAAATGGCTTCCATCTGACACTGTCCAGACGAAGGGCAAGTATAAAAGTAAATTATGAGAATCATAGTGAAAAATACAGAAGAACGAAAAACAACTTTAATTATGAAGGGATTATTGCGCGGCGCGGTTCACCGCGTGCGTCCTTTGGGATGAGTTTGTAATAATGCCAATTGGCACATGTACAAATGAACGATATACCAAATACATAGCACGCAATAAAAAAAACATATGTACATATTTCTATTGATGATATGCTGTTCATATTTCGAATTTCAACGATAAATATGTAAAAATACGATTTATTTGATATGATAAAGTACTGTTCCATCTTGTGCAAATTACTGTTCCTACAAATAATAATTCCTATTTCAGTGAAAATAAAGCACGTAAAAAGCGTAAAGTTGGTAAATCTATTTGTCTGCATGATATAAGTTTAAAAAACCTGTGATTTGCCAAGTTCCGAGGCTGATACTGACATGTTAAATGTGTCTTATCTTTGTGACATCTAGGCCAAGTTCGTTACTGTGCCAACTTCCGTCAACACTTTGGTCACAAGGATATATCAAGAACATATTTAGGTAAAACCATATAACAAAGTACTGAATCTGCCTAAACAGCAAGTCTTAAGGTGAGCAATATAGGGCAAATGGTTCTCTTGTAAAGATTGTGTATATACCTTTGCTTGTTTTGGCATCTCTATCCGTCAGTAGAATACATTATTTCAGTTTGCTTCTTGCTTGCCATATTGATACGGTGGTTCATCGACAACAGTACTTTAATCTGAATTAATAGACCATAGGCTCATTGCTTTAACAGCAGGTTATCATGATCCTACTGCGTGATCCGCTGCGCCGCGCCATTATATGCCCTGCATTACTGTTTTTCATGTCATCTATTAATCCTCATGTGTCTACGCTGTTTAGTGGCACTATTTTATCTGCTTAGCGAGTATATATTGTATTCTTTATTTCTAGACAATGATGCACTGTTCTTCACAACCTAGTGCGTTCAACTTTTGTCTTACGTTCAAAAACCATTACCCTATGTGTCATTGCACTCGCGTCTGAATTTGTTATTTGACATTTGAAAGTATGTATTTATTTACCAAGTTCTTGTTTGCAAATACCAGTCCTGTATGTTATTAAAGCAACTTATCTGTTGTCGAGACCAATTTTAATCTAGATGAATAGTGCATGTGTGTGCAATTGTAATATAATGTTTGCCCGTTTTCCCCAGTACTACGAAAATGTTACAAAACGTTATAGTTTGTTCAACGCATGAAAAAAACGTTTATCAATGCACCACCAAGCAAACTTAGCCTTTTCAACTGTCAGTAATACAGTCCAATGAACTGAACACGAATATGTACGTAAAACACAGTTCGACAATATGGAGTATCATTATGTATCTGAAGTCAAATGAAAATATATCTTGACTTACGTTGGCACTGGTGCCGCCAGTATCTCGTTCAACGTTTGATTCATCATTTCGCCACACTACAGTATATAGTAAATCAAGAGCATGCAAGACCAAAAAAAAAAAAATTCTACTTCAATTACTGTATTAGGGAAAGATGACCAGAAAACAAATCTTATCAAATACGTTGAACTGACAAGCCGTATTGATTGAAATGAAGTAAATATAAATTCCAATTATATTGTCAAAAACTATCAGAAGATTGTAGACGTTGTATATTTAAAGACTTTTCCTTAGAGTCAGAGTTGGTTTTGTGATATAAGACTTCATTGAAAATACAATTATAGCTGCGAAACTCCTTGCACGAGCCGTCTCGTGTATAATCGGACATTTATCACATAACCCGCGGTCCAGCAGTGCCGTAATGCCGTGCCGTAAATATCGCTCGGCACTCCCAGACCGTGCAATAAATATTTAAATTAGTCTGACGCGATCCATGCCTTGATCGGCCCATGACGTCAGTATAATAACAACGTCACCATGCCGTCGCGCTCTTTGTACCGCTTAATTATGTCTGAAACCTATGCAACGTACATCATCATTTTGAATGATAACGAGCGTTCTCTAAGGTTATGTGATAAATAGAATCATACATTCGTACTCATTACACACGAGTTTTATTAAACTCGTCGACAAAAAGAATATGACACTCGGCAAAGCCTCGTGTCATATCATTGTGTCCACTCGTTTAATAAAATTCGTATGTAATGAGCACTCATGCAAGATCCTCTATATATCATAAAATTGCCTTGTACGGAAATGTAAAGAAACAATATATAACTATTAGAATAATAAAGCCATTACTTAACGAGATCGAATTACCGATAAGTAACTGTTACGAGTAACCAGTCGGCTATACTGAAATCGTAGTTAAAACGATACATCAAGTAAAGATTACTAAAGTTTAAAAACAAATTTTACGATAATGTTACATCTGCATTTCTCAGATGTGATTTGTACTATAATATACATTGTAAATGTCGATATGTACAAACTGGTAATAGGTATAAATGTTTGAATATTTAAGTAATTATTAATTTTACACGTCAGCAAATATTTGTTTATCGTATCTGTCTACGGACACTTATTTGAAACACTCAAGAAAATATGTTTGTAAAAACGAGGTACATAGGACTAGACCAAATAAATTGACCTATTGTGGAGAGCGAAACATTGTTGATGTATATCCGTGCGTGGGTGCGTAAATACGTCCGTCCGGTTTGTCCAGACCTTAACTTTTTCATGCATTGACCAATATTACTTATATGTGGCATAAATCTTAACTTCAATGAGAAAGGGTGTCAATCGCAAACCTCATGACCCTATCTCGAAGGCCAATTTACAGTTGTAGGTCATATGTCAAGTTCATCCGGTCCAAGACTTTCACATGCATTCGCCATTATTGCTTATATTTGGCATGAATTGTAACCACATGACCCTTTCTCAAAGGTCAAAGTTGGAGGTCAGGGTCAACGTTTGTCTCAACTACAACTTAATTAATGTTTGTATGTCAATTCCTAATAGAAATTCTCTATAGATTCGTAGTAATATGTGTAACAATATTAGTGGCGTCATAAGACTTTCCAGTATTATCGAACATTTGGGGCAAATGTACAATGTTGATAATGTTAGGGGTTTAGTCTCTGCGCTATGTACATTTGTAGGGGATGCATGGTTTCCATTTGTTCATTGAATCTCAAGGAATGGGTACATGAAAGTGTCAAACGCCGAGGTACTGTAGTTGCCAGCAGCCCCGAGAGTTACAACTACTTTATGACTAAGGAACTGCGGTGAATGTTCAATCCGCTGAACGAACGCATTTCAGAAGGTAGACTTTAATTGGTACACTATTTGATATTGATAGCAAACGGTGACTAAACGAACCTTAAACTTGTATAACTGCTCTAGCAAACACACATGAAAAAGCAGTATTTTGTCAATATTAAGTGATGTGCTTCATTGTATAAAATACAGTTTACGTCAAAGATGATTTATCAATGCACTTATGAAACAGATCTGCCGTAAATTACACTGCATAATCGCCGAGGTACTGTAGTTGCCAGCAGCCCCGAGAGTTACAACTACTTTATGACTAAGGAACTGCGGTGAATGTTCAATCCGCTGAACGAACGCATTTCAGAAGGTAGACTTTAATTGGTACACTATTTGATATTGATAGCAAACGGTGACTAGACGAACCTTAAAGTTGTATAACTGCTCTAGCAAACACACATGAAAAAGCAGTATTTTGTCAATATTAAGTGATGTGCTTCATTGTATAAAATACAGTTTACGTCAAAGATGATTTATCAATGCACTTATGAAACAGATCTGCCGTAAATTACACTGCATAATCGGAAGATGGAATGCTTTCTATCAGAATTATTCTATTAGTTTTGCAACGGAATATGTCCAGCATGCAAACAGGATGAACGAATTTAGAAACATAAGCAAAACATTTCTATGAATATTGGTAGATTGGCGTGACATTGGATGTCCTGAATTGGCACAGTTCAGTGAAAAGTATCCATTGCAAGGCCGAAACAACGAAACATGTCAAAGCTCTCGTCGATGAATCCGCCTCAAAGGTATTAACAAGAAGTGAAGCCGAAAACGATGACATCAAAACAATACGTAAAATGACGTATATGTAAATCTGAATTACAATTATTGTGTAAAATTGTGATTATAAATACGTGTATTGTAAAATTACCTTGTAGAGAACCATAAAGAAACATTAAGTGGAATTAAGTTACCTACCTTCAAGGGATGCTTTCATCAATTCAGCTAAGGCATCCTTTGACATTTTAACTTCCCATGGTGATTGGGCTACCTACGGAAACATGCGTTCGAGTCCCTCTGGGGAAACTGCGGCGTCCGGGAATATCGAACATGTATAGACACGGCCCTTACAAGTACTAATTCACACGTTGGTGGAATGGAGCATGTGGTTTAGTCTTGCTCAGAGAAATTACGCAGTGGTGCAGATGGGGATCGAACCCGGGATCCCTAGATCTCGAAGTTCACACCCTACATCTAGGCCACAGCTCAGAGAACTATTAGAATAATGAAGCCAATACTTAAAAGGGATATGTCAATTACATGTACAACTTTATAATTTGGGTACGTTTCTCAAATATTGGTTTAAACAATGCCTTACATGATTGTCATTACAATATATTAACGAATTTGTTGGTAGCATTTTCATCTGCACTACAATGATGCGATACCAGAAAAACATTGTCATTGGTATATTGTCATTTTTTCATGGCATTCGGTTGCAATGGGGACAGATATTACGAAACACCATGAGGAAGCTTCCAATTTACAATAAATGATTGTGATTTATCTTTGATCATTCTTCAATTTGCAGACAATTTATCACCGGAAAACTGGTAAGCATCTTTGACCGAAATAATGATTTCTCTTTCATTATAACCCTATCTGTTGCCACCAGCAAATTGTAGTACTTGCCATTTGATCAATGTTTATGACATTTGAGATATTTATTTAGTTCTGATAGTATTCATGATCTAGTTACACACTTCCCAGACATGTTCGTCTCTGAAGGTTTGATTTACCTTGTTTTGATTCTACGGATTGATTTGGTATTCAGTACTTCAGTACGTTAGTGACTACCTAACCACATTGTGCGGGTACAAGATATTTGATATCTTATACTATAAGTTTCTACGTAGATATCGCTGGCTTATAATTAGAAGATCGTAAGTAATACTATTTGAAATCTGAATCTCAAGGCGCTTCTTATGAGCATATTTTCGTGAAAATCGGAGGTGGTCATGTTGGCCAAACTGAAGTTTAAAAGGCTTGTTTTTTTCATAAGTAAAGAGTAGTTTTCATACAGTTTTTCTTTGTTTTCTGAAATTATTGATATTTTACGTATGACGTAGTCAAGAGCGTTACCCACTGGACCACATATGTATTGATTAAACAGTTTTCACATACTTACATTAAAGCCACATTAGGCCTTAAACGGCTATTTTCAAAAAGCAATAACTTGGAAACCTATTTGAAGAGCCATGGATTTTGAGCACTTTAGTTGAGTTCAAAAGGTGGAATACACAATAAGATGGAAGAAATCGAAATACAACTTCCAGTTGGTTTGTTTACAAAATAATGAATTGTAAACAAAAAATGCACAATTTATAATCTAAGGGAAGCAACTCTTGCAAAATTAGTATTTTGTCATCCATACATTTTACTAAATGTGAGTTTTAGCATACTATTTTAACAGGAACATTTAACATTCTGTCGTCAATTATTGGTCATTTGTGAAAAATATCCAAATTCCTTGTAATTAGTCTATTTACTGGATGGTCGGGAAAAAAGGTCTTGGGAGAGATAATGTGGCTTTAATGTCTCACGCACATCTATATGAAATGTTGATTACTTTACGCCGGATGGAAGTCGCTATCATGGATTTATAATAACACACAAGCAATAAAAGTGTTTTTCTTGTAAAATACTTACAAGGGAAAAACGTTTTATTGCTTGGTTGTTACAGTGTATTATAAATCAACTAAAGCAAATACGTGAAAATTCATGAGTTCATAATTTACACTCTGTACTTGGAAAATATCTGAAATACGAATATATGTTCTACTCTGTCTCTTAAATGTTTCTTATACATGTATGCATCGTACTGTTTTTGCATTGTGTGCACACAAAAATTGTAGTAACTCGGTGTTAATATGTTGTTTGGTTTTTTTAATGTGTGAACTTTCGGCAGAGCACCTGCTAGTTGCGTTTCTCGTGTCATGCGATAAATCTAATTAATAATTTACATTCAAATTTAACTTACAGTAACGGTTTAGAATAGCGTTTATTTAATTACCGTTTAATTGTTGGAGCACTGCCTTCTACCTCTCAATCGATATTGTTGTATTTTAATGTTTAGCAGGGGTTCTACAGTGGCTTAGGAAACAAATGGAGTCATAAGCTAGTTATTTACTGTATCGAATTGACATGACCCTTCTTCTTTAACGTTTCCGTTATAGACCAAAATATTAAAGGTGCGCGGTATAACCGGTATACCGATAACCGTGGTATCATTTTCCCGCGGTACGCTACCGTGGTACCATTCGAAACACCGGTATTTTATCAACCTTATCACTGCTTCTAATTATTTTGAAGTTACCTGCCGGAACAGCAAACCCTACCATACATGCTTGCCCCCATTGAAACTGGGCCCTGATGTGTGAAACGGTGGCTAGCTCTTTCGACTGTCAATTCGGGGGTCCCTGGTTCGAATCTCGGATAGGGGCATTGGAAATTTCATGAACGCATTTCAGTGTTTCTAACCCAACTAGAGATAAAATTAATGGAAACCAAGAAGAAGTCTCGCGGTAAAGAACCAACGAGTCTTTTCGGAAAGCGATAGGACAGCGCGCCCGATATCATTGTATCATACAAACCATCAGGTCATTGGCAAAATAAGCAGAGATAAAACCGAATTGCCACGATCTACGAGTGTTTCAATCGAACGCAACAACCCTGAAAGTGCCATGCTACTACCATTACTTGCAGTCCAGCACCAAGCGTCCCTTCTCGACTAAAGTTATTATCTTATATAGTCTCTATTATTTCTCTGATTCTAGTCATGTAACGAGTCTTTGCCGATGTGCTTGAAAATAGCATGGTTGAGAGGTTTCCATATATTCTGACCACTATAACATAGCTGTAAGTCTTTCTTTTTATAACATTACCATAGTTATCGAGTCAATACAACGTCAATAAAAACCTATTTAAGCCGGCGACGTGACGTTTTCGCGCTGAAAATATGGTGACGTCACGCATTTGTTATCACGCGTGTTGGCGACGTGACGTTTTCGCGCTGAAAATATGGTGAAATCACGCATTTGTTATCACACGTGTTGGAGAACATTGTTCCGTCATTTGTTCTGATATGGAATATCACGGTATGTATGTGATAAAATGAAATATTGGACAGGAATGGCAGCACTAAACAGAAACAGCAGACAAGAAAATCACACAAAGCACAAAAAGAAACACACGCAAAATTCGGTCAAGAATTAGTAAAGATGCATCAGATTGTTTTAAATGAGCACGTGTATCAACCATTTCATTTTATTGCTTTTGCACGAACATACTGACTAACCAAAGTCGGTTAATTCTGTCATGTAAATTGTACAACATATTCATATTATTCAGACCAATACGACCTGAATATACCAAATTGCCAAGGCATCGTCAACAAATATTTGCTTCCAGGCAACGGTGTGTGTATGATTTCTAATGCCTGAGAAATGTGTCTCGCGAACTCTGTTGCTCAATCAAATACCGTATAACATGGTAACTCAGCGGGCATTTAATTCCTGTGTTTTCTGGGGTTCGAGGTTGAACTGTAGAATTAAAAGACGCATAACTAAACTATTACATACATTATTTCATGTATTTTTTCTGACAGGTCGCAGAAATTAAAAAAACGCAGAAATAAAATAATTATAAACATTTAAGATATTAACGGCAGACATTTTCCCGCAGAAATAACGTGCTATATGGAAGGACTGGATAATATTGCTCATTACTTTAGTGTTCTCTCCTAAAACATGCTATTGATTGCGTACTTGACTTGCCTTTATTCCATCTTACATGTTTATCAAGATGTCTTATAGGCAATGTTCACGCTAAATTGGTCATAGTGCTGCCACGGATGTTGGATTATTCCTCCCTGATTAAATTTTAAATGTGGTATATTTGATAAACACATTTCAGGATCGAGCTCTTGAAATTCTACAGTCATAAACTGAGATGCGTCGGGAGATCGGGCTATTACTTCTAAATTGCCCTTCGCTTGTACAGCGAGTAATCGACAGTATATATGGAGCCTCGGACTTGGAAGAACATCACCTGCTTAACATAGAGTCGACATCACGTGACAAACTAGCACGTTGGTCTATGTTTTTGTTCCATATCTGTGCGTGTGGGTATTGGTCTTCGGTATCGTTTTGCACCATCCTTGTTTATATATTAGTCCGTTTGAAATGGCATGTGGTGGTTACCTGTAAGGCATAGGTAGTGTTTATTACATGCTACTTCTTGAAGGTTATCAATATCTGTTTTGCACTGTAAGCTATTATGTACCTATGCATGATCAAATTTGTACTGTTATGTAATATTCTTTGGATGTACAAACAAACTACAATATATATGTATAAATATTTATAAATGTAAAATTGTGTACGCATGAACACATTTTCCAATGTATATATGCAATAAACTGTATTAACTGTTCCATTACGGTTTGCATCTATTATTTTGTAAATGCTCGTCATATTTCAGAGACTGAGTGTCTTCTAGACCGTTTGTTTTTAGCTCCACTATTCGCAGAATAAGGGGAGCTATTGCAGTCACCCGAGCGTCGGCGTCGGCGTAACACTTTTGATAAAGTTTGGGTACAAGTTTTTTAACCTCTTATATTCTCTAAGTCCTTTGAGATGTTGCTTTCATACTTTGCATATTTGTTTGCCATCATGACCCCAACCCATATGCAGGAGTAGGTAACTCTATCAGGCATTTTGTTAAATTATGCCCCCTTTTTCTACTTAGTGCAAATAGTGCAAATGTTAAAGTTTAGGTACGGGTTTTTTAACCTCTAATATCTTCATAGTGCATTGACATATTGCTTTGATACTTTGCTTACTTGTTCCCCATCACGTCCTCAACCCATGCACCGGGGGTAGGTAACGCTATCAAGCATTTTCGTGGAAATTTGCCCCTTTTTCAACTTAGTGCAAATGTTTAAGTTAAGGTACAGGTTTTTTCACCTCTCATATTTTTAAAGTGCATTCACATTTTGCTATGCATACTAGTTCTCCATCATGACCCCAACCCCATACACAGGGGTAGGTAACTCTATCAAGAATTTTGTTGAAATTATGCCCCCTTATGGACTAAGAAATGCTTATTTGTTTACCTTCATGACCAAGAGGACCTACACATGAGTAGGTAACGGTCCTGCATAATTTGTCCAAATTATCCCCCTTTTTCGACTTAGAAGCCCCAACCTCTACACAGCAGAGGGTAATGCTGCTGTTATCAAGCATTTTGTTTTGAATATATAATAATTGTACTATCCTAGCATGGCGCTGCGAATAGTGGAGCGCGCTGTTCGTGGACAGCTCTTGTTCTATTAATCCGTGTAGATTTTTTCCTATAATTATTTTCTGTCTTTGATTGGTGATTCCGTCTAGCACGGTGTGTACTCGAGTTCTTTAAATGAACCGAATTCTTGAAATATGTTTGAGTATACCACATTTAACATTAAATCAAGGAGGAAGAACCCAATGACGAAGCCATAGCTATGATCAATTTAGCGTGAACATTGCCGATAAGACATCTCGATAAACAGATCAGATGTAATAAAGGCAAGTCAAGCACTCTCAATCAATAGCGCGTGTTAGAAGAGAACACTAAAGTAATGAAATGAGAAATATGATTCTGTTCTACAATGCAGCAGGTTATTTCTGCGGGCATAATTTCTGCGAGTTTGGTCTAACATAAAACACACCGTACAACCCGCTGTGTGTAAGGCAGTTATGTATGTTGAAGGCAGAGACACATGCGTTATACGCCACTAGAGTGGGGTAAGTATTTGTTATTTTATATGTGTTTTGCGTTGCTTTTGAAAGTGATCACTTACATATATCGTTGACGGGATGAATGAACAATAGTTATATATAATTTATGTGCCCACAAATGCCATATTATTCGAGTAAAAAGGGTTTAGGTATGCGATGTTTGCCAAAAGTTCGAAACTTTCGCCTGTGACATTGCATTCTCAACTGAATTCGTGGTTTGGAACAATTCTAAAACATTGAATACAAACTTCAATCTTTCCTCAATATATCTGTCGTTTCCGTTTTGAAAAATGTGCATTTTCTGTGAAGATACAGAGGTTTAAATTGAACGAGGTACGAAAAGAATGCTAACGAAATAGGCAGTTGTGTTTTTCGAATGATAACGACAAAGGCAGAGCGTTAAAAATTAATGCTAACGCAGAGGCAGAGATAAGAGACATATGCTAAGAACAAAGACAGAAATTCTAATGACTTGACGGGGCCATAAAACCCCTTTGTACGATTTGTATGTTATAAATATAACACAGATTCATGTTAGGCTGTATTCCAAAGTCCATTTCACCAAGAATCACGGGTGTTTAATGGTTATTTTCATCAAGTTGATAAACGGAATATATGACAAACCTGGTGATCGCTGACGATGGCAATTGGCAGTTGTGAGTGGCCTTTAACTAAGAAAAAAAAACATGTTTCCGTTCAGGAATAAAAAAGTTACAGACATTTTAGTGTTGAGATTTTGGTAAATTAAAGTAATCCCTGTGAGGAGGCGGAGCTTATATCAGTCACATTGTAGGTGATAAACAGTGACTGATATAGGTTTTATTTCACTGATAGAACTCCATATCTCATCAGTTAGCATTAAATAAATAATTTGACTTGACTTGACTAAGATAAAATATGTATTTTGTTATATAAAGAAAACGTTCAGGCAGTGTCATGTCAATTTGATATAACTTCTAATTAGCTTATTTTGCATTTGTTCATACACCAATACAAGTTAACAGCACCTGTCCACGATAATAAGACATATGTACAACAATATCGACCCAGAGCCAGGAGGTAGTCTTGTGCTCAAACAATTAAACGATAATTAGATATACACTATTCTAAACCGACGTTGTAAGCTAAATTTGAATGTTTAGTTAGATTTATCAAGTGTCACGAGAAATGCAACCAGCAGGTGCCCTGTCGAAAGTTCACACATTAAAGAAACGAAACATCATAAGAACACATCGAGTTACTATCATTTTTAAGTGCCCACCATGCAAAACAGAATGATGCATATGAGAACCATTTAAGAGAGCTTTAGTTGATTTATAATAACACCGAAGCGATAATAAATGAAATATTTGTCCCCTGTTAAATACGACTTCCATGATAACGACAAGCAACAACAACCCAAAGTTTGGTAAGCCTGTTGGATAGACTACCAGCTACAAGATTACCTCTCAAAAAGATCTAGGACACACGAGGCATCACCTTTCGTGGAAATAAATGTTCGACTAATTCACTACGTTAAACCAACGAACATTTCATTTGTTTTATTTTCATAATGGTACATGGTAAAATTTTAATGTTGTACAAAATGTCTCACGCTTCTGAGATAATGTGTGATTTAAAGAAACTTGATAATCATGATTATTTGGTGAATTACGTAACAAGGAGCGGCGAAAAGTAATCATCATTTCATCTAGTGTGAGTAACGCTCAAGACTACCGATCAAGATGTCCCTGGTTCGAATCTCGACCGGGCACTTGGTCATTTCTGAAACGCTTTTCAAAGTTACGTCACAGTGTTAGGTAGATCTACGTAGAAACTTTTAGTTTAAGATTTCAAACGGCTTGTGTCAGATTAACGTGGTTAGGTAGTCACTAACGTACTGAAGTACTGAATACCAAAACAATCCTTATACCCAAAACAAAGTCAATCAAACCTATAGAGACGAACATGTCTGGGGGGTGTATAACTAGATCATGAATAGTACATTTGTATCAGGACTAAATAAATATATCAAATGTCATAAACATTGATCAAATGGCAAGTACAACAATTTGCTGGCGGCAACAGATAGGGTTGTAATGAAAGAGAAATTATTATTACGGTCCAAGATGATTACCAGTTTTCCGGTGATAAATTGTCCGCAAATTGGAGAATGGTCAAAGATAAATCACAGCCATTTATTGTAAATTGGAAGCATCTACAGGGTGTTTCCTTATATCTGTCCCCATGAGAAAATGACAATATACCAAGGACAATGTTTTTCTGTAGTATCATTGTAGTGCAGATGAAAATGCTATCAACAAATTTGTTAATAAATTTTAATGACTGTTATGTAAGGCATTATGTTAACCAATATTTTAGAAACGTACCCAAATGATCAAGTTATACATGTCATTGACAGATCTCTTTTAAGTAATGGCTTCATTATTCTGATAGTTCTCTGAGCGGTGGCCTACAGGTAGGGCGTGATCTTCTGGATAGAGAGGTTCGGGGTTCGATCCCTGTATGCATCACTGCTTAATTTCTCTGAGCAAGAATAACCCACATTCTCTACTCCAGCAATGTGTGGATTGGTACCTGTGGGGGCTATGTCTGTACATGTTCATTATTCCAGGACGCCACAGATCGACGTTCGCTGCACACCAGTCAGCAGAGAAATAGTTTTCCCATGGGGACTAGAACGCAACTTTCCGTAGGTACAGTGTAGCCCGATAACCAGGAACATTTAAAATATAAAAGGGCGGCTGAATGGCTGAATTGCTGAAAGCAGCCCTCGAAAACTGGTAACTTAATTTAACTTAATGTTTCTTTACGTTTCTCTACAAGGTGATTTTATAATATAAGCACAATTCTTCACGAGACGGTTCGTGCAAGGAGTATCTCTGCTAATAAGTGTTAAGAGAAGTCCTATATAACAAAATCAATTCTGCCTATCAGGATGAGTCTTTATATAGATAACTGCTACAATAGTACGTCATTTAAAACATCATTAAAACACAAACTCTGAAGAAGGAGAAGATAAATACACCGATTACAATTTGTTTGATTGAATTTGTTTTTAGGTGATCGTCTGAAAGGTGTGTTTACACTGTTTTCTTGAGTCTTTCTTGCTCTGCTTGTTCTGCTTCACATTTTGCTAATATCTTTTTGGCGGATTCATCAACGAGGGCTTTTACATGTTTCTGTATACTTTTCAAAGAACTGTGCCAATTCAGGACATCCAACGTCACACCAATCACCAATTCAGAGAAATGTGCTGCTTATGTTTCTAAATTAGCTCATCCTGTTTGCATGCAAGACATATTCCGTTGCAAGACTTATAGAATAATTATGATCGAAAACCATCCATCTTCCGATTACGGCAGATCTGTTTCATAAGTGCATTGATAAATCATCTTTGACGTAAACTGTATTTAATACAATAAAGCACACCACTTAATAAAACAATATACAGCTTTCTCATGTGTTTGTTAGAGCGGGTATACAAGTTTAAGGTTTGGCGTTCGTCTAGTCGCCGTTTGTTATCAATATAATTAATGTACTAATTAGAGTCTACCTTCAGAAATGCGTTCGTTCAGTCGATGGAACATTCACCCCAATCATTGAGTCGCAATGTGGTTGTAACTCTCGGGCTGTTGGCAACTACAGCACCTCGATGTTTGACACTCTCATGTACCCATTCCGACGCGATTCAATGAACGAACCATGCATCATCTACATATCTTCGAGACTAAATCCACAACGATGTCAATGTTGCACATTTGCCCCGACTAGTCGATAATACTTGAATGTCATTGGACGCAACTAATAAATTAAGGTTACACTCATTATTACGAATCTATAGATAATGTATATAAGGAATTGACATACAAACCTTAATAATGTCGAAGTTGTAGTTGAGACAAACTTTGACCCTGATCTCAAACTTTAACCTTTGATGATCATGGGGTTACATTTCATGCCTAATATAAGCAATAATGACCAATCCATGTCAAAGTCTTGCATCGGATCAACTTTAATTTGACATATGACCTCCAACTGTAAATTGGCCTTCGAAGGTTCTCATTGAAGTTAAGATTTATGCCATATATAAGCAAGATTGGTAAGTGCATGAAAAAGTTAAGGTCCGGACAAACCGGACGGATGTACTTACGCACACATGCACGCACGAACGCATGTACACCAAAAATGTTTTGCTCTCCACAATCGGACTCTACAAAAAGGTCAATTTATTACTTCTACTCCTATGTACATTGTTTATACAAACTAGTTTTATTGAGTGTTTCAAATAAGTTTCGTAGACAGATACGATGTACAAATATTGGCTAACGTGTAACATTAATAATTACTTAAATATTTAAACATTTATTATATCCATTTTAGCAGTTTGTACATATCGACATTTATATTATAGAACAAATCGCATCTGAGAAATGCACATGTAAATATGATAGGCAAATTAGTTTTTTAACTTAAATAAAATTTACTTAGTGTATCGTTTTAACTACTATTTTTGTATAAGCCGACCAGAATGGTTACACGTAATAGTTACTAACTGGTAACTCGATCTCTTTTGAGTAATGGCTTCATTACTCCAATAGTTCCCTAATGTTTCTTTACGTTTATCTACCAGGTCATTTTATAATATAAGCACAATTCTACACGAGACAGTTCGTGCAATGCCGCATGGAGTTTCGTAGCTTTAATTGTATTTTCAATGAAGTCTTATATCACAAGATTAACTCTGTCTCTAAGGATGAATCTTTAAATGGATAACTTCAACAATCTTGTGATAGTTTTCCACAAAATAATTGGAATTTCTACTTACTTCATTTCAATCAATACGGCATGTCAATTCAACGTATTTGATAAGATTTGTTTTCAGGTAATCCTTCCTGATATGGCAATTAAAGTCGAACTTTTTACTTTATGGTCTTGCATGCTTTCGACATTTTATAACCTGTATTGGGGGTTTCCTGACGAAATGATGAATCGATCTTTTAACGAGACACTGAAGGCACTAGTGCCAACCTTAGTCAAGATATATTTTCATTTACTTTAAAATACATAATGATACTTCATAGTGTCAAACTGTGTTAAACATGCATATCCGTGTTCTTCAGTATATAAGACTACATTACTGACAGTTGAAAAGGCTAATTTTGCTTGGTGGTGCATTGATCAACGTTTTTTTCATTCTTTGAACAAATGTTTTCTTGACACTATAACGTTTTGTAACATTTTTGTAGTACTGGGGAAAACGGACAAACATATATTAACCCAATTGCACACACATGCAATATTCATCTAGAGATTAAAATTGTTCTCGACAACAAATTAGTTGATTTAACAACAAACATGTATTAACAAGAACATGATAAATAAATACATACCGTCAAACGTCAAATAACGAACTCAGACAGCAATGACACATATGGTAATGGCTTTTGAACGTAAGACAAAAGTTGAAAACACACAATTTTGACGAACAGTTCACCGTTGTCTAGAAAATTATAACATAATATAAACTTGCTAAGCATATATCAATAATGCCACTAAACAATGTAGACAAATGAGTTTTAACAGATGATCGTAAGTAGAGTTATTCTGTATTTTTCACTACGATTTACTTTTATACGTGCCCTATGTCTAGACAGTGTCAGATGGAAGCTATTTGCACATATTTCACTCAATAACGCGATAGAAAGTTGAAAAAGCAGGGTTATATTTCTTAATGGTACATAATATTTATTTGCTAGACATATACGAGTATGTTTAGTTCATATGCGAATGTACTTCTTCAAGTTCAAATTGCTTTTTCTTTGTGTTTATTATGTTACAGCTATACAGCACAGAACTAATACTGTATTTGGTTGAAGCATGTACGAGCATTGATCAACAAATACGCAGAAAAATGCTCTAAGATATTTGTTACGTGACCAATATTGAAGTACATCAGGGCCGTACCCAGAGACAAAAAACACCGATCGGTTCAAATAACCGCGTTCGTTATGATTTTGGTTGTTATTAAAGGTCAGTGGTGGAACAACTTGAAATAAATCTATCTTCAAGTTTAGAAAGTTTCAACGACTTGCAATGACAAATAAAGACATTACATCACTTTTCCGCGTATTTGTTGATCACCCCTCGTACAGCTCATCGCTGTATGTAAACATGTACTGAAAAATACATGGAGAACAAATAATTATACAAATGAACATGTATACGTTTTTAAATGGAAAATATTACCGTGCTGCAATAGATGAGAATTCGTCACCTAAATTCCAGAATGTTCTAAGTCTACAAAAGTTCATTTTGAGACAATCGACTTTAAAGATTTTGACCTCTCTATCTCAGTAACTAGAGATAGAGGAAAATGGCACAATAAATGTATTATTTATCTTTAATGTCACAATGTCAGTTCTAGGTCTTTTCAATATATATACATGTATCTTGAAAAGCTCTTTCGAACGATACCAAAAACTCATTTTTGTTCATAAAAAGGATTTAGAACATTCTGGAATATAATGTCTGAGAGATACATGTATCATCATTATGTGTGAATTATGATATATATAATATCCGTCATAAGCTATCTTGAGGGACACTATGTCGGTAGATTGATACAGACTGTACGAGTAAATTCGCTATACATGTTTTTATGTCATAACTCAAAGTACATGAATTATAGTGCGTCCAGGATAACATAACGTGCTATTTACAAACATTAATAGGTTTGGTCAACTTTCCAAAATTGGATTCACAAATTACTAAAGTAAACAGATAAGGTCAGTATTCTACTAAAAACATCACGGATAAAACGTAGACATCTGATTGATCCACTTTTGTGGAATATACCAAAATTTCCCGTCTTTCTCATTCTCCTCACTTTAATTGAGCCGTACATCGCAACAGAGCATCGAAAGGGAGTGAAATTACGAAGTTTTATCCGTCCCTTATCTAATTCATTGGTTTAGATGAACACTGACGTGTCCTCCACAAAGGTTATGCTTTGTATAATCAAATCCAAACTGATTAATTTATAAATACTATCACAGGATACAACTGTACAGTGTAATCGACAACAATAAGATCATATAACCTGTGATTTTGATCCTTTGTTGTTTTGATTAATAAGTGCAGAATTAATCCTATTGCTGGGAGCAACTTGCATAATCTGGTCAGAAATACAATGCACAACTTCTTTTATGTGCATAAAAACAATACATGTACAAATCAGTCAGTCACGTGGCCTAAGTCGGATAGACATTTCGTATCACTGGTTATGACATTAGACGCTCGCTGAAACTCGCTTCTAAATCTCATGACCAGCGATACTCATTGTCTATCCTATACTTATGCTCTTTAAGTTTTCTGATTTAATTAAAAACTGCCATCAAAGACTATCTAAAATGTACCAATATCCGTAAATGCACCCTGTTGATTGAACAACATACTAAATGAGATGATGTGATACACACTATAGTGCGCCCAGGATAACGTGATGTTTACAAACATAAATCGGTTTTGTCATCTATTGGAAAGTTGGTTTTGCACATTACTAAAGAAAACAGATAAGGTCAGTTTTGTTCTAAAAACATAACGGATAAATTATTCACATCAGATTAATCCACCTAAATGGATTATACCAAAATTTCCCGCCTTTCTTGTTATCCTGGGCGCACTATAGTGTACAACGTATACAATGTTGACTTAATATCCAGATGTGAGTGATACTCTTGTCTCATGAATCAATGCATGTTTACAAGGTATTAAAAATTGTCTCAGAAACACACATCAACAATTATCCAGTACAACGCATCTATAATGCTAGTGCGTCAACTAATAACGTGTGACTCAAGATTATATAAACAGCCAGAATCTTCGATAAGCACTGACAAACATACATTAATCAAATGACATGCATACAAATTAAATGTCAAACAAAATGTCATTTCCTTGTAGGCAATAATGATGAAAAGCAGAAAAACGTATTTAATTATGAAACAGATTTTCCGGTAACAAATGAGATAAACTAGAAGAGAAGGCATGTTATCTCATTATCTACGTAGCACACTAATTCAATAACCTTGTCAAAGTTTAAAGGGCATCATTCCTAAGAAGGAACATAAGTACATTAATAGGATTGAATAAACCACACACTGAATGTCAAACAAAATTATAAGTGCTTACAGGAGCAGGAAGACAATGGCATTAACCACTGAAAAAGTTCGATAAAGTACAATACACGCTTATATTTACGCTTGCTTAAAAGAACAAGGTCGTAAGTGCAAAAATGACATTTTGTGAATACAAGACAAACTGTCTGAAAAATACTCAGGAAGAACAAGTACTTACTTCAGTTTGTTCAATATGACTTCTTCCGATTTTAATACAAAATATTCATAAGATGCACATTGTGATGAATATTTCGAATATGGATGGGTCTGATAAGATTGTAAGTAGCACTTTATTCTTCTCAGCCATTGTATTGAAGACGATCATATTTCTGTCTATGCATGTCTTGTCTACCTACTTACTAGAAGTGCTAGATCTGATTTTAAACTCCAAAAAACATCAACTATAATCACTATAAAACTTAAATAGAATCATATGTCACCAAAATTCACAGGTGTCATTTCTATGACTATGCGAAGCTAGCCACTTTGTGTGATGTTTCGTAAGCGTGCTAACTGTTTCAGTCAACTGAAAGCTATCACAGCTCGACATAATTATTATCCTTTTAGAATATAGGCATCGGTTTCATTTGTTGACTAGCCGTGGTTATGGACATTTTGGTATGTATCTATGAATACAGTATACATATACATGCACCATTATTTATTTAATTTTCTTGGCCATAAAATGTAGTTTATATATTTCCTTTAGCAAATATTCTATTTTGAGATATATAATTGAAACATTCTAGTGATGCGTCTCGGTAGAAAGTCTTTTGGAAGTATAAAACAAATTATTATAATTCAGTAATACTACTAGCGAATAATCAACTGGTGGATGCATCGTATGCCCGTTCTCTTTTCGTGTTATTAAATGTAACACTTTCTTTATTTAATGTAACCCCAACCTTTATCTAACAATTGTGCTACATTACAGAATCCGCCGATGGACATAATAATCAGACACCATTGCACGTTATCTGTTTATAATTATGTTTCATATCAAATATAAATGCACTGTCTATTGTTTGAGGCAACATCTTGGACAAAAATATATTTATATTAGAACATAACTCGCATCCTATGGCCATTCTGTTGTTCCTGCAACCTTTCGATAGTATGTAGGTAAAATTTTGATATTGGTTGGACATTAAGCTTCTTCAAATGTTTTCCACCGTTACGGTAATATTTTGCCTCAAAAATATCCTAGAAAATAATTGCCTCGAAAGGTGCTTTTCGTCTCTGGATACGCCCTTTAATGTAACATTTTCACGAGATGGTGTTTATTGCAAGGAATATTGAACTATGAAACGGTGTCTTATACAACATACATGTAGTAAGTGAACGATGCCGTCGTATCTGTGTAGCTTCGAATTGTATGTGCGCTACAGTTTATAAAAAGTCATTTAAAGCACATGTTCGCAACATTAATTATATGTCCATTGTGTTTTGGTTTCGCTATTATTCGTGAAAGTAATTGCATGTGATTTTTAATTATCTATAAAAACGTCTTATAGACATCGGCCCTTTATCAACAATTATTCATGTAGTTTACCTTGTAATAGTATTAATCTCTTGAACACCGTTCTCTCAACAGCAGTCAGTTTTGTATATGTATCTCTCGAACAGTTTGTGACTCCGGAATGGAGGCACTATATATTCATTTTTATCATGCAACTGCCATGGTAACTGCCTGATAACAGATGACCTGAGAACAGTATGTGTTCTCAGGTCAATAGGCTGCTAGTAGCCTGAGAACACTTTTTAGCCCCGCCCACAAATCACGGACTATTTTCCCAGTTCTCATTCCGTCTAAAATTGACCTACATATTATTGAAAACTACAAAAATATACATTTGATAGCTAATATTTATTCAAAGTTTAGATTTACAACCAACATCAGCAATATTTCTTCGCCATGTAGGGCTACGCCAGTGTATTTTTTCTTGAATTCATACGGGTCATCCACGGAT
Organism: Spisula solida; assembly: GCA_947247005.1. Lineage (NCBI taxonomy): Eukaryota > Metazoa > Mollusca > Bivalvia > Venerida > Mactridae > Spisula > Spisula solida. The sequence goes on along the minus strand of OX365959.1, from coordinate 37,457,783 downwards.
CAATCGTTTGGGAAAGGCCCTGAAAAAACCAATAAACACACATAAATCCACTGGCATAGGATCATCAAAGATAAAAAAAACATAAAAGAGTATGCATAGACAACGGTTCCACATCAAATACACTGGACAAAACGCAATTTTGAACTCATTTCAAGACTCGATACGATGCGCATACAAAATCATTGAAAATGAAAAAAGTCGGAAATTTTTTGCTAATCTTAAGACTAAGTGGGTCAGTTAAATCATTGATTGTTTGATTCAGTGTACATATGGTTCATACATAGGTAAAACATAAAACAAATATAATAGGCTCTTCAACAAGATCAATGTCTTACCATATTCTATTTCCATCGATTTTCCAAGCATTGAGGTCTCCCTACTGCCATTCTCCACCCACCAACTTGACTAAGACGAGTAAGCTTTATAAACTGTTCATTCTTGAAGTTATTTCCCCCGTCCAGAATTCAATTTTGCACTGACAGTTACCACAAACAACCCAATACAGTGTTTCACATAGTCCATGTTTATATTTATTCCAAGGCATTGTTAAGAATTACAGAAGGATTTATGACGTAGTAAACGACCGTACGTCATTGATGATTCATTCAAAAAACTTCATAAATTCATGAGCGAAATTTTATTCTACTATTATGACACAATGTAATTATTTGGTAATACCATTTACTAAGATTTCCCTTTCTGAATATATAATTGAAATATTTTATTTTTTAATATTTCTTTTGTTAAGCAGCGTAGAATTGAGAACTATTTTGTTTCGCGGAAGCACATTGAATTGTGTTAATCGGCGGGTTTACTGGATCTACTAAAACCCACAACTCGGTTGTAACTTTAAAAAATGAGGAATTACGCCCCTTACTTGTTCCGTGGTGCTGGTTGCATGATAAATAGAAACTCGGGTCACTGTCCGGATCGAACAATGTTATCAGACTCGGCGATATCGTCCGGAGTGACTCGCCAAAGGCTCGCCACCCGGACGATATCACCTCGCCTGATAACATTGTTCTCACCGGACAGTGACCCGAGTTTCTCTATGTACACTTTTATTATATTTTGTGACTATATGAGGTGTGGTGATTATGGGTTCTTTCCGCTCATAGCGCTCATTCCGCTACTGAACCAGTCATGGACTTGTTGAAGGTAATCTGGGTCCCAGTCAGTCGGACATTGAGTTAGTCGAACGCGAGTCACTTATGACACACTATTGGTCTTCTCAGTAATACAGTTAGAGGGTATGGTATTTGTATCATAGAACGAGGCAGCCCGTCGGCGGAAGGTAAGTATAGGCCAGTCATTCTAGCCCAAAAATGGCCTTAACCTAGACAAAATTGCAAAAGTTTTGTTTTGAGTATTTTTAAGTTTTTTAATGTCTAAACTACTACCAGGAAAAAATCCCCTGTTTAGAAAGTTGCGGAAGTACCTTAAAAAGCGATTTTAAGAAGGTCACTATACTTTTCATAATTTTATTCCATGAAAATTAGGGTATAACAGTTTATCAGTAGTTTAATATTATACACACACGCAGGTTAAAATATCAAACCATGTTGTTGATAAAAGGAATTTACAAGCAAAATATTTTCAATAAACCATTTATTTCAATTTTTTAAGCAAATAATGTGAAAATGAAGGGGTAGATTTACCCCACCCACTTTTCAGAAAATATGATAATTATTTTTGTACCATAAAACATGAATAATTTCTTTATTTTGGGTAAACATATCTAAATGAGAGTGTTTTATAAGTCATCAACTGATAAACATGCATCAGGATCTTAATTTGACCTACATACGTGTGTCCATCTGTTTGTCTGTAAGTGCGTCGGTCAGTCATGCTCATCCGTGAAGAAATCTTTATTATATGATTAAGTAAAATATTTTTCATGGTGTCGTTATTAAACTTAGTATGTGGAGGGGGGCCTATAAGGGGCTTGTCATGAGATAGTGAATAACATTTCATATTTATATTATGACAACAATCCCGGTTGCTATGGAAACGAAAATGGTGAAAACATCACATTTTCTTGCATACATCGAAATTTTGATTGTAAGGTTTATGAGACCTGGAGTATTAACAGAGCTAGGCCGCTAGCCTGCCAACTTCACGACCATGTAGGCTGAATAATGCACATCATTGTATTGTTTGAATTTCACTAACTATTTTGCTGATATGGTAGCATGAACTTCTATTTCACTGTTTAAGCTTTATATTCGATTTGTTTAATGTATCGTCACGTAGGTGATTTCCGGACAATCCAGGTCAATTATAATATAATTTATATTTGTGATACCTTGGAACTTATGAAGTGCAATCACAAGTCGGAGTGCCTTTTGCAATGAAGTTCATTTATGTCATAATAAATATACCAGTAATATATAAACACCAAAGTAGATTGAATGTATCTGACGTTTTATTAATATCATAATAAGGTTATGTTAGCAAATTATGACATTATGAAGTTGGACAAAGCAAAGTCTACGTTTGAGCTATAAAAACCACATGGTTAACTGATACTAGTCTACATTTCAGTTAAAAAAGTGTGGGTTCACACATTAAACGTTAGCACCAGCGTTGTTTAGCGTTGCAAAGGTATAAGCAAGAACTGTCCACGAACAGCGCGCTCCTTTATTCTCAGTGGCATGCTAGGGTAGTATAATCATTATATATTCAAAACAAAATTCTTCATAGATGCAACATTTCCCTCTTCTGTATAGAGGTTGTGCCTTGCAGTGATTTTTTGGCCTCTTGGGGAAACGGTCCGGGTCCGTTCAGATTGGGAATTTTCGCGTCGTGACAACTTGAAATTGGGAAATTTTTTGAAGCAGAAAGGCCAAATAAAACAGAAAAAAGTTATTACATGTGACTGCTTACTGGTTTCTGTAAATTTTTATGCTTGATCTTTTGTCAAAAATGTTCATAACTTCTTCATTTTATGTCCGATTTTGATTTTTTTTAAATGTTCAGTTGGAATTTCTCACTTCAAATTTGAGAAAATAATAGCCTTTTTCAAATTGGGAAGGTACCGTTTACCGGCAGCAAACAAAGAAGGACAAAAATCACTGCCTTGTACGTATTTTATGTTCTCTGTGCTCGGTTGGTTCAGTTGGGCATCTTGCCTTGTGTGTTTTTAATGTTTTCTGTGCTCGGCTGGTTAAGTTGACTGCTGCCTTCCATGTCTGATTTAATACTATATTTTTTCTAAGTCTAAAATGGCAGATCACTTGATCAAAATGCTTGACAGAAGTACCTACTCATGTATATGTCATGGTGTCGTGATGATGAACAAGTACCGGTATGCAAAGTATCAAAGCAGTATGTCAATGCACTTTGAATATATTACAGGTTACAAACCTTTTATCTAGACTTTAAGATTTGCATTTCTAAGCCCAAAATGGGGTATACATGTACTTTCAACAAAATGCTTGATAAGGTTACCTTACTCTGTGTATGGGTTAGTGTACATGATGGTGAACATGTATACAAAGTACAAAAGCAATATGTCACTCCGCTTTGAAAATATTTGATGCTAATACTTCTACCTAAACTTTAACATTTGCATTTCTTTGTCCAAAAGGCGGTATAATTTCAACAAAAAGCTTGATAGATAGAGAATAATAGGTTATAAGTGCCGTGGATGAATAAGTTTATCTGGCAAGACGGAGGAATTTATCGGGTGAGCTGTAGACAAATCCGATAATTTCCGCATCCAAGCCGGATAAACTTTTACTTCATTCACGGCACTAACCTATTATACTATTTATCCAGTCGCTTAATCTGCTCTGTAAGGGGATCAAACTCGGGACTATACTGTTACTCTTTATTAACTAGCGCACAACGTCACGTTCGTTCCGTGACGTCACGATAAACAACGATGTCTGACATATTGATAGACGCCGTGTAGACGCAGGGAAGTCGAAGAAAATAACCGATCAACCACCAGCTCATTTAGAATAGGAAAACCTCACCCTCGGTCACGGAAATGCAACCTGCGACTCTCATATAAGAAGAAGTCCGTCAGATCACATGGTAAGGTGACAGATTATCACTAGTCACATGACAAGGTGACCGAGTATAGCTAAGTTTAATCAGCACCACGTTAACTCGCAGATTTTGCCGGAAGTGACTGGATAAAGTTCCCTACCCGTGTGTATGAGTTGGTGTTATAATGTTGAGCAAGTATGCAAAGTATCAAAGAAACCTTGAAGATAGTCGAGGTTTAAGAAATTGTACCTATACTTTAGCATTTGCATTAAGTTGAACAAAGGGGCATAATTTCAACAAAATGCTTGATAGAGTTACCTACTCCTGTGTAGGAGTTGGGGTCATGATGGTGAACAAGTATACAAAGTATAAAAACAACATGGCAAAGGACTTTGGAAATATAAGAGGGTACCTGTTCCTGTACGTCAAAATTAGTGCAAATAGTAGATCCAAGTATAAATTTTAATTTGTTCCGACACACGGCTTCCCATAGTCGGAAAAAAATCTCACGTAACCTTGTTTGAATATGCCTTTAAAATGTTTTAATTTGTTTATATGGAGAATTTCGATGTTTTACTATAGTTTGCATTGTGTGAAATTTGAATTTGTTAATATGTAACATTTCATGTCGTCATAAACACAAGTATGGGACGCCGTTTTACATGAATTACTTTGCGCATTTTCCAAAAAACTGTCTTCATTAAATGCAAGAAAACGGCGATGTCTATCGATGGGGATTTTTTTCTGTGACTATATGGGACAACACTCTTCACAAATATGTACAAAGAAATTCTTTTGCAATTTTGTCTAGGCTAAAACCTAGAATGACTGGACTAGTATAGTTTACCTTATGCATCGCGCATTGTTACGCATGACAGGACCAAAGTCGTCATAGAGGTATAAGGATTAATAAAAAGTAGGACAGGGAAGGCGTAAATGGCACAACAAGAACAGTGCATTCTTTTACAACGAGTGGCTTAATATCCCTGTAATATGGATACGATATACATGTATGTGTGATTGTAATTGGAGTCACTCATATATGTATCATGTATTACATTTTTCCACAATCATCTATATGTACATCTAAATGTGTGTCAATGAAAGTTGTTAACGACCAAATTATCAGAACACAACCTTTACCAAATTGTAACTTAAACTGGTTCGTACATTTTACAAGTTTCGTTATTCTGACGTAGCTGATACAAGCCATATGGGACGAACATCATCTCCTTAATGAAGATGTTTAATATTCCGTCACATAATCTGCATCGTAATTCGTGAATATAGATGTCAAATCACCTGTGTGATGTTGTAGTAAATTCATCACTGAAAATGCAAGTCAAATTAAGTTATACTAGTTAAAGAAGTTTGGGACTTTGCGCTGGAAATTGACTTGTTTAGTATTAACAGCTAAGGATATGATTATGTAAATGTCGTGAGTCTAACTACGGCGGAAGGTATGTAGGGTTAAAGCCTGCAAAGGCACAAAATGTATGTCTATGAGACAAGGACAAATAAAAACACCACACCTATCGAAGGTTAAACGATGACTTTTAATACAATTCACAAAACGGCAATATCGTATAAATATATAGCAGTCTAAAAAACATGAAATACAACATGAATACATGAATGAAGAATAAATGAACTAACCAGCAAAGGCATAAAAATGTATGTCTAGAGACAGGGACAAATAGAAAAACCATACCAGTCGAAGGTTAAACGATGACTGACGCGCAAGGGTATTCTGTGCTCAGTGGACTGAGACAAAAGCAGAAACGAGGCAATGTCCAGTGAAATGAATGGAAGCGGTGAAATGCCATGCGGTTAGTAATGATATGAAATCGATGAAAAATGGTATGATAAATGTATGATAAAGACTGTATATAGATAAGATACATACATAATTGATAGTATATAATAGTAAATTTATATAAGGTCAATATGACCTCGTGACATAACCCCCCCCCCCTGTTGTGGAATGTTGCCCCGACATTCACAATAAATAGAAATAACTAGCTGTGATCAACATGTCAGCATAAATGTAACAGAATAGACTGTAAAGTACAAAACTATTGCAAGAGTACTTGTAAATTGTAAATACACTGTTATAAATACTACAAAATATAAAACATGTAACTCCAACATACTATGAACACTGCTACTGCTAGCTATGAACTACTAACAATAAACTAATGTTAGATGATAATGAGACAAATTCATGCATCATAACAAAAATCTCACTAAACATTAAACAATGTAGACAATGTAGTTTTAATAGATCATAACCCCTTCCCTAAATAGAGTTGTTTTCAGTTCTTCCGTATTTTTCACGACGATTTACTTTTATTCGTGCCCTTTGTCTAGACAGTGTCAGATTGAAGCCATTTACAAATATTTCACTCAATAACGTGATAGAAAGTTGAAATGAAATACAGCGCAAAATCTCTTAAGAGTGCATAATATACATTCACTTGACGTATATGAGTATGTTAAGTTTACGTGCGAATGTACTTTTACAAGTTCAATTTGCTTATTCTTCGTGTTTAGTTTGTTACAAATATACAGCTCAGAACAAATACAATGTAGTTATTTAGCGTAAGCATGTACAGCTCAATGCTATATACATGTACAAACGTATTGAACGAATACATTAGAAACTAAATATACACATTAATGCGTTTTGAAATGGAAAATAATATAGAGCTTTAATAGATGGGAATTCTTTGTCGTAAGTGATACAATGTCTTGGTATACGTACTATTGGTGTGTGCGGAACATGATACATAGGATCAACATTCCTTAAACAAGTCTATAAAACCCAAGTTATCAAGAAAGCCTCTGGTACAATATGTAATGTAGACTATCTGACAGACATTATATACAATTGAGATTTTAAGAAACATTTTGTCGGAATATAGACGTATCCTCCCTGAGGGTATGTTTTGTATAATTACATTTAAAGTGATACATTTACAAAGTATACAATCAAAGGATACATTAATTACTTTACAGTGTAAATCAATAACAATAGAATCATACAAAGCACACCTGTTGACCATTATGATATTTGTGTTTTCTGATTTAATTAAATACTGCCATCAAAGAAAATCTAAAAAGCACTAATGTCCGTAAATGTACGAGGGGTTTTCCAGAAATAATAGGACTTTGCTCATAATCTCTTACTTAGCTCTTACACTTTACTGAAATTTATCTCATATGCATAGCAATTTATGTTTTATATACTGGCAGCAAAATGCTTTCGTTGTCGTTGATGATATTCATACAAAGCGTTGTTATATAAACCATTTAACGCGGAGGCGGGTCACACTGCTATTTTTACTTTACTATTCCTATTATAAATGTGAATATCTTAGTAACAACTAGATATATCATAACGCTTAATTGTACGGCATTTATTGGGTGCCACTGACATGTAAACTTACGGAGCTATCGATCATTGTTTATGATCACTAATGAGTATACAAGTGTATGTATCCAAGCGCGTCGTGGAAGAAACGACATCAACGCCAAAAAACTAGAAACCGCGCTTTTGTTAAATAACTGTATAAATTGAAAAAATCATCAATGCAACCCATTGAAATAATTAAATAGGCAGAATGTAGTGCAATTAGGGAGCCATTATTGTGTTCTGTTTATCCATATTGTTAACAGAACGTGGAGATATAAACTAACAGGTGAACACAGGTCAGGTCAAAGAAGAGGTAGTTTGACGTTGATACACAGCGTTCGTACACTGTGAGACGCTTCAAGGTTAGAGACATTTCTAACATCACTGTAACCCATTTTTGGGAACAGAGGAGCAGACACACATTTAAACAATGGGGATAGTATTATCAGATCTATTTTTGAAAGTCAGGGCGATTATATAGAAACAGCATTAAAGTTGTGTTTCCGTTAAAATACTGTGTTTGTAAGGCGACGCCATCACAACGTCACGGCGCAACCCGCCTCAATGGTACATAGCGTATTTAATGTTTAATATATTATTTATTGTAAAACGTACAAAATGTTGACTTAATATCCAGATTTTAGAGATAGTCTAGGCTCATGACACAATGAATTGCAAGGTATTGTCACAGAAACACACATCAACATCCAGTATGTACATTGTAGTAGCTTTAAAATGCGCTGCGTTGTTTTCTCAAAATAATGCACCAGTCAATTAAAACCATGTGCCCAACCCCAGAAAGGGATGATGGATAGCGGGGTAAGAGTCTCGTGTTTATACATTTCCGATATACCCGCACTGCCGGGTGAGTGCAGGGAATTTGTTTTGCGCCAATATAACGGGGAACATAGCCGTGACTATACCCATGAGGTATATGGCGGGTCAATTTGCGGATGTTCTACCATCTGTTTGGCCCTGAGGGCAGGGATTTTACCCGGGGTTACAACAAAAAAGGAAAATTCCCTCTACTGGGGCATGGTTTCAATAGATTGATGCATAACAGTTGTGTTTGAACGACCTTATTATTCAAAGCCAACGAATTGTACGTGTAACCTGTGATTGTTCCTTTGTGTGTTTGTTTGTGAAATAGGCGCTCTGCTGGTTATATCGAAAGCCACCGTCGATATCTGGTTTGTTCTTTACATTGTGAAATGACCATGAACCTTTAGATGCGGGTTTAAATTGGGTTTGAACTAGTAGTATTCGTTTGTGTTTAAAAGAAACAAACTTTGAATTGAACAACGCATCTATAATGCTAGTGCGTCAACTAACAACGTGTGACTCAAGATAAACTAAACAACGAGAAACATTGCTAAGAACTGACATACGTACATTAATCAAACGACATGCATACAAATTAAATGCCAAACAAAATGTCATTTCATTGTAGGCAAAACATGGTGATAACCAGAAAAACGTATTTAATTATGAAACGGTTTTCCGGTAACAAATGACATATACTGGAACAGAAGGCATGTTATCGCATTATCTACGAAGCACACAGATTTAATAACCTTGTCAAAGCTTAAAGGGCATCATCCTAAGAATGAACATAAGTACATTAATAGGATTACATAAACTTTATGTCAAACAAACTTATAAATGCTTGCAGGAGCAGGGAGACGATGGCATTTACCAAACTGAATGCACTGAACTAGTTCGATAAAATGCGACAGTATGCACATTCGTTATACAATGAACGCTTTTTATACTTGCTTAGAAAAAACAAGGTAGTAAATGCACAAATGCCATTTTGTGAAAACAAGACAAACTGTCTGAAAACTAATCAGAAAAACAAGCTTTTTACTTCAGTTTGGTCAACAAAATATTGATAAGATGCACCTTGTGATGAATATTTGGAATATGTATTGGTCTGATAAGATTGTAAGTAGCACTTACGACTTTATTCTTCTCAGCCAGTGTATTGATGACGCTACTATTTTTGTCTATGCATGTCCTGTCTACCTACTTACTAGAAGTGCTAGATCTGATTTTAAACTCCAAATAACATTAACCATAATAAGTATCAAACTTAAATAGAATCAAATGTCATCAAAAGTCACCGGGGTTATTTCTACGCAAAGTCAGCCACTTTTTGTGCTGTTTCGTATCATGCGGCTACCCTTCCCGTCCGGTTTATTATTTACTTTTTGGGATTATATTCTTCCCAGTCTATTATTGTTTAATATTAAAGGTGCTGCCTCACAGATCGGGATAAAATTTTTGTATGACGTAATTTTCCTACCTTACTAAGTATTTAAATCATAAAACGTCACTGGTGGTTGCTTTTTGAAAGATTTATGGCATATAAGCAATTTAAATCACTCTTGATATTTGGCACTCAGTATTTTTCTGTTTAAAAATTGCGCAGAGTTTCCTTCCAAAATGTTCTGTGAATTATGTAATTCAAACATGATCAGACTGTAACTTCAACAAACTAAAGCCCAAACATCTGTGAGTTATTCGGTTCGTTTCGCAATTCGTTTTCATCGAATGAAAACAAATTTTAGGCAATTTAAGTGATACATGTAGTAGTGCTAATTCAATGGGGTATTAATACCCTATATAATTTTGGGTGTAAATTTTTAACTTACTACAAAATGCCGATGTTTCCCAAGTTATTTTTATGTCAATTTGGTTGTTTATGGCATATACAGAAAACTATACCAAAATTACATGAATTGTTGACAATTTAATTTTATTTTTGCAATACACAATACGTGAGGCAGTCCCTTTAAACGAGAAAAATACAAACATAGACACAGTTTTTTGCTTGACTGTTTCAATTTGCTGAAAGCTATTTGTCACTGTCTGACATCATTATAACATTTTAGAATAAATATGGGCATCAGCTTTCTTTATTTACTAACTGTGGCTAGAAACATTTTGGCATGTATCTATGAATTTCTATATATATATATACATACATGCAACCTTATTTATTTAGTTAAAATTATTTGTACAAACTGGTTTTCTTGGCCGTACAATGTAGTTGATATATTTCCTTTAGAAAATATTCTATTTTAAGATATATAATTGAAATATGCCAGTGATGCGTCTCGGCAGAATGTATTTTGAAAGTTTAAAAAAATGTATATAATTCTGTGAAATTATTTATGATGTACTACTAGCTAATCAATAAACTTGTGGATTCGTCGTTTGCCCGTTCATTTTCGTGTGTCATATAATAAAATTGTTATTGAATGTGACACTTTCTTTATTTAATGTAATCCCAACCTTTATCTTGCAATTGTACTACATTACAGAATCCGCCGATGGACATTATCCTCAGACACCAATGAACGTTATATTTTTTTAATTATGTTTCGTATCAAATATAATTGCACTGTCTATTGTTTGAGGCAACATCTTGGACAATATATATTTATATTAGAACCTAACTCGCATCGAATGGCCATTTTGGTGCCCATGCAACCTTTCTACAGTCTGTAGTCAAAATGTAGATCTTTGTTGAACATTTAGCATCTTTAAATGTTTTCCGACGACAATTATTCCTAAAAAAGATCCTAGAAAATAATTGCCTCGAGGGGTGCTTTTCGTCTCTAGATACGCCCTTTAATATAACATTTTCACGAGACAGTGGTAATTGCAAGGAAGTCTATAATATTGAAGTATCAAACAAAATAAGTTTTCAGCTAGTAATAATGTTTTATACTTTTCGACAGCTTGGATTTGGCCGGATCTTTGCTTGTTTAGTTGGGCATTGTGCCTTGTATGTGTTTTATGTTCCTGTGCTCGGTTAGTTCAGTTGGGCATTGTGCTTTGTGTGTTTCTAATGTTTTCTGTGCTCGGCTGGTTAAGTCGAGTGCAGCCTTCCCTGTCTGACTTAGTATAATCTTTTGTATAAATAACATTTTAAGCAGATTTTCGCAAAGTCAATAATATATGTATTGTTTTTGGTTTGGTGAAAGTAATAGTACGAAAGCAATTACATGTGATTTTCAAATATCTAAAACATCCCGTTATTTAGACAGCAACTTTATAACAAAATAAATGCAATTTTACCATGAGGCTGGTGGAAATAGATGTTACTGTATACGAAACAGGCAGTGACGTAACTGCGAGCGTTTTCTGAGAATAAGCATTACACTGAAGATAGATAACATTTTAAAAGAAAATTACACCACTTTGTTGTATTTAAAGTGACACAGAAAGAAACCTTGGCAGGAAAAGCATGATATATTGGGTACCATATAAAATATCATTTGATATGTATAATGTTCTTGTAAGATTCAAAAGAAATAAATACATTAATCATTGTTATCTGTTTGTTTGAAAAAGTCTAGCCACGACGTCGTTTGGGATATTATTTTCATTCAATAGAAACACCAGAACGCGAACGACACTAAAACAATCGTGTACAAGGTATTTTTCAGTGAGCGTATTATCCATGTATGAAGGTTTCGATATAAAGCATGTGCGATTGAAATTGGAGTCACTCATCATATTATAATCTTGGTTACAATTTCTTGTGATCATGTACATATCGATTTAACAACCAAATTATCAGAACACAACTTTAATCAAATTGTCATTTACACTGGTTAATATATTTTGCAATTTCCGTTATTCTAACGTAGCTTTTACAAACTCCCGTGTCGCATGGGACAAACATTATCTTATTTATGTACTTCTAGATGTTTAATATTCTGTCAGATAATCTGCATCGTAATTCGTGGATTTAGATGTCAAATCTCTTATGTGATGCTGTAGTAAATTCATCACTGAAAATGCATGTCAAATTAAATTATACTAGTTAGCTGCAAAGTAAAATGCTTAGTATGAACAGCTAAAGATAAATGATTATGTAAATATGTTGTCCTCATAGGTCTACCACCTTAATTATATCGAAATAAACTGTACACATGTACTAATAATAAGATATCTAAACAGTCTAAAGGTTGAAAACGTTATTGATTTTCATTCTGTCAACAACATTCTACAATAATAAACTCTCTGGACACTTAATTGCACATGGATTATAAATCTCCACGGGGATATAAGAAAATATACGAACTAGTTAATACTGAGCGTGTTATAATTCTCCAAATTGTGTATGAGTTACATTGGTACCATTGTCAATAATGTGGCAAAATTTTAATACAGATGTATGGTATATTATGTACCATTAGGATTTATAATTATTATAACTCTGCTTGTTTTCCCAATATACAACATATTACAAAACGAAAATAGCTTGATTATTCCGGGCATATATTGTAGAATATATGGCAACATGACAAACAAAATATATTTTCATTACTACCTTTCTATGAAATGCGACATCTAATGCATTAGCCGAAATGGGTTTTGGTGTATAAGACATCATTTGCTATATAATGTTTATATAATGTGATAGCTGAGAGAGTCTTTGCACGAACTATTTTGTGTAAATATATAGTTATATAAGATTGTTGTCATTTTGAGAAACCTACACAAACATTACAGAGCTATTGGACTGATCAATCCATTTATTTAGACTGATTTCATTACTGGTATGTTGTGCAAACAATTACTCTCCTCGCTGTAAATTAGAAGTTCAGACAATGCGAAAATAACTTTGATTAAACTTTTAAATGCATTTGTCGATTTTAATCGCGTCTGTACTACCGTATGTGATTTCGTTATTTGGTCGTTATATGTATCTGCTAAAATGTGGCTGATTAGGGGATGTATGCCAATCGACTATTTACTTTGTTACTCGTAATATGAGTCATTTAGGACTTTTGTAATTGGAATATGTATTTGTCATTTCAACTAGATGAATGAATATACACGTTCGGCTAGTGCACGAGTTAATGAAAATAAACTTCGAAACACGGGCGAGTAATGGAACTTATATAACACTTGTTTGTCCGCGTTTTTTCAATTTTTAATTGTATGTGATTCGGATATTTATAGAGTTAAGTCCTAGAGGGTCGGACACATTCCACTTCTGTCTGAGATGGAGGATGCTAAAGGTGCTTTTTGGTCAGTCCTCTTTCAAGTATTGATAGAGGAGATGAAACGAGCTCGCACAAGATATCGGTCAGGCAATACACAGAAACATTTTGGGCACTAATGCAGAAATATTTGATTAGGTGTTTCGTAAGTTGCCCAAGTATTCCACATGTCTCGAGTCTGCTAGGAAATTAATCCATACTAACATTCAGTATTTATAGTTTACAGCATAATCAAAAAAGATAATATTTAGTCAGACAGGGAAGTCCGCACTCAACTTAACCAACCGAGCACAGACTATATACTAGACACAATGTCCGACATACAACCGAACGAGAAAATGATCCGCCCAAGTCACTTTATGAGTTTGAGATCTTGAGAGAATCTTTCGAAAAGATACGCAGTACGAAATTCGAGAATTATTAAACGTTAAAACAAGCTTGACAACAACTCATCCATTTATATAAGTATATATGACTTATGATATTTTATAAGATATAACCATTAGTTATATACGTAATGAACCGTTCAGTTAACAGTGAGTGGACATAAAAAGAATAATTCCATGTTGGATTAACTGTACCGACCGTCAATACATACGAGGGCCACTTAAAATGTATTAATCAGTGGGCGATAAATCAATACCATTGTCCATGACTATATTAAAAGTGTACATTGTCTTAAAGATCAATCTTTCAGCTAGACATTCGTGGTATTTTCATCATTTTATATGAATGCATTTCTATTTTATTGATATTCAAACAGGACATGGTTTAAAGCACTTGACAAAAAATCATAAACGCGTAAGAAAGTTGTTTTTATGGAGTCCTACGGTTACGGAGCGTCGTTTTCAAATGTCATTCAGGCTGATTAAAATTAAATTGACATTATTTGCAATATGTATCAGTGAACTCTTAAATGGCGATCCATAATTTTAAAAATGTTAAATATTACCAATGTATAGCAATATAAAGAAGTCATATCCGAGAACCAACCTACCACATATACATCCTAATTAATACTAGATATCTACTAGTTAAATTAACACTACTTTATTCTGAATAAGTCAAAATTTCTAGATTATGATATGTAGAATTATTCGTCGGGCGATTTTAATCTTTTTAACCTCAATTTTATTTTTTACAACCAAATTTTATGTTCGAACCCATCTTTGAAAAAGTGGGTGGGGTAATGTAATAGCCCCAATGTATGACAAAAAATATTTTTTTCAACCCTGTTGTCAATTTCATGTATTCTTTTGTATGAAATTACCACCGTGTGTTTTTATTTTTGTTTTCTGTAATATTGTTTTAGGAATATGACGTCATAAATCTAAAATACGTAAAACTATTTTTTAGTCACGTGATCATGTTCTTTGAGCTGTTGTACAGGACAAATTATTAATAATTCAAAATTTATTTATTATGTAAGAGAAAGTAACATATATAAATGTTCAAAATAGCAACATGTTTAACTTTCCCACTTAAGACGTCCAATAGTACAATACAGTAACAGCGCTTAGGGCATAGTCCAAGTAAAATGCTGTCTCCATGAGTATTTGGAACATAGCAGATTCCTTGTACAACTTAAGCCATGTAGACTTTCCAAACAATAATTTGGATTTACCACTAATTAAACAAGTATACGATGCATCCAATGTGCAAATTTTAAAGAAATCGGAATAAAATTGTAGAAATAATGAACATTAATATCTACCCTTTCGACTGCTAATATACCTCATTTTCTCGACATTCTAGTGTTCCATACCCCTACTGGTTAAATGTCATATCGATGAATGGATAGTTTTCCGATTGCAATATTGTTTTATTGGTTAGCTAGGCAAAGGTTGTATCTTTCTGAAAATGTCCACTTTTATACACATTAAGTGAATATTAAACATGTTATTGGACACTGATTAATACTTTTTAAGTTGCCCTCGTATTACAAATAATGTATTCATAGAGGAAATAGCTTACAAAGCAGGGACACAAACCTTTTTGCATAACATGAACAATTCTGAGAACACGTACCAGTTGCCTTCTTGCGCTACAAGAGGCACTAAACATATGGAACCCTACGTCTTTGAGATGTCAGTATAAATATCGTGATCATTCCAACTTGTATTCCACTCAACAATGATAAAAATAGACGGTTTGATATATACAGACATTGTTGATATTCAGTAGGGAATATATATAAATACTTTCCAATGATGACTTATATTGTTATGGACACTTTTGACAATAAATTAGTAATTGCACACACACTGGGGACAATAGCGGGGCAATTATATTTGTTCATTTTGTAACATCATGCTAACTTGCCATTTATTAAACAGGAAAAGATGAACTAACAAGATCTTGTTAGACCTCAAAAGTTCGTAGACCGATTATACAGGCAACCTAATTGCATTTGGGTGCTAAAAGCTCCGATGTGGTCAATAATGCAACTCCTTTGCTAGAACGTCAGATATTGACAATGTGTGACCTATCTGTTACTAACGGATAACCAAGACATGTGTTTGCCGCCAACTCGGGAATGTACATAGCTAAAACAATGTAGAATAAATAGCAAAATACTGCAAAAGAAAACCATCAGTTAAGAATAAAGTTAGAAGTGTTTTAGCAAGAACATAAGGACAACATACTAGTACTTAATGGGTAAAAACGTAAGAAATATACATTCATATCATTATTTTAATTTTTAATTTTTTAATTTACCGACATTCTGTTGTTACGTTAGATGTTTTTACAAAAGCAAAAGGAGCACATACTGCGTACATATACATGTAAGATAAGGAAAGGACTAGTCACAGATTTAAGGTTTAAGGAACCTTCAATCATCAATAGTGTAAATGCGATGTCAAAATCGGCACAATCATATTATACCTAAGACCATTTTAAACACAGTTGTTCGCTGGCTTAGAATTAGAAGGTCGTAAGCACAAAATCAATAATTTGAGAAAACAAGAAAAACCTACTCTTTACTTAAGGAAAACAAGTTTTATAAACTACAATTCGGTCAACATGACCACTTCTGATTTTCATGAAAAAAGGCTCAGAAGAAGCGCATTAGGATGCAGATTTCAAACATGCATGAGTCTTAAAAGTCTTCTTATTTTAAGCTGGTGAATTGAACAACACGTTTATTATCTTCAAAGTTGTTTAAGCGCGCTGCGGTCACAAGATATGATTCATTATCCAACAAATACAGTTGTTAGTTTTACTAATATGTTGGTGGAACGTGAACGGTTTTTAGTGGATATATTAACTTGTGTAAATAAACATGATTCAGATATACAATTTAATTAATCAACTATGTATACCACTAGGGGAATTCAATTAATCAACGTATCACATCCTAGATACAAGTATTTCTCGGACCCTTTAGTTTGTACCCAATGTAATATTGTACGAACTCTGGGCCATTCAACTTGAATAATAAAGGCTCTGTCACACATAACGAATGTATTTTACGAATAAAGTAATTATGTGATATCTAATGAATTCTGACCAAGACAAAAGAAATCGTTATGGACATAAACGCTCGCATACGCTTCCATAGGCATGCATCAACGGTAGACAGCGTACACATATTAGCAAGACAAATAGTATTCTGGGGCTAGATAATTTACACGACGAGCATTACGGACTTTATTACCTAATCATTTCTACTTGAAACCTGTATGTAACAGTTTATGTACAGTGGTACACGGTGTTTGAAGGCATTCTGTATAAAAAGCTTCAAAATCCTGGGGTCAAAAAAAGCGTTTGGGTTGAATACTAATGTAGTACGATACGGTTTTGGGTTGAATAATACTTGCAGTTCTGGATTGCATGAGTTTGGGTTGAATAAGCTGACAATATTTACTGCGCTCCGCGTACCGCTTGTCACGCATATTAATTACATGTGTAAGACATTTTATATTAATTGTAATGAAGCAGACCCCACAGCGGGATTCCGAATCAGAGATAATTAAGGACAACATAGTTTATTGGTAAAAACCTTAGAAATATGCATTCATATTTTTTTTTCATTTTTAACAACGTTCTGCTGTTGCGTTAGATGTCTTTGCAAATGAAAAAGGAACACATACTGTTTTAGTGCATCGATACAAACGGACTAGTCACATAGTAAAGGTTTAAGTTCAAAAGTATACATGCGTTGGCAAAAACGGCGCAATCATATTATACCTAAGACTTTTTTAAACACAACATGTCGCTGACTTAGAATTGAAAAGTTGTAAGTACAAAATCAATATTATGAGAAAACAAGAAAAAACTACTGATGGAATAACAAGTTTCTTAAACTTAAGTTTGGTCAACATGACCACTTCCTGAAAAACCTGACATTCGCCAATAGCCAAATGGGGAGTACGTTGGCATATGAATACCCATGTATACGTAAATCTCTACTACAGTGCCCACCAAAAATAAGTATACAGTAAATAATTGTTGCAAAAATAAACTTTGTTAAATTATTCAATATTTGTTTATCAGACGGTTACAATTGTACTAGTTTCTGACACTACAGTTACTAAATGAGTCAAAATAAAGAAAGAAATAAAGATGAAGATGTTTGGAACTAAAATAACCATGTGATCAAAAAGGCTGAATTTTCCATCTTTTTGTGACAAAGTTACCATTCAAGAGGGACGAAGAAACTTTAGATTTTTCACCTAGGGTATCAATTAATGTATGGCCTTTCCATTTAATAACCAAAAATATTCCTTTTCTTCAAATATTTTGTTGCTTCACTGTTCTGCAAATAGTATTATTACAGGCAAGTAAGCAGGCAAATAACAACTGTACACTTATTTTTGGTGGGCAGTGTATATGTTATCTATATGATATAATCATGTGTTGCTGTTTCGGTGCAATGGACTAAGACGCATCTGAAATCGATCACTATTACATAGTGATATGTTTAGAAGCACTGATGACACTGGTTTTAGGTTAACCGGGCCTCTCACCTCACCTGTCCCACAGTCTGGGGAACTGTTGGGGCACCACCGAAGATCTACATGCCAGTTTCCGCCACTCATCCCGGTTCTCTGCTTCCCTTAGATACTCGCTGTGAGATAAGCCCGTCCACTCAGTATTGTTGTCGTCCCACTTTATCATTTGATGGCCTCTTATTCCACTTCCATTCACTGTACTTGCATGATGTGTTAGCAAGGGCCTATTCCCTTAATATACCATATGGATTATATGTCGTTGATTTTGTAAATGAACTACATGTACGTACATCGCGAAATGTAATCGCCTCGAATAATTGACGTAACAAGAGATTTTCTTTCAATATTTTAAATCCACGAATTTATGAAACCATCAAATTACCATTTTATTACAATCCGCGAAATTTAATACCCGTGATAAAATAAAACGAGTTTACAGTTTGTCGATTGAAACACGTAATATGCCCCCACGTGGTAATCAAGCTAATAAAATGGTAATGACAGCGCATTGCTCCACCGTCCATTCTAATGGAGCGGGCACAAACCTTTCTTCAAGAATATTTCGGGTCACCACGTTTATTTTTCATTTATAATACATTTAACAACAAAATAGATAGCATATTTCAATTACATGCTAAAATTATATCATTTTGCTATTAAATGCATGTTTAACAATGTTTTACATAGATACTTTTGTCCCACTTATATTTTAGAATATTATTTTGTGAAGTTAAAAATATAAGATAATGGAAGTTTTCAAAAAGAAATATAGTAAAAAGGGGGGAATATACGTATTGGCATTATGCTTTCTCACTTTTCAATTATATTTGATAACAGATTCATTTCTTTCAAATCATCAACATTACTTTGTAATGTATCATGTAAAGGCTTGACGCCATTGTAGATAAATATGATTTATAATGATTTAATTTATTTGAAAAATCAACGAGGAACTAATACATTTATGTGAAACCCAATATTTCATTGTAAAAAGACAGATATATAAAGGAACATGACAAACATACAAAAAACATAAAATACATGCAAATACATGTACAAAGCAAATATTAAATATGTACAATAAGAAACATAATGACAAAATCCCCGCACTCACCCGGCAATGCGGGGAAATCGAAAGGTAAAAACACGTAACTGGTACCCCGCTATCCATCGCCCTTACCCGGGGTTGCGGCCCGTGGTTTCAATTGGCTGGTGCATTATTTTGAGAAAACAACGCAGCGCATTTTAAAGCCACCATAATGTACAGACTGGTTGTTGATGTGCGTTTCTGTGACAATACCTTGCAATTCATTGATTCGCAAGCCTAGATTATCACTAAAATATGGATATTAAGTCCACATTTTATACGCTGTATAAATACACAATGGTATGCCTCAAACGTCCTAAATTAATATGTTGTTCAATCAACAGGGTGCATTTACGGACATCAGTGCTTTTTAGATAGTCTTTGATGGCAGTATTTAATTAAATCAGAAAACATAAATATCATAATGATCAACAGGTGTGCTTTGTTTGATCTTATTGTTGTCGATTTACACTGTACAGTAATTATTGTATCCTTTGATAGTATTTGTAAATTTATCACTCTTGATGTAATTATAAAAAGTAACTCCGCAGGGATGACAAGTCAATATTCATCTAAGTCAATAAACTAGACACGGGGCCGATAAAGTTTCTTAAGTTATCTCCCGTTCGATGTTCTTCAATAGTATGGTTCCATTAATTGCCTTTTTTTAAGTTATGACATTAAAGAGTGACTGTTTAGATAATTTACCTGTATCAATCTACCGACATAAGAGCGTAGTTCGAAGTGCGAAACATGTCAATCCCTTCGTCGATGTACCTATAAAGAACCCGACAAAACATATCATGGAAGTTCAATTGTTTATATGTCTGCAAGAAAACTTTACCAGAGGACTGCTTAATAACCTATGTTTTCTAGACTCGCTTAAAACATGTTTATCTTTAAAGTCAACTAATTACGGATAATAATTGAGCCGCGTCAAGCATATAAGGTCCTTATAGTAATTTTTGGTCATTTTATTTTTTTTCTTCTGGAAACAGTATTCCATGTTGTACACATAACAGAAATTTCAGCTGTTTATCTTCAGTATTTGTGGAATTATGAGCATTTTTGTAACACGACTAAATTTAGCAAAAAACAACAATATCCATCGATATTTCAGAATTGTTTTTTACTCAATATATGAATTGTCACAGACAGTGTTATCCAAATAAACACAATATTAATGAATTGTATATGTAATATTTAAACATGATTCAGGTAGTACTAGTATTATATTGTACATGTATTCATATTCTAGACTCGTTTAGGAAATGGTGATCTCCAAAGACAACTCATTACGGATCCTATCTATATATACGTATCACACACAACTATGATATTGCCCAGACGTTATATAATCTAATATAACTAATTCCCATCTACGTGTATCAGTGCGGTAATGTTTTCCAGTTACAACTTATACATTTGTATACATTATATTTTGTTTTCCATGTGCAATGCTGTATATGCTCAAGCTAAATAAACTTCATTTTTATTCGCAGCAAAATAATAAAGTATCCGCTTTTTCTGTGTTTGTTTGAAAATGCTTAATAAACAAATAGTCAAGTAAAATCATTTTAGCTATTAATCTGCCGACACTGTTGAGGACTTTCCAGGGAAAGCAACCATGCAATGCTGAACACAAAGAGAATAACTGATTTGACCTTTTAGTACATGCCTGAATTTTGGGGCATAGGTCATTGATAAATTCCACCAATCTGACTATACTACTGTAGTCATTTTAGATTAAGAAAAGTTTAGAATGTGGTATGAATGAAATTCTAACCTTCCCTGTGGATACTTTTTCATTTTTGCTGATTTCTTTTTAATTTGATCTGTGCTGTATATCAGTGACCTACTAAAACAAAGGAAACACAATTTCAACTTGTAGAAGAACATTATGACATAAACGTAAAATACTCGCATATGTCTAGCACGAGTATATTGAGTGAAATATTTGCAAAGGCTTCCATCTGACACTGTCTAGACAAAGGGCAAGTATAAAAGTAAATTATGAGAATCATAGTGGAAAATACAGAAAAAACGAAAAACAACTTTAATTATGAAGGGGTTATTGCATGTCGCGGTTCACCGCGTGCTTCTTTTATGATGAGCTTGTAATAATGCCAATGGGCACATGTACAAATGAACGATATACCAAATACATAGCACGCAATAAAAAAACCTTATGTACATATTTCTATTGATGATATGCTGTTCATATTTCGAATTTGAACGATAAATATGTAAAAATACGATTTATTTGATATGATAATGTACTGTTCCATCTTGTGCAAATTACTGTTCCTACAAATATTAATTCCTATTTCAATGAAAATAAAGCACGTAAAAAGCGTAAAGTTGGTAAATCTATTTGTCTGCATGATATTAGTTTAAAAAATCTGTGATTTGCCAAGTTCCGAGGCTGATACTGACATGTTAAATGTGTCTTATCTTTGTGACATCTAGGCCAAGTTCGTTACTGTGCCAACTTCGGTCAATATCTTGGTCACCAGGATATATCAAGAACATATTTAGGTAAAACCATATAACAAAGTACTGAATCTGCCTAAACAGCAATTCTTAGGGTGAGCACTATAGGGCAAATGGTCCTCTTGTTAAGATTGTGTATATAGCTTTGCTTGTTTTGGCATCTCTATCTGTCTGTAGAATAAATGATTTCAGTTTGCCTCTTGCTTGCCATATTGACACGGTGGTTCATCGACAACAGTACTTTAATTTGAATTAATAGACCATAGGCTCAGTGCTTTAACAGCAGGTCATCATAATCCTACTGCGTTATCCGCTGCGCCGCGCCATTATATGCTCTGCATTACTGTTTTTCTTGTCATCTATTAATACTCATGTGTCTACGCTGTTTAGTGGCATTATTTTATCTGCTTAGCGAGTATATATTATGTTCTTTATTTCTAGACAATGATGCACTGTTCTTCACAACCTAGTGCGTTCAACTTTTGTCTTACGTTCAAAAACCATTACCCTATGTGTCATTGCACTCGTGTCTGAATTTGTTATTTGACATTTGAAAGTATGTATTTATTTACCAAGTTCTTGTTTGCAAATACCAGTCCTGTATGTTATTAAAGCAACTAATCTGTTGTCGAGACCAATTTTAATCTAGATGAATAGTGCATGTGTGTGCAATTGTAATATAATGTTTGCCCGTTTCCCCCAGTAATACGAAAATGTTACAAACGTTATAGTTTAAAGAAAAAATGTGTTCAATTAATGAAAAAAACGTTTATCTATGCACCACCAAACAAACTTAGCCTTTTCAACTGTCAGTAATGAAGTTCAATGAACTGAACACGCATATGTACGTAAAACACAGTTTGACAATATGGAGTATCATTATGTATCTGAAGTCAAATGAAAATATGTCTTGACTTACGTTGGCACTGGTGCGGCCAATATCTCGTTAATCGTTTGATTCATCATTTCGTCAAGAAACGCCCAATACAGTATATAGAAAGTCAAGAGCATGCAAGACCAAAAAATTAAAAAAAATCTACTTCAATTGCTGTATTAGGGAAAGATGACCAGAAAACAAATCTTATCAAATACGTTGAATTGACAAGCCGTATTGATTGAAATGAAGTAAATATAAATTCCAATTATATTGTCAAAAACTATCAGAAGATTATAGACGTTGTATATTTAAAGACTTTTCCTTAGAGTCAGATTTGGTTTTGTGATATAAGACTTCATTGAAAATACAATTATAGCTGCGAAACTCCTTGCACGAGCCGTCTCGTGTATAATCGGACATTTATCACATAACCCGCGGTCCAGCAGTGCCGTAATGCCGTGCCGTAAATATCGCTCGGCACTCCCAGACCATGCAATAAATATTTAAATTAGTCTGACGCGATCCATGCCTTGATCGGCCCATGACGTCAGTATAATAACAACGTCGCCATGACGTCGCGCTCTTTGTACCGCTTAATTATGTCTGAAACCTATGCAACGTACATCATCATTTTGAATGATAACGAGCGTTCTCTAAGGTTATGTGATAAATAGAATCATACATTCGTACTCATTACATACGAGTTTTATTAAACTCGTCGACAAAAAGAATATGACACTCGGCAAAGCCTCGTGTCATATCATTGTGTCCACTCGTTTAATAAAATTCGTATGTTATGAGCACTCATGCAAGATCCTCTATATATCATAAAATTGCCTTGTACGGAAACGTAAAGAAACAATATATAACTATTAGAATAATAAAGCCATTACTTAACGAGATCGAATTACCGATAGGTAACTGTTACGAGTAACCAGTCGGCTATACTGAAATCGTAGTTAAAACGATACATCAAGTAAAGTTTACTAAAGTTTAAAAACAAATTTTACGATAATGTTACATCTGCATTTCTCAGATGTGATTTGTACTATAATATGCATTGTAAATGTCGATATGTACAAACTGGTAATAGGCATTATAAATGTTTGAATATTTAAGTAATTATTAATTTTACACGTCAGCAAATATTTGTTTATCGTATCTGTCTACGGACACTTATTTGAAACACTCAAGAAAATATGTTTGTAAAAACGAGGTACATAGGACTAGACCAAATAAATTGACCTATTGTGGAGAGCGAAACATTGTTGATGTATATCCGTGCGTGGGTGCGTAAATACGTCCGTCCGGTTTGTCCAGACCTTAACTTTTTCATGCATTGACCAATATTACTTATATGTGGCATAAATTTTAACTTCAATGAGAAAGGGTGTCAATCGCAAACCTCATGACCCTATCTCGAAGGCCAATTTACAGTTGTAGGTCATATGTCAAGTTCATCCGGTCCAAGACTTTCACATGCATTCGCCATTATTGCTTATATTTGGCATGAATTGTAACCACATGACCCTTTCTCAAAGGTCAAAGTTGGAGGTCAGGGTCAACGTTTGTCTCAACTACAACTTAATTAATGTTTGTATGTCAATTCCTAATAGAAATTCTTTATAGAGTCGTAGTAATATGTGTAACAATATTAGTGGCGTCATAAGACTTTCCAGTATTATCGAACATTTGGGGCAAATGTACAATGTTGATAATGTTAGGGGTTTAGTCTCTGCGCTATGTACATTTGTAGGGGATGCATGGTTTCCATTTGTTCATTGAATCTCAAGGAATGGGTACATGAAAGTGTCAAACGCCGAGGTACTGTAGTTGCCAGCAGCCCGGAGAGTTACAACTACTTTATGACTAAGGAACTGCGGTGAATGTTCAATCCGCTGAACAAACGCATTTCAGAAGGTAGACTTTAATTGGTACACTATTTGATATTGATAGCAAACGGTGACTAGGCGAACCTTAAACTTGTATAACTGCTCTAACAAACACATGAAAAAGCTGTATTTTGTCAATATTAAGTGATGTGCTTCATTGTATAAAATACAGTTTACGTCAAAGATGATTTATCAATACACTTATGAACAGATCTGCCGTAAATTACACTGCATAATCGGAAGATGGAATGCTTTCTATCAGAATTATTCTATTAGTTTTGCAACGGAATATGTCTAGCATGCAAACAGGATGAGCGAATTTAGAAACATAAGCAAAACATTTCTATGAATATTGGTAGATTGGCGTGACATTGGATGTCCTGAATTGGCACAGTTCAGTGAAAAGTATCCATTGCAAGGGCGAAACAACGAAACATGTCAAAGCTCTCGTCGATGAATCCGCCTCAAAGGTATTAACAAGAAGTGAAGCCGAAAACGATGACATCAAAACAATACGTAAAATGACGTATATGTAAATCTGAATTACAATTATTGTGTAAAATTGTGATTATAAATACGTGTATTGTAAAATTACCTTGTAGAGAACCATAAAGAAACATTAAGTGGAATTAAGTTACCTACCTTCAAGGGATGCTTTCATCAATTCAGCTAAGGCATCCTTTGACATTTTAACTTCCCATGGTGATTGGACTACCTACGGAAACATGCGTTCGAGTCCCTCTGGGGAAACTGCGGCGTCCGGGAATATCGAACATGTATAGACACGGCCCTTACAAGTACTAATTTACACGTTGGTGGAATGGAGCAAGTGGTTTAGTCTTGCTCAGAGAAATTAAGCAGTGGTGCAGATGGGGATCGAACCCGGGATCCCTAGATCTCGAAGTTCACACCCTACATCTAGGCCACAGCTCAGAGAACTATTAGAATAATGAAGCCAATACTTAAAAGGGATATGTCAATTACATGTACAACTTGATAATTTGGGTACGTTTCTCAAATATTGGTTGAAACAATGCCTTACATGATTGTCATTAAAATATATTAACGAATTTGTTGGTAGCATTTTCATCTGCACTACAATGATGCGATACAAGAAAAACATTGTCATTGGTATATTGTCATTTTTTCATGGTATTCGGTCGCAATGGGGACAGATAACGAAACACTATGAAGATGCTTCCAATTTACAATAAATGATTGTGATTTATCTTTGACCATTCTTCAATTTGCAGACAATTTATCACCGGAAAACTGGTAAGCATCTTGGACCGAAATAATGATTTCTCTTTCATTAAAACCTATCTGTTGCCGCCAGCAAATTGTAGTACTTGCCATTTGATCAATGTTTATGACATTTGAGATATTTATTTAGTTCTGATACTATTCATGATCTAGTTACACACTCCCCAGACATGTTCGTCTCTGAAGGTTTGATTTACCTTGTTTTGACTGCCTAACCACGTTGTGCGGGTACAAGATATTTGATATCTTATACTATAAGTTTCTACGTAGATATCGCTGGCTTATAATTAGAAGGTCGTAATAAATACTATTTTAAGACTCGTGCATATTTGAAATCTGCATCATAAGGCGCTTTTTATGAGCCTATATTCATGAAAATCGGAGGTGGTCATGTTGGCCAAACTGAAGTTTAGAAGGCTTGTTTTTCCATAAGTAAAGAGTAGTTTTCATACAGTTTTTCTTTGTTTTCTGAAATTATTGATATTTTACGTTTGACGTAGTCAAGAGCGTTACCCACTGGACGACATATTTATTGATTAAACAGTTTTCACATACTTACATTAAAGCCACATTAGGCCTTAAACGGCTATTTTCAAAAAGCAATAACTTGGAAACCTATTTGAAGAGCCATGGATTTTGAGCACTTTAGTTGAGTTCAAAAGGTGGAATACACAATAAGATGGAAGAAAACGAAAAA
Source organism: Spisula solida (assembly GCA_947247005.1). Lineage (NCBI taxonomy): Eukaryota > Metazoa > Mollusca > Bivalvia > Venerida > Mactridae > Spisula > Spisula solida. The sequence goes on along the minus strand of OX365959.1, from coordinate 37,431,085 downwards.
CAACTTCCAGTTTATAATCTAAGGGAAGCAACTCTTGCAAAATTAGTATTTTGTCATCCATACATTTTACTAAATGTGAGTTTTAGCATACTATTTTAACAGGAACATTTAACATTCTGTGGTCAATTATTGGTCATTTGTCAAAAATATCAAAATTCCTTGTAATTAGTCTATTTACTGGATAGTCGGGAAAAAAGGTCTTGGGAGAGATAATGTGGCTTTAATGTCTCACGCACATCTGAATGAAATGTTGATTACTTTACGCCGGATGGAAGTCGCTATCATGGAATTATAATAACACACAAGCAATAAAAGGGTTTTTCTTGTAAAATACTTATAGGGGGAAAACGTTCTATTGCTTGGTCGTTACAGTGTATTGTTACAGTGTATTATAAATCAACCAAAGCAAATATGTGAACATTCATGAGTTCATAATTTACACTCTGTACTTGGAAAATATCTGAAATACGAATATATGTTCTACTCTGTCTCTTAAATGTTTCTTATATGCATCGTACTGTTTTTGCACTGTGTGCACACAAAAATTATAGTAACTCGGTGTTAATATGTTGTTTGGTTTCTTTAATGTGTGAACTTTCGGCAGAGCACCTGCTAGTTGCGTTTCTCGTGTCATGCGATAAATCTAATTAATAATTTACATTCAAATTTAACTTACAGTAACGGTTTAGAATAGTGTTCATTTATTTACAGTTTAATTGTTGGAGCACTGCCTTCTGCCTCTCAATCGATATTGTTGTATTTTAATGTTTAGCAGGTGTTCTACAGTGGCTTAGGAACAAATAGAGTCATCAACTAGTTATTTACTGTATCGAATGGACATGACCCTTCTTCTTTAACGTTTTCGTTATAGACCAAAATATTAAAGGTGCGCGGTATAACCGGTATACCGATAACCGTGGTATCATTTTCCCGCGGTACGCTACCGTGGTACCATTCAAAACACCGGTATCAACATTATCACTGCTTCTAATTATTTTGAAGTTACCTGCCGGAACAGCAAACCCTACCATACATGCTTGCCCCCATTGAAATTGGGCCCTAATGTGTGAAACGGTGGCTAGCTCTCTCGACTGTCAATTCGGGGGTCCCTGGTTCGAATCTCGGATAGGGGCATTGGAAATTTCATAAACGCATTTCAGTGTTTCTAACCAAACTAGAGATAAACTTAATGGAAACCAAGAAGAAGTCTCGCGGTAAAGAACCAATGAGTCTTTTCGGAAAGCGATAGGACAGCGCGCTCGATATCATTGTATCATACAAACCATCTGTTTCTTGCCTCAATCAAAGGTCATTGGCAAAATAAGCAGAGATAAAACCGAATTGCCACGATCTACGAGTGTTTCAATTGAACGCAACAACCCTGAAAGTGCCATGCTACTACCATTACTTGCAGTCCAGCACCAAGCGTCCCTTCTCGACTAAAGTTATTATCTTATATAGTCTCTATTATTTCTCTGATTCTAGTCATGTAACGAGTCTTTGCCGATGTGCTTGAAAATAGCCTGGTTGAGAGGTTTCCATATATTCTGACCACTATAACATAGCTGTAAGTCTTATGATGAAGATGGTGATATACCGTGAAAGAGGAAAACCCGTGGTATTCCTCGGCGGTACCCAACAAAATATACGTCACGTTAAATATTGATTGTAAATGGAGTAAATTTAACCTGTTCCATGTAGGACTGTATTTCTTATTACATTTGACCATTACCTTATAGGAATACAAACATTAGGGTACTGAGTAAATAAGAATTCATTACATAAAGATATATAGGATCCGTCACTCGTTGTCTTTGGAGATCAACATTTCTTAAACGAGTCTGGAAAACACCGGTTATTTGTTTTCGTGACGAGTTTAAGAAACGTTGATCTCAAAGACAACGAGTGGCGGATTCTTTTTATAACATTACCATAGTTATCGAGTCAATACAACGTCAATAAAAACCTATTTAAGCCGGCGACGTGACGTTTTCGCGCTGAAAATATGGTGACGTCACGCATTTGTTATCACACGTGTTGGCGACGTGACGTTTTCGCGCTGAAAATATGGTGAAGTCACGCATTTGTTATCACACGTGTTGGAGAACATTGTTCCGTCATTTGTTCTCATATGGAATATCACGGTATGTATGTGATAAAATGAAATATTGGACAGGAATGGCAGCACTAAACAGAAACAGCAGACAAGAAAATCACACAAAGCACAAAAAGAAACACACGCAAAATTCGGTCAAGAATTAGTAAAGATGCATCAGATTGTTTTAAATGAGCACGTGTATCAACCAGTTCATTTTATTGCTTTTGCACGAACATACTGACTAACCAAAGTCGGTTAATTCTGTCATGTAAATTGTACAACATATTCATATTATTCAGACCAATACGACCTGAATATATCAAATTACCAAGGCATCGTCTACAAATATTTGCTTCCAGGCAACGGTGTGTGTATGATTTTTAATGCCTGAGAAACGTGCCTCGCGAACTCTGTTGCTCAATCACATACCGTATAACATGGTAACTCAGCGGGCATTTAATTCTTGTGTTTTCTGGGGTTCGAGGTTGAACCGTAGAATTAAAAGACGCATAACTGAACTATTACATAAATTATTTCATGTATTTTTTCTGACAGGTCGCAGAAATTAAAAAAACGCAGAAATAAAATAAATATAAACATTTAAGATATTAACGGCAGACATTTTCCCGCAGAAATAACGTGCTATATGGAAGGACTGGATAATATTGCTCATTACTTTATTGTTCTCTCCTAAAACATGCTATTGATTGCGTACTTGACTTGCTTTTATTCCATCTTACATGTTTATCAAGATGTCTTATAGGCAATGTTCACGCTAAATTGGTCATAGTGCTGCCACGGATGTTGGATTATTCCTCCCTGATTAAATTTTAAATGTGGTATATTTAATAAACACATTTCAAGATCGAGCTCTTGAAATTCTACAGTCATAAACTGAGATGCGTCGGGAGATCGGGCTATTACTTCTAAATTGCCCTTCGCTTGTACAGCGAGTAATCGACAGTATATATGGAGCCTCGGACTTGGAAGAACATCACCTGCTTAACATAGAGTCGACATCACGTGACAAACTAGCACGTTGGTCTATGTTTTTGTTCCATATCTGTGCGTGTGGGTATTGGTCTTCGGTATCGTTTTGCACCATCCTTGTTTATATATTAGTTCGTTTGAAATGGCATGTTGCGGTTACCTGTAAGGCATAGGTAGTGTTTATATACATGCATACTTCTTGAAGGTTATCAATATCTGTTTTGCACTGTAAGCTATTATGTACCTATTCATGATCAAATTTTTTCTGTTATGTAATATTCTTTGGATGTACATACAAACTACAACATATATGTATAAATGTTTATAAATGTAAAATAGTGTACGCATGGACACATTGTCCAATGTATATATGCAATAAACTGTATAAACTGTTCCATTACGGTTTGCATCTATTATTTTGTACCTGCTCGTCATATTTCAGAGGTACAAGTTTTTTAACCTCTTATATTCTCTAAGTCCTTTGAGATGTTGCTTTCATACTTTGCATTCTTGTTTGCCATCATGACCCCAACCCATATGCAGGAGTAGGTAACTCTATCAGGCATTTTGTTAATTTTTCTACTTAGTGCAAATAGTGCAAATGTTAAAGTTTAGGTACGGGTTTTTTAACCTCTTATATCTTCATAGTGCATTGACATATTGCTTTGATACGTTGCTTACTTGTTCACCATCACGTCCTCAACCCATGCACACGTTGTTCAAAGCATATCACGAAACGATCCTTAATCGTGTTGTCGTTGGTCAATTGCTCTGCAATATTAGGTATGAATTATAAAAAATAAGGAGTGACCGCAAATAGTATGTCTATAGCCGAGTGGTAAGGCTACTCGCGCACCATATTGACGGTCGTGGTTCAAAGCTCGGTAGAGCCGATTTTTTTATTATTTTTATTTAATTATAGATTGAAATACTAAACATGTAATACGTTTACACTGTTCATAATTTAAAGTAGATCTTTATTTTGTATTTTTCAGAGACTTGTTAAGGCTACCAAAGGTCAACTGAAATGTGCATGTAACCAGTATAATAAGTAGATTATATTGTCAAAAGATTATAACAAATCTGACAGCATGTGACCAGTATTGTAAAATGGTTACAACAAATCTGACAGAGATGGCATTACTCAACAGAATTGTACATGTGGCCAGTATTGTAGAATGGTTATAACAAATCTGACAGGGAAGGCATCACTCAATAGAACTGAACTGTGCATGTGACCAGTATTGTAAAGATTATAACAAATCGGATAGGAAATACAACACTCACCAGAACTGTGCACTTGCACATAAACCCATTGATTAAAACTTAAATTGTGTCATATATACATGTTTATGTCAGATTCCTTAATTCTTGTTTGGATAGCAAAGCTCACTTGATCATGCTGTCTTTGCTGCCATCAGAATGGGTGTAGTTTGTAGAACTTATCATTAGCAAGTCACTTTATATAATTTACAAATCAAAAATGACAAACTCAATTTTCAACTGTTTGTTGCTTGCAATAGGACTTCTTTCAAATTGAATAATCCTGACTTTTGTGCTTTATAAAACTTGGAAATTGTACTTATCAAAGATCTAAAAAATACATGCGTTTAGATCTTTGTACTGATGCACTACAGTGTGTATATAAGACTGGAACTATTAGTGTTTAGTTCAATTTGCCATGTAAAATCTGTTTGTTGTCAGTTACAGCTCTTTTCTGTCTAAGTAATATAACTTTTTGTTAAGGTAATATTGATATTATCACCCTAATGGAGTATTTATAACAGCTATAGTACTAGTAAATGGTAGCAAACAATGTCCTTACATAACCTGGGCGTTTTGATTTTGCCTTTTCAAAAGTGGACTTCTTCATCTAATTGATACTACATTGGATTATGTTTATTTCTTCACTTGTTACATTTTAATTGTTTAATGTTATTTTCTATAGATGTATATAACATTACTTTACATATAATGTATGTTAATTGTTGAGTTAACTTACAAGTGTTAATTTGTTTATGTATTAATTGTGATTCATAATCAAATACATATATAACAAAATTGTATATACATGTATTAAGCATTTATAGTAATTAATATACATGCACATATGCAGTAAAACTGCAATAATTATGTTGCCATATGAACAATTAAGTCTGTTTCATATTGAGTAGGATTGAAATTGAATAAGAGTAAATCATCAAAAAATACCATTTTGTCCTAAATGTTTTGCTGATTGTATCAAAGAGGATGATTGTAAGTGAGGTAAACTTGTTTTATTGTGCTACATTGTTTATTAATTGTTTGAATGGATGGTCTTCACTATCAAAGTTGACCAGTTATACTGCTTTATCACTAATCTTACAGTGGCTGAATTAATTAAATTTAAAAAAGACTATAAGTCTTAATTCAGAATCAACATTTACATGGGTGTATGCTGTACACCTATGTTAAACCTCAACTAAAATGCCTGATTAAACAACTAGATTATTTGGTTTCATTGCTGTGACAATCATTGCAATGTGATATTGTCCCATTTGCTATTTTACAAGTGAACCAGTGATAAGAATAAACTGCATGTTTTCTAACATATATAATATATGCCTCTTTCTGGTTCTGTAATTCCATGTGATCATTTTATGTACAAATACATAAAAAAGATGTTTTGGGAGTATGTGACAATTACCAAATAATTAAAGTGTTCATGTTTTACTTGACAGTGTTTGTCTTTTTATTGACATTTTTTTCATAAAAAAATAATATGAAATACAGTTTTACTTGTTTTTAGCTTGACTCTTCAAAGAATAAGGAGGGTTGTTGTAATCACACACACTTAAGTGACAAACACAAAGATTTGAAAAAATATTTCAGACATAATTATGTAGTGGAGGTCAATTATTCTTCCATAGACAGTAGCTTGATCAGTCTGGTTTCAATACTGTGCACCTGTAATGGGAAGTGGGATTCAAATATGTACTGTATTTCACTTAGCAATGCAAAAGAATGAACATGTTAGACCAATTGACTATCACAATAACTCTCTAAAAGGTTGCACAAATACCAGTAACCAGTTTTAATGTGACTTCAACACACCAGTAATATGCTGATATATTAATAGCAACACTTACTACAAGAGATAAACACTATACTTTCAACTTGTGTTTTGTTGGCATGCAGTACCACAATTTTCTACATATTCTATATAATTTAAAGAAATGGTCGCTATGGCAACAGAAAACACCATAGCAGATGAATGAAAAGGAACACAAAGAAGAAATGTTTTTCATTGACATAATACATGTTGTAACATAAAAAGTCATAAATGTGAAATATGGTCATTTTCCACGTACTGGTTGTTTTCTAGAAATGGTTGCTATGGCAACGATAAAGAATTGGAATGAATAAACAATGTCTGTTTAATATGCAGGGATATAAAGTCCTACATTTATGGTACATTCACAAAAAATAAGGGAAAACTGAAAATTGGGCATTTTTTGAGATTTTTGAAGTGGTTGCTATGGCAACGAAATCAATAAAATATAACATCAATAATTTGAACCATACGATTGAATATTGTGTATATCATTGACATCACTTATAAAAAGTCAGATGTCTTATAAACTTTGTTTAAACATATTTAAGTTAAAACAATAAATGGTTGCTATGGCAACCAAAAATATGAAAATGAAGAAATAAATATTTGAATCATACTCAATGAGGTATGGTCTTTCATCAACAACATTTTCACAAAAGTACCATGTAAAATACGCATTTTGGCATTTTTGTGTAATTTAAAGAAATGGTTGCCATGGCAACAAAAATGAAAAAAAATGTATAAAAATATTAAAATCTTTCACTGGATGTGCATACCTTTGAGTGATAAAAGTTTCATAAAAATTGGAAGTGGGGCCAAAATCGTCCCTGCTCCTTTGCCCCTTTTTCAACTTAGTGCAAATGTTTAGGTACAGGTTTTTTCACCTCTCATATTTTAAAGTGCATTCACATTTTGCTATGCATACTAGTTCTCCATCATGACCCCAACCCCATACACAGGGGTAGGTAACTCTATCAAGAATTGTGTTGAAATTATGCCCCCTTATGGACTAAGAAATGCTTATTTGTTTACCTTCATGACCAAGAGGACCTACACATGAGTAGGTAACGGTCCTGCATAATTTGTCCAAATTATCCCCCTTTTTCGACTTAGAAGCCCCAACCTCTACACAGCAGAGGGTAATGCTGCTGTTATCAAGCATTTTGTTTTGAATATATAATAATTGTACTATCCTAGCATGGCGCTGCGAATAGTGGAGCGCACTGTTCGTGGACAGCTCTTGTTCTATTAATCCGTGCAGATTTTTTCCTATAATTATTTTCTGTCTTTGATTGGTGATTCCGTCTAGCTCGGCGTGTACTCGAGTTCTTTAAATGAACAGAATTCTTGAAATATGTTTGAGTAAACCACATTTAACATTAAATCAAGGAGGAAGAACCCAATGACGAAGCCATAGCTATGATCAATTTAGCGTGAACATTGCCGATAAGACATCTTGATAAATAGGTCATATGTAATAAAGGCAAATCAAGCACTCTCAATCAATAGCGCGTGGTAGAAGAGAACACTGAAGTAATGAAATGAGAAATATGATTCTGTTCTACAGTGCAGCAGGTTATTTCTGCGGGCACAATTTCTGCAAGTTTGGTCTAAAATATGTAGCTTTTATAAAAGTAAGAGTTTTTGCATTTCTGCCAGCTACCAGAAACATGACATGCATTAATTTGTGCGATAGTTACATTATGCAAAATTAATTTCTGTGGTTTAGTCTGGAGTCGCAGAAATAAAATGCCGCATAATTATCCTGTTATACGGTTGTAATTGAGCCACAGAGTTTGGGCGACACGATTCTCAGATATTACAAATCATACACACACCGTTGCCTCGAAGCAAATCTTTGTCAACGTTGCTTTGGCATATTCAGGTCGCTGTAGCCTAAATAATATGTTGTACAATATATATGACGGAATTATTTGACTTTGTTTTGGCAGCTTCTTTATATAGAAAAAACCGAATTATTGATAAGTGCGTCTTTGATTAGATTTCGTGTGTCTCATTGCTGATCATTGACCGAAAATGTCGTTAATAGTGGTGTTAGGGTTCGATTGAAGCACGTGTGTGAGTGAATCGTTAGACTCCTTGAATTCTTTGATATGCATGTAACTTAAAAGGTTATGGAAATACAGAGAGACTCTAGCGATCTTAGAATCGGTCTCTGATCTAATTGATAGACGACTTGTGAATAACATTGTTAGGGATTATTGATATACACATAATTATATTTAAAACAACAGTACCATTGTACAGTGTGAAACTGGTAAACACAAAATAGTTACTTCCATTAATACTAGATAAATACTAATAAATAATTTGACTTGACTTGACGAAGATAAAATATGAATTTTATTTTATAAAGAAAACGTTCAGGCAGTGTCATGTCAATTTGATATAACTTCTAATAAGCTTATTTTGCATTTGTTCATACACCAATACAAGTTAACAGCACATGCCCAAGATTATAATACAACAATATCGACCCAGAAGCAGAAGGCAGTCGCCTTGTGCTCAAACAATTAAACGATAATTAAATAAACGCTATTCTAAACTGTTATTGTAAGCTAAATTTGAATGTTTAATTATTAATTAGATTTATCAAGTGTCACGAGAAAGCAACCAGCATGTGCCCTGTCGAAAGTTCACACATTAAAGAAACGAAACAACATAAGAACACATCGAGTTACTATCATTTTTGTGTGCCCACCATGCAAAACAGAATGATGCATATGAGAACCATTTAAGAGACAGAGTAGAGAAAAAAAACGTATTGAAGATATTTTCCGAGTACAGAGTGTAATTTATGAGCTCATGCATTTTCACATATTTGCTTTAGTTGATTTATAATAACACCGAAGCGATAATCATATGTTCAAGTCACTATTATTCACGCGCATGATCTCAGTAGCGTAAGACATTTAATAAATGAAATATTTGTCCTTTGTTAAATACGACTTCCATGATAACGACAAGCAACAACAAATCAAAGTTTGGTAAGCCTGTTAGATCACAGGAACTTGCATAACTTAAAAAAATAAAAAAAAATGGAATTTTTTTTCACCAGGCCTACTGTAGAGCCAGTATCAATAAATATATTTTAATAGATCTAACAATTTTTTTTTAAATTATGCAAGGTCCTGTGGTTGGATAGACTACCAGCTACAGTATTACCTCTCAAAAAGATCTAGGATACACGAGGCACCACCTATCGTGGAAATAAATCTTCGACTAATTCACTACGTTAAACCAACGAACATTTCATTTGTTTTATTTTCATAAAGGTACATGGTAATATGGTGATGTTGTGCAAAATGTCTTACGCTTCTGAGATAATGCGTGAATTAAAGAAACTTGATAATCATGATTATTTGGTGAATTACGTTACAAGGAGCGGCGTAAAGTAATCAACATTTCATCTAGTGTGAGTAACGCTCCAGACTACCGACCAAGATGTCCCTGGTTCGAATCTCGACCGGGCATTTGGTCATTTCTGAAACGATTTTCAAAGTTACGTCACGGTGTTAGGTAGATCTACGTAGAAACTTATAGTTTAAGATATCAAACAGCTTGTGCCTGCATAACGTGGTTAGGTAGTCACTAACGTACTGAATACCAAAACAATCCTTATACCCAAAACAAAGTAAATCAAACCTATAGAGACGAACATGTCTGGGGAGTGTATAACTAGATCATGAATAGTATCAGCACTAAATAAATATATCAAATGTCATAAACATTGATCAAATGGCAAGTACTACAATTTGCTGGCGGCAACAGATAGGGTTATAATGAAAGAGAAATCATTATTACGGTCCAAGATGCTTACCAGTTTACCGGTGTTAAATTGTCCGCAAATTGGAGAATGGTCAAAGATAAATCACAGCCATTTATTGTAAATTGGAAGCATCTACAGCGTGTTTCCTTATATATGTCCCCATGAGAAAATGACAATATACCAAGGACAATGTTTTTCTGTAGTATCATTGTAGTGCAGATGAAAATGCTATCAACAAATTTGTTAATAAATTTTAATGACCGTTATGTAAGGCATTATGTTAACCAATATCTTAGAAACGTACCCAAATGATCAAGATATACATGTCATTGACAGATCTCTTTTAAGTAATGGCTTCATTATTCTGATAGTTCACTGAGCGGTGGCCTAGAGGTCGGGCGTGAGCTTCTGGGTAGAGAGGTTCCGGGTTCGATCCCCGTCTGCACCACTGCTTAATTTCTCTGAGCAAGAATAAACCATATGCTCCACTGAACCAATGTGTGGATTGGTACTATGTCTGTACATGTTCGATATTCCAGGAAGCCACAGATTGACGTTCGCTGCACACCCGTCAGCAGAGAAATAGTAGATAGGTTGCGAAAGTCAACGTGTAACGTGTACGTGTACGTCAATACTACTTTCGAGTATTTCGTCATCCAGGTATGTGTAGTTTCTACAAGTAACCGACGTGTGACAGACGAAAATATAGTGTGTACTATGTCACACAGGTATGCGTATGCACAGGAAACCAAAGAATTCTTCGCCCATGATTTCATTGAGTTTGTATAAACACTCATAATCTATTCACGAAGAAATCATGCTACACCTGTCATGTGATGTTACACGCACACGTTGTCTTTCGCAAGCCAATTTTAATTGCAACGCGTACGTATACATGTACGGGTAACAACACGTACAGTTAGTCGTACACGTTTGCATCACAACCTCTCTAATTTTCCCATGGGGACTTGAACGCAACTTTCCGTATGTAGCCCGGTAACCAGGAAAAGTTAAAATATAAAAGGACGGCTAAATGGCTGAATTGCTAAAATCAGCCCTCGAAAACTGGTAACTTAATTTAACTTAATGTTTCTTTACGTTTCTCTACAAGGTGATTTTACAATATAAGCACATTTCTACACGAGACGGTTCGTGCACGGAGTATCTCTGCTAATAAGTTTTAAGAGAAGTCCTATATAGCAAAATCAATTCTGCCTAACTGGATGAGTCTTTATATAGATAACTGCTACAATAGTACGTCATTTAAAACAATATTAAAACACAAACTCTGAAGAAGGAGAAGATAAATACACCGATTACAATTTGTTTGATTGAATTTGTTTTTAGGTGATCGTCTAAAAAGTGTGTTTACACTGTTTCCTTGAGTCTTTCATGCTCTGCTTGTTCTGCTTCACATTGTGCTAATATCTTTTTGGCGGATTCATCAACGAGGGCTTTTACATGTTTCTGTATACTTTTCACAGAACTGTGCCAATTCAGGACATCCAATGTCACACCAATCTACCAATATTCAGAGAAATGTGCTGCTTATGTTTCTAAATTAGCTCATCCTGTTTGCATGCAAGACATATTCCGTTGCAAGACTTATAGAATAATTATGATCGAAAACCAACCATCTTCCGATTATGCAGTGTAATTTACGGCAGATCTGTTTCATAAGTGCATTGATAAATCATCTTTGACGTAAACTGTATTTAATACAATAAAACACACCACTTAATAAAACAATATACAGCTTTCTCATGTGTTTGTTAGAGCAGGTATACAAGTTTAAGGTTTGGCGTTCGTCTAGTCGCCGTTTGTTATCAATATAATTAATGTACTAATTAGAGTCTACCTTCAGAAATGCGTTCGTTCAGCCGATGGAACATTCACCCCAATCATTGAGTCGCAATGTGGTTGTAACTCTCGGGCTGTTGGCAACTACAGCATCTCGATGTTTGACACTCTCATGTACCCATTCCGACGCGATTCAATGAACGAACCATGCATCATCTACATATCTTCGAGACTAAACCCACAACGATGTCAATGTTGCACATTTGCCCCGACTAGTCGATAATACTTGAATGTCTTTGGACGCAACAAATAAATTATGGTTACACTCATTATTACAAATCGATAGATAATGCCTAAAAGGAATTGACATACAAACATTAATAATGTCGAAGTTGTAGTTGAGACAAACTTTGACCCTGATCTCCAACCTTGACCTTTGAGATAGGGTCATGGGGTTACATTTCATGCCTACTATAAACAATAATGACCAATTCATGTCAAAGTCTTGGATCGGATCAACTTTAATTTGACATATGACCTCCAACTGTAAATTGGCCTTCGAGATAGGGTCATGAAGGTTCTCATTAAAGTTAAGATTTATGCCATATATAAGCAAGATTGGTAAGTGCATGGAAAAGCTAAGGTCCGGACAAACCGGACGGACGTAGTTACGCACACATGCACGCACGCACGCATGTACACCAAAAATGTTTTGCTCTCCACAATCGGACTCTACAAAAAGGTCAATTTATTACTTCTACTCCTATGTACATTGTTTTTACAAACTAGTTTTATTGAGTGTTTCAAATAAGTGTCGTAGACAGATACGATGTACAAATATTGGCTGACGTGTCAAATTAATAATTACTTAAATATTTAAACATTTATTATATCCATTTTAGCAGTTTGTACATATCGACATTTATATTATAGAACAAATCGCATCTGAGAAATGCACATGTAAATATAATCTGCAAATTTGTTTTTAAACTTTAATAAACTTCACTTAGTGTATCGTTTTAACTACTATTTTTGTATAAGCTGACCAGAATGGTTACACGTAATAGTTACTAACTGGTAATTCGATCTCGTTTGAGTAATGGCTTCATTACTCCAATAGTTCCCTAATGTTTCTTTACGTTTATCTACCAGGTCATTTTATAATATAAGCACAATTCTACACGAGACAGTTCGTGCAATGCCGCATGGAGTTTCGTAGCTTTAATTGTATTTTCAATGAAGTCTTATATCACAAGATTAACTCTGTCTCTAAGGATGAATCTTTAAATAGATAACTTCAACAATCTTGTGATAGTTCTCCACAAAATAATTGGAATTTCTACTTACTTCATTTCAATCAAAACGGCATGTCAATTCAACGTATTTGATAAGATTTGTTTTCAGGTAATCCTTCCTGATATGGCAATTAAAGTCGAACTTTTTACTTTATGGTCTTGCATGCTTTCGACATTTTATAACCTGTATTGGGGGTTTCCTGACGAAATGATGAATCGATCTTTTAACGAGACACTGAAGGCACTAGTGCCAACCTTAGTCAAGATATATTTTCATTTACTTTAAAATACATAATGATACTTCATAGTGTCAAACTGTGTTATACATGCATATCCGTGTTCTTCAGTTTATAAGACTACATTACTGACAGTTGAAAAGGCTAATTTTGCTTGGTGGTGCATTGATCAACGTTTTTTCATTCTTTGAACAAATGTTTTCTTGACACTTTAACGTTTTGTAACATTTTTGTAGTACTGGGGAAAACGGACAAACATATATTAACCCAATTGCACACACATGCAATATTCATCTAGAGATTAAAATTGTTCTCGACAACAAATTAGTTGATTTAACAACAAACATGTATTAACAAGAACATGATAAATAAATACATACCGTCAAACGTCAAATAACGAACTCAGACAGCAATGACACATATGGTAATGGCTTTTGAACGTAAGACAAAAGTTAAAAACACACAATTTTGACGAACAGTTCACCGTTGTCTAGAAAATTATAACATAATATAAACTTGCTAAGCATATATCAATAATGCCACTAAACAATGTAGACAAATGAGTTTTAACAGATGATCGTAAGTAGAGTTATTCTGTATTTTTCACTACGATTTACTTTTATACGTGCCCTATGTCTAGACAGTGTCAGATGAAAGCTATTTGCAAATATTTCACTCCATAACGCGATAGAAAGTTGAAAAAAGCAGGGTTATATTTCTTAATGGTACATAATATATATTTGCTAGACATATACGAGTATGTTAAGTTCATATGCGAATGTACTTCTACAAGTTCAAATTGCTTTTTCTTTGTGTTTATTACGTTACAGCTATACAGCACAGAACTAATAGTTTATTTAGTTTGAGCATGTAAGAGCATTGATCAACAAATACGCGGGAAAATGCTCTAAGATATTTGTTACGTGACCAATATTGAAGTACTAGAGACAAAAACACCGATCGGTTCAAATAACCGCGTTCGTTATGACTTTGGTTGATATTAAAGGTCAGTGGTGTAACAACTTGAAATAAATCTATCTTCACGTTTAGAAAGTTTCAACGACTTGCAATGACATATAAAGAAATTACATCACTTTTCCGCGTATTTGTTGATCACCCCTCGTACAGCTCATCGCTGTATGTAAACATGTACTGAAAAATACATGGAGAACAAATAATTATACAAATGAACATGTATACGTTTTTAAATGGAAAATATTACCGTGCTGCAATAGATGAGAATTCGTCACCTAAATTCCAGAATGTTCTAAGTCTACAAAAGTTCATTTTGAGACAATCGACTTTAAAGATTTTGACCTCTCTATCTCAGTAACTAGAGATAGAGGAAAATGGCACAATAAATGTATTATTTATCTTTAATGTCACAATGTCAGTTCTAAGTCTTTTCAATATATATATCTTGAAAAGCTCTTTCGAACGATACCAAAAACTCCTGGAATATAATGTCTGAGAGATATCTTTATTATGTGTGAATTATGATATATATAATATCCGTCATAAGCTATCTTGAGGGACACTATGTCGGTAGATTGATACAGACTGTACGAGTAAATTCACTATACATGTTTTTATGTCATAACTCAAAGTACATGAATTATAGTGCGTCCAGGATAACATAACGTGCTATTTACAAACATTAATAGGTTTGGTCAACTTTCCAAAATTGGATTCACAAATTACTAAAGTAAACAGATAAGGTCAGTATTCTACTAAAAAACATCACGGATAAAACGTACACATCTGATTGATCCACTTTTGTGGAATATACCAAAATTTCCCGTCTTTCTCATTCTCCTCACTTTAATTGAACCGTGCATCGCAACACAGCATCGAAACGGAGTGAAATTACGAAGTTTTATCCGTCCCTTATCTAATTCATTAGTTAAGATGAACACTGACGTGTCCTCCACAAAGGTTATGCTTTGTATAATCAAATCCAAACTGATTAATTTATAAATACTATCACAGGATACAACTGTACAGTGTAATCGACAACAATAAGATCATACAAGTTGAACGTACACCTGCTGATAGTATCCAAGCATTAGATCACTATAAGCCGCCAATAACCAATCACAGCGCAGTATTGCCATCGTCTAAATCCCGTATCGGAATCTTTTGAACTGAATGACCTGTGATTTTGATCCTTTGATGTTTTGAGTAATAAGTGCAGAATTTAATCCTATTGCTTGGAGCAAATTGCATAATCTGGTCAGAAATACAATGTACAGTTTCTTTAATGTGCATAAAAACGATACATGTACAAATTAGTCAGTCACGTGGCCTAAATCGGATAGACATCTCGTATCACGCTGAAACTCGCGTCTAAATCTCATGACCAGCGATACTCATTGACTATCCTATACTTATGCTCTTGTGTTTTCTGATTTAATTAAAAACTGTCATTAAAGACTATCTAAAATGTACCAATGTCCGTAAATGCACCCTGTTGATTGAACAACATACTAAATGAGATGATGTGATACACACTAGTGCACAACGTATACAATGTTGACTTAATATCAATGCATGTTTACAAGGTATTAAAATTTGTCTCAGAAACACACGTCAACAATTATCCAGTACAACGCCTCTATAATGCTAGTGCGTCAACTAATAACGTGTGACTCAAGATTATATAAACAGCCAGAAACTTTGATAAGCACTGACAAACATACATTAATCAAACGGCATGCATACAAATTAAATGTCAAACAAAATGTCATTTCCTTGTAGGCAATAATGATGAAAAGCAGAAAAACGTATTTAATTATGAAACAGATATTCCGGTAACAAATGAGATAAACTAGAAGAGAAGGCATGTTATCGCATTATCTACGTAGCACACTAATTCAATAACCTTGTCAAAGTTTAAAGGGCATCATTCCTAAGAAGGAACATAAGTACATTAATAGGATTGAATAAACCACACACTGAATGTCAAACAAAATTATAAATGCCTGCAAGAGCAGGAAGACAATGGCTTTAACCAAATTGAGTGCACTGAAAAAGTATAAAATACATTAAACGCTTACATGTATATTTACGCTTGCTTAAAAGAACAAGGTCGTAAGTGCAAAAATGACATTTTGTGAAAACAAGACAAACTGTCTGGAAAATTCTCAAGAAGAACAAGCTTTTTACTTCAGTTTGGTCAACATGACTTCTTCCGATTTTAATACAAAATATTCATAAGATGCACATTGGGATGAATATTTCGAATATGGATGGGTCTGATAAGATTGTAAAAAGAGTATATTAAGTCAGACAGGGAAGGCAGCACTCAACTTAACCAGCCGAGCACAGAAAACATTAAAAACACACAAAGCACAATGCCCAACTAAACAAGCGCAGATCCGCCCAAGTCCAAGCTGTCGAAAAGTATAATAAATTATAACTAGCTGAATGACCCAGTAGAAAAGATACAGCTACCAAAAGGCGGAATGCCTACGCTGAATGACCTAGTAACAACAGTAAAACTGCTGAACTACATAGTTATAGCAGCCTTTAGTCTCAAAAGTTAAATAACAGTATTAAAACGTTGAAAGGCCCGTATAGTCGGATGACCTACTAACTAGGTGAATGACCCAGTTTCCACAGCAAAAGGACTATATTGCCCCGCTTTAGCTGTAAGAAATCTTAAAACGAAGAAGTGCCCAACACACTACCGACCAAGAAAATTAAACGCCCCTAGTCTCATTGTTAAAAACTGAATAGAAAAGATTCAGCAAACAAAAGGCAGAAAGCCCACGCTGAATGACCTAGTAACAACAGTAAAACTGCTGAACTACATAGTTTTAGCAGCCTACAGTCTAAAAGTTAAAGTAACAGTATTAAAACGTTGAAAGGCCTGATTTCAGCAACAAAAAATCTGAAAACCTTCAAAACGAGTGACCCAGTTACATTAAGTAAAATGACGTAATTGAACAAATCGAGATGTGTAGCACTTATGACTTTATTCTTCTCAGCCAGTGTATTGATGACGATAATATTTCTGTATATCCATGTCATGTCTACCTACTTACTAGAAGTGCTAGATCTGATTTTAAACTCCAAAAAACATCAAATATAATCACTATAAAACTTAAATAGAATCATATGTCACCAAAATTCACAGGTGTCATTTCTATGACTATGCGAAGCTAGCCACTTTTAGTGTGCTAAGTGTTATAGTAAGCTGAAAGCTATTCACTGCCCGACATAATTATTATCCTTTTAGAATAAAGGCATCAGTTTTCTTTGTTGAATAGCCGTGGCTATGGACATTTTAGTATGTATCTATGAATACTGTATACATATACATGCACCATTATTTATTTAATGTTCTTGGCCATACAATGTAGTTTATATATTTCCTTTAGCAAATATTCTATTTTGAGATATATAATTGAAATATTCTAGTGATGCGTCTCGGTAGAATGTCTTTTGGAAGTATAAAACAAATTATTATAATTCAGTAATACTACTAGCAAATAAAAAACTGGTGGATGCATCGTATGCCCGTTCTATTTTCGTGTTATTAAATGTAACACTTTCTTTATTTAATGTAACCCCAACCTTTATCTAACAATTGTGCTACATTACAGAATCCGCCGATGGACATAATAATCAGACACCATTGCACGTTATCTTTTTATAATTATGTTTCATATCAAATATAAATGCACTGTCTATTGTTTGAGGCAACATCTTGGACAAAAATATATTTATATTAGAACATAACTCGCATCCTATGGCCATTCTGTTGTTCCTGCAACCTTTCGATAGTATGTAGGTAAAATTTAGATATTGGTTGGACATTAAGCTTCTTAAAATGTTCCACCGTTACGGTAATATTTTGCCTCAAAAATATCCTAGAAAATAATTGCCTCGAACGGTGCTTTTCGTCTCTGGATACGCCCTTTAATGTAACATTTTCACGAGATGGTGTTTATTGCAAGGGATATTGAACTATGAAACGGTGTCTTATACAACATACATGTAGTAAGTGAACGATGCCGTCGTATCTGTGTAGCTTCGAGTTGTATGTGCGCTACAGTATATGAAAAGTCATTTAAAGCAGATGTTCGCAACATTAATTATAAGTCCATTGTGTTTTGGTTTCGTTATTATTCGTGAAAGTAATTACATGTGATTTTTAATTATCTATAAAAAAACGTCTTACAGACATCGGCCCTTTATCAACAATTATTCATGTAGTTTAAATTGTAATCTTATTAATCTCTTGAACACCGTTCTCTCAACAGCAGTCAGTTTTGTATATGTATCTCTCGAACAGTGTGTGACTCCGAAATGGAGGCACTATATATTCATTTGTACACTTTTATTATATTTTGTGACTATATGAGGTGTGGTGATTATGGGCTCTTTCCGCTCATAGCGCTCATTCCGCTACCGAACCAGTCATGGACTTGTTGAAGGTAATCTGGGTCCCAGTCAGTCGGACATTGAGTTAGTCGAACGCGAGGCGCTCATGACACACTATTGGTCTTCTCAGTAATACAGTTAGATGGTATGGGTATTTGTATCATAGAATGGGGCAGCCCGTCGGCGGTAGGTAAGTATAGTTTACCTTATGCATCGCGCATTGTTACGCGTGACAGGACCAAAGTCTCCATAGAGGTATAAGGATTAATACAAAGTAGGACAGGGATGGCAGCATTCAAAAGAAACAACAGATTCTTTTACAATCAGTGGCTTAATATCCCTGTAAGATGGTTACGATAAACATGTATGTGTGATTGTAATTGGAGTCACTCATATATGTATCCTGTATTACATTTTTCCACAATCATCGACATGTACATCTAAATGTGTGTCAATGAAAGTTGTTAACGACCAAATTATCAGAACACAACCTTTACCAAATTGTAACTTAAACTGGTTCGTACATTTTACAAGTTTCGTTATTCTGACGTAGCTGATACAAGCCATATGGGACAAACACCATTTCATTAATGAAGATATTTAATATTCCGTCAGATAATCTACATCGTAATTCGTGAATATAGATGTCAAATCACCTGTGTAATTTTGTAGTAAATTCATCACTGAAAATGCATGTCAAATTTAGTTATACTAGTTAAAGACGTTTGGGACTTCGCGCTTGAAATTGACTTGTTTAGTATTAACAGCTAAGGATATGATTATGTTAATGTCGTGAGTCTAACTACGGCGGAAGGTATGTAGGGTTAAAGCCTGCAAAGGCACACAATGTATGTCTATGAGACAGGGACAAATAAAAAACCACGCCAGTCGAAGGTTAAACGATGACTTTTAATACAATTCACAAAACGGCAATATCGTATAAATATATAGCAGTCTAAGAAACATGAAATACAACATGAATACATGAATGAAGAATAAATGAACTAACCAGCAAAGGCACAAAAATGTATGTCTTAGAGACAGAGACAAATAGAAAGACCATGCCAGTCGAAGGTTAAACGATGACTGACGTGCAAGGGTATTCTGTGCTCAGTGGACTGAGACAAAGGCCGAAACGAGGCAATGTCCAGTGAAATGTATGGAAGCGGTGAAATTCCATGCGGTTAGTAATGATATGAAATCGATGAAAAATGGTATGATAAATGTATGATAAAGACTGTATATAGATAAGATACATACATAATTGATAGTATATAATAGTAAATTTATATAAGGTCAATATGACCTCGTGACATACTCCCCCCCCCCTGTTGTGGAATGTCGCCCCGACATTCACAATAAATATAAAATAACTAGTTGTGAGCAACATTTCAGCATAAATGTAAGAGAATATACTGTAAAGTACTAAACTATTGCAAGAGTACTTGTAAATTTGTAAATACACTGTAATAAATACTACAAAATATAAAACAAGTTCCTCCAACAAACTATAAACACTGCTACTGTTAGGTATAAACTACTAACAATAAACTAATGTTAGATGACATGCATCATAACAAAAATTTCACTAAACATTAAACAATGTAGACGATGTAGTTTTAATAGATCATAGCCCCTTCCCTAAATAGAGTTGTTTTCAGTTCTTCTGTATTTTTCACTACGATTTACTTTTATACGTGTCGTATGTCTAGACAGTGTCAGATTGAAGCCATTTGCAAATAGTTCACCCAATAACGTGATAGAAAGTTGAAATGAAATACAGCGCAAAATCTCTTAAGAGTACATAATATACACTTACTAGACGTACATGTATATGAATGCGAATGTACTTTTACAAGTTCAAATTGCTGATTCTTTGTGTTTAGTTTGTTACAAATATACAGCTCAGAACAAATAGTGTTTTAGCTTAAGAATGTACAGCTCATCGCTATATACAAACGTACAGAACAAATACATTAAAAACTAAATATACACATTTATGCGTTTTAAAATGGAAACTAATGTAGAGATTCAATAGGAGGGAATTCTTTATCGTAAGTGATACAATTTCTGGGTATACGTACTCAGGATGTGTGTGACATTTGATATATAGGATCAAAATTTCTTAAACGAGTCTATAAAACCCAAGTTATCAAGAAAGCCTCTGGTACAATATGTAATGTAGACTATCCCACAGACATTATATACAATTGAGATTTTAAGATACATTTTGTCGGAATATAGACGTACATGTATCCTCCCTGAGGGTATGTTTTGTATAATTACATTTAAAGTGATACATTTACAAAGTATACAATCAAAGGATACATTAATTACTTTACAGTGTAAATCAATAACAATAGAATCATACAAAGCACACCTGTTGACCATTATGATATTTGTGTTTTCTGATTTAATTAAATACTGCCATCAAAGAAAATCTAAAAAGCACTAATGTCCGTAAATGTACGAGGGGTTTTCCAGAAATAATAGGACTTTGCTCATAATTTTTTACTTAGCTCTTACACTTTACTGAAATTTATCTCATATGCATAGCAATTTATGTTTTATATACAGGCAGCAAAATGCTTTCGTTGTCGTTGATGATATTCATACAAAGCGTTGTTATATAAACCATTTAACGCGGAGGCGGGTCACACTGCTATTTTTACTTTACTATTCCTATTATAAATGTGAATATCTTAGTAACCACTAGATATATCATAACGCTTAATTGTACGGCATTTATTGGGTGCCACGGACATGTAAACTTACGGAGCTATCGATCATTGTTTATGATCACTAATGAGTATACAAGTGTATGTATCCAAGTGCGTCGTGGAAGAAACGACATCAACGCAAAAAAACTAGAAACCGCGCTTTTGTTAAATAACTGTATAAATTAAAAAAATCATCAATGCAACCCATTGAAATAATTAAAAAGGCAGAATGTAGTGCAATTAGGGAGCCATTATTGTGTTCTGTTTATCCATATTGTTAACAGAACGTGGAGATATGAACTAACAGGTGAACACAGGTCAAGTCAAAGAAGAGGTAGTTTGACGTTGATACACAGCATTCGTACACTGAGAGACGCTTCAAGGTTAGAGACATTTCTAACATTACAGTCACCCAGTTTTTTGGGACAGATGAGCAGGGACGACACATTTAAACAATTGAGATGGTATTTTCAGGTCTGCTTTGAAAGTCAGGGCGACTATATAGAAACAGCATTAAAGTTGTATTTCCGTTAAAATACTGTGTTTGCAAGGCGACGCCATCACAACGTCACGGCGCAACCCGCCTCAATGGTACATAGCGTATTTAATGTTTAATATATCATTTATTGTAAAACGTACAAAATGTGGACTTAATATCCAGATTTTAGAGATAGTCTAGGCTCATGACACAATGAATTGCAAGGTATTGTCACAGAAACACACATCAACATCCAGTATGTACATTGTAGTAGCTTTAAAATGCGCTGCGTTGTTTTCTCAAAATAATGCACCAGTCAATTAAAACCATGTGCCCAACCCCAGAATGGGATGATGGATAGCGGGGTAAGAGTCTCGTGTTTATACATTTCCGATATACCCGCACTGCCGGGTGAGTGCAGGGAATTTGTTTTGCGCCAATATAACGGGGAACATAGCCGTGACTATACCCATGAGGTATATGGCGGGGTAATTTGCGGATGTTCTACCATCTGTTTGGCCCTTGGGGCAGGGATTTTACCCGGGGTTACAAAAAAAGTAAAATTCCCTCTATTGGGGGCATGGTTTCAATAGATTGATGCATAACAGTTGTGTTTGAACGACCTTATTATTCAAAGCCAACGAATTGTACGTGTAACCTGTGATTGTTCCTTTGTGTGTTTGTTTGTGAAATAGGTGCTCTGCTAGTTATATCGAAAGCCACCGTCGATATCTGGTTTGTTCTTTACATTGTGAAATGACCATGAACCTTTAGATGCGGGTTTAAATTGAATTTGAACTAGTAGTATTCGTTTGTGTTTAAAAGAAACAAACTTTGAATTGAACAACGCATCTATAATGCTAGTGCGTCAACTAACAACGTGTGACTCAAGATAAACTAAACAGCGAGAAACATTGCTAAGAACTGACATACGTACATTAATCAAACGACATGCATACAAATTAAATGCCAAACAAAATGTCATTTCATTGTAGGCAAAACATGGTGATAACCAGAAAAACGTATTTAATTATGAAACGGTTTTCCGGTAACAAATGAGATATACTGGAACAGAAGGCATGTTATCGCATTATCTACGAAGCACACATATGTAATAACCTTGTCAAAGCTTAAAGGGCATCATCCTAAGAATGAACATAAGTACATTAATAGGATTACATAAACTTTATGTCAAACAAACTTATAAATGCTTGCAGGAGCAGGGAGATGATGGCATTTACCAAACTGAATGCACTAAACTAGTTCGATAATATGCGACAGTATGCACATTCGTTATACAATGAACGCTTTTCATACTTGCTTAGAAAAAACAAGGTAGTAAATGCACAAATGCCATTTTGTGAAAACAAGACAAACTGTCTGAAAACTAATCAGGAAATACAAGCTTTTTACTTCAGTTTGGTCAACAAAATATTGATAAGATTCACCTTGTGATGAATATTTGGAATATGTATTGGTCTGATAAGATTGTAAGTAGCACTTACGACTTTATTCTTCTCAGCCAGTGTATTGATGACGCTACTATTTTTGTTTATGCATGTCCTGTCTACCTACTCACTAGAAGTGCTAGATCTGATTTTAAACTCCAAATAACATTAACCATAATAAGTATCAAACTTAAATAGAATCAAATGTCATCAAAAGTCACCGGGGTTATTTCTACGCAAAGTCAGCCACTTTTTGTGCTGTTTCGTATCATGCGGCTACCCTTCCCGTTCGGTTTATTATTTACTTTTTGGGATTATAATCTTCCCAGTCTATTATTGTTTAATATTAAAGGTGCTGCCTCACAGATCGGGCTAAAATTTTTGTATGACGTAATTTTCCTACCTTACTAAGTATTTAAATCATAGAAAGTCACTGGTGGTTGCTTTTTGAAAGATTTATGGCATATAAGCAATTTAAATCACTCTTGATATTTGGCACTCAGTATTTTTCTGTTTAAAAATTTCGCAGAGTTTCCTTCCAAAATGTTCTGTGAATTATGTAATTCACACATGATCAGACTGTAACTTCAACAAACTAAAGCCCAAACATCTGTGAGTTATTCGGTTCGTTTCGCAATTCGTTTTCATCGAATGAAAACAAATTTTAGGCAATTTAAGTGATACATGTAGTAGTGCTAATTCTAAAGGGTATTAATACCCTATATAATTTTGGGTGTAAAGTTTTAAATTACTACAAAATGCCGATGTTTCCCAAGTTATTTTTTATGTCAATTTGGTTGTTTATGTCATATACAGAAAACTATACCAAAATTACATGAATTGTTGGCAATTTAATTTTATTTTTGCAATACACAATACGTGAGGCAGTCCCTTTAAACGAGAAAAATACAAACATAGACACAGTTTTTTGCTTGACTGTTTCAATTTGCTGAAAGCTATTTGTCACTGTCTGACATCATTATTACATTTTAGAATAAATATGGGCATCAGCTTTCTTTATTTACTAACTGTGGCTAGAAACATTTTGGCATGTTTCTATGAATATCTATATATATATACATACATGCAACCTTATTTATTTAGTTAAAATTATTTGTAAAAACTAGTTTTCTTGGCCGTACAATTTAGTTGATATATTTCCTTTAGAAAATATTCTATTTTAAGATATATAATTGAAATATGCCAGTGATGCGTCTCGGCAGAATGTATTTTGAAAGTTTAAAAAAATGTATATAATTCTGTGAAATTATTTATGATGTACTACTAGCTAATCAATAAACTTGTGGATTCGTCGTTTGCCCGTTCATTTTCGTGTGTCATATAATAAAATTGTTATTAAATGTGACACTTTCTTTATTTAATGTAATCCCAACCTTTATCTTGCAATTGTACTACATTACAGAATCCGCCGGTGGACATAATCCTCAGACACCAATGAACGTTATATTTTTATAATTATGTTTCGTATCAAATATAATTGCACTGTCTATTGTTTGAGGCAACATCTTGGACAATATATATTTATATTAGAACCTAACTCGCATCGAATGGCCATTTTGGTGCCCATGCAACCTTTCTACAGTCTGTAGTTAAAATGTAGATCTTTGTTGAACATTTAGCATCTTTAAATGTTTTTCGACGACAATTATTCCTAAAAAAGATCCTAGAAAATAATTGCCTCGAGGGGTGCTTTTCGTCTCTAGATACGCCCTTTAATATAACATTTTCACGAGACAGTGGTAATTGCAAGGAAGTCTATAATATTGAAGTATCAAACGGTGTCTTTTACAGCAAAATAAGTTTTCAGCTAGTAATAATGTTTTATACTTTTCGACAGCTTGGATTTGGCCGGATCTTTGCTTGTTTAGTTGGGCATTGTGCCTTGTATGTGTTTTATGTTCCTGTGCTCGGTTAGTTCAGTAGGGCATTGTAGTTTGTGTGTTCGTAATGTTTTCTGTGCTCGGCTGGTTAAGTCGAGTGCAGCCTTCCCTGTCTGACTTAGTATAATCTTTTTTATAAATAACATTTTAAGCAGATTTTCGCAAAGTCAATAATATATGTATAGTTTTTGGTTTGGTGAAAGTAATAGTACGAAAGCAATTACATGTGATTTTCAAATATCTAAAACATCCCGTTATTTAGACAGCAACCTTATAACAAAATAAATGCAATTTTACCATGAAGCTGGTGGATATAGATGTTACTGTATACGAAACAGGCAGTGACGTAACTGCGACCGTTTTCTGAGAATAAGCATTACACTGAAGATAGATAACATTTTAAAAGAAAATTACACCACTTTATTGTATTTAAAGTGACACAGAAAGAAACCTTGGCAGGAAAAGCATGATATATTGGGTACCATATAAAATATCATTTGATATGTATAATGTTCTTGTAAGATTCAAAAGAAATAAATACATTAATCATTGTTATCTGTTTGTTTGGAAAGTCTAGCCACGACGTCGTTTGGGATATTATTTTCATTCAATAGAAACACCAGAACGCGAATGGCACTAAAACAATCGTGTACAAGTTATTTTTCAGTGAGCGTCGTATTATCCATGTATGAAGGTTTCGATATAAATTGTGTGCGATTGGAATTGGAGTCACTCATTTTATTATAATCTTGGTTACAATTTCTTGTGATCATGTACATATCGATTTAACAACCAAATTATCAGAACACAACTTTAATCAAATTGTCATTTACACTGGTTAATATATTTTGCAATATCAGTTATTCTAACATAGCTTATACAAACTCCCGTGTCACATGGGACAAACATTATCTCATTTATGTACTTCTAGATGTTTAATATTCTGTCAGATAATCTGCATCGTAATTCGTGGATTTAGATGTCAAATCTCTTATGTGATGCTGTAGTAAATTCATCACTGAAAATGCATGTCAAATTAAGTTATACTAGTTAGCTGCAAAGTGAAATGCTTAGTATGAACAGCTAAAGATAAATGATTTTGTAAATATGTTGTCCTCATAGGTCTACCACCTTCATTATATCGAAATAAACTGTACACATGTACTAATACTATGATATCTAAACAGTCTAACGGTTGAAAACGTTATGGATTTCCATTCTGTCAACAACATTCTACAATAATAAACTCTCTTGACACTTAATTGCACATGGATTATAAGTCTCCACGGGGATATAAGAAAATATACGAACTAGTTAATACTGAGCGTGTTATAATTCTCCAAACTGTGTATGAGTTACATTGGTACAATTGTCAATAATGTGGCAAAATTTTAATACAGATGTATGGTATATTATGTACCATTAGGATTTTTATACTCCGACAGGCCCAAGGATTCCATTCAAAACGTGTACATTATTTTCGTAAGCGGACACTTTTTGAGCTATAAGAAAACTATTTCACTCATAAAATAATTGCCATACATGGTCAATTAGACGAAAACTGACAAATCTGTGTAACAGTTAAATAAAGGACATAGTAACTGATTGCCTAAAGCATAAAACTAGGAGCTAGGAAATTGTATTAACACACATCATGTATTAATAGGCTGCATTACTGTAAATAACATCAAGTTTGTGGTGTTAAATTTTATTCAATGTCTTGGTTGATCTATATCATAAAATTCAATCCTCACAATTTATCTACACCCAAACAAATATACAACAATGGCTTATTTTTTATAATCCCCAGAGTTAAACTCCTCTAAATTGAATGATTTTACACTACAGTATTATTATCGGTAGCAATTGAAACAGAACTACAAACTATTTGTAAGATTGAAACATATATTGTGCAAATTGACAATCAATTACACGAAACCGGAATTATAAACTACATGTAGTACATTAACCGATTAGTGGCTACAACTTTTTTCCATTTTTTCATGAGAATTGGTGATGCCATCAGGTATCACTTCAATACAACATTATATCAATAAATAAATACATGTGAAAAATGTATGTTTAAACTAGAAAATATGTCATTATGTTAAGGATCATATCATAATACAATCGTTTTTTTCAAGTATAAATCAATGACATTGTCTTAACATTCACAAAACAGTTTACAATCTATTAGAAGCTTTTTATATGAACCTGTTTGAAAATATTTTCATGGATTGTCTATTTTTAAATACAAAATAAAAGACAAATACTATTTACAGATATGTACCTTTGTGCATCAAGCCTGTGTCATCAGTTACCAATGTGGAAACTTATAGATGTGTATTATTTTATGTGGTGGGTGTTATAACATATGGGCACACTTGATGTTTACTCAATAAATGTTCACATGCTAATAAATGCTCAGCACTGTATGAATGGACAGTTAGATAATCCCAAAGGATCACTAGGCCAAGCTTATTTTAAACATTAGAATTATATTTTCTAAAATGCAAAACATCTTCTGTTCTTGAATTGTGCCAGAATATATTTTGATAATCATTGTCACTCTGGTGATCGTTTTGTTTTTGTCGGAGTATAAGTCAGATATAGTACAAGTTATTCGTCAAAAGTGTCTTCCTACAAGGGTTATTGTACAGTTTTGTGAGGACAAACAACAAATTATCCTCGGCTTCGCCTCGGGTAATTATGTTCTTTGTCCTCACAAAACTGTACAATAACCCTTGTAAGAAGACACTTTTGACGAATAACTAGTACTGTATCTATTACATAATTACATTGTATTATAACTCTGCTTGTTTTCCCAATATACAACATATTTTTTTACAAAACGAAAATAGCTTGATTATTCCGGGCATATATTGTAGAATATATGGCAACATGACAAACAAAAAATATTTTCATTACTACCTTTCTATGAAATGCGACATCTAATGCATTAGCCGAAATGGGTTTTGGTGTATAAGACATCATTTGCTATATAATGTTTATATAATGTGATAGCTGAGAGAGTCTTTGCACGAACTATTTTGTGTAAATATATAGTTATATAAGATTGTTGTCATTTTGAGACACCTACACAAACATTACAGAGCTATTGGACTGATCAATCCATTTATTTAGACTGATTTCATTACTGGTATTTTGTGCAAACAATTACTCTCCTCGCTGTAAATTAGAAGTTCAGACAATGCGAAAATAACTTTGATTAAACTTTTAAATGAATTTGTCGATTTTAATCGCGTCTGTACTACCGTATGTGATTTCGTTATTTGGTCGTTATATGTATCTACTAAAATGTGGCAGATTAGGGGATGTATGCCAATCGACTATTTACTTTGTAACTCGTAATATGAGTCATTTAGGACTTTTGTAATTGGAATATGTATTTGTCATTTCAACTAAATGAATGAATATACACGTTCGCCTAGTGCAGGAGTTAATGAAAATAAACTTCGAAACACGGGCAAATAATGGAAACTTATATAACACTTGTTTGTCCGCGTTTTTTCCAATTTTCAATTGTATGTGATTCGGATATTTATAGAGTTAAGTCCTAGAGGGTCGGACACATTCCACTTCTGTCTGAGATGGAGGATGCTGAAGGTGCTATTTGGTTAGTCCTCTTTCAAGTATTGATAGAGGAGATGAAACGAGCTCGCACAAGATATCGGTCAGGCAATACACAGAAACATTTGGGGCACTAATGCAGAAATATTTGATTAGGTGTTTCGTAAGTTGCCCAAGTATTCCACATGTCTCGAGTCTGCTAGGAAATTAATCCATACTAACATTCAGTATTTATAGTTTACAGCATAATCAAAAAAGATAATATTTAGTCGGACAGGGAAGTCCGCACTCAACTTAACCAACCGAGCACAGAAAATATACTAGACACAATGCCCGGCATACAACCGAACGATAAAATGATCCGCACAAGTCACTTTATGAGTTTGAGATCTTGAGAGAATCTTTCGACAAGATACGCAGTACGAAATTCGAGAATTATTAAACGTTAAAACAAGCTTGACAACAACTCATCCATTTATATAAGTATATATGACTTATGATATTTTATAAGATATAACCTTTAGTTATATACGTAATAAACCGTTCAGTTAACAGTGAGTGGACATAAAAAGAATAATTCCATGTTGGTTTAACTGTACCGACCGTCAATACATACGAGGGCCACTTAAAAAGTATTAATCAGTGGGCGATAAATCAATATCATTGCCCCTGACTATATTAAAAGTGTACATTGTCTTAAAGATCAATCTTTCAGCTAGACACTCGTGGTATTTTCATCATTTTATATGAATGCATTTCTATTTTATTGATATTCAAACAGGACATGGTTTAAAGCACTTGACAAAAATCATAAACGCGTAAGAAAATTGTTTTTTATGGAGTCCTACGGTTACGGAGCGTCGTTTTCAAATGTCATTCAGGCTGATTAAAATTAAATTGACATTATTTGCAATATGTATCATTGATCTCTTAAATGGCGATCCATAATTTTAAAAATGTTAAATTATTACCAATTTATAGCAATATAAAGAAGTCATATCCGAGAACCAACCTACCACATATACATCCTAATTAATACTAGATATCTACTAGTTAAATTAACACTAATTTATTCTGAATAAGTCAAAATTTCTAGATTATGATATGTAGAATTATTCGTCGGGCGATTTTAATTTTTTTAACCTCAATTTTATTTTTTACAACCAAATTTTATGTTCGACCCCATCTTTGAAAAAGTGGGTGGGGTAATGTAATACCCCCAATGTATGACAAAAAATATTTTTTCAACCCTGTTGTCAATTTCATGTATTCTTTTATATGAAATTACCACCATGTGTTTTTATTTTTGTTTTCTGTAATATTGTTTTAGGAATATGACATCATAAATCTAAAATATGTATTTTTTAGTCACGTGATCATGTTCTTTGAGCTGTTGTAAAGGACAAATTATTAATAATTCAAAATGTATTTATTATGTAAGAGAAAGTAACATATATATAAATGTTCAAAATAGCAACATGTTTAACTTTCCCACTTAAGACGTCCAATAGTACAATACAGTAACAGCGCTTAGGGCATAGTCCAAGTAAAATGCTGTCTCCATGAGTATTTGGAACATGGCAGATTCCTTGTACAACTTAAGCCATGTAGACTATCCAAACAATAATTTGGATTTACCACTAATTAAACAAGTATACGATGCATCCAATGTGCAAATTTTAAAGCAATCGGAATAAAATTGTAGAAATAATGAACATTAATATCTACCCTTTCGACTGCTAATATACCTCATTTTCTCGACATTCTAGTGGTTAAATGTCATATAGATGAATGGATAGTTTTCCGATTGCAATATTGTTTTATTGGTTAGCTAGGCAAAGGTTGTATCTTTCTGAAAATGTCCTCTTTTATACACATTAAGTGGATATTAAACATGTTATTGGCCACTGATTAATACTTTTTAAGTGGCCCTCGTATTACAAATAATGTATTAATAGAGGAAATAGCTTACAAAGCAGGGAGACAAACCTTTTTGCATAACATGAACAATTCTAAAATACGTACCAGTTGCCTACTTGCGCTACAAGAGGCACTTAACAGCATATATCTATGGAACCCTATGTCTTTGAGATGTCAGTATAAATATCGTGATCACTCCAACTTGTATTCCACTGAACAATGATAAAAATAGACGGTTTGATATATACAGACATTGTTGATATTCAGTAGGGAATATATAAAAATACTTTCCAATGAAGACTTATATTGTTATGGACACTTTTGACAATAAATTAGTAATTGCACACACACTGGGGACAATAGCGGGGCAATTATATTTGTTCATTTTGTAACATCATGCTAACTTGCCATTTATTATCCAGGAAAAGATGAACTAACAAGATCTTGTTGGACCTCAACATTTCTTAGACCGATTATACAGGCAACCTAATTGCATTTGGGTGCTAAAAGTTCCGATGTGGTCAATAATGCAACTCTTTTGCTAGAACGTCAGATATTGAAAATGTGTGACCTATCCGTTACTAATGGATAACAAAGACATGTGTTTGCCACCAACTCAGAAATGTACATAACTAAAACACTGTAGAATAAATAGCAAAATACTGCAAAAGGAAACCATAGTCATCAGTTTAGAATAAAGTTAGTAGTGTTTTAGCAAGAACATATCCAGGATAATTAAGGACAACATACTTTATGGGTAAAAACGTAAGAAATATACATTCATATCATTATTTTAATTTTTAATTTTTTAATTTACCGACGTTCTGTTGTTACGTTAGATGTTTTTACAAAAGCAAAAGGAGCACATATTGTGTACATATAAGACGAGAACAGGACCAGTCACAGATTAAAAGTTTAAGGAACCTTCGATCATCAAAAGTGTAAATGCGATGTCAAAAGCGGCACAATCATATAATACCTAAGACCATTTTAAACACAGTTTTTCGCTGGCCTAGAATTAGAAGGTCGTAAGTACAAAATCAATTATTTAAGAAAACAAGAAAAACCTGTCTGAAAACTCTTCTTTACTTAAGGAAAACAAGTTTATAAACCACAATTTGGTCGACATGACACTTCCGAGATGCGGATTTCAAATATGCATGAGTCTTAAAAGTATTTTAATTTTAAGAAAGCGATATGTCATGGCGAATTGAACAACACGTTTATTATTTACAAAGATATTTTTAACGCGCTGAGGTCAAATATATGATTCATTATTTAACGAATATTGTGTTAGCATTACTACAGTTTTAATATGTTGGTGGAACGTGAAGGGATTTTTGTGGATATATTATCTTGAGTATATAAACACGATTCAGATATACAATTTAATAAATCAACTATGTATACAAGTAGGGGGATAAAATCAATCACATCCTACATACAAGTATTTCTCGGAACCTTTAGTTTGTACCCAATGTAATATCGTACGAAGTCTGGGCCATTCAACTTGAATCATAAAGGCTCTGTCACACATAACGAATGTATTTTACGAATAAAGTAATTATGTGATGTCTAACGAATTCTGACCAAGACAAAAGAAATCGCAATGGACATAATCGCTCGCATACGCTTCCATAGGCATGCATCAACGGTAGACAGCGTACACATATTAGCAAGACAAATAGTATTCTGTGGCTAGATAATTTACACGACGAGCATTACCGACTATATTACCTAATCATTTCTACTTGAAACCTGTATGTAACAGTTTATGTACAGTGGTACACGGTGTTTAAAGGCATTCTGTATAAAAAGCTTCAAAATCCTGGGGTAAAAAAGCGTTTGGGTCGAATACAAATGTAGTACGAAACGGGTTTGGGTTGAATACTACTTGCAGCTCTGGATTGCATGAGTTTGGGTTGAATAAGCTGACATTCTTTACTGCGCTCCGCGTACCGCTTATCACGCACATTAATTACATGTGTAAGACGTTTTATATTAATTGTAATGAAGCAGACCCACAGCGGGATTCCGAATCAGAGATAATTAAGGACAACATAAGTTATTGGTAAAACCCTTAGAAATATGTTCACATTATTATAATATTTTTTTCATTTTTAACAACGTTCTGCTGTTGCGTTAGATGTCTTTGCAAATGAAATAGGAACACATACTGCTTTAGTGCATCGATAAAAACGGACTAGTCACATAGCAAAGGTTTAAGTTCAAAAGTATACATGCGTTGGCAAAAACGGCGCAATCATATTATACCTAAGACTTTTTTAAACACAACATGTCGCTGACTTAGAATTGAAAAGTTGTAAGTACAAAATCAATATTATGAGAAAACAAGAAAAAACAGTCTTCTTATGGAAAAACAAGTTTCTTAAACTTAAGTTTGGTCAACATGACCACTTCTTGAAGAACCTGACATTCACCAATAGCCAAATGGGGAGTACATTGGCATATGATACCCATATATACGTAAATCTCTACTACAGTGCCCACCAAAAATAAGTATACAGTAAATAATTGTTGCAAAAAAAAACTTTGTTAAATTATTCAATATTTGTTTATCAGACGGTTACAATTGTACTAGTTTCTGACACTACAGTTACTAAATGAGTCAAAATAAAGAAAGAAATAAAGATGAAGATGTTTGGAACTAAAATAACCATGTGATCAAAAAGGCTGAATTTTCCATCTTTTTGTGACAAAGTTACCATTCAAGAGGGACGAAGAAACTTTAGATTTTTTACCTAGGGTATCAATTAATGTATGGCCTTTCCATTTAATAACCAAAAATATTCCTTTTCTTCAAATATTTTGTTGCTTCACTGTTCTGCAAATAGTATTATTACAGGCAAGTAAGCAGGCAAATAACAACTGTACACTTATTTTTGGTGGGCAGTGTATATGTTATCTATATGATATAATCATGTGTTGGTGTTTCGGTGCAATGGACTAAGACGCATCTGAAATCGATCACTATTACATAGTGATATGTTTAGAAGCACTGATGACACTGGTTTTAGGTTAACCGGGCCTCTCACCTCACCTGTCCCACAGTCTGGGGAACTATTGGGGCACCACCGAAGATCTACATGCCAGTTTCCGCCATTCATCCCGGTTCTCTGCTTCCCTTAGACACTCGCTGTGAGATAAGCCCGTCCACTCAGTATTGTTGTCGTCCCACTTTATCATTTGATGGCCTCTTATTCCACTTCCATTCACTGTACTTGCATGATTGTGTTAGCAAGGGCCTATTCCCTTAATATACCATATGGATTATATGTCGTTGATTTTGTAAATGAACTACATATACGTACATCGCGAAATGTAATCGCCTCGAATCATTGACGTAACAAGAGATTTTCTTTCAATATTTTAAATCCACGAATTTATGAAACCATCAAATTACCATTTTATTACAATCCGCGAAATTTAATACCCGTGATAAAATAAAACGAGTTTACAGTTTGTCGATTGAAACACGTAATATGCCCCCACGTGGTAATCAAGCTAATAAAGTGGTAATGACAGCGCATTGCTCCACCGTCCATTCTAATGGAGCGGGCACAAACCTTTCTTCAAGAATATTTCGGGTCACCACGTTTATTTTTCATTTATAATACATTTAACAACAAAATAGATAGCATATTTCAATTACATGCTAACATTATATCATTTTGCTATTAAATGCATGTTCAACAATGTTTTACATAGATACTTTTGTCCCACTTATATTTTAGAATATTATTTTGTGAAGTTAAAAATATAAGATAATGGAAGTTTTCAAAAAGAAATATAGTAAAAAGGGGGGAATATACGTATTGGCATTATGCTTTCTCACTTTTCAACTATATTTGATAACAGATTCATTTCTTTCAAATCATCAACATTACTTTGTAATGTATCATGTAAAGGTTTGACGCCATTGTAGATGAATATGATGTATAATGATATAATTTATTTGAAAAATCAACGAGGAACTAATAATGTGAAACGCAATATTTCATTGTAAAAAGACAGATTGTCAGAATGTTTCAGAATATTCAATGAGATTACAGACAAATGAGATAATTGTGTTTCATGTGAATCTGGAGCTTGTATAAGCTACGTTGGAATAACGAAAATTTTAAAATATACGGAACAGTGTGACTGAAAATTTGATTAAGGTTGTGTTCTGATAACTTAGTTGTTAACTACATTCATTGACACACATCTAAATAGATATACACATGTCGAGGAATGTGGAGACTAGAAAATGTAACTCAAATTAAGAAGAAGAATAATATTGGATGATTTAACCAATCATGCGTCATTAATGACACGTGAATCACAATAATTCAATTCAATTCAATTCAATTTATTACAAAATCGGCACTACTATTGTGCCTTTTGCCAAATACAAATGAACAAACAAAGGAACATGACAAACATACAAAAAACATAAAATACATGCAAATACATGTACAAAGCAAATATTAAATATATACAATAAGAAACATAATGACAAAATCCCCGCACTCACCCGGCAATGCGGGGAATCGAAAGGTAAAAACACGTAACTGGTACCCCGCTATCCATCGCCCTTCCCCGGGGTTGCGGCCCGTGGTTTCAATTGGCTGGTGCATAATTTCGAGAAAACAACGCAGCGCATTTTAAAGCCACCATAATGTACAGACTGGTTGTTGATGTGCGTTTCTGTGACAATACGTTGCAATTCATTGATTCGCAAGCCTAGATTATCACTAAAAGATGGAAATTAAGTCAACATTTTATACGCTGTATAAATACACAATGGTATGCCTCGAACGTCCTCAATTAGTATGTTGTTCAATCAACAGGGTGCATTTACGGACATCAGTGGTTTTTAGATAGTCTTTGATGGCAGTATTTAATTAAATCAGAAAACATAAATATCATAATGATCAACAGGTGTGCTTTGTTTGATCTTATTGTTGTCGATTTACACTGTACAGTAATTATTGTATCCTTTGATAGTATTTGTAAATTTATCACTCTTGATGTAATTATAAAAAGTAACTCAGCAGGGATGACAAGTCAATATTCATCTAAGCCAATAAACTAGACACGAGTCCGATAAAGTTTCTTAAGTTATCTCCCGTTCGATGTCCTTCAATAGTATGGTTCCATTAATTGACTTATTTTAAGTTATGACATTAAAGAGTGTTTAGATAATTTACCTGTATCAATCTACCGACATAAGAGCGTAGTTCGAAGTGCGAAACATGTCAATCCCTTCGTCGATGTACCTATAAAGAACCCGACAAAACATATCTTGGAAGTTCAATTATTTATACGTCTACAAGAAAACTTTACCAGAGGACCGCTTAATAGCCTATGTTTTCTAGACTCGCTTAAAACATGTTTATCTTTAAAGTCAACTCATTACGGATAATAATTGAGCCGCGTCAAGCATAAAAGGTACTTATAGTAATTTTTGGTCATTTTATTTTTTTTTCTTTGGGAATAGTATTCCATTTTGTACACATACATGTAACAGAAATTTCAGCTGTTTATCTTCAGTATTTGTGGAATTATGAGCATTTTTGTAACACGACTAAATTCAGCAAAAACAACAATATCCATCGATATTTCAGAATTGTTTATTACTCAATATATGAATTGTCACAGACAGTGTTATCAAAAAAACACAATATTAATGAATTGTATTTTTAATATGTAAAAATGATTCAGGTAGTACTAGTATTATAATGTACATGTATTCATATTCTAGACTCGTTTAGGAAATGGTGATCTCCAAAGACAACTCATTACGGATCCTATATATACGTATCACACACAACTATAATATTGCTCAGACATTATATAATCTAATATAACTAATTCCCATCTATTGCAGCGCGGTAATGTTTTCCAGTTACAACTTATACATCTGTATACATTATATTTTGTTTCCATATGCAATGCTGTATATGGTTAAGCTAAATAAACTTCATTTGTATTCGCAGCAAAATAATAAAATATCCACTTTTTATGTGTTTGTTTGAATATGCTTAATAGAGAAATAGTCTAGTAAAAACATTTTAGCTATTAATCTGCCGACACTATTGAGGAATTTCCAGGGAAAGCAACCATGCAATGCTGAACACAAAGGGGAATAACTGATTTAACCTTTTAGTAAATGCCTGAATTTTGGGGCAAAGGTCATTGATAAATTCCACCAATCTGACTTTACTACTGTAGTCATTTTAGATTAAGAAAAGTTTAGAATGTGGTATGAATGAAATTCTAACCTTCCCTGTGGATACTTTTTCATTTTTGCTGATTTCCTTTTAATTTGATCTGTGCTGTATATCAGTAACCTACTAAAACAAAGGAAAAACAATTTCAACTTGTAGAAGAACATTCAAACATAAACGTAAAATACTCGCATATGTCTAGCATGAGTATATTGAGTGAAATATTTGCAAATGGCTTCCATCTGACACTGTCCAGACAAAGGGCAAGTATAAAAGTAAATTATGAGAATCATAGTGAAAAATACAGAAGAACGAAAAACAACTTTAATTATGAAGGGATTATTGCGCGGCGCGGTTCACTGCGTGCGTCCTTTGGGATGAGTTTGTAATAATGCCAATGGGCACATGTACAAATGAACGATATACCAAATACATAGCACGCAATAAAAAACCATATGTACATATTTCTATTGATAATATGCTGTTCATTTTTCGAATTTCAACGATAAATATGTAAAAATACGATTTATTTGATATGATAATGTACTGTTCCATCTTGTGCAAATTACTGTTCCTACAAATAATAATTCCTATTTCAGTGAAAATAAAGCACGTAAAAAGCGTAAAGTTGGTAAATTTATTTGTCTGCATGATATAAGTTTAAAAAACCTGTGATTTGCCAAGTTCCGAGGCTGATACTGACATGTTAAATGTGTCTTATCTTTGTGACATCTAGGACAAGTTCGTTACTGTGCCAACTTCGGTCAATATCTTGGTCACCAGGATATATCAAGATCATATTAAGAAAAAACATATAACAAATTACTGAATCTGCCAAACAGCAAGTCTTAGGGTGAGCACTATAGGGCAAATGGTCCTCTTGTTAAGATTATGTATATAGCTTTGCTTGTTTTGGCATCTCTATCTGTCTGTAGAATAAATGATTTCAGTTTGCCTCTTGCTTGCCATATTGACACGGTGGTTCATCGACAACAGTACTTTAATTTGAATTAATAAACCATAGGCTCAGTGCTTTAACAGCAGGTCATGATGATCCTACTGCGTGATCCGCTGCGCTGCGCTATTATATGCTCTGCATTACTGTTTTTCTTGTCATTTATTGATACTCATTTGTCTACGCTGTTTAGTAGCATTATTTTATCTGCTTAGCGAGTATATATTGTGTTTTTTATTTCTAGACAATGATGCACTGTTCTTCACAACCTAGTGCGTTCAACTTTTGTCTTACGTTCAAAAACCATTAGCCTATGTGTCATTGCACTCGTGTCTGAATTTGTTATTTGACATTTGAAAGTATGTATTTATTTACCAAGTTCTTGTTTGCAAATACCAGTCCTGTATGTTATTAAAGCAACTAATCTGTTGTCGAGACCAATTTTAATCTAGATGAATAGTGCATGTGTGTGCAATTGTAATATAATGTTTGCCCGTTTCCCCCAGTAATACGAAAATGTTACAAACGTTATAGTTTAAAGAAAATATGTGTTCAATTAATGAAAAAAACGTTTATCTATGCACCACCAAACAAACTTAGCCTTTTCAACTGTCAGTAATGTAGTTCAATGAACTGAACACGCATATGTACGTAAAACACAGTTTGACAATATGGAGTATCATTATGTATCTGAAGTCAAATGAAAATATGTCTTGACTTACGTTGGCACTGGTGCCGCCAATATCTCGTTAATCGTTTGATTCATCATTTCGTCAAGAAACGCCCTATACAGTATATAAAACGTCAAGAGCATGCAAGACCAAAAAGTAAAAAGTTCTACTACAATTGCTGTATTAGGGAAAGATGACCAGAAAACAAATCTTATCAAATACGTTGAACTGACAAGCCGTATTGATTGAAATGAAGTAAATATTAATTCCAATTATATTGTCAAAAACTATCAGAAGATTATAGACGTTGTATATTTAAAGACTTTTCCTTAGAGTCAGAGTTGGTAATGTGATATAAGACTTCATTGAAAATACAATTATAGCTGCGAAACTCCTTGCACGAGCCGTCTCGTGTATAATCGGACATTTATCACATAACCCGCGGTCCAGCAGTGCCGTAATGCCGTGCCGTAAATATCGCTCGGCACTCCCAGACCGTGCAATAAATATTTAAATTAGTCTGACGCGATCCATGCCTTGATCGGCCCATGACGTCAGTATAATAACAACGTCGCCATGACGTCGCGCTCTTTGTACCGCTTAATTATGTCTGAAATCTATGCAACGTACATCATCATTTTGAATGATAACGAGCGTTCTCTAAGGTTATGTGATAAATAGAATCATACATTCGTACTCATTACATACGAGTTTTATTAAACTCGTCGACAAAAAGAATATGACACTCGGCAAAGCCTCGTGTCATATCATTGTGTCCACTCGTTTAATAAAATTCGTATGTAATGAGCACTCATGCAAGATCCTCTATATATCATAAAATTGCCTGTACGGAAACGTAAAGAAACATTATATAACTATTAGAATAATAAAGCCATTACTTAACGAGATCGAATTACCGATAAGTAACTGTTACGAGTAACCAGTCGGCAATACTGAAATCGTAGTTTAAACGATACATCACGTAAAGTTTACTAATGTTACATCTGCATTTCTCAGATGTGATTTGTACTATAATATACATTGTAAATGTCGATATGTACAAACTGGTAATAGGCATTATAAATGTTTGAATATTTAAGTAATTATTAATTTTACACGTCAGCAAATATTTGTTTATCGTATCTGTCTACGGACGCTTATTTGAAACACTCAAGAAAATATGTTTGTAAAAACGAGGTACATAGGACTAGACCAAATAAATTGACCTATTGTGGAGAGCGAAACATTGTTGATATATATCCGTGCGTGGGTGCGTAAATACGTCCGTCCGGTTTGTCCTGACCTTAACTTTTTCATGCATTGACCAATATTACTTATATGTGGCATAAATCTTAACTTCAATGAGAAAGGGTGTCAATCGCAAACCTCATGACCCTATCTCGAAGGCCAATTTACAGTTGTAGGTCATATGTCAAGTTCATCCGGTCCAAGACTTTCACATGCATTCGCCATTATTGCTTATATTTGGCATGAATTGTAACCACATGACCCTTTCTCAAAGGTCAAAGTTGGAGGTCAGGGTCAACGTTTGTCTCAACTACAACTTAATTAATGTTTGTATGTCAATTCCTAACAGAAATTCTCTATAGATTCGTAGTAATATGTGTAACAATATTAGTGGCGTCATAAGACTTTCCAGTATTATCGAACATTTGGGGCAAATGTACAATGTTGATAATGTTAGGGGTTTAGTCTCTGCGCTATGTACATTTGTAGGGGATGCATGGTTTCCATTTGTTCATTGAATCTCAAGGAATGGGTACATGAACGTGTCAAACGCCGAGGTACTGTAGTTGCCAGCAGCCCCGAGAGTTACAACTACTTTATGACTAAGGAACTGCGGTGAATGTTCAATCCGCTGAACGAACGCATTTCAGAAGGTAGACTTTAATTGGTACACTATTTGATATTGATAGCAAACGGTGACTAGACGAACCTTAAACTTGTATAACTGCTCTAACAAACACACATGAAAAAGCAATATTAAGTGATGTGCTTCATTGTATAAAATACAGTTTACGTCAAAGATGATTTATCAATGCACTTATGAAACAGATCTGCCGTAAATTACACTGTATAATCGGAAGATGGAATGCTTTCTATCAGAATTATTCTATTAGTTTTGCAACGGAATATGTCTAGCATGCAAACAGGATGAGCGAATTTAGAAACATAAGCAAAACATTTCTATGAATATTGGTAGATTGGCGTGACATTGGATGTCCTGAATTGGCACAGTTCAGTGAAAAGTATCCATTGCAAGTGCGAAACAACGAAACATGTCAAAGCTCTCGTCGATGAATCCGCCTCAAAGGTATTAACAAGAAGTGAAGCCGAAAACGATGTCATCAAAACAATACGTAAAATGACGTATATGTAAATCTGAATTACAATTATTGTGTAAAATTGTGATTATAAATACGTGTATTGTAAAATTACCTTGTAGAGAACCATAAAGAAACATTAAGTGGAATTAAGTTACCTACCCCCAAGGGATGCTTTCATCAATTCAGCTAAGGCATCCTTCGACATTTTAACTTCCCGTGGTGATTGGGCTGCCTACGGAAACAATGCGTTCGAGTCCCTCTGGGGAAACTGC
Organism: Spisula solida; assembly: GCA_947247005.1. Lineage (NCBI taxonomy): Eukaryota > Metazoa > Mollusca > Bivalvia > Venerida > Mactridae > Spisula > Spisula solida. The sequence goes on along the minus strand of OX365959.1, from coordinate 37,389,857 downwards.
TGCGTCCGGGAATATCGAACATGTATAGACACGGCCCTTACAAGTACTAATTCACACGTTGGTGGAATGGAGCATGTGGTTTAGTCTTGCTCAGAGAAATTACGCAGTGGTGCAGATGGGGATCGAACCCGGGATCCCTAGATCTCGAAGTTCACACCCTACATCTAGGCCACAGCTCAGAGAACTATTAGAATAATGAAGCCAATACTTAAAAGGGATATGCCAATTACATGTACAACTTGATCATTTGGGTACGTTTCTCAAATATTGGTTAAAACAATGCCTTACATGATTGTCATTAAAATATATTAACGAATTTGTTGGTAGCATTTTCATCTGCACTACAATGATGCGATACAAGAAAAACATTGTCATTGGTATATTGTCATTTTTTTCATGGCATTCGGTTGCAATGGGGACAGATAACGAAACATCATGGAGATGCTTCCAATTTACAATAAATGATTGTTATTTATCTTTGACCATTCTTCAATTTGCAGTCAATTTATCACCGGAAAACTGGTAAGCATCTTGGACCGAAATAATGATTTCTCTTTCATTATAACCCTATCTGTTGCCACCAGCAAATTGTAGTACTTGCCATTTGATCAATGTTTATGACATTTGATATATTTATTTAGTTCTGATACTATTCATGATCTAGCTAATACACTCCCCAGACATGTTCGTCTCTGAAGGTTTGACTGACTTTGTTTTGATTCTACGGATTGTTTTGGTATTCAGTACGCTAGGGACTACCTAACCACGTTATGCGGGTACTAGATATTTGATATCTTATACTATAAGTTTCTACGTAGATATCGCTGGCTTATAATTAGTAGGTCGTAAGTAATACTATTTTAAGACTTGTGCATATTTGAAATTTGCATCAAAAGGCGCTTCTTATGAGCCTATTTTCAAGAAAATCAGAAGTGGTCATGTTGGCCAAACTGAAGTTGGAAAGGCTTGTTTTTCCATAAGTAAAGAGTAGGTTTCAGACAGTTTTTCCTTGTTTTCTGAAATTATTGATATTTTACGTACGTCGTAGTCAAGAGCGTTACCCACTGGACCACATATGTATTGATTAAACACATTGCACATAGCTACTTACATTAACGCCACATTAGGCCTTAAACGGCTATTTTCGAAAAGCAATAACTTGGAAACCTATTTGAAAAGCCATGAATTTTGAGCACTTTAGTTGAGTTCAAAAGGTGAAATACAAAATAAGATGGAAGAAAACGAAATAAAACCTCCAGTTGGTTTGTTTACAAAATAATGAATTGTAAACAAAAAATGCAAAATTTATAATCTAAGGGAAGCAACTTTGCAAAATTAGTATTTTGTCATCCATACATTTTACTAAATGTGAGTTTTAGCATACTATTTTAACCACAGGTAACTGTATCATTAATAAACAGTACCGAAAAAAAAATTTAAAAATTTTTTTTGTTAAATTTAGAATTCTTATATAAGGTATATTTCCCGGAGAGAAGTGTCCGTACAGTCACTGGGTGTATTTTGTTTTTTTCATAATTTAAAGCATTTACGGCATTATTCATCTATTTAAAGCTGTGGGTGATCAAAAACATCTTTGTGAATCGAAAGCATTCGAAAACATGCTTAAATTTACCTTCGTACGATATAATTCATTGTTTAAACTTTGATTTTATTTTTCGAGGGCGTAAAACGCTGTAGGAACGACTGTAGTGGTTTATAGTGTGTCTGACGGGTATTTAGAACGTATTTTATAACGGTCGTTTTCATTGGCGTAGTATACATCGTTTGTACGCTGGTTACCAAGTCCTGGGAAACCCCAATGAAATCAACGAATGCAAATCGTTGTTACAAAAAGGAAATCACGCGCATCATTCGGAACGTTCGGAGAAACATGGAGTCATTTTGACATTTAAATATGCAAACGATTCGTTTTTCGGCTTACACGTATACATTCACTGAAGTGAACATGTGTCAACCAGGTAAATCTGTTCCAACTTTTTCGTTCTTTAATTTTACCGCATTATTATGTTTCTACACAACGGTAAATTCGACATATGTTGGTGATTTCCTCAATATTTCCGTGTTTTTGTTTTTATTGAGTCCACCCCAGTGACCGGTTGGTCACCGTGAAAAGTATTTATGGTATAACTGTTTAACTACTTGACCAATTTCGATGGGATTTCGCATGCAAGTAGTTATAGTCATGTTTTTTACGAATATAATTACTTTATGAAGATATCCAAAGCCAATTCTTGTTTTTGATACCTGGTCAGTTCATGGAAATACACCTTGTATAAGAATTCTAAATTTAACAAAAAAAAATAGGTACTGTTTATTAATGATACAGTTACCTGTGATTTTAACAGGAACATTTAACATTCTGTCGTCAATTATTGGTCATTTGTGAAAAATATCCAAATTCCTTGTAATTAGTCTATTTACTGGATGGTCGGGAAAAAGGTCTTGGGAGAGATAATGTGGCTTTAATGTCTCACGCACATCTATATGAAATGTTGATTACTTTACGCCAGATGGAAGTCGCTATCATGGATTTATAATAACCCACAAGCAATAAAAGGGTTTTTCTTGTAAAATACTTACAAGGGAAAAACTTTTATTGCTTGGTTGTTACAGTGTATTATAAATCAACTAAAGCAAATAATATTATGTGAAAATTCATGAGTTCATATCTGAAATACGAATTTATGTTCTACTCTGTCTCTTAAATGGTTCTTATATGCATCGTACTGTTTTTGCATTGTGTGCACACAAAAATTATAGTAACTCGGTGTTAATATGTTGTTTGGTTTCTTTAATGTGTGAACTTTCGGCAGAGCACCTGCTGGTTGCGTTTCTCGTGTCATGCGATAAATCTAATTAATAATTTACATTCAATTTTAACTTACAGTAACGGTTTAGAATAGCGTTTATTTAATTACCGCACTGCCTTCTGCCCCTCAATCGATATTGTTGTATTTTAATGTTTAGCAGGTGTTCTACAGAGGCTTAGGAAACAAATGGAGTCATAAGCTATTTATTTACTGTATCGAATGGACATGACCCTTTTCTTTAACGTTTCCGTTATAGACCAAAGTATTAAAGGTGCGCGGTATAACCGGTATACCGATAACCGTGGTATCATTTTCCCGCGGTACGCTACCGTGGTACCATTCGAAACATCGGTATTTTATCAACATTATCACTGCTTCTAATTATTTTGAAGTTACCTGCCGGAACAGCAAACCATACCATACATGCTTGCCCCCATTGAAACTGGGCCCTGATGTGTGAAACGGCTAGCTCTCTCGACTGTCAATCTGGGGGTCCCTGGTTCGAATCTCGGATAGGGGCATTGACAATTTCATAAACGCATTTCAGTGTTTCTAACCCAGCTAGAGATAAACTTAATGAAAACCACGAAGAAGTCTCGCGTTAAAGAGAACCAACGAGTCTTTTCGGAAAGCGATAGGACAGCGCGCCCGATATCATTGTATCATACAAACCATCTGTTTCTTCCCTCAATCAAAGGTCATGGGCAAAATAAGCAGAGATATAACAGAATTGCCACGATCGAGTGTTTCAATCGAACGCAACAACCCTGAAAGTGCCATGCTATTACCATTACTTTCAGTCCAGCAACAAGCGTCCCTTCTCGACTATATAGTCTCTATTATTTCTCTGATTCTAGTCAAGTAACGAGTCTTTGCCGATGTGCTTGAAAATAGCCTGGTTGAGAGGTTTCCATATATTCTGACCACTATACAATAGCTGTAAGTCTTATGGTAATGATGGTGATATACCGTGAAAGAGGAAAAACCGTGGTATACCTCGGCGGTATCCAACAAAATATACATTACGTTATATCTTGATTGTAATTGAAGTAAATTTAACCTGTTCCATGTAGGACTGTATTTCTTATTACATTTGACCATTACCTTGTAGAAATACGAACATTAGAGAACTGAGTAAATAAGAATTCATTACAAAAAGCTATATAGGATCCGTCACTCGTTGCCTTTGGAGATCAACATTTCTTAAACGAGTCTGGAAAACGCCGGTTATTTGTTTTCGTGACGAGTTTAAGAAACGTTGATCTCAAAAACAACGAGTGGCGGATTCTTTTTATAACATTACCATAGTTACCGAGTCAATACAACGTCAATAAAAACCTATTTAAGCCGGCGACTTGAAGTTTTCGTGCTGAAAATATGGTGACGTCACGCATTTGTTATCACACGTGTTGGAGAACATTGTTCCGTCATTTGTTCTCATATGGAATATAGAAAATCTTGCATGAGTACTCCTCGACGAGTTTAATAAAGCTCGTATGTAATGAGCACGAATGTTAGATTCTATTTAATCACATAACCTTAGAAAACGATCATTATTGTTCAAAATGATGATGTACGCTGCATATGTTTCAGCCAAAATTCAGCGGTACAACGAACGCGACGTCATGACGAAGTTGCTATTATCCTGACGTCATTGACGGATCAATGCATGTATTAGCTAACGTCACGTCCAGCTAATTTAAATATTTATTGCACAGTCTGGGAGTGCCGAACGATATTTACGGCACAGCTTTACGGCCATCCTGGACCGCAGGTTATGTGATAAATCACGGTATTTATGTGATAAAATGAAATATGGGACAGGAATGGTAGCACTAAACAGAAACAGCAGACAAGAAAATCACACAAAACACAAAGCACAAAAAGGAACACACGCAAAATTCGGTCAAGAATTAGAAAAGATGCATCAGATTGTTTTAAATGAGCACGTGTATCAACCATTTCATTTTATTGCTTTTGCACGAACATACTGACTAACCAAAGTCGGTTAATTCTGTCATGTAAATTGTACAACATATTCATATTATTCAGACCAATACGACCTGAATATACCAAATTACCAAGGCATCGTCAACAAATATTTGCTTCCAGGCAACGGTGTGTCTATGATTTCTAATGTCTGAGAAATGTGTCTCGCGAACTCTGTTGCTCAATCACATACCATATAACAAGATAACTCGATGGGCATTTAATTCCTGTGTTTTCTGGGGTTCGGGGTTGAACCGTAGAATTAAAAGACGCATAACTAAACTATTACATACATTATTTCATGTATTTTTTCTGACAGGTCGCAGAAATTAAAAAAAAACGCAGAAATAAAATAATTATAAACATTTAAGACCTGAACGGCAGACATTTTCCCGCAGAAATAACGTGCTATATGGAAGGACTGGATAATATTGCTCATTACTTTAGTGTTCTCTCCTAAAACATGCTATTGATTGCGTACTTGACTTGCCTTTATTCCATCTTACATGTTTATCAAGATGTCTTATAGGCAATGTTCACGCTAAATTGGTCATAGTGCTGCCACGGATGTTGGATTATTCCTCCCTGATTAAATTTTAAATGTGGTATATTTAATAAACACATTTCAAGATCGAGCTCTTGAAATTCTACAGTCATAAACTGAGATGCGTCGGGAGATCGGGCTATTACTTCTAAATTGCTCTTCGCTTGTACACCGAGTAATCGACAGTATATATGGAGCCTCGGACTTGGAAGAACATAACCTGCTTAACATAGAGTCGACATCACGTGACAAACTAGCACGTTGGTCTATGTTTTTGTTCCATATCTGTGCGTGTGGGTATTGGTCTTCGGTATCGTTTTGCACCATCCTTGTTTATATATTAGTTCGTTTGAAATGGCATGTGTAAATGTTACCTGTAAGGCATAGGTAGTGTTTATATACATGCTACTTCTTGAAGGTTATCAATATCTGTTTTGCACTGTAAGCTATTATGTACCTATTCATGATCAAATTTGTACTGTTATGTAATATTCTTTGGATGTACATATAAACTACAACATATATGTATAAATATTTATAAATGTAAAATTGTGTACGCATGGACACATTGTCCAATGTACGAGGGGTGATCCAGAATTACGTGGACTTTTGCTCTAAAAAGTTTATTTTAGGCCAGATCGGTATGAAAGTTACACACAAGCGACTTTTATCTATTATTGACATTAAGCGCAACACATATCTGGAAACAATTCTTTGCATCAACAGTTATACGCTACCATGGCAACACATAAATGCATTTGCGGATCAACAGATATTTTTTCAGTTAAACTTGTTACGTTATTGCTGATCGTTTCTGTGTTTCTTCATTTATAAATTCAGAAATATGGCATCATGTTGTCTAATATCGTATCGACAACTGAGTGAAGTTTCAACGTAAAATTATGTGTATTCGTCATATTATGAATATATATGTTATTGTTGTCATATCATTATTAACGTAAATAATGACGTCACAAAAAATAATTTACACTCGCATAACCATGCATTTCTGTGTACTGCTAGGATAAATCCAACCGCAGAAGACAGAAATGCTGGAGAAATTAAGTATAAGACATATTGTATCACAGCCACTTGTTTTAAAGTGGCCTTAACGTTTTATAGAAGGCCTGGATGGTGTGACCGTCAATGAAGTATAGAGGTAAAAACCCGACGTTGACTGGAACGGTGCTTACATTGGTCAGAATCAACCATCCGTGACATTAGTGGAAAAATATTATCTTGCAGAGCTGGTAACGGTACAGTTCAGTAAATATTGACTGGACGATTAAATATGCATACAATAAGAGCATAATGGGTTAGTGAAAATAAAGAACAGTTGATTAACAGTTTTCAAAGGCATCATGGAATGATACAATCGTGAAGGTGACGTCGTACGTCATTTCTGAGCTGCCCCGCAATTCGTAACTATACCCTCTTACAGACACTGTATTTACGTTTTTTATTATCATATCCACTTGAAATTTGGTATACTTGTGCAATAAGTATCAATATAACACTGCGTACAGTTTTGTAACTGTAAGTATAACGGTTTATGAATTAGAGCAAAGGTCCACGTAATTCTGGATCACCCCTCGTATATATGCAATAAACTGTATAAACTGTTCCATTACGGTTTGCATCTATTATTTTGTACATGCTCGTCATATTTCAGAGACTGAGTGTCTTCTAGACCGTTTGTTTTTAGCTCCACTATTCGCAGAATAAGGGGAGCTATTGCAGTCACCCGAGCGTCGGCGTCGGCGTAACACTTTTGATAAAGTTTGGGTACAAGTTTTTTAACCTCTTATATTCTCTAAGTCCTTTGAGATGTTGCTTTCATACTTTGCATACTTGTTTGCCATCATGACCCAACCCATATGCAGGAGTAGGTAACTCTATCAGGCATTTTGTTAAATTATGCACCCTTTTTCTACTTAGTGCAAATAGTGCAAATGTTAAAGTTTAGGTACGGGTTTTTTAACCTCTAATATCTTCATAGTGCATTGACATATTGCTTTGATACTTTGCTTACTTGTTCCCCATCACGTCCTCAACCCATGCACCGGGGGTAGGTAACGCTATCAAGCATTTTCGAGGAAATTTGCCCCTTTTTCAACTTAGTGCAAATGTTTAAGTTTAGGTACATGTTTTTTCACCTCTCATATTTTTAAAGTGCATTCATATTTTGCTATGCATACTAGTTCTCCATCATGACCCCAACCCCATACACAGGGGAAGGTAACTCTATCAAGAATTTTGTTGAAATTATGCCCCCTTATGGACTAAGAAATGCTTATTTGTTTACCTTCATGACCAAGAGGACCTACACATGAGTAGGTAACGGTCCTGCATAATTTGTCCAAATTATCCCCCTTTTTCGACTTAGAAGCCCCAACCTCTACACAGCAGAGGGTAATGCTTCTGTTATCAAGCATTTTGTTTTGAATATATAATAATTGTACTATCCTAGCATGGCGCTGCGAATAGTGGAGCGCGCTGATCGTGGACAGCTCTTGTTCTATTAATCCGTGTAGATTTTTCCTATAATTATTTTCTGTCTTTGATTGGTGATTCCGTCTAGCTCGGTGTGTACTCGAGTTCTTCAAATGAACCGAATTCTTGAAATATGTTTGAGTATACCACATTTAACATTAAATCAAGGAGGAAGAACCCAATGACGAAGCCATAGCTATGATCAATTTAGCGTGAACATTGCCGATAAGACATCTCGATAAACAGGTCAGATGTAATAAAGGCAAGTCAAGCACTCTCAATCAATAGCGCGTGTTAGAAGAGAACACTAAAGTAATGAAATGAGAAATATGATTCTGTTCTACAATGCAGCAGGTTATTTCTGCGGGCACAATTTCTGCGAGTTTGGTCTAACATAAAATTATGTAGCTTTTATTTCAGAGTTTTTGCGTTTCTGCCAGCTACCGGAAACATGACATGCATTAATTTGTGCGATATTAACATTATGCGAAATTAATTTTTGTGGTTTAGTCTCGAGTCGCAGAAATAAAAAGAAATAAAATGCCGCATAATTATCCTGTTATACGGTTGTGATTGAGCCACAGAGTTTGGGCGACACGATTCTCAGATATTACAAATCATACACACACCGTTGCCTCGAAGCAAATCTTTGTCAACGTTGCTTTGGCATATTCAGGTCGCTGTAGCCTAAATAATATGTTGTACAATATATATGACGGAATTAATTGACTTTGTTTTGGCAGCTTCTTTATATAGAAAAAACGGAATTATTGATAAGTGCGTCTTTGATTAGATTTCGTGTGTCTCCTTGCTGATCATTGACCGAAAATGTCGTTAATGGTGATGGTAGGGTTCGATTAAAGCACGTGTGTGAGTGAATTGTTAGACTCCTTGAATTCTTTGATATGCATGTAAGTTAAAAGGTTATGGAAATACAGAGAGAATCTAGCGATCTTAGAATCGGTCTCTGATCTAATTGATAGACGACTTGTGAATAACATTGTTAGGGATTATTGATATACACATAATTATATTTAAAACAACAGTACCATTGTACAGTGTGAAACTGGTAAACACAAAATAGTTACTTCCATTAATACTAGATAAATACTAATAAATAATTTGACTTGACTTGACTTGACTAAGATAAAATATGCATTTTATTTTATAAAGAAAACGTTCAGGCAGTGTAATGTCAATTTGACATAACTTCTAATAAGCTTATTTTGCATTTGTTCATACACCAATACAAGTTAACAGCACATGCCCAAAATTATAATACAACAATATCGACCCAGAAGCAGAAGGCAGTCGCCTTGTGCTCAAACAATTAAACGATAATTAAATAAACGCTATTCTAAACTGTTATTGTAAGCTAAATTTGAATGTTTAATTATTAATTAGATTTATCAAGTGTCACGAGAAAGCAACCAGCATGTGCCCTGTCGAAAGTTCACACATTAAAGAAACGAAACAACATAAGAACACATCGAGTTACTATCATTTTTGTATGCCCACCATGCAAAACAGAATGATGCATATGAGAACCATTTAAGAGACAGAGTAGGGAAAAAACGTATTGAAGATATTTTCCGAGTACAGAGTGTAATTTATGAGCTCATGCATTTTCACATATTTGCTTTAGTTGATTTATAATAACACCGAAGCGATACTCATATGTTCAAGTCACTATTATTCACGCGCATTATCTCAGTAGCGTAAGACATTTAATAAATGAAATATTTGTCCTTTGTTAAATACGACTTCCATGATAACGACAAGCAACAACAAACCAAAGTTTGGTAAGCCTTTTGGATCACAGGAACTTGCATAACTTAAAAAAATATTTTTTGGGGGGATTTTTTTTCACCAGGCCTACTGTAGAGCCAGTATCAATAAATATATTTTAATAGATCTAACAATTTTTTTTTTAAATTATGCAAGGTCCTGTGGTTGGATAGACTACCAGGTACACTATTACCTCTCAAAAAGATCTAGGATACACGAGGCACCACCTATCGTGGAAATAAATGTTCGACTAATTCACTACGTTAAACCAACGAACATTTCATTTGTTTTATTTTCATAACGGTACATGGTAATATGTTGATGTTGTGCAAAATGTCTTACGCTTCTGAGATAATGCGTGAATTAAAGAAACTTGATAATCATGATTATTTGGTGAATTACGTTACAAGGAGCGGCGTAAAGTAATCAACATTTCATCTAGTGTGAGTAACGCTCCAGACTACCGACCAAGATGACCCTGGTTCGAATCTCGACCGGGCATTTGGTCATTTCTGAAACGTTTTCAAAGTTACGTCACGGTGTTAGGTAGATCTACGTAGAAACTTATAGTTTAAGATATCAAACAGCTTGTGCCTGCATAACGTGGTTAGGTAGTCACTAACGTACTGAATACCAAAACAATCCTTATACCCAAAACAAAGTCAATCAAACCTATAGAGACGAACATGTCTGGGGAGTGTATAACTAGATCATGAATAGTATCAGGACTAAATAAATATATCAAATGTCATAAACATTGATCAAATGGCAAGTACTACAATTTGCTGGCGGCAACAGATAGGGTTATAATGAAAGAGAAATCATTATTACGGTCCAAGATGCTTACCAGTTTCCCGGTGTTAAATTGTCCGCAAATTGGAGAATGGTCAAAGATAAATCACAGCCATTTATTGTAAATTGGAAGCATCTACAGCGTGTTTCCTTATATCTGTCCCCATGAGAAAATGACAATATACCAAGGACAATGTTCTGTAGTACAGATGAAAATGCTATCAACAAATTTGTTAATAAATTTTAATGACCGTTAAGTAAGGCATTATGTTAACCAATATTTTAGAAACGTACCCAAATGAGCAAGATATACATGTCATTGACAGATCTCTTTTAAGTAATGGCTTCATTATTCTGATAGTTCACTGAGCGGTGGCCTAGAGGTAGGGCGTGAGCTTCTGGGTAGAGAGGTTCCGGGTTCGATCCCCGTCTGCACCACTGCTTAATTTCTCTGAGCAAGAATAAACCATATGCTCCACTGAACCAATGTGTGGATTGGTACTATGTCTGTACATGTTCGATATTCCAGGAAGCCACAGATTGACGTTCGCTGCACACCCGTCAGCAGAGAAATAGTAGATAGGTTGCGAAAGTCAACATGTAACGTGTACGTGTACGTCAATTCTACTTTCGAGTATTTCGTCATCCAGGTATGTGTAGTTTCTACAAGTAACCGACGTGTGACAGACGAAAATATAGTGTGTACTATGTCACACAGATATGCGTATGCACAGGAAACCCAAGAATTCTTCGCCCATGATTTCATTGAGTTTGTATAAACACTCATAATCTATTCACGAAGAAATCATGCTACACCTGTCATGTGATGTTACACGCACACATTGTCTTTCGCAAGCCAATTTTAATTGCAACGCGTACGTATACATGTACGGGTAACAACACGTACAGTTAGTCGTACACGTTCGCATCACAACCTCTCTAATTGTCCCATGGGGACTTGAACGCAACTTTCCGTAGGTAGCCCGGTAACCAGGAAAAGTTAAAATATAAAAGGGCGGCTAAATGGCTGAATTGCTAAAATCAGCCCTCGAAAACTGGTAACTTAATTTAACTTAATGTTTCTTTACGTTTCTCTACAAGGTGATTTTACAATATAAGCACATTTCTACACGAGGCGGTTCGTGCATGGAGTATCTCTGCTAATAAGTTTTAAGAGAAGTCCTATATAGCAAAATCAATTCTGCCTATCAGGATGAGCCTTTATATAGATAACTGCTACAATAGTACGTCATTTAAAACAACATTAAAACACAAACTCTGAAGAAGGAGAAGATAAATACACCGATTACAATTTGTTTGATTGAATTTGTTTTGAGGTGATCGTCCAAAAAGTGTGTTTACACTGTTTGCTTGAGTCTTTCATGCTCTGCTTATTCTGCTTCACATTGTGCTAATATCTTTTTGGCGGATTCATCAACGAGGGCTTTTACATGTTTCTGTATACTTTTCACAGAACTGTGCCAATTCAGGCCATCCAATGTCACACCAATCTACCAATATTCAGAAAAATGTGCAGCTTATGTTTCTAAATTAGCTCATCCTGTTTGCATGCAAGACATATTCCGTTGCAAGACTTATAGAATAATTATGATCGAAAACCAACCATCTTCCGATTATGCAGTGTAATTTACGGCAGATCTGTTTCATAGGTGCATTGATAAATTATCTTTGACGTAAACTGTATTTTATACAATGAATCACACCACTTAATGAAACAATATACAGCTTTCTCATGTGTTTGTTAGAGCAGGTATACAAGTTTAAGGTTTGGCGTTCGTCTAGTCGCCGTTTGTTATCAATATAATTAAATAAATGTACTAATTAAAGTCTACCTTCAGAAATGCGTTCGTTCAGCCGATGGAACATTCACCCCAATCATTGAGTCGCAATGTGGTTGTAACTTTCGGGCTGTTGGCAACTACAGCACCTCGATGTTTGACACTCTCATGTACCCATTCCGACGCGATTCAATGAACGAACCATGCATCATCTACATATCTTCGAAACTAAACCCACAACGATGTCAATGTTGCACATTTGCCCCGACTAGTCGATATTACTTGAATGTCTTTGGACACAACTAATAAATTAAGGTTACACTCATTACATGTATTACGAATCTATAGATAATGTATATAAGGAATTGACATACAAACCTTAATTATGTCGAAGTTGTAGTTGAGACAAACTTTGACCCTGATCACAAACTTTAACCTTTGCTGGTCATGGGGTTACATTTCATGCCTAATATAAGGAATAATGACCAATTCATGTCAAAGTCTTGGATCGGATCAACTTTAATTTGACATATGACCTCCAACTGTAAATTGGCCTTCGAGATAGGGTCATGAAGGTTCTCATTGAAGTTAAGATTTATGCCATATATAAGGAAGATTGGTAAGTGCATGAAAAAGCTAAGGTCCGGACAAACCGGACGGACGTAGTTACGCACACATGCACGCACGCACGCATGTACACCAAACATGTTTTGCCCTCCACAATCGGACTCTACAAAAAGGTCAATTTATTACTTCTACTCCTATGTACATTGTTTTTACAAACTAGTTTTATTGAGTGTTTCAAATAAGTTTCATAGACAGATACGATGTACAAATATTGGCTGATGTGTAAAATTAATAATATCTTAAATATTTAAACATTTATTATATCCATTTTAGCAGTTTGTACATATCGACATTTATATTGTAGAACAAATCGCATCTGAGAAATGCACATGTAAATATAATCTGCAAATTTGTTTTTAAACTTTAATAAACTTCACTTAGTGTATCGTTTTAACTACTATTTCTGTATAAGCCGACCAGAATGGTTACACGTAATAGTTACTAACTGGTAATTCGATCTCGTTTGAGTAATGGCTTCATTACTCAAATAGTTCCCTAATGTTTCTTTACGTTTATCTACCAGGTCATTTTATAATATAAGCACAATTCTACACGAGACAGTTCGTGCAATGCCGCATGGAGTTTCGTAGCTTTAATTGTATTTTCAATGAAGTCTTATATCACAAGATTAACTCTGTCTCTAAGGATGAATCTTTAAATAGATAACTTCAACAATCTTGTGATAGTTCTCCACAAAATAATTGGAATTTCCACTTACTTCATTTCAATCAATACGGCATGTCAATTCAACGTATTTGATAAGATTTGTTTTTAGGTAATCCTTCCTGATATGGCGATTAAAGTCGAACTTTTTACTTTATGGTCTTGCATGCTTTCGACATTTTATAACCTGTATTGGGGGTTTCCTGACGAAATGATGAATCGATCTTTTAACGAGACACTGAAGGCACTAGTGCCAACCTTAGTCAAGATATATTTTCATTTACTTTAAAATACATAATGATACTTCATAGTGTCAAACTGTGTTATACATGCATATCCGTGTTCTTCAGTTTATAAGACTACATTACTGACAGTTGAAAAGGCTAATTTTGCTTGGTGGTGCATTGATCAACGTTTTTTCATTCTTTGAACAAATGTTTTCTTGACACTATAACGTTTTGTAACATTTTTGTAGTACTGGGGAAAACGGACAAACATATATTAACCCAATTGCACACACATGCAATATTCATCTAGAGATTAAAATTGTTCTCGACAACAAATTAGTTGATTTAACAACAAACATGTATTAACAAGAGCATGATAAATAAATACATACCGTCAAACGTCAAATAACGAACTCAGACAGCAATGACACATATGGTAATGGCTTTTGAACGTTAGACAAAAGTTAAAAACACACAATTTTGACGAACAGTTCACCGTTGTCTAGAAAATTATAACATAATATAAAGTTGCTAAGCATATATCAATAATGCCGCTAAACAATGTAGACAAATGAGTTTTAACAGATGATCGTAAGTAGAGTTATTCTGTATTTTTCACTACGATTTACTTTTATACGTGCGCTATGTCTAGACAGTGTCAGATGGAAGCTATTTGCAAATATTTCACTCAATAACGCGATAGAAAGTTGCAAAAAGCAGGGTTATATTTCTTAATGGTACATACTATTTATTTGCTAGACATATACGAGTATGTTAAATTTATATGCGAATGTACTTCTACAAGTTCAAATTGCTTTTTCTTTGTGTTTATTACGTTACAGCACAGAACTAATAGTTTATTCAGTTTAAGCATGTAAGAGCATTGATCAACAAATACGCGGGAAAATGCTCTAAGATATTTGTTACGTGACCAATATTGAAGTACTAGAGACAAAAACACCGATCGGTTCAAATAACCGCGTTCGTTATGACTTTGGTTGATATTAAAGGTCAGTGGTGTAACAACTTGAAATAAATCTATCTTCACGTTTAGAAAGTTTCAACTACTTGCAATGACAAATAAAGAAATTACATCACTTTTCCGCGTATTTGTTGATCACCCCTCGTACAGCTCATCGCTGTATGTAAACATGTACTGAAAAATACATGGAGAACAAAATAATTATACAAATGAACATGTATACGTTTTTAAATGGAAAATTTTATCGTGCTGCAATAGATGAGAATTCGTCACCTAAATTCCAGAATGTTCTTAGTCTACAAAAGTTCATTTTGATACAATCGACTTTAAAGACTTTGACCTCTCTATCATAGTAACTAGAGATAGAGGAAAATGGCACAATAAATGTATTATTTATCTTTAATGTCACAATGTCAGTTCTAAGTCTTTTCAATATATATATCTTGTAAAGCTCTTTCGAACGATACCAAAAACTCCTGGAATATAATGTCTGAGAGATATCATCATTATGTGTGAATTATGATATATATAATATCCGTCATAAGCTATCTTGAGGGACACTATGTCGGTAGATTGATACAGACTGTACGAGTAAATTCACTATACATGTTTTTATGTCATAACTCAAAGTACATGAATTATAGTGCGTCCAGGATAACATAACGTGCTATTTACAAACATTAATAGGTTTGGTCAACTTTCCAAAATTGGATTCACAAATTACTAAAGTAAACAGATAAGGTCAGTATTGTACTAAAAACATCACGGATAAAACGTACACATCTGATTGATCCACTTTTGTAGAATATACCAAAATTTCCCGTCGTTCTCATCCTCCTCACTTTAATTGAGCCGTACATCGCAACAGAGCATCGAAAGGGAGTGAAATTACGAAGTTTTATCCGTCCCTTATCTAATTCATTGGTTTAGATGAACACTGACGTGTCCTCCACTAAGGTTATGCTTTGTATAATCAAATCCAAACTAATTTATAAATACTATCACAGGATACAACTGTACAGTGTAATCGACAACAATAAGATCATACACGTTGAACGTTCACCTGCTCATATTATCCAAGCATTAGATCACTATAGACCGCCAATAACCAATCACAGCGCAGTATTGCCATCGGTTAAATTCTGTATCGAACTATTTTGAGCTGAATAACCTGTGATTTTGATCCTTTGTTGTTTTGATTAATAAGCGCAGAATTAATCCTATTGCTGGGAGCAAATTGCATAATCTGGTCAGAAATACAATGCACAACTTCTTTTATGTGCATAAAAACGATACATGTACAAATTAGTCAATCACGTGGCCTAAATCGGATAGACATCTCGTATCACTGGTTATGAGATTAGACGCTCGCTGAAACTCGCGTCTAAATCTCATGACCAGCGATACTCATTGTCTAACCTATACTTATGCTCTTTATGTTTTTGTATTTAATTAAAAAATGCCATCAAAGACTATCTAAAATGTACCAATGTCCGTAAATGCACCCTGTTGATTGAACAACATACTAAATGAGATGATGTGATACACACTAGTGCACAACGTATACAATGTTGACTTAATATCAATGCATGTTTACAAGGTATTAAAATTTGTCTCAGAAACACACGTCAACAATTATCCAGTACAACGCCTCTATAATGCTAGTGCGTCAACTAATAACGTGTGACTCAAGATTATATAAACAGCCAGAAACTTTGATAAGCACTGACAAACATACATTAATCAAACGGCATGCATACAAATTAAATGTCAAACAAAATGTCATTTCCTTGTAGGCAATAATGATGAAAAGCAGAAAAACGTATTTAATTATGAAACAGATTTTCCGGTAACAAATGAGATAAACTAGAACAGAAGGCATGTTATCGCATTATCTACGTAGCACACTAATTCAATAACCTTGTCAAAGTTTAAAGGGCATCATTCCTAAGAAGGAACATAAGTACATTAATAGGATTGAATAAACCACACACTGAATGTCAAACAAAATTATAAATGCCTGCAGGAGCAGGAAGACAATGGCTTTAACCAAATGGAGTGCACTGAAAAAGTTCGATAAAATACATTAAACGCTTACATGTATATTTACGCTTGCTTAAAAGAACAAGGTCGTAAGTGCAAAAATGACATTTTGTGAAAACAAGACAAACTGTCTGGAAAATTCTCAGGAAGAACAAGCTTTTTATTTTAGTTTGGTCAACATGACTTCTTCCGATTTTGTGTTGAATATTTCGAATATGGATGAGTCTGATAAGATTGTAAGTAGCACTTATGACTTTATTCTTCTCAGCCAGTGTATTGATGACGATAATATTTCTGTATATCCATGTCATGTCTACCTACTTACTAGAAGTGCTAGATCTGATTTTAAACTCCAAAAAACGTCAAATATAATCACTATAAAACTTAAATAGAATCATATGTCACCAAAATTCACAGGTGTCATTTCTATGACTATGCGAAGCTAGCCACTTTTAGTGATATTTCGTAAGCGTGCTAACTGTTATAGTAAGATGAAAGCTATTCACTGCCCGACATAATTATTATCCTTTTAGAATAAAGGCATCAGTTTTCTTTGTTGACTAGCCGTGGTTATGGACATTTTAGTATGTATCTATGAATACTGTATACATATACATGCACCATTATTTATTTAATGTTCTTGGCCATACAATGTAGTTTATATATTTCCTTTAGCAAATATTCTATTTTGAGATATATAATTGAAATATTCTAGTGATGCGTCTCGGTAGAATGTCTTTTGGAAGTATAAAACAAATTATTATAATTCAGTAATACTACTAGCAAATAAAAAACTGGTGGATGCATCGTATGCCCGTTCTATTTTCGTGTTATTAAATGTAACACTTTCTTTATTTAATGTAACCCCAACCTTTATCTAACAAGTGTGCTACATTGGAGAATCCGCCGATGGACATAATAATCAGACACTATTGCACGTTATCTTTTTATAATTATGTTTCATATCAAATATAAATGCACTGTCTATTGTTTGAGGCAACATCTTGGACAAAAATATATTTATATTAGAACATAACTTGCATCCTATGGCCATTCTGTTGTTCCTGCAACCTTTCGATAGTATGTAGGTAAAATTTAGATATTGGTTGAACATTTAGCTTACCTCAAAAATATCCTAGAAAATGATTGCCTCGAAAGGTGCTTTTCGTCTCTGGATACGCTCTTTAATATAACATTTTCACGAGATAGTGTTTATTGCAAGGAATATTGAATTATGAAACGGTGTCTTATACAACATACTTGTAGTAAGTGAACGATGCCGTCGTTTCTGTGTAGCTTCGAATTGTATGTGCGCTACAGTATTTAAAATATCTTTAAAGCAGATGTTCGCAACATTAATTATATGTCCCTTGTGTTTTGGTTTCGTTATTATTCGTGAAAGTAATTACATGTGATTTTTAATTATCTATAAAAAACGTCTGATAGACATCGGCCCTTTATCAACAATTAATCTTGTAGTTTACCTTGTAATATTATTAATCTCTTGAACACCGTTCTCTCAACAGCAGTCAGTTTTGTATATGTATCTCTCGAACAGTGTGTGACTCCGAAATGGAGGCACTGTATATTCATTTTTACACTTTTATTATATTTTGTGACTATATGAGGTGTGGTGATTATGGGCTCTTTCCGCTCATAGCGCTCATTCCGCTACTGAACCAGTCATGGACTTGTTGAAGGTAATCTGGGTCCCAGTCAGTCGGACATTGAGTTAGTTGAACGCGAGGCGCTCATGACACACTATTGATCTTCTCAGTAATACAGTTAGAGGGTATGGTATTTGTATCATAGAATGGGGCAGCCCGTCGGCGGTAGGTAAGTATAGTTTACCTTATGCATCGCGCATTGTTACGCGTGACAGGACCAAAGTCTCCATAGAGGTATAAGGATTAATAAAAAGTAGGACAGGGAAGGCAGCATTCAATAGAAACACCAGAACGTAAATGGCACAACAAGAACAGTGCATTCTTTTACAATCAGTGGCTTAATATCCCTGTAAGATGGTTACGATATACATGTATGTGTGATTGTAATTGAAGTCAGTCAACTATGTGTCCTGTATTACATTTTCTAGTTTCCACAATCATCGACATGTTCATCTAAATATGTGTCAATGAAAGTTGTTAACGACCAAATTATCAGAACACAACCTTTACCAAATTGTAACTTAAACTGGTTCGTACATTTAACAAGTTTCGTTATTCTGATGTAGCTGATACAAGCCATATGGGACGAACATCATTTCATTAATGAAGATGTTTAATATTCCGTCAGATAATCTGCATCGTAATTTGTGAATATAGATGTCAAATCACCTTTGTAATGTTGTAGTAAATTCATCACTGAAAATGCATGTCAAATTAAATTATACTAGTTAAAGACGTTTGGGACTTACTTTGCGCTGGAAATTGACTTGTTAAGTATTAACAGCTAAGGATATGATTATGTAAATGTCGTGAGTCTAACTACGGCGGAAGGTATGTAGGGTTACAGCCTGCAAAGGCACAAAATGTATGTCTATGAGACAAGGACAAATAAAACACAATGCCTGTCGAAGGTTAAACGATGACTTTTAATACAATTCACAAAACGGCAATATCGTATAAATATATAGCAGTCTAAGAAACATGAAATACAACATGAATACATGAATGAAGAATAAATGAACTAACCAGCAAAGGCACAAAATGTATGTCTATGAGACAGGGACAAATAGAAAGACCATGCCAGTCGAAGGTTAAACGATGACTGACGCGCAAGGGTATTCTGTGCTCAGTGGACTGAGACAAAAGCAGAAACGAGGCAATGTCCAGTGAAATGTATGGAAGCGGTGAAATGCCATGCGGTTAGTAATGATATGAATCGATGAAAAATGGTATGATAAATGTATGATAAAGACTGTATATAGATAAGATACATACATAATTGATAGTATATAATAGTAAATTTATATAAGGTCAATATGACCTCGTGACATACCCCCACCCCCTGTTGTGGAATGTCGCCCCGACATTCACAATAAATAGAAATAACTAGTTGTGAGCAACATGTCAGCATAAATGTAACATAATATACTGTAAAGTACTAAACTATTGCAAGAGTACTTGTAAATACACTGTAATAAATACTACAAAATATAAAACAAGTTACTCCAACATTCCAAACAAACTGCTACTGCTAACTACAAACTACTTACAATAAACTAATATTAGATGATAATGAGATCAATCCATGCATCATAACAAAAATCTCACTAAACATTAAACAATGTAGACAATGTAGTTTTAATAGATCATAACCCCTTCCCTAAATACGATTTACTTTTATTCGTGCCCTTTGTCTAGACAGTGTCAGATTGAAGCCATTTACAAATACTTCACTCAATAACGTGATAGAAAGTTGAAATGAAATACAGCGCAAAATCTCTTAAGAGTACATAATATACACTTACTAGACGTACACGTATATGAATGCGAATGTACTTTTACAAGTTCAAATTGCTGATTATTTGTGTTTAGTTTGTTACAAATATACAGAACAGAACTAATAGTGTTTTAGCTTAAGCATGTACAGCTCATCGCTATATACAAACGTATAGAACAAATACATTGGAAACTAAATATACACATTTATGTGTTTTGAAATGGAAAATAACGTAGAGCTTCAATAGATGGCAATAATGGAGCCATATAACTGCCACCACATAAATATTAATTTTCGTGAAATATTTCGTGAAATTATCGAGGGGTTTAATGAAAACAGAAAAATATTATGAATGCAAGATACATATCTTAACATGAAAAATTGCCAGTTACTGCTTTGATCTGCCACAACATTCCTGTTATTTTTTTAAGAAACCAACAAACTTTTCACGAAAGTGTATTATATTTCACGAAGACATTTTTACGTTTCGCGAAACTTTTCACGAAGTCGATTATTTTCACCAAAACATCTTTACGTTTTGCGAAACATTTTTATGCTTTCATGAAAAACTTATTTAGTTTTCGTGAAAGGATCATCTTTATGTAGTGTCAGTTAAGATTTAAGATTAAGTGTTAAGATAATTTATCTGTCTTCATGATAATGATATTTTTTCATGAAATATCCCATATATTTTACGAAAGTTTTCATGAAATCTTAAAGTTAAGTGGTGGCAGTTATATGGCTCCATAGGGAATCTTTGTCGTAAGTGATACAATGTCTGGGTAAACGTACTATTGGTGTGTGCGGAATATGGTATATAGGATCAACATTCCTTAAACGAGTCTATAAAACCCAAGTTATCAAGAAAGCCTCTGGTACAATATGTAATGTAGACTATCTGACAGACATTATATACAATTGAGATTTTAATTGTCGGAATATAGACGAACATGTATCCTCCCTGAGGGGATGTTTTGTATAATTACATTGAAAGTGATACATTTACAAAGTATACTATCAAAGGATACATTAATTACTTTACAGTGTAAATCAATAACACTAGAATCATACAAAGCACACCTGTTGACCATTATGATATTTGTGTTTTCTGATTTAATATAATACTGCCATCAAAGAAAATCTAAAAAGCACTGATGTCCGTAAATGTACGAGGGGAAATAATAGGACTTTGCTCATAATTTCTTACTTAGCTCTTACACTTTACTGAAATTTATCTCATATGCATAGCAATTTATGTTTTATATACTGGCAGCAAAATGCTTTCGTTGTCGTTGATGATATTCATACAAAGCGTTGTTATATAAACCATTTAACGCGGAGGCGGGTCACACTGCTATTTTACTTTACGATTTCTATTATAAATGTGAATGTCTTAGTAACCACTAGATATATCATAACGCTTTATTGTCCGGCATTAATTGGATGCCACTGACATGTGAACTTACGAAGCTATCGATCATTGTTTATGATCACAAATGAGTATACAAGTGTATGTATCCAGGCGCGTCGTGGAAGAAACGACATCAACGCCAAAAAACTAGAAACCGCGCTTTTGTTAAATCACTGTATAAACTGAAAAAATCAACAATGCAACCCATTGAAATAATTAAATAGGCAGAATGTAGTGCAATTAGGGAGCCATTATTGTGTTCTGTTTATCAATATTGTTAACAGAACGTGGAGATATGAACTAACAGGTGAACACAGGTCGGTCAGGTCAAAGAAGAGGTAGTTTGACGTTGATACACAGCGTTCGAACACTGAGAGACGCTTCAAGGTTAGAGACATTTCTAACATTACAGTCACCCAGTTTTTTGGGACATATGAGCAGAGACGACACATTTAAACAATGGGGATGGTATTTTCAGGTCTGCTTTAAAAGTCAGGGCGACTATATAGAAACAGCATTAAAGTTGTATTTCCGTTAAATTACTGTGTTTGCAAGGCGACGCCATCACAACGTCACGGCGCAACCCGCCTCAATGGTACATAGCGTATTTAATGTTTAATATATTATTTATTGTAAAACGTACAAAATGTGGACTTAATATCCAGATTTTAGAGATAGTCTAGGCTCATGACACAATGAATTGCAAGGTATTGTCACAGAAACACACATCAACATCCAGTATGTACATTGTAGTAGCTTTAAAATGCGCTGCGTTGTTTTCTCAAAATAATGCACCAGTCAATTAAAACCATGTGCCCAACCCCAGAAAGGGATGATGGATAGCGGGGTAAGAGTCTCGTGTTTATACATTTCCGATATACCCGCACTGCCGGGTGAGTGCAGGGAATTTGTTTTGCGCCAATATAACGGGGAACATAGCCGTGACTATACCCATGAGGTATATGGCGGGGTAATTTGCGGATGTTCTACCATCTGTTTGGCCCTTGGGGCAGGGATTTTACCCGGGGTTACAAAAAAAGTAAAATTCCCTCTATTTGGGGCATGGTTTCAATAGATTGATGCATAACAGTTGTGTTTGAACGACCTTATTATTCAAAGCCAACGAATTGTACGTGTAACCTGTGATTGTTCCTTTGTGTGTTTGTTTGTGAAATAGGCGCTCTGCTAGTTATATCGAAAGCCACCGTCGATATCTGGTTTGTTCTTTACATTGTGAAATGACCATGAACCTTTAGATGCGGGTTTAAATTGGGTTTGAACTAGTAGTATTCGTTTGTGTTTAAAAGAAACAAACTTTGAATTGAACAACGCATCTATAATGCTAGTGCGTCAACTAACAACGTGTGACTCAAGATAAACTAAACAGCGAGAAACATTGCTAAGAACTGACATACGTACATTAATCAAACGACATGCATACAAATTAAATGCCAAACAAAATGTCATTTCATTGTAGGCAAAACATGGTGATAACCAGAAAAACGTATTTAATTATGAAACGGTTTTCCGGTAACAAATGAGATATACTGGAACAGAAGGCATGTTATCGCATTATCTACGAAGCACACAGATTTAATAACCTTGTCAAAGCTTAAAGGGCATCATCCTAAGAATGAACATAAGTACATTAATAGGATTACATAAACTTTATGTCAAACAAACTTATAAATGCTTGCAGGAGCAGGGAGACGATGGCATTTACCAAACTGAATGCACTGAACTAGTTCGATAAAATGCGACAGTATGCACATTCGTTATACAATGAACGCTTTTTATACTTGCTTAGAAAAAACAAGGTAGTAAATGCACAAATGCCATTTTGTGAAAACAACACAAACTGTCTGAAAACTAATCAGGAAAAACAAGCTTTTTACTTCAGTTTGGTCAACAAAATATTGATAAGATGCACCTTGTGATGAATATTTGGAATATGTATTGGTCTGATAAGATTGTAAGTAGCACTTACGACTTTATTCTTCTCAGCCAGTGTATTGATGACGCTACTATTTTTGTTTATGCATGTCCTGTCTACCTACTTACTAGAAGTGCTAGATCTGATTTTAAACTCCAAATAACATTAACCATAATAAGTATCAAACTTAAATAGAATCAAATGTCATCAAAAGTCACCGGGGTTATTTCTACGCAAAGTCAGCCACTTTTTGGGCTGTTTCGTATCATGCGGCTACCCTTCCCGTCCGGTTTATTATTTACTTTTTGGGATTATAATCTTCCCAGTCTATTATTGTTTAATATTAAAGGTGCTGCCTCACAGATCGGGCTAAAATTTTTGTATGACGTAATTTTCCTACCTTACTAAGTATTTAAATCATAGAAAGTCACTGGTGGTTGCTTTTTGAAAGATTTATGGCATATAAGCAATTTAAATCACTCTTGATATTTGGCACTCAGTATTTTTCTGTTTAAAAATTTCGCAGAGTTTCCTTCCAAAATGTTCTGTGAATTATGTAATTCACACATGATCAGACTGTAACTTCAACAAACTAAAGCCCAAACATCTGTGAGTTATTCGGTTTGTTTCGCAATTCGTTTTCATCGAATGAAAACAAATTTTAGGCAATTTAAGTGATACATGTAGTAGTGCTAATTCTATAGGGTATTAATACCCTATATAATTTTGGGTGTAAATTTTTAAATTACTACAAAATGCCGATGTTTCCCAAGTTATTTTTTATGTCAATTTGGTTGTTTATGTCATATACAGAAAACTATACCAAAATTACATGAATTGTTGGCAATTTAATTTTTTTTTGCAATACACAATACGTGAGGCAGTCCCTTTAAACGAGAAAAATACAAACATAGACACAGTTTTTTGCTTGACTGTTTCAATTTGCTGAAAGCTATTTGTCACTGTCTGACATCATTATTACATTTTAGAATAAATATGGGCATCAGCTTTCTTTATTTACTAACTGTGGCTAGAAACATTTTGGCATGAATATCTATATATATATACATACATGCAACCTTATTTATTTAGTTAAAATTATTTGTACAAACTAGTTTTCTTGGCCGTACAATGTAGTTGATATATTTCCTTTAGAAAATATTCTATTTTAAGATATATAATTGAAATATGCCAGTGATGCGTCTCGGCAGAATGTATTTTGAAAGTTTAAAAAAATGTATATAATTCTGTGAAATTATTTATGATGTACTACTAGCTAATCAATAAACTTGTGGATTCCTCGTTTGCCCGTTCATTTTCGTGTGTCATATAATAAAATTGTTATTAAATGTGACACTTTCTTTATTTAATGTAATCCCAACCTTTATCTTGCAATTGTACTACATTACAGAATCCGCCGGTGGACATAATCCTCAGACACCAATGAACGTTATATTTTTATAATTATGTTTCGTATCAAATATAATTGCACTGTCTATTGTTTGAGGCAACATCTTGGACAATATATTAGAACCTAACTCGCATCGAATGGCCATTTTGGTGCCCATGCAACCTTTCTACAGTCTGTAGTTAAAATGTAGATCTTTGTTGAACATTTAGCATCTTTAAATGTTTTCTGACGACAATTATTCTTAAAAAAGATCCTAGAAAATAATTGCCTCGAGGGGTGCTTTTCGTCTCTAGATACGCCCTTTAATATAACATTTTCACGAGACAGTGGTAATTGCAAGGAAGTCTATAATATTGAAGTATCAAACGTGTCTTTTACAACAAAATAAGTTTTCAGCTAGTAATAATGTTTTATACTTTTCGACAGCTTGGATTTGGCCGGATCTTTGCTTGTTTAGTTGGGCATTGTGCCTTGTATGTGTTTTATGTTCCTGTGCTCGGTTAGTTCAGTTGGGCATTGTGCTTTGTGTGTTTGTAATGTTTTCTGTGCTCGGCTGGTTAAGTCGAGTGCAGCCTTCCCTGTCTGACTTAGTATAATCTTTTTTATAAATAACATTTTAAGCAAATTTTCGCAAAGTCAATAATATATGTATTGTTTTTGGTTTGGTGAAAGTAATAGTACGAAAGCAATTACATGTGATTTTCAAATATCTAAAACATCCCGTTATTTAGACAGCAACCTTATAACAAAATAAATGCAATTTTACCATGAAGCTGGTGGAAATAGATGTTACTGTATACGAAACAGGCAGTGACGTAACTGCGAGCGTTTTCTAAGAATAAGCATTACACTGAAGATAGATAACATTTTAAAAGAAAATTACACCACTTTG
This sequence comes from Spisula solida, assembly GCA_947247005.1. Taxonomy (NCBI): domain Eukaryota; kingdom Metazoa; phylum Mollusca; class Bivalvia; order Venerida; family Mactridae; genus Spisula; species Spisula solida. Next base: position 37,363,988 of record OX365959.1, on the reverse strand, counting down.
TTGTATTTAAAGTGACACAGACAGAAACCTTGGCAGGAAAAGCATGATATATTGGGTACCATATAAAATATCATTTGATATGTATAATGTTCTTGTAAGATTCAAAAGAAATAAATACATTAATCATTGTTATCTGTTTGTTTGAAAAAGTCTAGCCACGACGTCGTTTGGAATATTATTTTCATTCAGTAGAAACAACAGAACGCGAACGATACTAAAACAATCGTGTACAAGTTATTTTAGTGAACGTCGTATTATCCATGTATGAAGGTTTCGATATAAATTATGTGCGATTGGAATTGGAGTCACTCATTATATTATAATCTTGGTTACAATTTCTTGTGATCATGTACATATCGATTTAACAACCAAAATTTCAGAACACAACTTTAATCAAATTGTCATTTACACTGGTTAATATATTTTGCAATTTCAGTTATTCTAACATAGCTTATACAAACTCCCGTGTCACATGGGACAAACATTATTTCATTTATGTCCTTCTAGATGTTTAATATTCTGTCAGATAATCTGCATCGTAATTAGATGTCAAATCTCTTATGTGATGCTGTAGTAAATTCATCACTGAAATACATGTCAAATTAAATTATACTAGTTATAGACGTTTGGGACTTCGCGCTGCAAAGTGAAATGCTTAGTATGAACAGCTAAAGATAAATGATTATGTAAATATGTTGTCCTCATAGGTCTACCACCTACATTATATCGAAATAAACTGTACATATGTACTAATACTAAGATATCTAAACAGTCTAACGGTTGAAAACGTTATGGATTTCAATTCTGTCAACAACATTCTACAATAATAAACTCTCTGGACACTTAATTGCCTCTTTCAAGTATTGATAGAGGAGATGAAACGAGCTCGCACAAGATATCGGTCAGGCAATACACAGAAACATTTGGGGCACTAATGCAGAACTATTTGATTAGGTGTTTCGTAAGTTGCCCAAGTATTCCACATGTCTCGAGTCTGCTAGGAAATTAATCCATACTAACATTCAGTATTTTTAGTTTACAGCATAATCAAAAAAGATAATATTTAGTCGGACAGGGAAGTCCGCACTCAACTTAACCAACCGAGCACAGAAAATATACTAGACACCATACCCGACATACAACCGAACGAGAAAATGATCCGCCCAAGTCACTTTATGAGTTTGAGATCTTGAGAGAATCTTTCGACAAGATACGCAGTACGAAATTCGAGAATTATTAAACGTTAAAACAAGCTTGACAACAACTCATCCATTTATATAAGTATATATGATTTATGATATTTTATAAGATATAACCTTTAGTTATATACGTAATGAAACGTTCAGTTAACAGTGAGTGGACATAAAAAGAATAATTCCATGTTTGATTAACTGTACCGACCGTCAATACATACGAGGGCCACTTAAAAAGTATTAATCAGTGGGCGATAAATCAATATCATTGCCCCTGACTATATTAAAAGTGTACATTGTCTTAAAGATCAATCTTTCAGCTAGACATTCGTGGTATTTTCATCATTTTATATGAATGCATTTCTATTTTATTGATATTCAAACAGGACATGGTTTAAAGCACTTGACAAAAAATCATAAACGCGTAAGAAAATTGTTTTTTATGGAATCCTACGGTTACGGAGCGTCGTTTTCAAATGTCATTCAGGCTGATTAAAATTAAATTGACATTATTTGCAATATGTATCATTGATCTCTTAAATTGCGATCCATAATTTTAAAAATGTTAAATTATTACCAATTTATAGCAATATAAAGAAGTCATATCCGAGAACCAACCTACCACATATACATCCTAATTAATACTAGATATCTACTAGTTAAATTAACACTAATTTATTCTGAATAAGTCAAAATTTCTAGATTATGATATATAGAGGATATTTGTTTGTTTTGATTGAATATGGTTTATATCTCATCGTGTAGTGATAAAATTCAATATTTTCAAGAGCGCGTAGCGCGAGTGAAAATATTAAAATTTTATCACTACAAGATGAGCTATTAACCATATTCAATCAAAACAAACAAATATTCTATTCATTTAATGCTTTTATGGTGTCAAAACTGGTACTATTTATGCCAAATTACCACTGTGGTTAGGCTACGTATGAATATGTTATTCCATTCATATTTTTCACTTCAAAATCCGCCATCTTGGATTATGGTGAATAGGTAAAAACGACTTTTTTGAGAATTTTGCATTAAATCATACTCCAACTTGTAGGAAATGGTCTAACTAAAAATAAAAACCCCCACATGACATGTTTCCGTTCAGTAATAAAAGTTACAGACATTTTAGTGTTGAGATTTTGGTAAATTAAAGTAGTCCCTGTGAGGGGGCGGAGCTTATATCAGTCACATTGTAGGTGATAACCAGTGACTGATATAGGTTTTATTTCACTGATAGAACTCCATATCTCATCAGTTAGCATTAAATAAGTAGAATTATTCGTCGGGCGATCTTAATCTTTTTAACCTCAATTTAATTTTTTACAATCAAATTTTATGTTCGACCCCATCTTTGAAAAAGTGGGTGGGGTAATGTAATACCCCCAATGTATGACAAAAAATATTTTTTCAACCCTGTTGTCAATTTCATGTATTCTTTTATATGAAATTACCACCATGTGTTTTTATTTTTGTTTTCTGTAATATTGTTTTAGGAATATGACGTCATAAATCTAAAATACGTATTTTTTAGTCACGTGATCATGTTCTTTGAGCTGTTGTAAAGGACAAATTATTAATAATTCAAAATGTATTTATTATGTAAGAGAAAGTAGCATATATAAATGTTCAAAATAGCAACATGTTTAACTTTCCCACTTAAGACGTCCAATAGTACAATACAGTAACAGCGCTTAGGGCATAGTCCAAGTAAAATGCTGTCTCCATGAGTATTTGGAACATGGCAGATTCCTTGTACAACTTAAGCCATGTAGACTATCCAAACAATAATTTGGATTTACCACTACTTAAACAAGTATACGATGCATCCAATGTGCAAATTTTAAAGCAATCGGAATAAAATTGTAGAAATAATGAACATTAATATCTACCCTTTCGACTACTAATATACCTCATTTTCTCGACATTCTAGTGGTTAAATGTCATATCGATGAATGGATAGTTTTCCGATTGCAATATTGTTATATTGGTTAGCTAGGCAAAGGTTGTATCTTTCTGAAAATGTCCACTTTTATACACATTAAGTGGATATTAAACATGTTATTGGCCACTGATTAATACTTTTTAAGTGGCCCTCGTATTACAAATAATGAATTAATAAAGGAAAAAGCTTACAAAGCAGGGAGACAAACCTTTTTGCATAACATGAACAATTCTGAGAACACGTACCAGTTGCCTACTTGCGCTACAAGAGGCACTAAACAGCATATGGAACCCTATGTCTTTGAGATGTCAGTATAAATATCGTGATCACTCCAACTTGTATTCCACTGAACAATGATAAAAATAGACAGTTTGATATATACCATCCTCATACATCAGTGGTTAGTCAAGTTCCCAGACTACCCCCTGATTCAATACCCGTCATTCCGAGCGCAAACCTAAAAATAGCTCATTTCGTAGATATCTGGTGATTCCGTCTATCGTCCAATCAGAACGCTTGTTACTCTACGCGGGGAATTTTATAAACAAACTCGTGAGAAAATGTAAACATGGATTGAGTTATGGGATTTAAATATTAACAAACTTAATTCGATAAAGTACATCCTAAATTCAATATAGTTTATAAAGCAGCCGTTAATATAATAACAGAGAGTACTGTACGAGCGGTTAGATATATCGTGATATGAAATCAGAGTCCGAGGATTTCGACGACGAGTGTCCATGGGCGTGAAGTCGTGAGTCGAAATGGATCTATATAGCTGTGTCAGACATGCAAACGACGATTACAATAAGTCGCAGACATTAGATCAAATTGAATAATTAAAGTAAAACTGAGACTGTGCCCGTGAACTTCTAAAACAGATTTAAAAACAATTTGTAAACAACGATGAACGGACAGGTGCCCCCGGAACTCATTCGCCCTCGTCGTTAGTGAAAATGTTCCGTGCCCAGCTAATTCAGATGTTAAGGTAATAAATAATCAGTTTCTAGTTCAATTTTAGTTCAATAGTTGTTTTATTATTCTGAATAATATCTTATAATCGATACAAAAACATTGCAAATATTTTTTTCTTCGATTGATTTCCCGAACGATAAATTTGAATATTTTGTTTGTTAAAGCTCGATTTTGATTGGACGATGACAGGGAAACACCCGTCGTAATCGCTATCAATAGAAATGAACGAAATGGATCTGATTGGTTGATTTTTCGTTCATCACGCTAGGATTTTGCCCTATTGAACCAGAGTATGTTTCGGACGAAGAATACTCTGGTGAACGAGAATGATATATACAGACATTGTTGATATTCAGTAGGGAATATATATAAATACTTTCCAATGATGAATTATATTGTTATGGACACTTTTGACAATAAATTAGTAATTGCACAAACACTGGGGACAATACCGGGGAAATTATGTTTGTTCATTTTGTAACATCATGCTAACTTGCCATTTATTATTCAGGAAAAGATGAACTAACAAGATCTTGTTGGACCTCAAAATTTCGTAGACCGATTATACAGGCAACCTAATTGCATTTGGGTGCTAAAAGCTCCGATGTGGTCAATAATGCAACTCTTTTGCTAGAACGTCAGATATTGACAATGTGTGACCTATCCGTTACTAATGGATAACAAAGACACGTGTTTGCCGCCAACTCAGAAATGTACATAACTAAAACATTGTAGAATAAATAGCAAAATACTGCAAAAGGAAACCATAGTCATCAGTTTAGAATAAAGTTAGTAGTGTTTTAGCAAGAACATATCCAGGATAATTAAGGACAACATACTTTATGGGTAAAATCGTAAGAAATATACATTCATATCATTATTTTAATTTTTAATTTTTTTATTTACCGACGTTCTGTTGTTACGTTAGATGTTTTTACAAAAGCAAAAGGAGCACATATTGTGTACATATAAGATAAGAACAGGACCAGTCACAGATTAAAGGTTTAAGGAACCTTCGATCATCAAAAGTGTAAATTCGATCATCAAAAGCGGCACAATCATATTATACCTAAGACCATTTTAAACACAGTTTTTCGCTGGCCTAGAATTAGAAGGTCGTAAGTACAAAATCAATTATTTGAGAAAACAAGAAAAACCTGTCTGAAAACTCTTCTTTACTTAAGGAAAAACAAGTTTTATAAACCACAAATTTCGACATGACACTTCCGAGATGCGGATTTCAAATATGCATGAGTCTTAATAGTATTTTAATTCTAAGTCAGCGATATGTCATGGCGAATTGAACAACACGTTTATTATTTACAAAGATATTTTTAACGCGCTGAGGTCAAATATATGATTCAATTTTCATATGTTGGTGGAACGTGAAGGGATTTTTTTGGATATATTATCTTGAGTATATAAACACGATTCAGATATACAACTTAATAAATCAACTATGTATACAAGTAGGGGGATAAAATCAATCACATCCTACATACAAGTATTTCTCGGAACCTTTGGTTTGTACCCAATGTAATATCGTACGAAGTCTGGGCCATTCAACTTGAATCATAAAGGCTCTGTCACACATAACGAATGTATTTTACGAATAAAGTAATTATGTGATGTCTAACGAATTCTGACCAAGACAAAAGAAATCGCAATGGACATAAACGCTCGCATACACTTCCATAAGTATGCATCAACGGTAGACAGCGTACACATATTAGCAAGACAAATAGTATTCTGTGGCTAGATAATTTACACGTCGAGCATTACCGACTTTATTACCTAATAATTTCTACTTGAAACCTGTATGTAACAGTCTTTGTACAGTGGTACACGGTGTTTAAAGGCATTCTGTATAAAAAGCTTCAAAATCCTGGGGTAAAAAAAGCGTTTGGGTCGAATACAAATGTAGTACGAAACGGGTTTGGGTTGAATACTACTTGCAGCTCTGGATTGCATGAGTTTGGGTTGAATAAGCTGACATTCTTTACTGCGCTCCGCGTACCGCTTATCACGCACATTAATTACATGTGTAAAACGTTTTATATTAATTGTAATGAAGCAGACCCACAGCGGGATTCCGAATCAGAGATAATTAAGGACAACATAGTTTATTGGTAAAACCCTTAGAAATATGCATTCACATTATTATAATATTTTTTTCATTTTTAACAACGTTCTGCTGTTGCGTTAGATGTCTTTGCAAATGAAATAGGAACACATACTGCTTTAGTGCATCAATAAAAACGGACTAGTCACATAGTAAAGGTTTAAGTTCAAAAGTATACATGCGTTGGCAAAAACGGCACAATGGTATTATACCTAACACTTTTTTAAACACAATATGTCGCTGACTTAGAATTAGAAGGTTGTAAGTACAAAATCAATATTATGAGAAAGCAAGAAAAAACTGTCTTCTTATGGAAAAACAAGTTTCTTAAACTTAAGTTTGGTCAATATGACCACTTCTTGAAGAACCTGACATTCACCAATAGCCAAATGGGGAGTACATTTGCATATGAATACCCATGTATACGTAAATCTCTACTACAGTGCCCACCAAAAAATAAGCATATAGTAAATAATTGTAAATAAATTAAACTCTGTTAAATTATTCAATATTTGTTTATCAGACGGTTACAATTGTACTAGTTTCTGACACTACAGTTACTAAATGAGTCAAAATAGAGAAAGAAATAAAGATGAAGATGTTTGGAACTAAAATAACCATGTGATCAAAAAGGCTGAATTTTCCATCTTTTTGTGACAAAGTAACCATTCAAGAGGAACGAAGAAACTTTAGATTTTTCACCTAGGGTATCAATTAATGTATGGCCTTTCCATTTAATAACCAAAAATATTCCTTTTCTTCAAATATTTTGTTGCTAAAGATAATATTTAGTCGGACAGGGAAGTCCGCACTCAACTTAACCAACCGAGCACAGAAAATATACTAGACACAATGCCCGACATACAACCGAACGAGAAAATGATCCGCTGAAGTCCTGTATGGGTATGAGTTATTGAGAGAATATTTCGACACGATACGCAGTACGAAATTTGAGAATTATTAAACGTTAATACAGGCTTGACAACAACTCATCCATTTATATAAGTATATATTACTTATGATATTGTATAAGCTATAACCATTAGTTATATACTTAATGAACCGTTCAGTTAACAATGAGTGAACATAAAAATAATTGGATTAACTGTACCGACCGTCGATCCATATTACAAATAATGTATTAATAGAGGAAAAAACTTACAAGGCAGGGAGACAAACCTTGTTGCATAACATGAACAATTCAGAGAACACGTACCAGTTGCCTACTTGCGCTACAAGAGGCACTAAACAGCATATGGAACCCTACGTCTTTGAGATGTCAGTATAAATATCGTGATCACTCCAACTTGTATTCCACTCAACAATGATAAAAATAGACGGTTTGATATATACAGACATTGTTGATATTCAGTAGGGAATATATATAAATACTTTCCAATGATGAATTATATTGTTATGGACACTTTTGACAATAAATTAGTAATTGCACACACACTGGGGACAATAGCGGGGCAATTATATTGGTTCATTTTGTAACATCATGCTAACTTGCCATTTATTATCTAGGAAAAGATACTAACAAGATCTTGTTGGACCTCAACATTTCTTTGACCGATTATACAGGCAACCTAATTGCATTTGGGTGCTAAAAGCTCCAATGTGGTCAATAATGCAACTCTTTTGCTAGAACGTCAGATATTGACAATGTGTGACCTATCCGTTACTAACGGATAACCAAGACATGTGTTTGCCGCCAACTCGGGAATGTACATAGCTAAAACAATGTAGAATAAATAGCAAAATACTGCAAAAGAAAACCATCAGTTAAGAATAAAGTTAGAAGTGTTTTAGCAAGAACATAAGGACAACATACTAGTACTTAATGGGTAAAAACGTAAGAAATATACATTCATATCATTATTTTAATTTTTAATTTTTTAATTTACCGACATTCTGTTGTTACGTTAGATGTTTTTACAAAAGCAAAAGGAGCACATACTGCGTACATATACATGTAAGATAAGGAAAGGACTAGTCACAGATTTAAGGGTTTAAGGAACCTTCAATCATCAATAGTGTAAATGCGATGTCAAAATCGGCACAATCATATTATACCTAAGACCATTTTAAACACAGTTGTTCGCTGGCTTAGAATTAGAAGGTCGTAAGCACAAAATCAATAATTTGAGAAAACAAGAAAAACCTATCTGAAAACTACTCTTTACTTAAGGAAAAACAAGTTTTATAAACTACAATTCGGTCAACATGACCACTTCTGATTTTCATGAAAAAAGGCTCAGAAGAAGCGCATTAGGATGCCGATTTCAAACATGCATGAGTCTTAAAAGTCTTCTAATTTTAAGCTGGTGAATTGAACAACACGTTTATTATCTTCAAAGTTGTTTAAACGCGCTGCGGTCACAAGATATGATTCATTATCCAACAAATACAGTTGTTAGTTTTACTAATATGTTGGTGGAACTTTAACGGTTTTTGGTGGATATATTAACTTGTGTAAATAAACATGATTCAGATATACAATTTAAATAATCAACCATGTATACCACTAGGGGGATTCAATTAATCAACGTATCACATCCTAGATACAAGTATTTCTCGGAACCTTTAGTTTGTACCCAATGTAATATTGTACGAACTCTGGGCCATTCAACTTGAATCATAAAGGCTCTGTCACACATAACGAATGTATTTCACGAATAAAGTAATGTGATATCTAATGAATTCTGACCAAGACAAAAGAAATCGTAATGGACATAAACGCTCGCATACGCTTCCATAGGCATGCATCAACGGTACATGTAGACAGCGTACACATATTAGCAAGACAAATAGTATTCTGTGGCTAGATAATTTACACGACGAGCATTACGGACTTTATTACCTAATCATTTCAACTTGAAACCTGTATGTAACAGTTTATGTACAGTGGTACACGGTGTCTGAAGGCATTCTGTATAAAAAGCTTCAAAATCCTGGGGTCAAAAAAAGCGTTTGGGTTGAATACTAATGTAGTACGATACGGGTTTGGGTTGAACACTACTTGCAGTTTTGGATTGCATGAGTGTGGGTTGAATAAGCTGACAATATTTACTGCGCTCCGCGTACCGCTTGTCACGCACATTAATTACATGTGTAAGACATTTTATATTAATTGTAATTAAGCAGACCCCACAGCGGGATTCCGAATCAGAGATAATTAAGGACAACATAGTTTATTGGTAAAAACCTTAGAAATATGCATTCATATTTTTTTTTTCATTTTAACAACGTTCTGCTGTTGCGTTAGATGTCTTTCCAAATGAAAAAGGAACACATACTGTTTTAGTGCATCGATACAAACGGACTAGTCACATAGTAAAGGTTTAAGTTCAAAAGTATACATGCGTTGGCAAAAACGGCGCAATCATATTATACCTAAGACTTTTTTAAACACAACATGTCGCTGACTTAGAATTAGAAGGTTGTAAGTACAAAATCAATATTATGATAAAACAAGAAAAAACTGTCTTCTTATGGAAAAACAAGTTTCTTAAACTTAAGTTTGGTCAACATGACCACTTCTTGAAGAACCTGACATTCACCAATAGCCAAATGGGGAGTACATTGGCATATGAATACCCATGTATACGTAAATCTCTATTACAGTGCCCACCAAAAATAAGCATACAGTAAATAATTGTTGCAAAATTAAACTCTGTTAAATTATTCAATATTTGTTTATCAGACGGTTACAATTGTACTAGTTTCTGACACTACAGTTACTAAATGAGTCAAAATAGAGAAAGAAATAAAGATGAAGATGTTTGGAACTAAAATAACCATGTGATCAAAAAGGCTGAATTTTCCATCTTTTTGTGACAAAGTAACCATTCAAGAGGGACGAAGAAACTTTAGATTTTTCACCTAGGGTATCAATTAATGTATGGCCTTTCCATTTAATAACCAAAAATATTCCTTTTCTTCAAATATTTTGTTTCTTCACTGTTCTGAAAATAGAGGATATTACATGAGTGTCTTTTCATATTGAATTTATTAAACGAGTTGAATAAAATAATAAAATGCGAGGCTCTGCCGAGCATTTTATCGATTTTATTAAACGAGTTTAATAAATTCAATGTGGAAAGTCACAAATGTAATGTTCTTTTTATCACATGTTAGCTTTTTTCCGGCCGAAACATAAAATAGCTACATATTTTCACTATAATAAACGCGCAACTTTGACGACGTCGCCTATGCTTTGAGTGACGTCGCGTGAAGGCTTTATTACACTAGTGTATTATCAAAAATAAATAATGGCTTTATTACGCTACCGCGACGTCAAACATGTGATAAATAGTATTATTACAGGCAAGTAAGCAGGCAAATAACAACTGTATACTTATTTTTGGTGGGCAGTGTATATGTTATCTATATGATATAATCATGTGTTGGTGTTTCGGTGCAATGGACTAAGACGCATCTGAAATCGATCACCATTACATAGTGATATGTTTAGAAGCACTGATGACACTGGTTTTAGGTTAACCGGGCCTCTCACCTCACCTTTCCCACAGTCTGGGGAACTGTTGGGTACCACCGAAGATCTACATGCCAGTTTCCGCCACTCATCCCGGTTCTCTGCTTCCCTTAGACACTCGCTGTGAGATAAGCCCGTCCACTCAGTATTGTTGTCGTCCCACTCTTTCTTTTGATGGCCTCTTATTCCACTTCCATTCACTGTACTTGTCTTAGCAAGGGCCAAATTCCCTTAATATATCATATGGATTATATGTCGTTGATTTTGTAGATGAACTACGTGTATCCTTTCCGCTACCATAGCGTACTAATGCAGACTCGCCGGGATGGCCATTTCGGCCTTCCGTAGTTTTCGACCTAAATGCCCATATTCGGGAATTTTGCTGTCATGGGTACACAGGCATCCCAGACTACAGGATATTACGGGCCCACTAGACCCCTTTAAAGAGGGCTTTGAACGTAGATTTTACAAAACTGAAATTACTGGTCCTACCCGCCATTGCGGTACGATTCCCTGTGGAATTGCATTAACATTTAGCGCCAAAAAGTTTTTATTTTTCTATAGCAGGAATATAAAGCTAGACAAAGGGGTCAGGACCAATGCCCTAAAGGGGCCAAAAAGTAGGCCTGTCAAGCTAGAAAAAAAAAATTTTTCGCGCAAGGGTCACCGTCACATCGTCATTTCCGGTGAACTTTAGTCGAACTATTGACAAATTTTTCTACTTTCGGTTTGGGGTAGGTGTGTAGCATCCGGATGTATCGAGTTTTTATCAGTGCTGCAAGTCAATAGTGTCTCAGGGACGGGGTATAGGGACCATATGAATTTCTCATAACCCCCCAAAAAATCGTGGTGGCGGAAAGGATATGGCGAAATGTAATCGCCTCGAATCATTGACGTAATAAGAGGTTTTCTGTCAATATTTTAAATCCACGAATTTAAGAAACCACCAAATTACCATTTATTAAAATCCGCGAATTTAATACCCGTGATAAAATAAAACGAGTTTACAGTTTATCGATTGAAACACGTAATATGCCCCCCACGTGGTAATCAAGCCAACAGAGTGGTAATGACAGCGCATTGCTCCACCGTCCTTTTTAATGGAGCGGGCACAAACCGTTCTTCAAGAATATTTCGTGTCACCACGTTTATTTTTCATTTATAATACATTTGACAACAAAATAGATAGCATATTTCAATTACATGCTAACATTATATCATTTTGCTATTAAATGCATGTTCAAAAATGTTTTACATATTAGATACTTTTGTCCCACTTATTTTAGAATATTATTTACAAAATGTATGAAGTTAAAAAATATAAGATAATTTTCAAAAAGAAATATAGTAAAAAGGGGGGAATATACGTATTGGCATTATGCTTTCTCACTTTTCAACTATATTTTATAACAGATTTATTTCTTTAAAATCATCAACATTACATTGTAATGTATCATGTAAAGGCTTGACGCCATTGTAGACGAATATGATTTATAATGATTGAATTTATTTGAAAAATCAACGAGGAACTAATATGTAAAACCCAATATTTCATAGTAAAAAGACAGATTGTCAGAATGTTTCAGAATATTCAATGAGATAATAGTGTTACCAACCTAGACAGAATATTTTCTTCTCTATACAACAGTTTAGTAAATTTTCATATACGCATGCGTCATAATGCAAAAGTTAAATGCGTAAATAATATCATTTAGCGTTACAGTACCGTTTATGAAGGGCTGTTCCCTTATCAAAAAAACTTTATTATATTCTCTGATTGTTATTGTGTCATGTTTTAGCCAACGGTAAGCTGTTTTTAAAAGTACTCTAGCCAAATAGTTAAAAGGTTGAAACAGGAAGGTTCTAAAATTGTTCTTCAGATACAGTACTGTGGTTCCTACAGACAACTCTTACCCAAATTCAAGTACTTTTCAAGACATACACATTGTCAAGGAACTTATTGCGAAAAATAAACAGTTGTTAATGATACTCTCACAAAATAACCCCAAAACAAGGCCCCGATCTCCCAAAGCATCTCAATTTGAGCTAAATCTCATCTCAAATATTGACATGTGTCTTTGAGGTTATTTCCATGACAGTCTGGGCTCAAACTTGGTATCACAACACAGAAACATCATATTGAGTTTATTACAGTCAAATTTCAAGAGCTCAAACTTCAGATCTATCAAAAATTCAGACTCTGATTTGAGCAAAATCTCAATTTGAGCTGAGTTTTCTACTTGAGATGCTTCGGGAGATTGGGGCAAGGTTGAAGAAAATGGCGAAAATGTTATTTAAGGCTTCAACCCCGAAATAAAAATGGCGAATTGAGTAATCGAATATTACATAATTAAAGTAAATGCTAAAACCGTAGATACATGTTTGGTCTCGATATATCGACACCCGATATACTGACACATTCATTATACTGACATCATGGTTTGGGGACAGTATTAATTATAAAGTATTAATTAACAAATTCAGTGTACATGTACTGACATAATTCGCTACAACGACAGTTATAAAATACCAGAGCCAGTCTAATGTACACTGAACCACTTTTCTAATTGGTCACTTTTCTAATCCCAAATACGTTTCACTGTGATCATTTGTACTCAAACTTTTTATGACATTGTCCTAACACCTAATTTATCAAAAACCAAAGTCACGTGCCAAAGTATACATTGTCAGTCATGCGATTAATGTTGAGTCATACATAAAACCTACGTGTGCAAAATATCATAAAATAATATGAGCATTGTTAAGGTATTCGGGTTTGAAAAGTGACCAAATAGAAAAGTGGTTGAGTGTAGATACACGTGGAATCAACAACACAAAATAATGACTGGAAAGCAATCTAAAACTGAAAAGCAACACAGTTAACCATTTGTTTACTGTTTCGTCAATGTCACAATGTAGTTCACTTTAAAATATATTGTTTTTGGCAATTCTACAGACGGAACTTTAGTTCAGACTGTTGCTATCGACAAATGACGGTATTGCATATTGTTTCTATTTTAAACACCCCATGTGTGTGTTGTTTATATCCCAGGAGTTTTAAGCAACATGTTTGCATATGTTTAACTTGTTTGGTAAAGTATACTACACTTGTTATGTAACACTGATGTTTAAGATAATAAACAAGAGATGTCACTGTAGATAAATAGATTGAAATAACTCGACAACAACACGCGTTCCGTATTTTTATATTATAATTAACGTTTCAATCTGCGCCTTCATCAGAATATGATAAATATGTGATCAACAAAATAACAGATGTGACGTCAAGACGTTAACGTAACGTAGTATCGCACAATTGCGGAAAAACGTACACTACTATAGGATTAAAAGACCATTTGGTGACGTCCACTGATGTGTAAACACCCAATCTGAAGCAACACATTGAGTAAAGCCCCCGAATGGGCTTTATGTTAAATGTGTGCCTTCTGATCGGGTGTTTACACATCAGTGAACGTCAACGAATGGTTGTGTAGTCCTTATAATTCCAAACTGGCGCTTAATCACATGAAAACAATGAAAACATTGAATTTACTCCCGCGCTTTTTTAAAATGAGCTTTATTTAATGACGTCGTAAACGTGACTTCACTATAACGTGACGTTTTGTGAATTACGTCAGCTGAACAAAATGTGTTTATATGTTCTGTTCCTCACGTAAACACAAATCAGGGGATGAACATAAAGGTAGGTCATGTTCTATGTCAAAATTAGGCAATAAGAGCTTGTACAGCTGTGATGGGCCTTTGCAGTTTGACTTATTCCACACACATATGTCTAGAACGTTTACGTCAGTAATTTCCGAGTGTCCCGAATGGTAAAACGGAGGTTATCTGATGTGTAAACGTCACGTCTTAGGCAATCAGAATGCAGGGATTTGCAGACTTTGGAATTATATACTTGTATATACTTTTGTAAATAATTATATGTCATAGTATACAACAAAAATGTCACATACCGATAAATTCGAAGTTCAATACCATACGGATTAAAACATTAGAATTCCTATAGAAGTGTATGTATAAAAACCATTAATAGGAATAAACGTATAGTATTGCACGTACAATTATCTCCTTATTCATTAAACAATGTTTTTGAATTAAGTCCATTTTTTCTGTAAATAAATCTAATGCATGAGATTTATCTTTGACAATTTCTAATTTGTGGGAAATTTGTCATCGAAACAGTTTTTCAATCTCAGATCGAATTGGTGAATATTTGTTTCCATTATAATGATGTGTGTTGCCGCCAGCAAATGGTAGTATTTGACATTTGATCTATTATGATTGTGTTTGATATATTTACATAAACCTGATTTTATTACTCGTGTGGACTGGCAAAACGTTACCAATATAATTGTTGTCTACACTACAGCGGTCCTCTTTAGATATCGCTGGCTTAGAATTAGAAGGTCGTAAGTAGAAGGTCGTAAGTACTACCTATGACCTTATAAGACTCGTGTATATTTGAAATCTGCATCTCTAGGGGCTTCTTAAGAGCCTATTTTCATGAAAATCGGAAGTAGTCATGTGTTGACCAAAATGAAGGTTAAAAAACTTTTCCATACGTAAAGATTAGTTTTCAGAGAGTTGCTTCTTGTTTTCTCAAAATATTGATTTTGTACTTACGACTTTCTCATTCTAAGCCAGCGATATGTAACATTGTGTTAACTGGAAACCACATTTATATTTTAAAATAATTCATTGATAAGAACTGTTAGTTTAAACAATATTTATTTCCATATATATGCATTATTATGTGTTACATAGACAAAATTCTTGAAGAAAAGAGGTACATATACAAGCATTAGTAACAAATATGGTTACTTTGGATATGAATAGGATAATTTATGTAAACAAGTCTTCTGGGACCTATATAAATACATCTCCAAGTGTTAAGACTGTCAGCGTTAGTAGTCGCGCTCTTGTAGATGTTCTTATTCGTTTTTTGTAGTTTTCCTTGTGACGTATGCTTGTAGTCTGTTTGTTTCCTTTTTCGAATGTTATTTTGTGCCTTACGTGCCCTGCTAGCTGTTTCCTTTGTGAGTTACTCACCTTGCGAACTGCATGCATTTGTATTCTAACATAAACTATTATAGAATAGTGTTAGATGATAATAAGTCAGACAGGGAAGGCAACTCTCAACTCTCTCTCAACCAGCCGAGCACAGAAAACATAAAAAACATACAACGTCCAATGCACAGCAAACAACGGAAAGAGAAAATGATCTATTTAAGTCCCAGCTGTCAAAAAGACCCAGTCTAGCAATACAAATGTTAAAACTTACACAATCAATCAAATCAACAAATCTCAATATTTGTCATTTTCTAAAGGGACCACTTTCTTGCGGAGCTAGCAATGTACAATCAGTCCGGCCTTTTTGGGACTTTCGTGCGATGCTCTACTGTTTTTGTTAAATGCTGCCCTCGCTGATTTGTTATTATAGTTTTGATAGTATGCCCATTAATACCTCTAGTATATCGTCGGCTGGCTCTAACAGTCTCCAATGTCCATTTGTTAAATGAGATTTTTGCAGTATCTTTATCCTGTGAAATATTACGTCATAATTTCAAGTGCAATGTGCTTTTTTGCAGTAATGTTTTGCTCAAAGGCTAGTTTTAGAACCACTACGTAGCGTGCATGTTGCTAAATCTTCCGGAGTTTGGTTACTCTAAGCTAAACTAAACAAAGTTGATCAATTGCCGTCGTGATTAACTAAAACGTGTATTGTTAAGTTGCTCATTGTCCTCTACAAGGCGTTCTTATATGAGACAATGTCCTGATCAAGCAATTAAACCGCGGTATTTCGGTAATATTGTATCCAAACTCCCGGTGTGCACCAAAAATGCAAAAGTTGCTCAATGTCCTGATTCGGGATAACCTTTTTATCAAAACAAAAGCATCTACGTTAATGTCAAGCCGGAGTGGGAAGAATGAAACCATTGTAATACATCTAGGTTTTTAAATTTTTAACATCGGTTTACAAAACGATATTTGACAGAGTCAAATAATCAACTCTCATTTTCTCCCAAACACGATTTTGGCACTTTGATCACTATCAAAGACAGCCGACGATATATTCTGTTTTATATATGCACGATTTGTTCTTTTTGATAATATACTTGAACGTTATTCGTTTTAAATCATCCTACCGCACCGTGTAGAGGTTTATTATAATTTAAAGTACGTCTAATTACACCCGACATTACCCTGAAAGTAATCATGTGGTGTGCGCAGCTTTCCCTGTCCAATTATTGATATCATTTGGTTATCGAAGTGTCATTTGTGTCTAAGTCTAGAATTAATACCATTAGCTTACTGCAGGGACAATACAAAGCGCATTGGATGACTAGATTTAATTTACTAGTATTAAAACCTGGTTCTATCAGTTATCTCATAATAATATGCTCTAGGTATAAACATGCAACCTTCATCTGCACGCTATGTCAAACCAAATAGGTCTCCCATAAGCACATGATTTTAAATTATATTGGTGTATCCTATGTTTAGAGATTGTTGTGCAGCGGCCATGTTTAGCCGCAACGGATATGAAGATACGACAGCTGGTACCCAGTTTTTCTACACTTGTCAAAGCAAATACTAATACAAGTTCCAGTGGCGTCATATCCGTTTGGGCAAAAAATGGCCGCAGCACAACCTTCTCTATACATAGGGAACACTCGGAAAAATTGAAACCATGTGCCTCTGAGGTCTCCCTTCAAATACAGTTCCTCTGGGCTCATTTAGAACGGTAAGCACTCACCTGCTGAAAGGGAGAAACAAGATGTATTCGAAGCATGACATGCTTTGATTTGTTTACAGTTCTCTAGCACATTTGTTTCAAAAAGTGCAAACATGACATACACCTCAAGCTTAATAAGTACGTCAATAACGGGTTTGCGTTCACTCAGCGCAATGTAACTTAAACTCCGCAATAGGACAAAATCCAAAACCCAAAGTTCAATTAATGCTGAGTATGCACGGTCGCGATTTCTCATTCACGCAGTCTAACAATGTAAATAACCCAATTTGGGAAAAGATTAGAAAAAAACAAGCAATATGCTATAGTCGCTACCTATGCTGTCTTCCATGATAGGACTAAATTAGCAAACCTGTTCAAGGAAATATAATAAGACATAACGACATACTTTGTATCCTATCTCAAACGAAACTCAAAAGAGCCCGATGTAACATCCCTGTAACATACGTATTTCAAGATATCCAGGAGTGTATATTTTATTGTTGAGGTTCTTAGATTTTACAGATATTGTGTAAGAAAACTATAATAACATTAGAACATTGCATTAAGAAAATGGTCCATCGCTGCGATTTTATGTATCGACTGAAGTAAATCTGACTGAGACTTCTTGAAGTGTGCTCGTAACTTTCACCGTGTAATAGGGGGATGTCATATTTGATAGTCTAGATAAATGATATATTGTACAACTTTGCATACCCCCGATGTTTGTTTCCTTTACGTATTTTGCGCATCAATTCACGAAAAACCAATATTCATATGATAATTGTGCAAGTTGTTATGTTCGCGAATTCAAAAAGTAGCGAATGTCTAAAAGTTCTTTACAGAGTTCTACTTTGGCAAATACCAAAGCTAATTGATATATTAGCGAGTTTAGTAAATTCAAGAACTTCGCAAAATACGCGAAATTCACCAATATTTTCACGTAGAGAACTACACCACATATACAGTAAAGTTCTAGACTAGTTTTGTTTGTGATTACCGTTATCGTTGTTTTATATGAAACCTTTGTTTATGGTCCTGGCATACAGTTCTAGTCAAACAGATGGCAGGTGAAATACAGTACCCGAGTGAAAGCTTTGAATAATGCAATTGTGGTTGAAGAGTTTCTAGCTACGTGCATGTCTATCACAAAGTCAGTGTATGCAAGGTATAATTCTTGTATTGTCGTTTCTTGTACTTTAAAAGTACATGTACTAAATGTATATGTCGTCGAAGTTTATCTCAGTGCTTACACTCAATAATGTTAAGGAGAATCTTTGGATCATGAATTGGTATGTTTCGAGAAAAGCCAGAAATAGTGTCTGTTTGCCATAAGGATACACAAAATATAGGACAATGTTGTTTGACAGGGTCATCTGAAATATTATCTAAACTAATGTGAAAACTACATAGGCCTTTCTTATGCAAAATACGCATCAACTATTTCGGCACTCCGGTCTTCTTTAGAAATTGACTATTTACATGTTTTCTTTATCACATAATTATCTTTACTAGTACGTCGTTACTTCTGAAGGTCGGAATGATGTATGGTTAACGTACGTTGTAAGCATACACTTACTGAGAACGCCGTAGGGCCGAAATATTTCAAACAGTGTGTGAGAAACAAAGTAAATAAACTAATGTAATAAACTGGAGAGGACCTTTTACGTATCCAATGTATAGTGTTCACTTTATCGGTATGACATTGGGCATTTTCGTTTGAGGATTGCCATCATTGTAAATTTGGTTGACTTTGTGTATCCATGGTTATTGTCTGTTCGTTTATTCTCCGGTTGTGTTTGACAGTCTGTGTTTTTGTCATTGTTTCCTTTGGTCTAGTTGTTCATTTCGTGTGCTCTTTCACTGCATTTTTAGTCTGATTACAAAATGTAAATATTATATTTTTCCTAGTTCATGATGCACACGAATAATACAATCCGGGCTAAATAATTATCTCAAATATCATAAACACAATCATATCAACTGTCAAATTCTACAACATTAATTTTATCATTATGATGCGAACAAATATTCACCAATTTGAACTAAGATTGAGAAGAAGTTTCCTTGAAACATGACAAAACACAAATCCCTACAAAAAATGTCGGATTAAACCTTTTAGAGCATCAACCTGATTAACTGTGTGACTCGAAATGGATATTTCCCAATGTGTGTTTCCAAATGTACATACCTATTGTGTCTCTCAATTTTCGTCTTCCACTGTGCGTTTCCAAATGGGTGTCTCCCAATGTGTGTGTCACAATTTGTGTTATCAAGTGTGCATTTCATAATGTGTCTCTCACTTTTCGTTTTCCAATGTGCGTTTCCCAATGTGCGTTTCCCAATGTCTATCTTCCAATGGATGTCTTAAAATAGATGTCTCTCAATTTGTTTTCCAATGTGTGTCTCCCAACGGATGTCTTACAAAGTGTGTCTACCTGTGCGTGTTTCCAAATGAAGGTTTCAGAATGTGTTTTTCCCAGTTTGTAACTCCCAATTTATGTCTTAAAATATATGGCTCCCTATCTATATCTGCTAATGTGTGACTCTCCATGTATGTCTCCCAACGGCTGTCTCCCAATTTGTTTCTTCAAATGGATGTACATATCTCAATCTATGTTCCCAATATATGACTTCCAATCTGTAACTCTCAATTTGTGTCTCATTGTGTGTCTCCCACTATGTGTGTGTCTCCCAATCAGTTACACCCAATGTATGTATCCAAATATGTAACTTCCAATCTGTGTATCCCAATCTGTGACTCCCAATGTGAATCATCCTATCTGTATCTCCCAATCCGTGTATCCCAATCTGTAACCCCCAATGTGTGTCTCCTTATACATGTCACGCAGTCTGCGTCCCTTAATCTGTAATACTCAATCTGTAACTTCCAATGTGTGTCTCCTTATACATGTCACGCAGTCTGCGTCCCTTAATCTGTAATACTCAATCTGTAACTCCCAATGTGTGTCTCCTTATACATGTCACGCAGTCTGCGTCCCTTAATCTGTAATACTCAATCTGTAACTCCCAATGTGTGTCTCCTTATACATGTCACGCAGTCTGCGTCCCTTAATCTGTAATACTCAATCTGTAACTTCCAATGTGTGTCTCCTTATACATGTCACGCAGTCTGCGTCCCTTAATCTGTAATACTCAATCTGTAACTTCCAATGTGTGTCTCCTTATACATGGCACGCAGTCTGCGTCACTTAATCTGTAATACTCAATCTGTAACTTCCAATGTATTTCTCCTTATATGTAACTCCGAATATGTAAATCCGAATGGGTAACTCCCAATGTGTGCATTCAAACATGCATCTCCCGATTTGTGACTGTGTGTATCCCGAAGTTTGTCTCCCCATGTAGGTCTCCAAATAGATGTCTCACAATGGATGTCTTCCTACACATGATGACCTGAAGAGGTCGCAGTTTACGTATTGTTGTAGCATTCATGAAAATACTGGAAGTAGGTGTAGCAAAGTCAACATAAGCAATATCGTAATGGAACAATATTAATAACAGACTGATCTTAGACATAAAAACTCTATACATGTTTAAATAAATAATGAATACATCGCTTAAAATGTACTATAAAAACATGTAATCGTTAGTTATTATAATGTCTGTAAATGGATAAGCCTGATCTAAATACTTTGACTGTGTCCTACTGTAATGCCACAATATATAACATTTTCTATTGGATTATCTTATAATTAGGACATATATCTAATTGTCTTCTAATTGTGTGACGCGCAGACCTAATTAGTAGAAACTTCTGTGACAATTGCTATAGAATACGGCACCTGGGGGTCTTTCAATAAAATTCGTACAACATTATAATTAAATTTTAAATCTATTTTGGTGTGCCCATCTGAACGTGACTAATTTTATGTTGGATCGGCTAATGTTCTTGTTGTAACTTTAACTAAGAAAATTGTATTTACAAATTTGCAGTTACATGTTGTAATCGGCATTTGCAATGTCTATGACCATATATACGAATCGAAGATCACTCATTTTACTAGAAATAAAAAACGCTGCAAAAGTAAAATAGCTCCAATTTGTGACTCGACGTCATACACAATCAAACAAAAAAAACTAGATAGCCAAAAAAGTAATAGGATATTGGACAGGGAAGGCAGCTCTCAACTTAAACAGCCGAGCACAGAAAACACGGCACAATGTCCAACACACAACTGAACTAGGAAATTGAACATTTTGTTACTGATGTTTGGTAGATATTTCACACTAAAGTTTAACTTTTTCGACAAATTCTTATAAATACAAATAGAATCTGCAGGAGTATTTTGATAAAAGGTATTTATTGAATGTTTCAACTTTATCAAATAAATAGTTCATATACTAGTCCAATCAACATTCTAGGAGGTTTAATAAACTAATATTACTGTTTGTCTGATATAAGATAAGCATACCGACGTAACACGTGGTAGAATACTAAAATGGAACACACTAAATTGTGTATGCATATTGACATATATTAATCAAAATGATACTGTCTACCTTGAGCTCTTAGTGGGTAGCTCACAACATCCCTATTTGGAGGCAATGCAGACGAATACTAAGGCCATACGAATCGTGTTTTCGTTTAGCGTCCACCCTAAGTACGAAAACCTAGCTATCCTGAGAGAAAAGGTTCGTGGGCAAAGATTGTGTGTAATATTAAATATTGACACTAAATTTAAGCTTAGTTTTCATTTCACACAAACACGTTTTTAGTTATTTCAGTAAGTTATTATGATTGACACTGCATATAGCTCACATATATAGCTTTCATGCAGTGTCAATCATAATAACTTACTGAAATAACTAAAAACGTGTTTGTGTGAAATGAAAACTAAGCTTAAATTTAGTGTCAATATTTAATATTACACACAATCTTTGCAAATATCATTGAATACGAGCGAAGAATATGCTAAAATAATAAACATTGATAACTAAAAAATGGTTGTGTTTTCTTCTCCAGACGCGCAGACCTATCAGTCCGCGGACGCTAAACGAAGAAACGATTTGGTGTGGCCTAATATGGTATGGCATTGACAGTAACTCTAATATGCAGCCAATACTTTGAAGAAAAAAACATAACTGTTTATTATATTCTAATGAAGGCAATAGCCAAACTGTAAATTCATGTAATTTAAAAATACAAAATTAACGAAATTGTTTCCATCCATTTTAATACTTTGACAAAGGACGGAAGCCCTTTGGTCAACTTTATCTATGTATATATTGTCCACTTTATAGTAAAAATACAAAATTACAAAATATATCACCATTGCGCCTTTTTGTTAAACTTTGTTTATTTTGTATGTGCCATTCTGCAATTTCGTTGTCCAGCACAAGGCTGCTTCGTATCTTTCAAAATTACATTTACACTATATATATGTTGTAGATTGTCCTTGTGATGTGTAATGTCCAGTTGATATTTTCCTCTTCGCCTGGCTTTCGTTCCGTTTTAGTTTGACTGACTGAGGCGACAGACTTTCGGGACGGGATGCCGTGTTTTCAGTTTGGTATTGTGCTTTGTGTGTTTTCTGTGCTCGGCTGGTTAAGTTGAGTGCTGCCTTGCCTGTCTGACTTAATATAATCTTTTTGAATACTAGTAATACTTAATACAGGATCAGTTTCAAATACGAACGCAGATTTGTTCATTACTCAAATCGTTGACAGTTACCTGCTTTCATTCAGAGTGGCTTCTGTATTTTAAAATCTAGACAAGAGTGTCCGTTTTGTAACACGTTGTGCCAAATACTGTATTTATCTTACCATTGATGTCATTATATAATAATGTTATACATGAAGGCAACACCAACATACATGTATATACCGGCCGAGGTATTTGACTCAAACGCATAACCTAAATAATAAGCAATAAGTCTAATCTACCAACGCAACATGCTGTTACATTAACTGTTGAACCAATCACGGAATCGATAGAAACTTGAAACAACTGATATTGGTTATTTTAATCCTCTAAAATATCCATCCCTATACAGGCGCCCCTTAATTACGTTTTTGATATTCTGTCATATAAAGTTATAACATCTCTATATTAAATTAACCCGAGAGCATAAAATCTTTATCAAATTGAAAACAACAGAACTGACAGTTCGTTTGATATAAAATTAACCTGCATGTCACTCAGCGTACTATATTGAAAAGTTTATGCTTTATAGTTTCCATTCGAAATTATAAATGTTCAATACGAGTTTATGATCACTCGGTGCAAAGTAACTTTAACTCCAAAATAAGACAGGTGTTTGTGGCGGCCCAATATTCAGAAATGGTAAAGGGACCAATGACATTGACCTTTATTTTACTATCTACTAATCTACTGACCCCAAAATCAATAGGGGTCAACTTCTGTCAATGATCAACCTCCATGTAAAGTTTTTGGATCCTAGAGCAAATCGGTCTTGAGTTATCGAACAGAAACCTTTTGGTCAACCGACCGGACTACCTACAGACCGACCGGCATGTGAAAATCAATATACCCCCTGATCAAAGATGGGGGCATAATAACTGCTTAATTGTGATTTGGCAAATACATGTAGTATTTCGTCTAGTCTAACCACACCGTTCAACCCGATATGTAATATGTAATCGGTTGGTACCGCGTAGACAGTTGACAATGAACGCAGTTCTAGAGAAAGTAAGTTTTGCTTGTATTTATATTCATTTAGCATTGCTTGTATTTATATTCATTTAGCAGGATCTGAACAGAACAGAGTGAGCACATTAGTTGGCCGTTGTAAATATAAACCGTGTTTTAATGAGGGCAACTTACGGAAATAATGTTCTATCTTTTAAGACAAACAGGTTGATTGAAACTTTGACCCCAAAAAAGATATTTTAAACAAAACAAAACCATTTACTTACTTACCAATCCAAAGCAAAACTTAATCCATCCCCAGTCTATATGTCGAATCCCACCTTTGAATTCCCCAGTTTCGCTGCGATGTTTGAGTATAATCTGGACATGGTGCCTTATTTCTGAGAAAATCGTAGACAGTTGATGACGAAAAGAGATAACATTTTAGACATAAGCGTAGAACAGTAGAAATGATAACAGTATCGGGTTGCTTGGTGTGCAAAAAATGCAAATAAAACAAGTTTGAAAAATACTGGATAAAGAACGAGATAAATGCTTTAGTCGCCACCTATACCATCCTCCGTCGGATCCGCCCTCCATCGGTTGTTCAAGGAGATATAAAACGACATAACTGTTGTTTATCCTATCTCAAACGAATTTCAAGAAAAGCCCAGTGTTACATTCTTGTAACAAAATATTTTGCATAATTCAAGACATACAGGAGTGTATATTTTATGGTTAATGTTTTTAAATTTTACAGATATCGTGTAAGAAAACTATAATAACATTAGAACATTACATTAAGAAAATGTTCCATCGCTGCGATTTTATGTATCGACTGAAGTAAATCTGACTGAGACTTCTTGAAGTGCGCTCGTAACTTACACCGTGTAATAGGAGGATGTCATATTTGATAGTCTAGATAAATGATATATTGTACAACTTTGCATACTCCCCGACGTTTGTTTCCTATACGTATTGTGCGCATCATTACACGAAAACAATATTAATATGAAAACTGTATAAGTTGTTATTACCGCGGGCTCTAAATTCCAGACATTATTTTTTAGTGCGGAAATATTAGCGATTTTCGAAAATTTCTTAAATTAGTTCTACGTTGACCAATGCCAATGGTATAGATGTTATATCAGCCACCAATTTAGTAAATTCAATATTTCCACGTCGCTAACTAAACCACTTGAAGAGGGAAGGCAGTACACAACTTAAACAGCCGAGCACAGAAAACATAAAAGCAACACATACCATAAATGCAACCGACCGAAAAAGGAATCAAACCGCCGAAAGCCCAAGCCACAGCTGTCCAAAGCCGAAATACCTAGTTTCAACCGCAACAAACATGTTTACAACCAAGGTATTAGTTATGTCTTACCGTTTCTTGTACTTTAATGATAATAATAACGCCTTTATTTTTAGAGGCGACACAGTTGGGCAAGCCCAGTCTTCCCTATGAGCCTATACTAAATGGATATATCGTCGAAGTTTATCTCAGTAACCACGCCACTTATGAAGTACAGTTTTAGACTACTCTTGATTGTGATATTCATTCATAGATAACAGTAGTATCCTTTGTTAAAGTCTCGGAAATAGTACGTGTCACAAAGATGACAGATAAATATAGTTATCAGATGGAAAGCTTTACATAATGCAATTTAGGTTGAAATGATTCTAGCTACGTTCAACTACATGTATTTCACAAAGTATGTGTTTGCATGTTTAAAAATAAGGAAATTGTCTACAGTTATAAATATCCCAAAACAAAAGCTAGAGACGGATTGTTTAGTTTGCGGCTTCTCAGAAAAACGCACTTATGTCTGTTGGCATGTACTGATGGTTTAAATCAGTTCCCCTTAAATGAGCCCAACATTAGGCATTCATTCGTAAAGGGTTCAACGGCCATAAGATACTGAACATCTGAACATGGAACAGGGAAAGCACCACACAACTTAAACATAGAAAACAACGCATGCCACAGTTACACGGTACAATGCCCAAACACACAATTGACCGAGAAACGGAACCGGACCGCCGGACCGCCGGACCGCCGAAAGGCCTAGCTGCCTAAAAGCCGAAATACCTAGTACCAATTACCATACCATCGTTTTCGGTGAGCTTCATGTACTTTATGTATACCTGGTTCACAAATCCAAACCGATCGCCGTCCCTTATCCACCGGCGTATACACGGACATCGGATACATGTACTAGGGCATCGGTCAGTGTTCGGTGCATATCGTCTTGCGACCGGGTGATTTGTGACTAAGGTGTAAGTCTTGTTCTACCGTTTCGTGTACTTTAAAAGTACATGTACTAAATGTATATGTCGTCGAATGTTATTTCAGTGCTTTAAGTAAATAATGTTTATAAGAAAATTAGGAATCATGAATTGGTATGTTTCGGGAAAAGCCATAAATAGTGTCTGTTTGCCATAAGGATACACAAAATATAGGACAATGTTGTTTGACAGGGTGATCTGAAATATTATCTAAACTAATGTGAAAACTGCATAGGCTTTTCCTTGGAGCAAAATACGCATCAACTATTTTGGTCCTCCGGTCTTCTTCAGAAATTGACTATTTAAATGTTTTCTTTATCACATAATTATCTTTACTAGTTTGTCGTTACTTCTGAAGGTCGGAATGATGTATGGTTAACGTACGTTGTAAGCAGACACTTTCTGAGAAAGCCGTAGGGCCGAAATGTTTCAAAAAGTATATGAGAAACAAAGAAGTTAACCTTATGTAATAAACTGGTTTAGGACTTTTCGGATCCGATGTACATGTATATTGTTTACTTTATCGTTCTGAGCCTTTCCTTTTAAAGGATTGCCATTGTGATTTTTGGTTGACCTTGTGAATGATTATTGTCTGTAGGCCTTTTCCCCGGCTGTGTTAGACAAACTGTGTTTTTGTTATTGTTCCCTATGATATAGCTGTTCATTTTTTTGTTTCAGTGTGCTCGGTTATTTCAACTGAGTGTGCTGCTTTTCTGATCTGATTTACGATTATATTTTTACTAGTTCATGATACGAGGGGTCTTCGAAACGAAATGCAATTCCATGTATATCTTGGTAGTTTTAAGGGTTTTGTGCTTCAAACTTGGCATGTGTACCCATTAGCCCATTGTCTCCACTTGGGTAACATTTGGTTAAAAGCCATGCATTAGTTTGGTCATCATGTATGTTAAATTAACACTTACTAATTTATACTAAGCCAAAAGACGTTCGAAAAACGTACCGTCAAACTGACTGAAATTGTGCCTTATATCAAAGAAAGGTATAAACTTAATTTAAGTGATAAATTTATACATGATGAACTTTGTTAGAGGAAAGGACATCGTAATGTGTCTTTCAGTATTGTAACACTTTTATTAAATGTTTCAAAGTAGGTCAATAGCATCTGAAAACAAACAACAAATGTGGTCAACTGAAAACAACAACAATCAGACTCAATATGGATAAAAAGTATGATATTCTTCTCAAAGCTGCAATATTAAAAGTT
The DNA here is from genome assembly GCA_947247005.1 of Spisula solida. Taxonomy (NCBI): domain Eukaryota; kingdom Metazoa; phylum Mollusca; class Bivalvia; order Venerida; family Mactridae; genus Spisula; species Spisula solida. The sequence continues at coordinate 37,336,365 of OX365959.1, read as the reverse complement.
GGACTGTTAGCCGCTCGTACAATCTTGAGTTTATCCCAATTTCACTTCATTTGGAATAAAATAATTGAAGTTAACAACAGTTGTTCCATTGGATACCATGTTCATTACGTGGTGCCCAAAACGTCATATTATTTTAAATGCCAAGAAAATATAAGTTATTCCCTCAGGTCTTTCAAGAGAAGTTTTTACGTATTATAATAAAGGATGAGACATACGCTCACTATCATTAACCAAGAATGAAGCGGAAACATCATATATGTGCTAACAGAAATTCTAAGAAATCCGTGATTGTAAAACACACTAAGTCACCGATGGAAATGATTCATTTGATTTTCTTCATCCACAAAGGGCTTGCAATTCAAAAACCAGAACCAATGGACAAATATGTTACAAGAAGGTTCTAACGATATTGTGTGCATGGAAAACTTCAGAAATATTTCATATAGCGTCAAATTGTTTATGGAATATACCACATGCACATTTCTCATGAAAATTCCTCTTCGCACAGGGCTTCTACTGTAAAGTCGTTTTTGAACATAATAACATGAGAATACTTTATCACCAAGTCTATTATGAAGACCTAATCCATGTAACCCTATATAAAATGGATATATCGTGGAAGTATATCTCAGTTACTAAACCAATTATGAAGTAGAGTTCTAGACTACTCTTGATTGTGATATTCATTCATGCGAATAATTTTAAGTTCCTAGACTTAAATTGCATGTAGAAGACCATAGATACGGTTCCAGGAAACCTATGTGGTCAGCCATATTACAGTGCATGAGTGTAGTACCTTTTGCAAATGATAAAACATACATTTTATCTTGAATTTAAAGGTTAAATGTGTATGCCATGTGTAAAGGAGAGTTAATTGAATGTTTTTTGTGAGTTTCATAATGATTGTAAATGGTTCTGTCAATAAAAAGTTATAGAGTAAATTGCATTTCCTTTCGAACACCCCTCGTACACACGGATACATGTAATACAATCAGAACTAAATAAGTATCCCCAATAACATCACCACATATCAACTGTCAAATTTGACTATTTGCTTGGGGCAACAGATATCATTATGTTGCAACGTTTAGTCACCAGTTTCTCTGTGAGACATTTCTCGTAATTTGGAACATTGTCAAATTTGAAACATTTCAAACACAATATAAACAGTTACATTTGTATGTTAAATCCCTACACCAACCTCACGCCGAAACTGTGCCTCTTCCAATGGATGCCTGTCAATGTGTGTTTCCCAGAGTGTATCTCTTAACTAACATGTGTCTATCAGGGTGTGTTTTCCGGAGTGATTCCAAATATTTGTTTTCAAATGTGTGTTTGCCAAAGTATGTTTCCAATATACGTTTCATATAGTGTGTTTCTCCGATGTACGAGGGTCGTTCATTTAATACCCGGACGATCGCCATAGCGCTTGATTGAAACATGCAATTGTAATAAATTTTCGTTTAATACAACGTACCTACCTTCTTGATAATTCGACAAAACTTGAAATAATTGTATCCAACCGAACACAAATTGCGGTTACTATAGTAACCCAACTAAGTGCTACCCGGCCCAACCCAAGTTTTCAGTGAAATGTAGAGTGTTTATATGTGGTATAGTTGTCTATTTTCAACGGAAAACATCATATAACGTTATGGCTACATCTACGTTATGTTATATAACGTTTGATATCATTTATGTACTGTTACTGTGCGTGAAGCGCTGTTTAGTGACAGCGGGCGTGTTTCCGTTAATATCGCAAAGAAATCGAATGTATTAGGGTAAAAACGACTATGATACAATTTCGTAAAAGTATTAGTCATGCACCTATGAAACTAAGGAATTTATTTTAGACAAGCCTTTTGGCAATATTCGTATCGGTGGATTTCTGCTTATAAAGGGTTCCATGATTACAAGGATCACCTCGCGATGATCCGAGGACGGGCCAATCTAACGTCAGAAACAGGAAATTGTCGTCGGTTAAACACCTGTGGAGGGGTAAACACTACTTAAAGATTACTACTATAGTAATTTCGGAACCATGCAAAATTATCGTCGATACATCATTTAACATCACTATCGAACATCTTAAAATGGTAAATGTGTGTGCTCGCGTGACTTTATGGCTCCAAAACGAAGATCGAATAGAGAAAAAGTGTCACGTTTTAGGAGCGAAAATGGCGTAACGTCACAATATTGTGACGTCGACTTGGGCCGACTCGCGTTACATGTACTTATTAAAACACTAATATTATGTAAACCCTTCGTCGCAACAAGTTGAAATTTTGTATGTGAATTAAGGAATGGTGTGAATGTATTCCTGTAAGTTTTCATCAATATCGGTCCACTAGTTTATCAGCAATATCGATCGTCCGGGTATTAAATAAACGACCCTCGTATGTTTCCAATGTGTGTTTTCCTATTTTGTCTCCAAATGAGTGTCTCACAATGCATGTTTTCAAACGTGTCCCCCACAGTAGATGTCTCACAATGGATGTCTCACAATGGATGTCTCACAATGTCTCACAATCAATGTCTCACAATCAATGTCTCACTATGCATGAAGCCCTGAAGAGGTTGCAGTGTACATATTTGTGTAGCATTAATTCACAAATACTGGAAATAGGTGTCGAAAATCAACATAAGCCTTAAAGGCACAGTATTAATAACATGCTGACCTTAGACATAAAACACTCCAGAGGTGTTTAAATAAATAATGAACTCATTACCTAAAATGGACTATAAATACGTGTAATCGTAAGTTTTTATAATGTCTGTAAATGGATAAGCCTGATCTAAATACTACGACTGCGTCCTACTGTAATGCCACAATATATAACATTTTCTATCGAATTATCTTTTATTTAGGACATATATCTAATTGCCTCCTAATTGTGTGACGCGTATTCCTAATTAGAAGAAACTTCAGTGACAGTTGATACAGAATTGGGCACCTGGGGTCTTTCCATAAAATACGTACAACATTCTAATTAGATTCTAAATCTATTTCGGTTGTGCCCATTTGAAGGTGAATTACATAGCAAAATGTTAAAATGCACACAATGTTTTAACGGCACCGTCAATAAATCTAATATATCAACCAAACATGCTGTTACAGTTACTGTTAAACTAAACATGGAATCGATAGAAACTTGAAGCCAATATTGGTAGTTATTTAATCCTCTAAAATCCCCATCCCTATACAGGCACCCCTTAATTACTTTTGTGGTATTCTGTCATTTGAAATAATAACATCTCTATATTAAATTAACCCGAGAGCATAAAATATTTATTAAATTGAAAACAGCAGAACTGACAGTTCGTTTGATATTAAATCAACCTGCATGTCAGTCAGCGTACAATATTGAAACGTTTATGCTTTGAAGTTTCCATTCCGGCACACGAAACGATAATTCTGTAGTAGAACTATCAGACCCGCTATCTCATGATTTCAATTTTGTTTCTTTATTATCTGTTCGCGTAAATGGAGCGATATTTCCTTCTCTTGTATGAACAAGATCTGAACTGTTTAACATCATTATTGGTAGTAAACTAGTATTGGAGACTCGTCGTGCTTCGTAAGCATTAACAGTTGATTTGACAAAACGCTTTTCCGACCAGCTGTGCGACTGAGATAATGGTTATTAGACCATGAGCCAGAGGGGGTTTTGCTCCCCCCAGGGGGAATTTTGTTGACCATATTTTTTTGAAACCCCAAGGTGTGGCGAACATTTTGGCATAAAGTTTGCAACTGGCGGGTGTGGCTTTTCTCCGTTACCACGCTTTAAAATACGTTACCCCCAAAATATAAAATAAAATTTGTAATTTTTAAAGATAAATTGTACCATTATGCTATTTAATAATTCCAAGTTTGCATATGTTATTCAAGAGTGTAAACTAGTAGCTGCAAACTGATTGAATTTCAATGCCAAAATGCAATGTTAAAGAAGATAAATATGGGAAAACATACGTTACCCTAAAAAAACAAAAGAATTTTGGCATAAACGTTTTTAATGCATATTTAGATGACCAGGTAATCAAATGATGAAGTTACCATTACAAAGTTCAACATTCAACCTAAAAAATGATGTATAGATTGCCAGTATAGGTTAAGAGATAGATGTTCAGTAGCGATTCTTAAAATGTCACCCATTCTCCAAAACATGTGCGTTTTTCATTCCTTCATAATTCCAAGTATTCAAATTGTATCATACACTTTTCAGTTACATATAATACCACTTTATATATTTATAATGATTTATATTATATATATTAACAAGTCTCTTACTTGTAAGATATGTTAAGGCAACACTATATTGCACTTTACGTTACCAAACATACAAATTAAAGTGCATGTCGCCAGTGTCTTAAAAACATACTTAAAACAATAAAAAATAAACAAATAATTTAATCCTACTCAAAACTTATTATAGGTTTGCAGTTCAAACTGTATATTTAACTAAACAACATGTAAACTATAACGTACATGTATTTAAATATCAAACAAAATTACAATTTACTAGCCTTGTATTCTGTTACTTTAGATAAACTTTACCACTAAAAATAATTGATTTTCAAATCAAAATATCTTTTATCGCAGTTTACATTTTAACTTTCAACACATGTACATTGTATTTAAAAAAACAATTTATGATTCAATTTACGTTACCTTACTCACAAACTTTACAATATCATTTACACACGTATGCTGTAATTTTAACACAATGTTGACTTATCTTTGTAAAAACGTATTAGTACATTGTATTTTTGATTGCTTTATACAATATGTATTTAACTTAATACACACACACAAATTTAATACTCAAACTATGAAACTAGAACACAGATTGTCCCTCAATTTAATATCTTCATGAGAACACTATGCACATACATGACTTTTGAACATTTTCTATATACATGTATACAATCGTATGTCAGTTATTTAATCACACTACACACAAATTAAAAACCACAGTGTATATTTGAAAATAAGTTTGAAACATTCTCTAGGGTGCACCAGGAATTAGACCCCAAAAGTAAAATTGTCCAACTACTCTAGGTCTGTCTGGAGGAAAAGATTGATAGGTGCATAATTATCTTATATCTTATACTACCTGAATTGTTGTGCAATACTGACCAGTGAGAGGTCACGATCATTTAAGGTAAAAAAGTGTTACTGTTCATTATTTAAAGCCTTTGCTTATATTTCCATATATGTCTAAAGCCAGTATTGCATGTGTTACATACGACATGTAGTCAGGAATTGCTGCATCATATGACATTGTATGGCTTTAATAAGTGGGGTGGTTACACAATATGGCTTAGGATGGCTGAAATCTGTATTGGTGGGTTCCCAAATTGGCATAGGATGGCTGAAATCTGTATTGGTAGGTTCCCAATATGGCATAGGATGGCTGAAATCTGTATTGGTAGGTTCCCAATATGGCATAGGATGGCTGAAATCTGTATTGGTGGGTTCCCAATATTGCCTAGGGGGCTGAAATCGGTGTTGGTCGGTTCCCAATATGGCATAGAAGGGCTGAAATCTGTGTTGGTGGGTTCCCAATATGACCTAGGAGGGCTGAAATCTATGTTGATGGGTTCCCAATGAGGCCTGGGATGGCTTAATCTGTGATCTGTGATGTTGAGTACCCAAATGGCTTTGGTGACTGTACTCAGATTGGTGGGTTCCCAATAGGGCCTGAGATGACTGTACTATGAGATTGTGGGTACCAAATGGAACATGTGATGGCTGTTCTCTGTAGTGATGGGCATCCAATACAGCCCTGGATGTCTGTACTCAGAGGTGGTGGGTACCCAACAGGGCCTCGGATGACTGTACTCCGAGGTGGTTAGTACCAAATGGGGCCTGAGCTGGTTGTTCTCAGTTGTATAGGATTGTCAATAGGACCTGTGCTGGCTGTTCTCTGTATAGGTGGGTACCCAATCGGGTCTGAGATGGTTGAACTTGTGGAGGTGAGTACACAAGCTGGTCTGGGACGGCTGTACTAGGCAGTGTTAAGTACCAAATAGGGCATTGAATGGCTTTCCCCAGTGACTATGAGTATCTCTCAGGCATAATATAGCTGTACACAGTAGTTGTGAGTAGGGCATAGGGTCTAAGAAGGCTGGTAGTAGTAAGTACCACATGGGGTCTGGTATGGCTATATTAGTGTTTGCAACTACCCTGTAGGGATTAGTATGACCATAATTGATGGTGGGGAATTACCCAATAGAGCCAATGATGGCTATAGTGCACCTGGTATGGCATTATTCAGTTGGTCCGAGTACCCCTTAGGACAAAGTATGATTGTTACCGCATGGTTAATTGTACCACTTAGTGAAAAATATAAACTGTAATTGGTTGTGGTGATTGGGCCTCGGATGTCTGTACTATGTTGTTGTGACGCCTTTGTACCCTATACAACTTGGTGGGACTGTAAGTCATTGGTTATGAGCACCCATATGGGGTATGAAATCTGTAATTATTTGGGATGAGTACCCTCTTGGGTCTTATATGACTGTAGTTTTGTACTAGTGAGTAACACTTAGGGCCTTGTACAGCTGTGCTCAGTAATCGTCAGTACCATAAAGAGACTTACATGTATATGGCTTTACTCAGGTGTTCTGAGTATACCTTAGGACCTACTATGGCTATAATTAAGGGTGGTGAATACCCGATATGGTCTTGGTTGGCAGTCCTCTTGGTTTAAAGCATCCCATAGGGCCTCAGATATAGCTGGTGCCATTACGAATTCAAAAGGAATTGTTGTATCGGGCAAGTAAGTAAGTACTCCATTGGTTACGGAATGTATGTATAGACAGTGTTATTAGTCCCCTATAAGGCCTGGTTTGACTATTAAGTGGTTTAAGAACCCCTAAGGACATGATATGGGTATACTCGGTGTTGGTTACACCCCATTCAGGCCTAATATATGATGGTGATGAGAACCCAGTCATGCCTGATAGTAGAGTAATTGGTAGTGGTAAGCATAACAAAGGGTTTGGTTAAGAGTACCCCTTATGGCTTAGTATGGCTATAATAAGTGGTAGTGACTACCCAATACGGCATTGGATGGCTGTTCTCTGTGATGGTGAGCATCGAATGTGACATTGGGTGGTTGTACTTGACAAGTGTTATGTATCCCATATGGTATTGGGATGTCTGAACTTTGCAGTGTTGACTATCCCATAGGGCATATTTTTCGTAACTTGACCTTGAAATGACCTTGACCTTGACTTCAAAGTGGTCAGTCTTGTATGTCCATATGATGTACATGATCAAATGAATAATTTATAAGCAAATATTTGTGACTATATACATAAATAAATAAAAATGCATGAGAACATAGAATTTTAAGTATATTTGTAAATTATGGCGGCCATCTTGGACGCCATCTTGAATTTCCGGGTCCACACCACGTGTGGACAATTTATGCCGGCAGTTACATATAGTGCATACATAGGCAAACATTTTGGTATATAACATTGCTTGTTCTACTTCAGCTGTCACCTAGCTACCCCCAAAAAATCACCAATTGTCACCACACTATTTGTGTTATACTGAAATTTTAACTGAAATTTTGTTGAAAAAAACAACATATTTTTGAAAGGTAACGTAATTTACATGGCATTTCATATCAATTAACTATTTGTGTAGTTGTACTATAGCTATATACATTATTGAGCTGCATACTAATCAGTATCATCATTTCTTAACTTAAAAACGTCATATACGTTGACTGTTTTTTTTAATATTCTAGTAATTTCATGCAAAGTAACGTAAATTACGTATGTTATATCACATTTCTTGCCTATAATAATTTGTACAACTGATAGTTTTAATTTTAAATACATTTAACATACATAAATGTCTTATTCACATGCTTTATTGAACAATTAGCATGTTTAGAATATCATATAAGCAAAATTAGTGATTCCTGTAGAAAATCGCATAGTCACGTATTCCAAATCTCCTTAACTCGTTAAAGCCCCAACAGAAACTTGCAAACTTTTGTCTGTGAATGCCACCTACCATAAGCTTTAAGAAAATCATAGTGTTGAAAATTCCCCCTGGGGGGAGCAGGGTCAATTGTCAGCTCAAGGTCTAAATAATTTTATGTTCTGCCAATGACTGTATGCAGCGGTTGGACACGGACTGTACTGGATTTGAGGTAACGCCGTTCTAGATTTGAGAAAAGACTGTATTGGATTTGATGTTACAGAGTACTCGGTTTGGAGTAACGCAGTATCTGAGTTGAGATAATGCCATACTGGATTTGATGTTGCGACATTCTGGATTTGTAGTAACGCCTTAAACTAGTGGGGGTAACGCAGTACTTGATTTGAGCAATCGACGTACTCGATTTGAGATAACGCCGTACTGGATTTAACACAACGCCGATAACACCGTACTCGATTTGGGGTAACGCAGTACTCGATTTATTCAATCGCCGTACTTGGTTTGAGGAAACAGCGTACTCGACTAGTGTATTATAAAGTTTTTAAAGTATTATATTTGAGATACCGGTGATACAGTGCTTGATTTGAAGAAACGCCGTAGAAACAAACGGCGTTCAGAATCTGAAGTGACGTAACAGTAAATTTGAGGATACACGCCATACATTACGATTTACGATTTAAGTAAATACGGCGTTCTCGATTGGAAGAACGTTACGCAATTGACTACAACGTTTCCCCAAGGAACGTTTTCAAGTAACATCTCATAATATCACTCGTGCGTCAAGAAGAACTATACACTCTGGACATGTTTATTATATTAACGTAATATCCATTACTGTGATAATTATTTTTTTTATTCAGCACGATTTAATTGTGCATATCATTAATTTATAAAAAAAGATATAATATATCTCAACACTTTTGAATAGTGCTCCTGTTAAGACCTAAACGCTTTTATTACTGATATTGGTAATTCCGAAACAGGTTGATACTGGTACTTGGCTCACACACCGCTACTTCTGATTCCTTATTGTTTCCGGTTCCAACACCATCGATTCCAGCTCAAACTGATACCGGTACTTTGTCCGGGCTTCAGTGCTTCCGGATATTGAAACATTATTTGAAAGTAAAAGTAATCATGACGAAATCTAAGATGCCATTTAAAAAGATATTTATCAAGTTATTTGATCAACGATATCGAAAAGGTAAGGAACATTTTGTATTGTTATGAGTTATTCATACTTACAATGACGTTTTTGTTAGCCAGGAACATTATTATAAGCCTCTCCAAAAATATTGACTCAAAAACCATAAGTAACTGGATCATTAATAAAGAAATAAAAAAAACATTACAGAAGTTGATTGATATTTTAGAATATAGATTCGAAATTAATTTCTGTAAAGGAATATCCTTTATCAATGTTACAGTAAAAGGAATAATACGTAGTAAATTGAAATAAAATATTATAATAATTGTTTATAATGTTAATAATATAAGTATACAATAATTATTAAATTAATTTTAGGAAAGTTCTGATCATTATAGTATAAAAGTGTGTAATCAATGCTACCAACCGATTATAAATATTTAAACGTCATATCAAAATAAAATGTCTACTACTTATGGTCATGAAATTATATGTATAATACAAATATTTATAATAATGATATACATTTTTAAAGCATATAAGAATATTATTTTTTTAATAAGATGTACATAAAATACATATTTCGTTTATTTGCAATGTGGACCTATTTAGGCTTTTACCATCAAAACCACTTATGACAAATCGTCACAATTTATTGGATACAATTACACAGATTTAGAAAACTAATATATTTATACGATTATATACGATGCGAGTACATACATTCGGAATACATAGATTACATAGAATATAATTTTTTCGTACACTGCACATACGGCGGTGAATAACATTGTACGCGTTAATGGTATATATGGCCAATTAATATGTTTTTGGCATATTTATATGGTATTTGTAAATGGCCAAAAAGCAATAATCTTTGCTGATAATTCAATATACTTTGTACTTGAACTTGGTAATCTGGATTTAATATGTTTGAGCTGCGAGGTTTCGTCCATTTTTGTTGTTGTTATATTGGCTCATATAAATATTAAATTATTAAAAGCACCCCAATCGATGACATTACGTTTGAATTACAATTGTTTGTACACCCGGGCCGGAATTACAACCAATACTCACTCTCAACACTCAAATTTTAAAAATGTAACATAATAAGCTATTATTAGTCCTATATTGCAAATCTAAATGAGAAAAATGTGTAAAGTTGTTATATAAGTGTTAAACATTACTTTTGATACTTTTTAAATCTGAGTGTCACACTCAGCGCTCAGACCGATGAATTACAATTATAGCATGCAAGTAGACTAAATTACACCATGAAGTAAGCCAAAATATCATTAAGTATCAATTAAACATTATTACAATATCTTGCGTTCAAAACATATCTCTATGAACATCAAAAGAGTGAATTTCAATAATTGTGTGCTGTGTGTAAGTATTGGTTGTAATTCCGGGCCCTAAACCTAATAAAATCACTAAAATATAGAAAAAATGATTTTAATAATGAAACAAATGAATATATTGTAGTGTTTTGTATTTTTATCATTTTAACGAAAAAGCTATGTTGCTACATTTGTAAATGTAATTCGCTAATGCAGAATCCGAGCGACATATTATTTTGCACATATTGCACATCAACATATCTACGTATATTTATATCATATTTTATCAAATTATCAATTTTAACAACATTTTCAAATGAAAAATTACGGTTCCCGTATCAGCTAAAACACAATTTGTTTGTTTCTTATGTACATAGATGTAGATGTGTGTTTGGTTCATTGTTGAGGATTTTAAAGTATGGAATATTGTCAAATATACATTGTCAAGTACTCATACATAAAAGCCTTCATTATTATTATTATCATTATTATTATCAGTATTACCATTATAAGCATCATAAGTATCATTATGAATAAATGTATATTTCCAATGTATATATTTGCAAACACTGTTGTACAATTTAACATTACAAGCATCTTAATTTAGCTTACCAAACAAATAGTATAAGCAAACTATACTACTCAAATTTTGATAAGGGTCAGAAAATTTCCGTTTGAATATTTTTCCAAATTGAATTAGATTGAGTGGTAGAATTTTCAGAAACATAATGATACATCTGCGATATTGCAAACAAATAAAAATTACGTAAAAAAATTTACGTCTACGTAATGATAAGCTCAATCCAATTAAAATGTTCGTGCTGCATTCAAGCTTCTGTAATAACATTTTGCGGTCCATTTCTTGGCATTTTGGGTCTTACTCGATATGCGAATAAAAACGGGACAAATGTTTTCATGTTATGCTTGCAACTTTTGACCCTGCAAATAGGGCTTATCAGTTACCTCGTAAACGACGTCATTTCGACAATACTTTCAAATACATGACATGAATTTATCTACATGTAGCAGCAGATAAGATGATATTTTCATAATTGCACAACCTTTTCTGAATCGGGTTTGTTCAGTTAACATAAGATAAACATGAAAATTGATTTCTTGACCCTTAGCAAAGTTTGAGTAGTATAGTTTAAGTCACATTGACGGATCTACAAATTAAAAACAATCCCAGTTCACAGAAATAATTTCGACCAACACTCAATCGATATAAAAACGCTAAGTTGTTTCAGCAAATAAATTTTATATGCATTTTATATGGAAATAATAATACATTTCTAGATAAAAGAAACCGACGAACGGTTTTGATTGATATAAAAGTCCTTTCGAATGGTGTGTCTGCCAATACTTATATTGTTCTAACAAAATACAATTCATTGAGTTAATCTATCAACAATTTTTATGTATTGTTTTTCATGTTGATAGTCGTGATTTGAATTTTATACGTAAAATAGAGCGAACAAATAATTTATATACCAATGATGTACAAACAAAGTTGGTTGTTTGGAAATTGGATGTCTTGTCTTATCATTTCATAAAAAAGATAATAAAAAAGTGAATAGGGAAGGCAGCACTTAACGAAAAGAACAAAAAGGAACACACAATAAAGAGAAGAAACACAGACCACAAATATGCGTCACTATGCCCAACACAGAACTGACTTAACTGAACAAGAAAATGAAATGAACAAGTACTTTCATGGCGTAATCAGTTGATCAATTAATGATTCTATGCAGGCTGTCACATTCTGTGTTTTCTCTCTGTTTTCGGAATTTTCCCAGCGTTCCAAGATGGCGGTCGATCAAAGTGCTATACGAAGTAACCGAGTATTTATCTCCCTTATTAAAATGTGTTCTAGATAGGCTTAATGAGTTTTTAAAATATTTTTAAACACCATTAAAATATAAAAGAAAATTTATGAGCTACAGAATAACGCATTTTAGGTAACTTTTGTTATTCTATTGGCGGCCATTTTTCAGTATCCTTCCGTCACTTCGAAACCGTAACACAAATTTTCAGATCCATTAGTGAATTCAAACTCCGACAAAACCACGTGACACGTTGACTTATTGCGAAAATTCGCTATTAACTTGTTACCTTGTTATTTGTCTGTATCTATGAATCACAATTCAATATTATGTTGCCTAATACGTATTAATCTATTAGATCAAATTACTTGTAAATGTCATATCAAAGTCGTAATTGTTCGCATTCAGAGAAAGACTCCTATTGTTATAAATAACTAACTCATCGTTTTTCTCAATCAGAGTACAATTCCAACATTGGTCACCATAGTAACCAAGCAGGTTATATCAACATAATGCTTGAGAAATTTTAAAGACAAGATATAGTACTAAATTATGTTAAACGTAAACAGTACGTTTTATTTACTAATAATGACATAATGTCAAAATAGCAGGTGTCACCTGTTTGCGTACAACTACACTTGTATGTGTCCTTATGTGGGCAGAGGTAGAATCGAGAGGTCACGACTTCAACCCCGTATGTGCAACTGCTGTATTCCTCTGAGCAAGAGTAACACTCGTTCTTCAAACTGAGCTGGTACTGTCAGCGGTACCGAGTATTATAGCCGGCTTGCGACTCAATGAACGGTGGGATATACTGCCAATGGTAATACCTAGGTCAGTTACTTTATTGAATATACCCACATTAAGCAATAACTCACTGTAGGCAGAAACATAAATGCTTCTCAAAGACAATTTGTTCTATATAAGATACACTCATAAACATTTGTCAGAAAATGCGCGTTCATTTCGGCGCCTGTTAATATTGTAATATTACGTTAAGCCATCCCCGAGGCTTTAACAAACGTTAGTAACAAATTGTGTACAGTTAGAACCATGTATTGAAGTACGGTGTGCTATCTATAGAAACATAAGTATTCTAAAGGCAACAGAAATGTGTGTACCACGTGTTAGTAGACACTTAAGCATAGCTAATGTGATAGAACCTGTATGTATGTAAACCTTCCCTAATTGGATTTGTTTAATTGGCTACGTTTGTCTTTTGTTGGAAGAAGACAGGAGAGAAATTGGACTATATGCATTCTTTCTCAGCGTTAACTTACTTGTACAAGTATATATGGGCAGAAGTCGCCTGATCCGGTTTGGTGCTTTCTTTGGAGTTTTGGCGCCGAAATTTGTCATAAAATTAAACAAATATCGCGTAGTTAACGGCTCAATTCTTTTAAAGTTAACATGACCGTACAGTTTGTATTGATATTGTCGATTGACAATGTATATTTCTGTTAATTAATAAATTAATATTTATTTGGTATAAGATACATAAAACATGAAACATCAACTCAGATAACAAATATCACCAAATATAAACTAACATGTGCAATGTAAAACAAAATTACAAATACAAGAAAATAATTTTCAGAATTTGCAAATTAAAAAGAGCAGAAGGAAGCCATGTCAAACACACGCACACCAAGGATAACACACAAACAAGCAGACCTCTTATTTCCATTATGGTCCTGGACCAGTGTATGTATCTTTTACATTGATATTGTATGAAATCGGATACTTTCTGATAACAATGTATGCATAGTGTCTTTTGACAATATATGTTTTGTTTGTGGAAATCAAGTGGTCTTGTTGTGAAAATTGAAAGTTTGTGAAGCTTATGAGACAAAATTAATAAATAACAAATACATGTTGTTAAAGGGATTTTGTTTAAGCCAAAATCATAATAATGCGCCTCAGGACTTTGACCACTGTTAAAATACTAAAGCAAATGCATAAGGAACACAAAAACGTCCTCACAAATAAATTACGTCTGCTACCGTCTTTTACATAGGGAAACTACACACACCTTGATGACGAAATGCTCAAAAACTGTAATCACGTAGACGTACAGGTTACACGTCCCTAAATGCACCGTACGTACATGGTACGAGTTACAAGGTAACCGACAGTGAACGTGTGACTAGCAACCAATTAAACTAAATTCATTCACCAAGATAAAATGTTAAAAGCGCTTGCAGTTGTTCTATCGCTACCCTGGTTGAATAAAACGTACATGAATAAATATCTCCTTTATATATCACTCCGCAGATACTGAATACTCCATTAAACGATCACAGAATGATTAACGGGCTATTTCGGATCCAATTAGATCTACGATACGAGATCTCGAGCGGTCTAAATACTCGCGGATATTAAATTAATCAATTCATATATCAAGCCGTATTTGATTAATGAAAAGCTCACATCCATGCGGGTACCATCATCATTTATCTAAGATGTCTCTTCTCTCATTGCTTGCGCATGTATATATGTATGCATACGTAACATCACTGGTTAACTCTATAGATAGTCCACCTCGATAGCGTAGTGATAAAGCGTCCGCTGCGAGTTTGAGAGGTCTCGGTTTGTGTCCACATTGGCTTCATATACGGTAAGCTCTGTGGTCCGCGACGGATAACTGTACATAGTTTTGATAATATCAGCATTGGTGTGCCTTATTTTGGCAATACCTACTTTATAACTCACCTTGACGACAAATTTGAAATAACAGATACTGGAAACGTCCATTCTTTCACAAAACAAGAATTTGCCGGTCTTTGTCTATGAATGTATTCTATGTTTGCTGTTTTGATGGCTTGTTCTTGTATCTCCAATGATGTCGTTTTGTGGTATTCAACGCCATTTTGCATCTAAAAGTCTCTTTACGTATTCATCCCCAATTATCACTTTTATTGCAATCGATTGCTTTGATAAATTCCATGTCCGGGTCGGTACGGCTAACAAATCGATGGATTTTATTCATTCCTGGACGTAGACACGTTTTAAGAGTTCATATTTCAAAAGAAGATGTTCTTGTTGCACAATTAAAATTGATTATATAGAGCGGATATTAAGTACAATCACTTGCGTTTTAATGAGTAAACGTTTGAATAGTTTCCTAAAGTGGACCTTGGACCGAGAAACGAAAGAGTGTGTAATAGCTGCTATTAGCAAACGTTTAAGATAACTCACATTTCCTGTTACTCTGTCCAAATTATTCCAATTTATGTTTAAGCTCGATTAACACCAAAGCTTAATGAATTTTTTATATTCATCTGATTGAAAACCTTTCAACCTTCGTTTTATGTAGACTTAATTAGAAACAAATACTACAAATGATTTAACTAAGCAGTTTGAATTTATAATTATGCTACTCAGGCCCCTGTCAAACAGATGACAGGTAAATACAGTTACCTGAATGAAAGCTTTCAATAATGCAATTAAGCTTGAAAAGTTTCTAGCTACGTGCAAGTCTATTTATGCAAGGTATACGTTTTGTCTTGCCGTTTTTGTACTTTAAACGTGCATGTACTAAATAGATATATCGAATAAATCTACATTGTAGCTCAGTGCTGCAAGTCAATAAACCCTGACTTTGTATATTTCAAGAAATTTCGGAATCAGTGTATAGTTGTTACCTGCCTACCTACTTAGTCCTTTTTGTGCCGGGAGGCACATAGGGAAAGGACTAAAGCTTTCCACTCTTCTCTGTTTTTTGCTGTCTTTCCAAATTCTCCCCAGGTCGAACCAATTTCATTCATCTCGGTCTCCACAGTACGTCTGTACGGTTGTTCTTGGTATGGTTGTTATGAGAATACACAAATATAGGACAATGGTTGTCATCCAAACTTATGTGCAAACTTCATAGGTCTTCCGTTGGGCAAAATACATATAGCATCAACGACTTTGTGTTTCAGTAATCGCAAGGCCATGTTCAGAAATCGAATACTTACATGGACATATCTGCACAAAAACAAATACACTGGCATCAACCATGTGATAAACAATATCAATTATCTGTTTATAAACACAATTCAAATACAAATTGAATGTCAAACTGCTAAAACTTGAAAAATCGGCCTCAATGTGACATGCATTCAGCCGTCTTGATATAAACATTTGTGACCTATAAGTTCGTGCACATAAACTGATGACGTCATTACAAGCACATGGGAATTCTTTTGCAAATAAAAAGTTATGTAACACAAAGTTTAACGTAGCACCTTTTTCCGCACGTAAATATATCGTATCGTATGCAAATTTTGAGGAAATTAAATGTCTCCAGATTTCGCTACCGGAAGCGGTGAATATGTAAACAGTGAAATCGGTGCTCTGACAAAACTCGCGGTGAACGTAACGAACACTGTTTTTGTTGCATTTTATTGAATTATTTGGCTAGGTAAATGTCTTCTGAATAACTTAAAATGATTTTGGGCACAGAAATGAGATGTTTAGCAAAGCAATTAACGTTTTACTTAAATGCACGAACTTGTAGGAATGCACAAACTTATAGAAATAGAGGCTAATTATCTGTTTTATTGTTACTTCTGAAGATCGGAATGATGTATGGTTAAGCAGACACTTTCGGGAAGGCCGTAGGGTCGAAGTATTTCAAAATGTGTGTGAGAAACAAAGTAGTTAAACTAATGTAATAAACTGATTTATGACTTTTATTGATACAATGTCTGTTGTGCTCTGCCTTTTCGTTTGAGGATTGCCATAATGAGTTATGGTTGACCTTGTGAATGATTATTGTCTGTTGGTTTTGTCTCCGGTTGAGTTTGACACAATTTGTTTTTGTCATTGTTCCGTTGGTTTAGCTGTTCATTTTTTAGTGTGCTCTTTCATTTCAACTGAAAGTGCTGCTTTTTTTGTCTGATTAAATATTATATTTTTCCTAGTTGATTAGACACACGGATAATTCAACCATCAATACATATCAACTGTCAAATTCGACAATTTGATGGCGGCAACAGATATCATTATGTTGCGAACGAATACTCACCAGTTTCTCTCTGAGACATTTCCCGTAATTTGGAACATTTCAAACACAATATAAACAATTACATTTGTATGTTAAACCCCTACAACAACCTCTCGCCGAAACTGTGTCTCTTCCAATGGATGCCTGTCAATGTGTGTTTCCCAGAGTGTATCTCTTAATTAACGTGTGTATATCAGTGTGTGTTTTCTAATGTATGTCTCCCAGAGTTTATTTCCAAAAATCCAAATGTTTATTTTCCATTGTATGTTTGCCAAAGTGTGTTTCCAATGTACGTTTCCTATAGTGTGTTTCTCCAATGTATGTTTCCAATGTGTGTTTTCGTATGTTTGTCTCCAAATGAGTGTCTCACAATGCAAGTTTTCAAACGTGTCCCCCGCAGTAAATGTCTCACAAAGAATGTCTCACGATGGATGTCTCACAATGGATGTCTCACAATGGATGTCTCGCATTGGATATCTCACAATGGATGTCTCGCATTGGATGTCTCACAATGGATGTCTCGCAAAGGATGTCTCACAATTAATGTCTCACAATCAATGTCTCACAATCAGTGTCTCACTATGGATGATGCCCTGAAGAAGATGTAGTAAAGGTATTTGTAGCATTCATAAAAAAAACTGAGAGTAGGTGTCGCAAAGTCAACATTCGCCATGGCGTAATGGAACACTATTAATAACAGATTGACCTTAGACATAAAACACTCTAGATATGTTTAAATAAATAATGAAACCAATGCTTAAAATGGACTATAAGTACATGTAATGGTAAGTTTTTATAATGTCTGTAAACGCATCGGCCTGATCTAAATACTACGACTGCGTCCTACTGTAATGCCACAATATATAACATTTCTATTGAATTATCTTTTAATTAGGACATATATCTAA
Source organism: Spisula solida (assembly GCA_947247005.1). Taxonomy (NCBI): domain Eukaryota; kingdom Metazoa; phylum Mollusca; class Bivalvia; order Venerida; family Mactridae; genus Spisula; species Spisula solida. Next base: position 37,318,194 of record OX365959.1, on the reverse strand, counting down.
TTGTCTTCTAATTGTGTGACGCGTATTCCTAATTAGAAGAAACTGCAGTGACAGTTGCTACATAATGTGTCACCTGGGCTCTTTCCATAAAATACGTACAACATTCTAATTAGATTCTAAATCTATTTCGGTTGTGCCCATTTGAAGGTGAATTACATAGCAAAATGTTAAAATGCACACAATATCTTAACGGCACCGTCAATAAATCTAATCTACCAACCAAACAAGCTGTTACAGTAACTGTTGAACCAAACATGGACTCGATTGAAACTTGAAACCAATATTGGTAGTTATTTAATCCTCTAAAATTCCCATCCCTATACAGGCACCCCTTTATTACTGTTGTGGTATTCTGTCATTTGAAATAATAACATCTATGTATTAAATTAACCCGAGAGCTTAAAATATTTATCAAATTAAAAACAGCAGAACTGACAGTTCGTTTGATATTAAATCAACCTGCATGTCAGTCAGCGTACAATATTAAAAAGTGTATGCTTTAAAGTTTCCATTTATGCACAGGAAATGATAATTCTGTAGTAGAGCTATCAGACCCGCTATCTCATGATTTCCATTTTGTTTCTTTAATATCTGTTCACAAAAATGGAGCGGCATTTCCTTCTCTTGTATGAACAAGATGTGAACTGTTCAACAACGTTATTGGTAGTAGACTAGTATTGGGAACTCGTCGTGCTTCGTAAGCATTAACAGTTGATTTGACAAAACGCTTTTCCGACCAGCTGTGTTTATCTATACCAAGTAACTGACTGAGATAATGGTTATAATTTTTATGTTCCGGCAATGACTATCAGCAGCGATTGGGAACGGACTGTACTGGATTTGAGAAAACGCTGTATTGGATTTGATGTTACAGAGTACTCGTTTTGGGAACTCGTCGTGCTTCGTAAGCATTAACAGTTGATTTGACAAAACGCTTTTCCGACCAGCTGTGTTTATCTATACCAAGTAACTGACTGAGATAATGGTTATAATTTTTATGTTCCGGCAATGACTGTAAGCAGCGATTGGGAACGGACTGTACTGGATTTGAGAAAACGCTGTATTGGATTTGATGTTACAGAGTACTTGTTTCTGAGTAACTCAGTATTTGAGTTGAGATACATAGATGTAATGCCGTACTGGGTTAGATTTTGCGGCATTCTTGATTTTGTGTAATGCCTTACTCTCGTTGGGGTAACGCAGTACTTGATTTGAGCAATCGACGTACGCCGTTCTGGATTTAACACAACGCCGACAACACAGTATTCGAATTTAATCAATCGTCGTTCTGGGTTTCAGAAAAAGCCGTTACTCGACTAGAGAAAATAAAGTACAACACGGTACTAGATTATACCGGTAATACAGTACTTGATTTGAAGGAACATCGTAGTAGATTTGAGAAAACACGTACTGAATTTGAAGTGACGTAACAGTCAATTTGAGGAAAAACGCCATACCAGATTTGAGGAAACACGACGTTTTCTCGATTTGAAGAACGTTAGGCAATGGACAACAACGTAACCCCAAGGAACGTTTTCAAGTAACATCTTATCATAGCAGCGGTGCATCAAGAAGATCGTAAAACTATGGACATACTTATGATAATAAAGTAATAGTCTTTACTGTGATAAATGATACGATGCGATTTTATTATATTATATATCTCAAAACTTTGGATTAGTGCTCCTGTGATGTCCTAATCACCTTTGCTTTTATTCCTGATTTTGGTACTTCCGAATCAGGTTGATACTGGTACTCGGCTCAAACGCCATCGTTCCAGATTATTAATGGTTTCTGGTTCCAACAACATCAATTCCATCTCAAACTGATACTGGCACATAGTTCGGGTATCAGTGCTTCTGGATGTTCAAACATTACTTCTTCTGGCTCATACAATGTACTCTAGGTGGCTGGCTTCCGTATTCTAGTTAAAGCTGCGCTACTGATACCGGCTTCTAGTTCAAGATACGCTCCTGATAACCAGCTTTAGCAGTGTATGACTTCTGGCCCCGGCTAGTACGATATCCTGGAATCCAGTCATCAATAATTGTTTCTAGCCGTTAATAACGCATTTAAATTTGCTCTTGGGAAATTATCACTATACTTGGGCACATGAATCAATGTTTATATTCAATTATCAGCGTTAAGGGTTTCTGAAGCAACACCGTGTAACATCGGAGTTAATTTTGGATATACTCGTACATCTAGAAGACAGGACTATTGAAAGTAAAAGTAACCATGACGAAATCTAAGATGCCATTTAAAAAGATATTTATCAAGTTATTTGACCAAAGATATCGAAAAGGTAAGGAACATTTTGGATTGTTATGAGTTATCCATACTAACAATGAATCTTTTATTAACCAGGAACATTATTATAAGCCTCTCCAAAAATATTGACCCATAAACCATAAGTAACTGGATCATTGATCAAGAAATAAAAACATGTTTTACAGAAGTTGATTGATATTTTAGAATATAGATTCGAAATTAATTTCTGTTAAAGAATAGTCTTTTTCAATGTTACAGTTAATGGACTAAGACGTATAATATTGAAGTAAAATATTATAATAAAAAATGTTTATAATTTTAATAATACAAATGTATAAGTATACGATAATTCTAAAATTAATTTTAGGAAAGTACTGATAATTATAACTGTACAAGTGTGTAATCAATGCTACCAACCAAATACAAAATTTTGAGCATTATATCAAAATAAAATGCCTACTTCTTACGGTTATAAATTTTAAATCTGTACAATAATAATATTTATATTAATGATATACATTGGTAATGCGTAGAATGTACGTATAACAATGTAAAGATGTACATAAAGTATACATATGTTCGTCTATTGGCAAAGCGAACCTATTTAGGCTTCAACCATTAAAACCACGTAAGGCAAATACTCACAATTCATTAGGAATATTTGCACAGCTTTAGAAAACTATTACATATAACATATACATTCGGAAATATAGACTACATAGAATAGTATTTATTGCCCAGACTCCATTTTTATAAAATGACAAAAAAATTTTTTTTAATGTAATCTAAGTATGAAAAAAAATAGATAAATGTAAATAATACTCAAACATAAATGGCTTGCATGAAAAAGATACAACTCTGCATGTAAAGTATAGACTTCCTTAGACAACAGGATTTATCAATTAATAAGCATTATCTAGAGGAAACGAGTAACAACGTATGTCTCGTGCATTTTTTCGTACACTGCACAAACGGCAGCTATATACATTGTATGTTGTAATGATACAACTATATGCTTAATCTAGATTTAAAATGTTTGAGCTGCGAGGTTTCGTCACTTATTACTGTTGTTATAATGGCTTATATACATTTATATTTGATAAAAAGAATAAGAATCATACATTCGATGGCATAACGTTTGAATAACAAAGTGTGCATCTGAAACTAATTAAATGATATAAATATAAAAATATAGATTGTAATAATGAAACAAATGAATACATTGTGAGCTATGATGTTGTTATGTATTTTTGTCATCTTCTTATTTTTAGTATTAGTTGTACACAAAAAATGTATTAATAAATGTATATTTCCAATGTATATATTTGCTTCATTATTTTTAAAAATATTATTTCGAATCGCAAACCCAACGCAACCACATATTTAACCATTTAATATGAGAAACATCTTAATTGATTTTACCAGAAAAAATAGTTTAAACAAACTAGTTGTCGTCATATGATGGATCTACAAATTCAAAACAATCCTAGTATACAAAATTTTTTCCGAATTATACTCAAGCAATTGTAAACGCTATATTTTATATATATATTATATGGAAATGATGATATATTTCTTGCTCAAAGAAATTACCGAACGGCTTTGATTAATATAAAAATCGTTATGCATGGTATGCCTGCCCATCCTTATCTTGAATGTTGTACACTTCGAACAATTTATTGAGTTTATATATCAATGATTATGCAATAAAAAAATATACTAATGTCTTACAATAGATATACGAGGGCCATTCAAAAAATTCGTAGACACCATTGATTGCTTAACTTTCTATGATCCGATTTTCATCAAATTTAGTAGAAATAGGGCCCTCTCATTACCAAATTAAATCCATATGGTAAAAAAGAAAAATTTATGTAATATTCTAAAATATGGTAGTTATAGCAACGTGAAATTGAACACACGGGGCAACCCATTGATTTGACTTGTCAAGAATTTGTGTTGATACCTTTGTGCCATCAATTTCCGTTCACAGGGGGAAACCCTGTCAATACTTTCTATGTGTATCCTTTAATACTATGCAGTTATAAGTTTCAAATTATGACGTCGTATTCAAACCCGTTACGGAGAGCTTGGTTAACATACCAAGCCACTATTTTATCAGCAGTACGAAAACGTGACGTCAGTGAAACCACGGGGCAACGCGATTAATGATTAAATTGTGTTTGGCGCATGGATAAACCCAAATACTAGCTTGAATCATCTTGGAAAATAGGTTATTTCACCAAGACAAAGAGTGGGAACATCATGTTAAATCAACAGCTCAGGTGTTGGATAATTCTTGACTTAACCAACTCAAACATGGTCTCTACTTTCCCAATATGGCCTTTATGAACGTCATGGCGTTTCCTATTGTATAGCCTATTTGTGTGTTTTGATGACTGGCCACAACAGATTGAATTAAGTATTCTAATTCATCCTATTTTGTTCAGCTTAGTCCGACATGGTACATGAATGATTATACAGAATGGCGTTAGTGTCAGAGTTATATTTAGTGTATTATGCGGAGCATTTAGAAATGATGTGAATTTACCAAATTTGATGACGTAAAAAACGACTTCGGGACTTGCCCCGTAGTCGCTATGGGTATAATCTCTAGAACAAACTTCTCGCTTAACGCTCGGGCCGATTTCAATGAAACTTTGGATTTTAGCCGAAAAAAGATTCAGTTTCAACATACTAATGCTTTGTTAACTTATCTTGCAAAATAAACTAGCAAATTGATGTGTCTACGTATTTTTTGAATGACTATAGTCCGTTTATTCAGGTGTGCCACTTGTACACAAACATTGCAATATCATAACATAGTATCTCTATTGTTTAAAATTTTAATTAGAGAAAAGGCATTGAAAACCAAATTTTTAATACCTTATTCACTAAGCCACTTTCTAATACATACAATACTCTCAAATAAGACATTAATAAGAGAAATTGCAATATTTTATATACACAATGATATGTAAAAAGGTGACTGACCTGATTTAACAAGTTATATAATCTGACCACATTAAACTGAGACTCCTAGCCTATGCTTATTCAAGTCAGATGAGTATTCAATGTGGTTAATTAATACCTGTACTTCTATTGACAATTCTATTTCCCCGTATTGTCGAAACAATATTTTGACAACGACAGAAAGTTTGAAACACGATGTCAGGATGTCATATTTGATCCAACATCATAATTTAACATAGTGCACCAAATTACAGTTACAAAATAATTGCAATTTAATATAATTTTGATAAAACAATTTTCATGTGTTGGGTTTTAGGGTGATTATCCTGGTTGATTGTGATTTGAATTTTATACGTAAAATAGATAAAATTACCTTGTACTATAACAATGATGTACACACCTAGTTGCTTGTTTGGAAATTAGATACTTTGTCTTCCCTTTTAATAGAAAAGAAAATGAATAAAAATGGGAGGCAGCACGAAAAGGAACATAAAAAAGGAAAAAAACACAGACCACAAGCATACGTCACAATGCCCAACATAAAACTGAACGAGAAATTGAAAAAAAACGGCACACAAAGACCTTACTTAAGGTGTCATCAAAGTCCTGTATGTATGTATCGATGCAATAATTGTAGATTAGTTTACAATGAAGTATTGAAGATTATTTTAATACAAATGTGTGCATTTTCTTCTTGGAATACAATTTAATCATGTCTGCGTATTGTTTAAATAAGTTATTGCTGCAATGTATGATATTATTAAGTGGTGGCAGTTATATGACACGATATATTATAATTCATCTAAATATGTAATTTATTGAGCATATAATATTAACTTGTTAACTTGTTATTTGTCTGTATCTATGATTTACAATTTAATAGTATGTTGCCTAATACGTATTATATCAAACCACAACAATTGTCAATTACCTGAAGATGCTGTAAGCTTGCAAATTAATATTATGTACATTTTGTAATATTGCACATGCCACTTAAATGGATACTTTACTTACTTATACGTTATACGTTAATTTAATAATTTTTAGGTAAAACAAATTAATGTTACATACATGTATGTACATTTTCTAATATTGCACATGCCACTTAAATACATACTTTACTTTCTTATATGTTGATTTAATAATGTTTGGATACATACTAGATAACTGGGACCCGTTCCATAGACCAATTTTAGCTAAGATTTTACATTTCCATATAGAGAGCCTACTAAGTGAACTCTTATTTTGGTTGAGTTAAAATAGTTATTTATGATAATTATTGTTCACATAACATTGCTTTGATGGACTAGCTGTCTTTGGTAGCTCAAAATATCATACGAAAAAGTCAGATCTTTAATTTATAAGAAATGTATATGAAACGAGCCCCTGGAGGTTAGGAAATTCTTATATTTTTTTCTATTTTTACATAACAGTGGTATTGCTTGTTTCTGCCACGTGGTAATTCATGTTCTTCACTGTCATGTGACATGTCATGGTCTTATCTATCACGTGGCATTTCACTAGCGTTTAGAACTCTGTCACGTGACATCGCCATTGGTTTTGGTCACCTGATCATTATCATGTTTCCGTGTCACTTGAAATTCCATGTTCTTCTGTGTCACGTGACCTTTCTCGTGTTTCTCGGCCACGTGACTTTTCCTTACACGTGATCTTTGAGTTTATTTTACCCGTCACACTTGGTGATATATTTTTACAAAGTCAAGCACTGGATTGCATTTCTTGTTTGGTAGAAAACAATAGAAACTGTTCTCATCTTGACAAGTTACTGTCATGTTGAATTATTGTAAACTTCCGTATAATTCAATTATGTAAGGTTTAGCTGAAAATATACATACACTCGTCTGGGATAGGGTAAATTGTGCAATGTTGAATTACATTACTGTATGAGTAGTGAATTTAGCGACTCTGGAATGTTGGCAAATTTCGCGAATTGGATTAATTTGCTTATATGTCATCCAACGTAAATTGTTGCCAACATAGCGCATAGGAACATGGTTTCAAATTATGTGAGTGTACCCTATGATCAAATGGTTTCAAAATGTAGTGCAGCGGCCATGTTAGCCGCAACGAATATGACGTCACAGGAGCTGGTATCCGTGTTTCTGCGATAACTGTAGAAAAACTGGTTGCCAGCTTTCGCAACGTCAAAGCTGTTGCGGCTAAACATTGCCGCTGAATAACGTTCTCTACATATAGGGAACATTCAGATAATTTCAATCCGTGTGCCTATGACATAGTGTCCCATTGAATAAACACATGTGTATTGTTAAACATCGCTAATATTTCCGTACGCTAGACGACTGAAATTCAGAATTCTCTAACTTTTTGAACCGCGGAAATACCCACTTGTGCAGAAGTTCTAAGAAAAGTACAAACTACCATTATTTACAGGCGATGTGCCAAAATATTAATCTCGGTATTTTGTTAATGGATTGAAGTCGAATAAAGTGTGTTGTAATCGGTATTTTATGTAAAACTGTGTAGTTCTTGGAGCGGTTTTGTTAACAAATGACGCGTGTGTCTCCATAACAGTAGCTCGTGTATGTGAAGTATGCTTTAAAGTCGTGAAAAAAGCTGAGACGGCAATTCTGTGTTCGTCAGTTCGTCATTTTAGTACATGTACAATGACTGAGTTTATAAAACTTTGTTACAAATCAAGTCATGTTGAACAGTTATATATATATACATTCAAAAGTCCTAACAAATATTTATTACTTACGTTTAGCGTGTTTTATTTCTGTTTGATTATTTAAACATCTGTACGCGACTGCAAATTGTTGATACATGTAGTTATAGGGTTTCGTCTTATGACCCCTGACGTAACATACCGCTGTAGGCCTTTCCCGAAACTAGGTTGTCTCCCTTGATAGATCATCGAATACAAGGTCACTTGATTTTCAATAAAACTACTTCCGGGGAGCCTGATAAGAGCGGCATGTGGTAAAGAAGCAGAAAATGCTTTTATGTGGTACATGTATACCCAGGTCTAGCTCAGTGTTGCTGTTGTTGTGGGTATAGTAAAGTCAGTGTTCTATAATAGTGGTACACTGGGACCAGGACTAACACAAAACAATGTCAACTTCTGATGTTATTTAATGGTGATAAATTCTGTACACAGTACAATGGTTAATGCTTCAATCCAATGAAGAAAACAGAATGTAGAATGAAGGCGTCCTGTAATAGACAAAACAATAAACACATAAGTTGCAGGAATAATTACATAAAAGTCCTGAAATAACAATCTGTCACAACACAGTTCACCATAAATCCAAGTGCATGGCTACAGTCCTTTACATTAACACTTACAGGTAATGATGACTTACAGAATGCACATATATCAATAATACAATACACAAATATTAACAGTACACAGTACAGGACACGGGACACATTACTTACCGGTCTAAGGGACCAAACACTTCCAACACTCCAAATCTCACGTGACCAATCCACCAACTATTATTCCTGGAAAGTTAAAAGGTGCAAATACAGAGATAGTCAGTGATATCAATAATAAGGTTAATCCCAGACACATGTTATCATTAATCAAAAGTTAAAGTTAAGTTTAGAAGGTTTTCAGCTAAGCCGCCATTTTACTCAAAAACGCGGGGTTCGAATCTCGACACAAACATCCAGAAATAACCATATTTCCGCACAATTCCAAATAGACAACTGCAGTACATTAAAGGAAAACATGATTGAATACTTCAAAAACCTATACCAACCAACATAAACATCATATTTTCATCAAATCTATCAAAATTCAGTTCTTTTCTCAAATACAAAACGTCTTTCTTCAAACAGCTGATTCGACTTCAAATCACGTGACAATGAAGAGTAGCAAAATACCAAAAGTAAATAAAAGCACGAAAAGAGACAAAAGAGCAAAAAGAGGCAGTCACACAAAAGGGCGGACAAACACCTGGTTACACATGTAGCATTTATAATTGTTTAAACTGCGATTTGTGTACATTAGCCTGGAATCAAGGATGTGTGTGAATGCATATAACCATTTATATCAATAATTACATAACAAGTTCAGTGTTAATTACATATATTTCATATATGAAGAATTTATATATATTGGATCATTATACCTAATGCATGTATACCCAAACATGTAAAATGCATTCTACGTAATTTCATGTACAAGTAGACGGAAAATCATTCATATAAAAATGCCACTCATATAAGAGAAACACTCACTTATGTTCTGCATATTTATTATTGTGAACAACGTTGACAACTTTAATCATTACAAATTTCCAGAAGGCCAAAGACCAAATTGGCGCCAGTTTTGTTGCCAAATCAAGATATAACTATGACAAACATTCGAACACGCATAATTGACAATTAATATACATTTACATATCCCAAGCATGAAAACAATCCTACATATGTTTGCTTTTTTCAAATACAGATAATAGTAAAACAGACAGGGAATGCAGCACTCAACTTAACCAGCCGAGCACAGAAAACATTTAAAACCCTACAAGGCGCAGTGCCCAACTGAACAAACCGAGCACAGAAAACATAAAACATACAAGGAACAAGGAACAATGCCCAACTAAACAAGTAATGATCCGCCCTGAGCCGCGTCAAAAGAAAAATCTGCTATCACAATGAAGCGAAATGTTGATGTCTTAATTATTAAGTAAGTAACAGCCGTTTTTGTAGAGACCCTGTTCGGTGCCTTTCTGTGTGACGTCGCGCACATCATTCGAACGTTATTAGGCGTCACTGTAAAAATTATTTTACGAATACAGTATTTGATCCTGATTTGATTCCTGACATTAACTGTTCAAAATCATACCTCATTTTAAAATCCAAATGTATGCATTCGGAAAAAAGACTACTACTGTTTGAAATAACTAATATTCGTATTTCTCAATCAGAGTACAATTCCAAAATTTGTCACCATAGTAACCATGGTGGTTATTTCAACAAAAGTCTGGAGATATAAATATAAGATATAGTACTATATATAGGTGTAAATTATTTAAAACCTAATCAATTAACAGTACTTTTTAATTACTAACAATAACATAATGTCAAAATAGCAGATTTTCCTGGAGACAGGCTCCTATCTTTGTGTACATCTACACTTTTACATAGCTATGCTGTCCTAATTTTGGGAGCGGTTGCCTAGTGGGTAGAACGCGTGGTTTGGAATCGAGAGGTCAAAGCTTAGGCAAGCGTCTGGGTCACAGCTTAATTTCTCGGAGCAGGAATAACCTTCTTGCCCCACACTGAGCTGTTGCTGCCAGCAGCGCCGAGTGTAATAGCCGACTTGCGACTAAATGAACTGTAGGGGTGTACCGTCAATGGTTATACTCATGTCAGTTGCGTTATTTAATATACCCGCATGAAGCAATAACTCACTGTAAGCAGAAATAGTATCTGAGTGTATAATTGCTTCTAAAAGACAATTTGTACTACATAAGACATAAACATTTGTTAGAAAATGTGTTCTCATATCGGCGCCTGGTAATATTGCAATATCACGTTAAGCCATCCCCGAGACTTTTACAAAATTTAGTGACAAATTGTGTGCAGTTAAATCCATGAATTGAAGTACGGTGAGCTATCTAAAGAAACATAAGTCTTTTAAAGGCAACATAACTGTTTGTACCTCGTGTTAGAAGACAATTAAGCATAGCTAATGTGATAGAACCTGTATGTATGTAAACCTTCCCTAATTGGATTTGTTTAATTGGCTACGTTTGTCTTTTGTTGAAAGAGGACAGGAGAAATTTGTCTACATGCATTAGTTCTCCGCGTTAGAATACTAGCAGATATCGTCTGATCGTTTGGTGCTTTCTTTGGAGTTTTGGCGCCGACATTGGTCATACAATTAATCAAATATGGATTAGTTGAACGGTTCATGTTATCATGTATAGTTTGTATTGATATTCTCTATTGACAATGTACCTTTCTGTTGACAAGTGTTTGTATCTTTTCTATTGATATTGTACGGAATCTTATATTTTAACAATGTATGCATAGTTTCTCTTGGCTATATGGGTTTTGTTTATGACCGTCAAATGGTCTTATTATGAGAATTGAGCGTTTCTGAAGCTTGTAAGACAACATAAATAAATAACCAATAAATGTTGTTACAGGGATTTTATTAAAACTATAAACATAATAACACAATGCAAACTTTATAATAACACATTGTAAAGTGTGTATAGTACAAATGTATATACAACACATTTATAGGTTAGAAAGTAAAATAAACAGAGTATAATAAAAAAAACTACTACTCTTAAAGTAGCCCCAATCATTTGTTTTGTCTTATCTGGGTACTAAACACCGCCGATATATAAAGACACCAGAAATTTGTCCTTATGATCGCTCAGACGTTAATGCGCCATCGACTTCTGTTGTTACAAATACTAATTGATAGCAAATGCAAAAGGATCTTCTAAACAGTTACCGAAAGTGTTCACAAATCAATTAAGTTTCTACCGTCTGTTACATGCGGAAACTACGCACAATTTGATGACGAAATGCTCAAAAACAGTAATCACGTGGTCGTACAGGTTACATGTTCCGGTTTGGAACCTCCCTAATTGCACCGTACGTAGATGGTTCGAGCAACAAGATCACTGACAGTGAACGTGCGAATTTCAGGCATTTTAACTTAAGTTTATTGCCCCAGATAAAATGTTAAAATCGCTTGCATTTGTTCTATCACTTCTCTGATTGAATGAAACGTACATGATTAAATCTCTCCTTTATATATAATTCCGCTGATACTGAATTCTCCATTAAATGATCTGATCACAGGATGATTAACGGGCTATTGGGATGCAATTAGATCTACGGTACGAGATCTCGAGAGGTCTAAACCCTCGCGGATATTAAATTAATCAATTAATATATCACGCTGTAGTTGAATAATGAAAAACTCACATCCATGCTGGTACCATCAACATTCATCTAAGATTTCCCTCTCATTGCTTGCGCATGTATATACTCGTATATATTTGTATGCATACGTAACATCACTTGTTTACTCTTTAAATGACTCACTTCGATAGCCTTGTGATAGAGCGTCCGCTGAGGGTGAGGGGTCGCGGGTTTTATCCAAGACAGCGACTCATAAAAGTCGTTAAAATGGTACTGAACTGGTGTATCTCTCTTGTTTGAGACACGCAGCATAGTTAGTTCCAGGTTATTGCTGCTTTGCTTGGTGTCAGGATATTGCGGATAATATGACTGGATAGTCTCCATCAACATATGCGTTACGTTCATGCATAAAGGCAGCAGAAACATGTTCGTATGAATGCTAGTATATGGCATGATGTCTGGTCATTGACTCTAATGCATAACCTAAATAATAAGCAATTAATCTACCAACGAAAATATTGTTACAGTAACTGTTGAACCAAACATGGAATCGATAGAAACTTGAAGCAACAATTATTGGTAGTTATCATAACCCTCTGAAACTCCCATCCTTATACAGGCGCCCCTTAATTACTTTCTTGATATTCTGTCATTTAAAATAATAACATCTCTATATCAAATTACACAGAGAGCATAAAATCTTTATCAAATTGAAAACAACAGAACTGACAGTTTGTTTGATATTAAATCAACCTGCATGTCAGTCAGCGTACAATATTGAAACGTTTATGCTTTAAAGTTTCCATTCCGGCACACGAAACGATAATTCTGTAGTAGAACTATCAGACCCGCTATCTCATGATTTCAATTTTGTTTCTTTAATATCTGTTCGCGTAAATGGAGCGTTATTTCCTTCTCTTGTATGAACAAGATCTGAACTGTTCAACATCAATATTGGTTGTATACAAGTATTGGAGACTCGTCGTGCTTCGTAAGCATTAACAGTTGATTTGACAAAACGCTTTTCCGACCAGCTGTGTTTATCTATACCAAGTAACTGACTGAGATAATGGTTATAATTTTATGTTCCGGCAATGGGAACGGACTGTACTGGATTTGAGGTAACGCCGTTCTAGATTTGAGAAAACACTGTATTGGATTTGGTGTTACAGAGTACTCGGTTTGGAGTAACGCAGTATCTGAGTTGAGATAATGCCATACCGGATTTGATGTTGCGACATTCTTGATTTGTAGTTACGCCTTAAACTAGTGGGGGTACATGTAACGCAGTACTTGATTTGAGCAATCGACCTATTCGATTTGAGATAACGCCGTACTGGATTTAACACAACGCCGATAACAGAGTACTCGATTTGGGGCAACGCAGTACTCGATTTATTCAATCGCCGTACTTGGTTTGAGCATACGGCGTACTGGACTAGTGTTTTATAAAGTATTTTAAGTATTATATTTGAGATACCGGTAATACAGTGCTTGATTTGAAGAAACGCCGTAGAAACAAACGGCGTTCAGAATTTGAAGTGACGTAACAGTAAATTTGAGGAAACACGCCATACATTACGATTTACGATTTAAGTAAATACGGCGTTCTCGATTGGAAGAACGTTACGCAATGGACTACAACGTTACCCCAAGGAACGTTTTCAAGTAACATCTCATAATATCACTGGTGCGTCAAGAAGAATGTTACACTCTGGGCATGTTTATTATAATAACGTAATATCCATTACTGTGATAATTAATTTTTTTATTCAGCACGATTTAATTGTGCATAGCATTAATTTATGAAATAAGATATAATACATCGGAAAACTTTTGAATAGTGCTCCTGTTAAGACCTAAACGCTTTTATTCCTGATATTGGTAATTCCGAAACAGGTTGATACTGGTACTTGGCTCACACACCGCTACTTCTGATTCCTTATGGTTTCCGGTTCCAACACCATCGATTCCAGCTCAAACTGATACCGGTACTTTGTCCGGGCATCAGTGCTTCCGGATATTGAAACATTATTTCTTCTGGCTCATACCCTTCGTGGCTGGCTACCAGTGTCTAGTTTAACCTGAGCTCCTGCTACCAGGCTTTAACAGTGTATGACTTCTGGCTCTGGCTAGTACGGTATCCTAGCATCCATTCATCAATAATTGTTTCTAGCCGTTAATAACGCATTTAAATTTGCTCTTGGGAAATTATCACTATACTTGGGCACATGGATCAACGTTTATATTCCTGTTATAGACTTCCAGGACTTACCATTCCCATTCTCAGCGTAAAGTGTTTCTTACGCTACACCGTGTTACATCGGAGTTAATTTTGGATATACTTGTACATCTAGAAGACAGTTTTGAAAGTAAAAGTAATCATGACGAAATCTAAGATGCCATTTAAAAAGATATTTATCAAGTTATTTGATCAACGATATCGAAAAGGTAAGGAACATTTTGTATTGTTATGAGTTATTCATACGTTCAATGACGTTTTTGTTAGCCAGGAACATTATTATAAGCCTCCCCAAAAATATTGACTCATAAACCATTAGTAACTGGATCATTAATAAAGAAATAAAAATATTTTTTACAGAAGTTGATTGATATTTTAGAATATAGATTCAAAATTAATTTCAGTAAAAGAATATCCTTTATCAATGTTACAGTAAATGGAATAATACGTAGTAAATTGAAATAAAATATTATAATACTTGTTTATAATTTTAATAATATAAGTATGCAATAATTATTAAATTAATTTTTGGAAAGTTCTGATCATTATAATATAAAAGTGTGTAATCAATACTACCAACCGATTATAAACGTCATATCAAAATAAAATGTGTACTACTTATGGTCATGAAATTATATGTATAATACAAAATTTATAATAATGATATACATTTTTAAAGCACATAAAAATATTATTTTTTTAATAAGTTGTACATAAAATACATATTTCGTATATTTGCAATGTGGACCTATTTAGGCTTTTACCATCAAAACCACTTATGACAAATCGTCACAATTTATTAGATACAATTACACAGATTTAGAAAACTACTATATTTATACGATTATATACGATGCGAGTGCATTCGGAATACATAGATTACATAGAATATAATTTTTTCGTACACTGCACATTCGGCGGTGAATAACATTGTACGCTTTAATGGTATATATGGCCAATTAATATGTTTTTGGCATATTTATATGGTATTTGTTAATGGCCAAAAAGCAATAATCTTTGCCGATTATGTCAATATACTTTGTACTTGAACTTGGTAATCTGGATTTAATATGTTTGAGCTGCGAGGTTTCGTCCATTTTTGTTGTTGTTATATTGGCTCATATAAATATTAAATTATTAAAAGCACCCCAATCGATGACATTACGTTTGAATTACAATTGTTTGTACACCCGGGCCGGAATTACAACCAATACTTACTCTCAACACTCAACACTCAAATTTTAAAATGTAATATAATAAGCTATTATTAGTCCTATATTGCAAATCTAAATGAGAAAAATGTGTAAAATTGTTATATAAGTGTTAAAAATTACTTTTGATACTTTTTTAATCTGAGTGCCACACTCAGCGCTCAGATCGATGAATTACAATGATAGCATGTAAGTAGACTAAATTCCACCATAATGTAAGACAACATATCATTATGTATCAATTAAACATTATTACAATATCTTGCTTTCAAAACATATCTCTATGAACATCAAAATAGTGAATTTCAATAATTGTGTGCTGTGTATAAGTATTGGTTGTAATTCCGGGCCCTAAATCTAATAACATCACTAAAATATAGAAAAAACGATTTTAATAATGAAACAAATGAATATCTTGTAGTGTTTTGTATTTTTGTCATTTTAACGAAAAAGCTATGTTGCTAAATGTAATTCGCTAATGCAGAATCCGAGCGACATACTTTTTATTGCACATATTGCACATCAACATAATATTATCTACGTATATTTATATCATATTTTATCAAATTATCAATTTTAACAACATTTTCAAATGAATTATTGCGGTTCCCGTATCAGCTGAAACACCATTACTTTGTTTCTTATGTACATATATGTGTGTTTGGTTCATTGTCGAGGATTTTAAAGTATGGAATATTGTCAAATATACATTGTCAAGTACTCATACATAAAAGCCTTCATTATTATTATTATCATTATTACCATTGTTAGCATCATAAGTATTATTATAAATAAATGTATATTTCCAATGTATATATTTGCAAACACTGTTGAAAAATAGTATATACAAACTAGTTTACGTCACATTGACGGATCTACAAATTAAAAACAATCCCAGTTCACAGAAATAATTCCGACCAACACTCAATCGATATAGAAACGCTAAGTTGTTTCAGCAAATAAATTTTATATGCATTTTATATGGAAATAATAATACATTTCTAGATAAAAGAAACCGACGAACGGTTTTGATTGATATAAAACTCATTACAAATGTACGAATGGTGTGTCTGCCAATACTTATATTGCATATTGAACTAACAAAATACAATTCATTGAGTTAATCTAATCTATCAACTAATTTTATGTATAGTTTTTCAGGTTGATAGTCGTGATTTGAATTTTATACGTAAAATAGAGCGAACAAATATTTTATATACCAATGATGTACAAACAAAGTTGGTTACTTGGAAATTGGATGTCTTGTCTTATCATTTCATAAAAAAGATCATAAAAAAGTGGATAGGGAAGGCAGCACTTAACGAAAAGAACAAAAAGGAACACACATTAAAAAGGAGGAAACACAGACCAAAAATATGCGTCACAATGCCCAACACAGAACTGACTTAACTGAACAAGAAAATGAAATTAAACCGTCCACATAGACCTAATTGCAGGTGTCACAAAAGTCCTGTTTGATATGAAGCGATAAAATAATTGTAGATTAGTTTACCGTGAAGGTTTTACAAGCAAATGTTCTTATACAAATGTGTGCATTTTCGTCTTGGAGTACGATTTAATCATGTCTGCGTAACATGTTCTTTCAATAAGTTATTGCTGCAATATATTATATAATTCTCTGGCTTAGAATAAGAAGGTCGTAAGTACAAAATCGATATATTTTATGAAAACAAGAAAAATGTCTGAAAAATACTCTTAACTTATGGAAAAACAAGCCTTTTCAACTTCTGCTTGATCAACATGACCATTTCCGATTTTCAAGAAAAGAGGCTCACAAGAAGCGCCTTGTGACGCAGATTTCAAATATGTATGAGTTGCAAAAGTCGTCCTTCTCATTTATTCATCTAATAATGCACTCTATTTCGTCTATTAACTTGTTACCTCGTTATTTGTCTGTATCTATGATTCACAATTCAATATTATGTTGCCTAATACGTATTAATCTATTAGATCAAATTACTTGTAGATGTTATAAGCTTGCAAATTAATAGGGGATTTATCACCGTAAACGATTACATGCGAAAACACGCGCTTGTTGTTGTTGTAGTCTTGCATTGGCTATGGCCTGGTTTTTTTGACAGACCGGATGCAGAAATAATTATTCGGTAGGCTGAATTGAGAACCGATCTTTTTTTTCCAGTATGAAATATTAATAGCAAATATGATCAAACTCGAAATGGCAATACTTATCAGAAAACTGAACGACAAAAAATATGCCAAACACGGATTGGCAGCATAACTATTATGCCAAAAACACTTTTAAAAAATAAATCAGCCTTCCGTGGTTTATGTCAACCCGTCTCCTAGATGGGAAACACTCTTTTCTATAGTTTTGGTAACAAAAATGGCAGCTATTTTTTCGCCCGCATTGGAAGGCAATTTTAACATTTTCAGTGCATAAGCGATGCTTCAAACTGTTATGAGATACATAAATACTCTCAGATTACGACGTAAGTCGAGCGGGAAATATCAACCAAACTTAAGAAAATCTAATAATAACGACGCATGCTCCTGTTACTTTCAGTTGCAAAGCGGTTACTTCCCTTTGCAGTACATTAAGTATAAAGTCTGTATCGGGTCTGTACGTATCCGGAACGGACGGTGATAATCCCACATCGTAGTTGTAGATTATTGTTAAGAATGTAACCCGAATGCATTTTCGTAGTTCCTCGCAGAGATGTAATAAGAAAATCCCTCCAAAATCGTCAAAATATGTAAAAATATTCAACGGATGAAGGTCGCGAAAATTAATTACATATTGTTGTTGTTAGTGGATACAATAAAACCCGTAAAACCCGAAATCGTCTCGATATTTAATGGTAATATGATTAAGTGAAATGAAAATAGCCTTTCTCTTGAATGAAAGTACTGTCTGATTTGCTTATGCAAATCCATTATAAAAAGGTAAAGTATCAAATTAGGCCTATTTGAAATCACTTGTTACATATGTAACTGTATTTATATCTAATAATGATTTTTGAATTAGTTACCCCTGAATTAAGTGGACCTAGAATTAAACAAATTAAAACATGCATTATCCACAGATCCATTTTCATTTCAATCGGGCAGAAAAATGTTATAAACAAAAATGTTGTTAGTCTGAACAAAGATGTGTTTAGATCTTTGTTCGGACTAACAACATTTTTCTTTCTAAAAGTCTGAATGACTGACAAGTATTTTCGCGAAGCCTGAACTATAAAGTAAGCATGATAAATGAATAAGCACTTTTTCGCTATGCCTTCTATGTGGTTCTGACTCTATAGTCTAAATGGGAGCAAACAAATTATTTTATATCACGTGGGATTTTTTCCCTACTCCTTGACATGACCTTTCAGTCTGTCTTACCTGTCACACTTTGTAATATATTTTTACAAAGTTCCTCAATGGATTGCATTTCTTGTTTGGTAGAAAACAATAGAAACTGTTCTCATCTTGAAAGGTTACTGTCACGTTGAATTAATGTTAACTTCTGTTTAATTAAATTACGTCAGGTTCAGCTGAAAATATACATACACTCGTCTGGGAGAGGGTAAATGGCGCAATGTTGAATTACAGTACTGTATGAGTAGAGAATTTAGCGACTCAGACAAGATCGCGATTTTCGTATTTTTCATCTAGTGTTAATTGTTGCCAACATAATGCTCCATTTAAAAACACACGTGTAATTTTATAAATCCTCAATACATGTACTTCCACACGGTAAATGTCTTAATTCAGAATTCACTACCCGTGGAAACTCACTTGCACTGTAGTTCTAAGAAAAGTAAACATTACCATTATTATCAGGCGATGTGCCAACATATTAACCTCGGCATTTTGTAAATGGGTTGAGTCAAAAAAGTGTGTTGCAATCGGTATTTTATGTAAAATTGTTTAGTTCTTGCAGCTGTTTTGTTAACAAATTACACTTTTGCCTCATAACAGTAGCTCGTGTGTAGAAAGTATGCATTACAGTCATGAAAAAAGCTGAGATGGCAATGCTGTGTTCATGTACAATGACCGAGCTTATAAAACTTTGTTACAAATCTAGTCATGCTAAAGAGTTCTATATTTAAACGTTCAAAAGTGAAAACAATTGTTATAACTTAAGTTTAACGTGTTTGTTTTCTGTTTGACCCATGGACAAATTTATATTATTTGAACATACGTACGCGACTGCAAATTGTGGATACATGTTGTCATATGAGTTCGTCTCGTGACCCATGTCGTCTCACACTGCTATAGTCCTGTTAAGAAACTAGGTTGTCTCCCTTGATCGATTATCGATTATAAGGACCATTGGTTTTTAATAAGAACTACTTCCGGTGTATCCTGATAAGGGCGGCATAAGGTAAAGAAGAAGACAATTTATGCTGTATTATGCTAATACTGTCTATACTGTCTTTGTGTACATTAGACTGGAATCAAGGATGTGTGGATGCATATAATCATTAATATCAATAATATATTACAATAATACATATATTTCATACATGTACTTGATTATTATACATACAAACAATATAATAAGTATATTGTTACATTAAAGCAATAGAACCTGAACAGTGATAGTACAAACATGTAATAAATATTCTACATAATTTTATGAACAAGTAGACCGCAAATCTTTCATATAAAAATGTCACTTATACATGTATAAGAGCAAAACTTAATTGTGTATGCATGTTTGTGATTGTAATCAACTTTGACAACTTTAATCATTTATAATTTGAAGAAGATCAAAGACCAAAGTAGCACCATTTTAGTACAATATAATTATGCAAAATCATGATAGGCGTATATATATGACAAATATTCGAATTCACATAAAATAAACAATAATTTACATATCCCAAGTATAATAATAATCATACACTTATTTTCAAATAGATATGAGCCAGGTCTCCAGGAAAAAATTGACAAGAAATTTCACAATGTAGCAAAAGGCACAAACATGTGTTAATATCTTCATTATTAACTAGATGAAGTTACAGCTGTTTTTTGGAAGTCGCCACGTTTGGTGCCTTTTTGTCTGACGTCACGAACGTCATTCAAACGTTATGTGGTGTAACTGTAACAAGTATTTCATGAATACAGTATTTGATCGATTCCAAACATAAATTGTTCAAAATATCACTTTAGAATTATGCTTAAATTTTTAAAATGTATATGAGCCAGTCTCCAGGAAAACCTGCTATTTTGACAAAAATATTACTTTTGAGATTTTTTAAATTTTTAAAAGAGTAATCTTAATGAAGCAAAATGCGAAATAAATTTGTTAGTATATTGGTTTTTAAGGAAGTTACAACTGTTTTATAGAGGCCCTATTCAGAGCCTTTTTGCGTGACGTCGAAAACGTCATTCAAACTTTATTCGACGTCGTTGTAACAAATACTTTATAAATGTTTACTTTGTAAATGTTCACATATAGAGAAAGGCTACTACTGTTTTAAAAACTAACACCTCGTTTTTCTCAATCAGAGTACTTTTCTAGTCACTATTATAGCAACAAAGTATGTGATTTCAACATATTGAATTTTTTAAGCTAAGATATAGTAATATATGGAAAAATTACTTAAAATTGAATCCATAGATATGTCATTCTTTCTTATTTTTAAGCTTTTTTAAAACCCTGTTACATGTAGTAATTAAATAATGTCAATATAGCAGGTTTTCCTGGAGACTGGGTCATATCAAAGTCGTAATTGTTCGCTTTCAGAGAAAGACTCCTATTGTTTTAAATAACTAACTCCTCGTTTTTTCAATCAGAGTACAATTCCAACATTGGTCGTCACCATAATATCCAAGCAGGTTATGTCAACAGAATGCTTGAGAAATTTTAAAGACTAGATATAGTACTAAATTATGTTGAACGTAATCAATAAACAGTACGTTTTAATTACTAATAATTACATAATGTCAAAATAGCAGGTGTCCTTGGATACTGTCTCACCTGTTTAGGTACACCTACACTTGTATGTGTCCTAATGTGGGCGGAGGTTGAATGCGCTATTTGGGATCGAGAAGTCACGACTTCAACCCCGTATGTGCAACTGCTGTATTCCTCTGAGCAAGAGTTACACTCGTTCCTCACACTGAGCTGGTACTGTCAGCGGTACCGAGTATAATAGCCGGCTTGCGACTCAATGAACGGTGGGGGTATACTGCAAATGGTTATACCCAGGTCAGTTACATTATTGAATATACCCGCATGAAGCAATAACTCATTGTAGGCAGAAACATAATTGCTTCTCAAAGACAATTTGTACTATATAAGATACACTCATAAACATTTGTCAGAAAATGCGCGTTCATTTCGGCGCCGCCTGGTAATATTGTAATATTACGTTAAGCCATCCCCGAGGCTTTAACAAACTTTAGTGACAAATTGTGTGCAGTTAGAACCACGTATTGAGGTACGGTGTGCTATCTATAGAAACATAAGTCTTCTAAAGGCAACAGAAAAGTGTGTGTACCACGTGTTAGTAGACACTTAAGCATAGCTAATGTGATAGAACCTGTATGTATGTAAACCTTCCCTAATTGGATTTGTTTAATTGGCTACGTTTGTCTTTTGTTGGAAGAAGACAGGAGAGAAATTGGACTATATGCATTCTTTCTCAGCGTTAACATACTTGTACCAGTATATATGGGCAGAAGTCGCCGGATCCGGTTTGGTGCTTTCTTTGGAGTTTTGGTGCCGAAATTTGTTATAAAATTAAACAACTATATCGCGTAGTTGAACGGCTCAATTCTTTTAAAGTTAACATGACTGTACAGTTTGTATTGATATTGTCTATTGACAATGTACTTTTCTGTTAATTAATAAATTAATATTTATTTGGTATAAGATGCATAAAACATGAAACATGATACATCAAGTCAGATAACAAATATCACCAAATATAAACAAACATGTGCAATGTAACACAAAATTACAAATACAAAAAAATAATTTTCAGAATTTGCAAATTAAAAAGAGCAGAAGGAAGCCATGTCAAACACACGCACACCAAAGATAACATACAAACAAGCAGACCTCTTATTTCCATTATGGTCCTTGACCAGTGTATGTATCTTTTACATTGATATTGTATGAAATCGGATACTTTCTGATAACAATGTATGCATTGTGTCTTTTGACAATAAAAGTTTTGTTTGTGGAAATCAAGTGGTCTTGTTATGAGAATTGAGAGTTTGTGAAGCTTATGAGACAAAATTAATAAATAACAAATACATGTTGTTAAAGGGATTTTGTTTAAGCCAAAATCATAATAACACAATGTTAATTTATAATAACACATTGCAAAGTCTGTATAGTATACAGAACGCATTTATAGGTTCGAAAGTAAAATATACAGGGTATCTCCGAAACTGCTACTCTAGTAGCCCCAATCATATGTTTTGTCTTATTTGTGTACTAAAAACTGCCAAAACAAAAGGACATGTGCCTTTATGATCGCCCAGACGTTTATGCGCATTAGGACTCTGACCACTGTTAAAATACTAATTGATAGCAAATGCATAAGGGACATAAAAACGTCCTCACAAATAAAAATACGTCTGCTACCGTCTTTTACATGCGAAACCTTAGTAACACACACCTTGATGACGAAATGCTCAAAAACAGTAATCACGTAAACGTACAGGTTACACGTTTCGGTACGGAACCTCCCTAAATGCACCGTACGTACATGGTACGAGTTACATGTACAAGGTAACTGACAGTGAACGTGTGACTAGCAAGCATTTAAACTAAATTTTATTCCCCCAGATAAAATGTTAAAAGCGCGTGTATTTGTTCTATCGTTTCCCTGATTGAATGAAACGTACATGATTAAATCTTTCCTTTATATATAATTCCGCAGATACTGAATACTCCATTAAATGATCACAGAATGATTAACGGGCTATTCGGATCCAATTAGATCTACGATACGAGATCTCGAGCGGTCTAAATGCTCGCGGATATTAAATTAATCAATTAATATATCACGCTGTATTTGATTAATGAAAAGCTCACATCCATGCGGGCACCATCATCATTTATCTAAGATGTCTCTTCTCTCATTGCTTGCGCATGTATATATGTATGCATACGTAACATCACTGGTTTACTTTCTACATAGTCCACCTCGATAGCCTAGTGATAGAGCGTCCGCTGCGAGTTTGCGAGGTCTCAGTTTCTGTCCACATTGGCCTAATATAAGGTAAGCTCTGTGGTCCGCGACAGATATATGTAGTTTTGATAATATCAGCATTGGTGCGCTCATTTTGGCAATACTTACTTAATAACTCACATTGACGACGAATTTGAAATAACAGATACTGGAAACGTCCATTTTTTCATAAAAAAAGAATTTGCCGGTCTTTGTCTATGGATATATTCTATGTTTGCTGTTTTGTTGGTTTGTTCTTGTATCTCACATGATGTCGTTTTGTGGTATTCAACGTCATTTTGCATCTAAAAGTCTCTTTACGTATTCATCCCAAATTATCACTTTAATTGCAATCGATTGCTTTGATAAATTCCATGTCCGGGATGGAAAGGCTGACAAATCGATAGCTTTTATTCAATCCTGGACGTAGACACGTTTTAAGAGTTCATATTTCAAAAGAAGATGTTCTTGATGCACAATTAAAATTGATTATTTAAAGCGGATATTAAGTACATTCACTTGCTTTTTAATGCGTAAACGTTTGAATAGTTTCCTAAAGTGGACCCTGGACCGAGAACGAAAGAGTGTGTAATAGCTTCAATTAGCAAATGTTTAAGATAACTCACATTTCCTGCTACTCTGTCCAAATTATTCCAATTTATGTTTAAGATCGATTAACACCAAAGCTTAATGAATTTTTTATATTCATCTGATTGAAAACCTTTCAACCTTCGTTTTATGTAGACTTAATTAGAAACAAATACTACAAATGTTTTAACTAATTAGTTTGTATTTATAATTATGCTACTCAGGTAATACTTGGCACGTGCATTGTTCGTTTAAAGCCACATTATCTCCCAAGACCTTTTTTCCCGACCATCCTGTAAATAGACTAATTACAAGGAATTTGGATATTTTTCACAATTGACCAATAATTGACGACAGAATGTTAAATGTATCTGTTGAAATAGTATGCCAAAACTAACATTTAGTAAAATGTATGGATGACAAAATACTAATTTTGCAACAGTTTCTTCCCTTAGATAATAAATTATGCATTTTTTGTTTACAATTCTTTATTTTGTAACCAAACCAACTGGAGGTTGTATTTCGTTTTCTTCCATATTATTGTGTATTCCACCTTTTGGACTCAACTAATGTGCTCAAAATCATGGCTCTTCAAATAGGTTACCAAGTTATTGCTTTAAATTTTGAAAATAGCCGTTTTAGGCCTAATGTGGCTTTAAATTGTTGAAGAGTATGTGTGCAAACTAGATTTAATTCATTAAAATAGTGATTAAAGGCGTTCGCTACAGTTTCCAAAATAAATGCACATAATAGATTTTGATGAAATTTTGCGTACAACAAGAGAATGTTGTGATACATTGAAAAATGAAATAAAAAAGATAGGTCACCAGCTTACTTTTTTTTAAAAATAACAAAACAATGAATAAATACGAAAGACAAATAAAAAATTAAAAAATTATCGGGGCGCCATTTTTCGCACTTTGGGTTGAAAATTAGTAAGTTTTTTTAGATATTATTAAAAGTGTACGGATATTTAAGATTTTAAAATAATTCCTGAATGGATTTGTTCGTGGTATTATTAGATATCCGGACACACAGTAGATATTTAAATGTTGAAGTGACGATCCCTTACAATTTGCAACATTAATCAGAGACGATGTAGCGAATCGGCATATAAATAAACCTTAAGCCATTTACATAAATCAGAAAATGGCATAGGCAAACATAGACACATACATATGAGCCGTTCTCCTGGAAAACCGGCTTAGTGACATTATATATGGGAATTATGTAATTATGTTAAATTGATGATCCCTTACTATTTGCAACATCCATCAGAGACGGTGTAACGATACAGGTAACACAAAATCTGTTTTAATGACACCGACACAACCCTGAAAAGGAATACTAGTACATGAATCAATATAGCATAAGACGATTTTAAAAATTATACGATGATAATTAATAGTTGAATGTTTTTTTGCCGTTGTTTTGTTTTCCCACTAATTTTACAGTGGTTGAAATGATGCATGTATCTACAGTCCAGTTAGGATATTGTGACAGTGACGTTGCAATTTATGTGTACGCAAAAAATTACAACCAATCACTGAACAGGTAGAGCGTATATAGTTGGTTAGTTTAGGATTGAAATTATACGTGTAGTTGTAGGTATAGTATAAGCCTTTATAATTGGTTTTACACCATTATAGTGGCCTCGACCGCTGAGTCACTGGATTCTTACACTGACTTGACAATACGAAATCTGCAGTTTTTGTCAGCAAACTATTATTTCACTACCTCTATTATGTGCAACATATGCTTATGTAATTTCATTTTTTGTTCTTTTAGCATAATGTTTTCTTCGTAGAAAATGTTTGCATAATTATGTCTAGCTCTAATAATACATTGAAGTTCTGATATTTTCTGCACAAATTGTGCTAAATTTGTTTAATTCTTTAATACAGAAAAGTCACAATGTATTAACAATTTTTTATTAAACAAATATCGTGTTTAAATATGGTAAGCACGAACAAAAATGCAGATATTCCTACTTGTTAGAAGAACTTGATTTGTTTTAAAACAACATAATGCGTTTATTTCGACATAAAACAAAGACAGTTGTTAGCCACAAAATACGTGTGCTTTAAGACAGGTGAGAGTAAGACAACTTTTTAGTTATAAGAGGCTTGGAAACATTAGTTACGCCCCTTTTATAGTGTATTGTAATGATAGAGAGAAGGACATGTTAATAACGAAATCTCGGTTAACTCCCTTTTCATGGAGTACAGAGATTGTTTGGCACATGTGCAGATTTTAGTCAAGTGCTTGATGAAGACCAAGTCCTTATTGGTTAAAAATTAATCCAAGGAAATCGTGTTTGATCTTGTTTTAATTAGTTGGAATAAAGAATTTGACAGTCGCTAGCGGGAGAGCATGCCTGTACTTCCAAGAAATCGTTTCAAACTTGTAGAAGTAACAGGAGCTAGTAGATTTCTATGGCATTCAAACACAAATAAAATAAGAATATTACATAGAAAACGTGTCTGCATGCCACTATTGAGACTCCATAATTGTCTCCTTTTATCGCACTTGTAATTTTGGAAACCGCGCATCCGTGATAGAATGATATATGTACAATACGTGGCTGATATATACTGGAAGTACAATATTGTATCAATGTAGAAACTGTTCACTAGAAAAGGTTGGCAACTCAGCTAGTGTATGTCTTATAGTTCCCTTGTGTAATTCTAGATGTGTTTTTATCCATTTCGATGCCGGGAAAACTAGACTTGTTGATAATTGTCCTATAGAAACAGACTTTGAAGATATATAACTTGGAACTTCTCCATCGTTAACGTTAATCGACAAATTTAAGACAAGAGTATTACAGTGAGTAGTTTTGTCACGCGTTGTAATTTTGAAAAATGACTATAGCTGAAACTAATTGAAAATAGTGCGTTATTTGGTGTGTGCACAGTCAGATTCTAATTGGCTAAATTGAGTTATTGGCTCTTTACCATGTAAACTCAATAATAAGATCACTATTTGACCGTGAAGAAAGTCGTCCAAAGGACACAACTTTAGAACATTGCACTCGATGTATCAACATTGCAGCACATCTACATAGATCACGAGGTTCATGGTTGAATAACAGTTTGGGTAGGATCGGCGTTTCTTCCAATTTCAAGAACCTTTTGATAATTAGGTTAATATTCTTATTATTATATACTACATCTAGAACCCTATTCAATATATTCAAGATTTTGATGTAAATTCCGATTGATGTGAAATTTGTACCAGGGTAGGTATTGACAAAGCATATTTTGAGGATAAGGTTAATATACTTATTATTATATACTACATCTAGAACCCTATTCAATATATTCAAGATTTTGATGTAAATTCCGATTGATGTGAAATTTGTACCAGGGTAGGTATTGACAAAGCATATTTTGAGGAAAAACCTTTAAAATATTATAATATCTTTAAGTGTATCAGCTGAACTGGAAAATCAAGAGTATCAATGTTATACATTGTTTAGACACATTATATGAAGGGCCACGATAATCACAAAGACAACATGGGTTATGCTTAACATTGTCTTAGGAAATAAATGCCAATAATACATTTGTACCCATATCAAATGTAAAGCTCAGTCATGCAAGCTTTATGTTGCGTGTTATTTCCTTTCCGCCTTATTTATTCCGATGTCTAAGAACACTCTGATGTTAGCTCTTTGGATACGAATCCATAAAGTTCCGTTTTATATCCGTAAACTTCTACGAAAGTCGTTATCATACCGCATACATAGTTTAACCCCCAGAGGGGCAATCAAGAAACGTACTATATTCATGGCTTTTACCATATTTGGGAAAGTAATGTAATTTCTTACAGACAGAACTACGACTTTGTTATGTAAATGAGCAACCTTATATTACAATACGTTACATAGGAATAAGTTCACACTTCTTAATGTTGTTTTAACATCCACTCACGAGTGTTCAGTATGCAAATACACGAGTTCTTTAATCAACACAACGCTGTCAAATGTCTCACTACGTTAATTCTCTTCTCTCTGAGTTTTTCCATTCTCGTAAAAAGTTCTCAACTCGTTTATTCTCCATGTTGATGGGTCTTACCAAATATTTCTGATATTGAATCAATTTGAATCAACAGAAGCTGGCTTTGTTGTTGACCGCTGCAAACCATTTTATATTCGCGTGATCTTAATTTCGCGGGTTTCAGTGACCGACTTATTTCGCGGGTTTATCAATCGCGGTCGAAGCTCCAGGGATAGCTCTTAATGCTTTGAAAGGAATTTACGCGACGCGAATTTACGACTTTTATTGAAGGACGGAATGCACCAATAAAAGCGAACGATTAAGTCCGACATAATATTATAGTACATGAAGTATCGGCTAACCTGTGCCAAATAGCCGTTTAACGGATCAATCAAGAGTAATTGAGACAGCATATGCTTCACTCAGGGGTCTAATCCTTTATCGAAAATTAATTTGACAGTGCACAATGTGTGTAAATGATTGATATTTTAATCGGAATAAATACCGGTAGTAGATTTAAGTCTTTATTTTCGAGGGGTGGTAAAGCAATACGCGGAAAATGCTCTGACATTTTTATTACGTGAACAATATTGATGAAACTCGGTCAGATAACATCTTCTTAATAAGGCACTATTGTGTATGCCATCCATTTTCAGTACCAAACCACGCATAGTGTAAATAACAGTATTAATTAATATTTACAGTTAATGCAAATTTAATTGCATATACACTTTATATTAGTTAGGAAATGAATATGTTCAAGGTTAGGAACCACCTAAATAGATTTGTTCTATAGTTCAATGTAAAGTGACAATGGCCGGCTCCGAATTTAAGCAAGTTTTAGTCTATGGCTACCTGTCACACATATACGATGGGTGATCAATATATTCCAAGACTTCTAACTTTTTAAATATTGATTCTAGAGCAATGAAATTACCCAGGAATGTAGATCTATCAATTATCTACGGTTTTAATTATTTAATTATATGATTCCACTGTTTATCTGATTGTAGGGACTCTCTGCAAAACGGATGCCTTGGTTATGTAAAAAACAGAATAATTTATACCGCGGTAGGGACACTCCTCCTTAATTTGTGAGAAATAAGAGGCATAGATCTTAACCATATATAAAAGGCTAAATCTACAAGCAGTCTAGAATACAACACAATAAATATTTGACTCATGTTAAAAATCGTTCTTTCGAAATTTCGCCCTAAACTTGTTAGGTATTGCTGCCTTCATCGTCGGGATGGTACAACCGGGTAAGCCAACCGCCTAGTTCAGAGTTTTATGTCCAATAAGGCATCGATACTTTTTCTATTCCATCTTAAATTCCAAAGGTGGCTATTTCTGACTTATGACATTTCTCTTAAATTGGTTACGGTAGAATCTAGTAATTAAAAAAGGTAGTCTACAATTCTGTTATGATATTCTGTTACAGGACTGGTGTTTCATAGATTTGGGTTTCACAACCATCAAACAATTATATCAAAAGACAGATTGTGACAACGCTGAACATGGCTGATGTGATTTAGCAACGTTGTATTCATGAAAGAATATACAGATGCAATAGATGAAGTCAGATCTGTCATCTGTAGTCAGCCTTAATTTTCAAGATTTTACTACGGTCAATTGGTGAAAGCGACGATAGTACATGTATCTATTTACGGCATAGTAGGCCATTTGTGCAGCAACCATATACCAAGATATACTCTGCCCCCCCCCCCCCCCCCCCCTTAGAATGAACAGTTATCGAACAATTTAGTGGTCAACGTTTGATTTCATTGTGTTTTGGGTACTGGTATATTAAAGTATAATAAGTATGTACTTATTATTGGGAATGTTTTATCACACATTACTGTACGTCACTGTGACAAGTGTTAACTACTTCTTCTTTATAAGTGTAGTATTCCTTTGTCTGGCAAATCCTAAGTGAACTCGTGAACCTCTGTCATGAGAAATATAAGAACCACAATTGTCCAGTAATGTGAAAATATATCAGTAGCTAGAGATGCTTCTTATTCTTACAATAAGCATGTTTTACATGTATATTATTAGAAATCATTTATTGCCATGGAAACATACTTTTTATTGAGTCGCATCTGTATATGAGCCTTTTGAAATTCAAGTATATTCATGAATATATGGTAAAGTTAGGTAAAATAACATAACTAGTTCTGTATCGTTAAATGATTTTTCGATATGAGTGTTTTAATGCATATTTAGACTGCTTAACCAGTTGCTAATTGACTTAACGTAAACCTAGATATCTGCATTACCAACAACTGTTATATAATAGCAAACACACTCAATATTAAGCAATGGATAGTATACCAAGCTATAGAGCACATAAACATCATTCTGTGCAGTTCATTTCAGTTTATTTCATGTATTTTGTCGACAGAACCATGAATTAGTCATTTTCATATTTTGTTGCCATGGCAACCATAATATGACTGTATGTAGCTGTTTGCAAAATATAAAAATTACAAGTATTACATGAATCATTTTCAAATATTACATATACAATTCATTCATATTGTTTATTTTGATAACACTGTCTGTGACAATTCATAAATTGAGTAAAAAACAATTCTGAAATATCGATGGATATTGTAACAGTTGTTTTTAGCTGAATTTCGTCGTGTTACAAAATTGCTCATAATTCCACAAATACTGAACAGCTGAAATTTATGTTATGTGTACAAAATGGAATCCTGTATCCAAAGAATAAATAAAATAAAAATTACCAAATATTACTTTAAGGACCTTTTATGCTTGACGCGGCTCATATAATCCACTTCAAGTATCAATTCATTGCATAAATAATAATATCAATTAATAACCGTAATTAAAGTATATGAGTCCCCCTTGAGACCGATTTGGCAGGGAAAACCGAATGGCTGTCTCAGTCAATCGCAAACAATAACAAGTATTTGAGTTAAGTACGGCTTTTTAGCTCACCTGAGCCCAAAGTGCTCAGGGGGAGCTATTGTGATCAATCACCGTCCGTCCGTACGTCCGTCCTCACTTTCAAATGACATCTCCCCTGAAACCGTTTGACCAATATTGATGAAAATTTGCCTGGATGTTCCTGACATAGGGAGATTTAAAAATTGCTCCAATAAAGTTGATCCATCTAGAACAGAACCTTTTAAAATCTTCTTCTTAGAAACCACAAGGCATATATCTTAGATATTTAGCATGAAGCATTGCGTAGTGGACCTTTACCAAGATTACTCAAATCATGACCCCGGGTAAATATTGGCCCCACCCAGGCCCCCCTTAATTTTTTATAAGAGTAATATCGAAAAAACTTTTAAAAATCTTCTTCTCTGTAACCACAAGCCATAGAGCGTAGATATTTAGCATGTAGCATAGTCTAGTAGACCTCTACCAAGATTGCTCAAATTGTGACCCCCGGGTCAATATTGGCCCCACCCTAGACATCTCATAATTTTATATAAGAAATATATAGAAAAACTTTAAAAAATCTTCTTCTCTGGAACCACACGGCATAGAGCTTAGATATTTTGCTAGTAGCATTGCCTGGTGGACCTTCACCGAGACTGCTCAAATCATTACCACTGAGTCAATATTGGACCCCTTCCGTGCCTCCCTTAATTTGACATTAGAGATATATAGATTTTAAAAAAAAATCTTCTCTGGAACCACAAGGATAGAGCTTAGATAGTTTGCTTGTAGCATTGTCTAGTGGGCCTTTACCAAGATTGCTCAAATCAATACCCCTGGGTCAATATTGGCCCCACCCAGGCCCCCTTAATTTTATGGAATTCCACATTCTTATTTCTTTGATAATTTGTTTAGAAATAATGGCTGCCAGGGGTGGGACTTGGTCAAGTTTACATAGGTAGACATGGAACTCAGGTGAGCGATCTAGGGCTATCATGGCCCTCTTGTGTACAAACCAACGATGATATAAGCGGATTTAGCTCAGTGGTAACGCACTGGGCTGTCAATCTAGAGGTCGTGGGTTCAATCCCTGGCATCAGCACTTGACATATTCTGAAATATTTATAATATTTCCCGCTATATCTGACCGTGTGGTCGGCAAAGTATCTGGAAGTGCCAGGAAGCTGTGTATCGGTGCTATACACCGGGCACATTAAAGAATCAGACTGTCTATTCGAAATAAGAGCTAGGCGCACTTCTGCAGCGCCGGACATGTCTGTATCTAATGTCTCTCTCTCCCTTCAGGGGCTTTCTCTCAGTCTGTCCCTCTGGTCAGATCATGCTGTATCTGCACTGGTAGAGGATTCACCTGCGCTCTTGTGGCTGCAACAAAAAATAATGTAAAGTGCCTTTGAACGTGCGTTCGCATGAAAAGGGCGCTATATAAATCTGGTATATTTATTTATAAAATAACCATCTATCTACACCCCTTACCCATTTCTGTTTCTCAAAACAATCCACCAGTCATTCAATTATTCACTCACTTATGTCATTTTCTAGTCTCTAATTAGAGAGGTTTGAATAATGATGTGGAAGTGTCGCCTTATTAGTTACGTAATAGAGTTACAAACACATTAAGGTACTTACATGAATATCTTGTAGAACACATAAAGTATTTACAGCGATATAAATAAAACATAGATTCGCTCCTAAGTAGACTATATTTGTTGAGTTGCAGGGGATCTCTCTAAGAACTAATTCCATAAATGTCGATTGTCGCCCTCAAGTTGATCGAATTTCGAAACACTGCGCAAACATATTAGCCTGCATTGGTCTGCGGAACTCATCGGTGTCGTGCAATTTAAATTGTAATTCTAAATAAATCTCGTTTCATTGTCGTTTGAGATGTCTACGTTATTACTGATACGTATGTGCAATTCTACTGTCTACTGCATTAAGATGTCGTACAATTTCATGTGAATGATCAAATATAGTTAAACGACTGAATAATAACTAGGGAATACTGTGAATCAATTTACATTCGAGTGTTTTTAATTTAGCGAATATTTATTTATTTCGCGTATTTATGAATTCATGATGAAATGTACCAGTAAGACCTATACGTGTTTAATGATAAGAATGAATATTTACACGGATTTTTAAATTCGCGAAGAATACATGTTATAACGAAAATAAAATATCGCAAGTACTGTATGACGTATATGAAAAACGCATAAATCACATTTGCAAAAAAACGTGGTGTATGAATTGTTTTCTGTATGATAATGACTTATATTATTTCAGATAATTTTGCAGTATTAGATGATTGTCCATGACTAACTGTAGTTATGATAATAATTATTGGTGGGCACAAATTTGACAACTTCTCTTGTTATCAATGGACAAAATTGACAGCAGTTTCATCATGTACACATAGCTGAAACCAAGGTGTGCGTGAATCACAAGTATCATTCCGAGAAAGAAAATAGTGCAGCGTTCTGGTGTGTTGTCAAATGCCGATATGAATATTATTATTACTATATGTACCTCAAATCACTCGTGCTTTAATTACTACGCATCCGAAGTACTTATACGTTATTTGTCAAAAAACAGAAAATGGAAATGTCCATATTTTTTCTACAACAAGCGTTTGCCGGTTTTTGTCTATGAATGTATTCAATGTATGCTGTTTTGTTGGCTTGTACTTGTATGTATCTCCAACGATGCCGTTTTGTGGTATCAAATGTCATTGTGCTTTTAAAGGTCTCTTTGCGTCTTCATCCCAAATTATCACTTTAATTGTGATCGATTGCTTTGAAAAATTCCATTTCGGGACGGTACGGCTCACAAATCGATGGGTTTTATTCATTCCTGGACGTAGACACGTTTTAAGAGTTCATATTTCAAAAGAGGGGTTTCTTGTTGCACAATTAAAATTGATTATATAGAGCGGATAGTAAGTGCATTCACTTGCGTTTTAATGAGTAAACGTTTGAATAGCTTCCTCAAGTGGACGCTGGACCGAGAAATGAAAAAGTGTGTAATAGCTGTAATTAACCGATGTTGAAAATAACTCACATTTCCTACTACATTGTCCAAATTATTCCATCTGTTGTCGACATGGTTTAGATTACCAATATTACTAAATTAAACAAACTCTATTTTTAACACCAAAGCTTAATGAATTTTGATATTCATCTGCCTGATAATAATAAACCTTTCAACCTTCATACAATACGATTTATGCCGACTTAATTAGAAACAAATACTATATTGTTTTAACTAATCAGTTTGGATTTATAATTATACTACTCAGGAAATACATGAGTACGTGCACTTTTCTTTTAATGTCCCATTATACCTTAAATGGCTATTTTCAAAAGGCAATAACTTGGCAACATATCTGCAGAATGATGCATTTTGAGCACTTTAGTTGAGTCCTAAAGGTGGAAAACGCCGAAAGATGGAAGAAAACGAAATAAATATCCAGTTGATTTGTAAACAAATTAACGAAATGTAAACAATAAATGCAAAATTTAAAGTCTAAGAGAAGCAACTCTTGCAAAATTAGTACATTTTTGAATTTTGTCATCCATACATTTTACTAAATGTGATTTTTTGGGCATACTTTTTCGACAGATATAGCTTATATTAGGTCGTCAATTATAGTTCATTTGTGAAAAACATCCTAATTCCTTGTACTTAGTCTATTTACTGGATGATCGAAAAGAAAGGTCTTGGGAGAGATATTGTGGCTTTAAATTGGATGAAGAGTATGTACAAACTAGTTCTATTTTATCAAAACTGTGTTTACGTTTTGTGTGTATATTCATGTACCCTTATGAAAGCAATGAAGAACAATTATCATATTTCTACGGATATAAGAATTTACCAATAAGCTAGCCCTAGATCAAGGAATCCTAGACAATTTTAATAAAACATGGGAACAATTTATGAACACCTGACGACTTCGGTGACATACAAATAATAACAAAACAAAAAAATCATCATCTCTGACAATTTTTTTTCTCTCTACTCGTCACTCTTTAACGAAAAAAGGTCCCAATACCTTTTATTACCCCCAAATATCAAATTTATGTAGATAAGTATATTCATTTATAGTATGATTTCTATTTTGCTTTGTTCGTTTCTGTACAAATAGTTATATATATATAATATGCAATGTCGTAAGGTTTTTGGGGGTGATTCTCCGACCCCATAAGACCATTGGACGGGAAAAATAAATGGGGTTACCCTTCTGGGGCCCGAAAAACAAAAGAATTTACAAATAATTACCAGATGGATGTGTTCGTAATTTAATCAAATATCTGGATATAAAACTCGTTTAATCAAGTCAGTCACTTGTTCACATTACATTGTGTATACATATACACATTGTAAATTATCTTATTAGTGTATTATTTTAATATGTAGTTTGTGTTTTTGTATGCGGCTTAGTGAATAAGGTATTGGTTTTAAGTGCCTTTTTCTCAAAATAAAATGTTTAAAACAAAATATAATGATATGATATTGCAATGTTTGTATACAAGTGACATACCTGAATAATTTGACTATACTGTGGATATTTGTTTTTCGAATTTATTATCCCGCTTAACTTTCATCAGTGACGATGTATACAGGTAATGCAACGTCTGTGTTTTAATAACATTGACGCAACCATTAGAACTTCGGACAGTGATTATAAAATTGTTAACAATAACAAAATGCGAATTGATATTTGAGTGTGATATTTTATTCACAATATATACTCACGCACACTCCCAACGCAACATCTACATTTTACATCTTTTCTCAAATAAGTTTCAATAAAATATAGTTCAAATTGAAATGTTAATGAATCCATATTCTTTGTATGTCTCCTAGAATTCATATGCAAATCAGATCATTGAAAGAAAAAACCAAATAAACCAAATAATGAGCATCAATGCAAAAACTAAAAGTCACAAAAATGACACCATGTAAAATACTGCATGAAGTAGCTCTAGCTCACATAGCGTGTACATCAAGCATTTCTGCCTATAATCACATCATACAACAGTTGCCGAAACC
The DNA here is from genome assembly GCA_947247005.1 of Spisula solida. Lineage (NCBI taxonomy): Eukaryota > Metazoa > Mollusca > Bivalvia > Venerida > Mactridae > Spisula > Spisula solida. Next base: position 37,281,890 of record OX365959.1, on the reverse strand, counting down.
ATCGGATTCTATGGATTACAAGATTATTTGGAATGTGTGGGGACCAGTTGTGCAGGCGACAAGGGAGACGACCACCAACCCCACAAAAACGACAGAAACGGACCCTTTTTTTTAAGAAATGGGGACCATTCCCCAGATGTTGATACGAATTATGTGCTTTCGATTGGGCAGAAGAAAACATATATCATAAAATACATGGATGGACATACTCGATCCTAATTAACAAGGAACAGAATATTGTTCTTTTATTTTATTATTGTTATTAAATGTTAAGTAAAATTTACGTCCATTCATGTAATATTTTTCATGGTGTATATATGTGACTTTTTAATTTGCTGTGATGGTTGTCATTTGAAATTATTGTCATCTTGCAATCAATCGATTTGATAAAACAATCATAGAAACATCGGTTAAATTTGTATCTAATAATATGCCACCTTTTAATCAAATCGTAATATAGATAGTTGAGAAAGGATGAAAAGTGTAGGTCTCGCGTTGGGAGTGTGAGTAAGTGATACGATAGTAGAAATGATGCAAATATCTAAGAAGTCTGCATGTTTTGTCGATAAATTATTGTTTCACGGAAAAAAAATCCTTATTTCAATCAATATATTTTAATATGAAAGTTGCTGTTTTCTGCTTCTAGCATTTTTCGTATTGGAACACATTATATCAAAACACTGGGAAATGTTTACCCAAAACTACAGCAAGTACCCTTGAACGCTCACATATTTATAGGTCTCACAAAACATTCGAAACCGTATACTGACATTTTCTGTTTTTCCTGCACGACTGAAGTACTTAGTATGTAACGCTTTACTATCTTGAAGGGTTTCAACTACTTTTGTGCAACATTAGCCAGCTTCTTAAATACTTAAAAAGTGCAATGCATTAAGGTTTTGAATAAACAAATAATAACGTGTTTAAACATGGTTAGCACAAACAAAATATATAAAAAAACTTTTTTATAGATGACCTTGTTGTCAATATGCTAACACATCATTTTTTGCAAAACCACCCCAAAAAGTTTGACAGTCGTTAGCGAAAGAGTCAGCATGATCTTGTTGCTAATTTTAAAATTCCTGGAAATCGTTTTGAACCAAATTGTAAAACTTAAAGGAACTCAGTCTGGTAGATTTCTATGTCATTCAAACAAAATGAGATAAGAAATATTACATAGATAACAGCTTTGCATGTCACTATTGGGACTCCATAATTGTCTTCTTTATCGTACCCGCAATTTTGGAAACCGCGCTAGATCCGTGATAGAATGATATATGTACGATACATAGCTGATATATATACTGGAAGTACAATATTGTATCAATAGAGAAACTGTTCACTAGAAAAGGTTGGCAACTCAGCAATTGTATGTCTTATAGTTCCCTTGTGTAATTCTAGATGTGTTTTTGTCCATTTCGATGCCGGGAAAACTAGACTTGTTGATAATTGTCCTATAGAAACAGACTTTGATGATAAATAATGCCTATATAATCTTGGAACCTCTCAAAAGTTATCGTTAATCGACACATCTAACACAAGAGTATTACAGAGAGTAGTTTTGTCGCGCGTTGTAATTTTACAATTGACTATAGCTGAAACTAATTGAAAAGAGAGAATAATTTGTGTATCCACAATTAGGGTATAATTGTCTGAATTGAATTATTGGCTATTTACCATAGTACCGGCACAATAAGATCACAATTTGACCCTGAAGAAAGTCGTCCAAAGGACACAACGGGAGGGCATTCTGCTCGAGATCTCAAAGTTGTAGCATTTTTACAAAGATGACGGGTTCATAGGGTCAACATTTTGGGTCGGATCGGCATTTCTTCCGTACGGTAATGCCAATTTAAGGCACATTTTGATAATTCGATTAATAAACTTATAATCTAGATCTACAAACTTTTTCAATATAATCAAGATTTTGATGTTAATTCCGATTGATGCGAAATTGGGACATGTGATGGCGCTAACAAAGCAACTTAGATTGTTCTTTAAATCATATAATTTATAAGTGTATCAGTTAAACAGGAATATCAAGATCATCAATGCTTACATTGTTTAGAAGCATTATGTAGTGAGCTACAATACTCACAAAGAAAACATGGGTTATTTTTAGTTTCTTGGGAAATATGTGCAGGTTTTACTCTACCGATATATCAAATTATCAATAATACATTTGTACACATATCAGATGTAAAGCTCGGTTATGCAAGCATTATGTTGCGTGCTATTTCCTTTCCGCCTTATTTATTCCGATGTCTAAGAAAACACTGATGTTAGCTCTTTGAATACGAATCCATAAAGTTCCGTTTTATATCCGTAATGTTCTACGAAAGCCGTTATCATACCGCATACATAGTTTAACCCCCAGAGGGGCAATCAAGAAACGTACTATATTCATGGCTTTTACCATATTTGGAAAAGTAATGTCATTTCTTACAGACAGAACTACGACTTTGTTATGTAAATAAGCAACCTTATATTACTATACGTTACATAGGAATAAGTTCTTACTTCTTAATGTTGTTTTAACATCCACTCACGAGTGTTCAGTATGCAAATGCACGAGTTCTTTAATCAACAGAACGCTGTCAAATGTCTCACTACGTTAATTCTCTTCTCACGGAGTTTTACCATTCTCGTAAATATTTCTCAACTCGTTTATTCGCCATGGGTCTTACAAAATATTTCTGATATTGAATCAATTTGAAGCAACAGAAACAGCCTTTGTTGTTGATGGCTGCAAAAGTTTTTTATTCGCGTGATCTTAATTTCGCGGGTTCCAGTGACCGACTAATGTCGCCGATTTATGATTTCGCGGACGAAGTTCTATGATAGGTATTCATGTAATGAACGTGTACGCGAATGTGTACGCGAATTTATTAATTTAATTATTCGAGAGGGACTGATTTCGTTAATGAATGCAAAAGTTTAAACATTTTTAAAATACATACCAACATACAGTATATGAAGTATAGGCTAACCTGTGCCAAGTATCCGGATAAGGGATGCGTCAAGAATAATTGAGACAGCATATGCTTCACAATACACTTCAAATGTGAAAGTAGTCCTCCTATATGGATCTGAAACATGGAAAACAACCACAGCCATGCTAGCCAAATTCCAGAGCTTCACCAACTACTGCTTAAGGAGGATTTTAAACATAAAATGGACAGACAAAGTGCGCAATGAATACCTCTTGAACATGACAAATAGAAAACCAATCGATATAGAAATAAAAAGATGAAATGGGGATGGATAGGACGCATCCTTCGTAAACCGAACACAAATATAACAAAACATGCTCTTAAGTTGAATCAGCGGGGTAAAAGAAAAATGGGACGTCCACGTAACACCTGAAGAAGAAATTTAGAGACGGAAACGAAAGGAAGTCGTAACACCTCGAACACCATGGAACAAACAGCAGCCAACAGAGTTAGATGGAGGTAATTCGTCAATGGCCTATGCTGCCCGGCGGAGCCGAGGGCTTAACGAAACGATGCTTCACTCGGAGGTCTACGTCAGATATTGTTTACGATATTATTTTATTTTTGTGATCCCATGTTTTCGCGAATTGAGTTCCTCGAGAGAAATTTTTAAATTCGTGTAAATATTCGTTCTTACCATTACAAATTACTGGTACATTCTACACTGAAAAACGAAAAATCGCACAATTCAGTCCTCAAATTCGTCCAAGATTTGTTTTGCTAAAATCTTTAATGAAAGTTTGAACCTTTTGGACAATGAATTCAACAAGCAAAAATTCCCAAAGTCTCGAAACATACTTTTTTCTTATGAAAGTAATCGTTCTCGTATTGTCGACATTCGCATAATAAAATCACGCAATATATAAAGTGATTCACAGTTCTCTGTAGCTATTATTCGGTCATTTAACTAGATTTGGTCAATCTCATGAAATTGTACGACATCTTAATGCAGTAGACAGTAGAATTACACGAACGTATAAGTAATAACGTATACATCTTAAACGACAATGGAACGAGATTTATTCAGAATTACATTTTAAATTGCACGCCACCGATGCGTTTCGCAGACAAACGCGGGCTAATATGTTCCGGCAGTGTTTCGAAATTGCATCACCTTTAGGGCGACAAACGACATTATGGAAATAGTTCTTAGAGCGATCCCCTGAAACTTAACAAATATATTCTACTTAGGAGAGAATCTATGTTTTATTTATATCATTGTGAACACTTTATGCGTTGTTTAAGATCTACACAGCGTCACACAACGAACATGCAAGTACTTCGATGTTTTTGTAACTCTATCACATGACTAATTCGGCGACATCCCAAACTTCTCTAATGAGAGACTAGGGAATACCAAAAGTGAGTAAATAATCTAATGACTGGGAGATTGGTTCGCGTAATGGGCATTTGTAAGAGGTGTAGGTGGTTATTACATGTACATAATCGTTGGTTTGTCTACTACTCGACTCATATGTTTGTTATTTGTTGCACTCGACTGTGACAGTCACAAGTGCGTGGTCACTAGTGGGTTTTACTCCAGGATTGGAACACCGGACAACGCATATGTACACCACACGCACATATTCGCATTGGCGGTCTTTTAAAGGATAAGCAACCAAACACAGTACGGTGTGGCGACCAGGCAATAGCACACCACATGCAATAAGCATTCGCAAGCATCATGTCTCATGCACTCTCGTGGCAATGGATACCTTTTGAAATGAGGTTGTCGACAGGGATATTTATAAGTTGTTGCACAGTTGATCTACAATAAACTAGAACATCTAGTATAAACGTTTGGGACATACAGAAATCGTCTTAGATTACTTAAGACACTTAACAACGGAAACGGTCGAGATATTACGAGTCTTCTTCTGCCGCTGAACGAGACAGTTTGCACTCAACAAAAAGTCAATGGTTACTTTTGTCCATTTATAGTCCAGTCAAGTACTGTCGATAGTAATAAAGACTATTTCTGACGTAAAAGAAACTATTTCAGACATTGTCACCTTAACGGCAAGTTCATTTATTTCAACACGAGGTAAATGGCTTTTTCTGTTGTCCGTAATTCGATGAAAGACAAACCGGAAGCGGAATGGCGTATTATTATTAAGATAATGGCGGACACGATTGCTAGACGTCTTTATGGAAACTTTTATAATGTCACTATGTATGTATTAGTAATACATCAGAATAATGATGTTAGTACAAAGTGGAATCTAGTACAATAGACGAACATTATCGTTATGGTATCCAATGACTGAACACAATAAGAGAAGTAGGTCGTAGTCGATAGAAAGACGATTAGATTGCCATGGATTTTGTCTCAGTATCTGGAACATCGTACATGCTAGATACGTAACACAAATTCCTTAATACTGGTTAAACGTTCAAACGTACCAGGGGCAGTATTCACAATTTAGATAATATCTATATTTGTTTCAGAAATGCGAAATCACCTCTATTCGAGTAGCTTTCTTACATCTAGTCTAGAAAGCTGCTAGTGCAGTTGGTTAAACGCTGGCGTGTCATCGGAAAATCCGGTTCCGGTGGTTTCGCAAACCATTCTATTGCGATGGTTACGTCCTTTCAGTCCTAGTCATATGTGGCTTGTTGAAGATAACGTTTAACCTCACTTCTTAATTAACAACCGTTCATGATTTCTGGTTAGGCTTCTGATCACTGTATACATAATGACTCTGATCGCCGTATATATGCATGGTTAAGAGGATTTTGGAAAAATGATTGACAAACGTCGATACAAAATGTATTGATATTGACTGTTGTAAGATGTATGTCTTATATTTATGGTAGAAGTAAATCAAAACATGCCAATATAAATCTGTCAAAACCACGTCTATCTTTTCAGATTGCTTTGTTACAATGTCCGTAGTATAGGAGAGATACAGACTCGGTTGATTATTGTTTGGACCAAAGTATTATATGGAATGTGTATACGAGTATATCAATGTACCTGTCAATACTCCCCATCCCTCTCTCTCTCTCTCTCTCTCTCTCTCTCTCTCTCTCTCTCTCTCTCTCTCTCTCTCTCTCTCTCTCTCTCTCTCTCTCTCTCTCTCTCTCTCACAATGTCTATATGTACGGAAAGAAAAACGTATTAACTAAACAAGTTGCGTGATAATCAAATATGTAATTTCATTGAGTGACCGGTCAGTCCTGGTCGATATGAAATAAATCAGAATACTTCACGAACATGTCTTCATAGCCAGTGATATTGAACGTGGTAAAGTCACGCAGCGTCTTGGTATGTGGAATATTAAATAGCGTGTGCGCATGCGGAATAAAGTAATTGATATGGAAGTAAAGTTAAGTCAATTTCTTTTATTGGTGTATTAGTATTATCGCATGTTCCTCGTATCTGGTAATCCTATCCATCCAGAGAGCCTCCAGAATACGACCAAGTCTATAATACGGGTTTGACATTTTATGCCCATAGGCAATAAAGTTTTATTGTTTCCAGACAAATTGGTTGGGTGGTAAAATTATGACAAAAGTCCACATAATTCAGCGACAACCCTCGTACATATATCATCAGAAACAACAAACATAGCGGTAAAAAAACAGTGACCATATCAATAAATGCAGAGTATGCTTTAGCAAGTAACACACGCAACCCTTTCGTCGTACGACATAATATGCTAGAGCATCAGTACTTAATACACCGACCGAATCTAATCAGTCATAAAATGGTAAACGTTTCGCGATGTGTTGCGTACCATTTGAAACGTTTTTGTACTTTTCTGTAATTCGAAATGTATATTATCTGTTATACGTTAACGTTTGTAATGTAATGGGAATGCCATACCGGGGTCTGAACCCGGTCACATAACACACTTATACCACAATCAATGTTAAAGTGTAATCGACGCTATATTCTGTTAGGATACATTTGTCCGACTACTGTATCTTCCTTCCATCACATTATTTGACCCAACATTACGCCGTTTCTTTTATAAAACATTTATTTTGCATACACTGACCAGTACATAACAATTGAGACTCTAGAAACATCAAGAATATCCCCCTAAAGAAGTTGCTCTGTATTTCCCAAGCGTGTTCGTTTTACAGATATACGTAGCGAACACGCTCTTTGAACCAGACATTGATGATAAAACTTATTGTCAGAGACTGTCAATCACAATACGCTTGATCGTTCTCAATTATCTCTGATTGAACACGACACGCGACATTGCCACACAACTAGTCGTCTCATGGTTACACCATTTATGACAGAAAGTATTTTGTGTTTATTTAGGTCGCTAGTTGGTTGATGTATAGGCAACAGCATGGTGCGTATTTAGTATTTCTGCGATTCTTTCAGGTACTGCAGAGTAGAGAACGAGTGTGTGTTCCATACACAGTGCGCAGTACGTATACATCAAAAGACGCGACATCATCAGATAATCTGTAGTTTGGTGGATACAACATTACAGTGCAATGCGTACGACAGTTTTTGTCGCTGATGCAAGAATAGCTCCGTATTGTTTGTCGTAAATCTGCGTTCTTTTAAGGATGTACTACAAATTCGGCAACGCAGTATATATTAAACAAAAACTGTGAATCCACTGGCCGCTGGGAGCAGATCAAACGCAATACGCATTGGTGATCATATACAATACCTATTGACGACCAGGCCTTAGAGCACATCAAAGGCAAAACTCATTGGTGGCCAGGCAATGGAGCACACCAAACGCTATTCGCATTTGTGGCCAGGCAATGGACATGCACACTAAATACAAAGTGCATTGTCGACCAGGCAATGGAGCAAACCAAACGCAATACCCATTGGTGGCCATGCAACGGAGCACACCATAGGTAATACGCACTGTCGTCAACGCAACGGATAAGCATACCGCACGCAATTCACACTGACAACCAGGCAATGAATGGGCACGCATTGGTGAGCAAGACAATGGATAAGCATACCGCACACACCAGAAGGCAAACCAAATAAATATTATAGGACGGTTCCCTCAAGATCAATATTCTCTCCAAAGAAGTACTCTTTCTAGATCAGCATGAAATGGAATCTCAATTTCGTGACAAAATAATTTGATTATTTGTTTAAATGACATAAACTGATGAATTGTATGAATAGCTAATCATTACCCTGTCAAACACACGTGTGTACTTTTTTGTACTACAAAGGCTTTCGTCCCATATTTTTATAGACAGTGTTTATTAAAGCACTAACTGAGCGTAATTCGTTGTTTTCGGTTTCTTTTTTATGTTATTGACGACTGGATGGTTCGTTCTATGTCTGCGTGGATGGCTAGGCGCTGCCGTCGTTTCTGTGTGGCTTTGGACTGTCTGTGCGCTACAGTATTTACTTATCACTACAGCAGGTATTAAGTACCCAGTGGCGGCTGTAAAAAGTCTCCCCGTACTTCACTCAGTGTAGTTATCATTTATAATTACCTCCCTTTATGGCTAATTATGCACATAGTTCGAAGTCCACAGTGTGTCATGCAATGCGTAGTGCGTATATAGGCTTGCTTGAAGTGTCCATTTTTTGGGGATGTGGATGGTTCGTTCTATGTCTGACTCTTGCGTGGATGGCTAGGCGCTGCCGTCGTTTCTGTGTGGCTTTGGATTGTCTGTGCGCTACAGTATGTATTTTGTTAATGTACATACAATGCAAAAGTGTATAAGCGGATTTTGCTCAGTGGTAACGCACTGGACTGTCAATCAGAAGGTCGTGGGTTTAATCCCCGGCTTCGGAACTTGACATTTCTGAAACATTTATAATATTTCCCGTTATATCTGACCGTGTGCATTGGAAAGTATCTGGGTCAAGGTGTCAGGATGCACCTGCGCCATTTAAGCTGCAACACTATAATGTAAAGTGCCTTTGAACGTGTGTTCGCATATATAAATCTGGTATATTCATAAATTGATATTTTAAGTGAAAACAATTTAATATACATGTACCAGTATTCTTATACAACGTGTCGGTCTAATGATTACTTAGCTTTCAATGTATCTTTTTTGACATATTAAGTAAATTTATCCTTCTAAGCATGTAATGGGAAAACACTGCGAGTATGAAGCATGTATACATTCGTTTGATGTTTCGACTTTTACGGCGTTTAATTGTTCATTGTTATTTGGAAATACACTTGTAAAATTCCAGGAAGTGAACAAAGGTGTCGTACTAGCGAACTGACCTGTACTTACCTGCACCTAAGAAATAACTACCGACTAGCTTATCAACAGGGATCTGCATACCAAATGTACGCAATAAATATCGCGTATTAAATAGTATTTAGTGAATTGCCTCCCTTTAACAACAGTAATGATATATTGTGTAAAAATCAATAACTTACCTTTTAAAAATATCAAAATGAATTCATATGTTTTACGGTTCATCAAGGGGTAAAATATGTCGAATATATATCTGCCGGTGAATATTTAAATCCGTATCCGACATACAGGTACTCGTACATGTATCTCTATCGAACCGGTAACAGCTGAATATTAGTCTAAACTAGTGTAACTGAATATGAGTGTTCTGGAATAAATGTTTGCGGAAACGACTAATATCAGTTCTGTAAGGGCATTATTTCGCGCATGTTATGAGACAGCATACACAAATAGTATACTTTACAATTACATCGGTCGTTTTACGAGAACGTAAATTCACCCGCAGTTTGCGAAAGTTGGTCTGGTGCAAACGAAATGATGTAGATCTAATAGGAACATGTGTGTACCAGTCTCTGTTGTCTGGTATTAGACTCCCATAGGTAAATATACCATGGAAGGTGTCGTATAAGTCAGGATCATTCGGCCTTTCAGATAGGGGTGACACTATAATGAAATAAACACTATGTGTAGACGACCCGTTGTGGCGAGACATAGAACTATCACAATATATTTGTTGCTGAGGTATTATCAGACATCCGAACGTAACAACCATTGTCTACAATTGTCGTCTGTTTGTATGTATAACCTTTAAAATTTCAAAATAAAATAGGGACCATGATCTAATATTTCAAAATTATCTGAAATATTAAAAGCCATTATCATTTCATATAAAATACGTCATTTTGCAAATGTGCTTTAAGCGTATTTATGTACGTCGGATATTATTTGCGATGTTTGTTTTCGTTATGGCATGACTGTATTTCTCGCGAAATTTTTAATCCGTGTGAATATTCTTTTGTATCATTAACATATATATGTCTTACTCGCACATTACACCGCGAATTCATAAATACGCAAAATAAATCAATCCTCGCATTGCCGACATTTGCAAAATTAAAGTCACCCTAATGTAAAGTGATACACAGTACTCTGTAGCTATTATTCGGTCATTTAACTAGATTTGATCAATCTCATGAAATTGTACGACATCTTAATGCAATAGACAGTAGAATTACACGAACGTAAGGCAATAGCGTAGACATCTTAAACGACAAAGCAACGAGATTTATTCAAAATTACATTTTAAATTGCACGCCAACGATGCGTGCTGCAGACAAATGCGAGCTAATATGTTTCCGCAGTGTTTCGGAATTGCATCAACTAGAGGGCGACAAACGACATTTATGCAATGAGTTCTTAGAGCGATCCCCTGAAACTCAACAAATCTATTCTACTTAGGAGAGAATCTATGTTTTATTTATATCATTGTGAACACTTTATGCGTTGTTTAAGATCTACACATCGTCACAACCAACATGCAAGTACCTTAATGTGTTTGTAACTCTCTTACGTAACTAACATGGCGACACTTCAACAGCATTATTCAAACTTCTCTAATGAGAGACTAGGCAATAACAAAAGTGAGTGAATAATTGAATGACTGGGGGGATTGGTTCGAGTGATGGGAATGTGTAAGAGATGTAGACTGCTGGTTACTGTATCAGTGTTAACTGATTAACAGGGTCATTCAGCTAGTAATAATTTATTATTCTTTTCGACAGCTTTGACTTGGGTGGATCTTTGCTTGTTTGTGCCTTGTACGTGTTTTATGATTCCTGTGCGCGGTTGGTTCATTTTGGGCATTGTGCTTTGTGTGTTTTTAATGTTTTCTGTGCTCGGCGGTTTAAGTTGAAAGTTGCCTTCCCTGTCTGACTTAATATAATCTTTTGGTTTATCAGAAAGCCGTACATGACTCAAATTCTTTACTTACGGTTATTAACTAATGTTATTATTTGTTATTGTAATACGGCAATCAATTATTTTACCGAGTTTCATCAATATTGGTCACGTAATAAAACACTCATGGCATTTTCACTAATTTGTTGACCTCGAAAATAAAGACTGATATACTACTGTCATTAAGTCAGATTAAAATATCGATCATCAATCCACATTTTGCGCGGCCTAATTAAATTTCGATAAAGGATTAGACCCCTGAGTGAAGCAGTCTCAATTAATTATTCTTGATGTATCCATTGTCCGGCAGTTTGACACAGGTTAGCATATACTTCATATACCGTACGTCGTGCTTTATTCAAAATGATTTTATTTTCACATTTATTCCGTCCCTCTCGAAAAGATTACTTCATAAATTCGCGTCGCGTAAATTACCTTTATTACATGAAGAGCTATTAAATTCACGTCGCGTAAATTACTTTAATTACACGAAGAGCAATCCTGTAGCTTCGGTCGCGATTAATAAACCCGCCAAATAAGTCGGTAACTGAAATCCGCGAAATTCTATCACGCGAATGTAAAATTGTTTGCCAGCTTCTGTTGCTTCAAAATTATTCAATAACAGAAATATTTTGTAATACCCATGGAGAATAAACAAGTTGAGAACTTTTTACGAGAATGGTAAAACTCAGTGAGAAGAGAATTAACGTAGTGAGACATTTGACAGCGTTGTGTTGATTAAAGAACTCCTGTATTTGCATACAGAACACTCGTGAGTGGATGTTAAAACAACATTAAGAAGTGTGAACTTATTCCTATGTAACGTATTGTAATGTAAGGTTGCTCATTTACATAACAAAGTCGTAGTTCTGTCTGTAAGAAATTACATTACTTTCCCAAATATAGTAAAAGCCATGAATATAGTACGTTTCTTGATTGCTCCTCTGGGAGTTAAACTATGTATGTGGTATGATAACGACTTTCGTAGAACATTACGGATATAAAACGGAACTTTATGGATTCGTATCCAAAGAGCTAACATCAGAGTGTTCTTAGACATCGGAATAAATAAGGCGGAAAGGAAATAGCACGCAACATAATGCTTGCATAATCGAGCTTTACATCTGATATGGGTACAATAATATTGTATTATTGATAATTTGATATAACGGTATATACAGTAAAACCTTTGTTAGTCGTAGCTGACTTAATCAAGAAGCTGTCTTAAGGAGAAAATACTTCTTTGATCCATTGGATGTATTTGTTTGTTGACTTATTACGACCTGTTCTATTGCATTAAAATAATATTGTCATTTAGAATATAGTCCCTACACATTCATCAATATGACGATTATGCAATCGTTCAGGGTACTAATTTAAGCAAGTTTTATCAGCCAATCGTTACATAAGCGGCCACTTGCTTTCCCACTGAATGCCATCATATCAATATGGTGTTCATAGACCATTGTTGTTCAACTATTGACCCCGTCATCTATGTAAAAGTGCTACAAGACACCGATCACAATGTCCTGAAGTTGTGTCCTTCGGACGACTTCCTTCACGGTCAAATGGTGATCTTATTATGCCGGAACTATGGTAAATAGCCAATAATTCAATTCAGACAATTAGGACCTAATTGTGAACACTCCAATTACGCGCTCGTTTCAATTAGTTTAAGCTATAGTCCTTTTTCAAATTACAACGCGTGACAAAACTACTCACTGTAATACTCTTGTCTTAAATTTGTCGATTAACGTTAACGATGGAGAAGTTCCAAGTTATATGGGCAGCATTTATCATCAAAGTCTATTTCTATAGGACAATTATCAACAAGTCCAGTTTTCATTGCATCGAAATGAACAAAAACACATCTAGACCTACACAAGGGAACTATAATACGTACATTTGCTGAGTTGCCAACCTTTTCTAGTGAACGGTTTCTTCATTGATACAATATTGTACTTCCAGTATATACCAGCTACGTATCGTACATACATCATTCCAACGGTTCTAGTGCGATTTTCCAAAATTACGGGTACGATAAAAAAGACAATTATGGAGTCCCAATAGTGACATGCAGACACATTTTCTAAGTTATATTTCATTTATGTTTGAATGAATAGAAATCTGCTAATTCTTGTTACTTCTACACATTTGAATCGATTTCTTGGAATTTTAAAATGATAATCAACAAGTACACGCTTGTTCTCCCGCTAGCGACTGTCAAACTTTTCGTTTTTTAAACTAATTAATTAAACACTGTCAAACACGATGTCTTGGAATTAGTTATTATTTACACTTCCACGAGCACCTTACTAACATCATCTGCACGTGTGCAAAACATTCAAAACATTATTACGAAGGGATAATACATGAATCACTGATAGTAAAGTGCTCTCTGCAAGTGCATGTTTATTTGCAAAAAATGAGCTGTTAGCATATTAACAACACTTCAATGTCTTCTAAAAAGTATAGATTTTTACATATTTAAACACGATATTATTTGTGATTCTTCAGTATTAAATAAGCTAGCTAATGTTGTCGGACTTATTTTATCTTTTTGCCCAAAAATGATTGAAGCCCTATAAGATAGTAAAACGTTACAAGCATTTATGCAAGAAAAGTACCGGGGACATGTTTTCGATATTCTGTGAGACCTCTATATATGTGATAATTCAATAGTACATGGTACTGTTTTGGGTAGGCGTTTCCCAGTCCTTTGATATAATGTGCTTTAACCTTGAAGTGAGAAAACAGCACATTTTATATTAGAACAATGTGTAGGTTCAAGGATTGAAATAAGGTTCTTTTTTATTTCCGTTAAATACTAATTTACCGACAAAAAACTGCAGATTTCTTGGATCCTTCAATTAGGGGTGACTATTGAGTCCATTTTTTACTATTGCTATACTATTGCTATTGCTGAAAGTACTATTGCGATACTATTGTATTGTTGGAAACTATTGCGATAATATTGCAATAGTTATTGTCAAGATCTGAAAACCAGAGATTAACTTGTTCATGTAAATTTACACTGTGTAAAATATCCCTTTTTTTACAACATACTAATCTTCTATTTGTGGAAATGATTTAAAATTAATTGGACAGAGATAGATTAATACCGATTGCGATATTGGCCCTTTGAGACAGTTTTGATGCGTGGGATTATTTAAAATTAGTTTTTTTAAAATTAATAATAAACTTTATTTATAAAAAGGAAACTATCGTAACTATCAATAGATGAAGTAATTACTGGGACGAGACTTTTATATTTCGATGCATCGGCCCACCCCTACCTTCAATTCTATCTACTGTAAGACATTGCGAATAAAAAGTCACACTCTGAACGATTAAAATCATCTAAATATCAATTAGCATTTTATCTGTGTTAAACTTCCTATAATCACGCTGAATTGACATGCCTTCTAATGATTGCATCAATGCAACTAAAATACAGTTGCTGCGTTACTTGTAATTTGAAAAAAAGGCAGTGAAAACAAATAATATGTATACCTTATTCACTAAGCCGTATAGAAGTCTACAAAATATATAAATAATTCATTGATAAGGAATTTGCAAAGCTTATAATAGTATACACAATGTTATGTAAACAGGTGAGTGACCTGATTATAAACAAGTTATATGTCCGGATATTTGATAATAAACGAAAACATCTATAGAGGAATTCTTTTCAAATCTTAAATATCACAATTAGCAAAATACGGTTCTCATTTCTTTCATAATGGTAACGGTATGTACACATGAAGTTAAAACACACGTTTAATAAAGTAGCACCAGACACTTCATCCAATTTAAACGCAAAGTGCACATACACATGTATTTTCCTGAGTAGCATAATTATAAATACAATTTGATTAGCTAAAAATGTAGTATTTGTTCCTAATAAAGTCTGCATAAAACGTATATTATGAAGGTAAAAAACATTGCTATGCCGACATAAATTGGAATAATTTGGAAAGAGTAGTAGGAAATGTGAGTTATTTTCAACATTGGTTATTTACAGCTATTACACACTCCTTCATTACTCCGTCCAAGTTCCATGTTAGACAGCTATTCAAACGTTTACTCATTAAAACGCAAGTGAATGTACTTAACATCCGCTTTATATAATCAATTTTATTTGTGCATCAAGAATATCTTCTTTTGAAATATGAACTCTATCGTGTCTACGTTCAGGAATGAATAAAACCCATCGATTAGTCAGCCGTACCGTCCCGGACATGGAATTTATCAAAGCAATCGATCGCAATTAAAGTGATAATTGGGAATGAAGACGTAAAGAGAACTTTAGAAACAAAATGAAATTGGATACCACAAAACGACATCATGGGAGATACAAGAACAAACCAACAAAACAGCAAACATAGAATACACCGGCAAATTCCTGTTTTGTGAAAAACATGGACGTTTCCAGTTTCTGTTATTTAAGAAATAATGAATATGTACCTGTATGTTATCGTAGAGTTAAACAACGATTGAGTTACTGTTATCAAAAAAGATACCGAAATGCTCGACACTATGAAAACTAACTAATTATTATACACACCTTCTTTAAGAATACTGGCACATGTGTATTAATTTGTTTTCACTTTTGCATTGTATACATACATTAACAAGTCGTCAATACAACCATATTCTGATTATAAAATAGGAACAGAAAACAACGAATTACGCTCGGTTTGTGCGTTAATAAACACTGTCTATAAAAATGAGAGGTTTGTAGTACAAAAAAATACACACGTGTGTTTGACAGGGTAATGATTAGCTATTCATACAATTCATCAGTTTATGTCATTTAAACAAATAATCAAATTATTTTGTCACGAAATTGAGATTCCTTTTCTTGCTGATCTAGAAAGAGTACTTTTTGGAGAGAATATATTGATCTTGTGTGAACCCGTGCTATAATATTTATTTGGTTTGTCTTCTGGTGATGCAAATGCGTATTTTGTCAATGCGTGCTTATTCATTGCCTTGTTAATGCATACTGTGCTTGGTCTGCTTATCCATTGCATTCCGGCGAAAGCAAATTGCGTATTGTGCAGCAATGTGTATTGCATTTGGTGTGCTTATCTATCGCCTTGTCGACAATGCGTATTGCGTTTGATGTGCTCAATAGCCAGACCTCTAATGCGTATTGCGTTTGGTGTGTTCCATTACCTGATCGACAATGCGTATTGCGTTTGGTGTGCTCCATTACCTGGTCGACAATGCGTATTGCGTTTGGTGTGCTCCATTACCTAGCCGACAATGCGTATTGCGTTTGGTGTTATTCATTGCCTAGCCGACAATGCGTATTGCGTTTTGTGTGATCCTTTGCCTGGTCGACAATGCGTATTGCGTTTGGTGTGCTCCATTATCTGGTCGACAATGCGTATTGCGTTTTGTGTGATCCATTACCTGGTCGACAATGCGTATTGCGTTTGGTGTGCTCCATTACCTAGCCGACAATGCGTATTGCGTTTGGTGTTATTCATTGCCTAGCCGACAATGCGTATTGCGTTTTGTGTGATCCATTGCCTGGCCGTAAAGTAAACATACACAGTGTTTTGTTGTATACATTCTGCGTGACCGGAGATGTAGTACATCAACAAAATAACTATAATATAAATGCTACTAGTAGCTGTTTATGCATTTGTGAACAAAACTGTTTTACGCATTACACCGAAACGTTGTAGCCATCACACGATTGGTTATCTGATGATGACACAATTTTGTTGTATACGTACCTCGTACTGTGTGTGGAACTTTTACCGGTTCTCTGGTCAGCAGGAACTCGTGACAAAATCACAGAAATACTAAATACGCACCATACCATTCCCTAAACATCAAACAACTAGCGTCCCATATAAACACAACCGTCATAAATGGTGTTACCATGAAACTACTGGCTGTGTGGCAATGTCGCGTGTCGTGTTCAATCAGTGATAATTGAGAACGATCAAGCGTATTGTGATTGACAGTCTGTGACAATTAGTTTTATTATCAATGTCTGGTTCAGGGAGCTCTATATATATACTAGTATGTAAAACGAACACATGTTGACAGGTACTAGTATAATATAGGAAATTCCAGGAGTTTCTATAATCGCAATGGTTATGTACATGTACTGGTCGGTGTATGTAAAAGAAATGTCTTTAAAAATAAACTCGGTGTAACGTTTGATAATATGAATGAGGAGATGCGGACGGACGAAAGTTACAGTGATCGGACAAATATATCCTAACAGAATATAGCGTCGACGTAACGTTAGATAATACATTGTATGAATGTGAAGATGCGGACGAACGAAAGATACAGTAGTCGGACAAAAGTATCCTAACAGAATATAGCGTCGATTACACTGTAACAGGGAGTGTAGACCCCGGTGTAAAATTCCCATTACATAACTAATGCACCGTATAGCAGATACAAATGTACATTTCGCATAACAGAAACATACAAACACGTTTAAAATAATATGCAACACATCGTGAGACGTGATTATTTTGGCACCAATTAAATGCGGCCATATAATGAGTGCGTATACATTAACAAGTATTTCAATGAAATAGGTCGAAATCTATCTGAACCAGCTAACAGGGTCAGAAAAAGTGTGATACATGTACCATTATGCATGTGTCTTTCCGTACATTTTCGTAAAACGGGTTGCATGTGTACATGCTAAAGCATACTTTTTACTGGGGGGAAGTCACATTTTTCGTATTATATACCCTCTCAGAAATCACTACGATTTTAACTATGTAATTTCTCCACAACCAATCCATCCGAGCAAGAAACAAGTGCCAGCAAATCTCAATCAATATCGTTATTTTCAACCATTTTTAAGAAAATTTGTTTATAACAATTGATATATCTTTTATTTGTTTGTATTGTGTGAACTTTTTGTAAGTTTCTTTCGATGAATAAATGTATTTGTGCAAATAAATTCCTACGCGCTGTAAAATGACTAATGATTTTTGAGGGTCGATAAAAATGTCACTGTTAAAAGTAACCTGTTGAGCAGACAAACTTTACATAATCCATGGTTTTAACATTCATATTACAATTTAGCTAGAAACTCCTAATCTAACGGGTGTGTTTTTTTCATTATTTACAATATTTTGCATTTGTTGAAAGTACTGATCCACATTTCTTCCATTAACTTTACCAGAGCTGAATATTTTTGGTCTACCGTTAGAACGACCCTTTTCCCAGCGCTGTTATATAAATGTTTCCCGTCGAAAGTCGAGACCATATCAGTTATTTGTATTTCGTCCCCATCGGATTCGTTCGAGCTATTCGTACTCTATCCAGTTCGTACGCAGGTATAGTTATGGAAAAAGGACTCGGTATAGTTTTCAGTTTATAGTTTTTTTTATTTTCTTGCGCCCATGTTAACAGTATTGATCGACTTTTGATCCATTAAACTACCACAGATTATCAGAACTGAGCTGCGTATACAATGTTCCTGACGAAAGTTGAGACCATGCGTGCATTTCTGTTTCGACCCTATTTTATTCGTGTATTGCCTTCATAAGCTCTGTTATTGTGGGGAGTCCATTACCATTAAAGATGAAACCCAATATTACCAAGAGTAGTAATTTTCCCCCAGGAACGGTACTTCAGTACTTTGATTTATATGAACACTGGATTTACTTTTTGTTATACCTGTCGAATACTAAGTACACAAAGATTGTCCCAGAATTACGAGGACTTTTGTCATAGCTTTTATAACTTATATAATGCTTATAAACTACTTATCAGAGAATCAAACCAATTTGTCTGGAAAAAATAAAACTTTATTGCCCATGTGCATGAATTGTCGTGTTATAGACTGGATCGTATTCTGGAGGCTCACGGGATAGATAGGAATACAAGATAATTATAATGAACAGTTGATAATACGATACCAATACTCCAATAAAAGAAATTGACTTAACTATATTGTCATATCAATTAATTTATTCCAAATGCGCACACACTATTTAATACTCCCCATACCAAGACGATGCCTGACATGTGTGTCCTGGTCAATTTCACGGGGTGTGGAGACATGTTCGTTTCAATCAAAGTATTCTGACTTATATCATATCGACCAGTACTGACCGGTCCCTCAATGAAATTACATAATTGATTATCACGCAACCGGTTTATCTTATTCTGTTTTCTTTCCGTATATAGACATTGTAAGTGGGAGAGAGAGCATTGACATGCCCATTGATATACTCATATACACATAATTCTTTAGTCAAAACAACACTCACACAATTCTGTATCTCTCTTATGCTGCGGACATTGTAACAAAGCAACCTTAAAAGATGTGCGTGGTTTTGACGGATTTATATTGGCATGTTTCAATTTACTTCCACCATAAATATTAGACATATATCGTACTACATAATGTCAATAGAAGGCCAACGGAGAAGTCTTGCACAAAACATGCATTGTTTGTTTCTACGACTGTTTTGTAAACGCTATTTCTCAACATTGCGCAAGTCACTAATGCATGCGGCAGTCAGAGGCCAGAACATTTTCACTTCAAAAAGCATTCACTTCAATGCGTGCTGTGTTTGGTGGCTTATCATTTTCTTGGTCGGCAATGCATGCTGTGTTTGGTGGCTTATCCATTGCCTGGTCGCCAATGCGTGCTGTGTTTGGTGGCTTATCATTTTCTAGGTCGCCAACGCGTGCTGTGTTAGGTGGCTTATCATTTTCTAGGTCGCCAATGCGTACTGTGTTTGGTGGCTTATCATTTTCTTGGTCGCCAATGCATGCTGTGTTGGGTTGCTTATCCATTGCATGGTCGCTAATGTGTGCTGTGTCTGGTGGCTTATCATATTCGTGGTCGCCAATTTGTGCTGTGTTTGATGGCTTATCATTTTCTTGGTCGCTAATGCGTGCTGTATTTGATGATTTATCCATTTTCCTGGTCGCCAATGCATGTTGCGTTTGATTAGCTAATCCATTGCCTTACCGCCAGTATGTATTGTATTTGGTGTTCCAATCCTGGAGTAAAACCCACCAGTGACCACGCACTTTTAACTGTCACAGTCGAGTGCAACCAATGACAAACATTTGAGTCGAGAAGACGACAAACCAACGATTATATAATAACGATTTATATACATACACTTCTTACACATTTCTACTACTCGAACCAATCCCCCAGTCATTCAATTATTCACTCACTTATGTTATTTCCTAGTCTTTCATTAGAGAAGTTTGAATAATGCTATGGAAGTGTTTCCTTTTTAGTTACGTAATATAGTTACACATTAAGGTACTTGCATGTTTGTTGTGACGATGTGTAGATCTTGTAGAACGCATAAAGTGTTCACAATGATATAAATAAATCATAGATTCTCGTTTAATTAGAATAGATTTGTTGAGTTTCTGGGGATCGCTCTAAGAACTAATTCCATAAAATTTAATTTAATGTCGTTTGTCGCCCTCAACTTGATGGAATTTCGAAACACTGCGCAAACATATTAGCCCGTATTTATCTGCGGAACGCGGAACGCGTGCAATTTAAAATGTAATTCAGATTAAATCTCGTTTCTTTGTCGTTTTATATGTCTACGTTCTTGCTTTTACGTTGGTATAATTCTACTGTCTATTACATTAAGATGCCGTACAATTTCATGACATTGATCAAATCTAGTTAAATGACCGAATAATAGCTAAGGAGTACTGTGTATCACTTTATATTCGCGTGATCTTTATTTCGCGGATGTTGGTAATAGATAGAGGAAATTTGAATATGGTTTATATCTCATCGTGTAATGATAAAATTCAATATTAAAATTGTATCACTACAAGATGAGATATTAACCAAATTCAATCAAAACAAACAAATATTCGATTTATTTAATGCTTATCTGGTGTCAAAACTGGTCCTATTTATGCCAAATTACCACAGTGACTGTGGTTAGGCTGCGTAAGAATATGTTATTCTATTCATATTTTTCAATTCAAAATCCGCCATCTTGGATTATGGTGAATATGTGAAAACGACTTTTTTGAGAATTTTGCATCAAATCATACACCAACTTGTAGGAAATGGTCTAACTAAGTATAAAACATGACGTGTTTCCGTTCAGTAATAAAAAAGTTACAGACAGTTAAGTGTTGAGTTTTGGGTAAAAATAAGGTAGTCCCTGTGAGGGGGCGGAGCTTATATCAGTTACATTGTAGGTGATAACCAGTGACTTATATAGGTTTTATTTCACTGATAGAACTCTATATCTCATCAGTTAGCATTAAATAACATGGTTTATTTCGAGTATTTATGAATGCGCGGATGAATGTACCAGCAAGTACCAGTAAAGGCATTCATGTTATGAAAAAATATTTACGCGGATTTACAATTATTCTAGGAACTGATACAATACATGTAACATATCGAACATAAAAACATCACAAACAATACTCGACGAACTGTATACTTAATGCCCATTCGCGAACTGACATAGTATTGAATCATTTTATTCTTGAATGATAATGACTTTTATTATGTCAGATAATTTTGAAAAATTAGACGAATGTCCCTATTATATCTTCTATTTTATACTATGGATTTAAGGGTATACATTTGTACTTACAAACAGAAGACGAATGTAGACAATTATTGTTACGTCAAGATGTTATATAACACTCCAGTAACACATACACATATATTGTGATATTACCATGTCTCGCCACAAGGGGTTCGTCTACACATAGAGTTTATTTCATTATAGTGTCACCCCTATCTGAAAGGCCGACTATTGCTGACTTATGGGACACCATCCATGACATATTTACTTCCTGTGGTCTAATGCCGGAGAACACAGACAGGTAGACACATGTAGTTCCTTTTCCTATTAGATCTACACCATTTCCTTTGCGCCAGGCCAACTTTCGCACATTTCGCGTGAATTGATTTCTCGTCCGACGATTGACATACTTGTAAAGTAAAACATACGTGTCTGCTGTCTTAGGGAATGCGCGAGAGACTACAATTGATAGTTTGCCCATTTCATGCTCAAAAGGATAAAAAAAATGTTTTTCATTTGAGGCCCCTTTCGGGTTACCCCGTTTATTTTTTCATTTATAATACATTTAACAACAAGATAGAAACAATATTTCAATTACATGCAAACATTTTATCATTTGGCTGTCAAATGTATATTCAACAATGTTTTTCATATATGATTTAGTCCATTTATTTTTCATATGTTTATGAAGTTTAAAAAATAAGATAATGGAAGTTTTCAAAAAGATATAAAGTAAAAGGGGTGGGTGGGGGTTTGACCGTATCGTATCATCTATGAAGTTATAAATATATCTTTAATAATAATAAAGGATAAATTTACTAATGTTAGAAAAGATACCGAAATGCTCTCGGATTCAACACAATGTACTAGTAAAATCAATAACTATTAGAACGGCACTTTTAGTAAGGTTACCAGTATATTACATGTAATTTGTTTTCACTTTAGTATTGTATACATGTATGTTAAGAAGCATTCAATACGATTATGTTCTGATCATAACAAGAACAGAAAACAACGAATTATGCTCGCTTAGTGCGTTAATTAACACACTCTATAAAAATCTGGGATGAGAGAAATTGTAGTAAAAAAATATGCGCACGAGTATTTGACAGGGTAATGATTAGCTATTCATAAAATTCATCAGTTTATGACATTTAAACAAATAATCAAATTATTTTGTCATGATAGCTGAGAGCTCGTTTCATGTCGATCTAGAAAAAATACTTCCTTGGAGAGAATATCGATATTGATGAAACCGTCCTATCATATTTGGTTTGTCTTCTGCTTATCTATTTCCGGCTCGCCAATGCCTATTTGCTTGACCATTAATGCGTGAGCTCTATTGCCAGACCGCCAATGCGTATTGCGTTTGGAATGCTCCATTGCCTGATTGCCAATGCGTATTGCGTCTGGTGTGCTCCATTGCGTAGAACTCTTTTGCCTGGCCTGTAATGCTTACTGTGTTTGGTGTGCGGCATTGTCTGGCCGTATATAAAAACCAAGATAGGTATACACAGTGATGTTTGTGTACATACTGGGTGCCCGAATCTGTAGTACGGTACCAAAGCAACACAAAAATACCACATACAAATACGTAGCTATTCATGCATTGGTGAATAAAACTGCCATATACATTGTA
Source organism: Spisula solida (assembly GCA_947247005.1). NCBI lineage: Eukaryota > Metazoa > Mollusca > Bivalvia > Venerida > Mactridae > Spisula > Spisula solida. The sequence goes on along the minus strand of OX365959.1, from coordinate 37,258,596 downwards.
TTAAAATGATGTCGCCATCAAATGACTGGTAATCTGGCGTAATGTTTTTGTTGTATACGTACATCGTCCTTTTACCGGTTTTCTGGTCAGCAGGAACTCATGACAAAATCACAGAAATACTAAATACACACCATACCATTCCCTAAACATCAAACAAATAGCGTCCCATATAAACACAACCGTCATAAATGGTGTAGCCATGAAGCTACTGGTTTTGTGGCAATGTCGCGTGTCCTGTTCAATCAGTGATAATTGAGAACGATCAAGCGCATTGTGATTGACAGTCTGCGACAATTAGTTTTATTATCGATATCTGGTTCAAGGAGCGTGTGTACTACGTATATATGTAAAACGAACACGCTTGGGAAATACAGGGCAACTTCTTTGAGAGGACATTCCTCGGGTTTCTAGTGTCTCCGTTGTTATGTACAATCGTGAACGCTCGGTCATTTCCATTTGTCTCCGGCAAATAAACATTGCAATGCATAAAGGCCGAGGTGATCAGAATGTTGTTATGTACTGGTCAGTGTAGGTAAAAGAAATGTCTTTATAAAAGAAACTGAATATCGTTAGATACAATTTATGCGGAGATGAGGAGGGATGGAAGGAATATACCGATGTAGGAAAGTATTCAGACAAAATGTAGCGTCGATAACAGTACAACAGGGTATGGGTTTTGTGCGTTATGAGACTGTGTTTAGACCCTGGTATCGCAATCCCATTATATTACTAATATTACCGTGTGGCCGATACATGTACATTATGCACATTTCGTTTAACAGAAAAATACAAACACGTTTAAAATGGTACGCAACACGCATACCATTTTGTGACCAATTCGGTTCGGTCAACCTATTGTTTGATGATACATTAACAAGCGTTTTATTGATCAATTAATTAGGTGAAAATCAATCTAAAACATATCAAAGACACACAATTGTGTAATGCCCTTATGCATGTTCTTCGACGAATTGTGGTGAAAAATGATTGCGTGTGTACTTGCTAAAGCATAGTCTGCAGTTATTGATATGAAAATTAGTTTTATTTTTGTTATGCCTGTTTTTTTCTGATGATATGTATATACGAGGGTTGTCGCAGAATTACGTTGTCTATTGTCATAACTTTTACCACTTATATACTTTTTTTCTGAGCACCAAACCAATTTGTCTGGAAATAATAAAACTTTATTGCCAATGGGCATGAAATGTCAAACCCGTAGTATAGTCTGGGTCGTATTCAGGAGGCTCTCGGGATAGATAGGATAACGAGATACGACGAACATGCGTAAATACCTATACACCAATAAAAGAAATTTACTTAACTATATTTTCATATCAATTACTTTATTCTAAATACGCACACGCTATTTAATATTCCCCATACCAAGACGCTGCGTGACATTACCACGTTCAATTAAACAGTCGTGGTGAATATCACAGGGTATGGAGATTTGTTCGTGAAGTATTCTGATTCATTTTATATCGACCAGGACTGACCGGTCACTCAATTGTATTACATATTTGATTATCACGCAACTTGTTTAGCTAATACGTTTTTCTTTCCGTATATAGACATTGTAAGTGAGAGGGAGAGAGAGCATTGACAGGCGCATTGATATACTCGTATATTTATCCCATGATGCTTTGGTCAAAACAACACTCACACGATTCTGTATCTCTCCTATACTCCGGACATTTTAACAAAGCAATCTGAAAAGATGGACGTGGTTTTGACGGATATATATCGGCATGTTTCAATTTACTTCCACCATAAATATTAGACATACATCTTACTATAGTCAATGTTAATAGATGGTCCACGGAGAAGTCTTGCACAGAACATACATTGTTTGTTTCTATGACAAAGGAATTAAGGCAGCACTCAACCAGTCGAGCACAGAAAACAAAAAACACATACATTTTTTCTGTGACCTTTTTGTAAACGTCATATTCCAACATTGTGTGTCAGTCATTAATGCATACGGAGGTCAGAGGACTTAACATTTTGTATGGACGTTCTCTTCCACATACAACTGATAACGTTCTACGCATGACTATGAATGAAAGAACAATACCAACACCACGTAAGAATCTACCAAACCATCGAACCAAGGTTTCCAATGGTCAACCGACATATCACCAACTGTATTAGTAGCTAGAGTGTGCAAGAAAGAAGCGCCATTTAAAATAGACTGTGAATTTGTTTTTCTTAGGCAAAACATCCAGAACGTACCGTTCTTATGCCGCTGTTTCTGTTGAGAGCAATCTTTCCTGTCCGATTAGTTAAAGCCACATTATCACTCCCAATACCTTTCTTACCGATCATCAAGTAAATAGACTAATTACAAGAAATTAGGATATATTCACAAACGACCAATAAATGTTGACAGAATGTTAAATGAACCTGTCGAAATAGTATGCAAAAAATCCCATTTTAGTAAAATGTATGGATGATAAAATACTGATTTTGCAAGAGTTGCTTCCCTTAGATTAAAAATTGTGCATGTTTTATTTTCAATTCATTATTTTGTAAACAAACCAACTAGAGGTTGTATTTCGTTTACTTCCATCTTATTGTGTTTTCCACCTTTTGGACTAAACTAAAGTGCTCAAAATCCATGGCTCTTCAGATAGGTTACTAAGTTATTGCTTTTTGAAAATAGCAGTTTAAGGCATAATGTGGCTTTAATATATCTTTGTGAGTACGGACCCTCTAACGTTCTAGATCATTTGACCAGAATAAAATATTCTTATTATTTGTTTTCAATGGATTATGGACATTTTTCAGTGAAAATAACAGTGAAAATAACAGTGAAATTACCACTTTGTTATTTTCACTGTTTTAGAAGCTGGTTCCAGTATCATGCAGAAAAAGAAACGTAACGTCGACGGCGCCGGGCTTTAAAATATGCGTTACGTCATCATGACGACATAATTTTCACGTCGTGACGTTCTAATTTCGACGTTATTTTTCCAATTAAGCCAATTACGGAACACATTTAAGAGGAATTGAGGCATATACTAAACATAAAATTTGTTGATTTTTGGTGTAAGATCAATTTTATTTCACTCGTGATCACAGAAAATTACATTAATTTATACTCGTGGCTACGCCACTCGTGAAAATATTGATTTTCTGTGATCACTCGATAAAATAAAATACGATCTTACACCAAATTCAACAAATATCCTCTATGTGTTACGTATCTAGCATGTTGGATGTTCCTCATATTGAGACAATATATATGACAATATATATGACAATATACATGACAATATAATCGTCTTTCTATCGACTACATCCTACTTCTCTTATTGTGTTCAGTCATTGGATACCATAACGATAATGTTCGTCCATTGTACTAGTCTAAGATTTCACTTTGTACTAACTTCATCATTCTGATGTTCTACTGATACATACATAGTGACATTATAAAAGTTTCCATAAAGACGTCTAGCAATCTTGTCCGCCATTATCTTAATGGTGTCACGTGACATACTACTATTCCGTTTGTCCGCCATTGAAGTATGGACATCAGAATAAGCCATTTCCCTCGTATTGAAATAAATGGACTGGTCGTTAAAGTGACAATGTCTGAAATACTTTCGATTACGTCAGCATTCTTCTTTATTACAATCGACAGTACTTGACTGGACTATAAATGGAAGAAAGTAACCATTGACTTCCTGTTGAGTGGGAACTGTCTCGTTCAGCCGTATCTAACGAATACGAAGAAGAATCGTTATATATCGACCGTTTCCGTTGTTAAGTGTCTTAAGTAATCTAAGGCGATTTTTGTATGTTCTTACTTACTCGCTCACTTATTCCTCTTCACTCTAGTCGGATCATAGGGCCTTTACCACATTGCATGTACCAATAGTTTATAGTTACTAGATGTTGTATTTTATTTTAGATCGATTTTGCAACAAGTTCTTGTTCTTACAACTAACGTTAACCCCTGTCGACATCTCATTTCAAAAGGTATCCGTTTGCACGATGGTGTAAGAGACAGACGCCAGTTTTCCCTATTTGAAGACGCGACATACTATACCACTTACTCTAGTCTGTCAAGGCGTTACAAATATTTAAAGTTGTATTGATAGTCAATGCCTTTATCCTTAAGATGCCTAACTCAATATGTGGCTTTTTCTTGAAAGTTCCTAGACTCTGACCACTCAAGACACTATTGACTATATGTACTGAGGTAAACCGGATACATCCGAAAAGTATGTTTACACGGTGCGAAAGTGATATTAGATGAAAATGTAAACATTGCACCTAAAGGTCCCAGAAAAGCAGGACGTGACTGTGGCCCTAACGTGATCAACTTCCTTTTTTACGAAAGCATGTCCGAATTTGGGGGACCAATTTAAGACAATGACCTCCAACCGCCTTCGGACAAATACAACTTTTCGACGCTAAATTAAAACGCCATTCCACAGTGAAAGGCTTCTCTTTCTATAGATGACTCAGTATAACCAGTACTGTCTTCTTTAAAAAGGTTTTCCCTACCAGTTCGGCGAATGATCTCTGACTACGAGTGAAGAGACAGTTTTGTGATACCATGGCCCGATCTTCTGAAAAATCTCAATTTGAGATAAATCTCATCTCAAATATTGTCATTTTTCTTTGGTGTAATTTCCGTGAGAGACTGGACTCAAAATTAGTATCACAAAACAGAAACTTTATTCTAAGCTAATGGCAGTAAATTTATAGAGCTCGAACTTTAGATTTATCTAAAATTCAGACTCTGATTTGAGCAAAATCTCAATTTGAGTTGAGATTTCTAGTTGAGATGCTTCGGGAGATCGGGGCCAAGAACCTCGCTCTTAATTTGCGAATGGATTCCATGATTTGTTAACGTTCTCTGTTTGTAGCACTGATCCACGCGAGACTATCTTTGGGTTTCCAACCAGTTCATTTCTCATTGGATGGGGACTTTCCCGTGCCGCGGCCAATGCAAATGCTTTGTCTGGAAATTGTATACCACACCGGTATACCGTAAACTGGATATTGCAAGCATTGGTGCATTATAGCCTATTAATTATAACTACATGTATTACGGCCTGTTTTTCTCTCGGGAAAAATCTACGTTTGTGCAGTTTGATGAGAAAATGACGCGGTTGGAAAGACATAAAATTGACAACCATGCAATTAATGCAATGACAAAGTATTGTCTGGCGTAATATGGAATATTCGTCTTATTTGTGAACCAACACTTATGAAAAAAGTTGCTTCTCATAATTGTAGGGTAAATTACTACTGGAATAGAATAGAAAGTACATTATACGGCTCATCTGAATAAAGATGCCATTTACATATTATATCGATGTCTAACGTCTCCTAAATATATCATATCTAATTACCATTTTCAAATTTCCACCGTATTCATGACACGTGTTGTACCGTTGTTTGTTTGCATTCGACTGACACAGTCGTAAGTGTGTGCTCATTTTGTTGCGTCTTTCCACCTGCAAAATCGACTAATGATTTCCGGATTCGAGGGAGACAGTAACTGTTGTGTGATACAAGGAATCCGTGTGCGTTACCCTTGCTCTTTTTCCAAATTGACTCCAGGACCTGTCTTGATACTTTTAAAAAAGTGCTTTGCAACACCTATTGTTACGTTCCGCTGTGTTAAATATCTTACTCATCATAATTTATATAATGTACAACACAACCTTTAAGGCTAACTTAATAACAAGATCACCTCAAACTTAAACTTATGAGTTTGTAATTTCTACTTAATGAAAAAATTGCAATAGCATGCACTATGTTTACAGTGCTTGGTTTAGTTAGTTCTTGTACACGTTTTAACTAATATTGTTTAAGTATGTGTAGTAAAGTGGCCAAAGGCTTATTATCAAAATTAACAAATTTGCCGATTTTGCCAATAAATACTTGTTATGTTCAATGTACATGAAAGTGAACGAACGGAAATGTTTTAAGACAGCGTAATTTTAACTCAATTAAAACAAACAATGAATCCCATCGTTCGAACACGTAGTGGTTAGTTTTACAGTATCGTGAAGTCCGCCAGCCATGTCACCAGATATATAAGGTAAACTTTATAATGGAAACACTATACATTTATAATTCATAAACTATGTTTCTTTGTACAATTATATTGTATGTAATGTACAATCTCTCGGATAATAAGAGAGGTTGTGCTTAACATATAATATCAGTACATAAACTGTAAATTTTCTAAAAAAATACCGTCTCTCCCGAATCCGGGCCTAAATTTGTCTCATACATATATACATCTGTTACATATATAAAAGATTTTTCTAATTTGGTATAATATCATATCGCATACTTTCCCGTCATATATCACCATGCTATTTATGTAATTGTATTAGTGTTGCTTTGTAAAAAGTCCTTTTCAGGACTAAATATGCAAATAAACTATATTCTATTCTATTCTATATAATATGTCATCCTATAATACAAGACGTTCATTGATTTAAAAATTCCAATATAGATTTCTACATCAACCAATCGATGTACTAGTGTATCAAGATAATTATGGTAAATGCTTTTTCTTATGGCCTAGTTCTAAATAATAATCCATATATTTTAAACAATGCTAAGTATGCAACAAGTATTGGATGAATTTTTCTGTGTCTGTGTTTTGTGATATGAAAAATAATGATAGTTGTGACTTCTTTTAAAATTGAATTGGCTGAATAAGGAATGTATGTACATGTATATGTTCCTGACTGAATGAATGAACAATAAAAAGTTAAAACTGGCAATTGCAATTTGGCAAATAGGCCTACCTTATTGCCATATCTTCTATAGTATGGATTACCCTCATAAGTCTAGGAAAAGTATAAAATAAAACATTATAATAATGTATGCACATCAAAATCCCCGTGAATTATACCACGCATGTTAATTAAACATGCGTGATTATACTGAAAGAATCGAGAGGCTCAATAATTAGAAAACAACAAAATTGAAAAATTATGTCAAGTTTGTTTATTATCGCGTTTGTCATTCGTTTTCTTTCATATCACTGACAAAATAAATGCAATTATTTAGGAGAATCTGTTTTCCAAAGTTCCATATAAAAAGTGGTCTTGTGATCGAGGTTTAACGATAAATGCATAACCATGATAATTATGTCTGGAGGTTGCGTGAACTACTTAATTATTATTCCTTCTAAACCTCGGGATATCAGCGGAAATTGTTTCAGTCTATTACGACTAGCAGGAAAGATAACAAATTGTTCCATAAAGTATTTTCTTCAGTCCAGTTTGCGATCTTGCAAGGGCAGCATCACGCATTTCCTTATCTTTCACGTGCAGGTAAATTTCCGTGAAAGTTCGCACATCTCCGTGCTCACAGCCGAAGGTAGAATAATCACGTGATTTGTCGTAGACGCTGTTGATTGTTTCCGTTCTCGACTGATTCTTACTTAATCACCAGCTTTGTGCAAATATGCTTCATAGATTTACTGTGGCTTTAACTTGTGTTTACTACCGATGACATGTAAGTATTGTTTATAATAACTGAATTGTTGTTAATGCTGGCGTATGCCATATCGTGTTGTTCATGCATAAAATGTTCACTGTTGTATAGAATTCTAGCAGACATCTTTAAGACGCTCGATTCAGAGCGTGACTCAGTTGGAAAGATGGGGGGGGGGGCTATTGATGATTTCTTCAAGAAAATCTTCAATGCATTCTATATACAGTACTTACGGCACGATTATATTACACAACAGTTTGATGAATGTGTTAAGAGGATATATATGATATCTTTATCGCAAATCTTTTTGAGATCTATATTTTATGTAGATTCTATGTAGAAAGTATTGTACAGGAAATACATGTATACATGTTCGCACTGTTTCGTTCTTTTGATGGAACGTCTGAATTCTCGGATAGTATAAATTATTCTGGTGATTTTAAGTAAGGGACATAGCCAGGGCTTAAATAGTGCTAAAGCCATGGCTACATTTAAGGGCATAGCTTAGGGGCTAAAGTCGTTACATACTAGCAACCAGGGCATAACAAGGGATTAAGTCATGGCATAGTAAGGGCTAAAGTCAGGGGCATTATAAGCCAGGGTCATAAGTCCCCCTGGGGGCATAGCTAGAGCTAAAGGAAAGGGAACAGCCAAGGTTTAATTTAGGGGCATATAGTCATGGGTATAGGGCCTGATAAGCAGTCTTGGACATGCTCCAAGGGTCTTGGTTCAACTTTCTTGATATAATTACATAATGTTTTCTAGCAACTCTTGTGGTGTTCTAATTACAAGCAATATCATTTTAGATGTAATACATTAATTTTGCGACAGTCAATGTTTTTCACATATTAATGCACTAAAATGATGAAAATTATAATTTTGAGAAGTTAGTTTAACAAATTGCTGGGACAAGAATATTCAACTAGCTACTAATTGTGTTACAGTTAAAAAGTAGGTTCCAATATATAAGAGCATAGGTATCTTATTCTGTCATGCATAAAATTGACCCTTTGATCATTGAAAAATTTGTACTTACAGAGCAACAGACAAGGTTTTGGGCCATTGGGTATTTTACCCCCAAGTTTCAATTTTATTTGGGTTTTGACAAATTTTAATTGGGTATTTAATAAAACTAATTGAGTAATTGGTCTTTTATGTACTATTTTTCACTATAACATCATTTCTTACTCCCTCCTCTCAAAATCTATTGGGTTATCAAGAAAATTAATTGGGTAATTACCCCAATACGCAGCTTATCTGTAGCTCTGCACTACACTTGACAGATCAAAATATGTTCTTTAAGTATTTTATGTTTGAGACAATTAGCAAAGATTCTGCCTTGCAAGTAAATAATATAGAACACTTAAAATGTTGCTGTCACACCTCAATTGACAATTAAAGGGACATGCCCTGGAACTGAAGTGTCTCAAATAGCAATCAAATTGGTATCATTTTAATAGTCAAATAATAAAAACCCTTTAAAAAAGTTACGAAATATCCCGGTAGGTTTTTAAAAAAAAAATTCAAGAATAACTAAATATCGTCATCAAAAATAGGCTGACAGCCTTTTATTTAAATCGATATACAAAATATAGAAGCGCGCATTTTAGAGTAATTTTTTAAGTAAAATTCTTCTTTGACTTTTCAGTAATTATATATAAGTTGGTTTTACAAGTGATAAATGCAATTTTGTTGTATGCAAACCAAAACACTCCAGTTTCTGGGCATGCCCCTTTAAATATCAAACTACTTATTGAATACAATAAATAAATATGTGGAACTTTACTGACCCTGTATGAAAATGCTCTGTCTGGTGTATTTATGTTGAAGTATACGGTACCGAGACCAATTAGTATTGTACCAGGAACATCCATGCAGTGCACTGAGCCATATGAATGCATGCTATTTATTATATCCATCAACTTAACATTTATGTCTGTGTGAGCTTATAATAAGTACTCATAATAATTGTAGCATATTTAGTTAGAGAACTATGAATGTAGGTCATGGTTATTCTGTATGTACACCTCAAAACCACAGGTAACTGTATTATTAATAAACAGTACCTAAAAAAATATTTTTTTGTTAAATATAAGAATTCTAAATTTAACAAAAAAAATTTTTTTTATTTTTTTTTAGGTACTGTTTATTAATGATACAGTTACCTGTGCTCAAAACATGGCGGTTTTGTACATCATTTTGAGGAATTGGTATTTAATATTGATCTTACTTGACTTAATGATAAGGACAACCAATCAGATTATACCATATTAAACTCTTGGTCAGTAACAGACGATTTCATTGGCTACCTCCTATATATAATGGCCCAATTAAATAAAATCAATATTGAATACCACCCAAGAATGTTCATCTTGACCGGCCTGGTCCAACTTAGAGGGGTTTCACTGAGATGCAATTGAAATATAAATTGAATTTCTTTGCAGATTAACTCAATATATTACATTGTAAAAGTACAAGGACTCCAGACCTGAAAATTTAGCCTCCTAAATTCAAGGAATTTTCCAATGAAAAATATTGACTACTTTAAAAGACAATTTTATTAAATATAAATTCAATTTAGTTCTGTTTTAAATGTGCAATCATGGGAATAATGTCAGCACTTGACATTGGAGGTCCTAGTTTAGCTATTATTGGGATAATTATACAAAATAATTAAAATCTAACGAGGTTGAAATTCATTGTTATTTAAGAGAGGAACGAAAATTACTGTGTAATGTGTACGTCTAACTTTTGAGCATTTCGTCAACCTTGTATATGTAGTTTCTACAAATAACGGACGTGTGACCGACAAAATTATTTTGTGTGATGATGTCATACTGCATGGTATGCGCCTGCACGGGAAATCCATATTTAATTATTATATTTTATCGCAGTGAACTGGTTGAGTTTATATAAACAATCATATATGAGTTTGCGTATTGTTTCAAATTTTCTGAGTGTGCCATAAATATGTATATCAAATTATCTGAGTGTACCTTATGTATAGACAAGGTAGTGCAGTGGCCATGTTTAGCTGCAACGGATATAACGTCACAGGAACTGATAATTCCGCGTGTTTGCTTTGACAACTGTAGAAAAACTGGGTACCAGCTTTCGTAACAACATTTCTGCTATACATGGCCGCTGCCCAACCTCTATATATAGGGTACACTCAGATAAGTTGAAACTCAGATATTTTGAAACCATGAGACTATGGATTTGTGAAGAAATCAACTGTCATGTGATCTTACACCAACACTTTAATTGTGTTTCGCAAGCAAACTTTAATTGCAACCTGTACTCAAACATGTACGGATAGCTAAGCTACACGTACAAGTAAGTCATAGACGTTCTCTTCCCAACCTTCCTATTAGTAAATTATCTCCCCTTTTTGTGTCAACAGTACTTTACGACCTTTCCAGACAAAAACACATTACCTGACATCAATTGTTACAATTCACACAGAGTTCTGACATTTTGTTATTTTTCAATGTCAAAAATTTTGTCTCTAATGAATGATAGAAAACAACTTAATATAATCTCTTAATTACCTTTCCTGTGAGGAATTTTCTTCCAGCTTAAAGTGCTCCACCTCTGGATGTCTGCCAGTAATACTATATTCCCTCTAGTAAACATTAAAATTCTACAGGAAAAAAATATTTTACCGTAGTTACGGTATTGAAGGCTATTAGGCCCTAGTGATTCATGAATGATTCATGTTATACCCAGTGTATAAACGAGTCAACTTCCGGTTATCGCAATAAGGAGTACACGTTGGATTGTATAGTCTTGCAATAAGTTGTAAAGTGATAGGAAATCGCCGGATGTTTCAATCACAATAATGAGTACATGTTGAATTGTATAGTATCACAATAAGTCGTACAGTGATTTGGTTTATATGCGGTGTTATTAGGCCCTAGTAATTCATGAATGATCCGTATTATAGGTATGAGAAAGGTAGAATAATGTAGTAAAGTCCGGAGAATTTGACACGATCCTCACCTTCTATTAGCATATAATTTAACAGCTGATATATTGTCTTTAGACCACTATAAGCCGCAAATAGCCAATCACAGCGCAGTATTGCCATAGTCTAAATCCTGTATCCAACACTTTTGAGCAGAATAACCTGTGATTTTTTATCCTTTGTTGTTTTGAGTAATAAGTGCAGAATTTAATCCTATTGCTGGGAGCAAATTACATAATCTGGTCAGAAATACAATGTACAACCTCTTTAATGTGCATGAATAACGGTACATTTACAATAAGTCAGTCACGTGGTCTAAGTCGGATAGACATCTCGTATCAATACTTATGAGATTAGACGCTCGCTGAAGCTCGCCGTCTAAATCTCATAACCAGAGATACTCATTGTCTATCCTATACATAATTATAATCCAAGTTGTATATTTTCATGGCTGGGTATTATCACGAAGAAGCTCGATGTGAAATACAAACACAAATCTAAACGACCAATATTGCACTATTTGCTTGTAGAAATTTATATATTCAATGCAAGAACCTTGTAATATATTCATGCATAAAGGTCAGGATCAAGTCAAGTTCTCCGTGTTATACTTTCCAGGGCTGGTATTCACAAAGCATCTTAGCAGAAAACTTAGAAATTTCTTAAAATCTTAATTTTTTCTAAAGTGTATCAGCTAAACAAGAAAATCAACATGCTTAATTTATTGCATAGTTTTGAAGCATTATGTAAACAGCTACTATATTCACTAAGAAAACATGGATTATTTTTCAAATTGTGGGAAATATGAGCTGCACAAATTATTGACTTAAGTCAAAATATTTAAGTTTTCACTTAAGATGCTTTGTGAATACCAGCCCTGGTTAATAATTTAATATGATGAATATTTTAACTGTGTTCAAGAAGATAACATCACTACATCTAGCAAAAGAATGACAAGAAGTAGTTTATACTAATTTATTTGAGGTCGATTGTGAAACAAGTTTTTCCAACTTATATTAAGCACTCTCGACACCTCATTCCTGATGTTATCCAGCGCCCTGAGTGTATGAGAGAAGCCAGTTTCCCTTTTATGCTGAGCGTCTAGCAAGGGAATTTCTGGTACCATTTTTATTTCGTCTTTGGTATGACGTGGCCAGGGATCGAACCCGAGACCTCCCGCACTCGAAGCAGATGCTCAACCACTAGGCTATATAGAGGAGGCGACAGGAATTACTGTATAAGCAATCTTGAAAGTAATATATTCCCACTGGGAAGGGTTACATGGTACATTTAACAGTATAACTACGGTATTTGAAAAAAAAGTCTGAGAGTACAGGTGAACAAGACATCTTCACGCAGTGAATTCCATTAAAACATTGACTGTATGTTGTGTTGGGCCAAAAATAAAATATTATTTGTTTCTCCTTCCGACCACCTAGATAGCCTAGTGGTTGAGCGTCTGTTTCGAGTGCGGGAGGTCTCGGGTTCGATCCCTGGCCACGTCATACCAGAGATAAAATAAAAATGGTACCAGTAATTCCTTGCTAGACACTCGGCAAAATAATGGGAAACTGGCTTCTCTTCTCTCATACCCTCGTGGCGATGGATAACATCAGGAATGACGTGTCGAGAGTGATTAATATAAGTGGAAAAAACTTCTTTCACAATCAACCTAAAATGAATTAGGATAAAGTCTATATAAAACTAAACTGACTCATAACCTACCTGCATGAGCAAAAGGTCCCCTACACAAAATATTTTTGTCCCTTTCAAAAAAAAAATTATTTTAAGAAAATAGTTTGGTAGATCTACAAGAGTTTAGAAAACAAAAATTATTGGCAATAAAAAGAATTGAAAAATATTACACCTATAAATTGATTAATCAGGTCGGTTCACTTGTTAACATAACATTGTGTATATAAACATTGTAATTTCTCTTATTAATGTATTTTTTTAATAGACATTATGTGTATTAGTATGCTACTAAGCTTAGTGAACCAGGTTTTCACCAGGTTTTCACTGCCTTTTTCTCCAATTAAAATGTCTAAAACAATAAAAAATACAATGTTATGATATTGCAATGTTTGTATACAAGTGACATACCTTATTAAACAGACTATACCTATATAACTCTAGCGCGATAAATTGCAATACAAAACAAACAGAAAATCGGCTATATTTATCGTTTCTGGATATTTAGGAGCATGCAAACTTTATATGTTGCGCCGAATGTTTGAATGCTTTTATAGGCAAATGTTTCGGTCCTTGATTTAAATCCATAACAAAAATATAGGTAATATTGTGTTTGTTTTTGTACTGCAATTTATCGCGTTGGAGTTATACCCAACAATAATCGACCAGGGTCGGGAAGGGGAAACAAACAATATTTTATTTCTGGCCTTGCTGGCATTAGCATGCTGCTTTATAGTACATCTGCCAGACAAATCTGTACTGCCTTCAGGAATTATAAACACCATCTTCTATAATGTTGCTTATATAATTGTTGGCTTATATAAAACACTTCTGGATTATATTTATATAAGTTTTTTTATATCTACCAAATCTATACAAACTGCATGCACTGTGTATGTAGTTCTTCTTCTTCTTCCGAATAATTTGCAGGGCCCACTCTGGAGCATTGTCGCAAATGGAGTTGCATGGAATCTCAGTGTCTTGCAGTATGTTGCATACTATGGTGGCTGATATATGCCATGCCATATTTTTGCTTTTTCGCCACAACAAAGCGAGAATGCGAAAATGTAACTATGCGAAAAAGTCAACATTGTTGTGGCGAAAAAGCATAAATATGACAGATGAAGGGCGCCAATATGACACCAAAATTGTGTTGTGTTTTCGCCTTACATCTGTCATATCTTTGCTTCTTCGTAGTAAAAATGTAACATTATGCAAAAGCACGACAAAATCGACTTTTCGCATTTTTGCTTTGTTGTGGCGAAAAAGCGAAAATACGACATGGCATAAATCAGCCACCATAGCATACAGAGAATGTATGTAAGAGATCTTGTCTACGGTATATGGTTACATAGACTTTAGCTCAAAAACTGTTCAAGAAGTACCCATGAATTTGTTGATTCTGAAGAATTTACAAAATATTTATTGTGTACGAATTATCTATAAAGATATACCAGGCAAAGAAACCCCGTCTGATTTTCCTACGTAACCAAGTATTGATGTATAAGAAAGCCACTGACGGTTGCTTTATGAAGGATTTGGTGCAAATAAGCAATTTTAACCACTCTTGATAGCGCCCACTGAGAATTTTTTTCTTGAAAAAAAGTGCTAAGTTTCCTTCCAACATGCTTTGTGAATTATGTAATTCACATGTGATTAAAATGTAACATTAACAAACTACAGCGTAAACATCAGTATGGTATTTGGTTCGTTTTTTGATTCGTTTTCATATAATGGAAACAAATTTCAGGCAATTAAAGTAATAGTAGTGTTAATTCTATAGAGTATTAATACCCTATAGAATTTTTGATGTAAAAATACTAAATAACTACAAAATGCCGAAGTTTCTCAAGTTATTTTAGATGTCAGTGTGGTTGTTTATGGTATATGCAGGCAACTATACCAAAATTACGCGAATATTCGACAATTTTATTTTATTTTTGCAATACACCAATATGTGAGGCAGTCCCTTTAAGACTGAGAGTAACTTATCGGTAATCATTACTTAGTCTAATGGTTTCACTACTAAATAAAGCATGTAATTTCATTGAAGCATCAGGACATGTATTGCCAGTGTTTTCTCTGGTGTTCAGATACTAGAGAAGAAAACATCAACTATAGAACTGATAGAACCATAACTTTGAGTATTTACTATATAAAATCTATTGCTGAAAGTGTGGTCACAGCTCAATACTCGTTTTGGATCCATTCAGTCCTCCCACTATGACAATGGTCTATGTTTACGAATAAAAATGACAATTAAATTCATTTCCAAAGTTGATTTATGTTCGATCTCATGCATAATTGCTTTAAATGCATAATATTATGCTCTTTCAATCTATTCTGATAACAAGCGGCCTGGTTGTTTTTAAATGCATATTTTTTTTAACAAAATATAGTAATTTTTGCTAAAGGGAGGTAATTTACTAAAAACAGCTTTTGTGTATTATGGATTAAAGGGTTAAATAAATAATCCATGATAACAAGGTAATATAAAACCTGACATGGAAGGCACATGTATCACTCCACAGAGCACGAAAGGCACACAGAGGAACATACAAAAAAAAGAAATATCACAGATCAAGTAAAGCATAACATTAGTTACATGTGGAGGAACAGGCAAAGAAGGCAAACAACAGTCTCCCGTTCCTGAGAAGAAACCTGACAAGCTGTCCTCAACAGATAAAGGCACAATGCTATCAGACGCTTGTCAGGCCAATCCTTGAGTACGCCAGTACTGCCTGGGACCCGCATACGAGGTCCAGTATCAGTCAACTGGAGGCTGTCCAGCGACACGCGGCACGATTTGTCAAAGGGGACTACCGCACTACAAGCAGCACCAGCCAGATGATTGCTGATATTGGCTGGAAACCCCTTGCCGAACGCCATTCCAACGCAAAGCTGGTGATGGTCTATAGAATCACCCATGGACTCGTCGACATTCCAGCTGAGCCCTTCTTCCACCCAACATCTATCAACACCAGGGGCCACTCCACCAGGTACTTGCTTCCCTTCTGTCGCACTGACGTGTTCCTGTACTCCTTCTTCCCCTCCGCTATCCGACTCTGGAACCAGCTCCCTGAGCAAGCCACTATCGTCGACGGCGTCGAGGTCTTCAAGAGGGGCCTGGTCAGCGAATAAAGAATATGCTGTTTTTAACGTTTTTAACCCACACTCTGTAAATACTTGCTGCACTGCTCATACGATTTTAATAGTACGATATTGCCCCAGAGTGGGATCTGTACTAATCAGGAAGAAGAAGAAGAAGAACTTGCCCGATTGGGCAAGTTGATGAATCCCCTAAATACTTATAGAAATGCCAACTTTTTGAAAAACTGACCTGTGCATAAGGATAATTGACATGTTACTGATCAAAATGTTGTTGAAAGACAGATTTAAACCTTAATAATATCAACATTCAATGTATGTATATCTTACAATACTGGTTATCATTTATCAGTTATATTTTGAGAGTTATAACAAGTATGTTACATCCTGAAGATATCAAAGTTGGCAGAACTTTGAAATTGTAACTGATAAGGTTACTAAACATCCCTGCTGGAAGCTTAGATGTGCATTTAATACAGTAGGTTGAAGTATATCGTTAAGATGTGTGTTTGTGTTTGCAGTGTAGCAAATTTTGTCTTGGATTTGTAGCCTTTGGTATAACTACAATCAGGGCATAGCCAGGCTTTCAGTTTTTTTATGCACACAAGCCTTGAAGTTGGTGGTTATGGTTGGGGGTCCTCATGCGTGTGGAAACTTTGTTCAAAGCTTAATTATTGTACTGATAAATGGTGCATTACACTTTGCTATGGCACTATTCCACACACAGCTAGGTTCTCTGTGCGATTTTAGGGTCGTGCAAAAAATTATACTAGTGTTTTCAAGTATTTTTTGCCAGACCCTATAGAATCACAATGTGATCCAATCCTACAAAGTGCCATAAATTAGCAAATTCAATTCATGGAATTTTGTAAATTTTTGGGGTCCAATTGGCTGTGAAACTAGAAGTGTTATACTCACTGTACCTAAACTTGCTTTTGTAACACCCTGTACATATAATAATTATCCTCTGGGGTTTCTAAATAAATAAAATATTTTAACAGATGACAGCAGGCTCGACAGGAGACACGTTAGAGATAGGTTCCTGCTGGATCTCCTACAGCTGTCTAGTATGTTTACATATAGCAGGTTTAACTGATCATCAAGCATTTTACTGATGAGCCTACCTGAATATATAAAAGGCTTATCAGTTTTTATCACGCATATGTTTGTAGAAGGATCCTGCAATGTAGATCTAGATTTCTTTGTTAAGAGGTTTCTCCTCCTGGTCTGTGTACACAGCTTTAAATCTCTCAATGTCTTGGAATTATTTTGGAAGTTTAATGGTTTACATCATGTGTTGAATATCATTTTGGAATTAAGGTGAATTCGTTTTTGGTATAAATTAGTGATTGGACATTTAATGCTTGCTTGATGTGTAAGTACAAATGTATTATATTGATTTATCACATAACATGCGGTCCAGGAGTGCCGTAAAGCCGTGACGTAAATATCGTTCGGCACTCCCAGACCGTGCAATAAATATTTAAATTAGCTTGACGTGACGTTAGCTAATCAATGCATTGATCCGTCACTGACGTCAGGATAATATCAACGTCACTATGACGTCGCGCTCATTGTACCGCTAAATTTTGGCGGAAACATATGTGTTATATGTTATGTGATAAATAGAATCTTACATTCGTGCTCATTACATACGAGTTTTATTAAACTCGTCGACAAAAAACAATATGACACTCGGCAAAGCCTCGTGTCATATCATTTTGTCCACTCGTTTAATAAAACGCGTATGTAATGAGCACTCATGCAAGATCCTGAGTCTATATCAGGGCTTTTTTTCACTATATACGAGGGGCCTATATTAGGCCCCTTAATATAGGCCCCTTCACAATTTGCTATAGGTCCCTTTCACAAACCCAAAAGGCCCCTTAATTCACAATTAGAAATTGCGTCATGGTTTTTCACAAAGCACCAAACGAACCAATCACAGATAACAGTCATATATTCCTGTACAGGACTTGATATAAAGTATTATATCATAGATACATGCATGTTTGGGAAAAGTTGACAAAAAATGAACTAACATCTGAAAAATTTTGTTTCACAATTTGAAAAGTTTCCGCGCCTACTTTTTCACAATTTTGAGAATATTCGCGCTAAATTTTCAAAAATCAAAAGGGCTTGGGCCTCTTCATAATTCAGCGAAAAAAAGCCCTGGATATAATAACATACCACCATATTATGTTTACATAGTTAATGATATTATTCACTTGCCAAAACATATTGATATTTGGCGCTGATTTAAGCTGTTTTTGTAATGTTTTAGCTGTTTTTGAACTGTTATTAGCTGTTTTTCAGCTGTTTTTCAGCTGTTTTTAAACTGTTTTGAACTGTTTTCCTATTATTTTGAGCTGTTTTTGAACTGTTTTTAGCTGTTTTTGAACTGTTTTTAGCTGTATTTCAACTGTTTGTAACCTGTTTCTCAACTATTTCTAGCTGTTTTTCATAAACTGTTTCAGCAACTGTTTTTAGCTGTTTTTCAACTGTTTATATATGTGCCTCCGTAGTTCAGTGGTAGCGCGCTTGCCATCTAATCTGGCGACCCAGGTTCAAGTCTGGGTGGAGGCACTCATATGCCGGCCATGTTTCAGTACAAAACTGACTGGCTAATAAAAGCTATGCTGTTCTTGGCATCTTATAAGTTTGATTGGGCCTCTATATAATCTCTGTGAAAGCTAGTGCTCCATGGTCAGCCAAGATAAGCAAATATTGGTAGTAATGTAGCATTTATAATGATTGATTTTACACATCTCACAGACTTTATATAAGGCCAGGGGTGGTTTTCAATATTGATCTTACTTGACTTAAGGATAAGGACAACCAATCAAATTACACCATATTAAACTATTGGTCAGTAACAGGCGCTATGATTGGCTATCCTAATTCTCTAAATGAATAAGATCAATATTGAATATCACCCCAGAGCAAAATGACATAGTGGTTGTCAGGTAACCTTACACATAGCATTTTTTGTCCCCACACCCTAAACATTTTATTGGCATTTTGCTGGGAGTCACTATTATTAGATCGTTGAATTTTCAGTGCATAAAATTCATTAAAATAACTTGAACAATATATATTTTTCCTGCCTCACCCTATTTTTTTGGCATGGTTATTACCATTACTACAATATTAATTTCTTTTAGTTTATACTAATTTATTTAAGGTCGATTGTGAAACAGGTTTTTCTAACTTATATTAATCACTCTCGACACCTCATTCCTGATGCTATCCATCGCCACGAGGGTATGAGAGAAGAGAAGCCAGTTTCCCTTTTATGCTGAGCGTCTAGCAAGGGAATTTCTGGTACCATTTTTATTTCGTCTTTGGTATGACGCGGCCAGGGATCGAACCCGAGACCTCCCGCACTCGAAGCGAACGCTCAACCACTAGGCTAATTTCTTTTGGCCTTACCACTATGCAAGTAAAAGAGAACATTTTGATTCAGTACCTGGAATCTGTCTAAAGCATAATAAAATCAATTGTTTATCTATAACAAGTTTAAATAATCCAATATTTTAATATTCAGTACTAAATTGCTTTTGAATTTACCGCTATTTAATTGTTCAATGTTAAATATTGTTGTCAGTTGCATTTGATATTGGATTACGTAATGTATAATGGATAATACCCAGTATTTACACATGTGATTATTTGTTGTACCATCAAACCTGGAGCCCCTTGCCTAACCAAACCGCTACCGAACTCTCAGTAGCGCTCCGCTAAGGAAACAGCTTGCTTCAAAAAATCGCTATGTTGCGGACGATGGCGAAATATTATATGCTGCTGGCGAGCGCTCTCGGATAGCAGACCGTTGTGCAGCAAAGCACTATATTGACCACTACCGAAGAGGTCCATTGCACAAGAAAGCGCTCTGTAGCGCTCGTCTTGCAAAGTGTAAAGAAACGGTATGCTATTGGCTTGTTGTTGCATAGAAATAGCAAAGGGCTTGATAGCACTATTTGGAAGCGGCTTGGTTATTGGATAATACCAGTATTTACACATATGATTAATTGTTATACTGTCAAACGCTGGCTTCAACAGCCAATCAAGGAATAAATTGAATTATTGTGGCTGCATGCTGAAAACAGGTGGTTGTTAATTGGGGGTGTATATTTTAACAAAATTGTCTAGTTAGGAAATAGATCGCTGTTTTGCGTGATATACAGGTGAATATATAACGGTTTAGAGTTCATATGTGTAGGAATTAATCACGAAGGCCGTAGGCGGGAGATAAATTAAACAGCCGAAATTCTACCGTGATATACCGTTTATTAGATAACGCTACAGCTCTGTACGTTTACATAGAGCAAAATACAGACAGTGTTAGAATTGTGGTTTAATAACATTTAGACAGGTGCATGGTTGCTTAGTTTGATGATAATAATTAAATTAGTAATGGTACAAACTAATATTTCATTGCTTTGCACATCAGTGTAGCAATACCACGTGGTTTTTGAATACAGTTCCAAGTAGAAATTTGTAAACATTGGAACACAAATGTACACAAATGTAATAATTCCCCCCTTAACGTGGCATATATTTAATAGAAATCGATGAAGAAATAAAATACGGCTATTTTATTTTCCAATGTTTACAAATTTCTTCTTGTAACTGTAGCCAAAAGTCACATGGTATTGCTACACCGCACATGTAATTTGCAATTTTGGACCAGTGACAACAGTGGAATTCAGTATTTGGACCCCACCAAACATACTTGTAATCATTTCATACTTTTTACAGCAGGTAGCAGTGTAATATGCATATGGACAATAGGATGTGACAGTTATTTATTTAGCATAGTGTCTAATAATGTGCTGAGGATTCTTGAGCAAAAACGAATAAGTACAGTGCTGTCGGGTAATTCTGCGCCCCTAAGAGGCATTTGTCTTCCATATTTGAGACTATTTTATTCGTAGAATGAATTGTGGTGCTGTTTGAATAAAAACTAAATTAATTTGCAAATGTGAATTAGGCAAAAGGACTAATTCTGCGCATGCGGAATAGTGATTTGAATTTATCTGTTTAAAAGATTTGACTGACGACATTATAATTTAACACAGTAAAGAAAGTATAACTCATTAAGATAAACTTGACAAAAAAAGAAAGTTTGTCATCCATTAGCAAAGTGTTCGATGACCAAAGAACAACTATCCCTGGAATATGCAAATTTAGGTGCGCAGAATTACCAGATGCGCATAATTAGCCGAAACGACTGTACATTTTGTGTTGTGACTATTAGGTATGGTCATGTGGAAATAAATACGGAAATTTTTTTTATGTTTTAAAACAATTTTTTTTTTTTATGCACCGTGAAAAATTGGCGATCTGAGATGGCTTCCAGCAAAAAGTCAACAAAATGTTTATTGTAGGGGTAAACATTTTAGGGTCGGTCGGGTTAATAAGAACCAAGCTATTAATTTGTTTGGCCTTACACAGTTTTGCTTATAAAAATCCAACCAATTAACTGATGCAATTAGTGTTGTTATCAACATCACTGCTAATTACCATCAATTGTATGTAATAGTCATGCTTTGTTTCATACAGATGCCACCTTCAGTGATCTTATCTTCAATACTTGTCATGTGTTGTTGGAATCTATTAACCACTTTGATTCATTGTCTACTGTAGAGTATGAGTGCGGGAGGTCTAAGGTTCACTCCTAGGTACTGTTTTACCAAAGCACTGAAGAGCTCAAATTTAAATTCCTTATCATCTCTCGTACAAGTACAAGTAGGGGACATATATAGTTTGTAGGCGTTCATTAACTAAATCATTGCTAATATATTGCAGATTCCATTAGGTAAGTTTAATATTTCTGTAAGTGATCTGATAAAACTGTACACCCTAATGTCTGCATCATACTAAAGACAATTAAGAAATAAAATGGTACCCAAGTATAATTCTATTTCTCTTTACTCTCAAGGAATGCTGAATCCAACAACCAATATTTTTCCAATTGGTGTTATTGGTGTTCTACAGAGGTTGTACTGTATTTTTTTACAAATTTTTCTATGGGAGGTCCTGACCCAATCCCCCACTCCCAAATCATGCTCTCCCTCAGCTTGCATACAATTGTCATTACCCTTCATTTGAGCATTCTGATTTTATCAGGCTGTGTCACTGATTTGTTTTCTGTAAAAAGTTGAGGTAC
Organism: Spisula solida; assembly: GCA_947247005.1. Taxonomy (NCBI): domain Eukaryota; kingdom Metazoa; phylum Mollusca; class Bivalvia; order Venerida; family Mactridae; genus Spisula; species Spisula solida. The sequence continues at coordinate 37,236,181 of OX365959.1, read as the reverse complement.
ATTTGTACTAATATCTCTGAGAATATTTTGTATTACATGTGTTACCTGATAAAACTGTTGTCATATAATCATTAATGTCATGTTCCTGGCAACATTACTGACAAAGCTTATTCTGATTTATCTCTCAGTTAATAATGGGAGGTAATTTGTGACTGTCAAAGAAAGGGAGGTAATAAATCAGAATCACAAATAAACAAAGGGAAGTAGTTTCTGACTGTCAAAGAAAGGGAGGTAATAAATCAGAATTACAAATAAATAAAGGGAAGTAGTTTGTGACTGTCATTAAAAGAGGGGTAATTAACCAGAATAAAACATAAAAAAGTGAGAAAATTTTTAACTGTCAATGAAAGGGAGGTAATAAACCAAAATAAAAATAAACAAAGGGAGGTCATTTGAAACTGTCAAAGAAAGGGAGTTACTACACCGAATAGACACACACTATAATGACTGTCTCAGTGACATGAACGCAAAAAAAAAACTGTTTGTTTTTACACCTGACAGACACAAGCAGGGGAATCGTTACAAGATGCATAGAGCAGATAAAAGTGTTGAATCATGCTGAAGATATTCTATCGTTGCTGGTATTTCCTGCCTCATGTTGTAAAAATGTGCAGCCGTGTCTTGTTATGATAATGCTTGGTGACTCACTGTGTGTTACATATAACATGCTCCTTATCATGTCTGCCAGTCAAAATTAGCTGAGAACAGATTTTACTCCGGAATTTAATGCAATCTGGTTTTTCCACACTCACATCCTATAAACCTAATCACTGAATGACTTACTGCGAGACAATTCAACTTGTATGACTTAATGCGAGTAAAAATGCCAGTAACATCCTGTCACTGTATGACTTATTGGGAGACTGTACAATTCAACATGTATGGCTTATTGCGATCAAAAGTAGCAGGAACATCTGGCCACTGTATGACTTATTGGGACACTATACAATTCAACTTGTATTACTTATTGTGATCAAAAGTTCCAGTAACATCTGGTCACTGTATGACTTATTGCAAGACTATACAATTCAACTTGTATGACTTATTGCAAGCAAAAGTATAATTTAATGCAATCTGGGTTTTCAACACTCACAGCCTATAAACTTAATCACTGTTTGAATTACTGAGAGACAATACAATTCAACTTGTATGACTTATTGCGAGTAAAAGTTCCAGTACTATTCAGTCACTGCATGACTTATTGGGAGACTATACAATTCAACTTGTATGACTTATTGCGAGCAAAAGTACCAGTAACATCTGGTTACTGTATGACTTATTGGGAGACTTTACAATTCAATGTGTAGGACTTCCTGTGATTCCCGGAAGTTGACTTGTTTCTTCACTAAATATGCTGCAGTACAAACAACCTTCACTGTAGTATCCATTGATTTGGTGAATGTAACTTGCCTCAGAAATCAAAATATTTGAAAATCATGAATAGAAAGACAATAAATTTAGTCAAAATTGTTATGAGTTTTGGAAAATAAAATCCTTCCCATTTCATCTTTTATGAAAACAAATTGATGATGAAACTGCTATTACTCTAAAGTCATAAATTTTCAGGGGTGATAAATTTTGTGGATAATCATGGTAAAATGGCAATTTGGTGGTTTCTAATAAATTTGTGCATTTAAAATATCAAACCTTTGTTGCATATTTTTGAGGTCAATTATTCAATGGAATTTAATTTTGCATTCTTAAGTTCATCTGCGAAACGCGAAATTAAAAATAACGAAAATTAATCTGCCGGGATTATTACCATACTAGTTATACAGTAAGCTATAACCATGGGGATAAGCTGAGACTGACATCTATATTTTACACAGTTTGAATTTAAATATTTTTATGGAAGCTTAGTCTCTAGATAATAGTTTGATAACAAACAAAAAACCAATGAAAATAAATCAGTTTACTGAATACAGAAGATGATCATAAGGTATCCAGGGAGGCTTTTTCAAGAATGATCTGTTATATGACACCGTAAAGCATTCAGACTTACATTGTATAATCTTATCAGTACCGCTATATACCGCTGGCTTAGAATAAGAAGGTCGTAAGTACAAACTCAATATTTTGAGAAAACAAGAAAAAACTGTCAGAAAACTAATCTTTATTTATGGAAAAACAAGCTTTTTAAACTTCAGTTTCGTTAACATGACCACTTCTGATTTTCATGAATAAAGGCTCATAAGATTAGCGCCTTGAGATGCAGATTTCAAATATGCGTGAGTCTTATCGTACTTGCTGACCTTCTAATTCTATGCCAGTGATATAATGTGGTTGAACTAGTAATAGATTTAAGGCCCATGTTTTTCTGTATAAGCATTTCTGAGAATTTGTGTAATAATTCAGGAATTATCAACAATAATTACACAAATTTTGTTATTATTATATTTTCATATTGGTTTCAAGAAAAAAAAACTGAAGAATTTGTGTTAAAATTTAAAGGTACTGCCTCACAGATTGGGCTAAAATTTTTGTATATCGTGATTTTCCAACCTAACCAAGTATTGATGTAATAGAAAGCCACTGACAGTGGCTTTATAAAAGATTTGGTGCAAATAAGCAATTTTAAATACTCTGGATATCGCCCACTGAGTATTTTTTCTTGAAAAAACGCTAAGGTTCCTTCCAACATGCTTTGTGAATCATGTAATTCACACATAATCGAACTGTAACATCGACAAACTACAGCGTAAACATCAGTGAGGTATTTAGTTTGTTTTCCGATTTGTTTTCATCAAATGCGAACACATTTCAGGCGATTTAAGTAATAATAGTGATTGAATTCTATAGGGTATTAATACCCTATAGAATTTTTGATGTAAATATACTAAATAAATATAAAATGCCAAAGTTTCTCTAGTTATTCTTGTTGTCATTGTGCTTGTTTATGGCATATAAAGGCACCTATACCATAATTACGCGAATATTTGACAATTTTATTTTATTTTTGCCATTCACCAATATGTGAGGCAGTCCCTTTAAGATAAATTTGATGAAATTACAATACAATGTGGAACATTTACCATAAAATTTCAATTTTCTGTGAATGAGATATGGTTGAACTTTTTCCACTGGCTCTTTAATCAATAAGCAAATTTCAACCAAATTTAAGATTCTCTCCCTGGAGTATACATGATAATTATTTAATATGTATGCATATGCAGAACTGAAAATACTTAATTTGTTTTGTTACAATGTTAAGATTTTGTCGACTGGGGAAAACATTGGAAATCAATTTTAAAGAGACCTCAGAATATGTAGTGGAGTTAACTTCTTTTATCCAGTCACTTCCGGCAAAATCTGCCAGTTAACGGGATGCAAATTAAACTTAGCTATAATCGGTCACCTGGTCATGTGACTAGTGATAATCCGTCACCTTACCACGTGATCTGATGGACTTCTTCTTATATGAGAGTCGCCGGTTGCCATTCTGTGCCCTATCCTAAATGAGCTATTCTCATCCTAAATGAGCTGGTGGTTGATCGGTTATTTTCTTCGACTTACCTGCGTCTTCACGACGTCTATGAAGATGTCCGACGTCGTTGTCTATCGTGACGTCACAGAATGAACGTGACGTTGCGCACTAGTTAATGAAAGAGTTACAATAAAGTCCCAAGTTTGATCGCCTTACTGAGCAGATTAAGCGACTAGATAAATAGAATAATAGGTTTAAGTGCCGTGGATGAAAAAGTTTATCTGGCTCGGCTGCGGAAATTATTTGATTCGCCTACGGCTCACCCGATAAATTTCTCCACCTTGCCAGATAAACTTTTTCATCCACGGCACTAACCTATTATTCTCTATTTAACGACAGATTCTGTATTATAAGCATGATAAGGCATTTAAGCAGTAAAAATGTAAATGTTAAAAATTTTATTTGTACAGTCAGAGTTAAATAGGGGACCTACTGAGGCATAATGCCCAAACCTGAAAACAAGATGCAAATCTGTTCTGGGTGTTATTAGCAGTGCACATTCCTACACCAAACCTGTGTTTCAAACAATTAAAATTATTGTTAAAATTCAGCTTATAAAATTTCAAATGAACATAACATACATGTAGTCAATAGAAATTTGTCATCAAATAACTTCTTTTGTGCAGAAAATTTCATTCTTTCTATTGCATCTGGATTTCTGAATTTTTCTGGAAAAGTATGACCCCTTGTTAAACTTTACCAAACACCGGTTGCTAGTGCAGAGGATAGAGCGCTTAATTTTACCGACTTCGCGAATGTAGCGAAATTCATAATCCCTCGTGAAAATTTCTTATTTTACAGTATTACAGCAATGCAATGCTCGGGTGCTTCCTTAAAATGCTGATAGAAAGTAAAAAGAAAAGGATTTGTTAGAACTTATAATCTACCACAACTGTTTGCGATATTATAAATATGTAATTTATCATCATAACTAAAATTTTGTAATCAGTGCATGCACCTTCCTCCAAGCCTTTCAAGTGTAATTATTCTTGTGATTTGAATCAATATACTATGTTATTTATGTTTTGTTATTATAATTTATTATTATATATAATATATAATAAAGTACAAAAAAGAGTAATTTAAATGGGGCACGTTATTACAGATATAATTTATTAGGTTATGTTTTATAAAATTATAAAAAAGATAAACAGCAAATCTGACAGGGAGGCTCCACTCAGCAGAACAGTTAAGAGCAGGAAAAGGCACACATTAAAGGCACACATTAAAGGCACACAATAATGGCAAATGTTAAAGGCACACGTTAAAGGCACACGTTAAAGGCACATGTTAAAGGCACATGTTAAAGGCACATGTTAAAGGACCATGTTAAAGGCACATGTTAAAGGCACATGTTAAAGGCACACATTAAAGGCACACGTTAAAGGCACATGTTAAAGGCACATGTTAAAGGCACACATTAAGGGCACATGTTAAAGGCACACGTTAAAGACACATGTTAAAGGCACATGTTAAAGGTACATGTTAAAGGCAAACATTAAAGGCACATGTTAAAGGCACACGTTAAAGGCACACATTAAAGGCACATGTTAAAGGCACATGTTAAAGGCACAAGTTAAAGGCACACATTAAAGGTACATGTTAAAGACACATGTTAAAGGCACATGTTAATGGCACACATTAAAGGCACACGTTAAAGGCACATGTTAAACGCACAATTCATGTTAAAGGCACATGTTAAAGGCACATGTTAAAGGCACACGTTAAAGGCACACGTTAAAGGCACACATTAAAGGCACATGTTAAAAGCACATGTTAAAGGTACATGTTAAAAGCACACGTTAAAGGCACACATTAAGGGCACATGTTAAAGGAACATGTTAAAGGCACACGTTAAAGGCACACATTAAAGGTACATGTTAAAGACACATGTTTAAGGCACATGTTAAAGGCACACATTAAAGGGCACATGTTAAAGGCACACATTAAAGGCACATGTTAAAGGCACATATGTTAAAGGCACACGTTAAAGGCACATGTTAATAGAACAATTCATGTTAAAGGCACATGTTAAAGGCACATGTTAAAGGCACACGTTAAAGGCACACATTAAAGGCACATGCCAAAGGCACATGTTAAAGGCACACATTAAAGGCACATGTTAAAGGTACATGTTAAAGGCACACATTAAAGGTACAAGTTTAAGGTACACACAAAAAATAAAAATCTCTGACCACAAGCACACACCCCAATGACAACCACAAAAGTTACTTAGAAAAAAGGAAATCTTTTAAGTTATCAATATCTTGCATATTCAGCATAAATTATGTTGGTTGTTTCTGTGGGTTGTTGTTTTTGTGCATTGTTGTTTTTATGCATTAATGTGCCATGTTTTATATTTCCAGAATGTGGCAGTATGCCATCTAAGAAGGAATATGATTTAGTTCCAGACGATGGATATGACAACAGGATACCCTTACACAATGATGATGCGTTTCAACACGGCATCCATTTTCAGGCCAAGGTAAACTATGTTAGTTTTCTTGACTTCATAATGTATGTTATCGTGTGATAAATATGTCATCCAACATTTCGTATAGTCCAGTCAAGGTAGTAATAAAGTGACGCAGCAGTCAAGTCCACCATTACGGTCTAAACCAATTATAAAGGCTAAAGCTTATACATACAGATATAGTCTTCATGCTAAACCAACATACTATATTCACAGTGACACTCCACCTGTTCAGACAATGGTTGTAATATTTTGTGTACAAATAAATGATAACGTCACTCTCACAGTATCCTTACTGGACTGTATATAGTGGAGGAGACATATTGATTTTATGTTGGATGTCACAAAGTTTGTCCAGGCTTGTTCTCCATAACCATTGGTCAGATTATATTCATAAAATATCATAGCAGTTGACCCAATCAAAATCGCTCTATACAGTGCCGACCAAAAAAAAGTATACAGTAAATATTTGTTGCAAAATTAAACTTGGTTAAATTATTCAATATCTGTTTATCAGACGGTCACAATTATACTAGTTTCTGAAACTGCAGTTCCTAAATTAGTCATAATAGATGAAGATGTTCGGAACTAAAATACCCATGTGATCAAAAAAGGCTGAATTTTCCATCTATTTGTGACAAAGTTGGCATTCAAGAGGGACAAAGAAACTTTAGATTTTGCACATAGGGTACCAATTAATGTATGGCCTTTCCATTTAACAAACAAAACTATTCCTTTTCTTCAAATATATTGTTGCTTCACTGTTCTGCAAATAGTATTATTACAGGCAAGTAAGTGGGCAAATAATATCTGTATACTTATTTTTTATGGGCAGTGTATATAGATACCTTTATTATACAAGGATGGCAAGGGATTCCTCTCCTCCCAAATGGAATCCTGAAGCCAGCGCTAACAAAATAGAAGATACAAGCGATCCCCTCACAGCCCAATTCGGAATCTGTTTTAGGTTACTATAACTAAATGTTCCCTCATCCAAGCTTTAGTGCAGGATGAGGGTCATTATTGGAATAAAGCCGGAGGCTGAGCATGTACAATTAGCATTTCAGTCATAGTACTGGAATGAGCGCTTTTTTAAAGACCCGAGAAAAAGTGCAGTGCACCGTATAGTATATATCACGTGTGCACCTGTAATCAATCATAATTCAAAGCCAAAGTTTTGTCGCCCTAAACAATAGGCTAATCTCTAATCTAAGTGATAAGCATGTACTAGGGAGGGCAAAGCATAAAAGGCTGAAAGATACACATAATATCACAACACAAATTATAACATTACATCATAAAATAAATATACCTGTATGTATACAAATATACACTTTAAATATAATGATAATCTGACACAAAGGGAGGGTATGTACATGCTCAGCCTCCGGCTTTATTCCAATAATGACCCTCATCCTGCACTAAAGCTTGGATGAGGGAACATTATTTTTCATAAAGCCTATGGCTTTCACATGTACAATTAGCATCTTCAAAGTAGGGCAACAAAACATATTGCCATTAAAACAAAAAACCCTCTTACAAATAAAAGTGTAATACAATAATGTAAAACAGACTAGACACCTTGTAAATCAAGAGTAACAATAATATATACATGAACAATATATATTAATACCATCATAGAGTTAGAATACTTCTCCACAGGTAATAAAACCTCTATTGTCAATAATTGAAATTCAAATATATCTCAAAGGAAAATACTTTATATAAACTTGAAAATACCAAATAAAATTTAAACATGAACTCATGAGGTGACTTATAAAAAGGATTCCTCAACCAAACAAACACCATTAAAAATATTAAGTAACAAAAAATGAACCTTATAACACTTTGATCGTTCAAAAGAACAATGCCGATACAGAAATCCTCAAATAAACATTCTAAACCTGCAAATCAACAACCAGTTGTTAACTGTCAAAAGCTAAAGCTTATAGATTTTAACAAAAAAATAAATTAAATTTAAATGATATAATAAATAGTTCATCAACTTCAGACCATCATTGAATCAGAGTATCTTTTTCAAATTGAAAAAGTGGTTAATAAATAACCATTACATAAACACCTATAATTCTACTCTTAACATATATACAAGACACAAGCAATAACCACTCTTTGTATACGGCAAATACAATTCTATCAAAGCCCAGTTTATGTCAAGATCATAAACTTATAACACTCCAATACATCCTTAACAAAATGACATCAAACCTTTCTTAAATCATAAAAATATACAATATGGTCCGTAAAGAAAACTGCTATGCAGCTTAAGTGCTATTCATTGACAATAAAGAAATCACGTATTAAAACATGATATACATGTAATATGTAATATAAATAATAAAACTAAAGTAAATAAAACCTTTATAGGAATATAAGAAAATAATAGTACTGTTACAGACTTTCCATATATAATATATATAAATAGATCATTCTGCAAAGACACAATACTGCCATATTCGTATCATGACCATCTTAAATGACTATGATAAAAGATACCACTAATAAATGACAAAGGCCATTATATCCCTAAATTCCTCATTAAAATAAGTAAAGTCAATATCTAAACCAAATTCCGCTCAGGTAACACTAACCCTGTTTCTTCGAAAAGAAATAAAATCCATTGCAATAACACACAAATGTAACAGATACGTCTATAATTACTCTTAATAAAAACTTAAAGAATAAAGTACCTCAAATACTCATATAATACATATAAAAAAGTAACAACCACTATATATACATTACCATTAGCCGAAATTATGAAATATTATCTATGCTTGAAATGTTCCTGGACACAAAAAGCTAGTTTCCCAATAAACATGTATAATAAGCTAGGGAGTTTCCAAAGAAACATATATAATAAAGCAAACATATAAGCGCTTCCAAAAAGCTAAACTGGATCCATGTTAACTAATTAACACTAGCAGCACATATAAAACAAACAACCATAAAAACAACACTACATTAAGACAGTAAACAAGTTGTTAATATTTTACAACTATTACCAATAGGTTTCTAAAAAAATAACTTTTAATTCAAATTCCCAGGTTGCTTAACAGAAGTACAAATGTATGTGAATTCAACCCTTCCTTTCCAACTATGAACAATGACTAAACAATCCTGCTAAACTTTACTGTAAAAGTCATTTTCAAATATCAGCTTCACTCCGTAAAGTTTATAGTTGATAATCAATCACTCATTTTCAAATATCAGCTTCACTCCTAAAGTTTATAGTTGATAATCTGACACTAAAGCATAGGTGAAAGTAAAAATCCTGAAAACCCTGAAATCCTCAGAAAAGGACCCTTATATTGGGAAAATACAGCAAAACATACTCTTTGGTACACCCAAAACCTGAAGTTCAGACATAAGGTCTGAAAAAATTTACTCATGTATAGATGTACAACGACCTTCGAAATATGACCTTTGGGCGAGTTCATTTGCTAAGGTTGAAACGATATTTACCGTTATTTTTTCAATATATTATGAATATATCTTATAAATTCACGTTATCTTTCAAGTTGACAGCGTGGCCTAGTGGTTAAGATGATCTATACTCTGAACTAGTCTGTACTCAGAACATTTCTTTTTATATAGGCTGTGGGTTCGAGTCCGCTGCTAAACTCTTTCAATAATTTTATTATTATAATACATGAGTGTTTTTTCATATATTTTATTACTTAATGAATATTAAAATTATATTTAAAGTTAAATACAAAGTTGCTTTGTTTCGTTTATTTTACGATTTAAGCCTGCCCTGGATATTGTATTTATTGCTCAGATGACAATCGGGTTGAATTACAAAATATTTTCATCATTGGCTTCGCTGGAATTAGAATTGGAATCACCACTCTAAGAATATTCTTTAGAAACTTCAACATTAATAAGCGTTTACTCAGGTTATACAGGGAGCACAGTTCGGGTGACCGTTGACCGATATCTCTGTTCAACAGTCTTGACGTGGGAGTGTTTTCAAGGATTAAAATACAGAAAAAATGTACAAAGGAAATCGATATATTTTAGAAATATATATAAAAATAGACATGCACGCGAATGTTTTATTTAGCAAAATTTAAAATATATTCAAAATGGGTGGGATTCGAACCCAGACAAAAAATCTATTTAGTTTCATAAGCAGTAGCTTAGCCTACTGCGCCATGGAGGACGATGTAAGCTACAATTTCAAATAATATATTTCTTTTACGAATACACCCCTTTTACCTGGATTATTTCATTATTAAAAGTACAGTTACGCCCGAACGATTGTGGTTTATCTATAGATGCGCATAAATAAGTCTGTTAAAATATTATGCATCGTAAAACTACACGTATCCAGTGTATTTATAAACACATGATACTCCAAAACAGTCTCACTTATAAACATATATCCAGGGATACTGGTTACATAATATATATATATATATCCCTTCTCAAGAGGAACTATAGTAAAAATACTAGCTTATAGTAGATTTTATACTAACAACTGACAACATCCTATCATCACATGACAAATAAATGAATATAAACAACTAAAAATTTGTACTCTCATCGGTCATAAAAACACAACACTTGTTGCTACAGTGATAATGTTCAGAATGCAAAAAGCATTGGGTAATAAGTCTATAAGTAATTGGTACTGAGTCACTCATTTCAAGTATATCATAAGTATAATTGATATATGGCTAAATTTAAGAATACAGCAACATATATTTCCAAAATTCATGACATGAATACCTAAAATCAGATACATCTAAATAAGTTCAGCCTGTATCCAAATGTACCAATTCATCAAAATGAATATCATTCCTCTTGTAACCAATTCTCCACCAAACATCTGAGTTATTCAGTATCATATATAAATATAAGCCATCATAATACTGCCGTATAAATAAAGTAATCATTAAAAACAATTCATAAACATGAACTTGATATCTCTATTCAAATGAAACCTTTTAACTCACAAAATACCCACTATTAGATGCCTTTGACAGACTCATAGCGAAATCAAAATATAATTATAATCATAAACATGCTAAACCATCCTGCATGTCACTTAAAAACAGTGTCATATAAATATAACTTCCCTCAAATACCAAAATCATGTTCCATGACCAAAAATATATTAATTCAAAATAACCAAATACACACTTATGTCAAATCTAATAGATTGACGACACACCACAAAAGCAAATGACAAACTGCATAAGTCTCTGGTCAGAATAACTCAGTGCAATACGTTATACCTGATTTCAAATACTCCAACTCAATGCAACTATCCAAACTACCAAATATTGATTTATCTCATAGGATAACCAATCTAAATTTACATAAAATATATCTTGATTGCATAAGCATGCAAATTAATAAATTCATATATAAACATACCCATAGCAGACAAAAAGCAACCTAAATGCTTGTTCATATGGATTCTAAAAATAGCATAAACACGCATCAAACACGTTCTCCCCTGACAAATGTCAAAGAACTCTACGTTATGCTTCAAAACAGGTCTTACTTAATCACGTAACTTCTTCTCAACTATCAACTAATTACACGCAAACTGAGTTTGTCATGAAATATAACACTCTTAGTACCTTTCTAAATATAAAATAAGTACTGCCCATGTAATAATCTCTGAATAAATATCCGATATACCAATGGTCTCCATCTAAGGTTATGTACTCATAACACACTGTTATATTATCAAATAAACCGTGTCAGACTCAAAGTGACTTACTGTAACTGCTAATATAGCTAATTTCTCATATTCTCATAAAAGGTACAAAAACGTAACCTTCATATCAAATGAGCATGTGCTCTCAGGCTTTTCACAAAACTCTGTTAGACAGAGCCCATATACAGTCACAATTCATCTAAAAACTGATAACTGCCTAACAGTCAGTTAAACTCAAAACTTACCCACAGACAATATCATACTAATGTTATAAAGCCAACACTTTTGGCATGTAAATAAACATTTCCTCTAATCAAAAGACTAGGTCATTGCATTATAATCGGCGTCCTAAGACGCGTTCACTCGGATAACGGAACAAATTTGTCCGAATTTTAACATCCGAAAAGCATGTACTACGTACTATGCACAAAGACGTAATTCGTCTATAAAATTGTCCAGAGGACATATTTTTATAATAACTATTTTTACTATCATAAACTAGCAATGAAAATAGAAGACATGGGACAAAACCGGCTCAAAACTCTGCCAAAGTAATCATTATCGTGACATAAGCTGTTTTACAAACTAGCTTCCGGTTCCCAAAAAAGTCTTCGTAGTTCAACAATAAAGGATAATAACGGAAGATAAAAAACTCATAACGATTGAAAAATACAATACATTCATCGCAATTACCTTCCTCGAATGTAAACTGCCAACGAAAGTCGTAATTTCGCCGCAAAAAAACAAAAATTACCACGCGACATTGTCGCACGAACGTCTTGCTCATTCAAGCGCTAGACTAAATATGATTGATTACAGGTGCACACGTGATATATACTATACGGTGCACTGCACTTTTTCTCGGGTCTTTAAAAAAGCGCTCATTCCAGTACTATGACTGAAATGCTAATTGTACATGTGAAAGCCATAGGCTTTATGAAAAATAATACCACTACCAGAAATTGTTGCCAGCAGTTGGGTGCTTGTGATGTATGGGGTTGGTGTTTAACACAATCCATTAGGCCAGAGTTCTTTGATTTTTCATTACTCTGACCCTCCTGCCCTATTTTTTGGCATTTTCAAAAAAAAAAAATTGGAAATCTAAAACTGTACAAATTTTTTATATCAAATATTTTGATGGTTATGTTACTATACACCTTGTGTTATTATGTATTCCAATATTTACTTATGATAAGTAGGTATAGTGCTCTCTTTACCACTGTGCCGTAGGTATCATTGAGAAAATATGTAACTGAAATTTATTTTTAGATAAAATGTACATGTAATTAAATTTCTGTAGTTTTTTTAAAATTCTTTATCAATGATACAGATACATGTGCACTGTATTTGTTATAAGATAAATTTGCTGCTAGAACTAACATTGTTGCTTCAAATAATGGACCGTCATTGACTACAATCCACCCCTGTGAAATGAACTGTTACAGTTCATGAATTTTTTATGAAATATATATGAATAGTTCATTTCCATATATCATGAAACATTCATAAAAAATCCTTGAACTCTAAATGAGACTTTTCTTGAAGTGACCATGAAATATTGATTCATGAACTGGGCATGGTTCATGAACAGGGCATGAGTCATACCATCAAGGATTTTTTAAGTACTAATCATGCACAGATGTTCTTCAATAAATCATGAACGGTTGAAGGACAAACTGATTTTATGTACAGTTCATGAAAATAAATGTTCATGAACAATTCATGAACTTTTTGCTATATATCTCTATTGTCTCATTTAGACTTCATATTTTGGACATGAACTGTTCATGATTACACATTTCATGACAATTTCAAGGACAAACATATTTTATGTACAGCTCAAGAAGGTAAATATATTCATGAACAACCTGTGAAATAAACTAAGTGTATCAAAATGCATAAAATGAAGCTCTATTGTGTGTATGAAGACTTAAAGTCCAAAATGTGTTTTAAGTATAAATAGTAAATATATTATTGATACAATGATTGCCTCATAATATTAAAAATAAGAAAAGAATCATTGTGCAGGTATATAAATGTTCATATAAGTTGCAAATCGGGAACATAGCTGAAGGATGATGTATGTGCCTGAATATCAGATGAAACCTACTGGAACATTGTTATTTTATCATTACAATTGTTTGCCTCAATCAGATTAATAGTTTAGCTACCTTTTGTACCTTTTGCAACATGATTTTCTGTTCACATTGCTGTTTTGAACAGTTTAAGTATATTTTATTTGATGTATCTCATTTTCATATTTACATGCATGCTCAATAGCTTTTCAAAGACTTTAAAACTACCAACTATTCAATTTACTAAAATTAGCAATTAATAAATATTCCATTTATCTAAGACAATATACAGTAACCTTATATGATATAAATAAATAAACATACAAAAAACACTTCATGAAAACTAATTCTTAAAACCTCATGCTAGGTGTACCCCACCCACTTGCTAATTTGTTTTCCTATATTTTTCACACAACTTTTCTTAAAATTAGATATTTAAAGTCACACAAGATGCTTTTAAACTTGACATGCATATGTCTGCAACTTACCTTTTATAAGATCACTCATTTAGATAAAAACACTCAATAAAATTTGTCAAACATCAGCACATGTCATTGCTGGCAGCCATTTTGAAAATCTGTGATGTCATCAACATGTGACAGGAAGTCATGTTTCATGAACTTTTCATGAATTAATTGATGAACATTTCAGGGATGGTTCAAGAACAGTCTAGAAATGATAGTTCATGAAATGTTCATCAGGTACTTTTTATGGCTGGATCAAGGACAGTTAATGAACTCTTAAGTATTCATCAAAAATTCATGAACTGTTCATGAACACATTTTAAGGTCAGTTCATGTCCAAAAGTTCATGAACCAGGATCAAGAACTTATCAATACCTATTCATGAACAGTTCTTGATTGGAGTCAAGTGTCCATGAAATCATGAACTACATTTCGCAGGGGCACCGACAACTGCATTTTGGGAGTTTTTATTTTTATTTTTTCCCTCCTCCTGTGGACTTTTTTCTCAAAAATGTCTGAGTAACAAAAAATTAAAAAACTCTGGCCTTATGGTGTTCAGTCCTGTGGTTTAATCGTCAGGAAAAAAATGCTGAAAGATTGCACACACTTAACACCATTACAAATTAAACAGGACCAGAGCATTAAAACAAATATCACAGTGAAGTATTATCATTCTTCATTGTACAAATATTGGTTGATCTGATTAAATTTTTTATCAGTAATAACCCTATGGAATTCCTTAGTCATGCATGCATGTGGAAAACACACTTGGTGTTTCAGGACAGCTTTTTGTAACAGTTGTTCTTTGACTTGAATCTTGATCAAAACTTGCTCTGGCAGAAACATGTGCAGCCTTTGTTGGATGCAGGTTCACTTCAAAGAGAAGCACACAATTCTAGAATAGCACCTTTAATTGTAATAATGAGCCCCCCCCCAATTTGATCTTGATATGAGCAATCTCCATTGTGCTGCGAGATTTTGGCATATTGGGAAAATTGCTACTTAGTATAATAATGCTGCCATATAAAGGTTGTCTCGATAGTTTATATATAACAAGTCATTGATTAAGAATAATTGCAAGCAATACAGAAGTCCCCTACCGGTTTGCAGCCATTTTCAATGTTTCTGTTGCCATAGCAACCACACTTTTTGTCAGAATCAACATATTTTTAGACGTGCATAATCCCCTTATTGCCCCCTATCCAAATATCAAGTTTCATAAACCTAGCTTGGAAACTGTTTGAGTTATGGCAGGATCCAGATTTGGGCATATTTTCACTCTTTCTGTCACCATAGCAACCACAATTGTTGTCAGAATCAAAACATTTTTAGACGTGCATAATCCCCTTATTGCCCCCTATCCACATACCAAGTGTCATAAACCTAGCTTGGAAACTGTTTCAGGTATGTCAGGATCCAGATTTTTTGTTTTGATGGACGGACTGACTGACTGGCAGACGGACGAAGGGCAAACCTATAGTCCACTCAGGTCAAAAACCGGTAGGGGACTAATAACTATACTTGTGACAGAAACCAGTTGAACTATAATATTCTGAAATGAAATTTGAAACTTGTATCAATTTAAACTACTGGTAAATTACTGGTATGTCCCATGACGGTTTTATGGAGAATGCTATATATAGCTAATGTTGACCTCTTTCTATTACAGTACATTGGGACGCTGGACGTACCAAGACCAAGTAGCAGGTTGGAGATTGTTACTGCCATGAGAAGAATCAGGGTAAGACGTCGTTATAAAACATTTACATCGGTCAGAATGATAGATACAATATTTGTATCGATACAATGACAATGACAATATTTTATTTGACATGGCGGCCACCGGCCCAGAATCAACATATATTATTTTACAAATTCATACATCTATAGATATGTAATACAAGCATAAATGTAAACACAATTACATGCATACACACATACATATATATCACATACAATTGAAAACATAATTCAGCACATTTGAAATACACTTACATTTTGATTTATACAAGATAATAGAGCCACTCACTGTACTCGTTATGTCATATGATATTTTCTTTTGACAATAAAACATCTTAAAAGGCACATGCAGACTTACAATATTCATATTACATGCAGAACACTATCTAGTCAAGTCACACAGGTCCGAGATGTGATATACACCTTTAATATTGCTCAACCACGACATTTGTCTAATACAGATTTGCATTTTAATAGACGCCTCATAAATCGACGAAAAAAACATTGATGGTTAAGGGGGTTTTATAGGTTCACATGAGTATTTTTTGTTGATCGGTCCTTTGACTAATGCGGGCAGGTTCGATAAGATATCGAACGAAAGGAAAATACTGGTATTCGATTAATATATATTGGAAACTGGTACGCAGCCGAAACACCCTTCTAGTTTGTCTAACAATAGTTTCTCAAAACAGCAAAATTATTATACCAATATCATACAGGTATAATTATATATATTCTACAACATACCATGTATTCTGAGCATTAAAGGGAATGCCTCACATATTGGTGTATTGCAAAATTAAAATTGTCAAATATTCACGTAATTTTGGTATAGTTGGCTGTATATTCCATAAACAACCACATTGACATATAAACTCACTTGAGAAACTTCAGCATTTGGTAGTTATTTAGTATTTTTACATCAAAAAATCTATAGGGTATTAATACCCTATAGAATTAACACTTCTATTACTTAAATTGCCTGAAATTTGTTTGCATTTGATAAAAACTAATAAAAAATAGAACTAAATACTTCACTGATGTTTACGCTGTAGTTTGTTGATGTTACAGTTCGATCATGTATGAATTACATAACTCACAAAGCATGTTGGAAGTAAACTTAGGGCTTTTTTTTATGAACAAAATACTTAGTGGGCAATATCAAGAGTGGTTAAAATTGCTTATTTGCACCAACTCTTTCATTAGCAACCGTCAGTGGCTTTCTATTACATCAATACTTGGTAAGGTTGGAAAATCACGATATACAAAACATTTAGCCCAATCTGTGAGGCAGCACCTTTAACATTATAGGAAATTAGTGGTGTTTATACTGTTCTAGGAATCTTTATCAAAGCCTATAATATAATATTGTATATATAACTGGTATGTCTT
The DNA here is from genome assembly GCA_947247005.1 of Spisula solida. Classification (NCBI taxonomy): domain Eukaryota; kingdom Metazoa; phylum Mollusca; class Bivalvia; order Venerida; family Mactridae; genus Spisula; species Spisula solida. The sequence goes on along the minus strand of OX365959.1, from coordinate 37,218,861 downwards.
TATAAAACCATTAACATGCCATTTTCTCAGACTTCAATTATTCTCTGGGTTAGTTTGATGAAATCAAAGATTATGTAGCTAATTAAGCTACCCATTAATATACAGTACAGTAAAAAAATATATATAGGATCCGTCATGATTTGTCTTTGGAGATCAACATTTCTTAAACGAGTCTAGAAAACACAGGTTATTAAGCGAGCCTTTAGCAAGCTTAATAATTTGTTTTCGTGACAAGTTTAAGAAATGTTGATCTCAAAGACAACGAATGACAGATTCTTTTTTCACATTATCATAGCTACCGAGTCAACACAACGCCAATAAGAACATTTTTAAGCCAACAATGTTACGTTTTCACGCCGAAAAGCTTGTGACGTCACGTATTTGATTATCACACGTGTTGGAGAACATTGTTCTGTCATTTGTTCTCACATGGAATATCACGGTATTTATGTGATAAATGTATATATTCTTTCTCGAGGAATTATTGCATGAAGGTTACAAGTTTGAGTATATATCAGGCTGTGACTGTGTGAAATAACATTAAAATGTCACTGTAGTACTAATAAATTAAAGCTCCCTTAAAGTTTGCAATGGGTGTTCTTAGAAACCCTCCCCCCCAAAAAAAAATGTGTTTTTATTATTCTTGGGCTTTGACCACCAAAGGACTCCTGGGTTCAATCCCGTCTTGACCACTGCTTTATTTCTCTGAGGAAGAATAACCCACATGCTCCACTTGATTCTTGGGTATAAATGGGTACCTGCAGTGAGTGAAAGGGTCAGAAGCCCATGTGCTGTGGCTACCAGTGGGGCGGAGTGCAACAAGTTAATGGATGCATGTTTGAAAATAGACTTTAACTCGGTACTTTTTTGCTTCACATTTCTTAGTATTATAGTTATTTTTGGAAAACACAACATTCCTTTTTATCAAATTCACAAACTGTTTTGCTATGGAATTTAAATGATTTCATGAAGTTTTGCTGCTTTTATTGTACAGTTAATTACATCTCTAAAAGAAATAATCAGATTACAAATAATGTAGTGGTATCTTGTGAATTGTAACTTTGAGAATTTTTAAAGTAGGAGATTTCTTCCTGTGAATAATTGTCCATTTGGGAGGAAAATTAAAATTTGCAAAAAAATAATTCATGACATAATAGTCCGCTTGCGAGCAGGTGCATTATGGGTAACAAGTAATTAGCAATTTGGAATATTGCAGTGATGACAGACGTGATTGTTCTACTAACTGATACAAGGATAATAACAGCAATAATTGGCAGAAATAATTGACAGGGATAATCGCCAGAGATAATCGACAGGAGATAATTGACAATAATGCAAGCTATTACAACACTTGGAATCATTAATTCTTAGATTTCTAAATTAGAACATGATGCTCTTAAACACATTGTTTATCTCTGTGTTAACACTTGCAGTTTAGTGTGTGATAAGTGGGTGAAAAAATGAAGAAGACAGTAACAGATTATTTCACCTCGCTGTGAATGTTAAATATTTCGCCTCGCTGTGTATGTTAAATATTTTACCTCGCTGTGAATGTTAAATATTTCATCTCCCTGTGAATGTTAAATATTTCACCTCGCTGTGAATGTCAAATATTTCACCTCGCTGTGAATGTTAAATCTTTCACCTTGCTGTGAATGTTAAATATTTCACGTCGCTGTGAATGTTAAATATTTCACCTCGCTGTGAATGTTAAATCTTTCACCTCGCTGTGAATGTTAAATCTTTCACCTCGCTGTGAATGTTAAATATTTCACCTCGCTGTGAATGTTAAATATTTCACCTCGCTGTGAATGTTAAATATTTCACCTCGCTGTGAATGTTAAATATTTCACCTCGCTGTGAATGTTAAATATTTCACCTCGCTGTGAATGTTAAATATTTCACCTCGCTGTGAATGTTAAATATTTCACCTCGCTGTGAATGTTAAATCTTTCACCTTGCTGTGAATGTTAAAGAACTATGTGCAAACAGTGAATTTTTGTATTGAAATAATTTAAATTGTAAGTTTTGATCTTGTTGAAATATCGCAAATAGGGGATCACAATAATGTTTGTTACTTAATCACTCTGTATCAGTTCTCAATATTTCGACCCTTAAAATTAATAATTTGGTCTTTTTCATGAGAAGAAACACTAAATTGCCTTTACATCATACTAAGCTTGTCAGTTCTTAATTGTATTTAGGCCAGAGTTTTTTAATTTTTTGTTACTCAGACATTTTTCAGAAAAAAGTCCACAGGAGGAGGGAAAAAATAAAAACTCCCAAAATATAGCTTCCACGAGCTGTTGGTGGTAGAATAGTCAATGACGGTCCGATTTAAAGCAATCAACACTCAACCACAGTGTTAGTTTTCAAGAAAACAGCCAATTTATCTTAAGACTAGTACACTGCATGAAACACTAATATAATAAAACTTATTATTAACAAAATAATGAAATAATAATACAAGGCTGGTCCATTTATCATCAAAACATAATATGCAATCTTGTTTTTTTTCCAGTTTTTCAAATTTTTTTTGAAATGCCAAAAAATTACACAGGAGGGTCCGAGTAACGAAAAATAAAAGAACTCTGGCCTTACCTCTTGAAAATGACCAAATAGGGTTGAAATATCGCGATAATAGTGGATTTAGTTTTGAATTATAATTATATTTTGGAATTATCACAGATACAACTTTTAGTACTACGAAATATTACTTCCTGGCACAGTAAAACTTTGATGTCTCAAACTTGTAACCTTCAGATTAGGAAAATAGTTTAAACCATCCATCTGTTCAAGGTAACTACTGAATACTAAGACTAAATGCATCATCTTATTGTCGGGACCAAAGAACTTACAGTATAAGTTTCAAAAGAGAGTTTGAGACAAAATTATTTGAGGCATCTTAAGTTATGGGGCGTAGCCAGCGATAGGGATGTATGCATGTGCGTAACATAAATTTGAAAAGTAAAGAATACATAAGAATACATAAAGAATACGTATGAGTGTATAATTATGGCCAAATAGCATTAAAGTCAAAATATTTCCACTATCATGAGGACCCCAAACCATAACCACCAACTTCAAGGCTTGTATGCATAAAAGCAATACAAGTCTGACTAACACCCCCTAGTACTGTTTTATCAAAGCACTTATGGAAATCTTAAACTTACGATCAAATTTAAATTCTTCATATATTTTTACAATTATAAAGTGTGCCACTGTGTGGTAGATGGAGCTGCACCATCTACCAATACTGATTCAGTTACTGAACTTCTACAAACAATGGACGTCACCAATATGTAGTTGTTAATGAATTATAAAGAATTTAAATTTGAGCGTAACTTTAAGGTTTTCGTAAGTGCTTTGATAAAACAGTACCCTGAAGTTTTACTATATTTACTATTCAGTTATATTTTCATGATGTAATTGTCTTTGTTTCAGTATGAATTTAAAGCTAAAGCTATCAAGAAGAGGAAGGTTGATCTTGCTGTGTCTGTGGATGGCGTCAAAGTCTCCATTTGTAAGAAAAAGAAGGTAAATCAAATAGCATATAATTATATAGTATTTGTCTACATGTCAGGCGGGGATAACTGATTGTACCACCCATATTGCAGGGGTCCTATAATTCCGGAAAAAATCCAGTTTTGCTCCATTAGAAAGAAATAATTTGCTGCAGAAAATAAGTTATTTGACAATGTTGTGGTAAATTGAAATTTCAATAGCAAACTCTTAGCAATAGTGTAATGTTTGAACTCAGATTAAGTGTAGAGGTATGTGCTAATGGAACCCAAAGACCTAAATATACACAGATTGGACACTTAATTGAAAACGGAGAGAAAATGCAAAATAGCATGCAGCAGACTGGGATATTTTACATGCACGCTTTTGTTTGTCATCCCTTTTTAATGACCAATATCCTATTTTGAAGAGCTAAGTTTCTTCTACTGCATGATGTAACTTATTGTTTTCTATCTCTAGTAGAATTCAGACAATTCTTGTTTGAATGAGGCAAATTGGGTATTTTGAACTATTTTCTGATAAAATTGGAATTTCCATTAAAATGATAGTAGGTCTGGCTCTTTGAGGCCTATTGTTTTATTACTTGACTGATTTCAATAAATTAGGTATCATTTTAAAGCAGAATAACAAATCTATTGCATAAAAGTATTAGTTTTTTCCTATGTATATTAAAACAGGAGATATAAGGTATTAAAAACAAACGAGATTCCGCGAGATTTCAGAAGACTGCCGCGAGATATTGTGAGATTTGGTAGATTTTTCCAATCTTTGTATATTTAGGTCTTTGTGGAACCTGAGACAGACTTGTGACTCATTTTCAGGATTGGGCAGTATGCCTCAGTAGGACCCTTGATAGTAGTGTCAGTCCCTGTGGAGTTGGTTGAGTTAATTATTTGCATTTGGTACCAAAAATGTTTTTTATTTTTTCAAAGTTCTAAGGATTATTAAGCCAGACAAAGGAGTTGGGGCCAATGCCCTAAGCAGCCGGCATCAATAACGTTTGTGTCAACCGTATGAACAAAATGTATTAGCCATGGTTGTGAAATTTTGCAGGAATTTTATCAGTATGTTAAGTTGTGCATCTGTGATTTTGTTTTTGCTGGAAGTATTGAGTTTCTGCCAAGTTGTTAAACATGAAATTTCCATGTTTTTCTGTACGATGCATTTGTTTTATTTCAATTACATTGTACATCTTATCTTTTTTGTCACATTTAGTAACAAGAACGTTTTTGATAAGTGACATATATCCATAATAGATTTGTGTAATCCACTAGATTTTCTTGTGAATAAAAAGTATCGTTTTTATAATATCGTCTATTGATAACATAATTGGTTGACCAATTTTCATTATGGTCCACTGGAACGCATGCAAGAATTGATAAATGTTACTAATTTTTTTCTCTGAACAGAATTCAAATGTTTTATTGAGAGTAAATGCATTCAATATGATTTGATGCAGTGATTGATATTTGTCCAATATTGGGATCCTTGTTACACAACATTGCCGAGTGAAAGTTCAGTTTTAAGTGCGGAAATTAATCGCACGTAATACATCAGATTTTATAATCGGTTCCTTGGAGACGCTTGCAACGATCTAATCTTTCATGAAACTCTTCACATCCTAATTCTTCTAGTTGATTTATAGCTTCATTGATGTTTTTTTCTGGGGTCCAAATTGTTTGCACTTGTTGATTGATTTTCTGATATTTTCTGCGTTTTCATTGGCTGCGAAAAATACTCGTCCTATGACTGCTGATGAAATGAATTGTGGGTATTTAATTAAGATTGATATTATATCGAATTCATTGTCAGGTTACAGTGGGGATGATGATGTGGTGTTGGTTGTTAGGCGGTGGGTGGGGTATTGGTGCATTCTGGTCAAATTGGAGCTCAATCATGTGTCATCAGTACTTGTTGACATTTAATTCTATTTTTCATTGGCTGTAAAATACCGTTTCTATGACAACAGATTGATGATGAATTGTGGGTAATTTAGAAGATTGATGAATTAAATTTGTCTTCATCGGAGAGTTAATGTTGTTTGTGGCAGGCCGTGGGTGCGGTACTGATCAGTGCTTAATGATCCAATGACGTTTTGAGTTTCGCTACCAGAAAGTTTTAAGTTTATTTATCCCACGGCCTGCCACAAACAACATTAGATACTGGCATGTCCGGCGCTGCAGAGGTGCGCCTAGCTCTTATTTCGAATAGACAGCCTGGTTCTTTTAATGTGCCCGGTGTATAGCACCGATACACAGCTTCCTGGCACTTCCAGATACTTTGCAGACAACACGGCCAGATATAGCGGGAAATATTATAAATATTTCAGAAATGTCAAGTTCCGATGCCAGGGATTGAACCCACGACCTCTGGATTGACAGCCCAGTGCGTTACCACTGAGCTAACTCCGCTTATGTGGCAGGGGATTAGACTGCCTTGTTCTATATTTGTGTAGCCTTGTAAAATACATCCAACCTAGCTAAGCACAAGAATTTTACAATAGCAATTTAGCTGGTGCGGTAATTGTCAGCAAATTTCAGTGCAATTATATTTTACAAGCATAAGGGAAGTTGATATTTTTTTGTCTGGACGTGGGTGGGGTACAGGTCTGTGTTTGTAAGTTTTGATAATTTAATCAGTGCTGGTAGACAAATTATATTTCAGTGATAATTTGATAAAATACCATTGAAATTTCACTGAGATTTCACACTCCTTTGCACTGGGGTTAAATAATGTTAGAGAGATGCTGGTACTACATAATCAAGTTATAAAGTTTTGGTTCTGAAACTTAAAGTATCAAATAGATTGCTTGATATATCAGAATGACAGCGGGCAGAATTACTCAAACTTTCTGTGTACTACAGTACCTCAATCATCTTTACCTAGCCTAGAAATCAACTTCATAAAAAAAGTAAAGTCTGAGTATGGCTATGCACTTTCAGAAATTTCGTCCGTTAAAATCAGCCAAATTCATTCATATTTTTACACTGTTCTTGCTATGTAATTCATTCATAATTTTTACACTGTTCTTGCTATGTAATTCATTCATAATTTTTACACTGTTCTTGCTATGTAATTTTTACACTGTTCTTGCTATGTGAATTCATTCTACTTATTTTTACATTGTTTTTGTTCTGTCAATTCATTCAAACTGTTTTCATCACTCTTCAAACAAGACCTTGAAGTTTTAATTCTATTATAAAAATGTAATTTGAAATGCTCCTTTAAGTTGCCTTCACGTTTTTGCTCCAATGGTATCTCCTGTTACCTAAATCAATATTTCGCTGGCTTAGAATGAGAAGGTCATAAGTACAAAAATGTTATTTTGAGAAAACAAGAAAAAACTGTATGAAAACTATATTCTTTACTTATGGAAAAACAAGCTTTTTCAACTTCAGTTTGGATAACATGACCTGCTCCTATTTCATGAAGCAGATTTCAAATGTGTGTGAGTCTTATTAGATCGTAAGTAGCACTTACGACCTTCTCATTCAAAAATTAAGCCAGCGATTTCTCTTAACGAAATGTATTTGTTAATTCACCAAGTACATTACTATTTCCGACATTGAGAACATGTGAAATTTAGAACTTAATTAGTCTGGAAGTCAATTAGTCTAATTGGAGTTGATCATGCTTCAACTTTCCAGACATGAACATTCCTGATACATTTGAATTATTTTCTCCAGCTTGAATTACTGGAGTTTTGAAGTCTTGAATATATGTTCTTAATTACCTCTCTACTTTTTCTAACAAGAAAATTAATTGTTTTGTAAAATACAACTTAATACCCTAAATATATACATTGTACTTCTATTTTGCTATGACCTTATCCCTTGAAGTTGAAAGTCATTGGCCAATATGGCAGGGAAAAACCCGAATGGACCGCTCACTTATGACTGTCCCAGTCTAACGCAAACAAACAACAAACTGTGACCTTTGACCTGCGTAGAACCAATAGGGTTCTTTTTCCAGTATACTCAATGACCATCATCAGGCGCTATATTGTTCCTAAGCAAGTTTGAGGAGCTTGCGGTCCTAAGAATCAGAGTGTTTGTTTCTATTGGGCATGCATGCAATGCTTTGGTAACTCTCTATGGTAATACTATTACCCCAGCAAATTATCAAGAGCAGTTCAAAAACTGTTCCTTAAATGTTCTAGAACATTTCTTGAACAGTTCCAAAATATGTACAGAACTGATTTTCACTGAGGTAGCCACGTGTGACAGATCATGCAATCAACAGATTCACTTTGAGCATGTGCAAAACTGTATTGAATAATAAGACTATGTATCACGGGCACTTCTTCTAAGATGGGCATAAAAACTTTGTGCCATCAATGTTACAACAGTAAGCTATAATAAAGCATGAGTGGTTGAGACATAAAGTTAATTACCAGGTATATTTCACCAAGGTACTTTAGATAGCTGGCAATGTTGCTTGTATGACTTCCATTAGTTTTATGGTTATGAAGTGCTAGACTGCTTATAATGATAAACCTTGCAGGGAATTAACCTTTAATCTGCCAGTACTTATACTGGTACATGTATATATATGCCCCCCATCTTTGATGAAGGGGGTATATTGCTTTGCACATGTCGGCCTGTTGGTCATGATGGTCGGTCGGCCGGTAGACCAAATGGTTTCTGTTCAAGAACTCAAGAACACTTTTTCCTAGGATTCTCAAACTTTACATGGAGGTTGGTCATTAACTGTATAGCACGGATAATTTGACGTGATCCTGACTTTTATGCATGAATATATTACTATGTTCTAACGTTGAATCTATAGATTTCCGCGAGCAAATCGTGCAATATCGTTCCTTTAGATTTGTGCTGGTATTACACATCAAGCGTCTTTAAGTGATACATCCCGCTTTTGAAAACATACAACCGGGGTTATAAATATAGACAAATATATCAGTTGTTAAATAATTGCTAATAGAAGGTCGAGAGACTTGTCAAATTCTCCACACTATATGCATACTGTATGTATATTTAATGTGATATAATCTTACTTGAAATAGTACTTGTAAAGCATCTTGATCAATGAATAAAATATACATTTACGTCATTGCAATATTGGGATTCCACTGCATTATCAGACTGAATTATCAGTGCCTTTAATTGTTCTAACATGGTATGTGAAGGTTATACACTATAAGAACTTATGTATTTTAAAGCCACATTACCTCTCCCAAGACCTTTCTTTTCGATCATCCAGTAGACAGACTAAATACATTTAAGAATTAGGATGGTTTCACAAATGACTCATAATTGACGACCGAATGTAAGCTATATCTGTTGAAATAGTATGTCAAAAATCACATTTAGTAAAATGTATGGATGACAAAATACTAATTTTGCAAGAGTTGCTTCTCTTAGACTTTAAATTTTGCATTTATTGTTTACATTTTGTTATTTTGTTTACAAACCAACTGGAGGTTTTATTTCTTTTTCTTCCATCCTGCGGCGTTTTCCACCTTTAGGTCTCAACTAAGTACTCAAAATACATTATTCTGCAGACATGTTGCCAAGTTATTGCTTTTTGAAAATAGCCATTTAAGGCATAATGGGACTTTAATGAATGGCACAAGGTTTTTGAGGGTCAAATTGCAACACTGTCGACCATCGGCTGTTTACTATATTGTAGAAGATGGTCCACTACCATTGTCGATCATTGTCAAAGACTAGGATTGAATGTTGTAAGAAAGCATTCATGTTGCCTAAGTTTCACCTAGATTAAGAGACAGGCTGACCGTATCAAAATTTGCCGGACTTGTCCGTCGGACCGGCGACTTTCAGAATGACTGTTACATCTCCATTCACTCTACCTCATACATCAGTGGTTAGTCAAGTTCCCAGACTTTGGACGAAGAACACTCTGGTGAAAGAGAATGCCATTCACTATATAACTGAAATAATGTCGATAATAAAAAAAAGAACAAACATCGCTCGATCATTGTGATATAATATTATAAAACGAACTGGGAATGCCTGAGCCTGTATTAAACATTAACCTTAGTACGAATTGTTTATAATTATACTGATCTAAGTAATGTTATACATTATAGATTCAATAGAAAAACTGGCATTTAGTCAAATATGTTTGGATCTAAGGTGTAATTTCACCCACTGGAGTTTGCTGGAAGACCGACATGGGATGCATTTCCATTTTTTACTTCCCGCTTTTATCAATAAGCTATCTGGTTTAGATAAACAGTCAAAGAGTATAAGATCAATGAACTAGAAATCATTGGTGGAATAAAGGCCAATATAAAACAAAACAGGCCACGTTTTTCAATATTTTGGTTTTTAGCTCACCTGTCACAAAGTGACAGAGTGAGCTTTTGTGATCACTCTTCGTCCGTCGTCCGTCCGTCGTCCGTCCGTCCGTCCGTCAACAATTTGCTTGTGTAGACACTAGAGGTCACAATTTTGACTTAATCTTTTTGAGACTTGGTCACAATGATCATCTCAACAAAATCTAGGTCAAGTTCGATATTAGGTCATACGGGGTCAAAAACTAGGTCACAAGGTCTAATCATAGAAAAACCTTATGTAGACACTAGAGGTCACAATTTTTTCTTAATCTTTATGAAACTTGGTCACAATGATCATCTCAACAAAATTTAGGTGAAGTTCGATATTGGGTCATCCGTGGTCAAAAACTAGGTTACAAGGTCAAATCATAGAAAAACCTTGTGTAGTCACTAGAGGTCACAATTTTGACCTAATCTTCATGAAACTTGGTCACAATGATCATCTCAACAAAATTTAGGTCAAGTTCGATATTGGGTCATCAGGGGTCAAAAACTAGGTCACAAGGTCAAATCATAGAAAAACCTTGTGTAGACACTAAAGGTCACAATTTTGACTAAATCTTTATAAAACTTGGTCACAATGATCATCTCATCAAAATCTAGGTCCAGTTCGATAATGGGTCATCTGGGGTCAAAAACTAGGTCACTAGGTCAAATTGTAGAAAAACCTTGTGTAGTCACTAGAGGTCACATTTTTGGCCTGATCTTTACGAAACTTAGTCACAATGATCATATCAACAAAATCTAGGTCAAGTTCCATATTGGGTCATCTGGGGTAAAAAACTAGGTCACAAGGTCAAATCATAGAATAACCTTGCGTAGTCACTAGAGGTCACAATTTTGACTTAATCTTTATGAAACTTCGTCACAATGATCATCTCAACAAAATCTAGATCAAGTTTGGTATTGGTTTATCTGGGGTCAAAAACTCGGTCATTAGGTCAAATCATATAAAAACCTTTTGTAGTCACTAGAGGTCACAATATTTGCCTAATCTGTATAAAACTTGGTCACAATGATCATCTCAACAAAATCTAGGTAAGTTGGACAGGTGAGCGACCTAGGGCCCTTTGGGCCCTCTTGTTAAGTTTCCTGAATTTCCATATTAATGTTTTAGCACTTTCATGGCTACCTAATTTCGCAAAATTCTACCACTCGCAAACTCCCAAAAATTAAATATCTTGAAATAATTCCTTGGTTTACAGTTACAATCACAGACTTTGATCCCAGACTGCACATGCCATAGCAAAGTCATTAAAATAGCACTGGATGTAAAGTTCACATTTACTATGCTCTCAGTACTTTGATTCCACTTTGTCATACATTTATATATTATCAATGATGTTTTTATGAGTCCCATTACTGTACTTGCATATTAAAGGCCTGCAGCATGTAAGCTATAGTTATAGTCCAGTTAGGATATAATGTGACAGTAACATTTCTGTTTATGTGTACGCAAAAAATCACAACCATTGTCTAAACAGGTAGAGCGAAGTCTAGTATATCAGTTTAGCATTGAAATTATAGTTGCTTGTACAGTATAAGCCTTTATAATTGGTTTTACACCGTTACAGTGGACTCGACCGCAGCGTCACAGGATTTTATCCTGACTAGACTATATATACTGTTCTGGGACACATGTTTTGTCTAGTACGACTGTGTCTGTATCCTTGATAGCTGGAATATGGCTGCAGAGAAATTCTCCTTTCTGGCTGGCCAAAATCATTTTTAAAAAAGTCTTAATTAATTTAGTCCTCAGAATGAAAATACAGTACAACTTACCTTTACAGAGTGGCCTCCCTCTGTAGATCAAGCAACATGATGTCACCTTCAAATAACCCTAAGTCAATCTTTACTATAAAAAAAGATAATATTAAGTCAGACAGGGAAGGCAGCACTCAGCTTGACCAGCCGAGCACAGAAAGCATTAAAAACACACAAGGTACAACGCCCACCTGAACCAGTTGAGCACAGAAAACATAAACATTAAAAACATAAAAGGCACAATGTCCAACTAAACAAAGTATTATCCTCCCATGTCCAAGCTGTTGAAATTCTAAATTAACCAGTTTCAGCAACCAAATAGCTGAATGCCGAAGCTGAATGACCTAGTTCCAACAGTAAAAGTTAACCTTAGTGTAGAGCAACAACCTCTAAACAACAGCCAATATTTTAAGCTCCCAAAAATTGTACTGAGTTATTAATTAATACAATAGAATTCTTTTATTGAACAATCATGTTATATAACAATCAATGTATAAGCTCTTAAAGGGACTGCCTCGCATATTGGTGTATTGCAAAAATAAAATAAAATTGTCAAATATTCGCGTAATTATGGTATAGTTGCATGTTTATCCAATAAACAACCACACTGACATCTAAAATAACTTGAGAAACATCGGCATTTTGTAGTTATTTAGTATTCTTACATCAAAAATTCTATTGGGTATTAATACCCTATAGAATTAACACTACTATTACTTAAATTGTCTGAAATTTGTTTGCATTTGATGAAAACGAATGGAAAAAAGAACCAAATACCTCACTGATGTTTACGCTGTAGTTTGTTGATGTTACAGATCGATCACATGTGAATTACATAATTCAAAAAGCATGTTGGAAGGAAACTGAGCGGGGTTTTTTTCATGAAAAAAATACTCAGTGGGCGATATTGAGAGTGGTTAAAATTGTTTATTTGCACCAAATCTTTCATAAAGCAACCGTCAGTGGCTTTCTATTACATCAATACTTGGTAAGGTTAGAAAATCACGATATACAAAAATTTTAGCCAAGTCTGTGAGGCAGCACCTTTAACAATCAATGTATAAGAATACATAAAATTAATCTCTTTAGATAGTTTTCAATTTAATTTAACTTTTAATTGACCAATTTCAACTAAACAAAATTTCAGTATTTTAAATTAAAACAGTGCATGAATTTCATTCCCATAACATCATGGTACAGGTTTCCAAATGAAGCATCACATCATCACACCATACGTACAGAAAAGGTAACTGACTGATAACAAAAATCTAATTCAATTTGTTTTAATTAAATTGAACACGACTTCCATGTTGTGTTTTTTCTTTCAATCAAGCATTTCACAGATTTCTTGATTTGTTTATCGGATTTTATGTCTGGGGAACTTTCTTAGAGGTTCAACATATTACCGGAACAAACCTTAAGCTGCTCCTGGGTTACATAAATAGCATCACTTTTATAGCTTCATGGCATGTGAATGTTCTTGCTAATCCTGGCAAAGAACACACCTTGAATGGCACTTAATTATTGCCAATGATATCAATAAACGTCATCGAGTGAATATAAAAGAATCTGTCAATTATTTATAAGCAGATTTAGCTCAGTGGTAACGCACTGGGCTGTCAATCCAGAGGTTGTGGGTTCAACCCCTGGCATTGGAACTTGACATTTCTGATATATTTATAATATTTCCGCTACATCTGGCCGTGTGGCCTGCAAAGTATCTGGAAGTACCAGGAAGCTGCGTATCGGTGCTATACACCGGGCACATTAAAGAACCAGGCTGTCTATTCGAAATAAGAGCTAGGCGCACCTCTGCAGTGCCGGACATGCCTGTATCTAATGTCTCTCTCTCCCTTCAGGGGCTTTCTCTCAGTCTGTCCCTCTGGTCAGATCATGCTGTATCTGCACTGGTAGAGGATGCACCTGTGCCCTTGTGGCTGCAACATGGGTAAAAGCCTTTGAACGTGCGTTCACATGAAAGGGCGCTATATAAATCTGGTATATTATTATTAATTAAAACAAAATTGCATTCTTGTTCACCTGCATCTTTTCTTTATTTTCTCGGTTAGTTTGTGTTGGGCATTGTGCCGTGTAATTGTGGTTTGTAATGTTTTTATGTTTTCTGTGCTCGGCTGTTTAAGTTGAGTGCTCAAATAAGACAGCCTTCCCTGTCTGATTTTCTATTATCTTTTTGGCCCTGGGGGACTTGATGAACCTGACTGATGTATGAGGATGAATGCATTGTGGTCAATATAAAAAGTTTCTTTATGATTAGAATCAATTAACCCGGCCTAAAAATTTATTTGGAATGCTATGATTTTATGGTAATTGTTGTATTGGTTTGTTAAACGTATTTTATTGTCAAAGACAAACCAAATGGCAAAATTTAATAGCTCTAGGTTGAACCACAAGTTATGGTATAGTAGAATCTGGGGCTGGGATTACAACGAATACTTACACTCAACACTCAGCACTCAAATATTGAAAATGTTATATAATGAGCTATTATATGTCATAGATTGCAAATCTAGATGAGGAAAATGTATGGAATTGTTATATGAGTGGTAAAATAACATTTGATACATATTCTATGCCATTGTGTACTAATTATGGGGTATATATGTAACTTTTGAGTCTGAGTGCCACACTCAGCACTCAGACTGATAAATAACATTTATAGCTCACAAATACACTATATTACACTATGGAATGAGCCAATATTTAGTACCTATATAACATTTTTACAACTTCTGGTTGTGAAGAAATGTTGCCATGAACCTCAAAAGAATGAATTTCAATATTTGAGTGTTGAGTGCTGAGTGTAAGTATTCGTTGTAATCCCAACCCCTGTTTGAATATTGAAAGAGCTCTCACGAAGTAGCGGGCTTTATGGACTCAAAGTCTACTGGCAGTAATATTACCCAAGTTTGATATTCAGATTGGACAAGTTTAAATGTTAATCTGTGACATAATCAAAAATATAAACGCATCACAATTACCGCAGATTACCACAGATTACCACAGATTACCACAGAATATTACAGATCCCGATCTCCCGAAGCATCTCAAGTAGAAATCTCATCTCAAATTGAGGTTTTACTCAAATCAGGGTCTGAATGTGTGATAAATCTGATGTTTAAACTATTGAAATTCTACTGTTTTAAACTTCGAATAATGTTTCTGTTTTTTATGCCAATTTCGAGCCAAGCATCCCGTGGAAATTATCACAAAGACTCATGACAAAATCTGAGATGAGATTTAATTCAGATTGAGATGCTTCGGGAGATCGGGGCCAGATCATCTGGAACTCAAAGAAAGTTGAGGATTACATTGTACCTATTTCATATTTTAGGTTTGAAAATTTAATGGGACCCAATTTGTTACCTTATTTTCAAATACTTCTTTTAAATTAAGTTTAGACTTTAAGAATACAGTCCTAGATTATGGACTGTATAGGTCATTGAGGTCAAGGTTAAATAATTGTTAGATTTATTTTGTGGTTGTGCATTAGTATTATTGTTTCTTCACCAAGTGGTTAAAGTAATTAATGCCAGAGGCAAATGGAGTATACATCAAACAGTATAATGGCTTCTTTCTGTCTATTTGGGTAATAAAAAGTCTCTCGGTAAAAAATATTGTTCTTTTGTGAGTAATGAATCAAGCACAGCCACTTGTTAGAATCGGTTAACTGTAAGAACATATTCCGAATCATGCCCACCCAATCAGGTCCGTCTGTTAATGGAATCTTCTATTAATGAGTTAATGGCAAATGAGTCGGTAAAAAGGGTGATTTTCTTAAGATTTTCTTTAGAAATTGGGAAATGTCTTGTTTTCTCATTCTGGCACGCTTGATTGATTTGAGTGGGGAAAATTTAATCAAATCTTCTTGCGTCTGTTTGTACATGTCTTCTATCGGTTGAGAAAACAAGGAATCAAGTATACAACATGTCCAACTGGAGATCTGTATAATGGAAAGCTTGATTTGATTGAAGTGTAACTAAGATCTTGTTTCTCTTGGAATTGTTTGTGAGGTTTTTGCCCAACCAATAGTCTAGGAGGATATGCTGTAAACCAATTTACTTTTGCGAATACTAACTTTTACGTTTTGCTGATTGTCGGCATATTCGTCACTACAAATTTTGCGCTTTTAAGTTTCTCGCAATGTCCATATTAATGTTTTTAGCACTTGCTCGGTGACTTTATTTAGCGAAATTCTACCACTCGCATACTCTACGAAATTAAATCGTACAAAATAATTTCTTTGTTTACAGTAATCTAGGAGGATTTAATAGTCGGTGGTGTAAACTGGACCTGTTCAGGGGGAATATTCTCCTCTTTGCCTTAATTGTTAATCCTAAAACCACTGTATAATGTAACAACATTGGCAGACAAACAAGTAAATCCCATTAGGTTGGCTGTTATAGTATTACACAATAGATTGGATTTACGGAAGCTGATAGTTCAGCCCCCCCCCCCCCCTCTCCATCTATCTTATAACTTACAACATAATGACACATACCAGAATACATGCTTCAGAAAGATTTTAAAGATGGAAACATGTGATAAACTCACTCGTAAAACTTATTGGTCCCATTTATACCCCTCCTAATTGTTTGCTGTAGCACCCTCTTTAGGGCCTCACTTGTGCAGTACCCTCTTTAGGGCCACATTATGCAGTACCCTCTTTAGGGCCACATTGTGCAGTACCCCCTTTAGGGCCACATTGTGCAGTACCCCCTTTAGGGCCACATTGTGCAGTACCCTCTTTAGGGCCACATTGTGCAGCACCCCCTTTAGGGCCACATTGTACAGTACCCTCTTTAGGGCCTCACTTGTGCAGCACTCCTTTAGGGCCTCACTTGTGTAGCACTCCTTTAGGACCTCACTTGTGCAGCACTCCTTTATGGCCTCACTTGTGCAGCACTCCTTTATGGCCATACTTGTGTAGCACTCCTTTAGGACCTCACTTGTGCAGCACTCCTTTAGGGCCTCACTTGTGTAGCACTCCTTTAGGACCTCACTTGTGCAGCACTCCTTTAAGACCTCACTTGTGCAGCATCCCTTTAGGGCCTCACTTGTTCAGCACTCCTTGTGCAGCACTCCTTTAGGACCTCACTTGTGCAGCACCCTTTAGGACCTCACTTGTGCAGCACCCCCTTTAGGACCTTGCTTGTGCAGCACCCCCTTTAGGACCTCACTTGTGCAGCACTACTTTAGGACCTCACTTGTGCAGCACCCCCTTTAGGACCTCACTTGTGCAGCACCCCTTTAGGACCTCACTTGTGCAGCACCCCTTTTAGGACCTCACTTATGCAGCACCCCCTTTAGGACCTCACTTGTGCAGCACCCCCTTTAGGACCTCACTTGTGCAGCACCCCCTTTAGGGCCTCACTTGTGCAGCACTCCTTTAGGACCTCACTTGTGCAGCACTCCTTTAGGACCTCACTTGTGCAGCACCCCCTTTAGGACCTCACTTGTGCAGCACTCCTTTAGGACCTCACTTGTGCAGCACCCCCTTTAGGACCTCACTTGTGCAGCACCCCCTTTAGGACCTCACTGGTGCAGCACCCCCTTTAGGACCTCGCTTGTGCAGCACTCCTTTAGGACCTCACTTGTGTAGCACCCCCTTTAGGGCCTCACTGGTGCAGCACCCCCTTTAGGACCGTGCTTGTGCAGCACCTACTTTAGGGCCTCACTTGTGTAGCTCCCCTTTAGGGCCTCACTCCTGTAGCACCTCCTTAGAACCTCACTTGTGCAGCACCCCCTTTAGCACCTTGCTTGTGCAGCACCCCCTTTAGGACCTCACTGCTGTAGTACCCCCTTCAGGGCCTCACTCCCCAAAAGTGCTTAGAATAGTCTAAATACATTGTATCTCCCCACGGGACTATCAAGCAATCTCATTGCACCTGCTGTGTAAATGTTTTATCTACTTCAAAGTTTGAAGATACAAGTGTATGCCTGATATATCACCATAAAACACTTAATGATAGCGATGAAGCATGTATACTTAATTGTCCATGTTACACATACTATCATTATTTACCCATCATGCACCACTCAGCACCAGTCATGATGCAGCTGTGTGTGCAATAATTACAACATTATCTCGAGTATACTCAAATCATGGATATTTTATTTATTAATTTCCATCAGAATCAGCAAACAAAGTTCCACTTAATCATAGCAGTACAGTACTTAAATTATTTTGATATCATGGCTTTGCCGCTAGTTATAAAAATTTTATTGTAAAAACAAATATTAGAAATTTACTACAAAAAAAGGCAGATTCACTATTTAAAGCCTGTGTCACATCAGCCCCACGATTATTTGGTTGAACAATTTATTACTCCAGAAAATAGAATTGAAATAACACTCAGGCCGCAGACAAAATCTGCAAGGCTGCTGTATGATGCTTGTACGCTTGTTGAAGCATTGTAGTAGAAATATTGCTGAAAAGAGAAAATTGTATTCAAAAGGCATAAAAATGCAACATATCCAGATACATTTGATACATTTCTTTCATCTTGCTGTGCTAATATTTCATATGGCTGTCATAAGATGTTTTTACGGCTGTCGCACCAAACACCAACAATTTCCCCAAAAGGTGCCTAAAAATATTTATCCTAATCCATGAAGCAAGGCTGATATGACAGAGTCTTAAGACAGATGTTTTGTTGGGTTTTATTAGGTGATCTTTAAACACTGTGATTATCAAACTGACGCACTTCTGGATACTAATATTATAGAATAATACACCAATGGTACAACACATGACTGTAAATGAGAACTTTTACATTGACCATAACAACATTAGGGATATACAGTTTAATAATAAAAGTTACTTATGGTAATGAACTAAGTTCTAGTTAGCTGACAGTAGCTGTTTTGTGACAAGAATACTCATGTTTTTATGCCCCCGTATCGATAGATCGGTAGGCATATAGTGATGCACCTGTCCGTCCGTCCGTTCGTTCATCCGTCCGTCCTGGTTAACCCAAATTGACCGTTTCTTCTAGCATCTTTATGGCTTGCTACAAAGCTTTCATACTTGCATGGATGTTGTGTATGAACACTCTCCACACGCCAGTATCACCTAACCCCATTTTGACCTTCACCTTGACCTAATTTTGGACTTAGACTTATTTATGGACAAGGCTTCCACAGGGGGCATAAGCGTTTATTGAACGCAGTCTTGTTACCCTCTTGTACTAAACACCTTCATTTATGAAATGCCATTGGCTTAATCTCACAATCTTTGCTAATGGTCATCGTGCAGTCTGGAATCTGGGCTAAACATTTCAGTCATATGTAAGCTTGATGTAATTAACTAAGTGCTAATATAATTTATAATGTCTCACCAGCATTTACAACTAATTGGAAGCAACCCCCTTTCTCACTGGCTCATACAACTGCCACCACAGACGTGACAACAGCTGTCACAGACTCAACAAAGTCTGTCACAGACTCAACAAATGTCACCACAGGCTCGACAACAGTCTTCACAGGCTCGACAACGGTCATCACAGGTTCGACAACAGCCACCACAGGCTCAACAACGGTCGGCACAGGCTTGATGACAGCTGTCATAGACTCGACAACGGTTGTCACAGGTTTGACAATGGCCGTCACAGGCTTGATAACAGCTGCCATAGGCTCGACAACAGTCTCAATTATACTAAGTGATACACCAGTCATTATAGTAGTCTGTGACTTTTTTGTCCTTCATTATTTACAAGTACATATTACTCAGACAAACTAATCTGTTTCTCATGACCTCTATCACCATTATTTAGCACACCTTTTAGCTATATATGAGGAGTGTTCGTCTTGTTGCCTTCAGTTTGCTGACAGCCGAGAAGTTTCATTAAGTAAATCCATTAAAAAATAACCATTAGCCAAGAACCGATTTTACCTCAGGCTCTCATAACCTTTGATGTTACAAATTGTTGACATCGTTTCATCGTTGGTCTGATGTACTATTGTAGACATATTGGATATGATGTTTTTTGTTTGTTTGTTTGCTTGCTTGCTTGCTTGTTTGTTTGCTTGTTTGTTTGCATTCAGCTGATGCAGTCATAAGTGCATTTTTATCCTTGTGTTCTCTGCTTGTTTGGTAAATGACCTCTGTCTTCAAGGGAAGGAAACCCAGTTCCATAAAATATTTCATTGAATGTAATGGACTATTTAAGTGCATTCATGGTCTTTATATATCTGGTTAAATATACTTGTGAACAGATGATCATGCATATTTCATTTTGTTATGAAGTCAATTTGTGTGTGGTTTCTTTGCACTTCTGAGTAAAACAGGAGTCCAAATGCTCCTGCATTTGGTGTTGTTCCGTTGCGTATCTGTGGAGTCCAGGTGCTCCTGCATAGGGTGTTGTTCCTTTGCGTATCTGTGGAGTCCAGGTGCTCCTGCATTTGGTGTTGTTCCGTTGCATATCTGTGGAGTCCAGGTGCTCCTGCATAGGGTGTTGTTCCGTTGCGCATCTGTGGAGTCCAGGTGCTCCTGCATTTGGTGTTGTTCCGTTGCGTATCTGTGGAGTCCAGGTGCTCCTGCATTTGGTGTTGTTCCGTTGCGTATCTGTGGAGTCCAGGTGCTCCTGCATTTGGTGTTGTTCCGTTGCGTATCTGTGGAGTCCAGGTGCTCCTGCATAGGGTGTTGTTCCTTTGCGTATCTGTGGAGTCCAGGTGCTCCTGCATTTGGTGTTGTTCCGTTGCGTATCTGTGGAGTCCAGGTGCTCCTGCATAGGGTGTTGTTCCTTTGCGTATCTGTGGAGTCCAGGTGCTCCTGCATAGGGTGTTGTTCCGTTGCGTATCTGTGGAGTCCAGGTGCTCCTGCATAGGGTGTTGTTCCTTTGTGTATCTGTGGAGTCCAGGTGCTCCTGCATAGGGTGTTGTTCCTTTGCGTATCTGTGGAGTCCAGTTGTCCAGATTTCAAGATTGTTCCATTGTACATGTGTTGAGTTCAGATGCTCCTTCATTAGGTATTGTTCCTTTGCACATGTTTGGAGTCCAGATGCTCCTTCATTGGGTGTTGTTCCTTTGCGCATGTTTGGAGTCAAGATGCTCCTTCATTGGGTGTTGTTCCTTTGCACATGTTTGGAGTCCAAATGCTCCTTCATTGGGTGTTGTTCATTTGGGCATGTTTAGAGTCCGGGTGCTCCAGCATTCAGTGTTGTTTTTTTGGGCATGTTTGGAGTCCAGATGCTCCTGCATTTTGGTGTTGTCGCTTTGCACATGTTATGAGTCCAGGTGCTCCTGTATTGGGTGTTGTTCCTTTGCATATCTGTGGAGTCCAGGTGTCCTCAATTTGTGATTGTTCCTTTGCACTGCTGAGTCCAAAATTTAATGCTCCTGTATTCGGTGTTGTCCTTTGCGCTGGTTTGGAGTCCAGGTGATTCTGCATTGTGTATTGTTCCTTTGCGCTGGTTTGGAGTCCAGATGCTCCTTCATTCAATGTTGTTTCTTTGTCTTTTGGTGTCCAGGTGCTTCTACATTGGGTGTTGTTCATTTGCGTATGTTTGGAGTCCAGGTGCTCCTTCATTAGGTGTTGTTCATTTGCGTATGTTTGGAGTCCAAGTGCTTCTGTTTTTGGTGTTGTTTCTTTGCATATATTAAGAGTCCACGTGCTCCTGCATTGGGTGTTGTTACTTTGCACATGTTTGGAGTCAAGATGCTCCTGCATTGAGTGTTGTTCCTTTGTGCATGTTTAGAGTCAAGGTGCTCCTGCATTGGGTGTTGTTTCTTTGCGCATGCAAGACTGACAAGTCCACATGCTTTTGCGTTTGACGTTGTTCCTTTATGCTGCCAAGTTGTCTCAGATGATCTGCATACTTTTGTGGGTTTTTGTGCACTTTGGAGTATTCCAGACAATCTGGCACTGGTGACGTTCCTTTGTACTTCGGAGTAGTCTCCTGACGCTGTGATCGATGATTGCAATGCATGCATATCCTGATGATATAAATTGTTTTATACTTCCATCAGTTTGTTGTATTAAGATTGTATCATGCAACATGTCATGTGCTACAGTAGCTGATTACAAGTCTGGCTTTTATTCCTCGTTTCTTGAACTCTGTCGGGAACATTGCATGAAAATTGTCTGCAGTTTAATATGTCTACAACAGTAAGCTCATTGTAGAAGGTTTGTTTCATAACAAAAAGTCCATTAATCTGCCATATTTTACCGATTATTACTCTACCGTACAAATATATATAGATTCCGAGAAACAAAGCTTCCTCCAGAATTGAAGATGGAATCAATAGCTTGGAAGATGGTGGCATCCCAAAAGGATAATCTTGTTACCCTGGCGATATTTTCCACAATATATTTTTGTGGGTTTTTGCGCCTTTTTGGCAATAAAATGTTATGTTTTGTGAAAAAACAATAAAAAAACAATAAAAATATAACAGTTTTATATCACCAGTTGCAAGTTGAGTGAAATTGTTGCAGAGAAATTTCTTGTACTAGTATTTATGTATCATGACATTTTGTCGGTAAATGTCACAAAATAAAGTCATAACTCCTCTTTGTTTGAGGGATGTTTAAAAATTAAACAGGACTTGGCCTTCATAGCTACAGTTTTTAATATTATACAAATATTATTAGTCAACTCTCGTTATCTCAAACTCGCTTATATCGAATTTTTCCGTTATGTCGAAGTTTTTTTCAAGTTCTCCTTCTTTGTCTATATGAAATCTTGAGACCTATCTCGAAGTTTCGGCTCGAATTCGGCTCAAATTTTTCGTTATGTCGAATTATTTTTTGGTCCCAATTAACCAATTTGCACTTTGAATCTATTGTTCATCTCAAAGTCGGGTCGAAGTCTGATCGTATTCGACTAGCGTCAAATGTTTTTCACACCTCGCCAGTCTGAAATCTTCGATTTACCTGTAATATTCGCGCCTTCCATTGTTGAAAAAATATTTGTTTGCAACAAGTTGCGCAAACATGTCATAAAGATTCAAGTTACGTACTTACATCAATAAACATGTCATCTCGAACAATTGTTTGTAAAAATAATAATTAAAATAAAATGCATTTTCTCGTGGAGGAATACATGTACATAAATATCACAACTATAGCATTCTCACGAATATGTCGTTCTTATCACCGTAACAATATTGCGGCGTAAAATGACAGAAACTAGAAAACTAATGCAACTTCGATGCCGAAAATTCTATCTCGAATTTTTGTTATGTCAAAGTAATTTCGACGGTCCCGTGAAATTCGAGATAACGAGAGTTGACTATACATAATTTTGAATCAGAATTCAATTGCGATAAATCAATATTCGATTTATCGTGTACCACTATCATGTCCATTCATAATATAGTCCTTTTTTAAACCATGTTAACACACACCCGGCACAGCATGCCCATCAATAACCATTGATGTCCACTACGTAATGTGATATATCTTTTATACTGTCTAATCGGTAATTGTGAAACATGAATGAAAAAATTACATACTACAGGTTCAAAATTTCTCCAAAAATGAAGATATTTGAATGTTAGGTGCAGACATAAACAGAATTTGAACTTCAGGAGTGACAAAGTCATAATGCAAAAATGACATCACAAAAACATAAGAAAAAAATGGACTAACACAAAATTTGTTTTATAACAATAATCCTTGTTTTTGAATGTCCCTTGTATTTCTATGGTCAAATACCCTTTCATGAGAATTGGACAGCAATGTTGATTTTCCTTCACTGGGTTCACTGGAAGCAATATAAATCATGTTCTTATAACTGATATTTACCAGAATATTAAGACAATGTAACAATATTGCGTATATCCGCAGAGAATAGTGTTTGTTTTTTAATCAATTTTCTGATCTTACAATGTTGCTAAACAGCGTTTCCCATCTGTATACAGTTATGTTAATCTGACAAAAGTGATATAATGATACTCTTGGGGAACGTTAACTTTCGTTTCTAGGAAAAAAAAGCCCGCTCTGAAAATGAATTTAATCTCCGAGGCAATGTCTATCTCATCTTCAGGAAAAAGAGACACTTTCATTCACATTTCGATCATTTTGCCAATAATTTTAGCGTTATTCATGGACAAGTTGAAATGTTAACTATAATGAAAGTAGATTTCAATTCTTCTGGGATATATTGAATTAATTCTATAGCGAATAAAAAAATTTGAATTTGTGAATGTCGCCATATTTAGGTTAATACTTTTGAAGAGTTATAATGATGTCTAGATTTCTCAGAAATTCAATGTATCTTTGATAATATTGCTTGCATTGATGACTTCAGTTTGAAAGGCCATGTTGTAAATTGATGTAAGCCAAAAAACCATGGCAAAAAATTCATAAAAATGGGCCAAATTTTTCATTTCATTGAAATCATTACATTTTGAGAGGCAATTTTCGTCATGTTTTAATCATAATTGTATGAAATGGCCTTTAAATCCTGTGCAGGCAAAGTGACATCACAGTCACTCATTAATTTCAAACTCTGAGAGTCAGAATTAAGCATGATAAATTAATGATCAGCACATTTGGTTCAGTTTAATACTTAACCTAAATCACATAGATGATATTGAATTGCAAGTGCAATTTAGGATTTAAGTTTGATAATAACAACCCCATTATGGAAGTATGAGGCCTCTTAGTTACCATTTGCTGCTTAAGGTACATGTAACTACATGAGGTAGGTGCTACCTTTAGCAGTTAAAACCATCAGTGAAGAGAAATATTTATGTTTTGCACAATTCACTTGAATCATTTATTTCATCACTGTTTTGTTCTGATAAATACAAACTAGGTATTGAAGATTTATTGCCAGGAATCTCTGAGTTTTAACTTCATTCTTATTTCAGTTTAAGGCCAATGTTGATTTGTTAGATTTTCATCCCAACAGGCAAAATTTTTTTCAGAAAAGGGTTTTTGGGTTCAGTTTGGACTGATTTCCTTAATTCCTTTGGATTATTTTGAAACATTTAAAGAGTCTATCATAAGCGGATTTAGCTCAGTGGTAACGCACTGGGCTGTCAACCTAGAGGTCGTGGGTTCAATCCCTGGCATCGGCACTTGACATATTCTGAAATATTTATAATATTTCCCACTATCCGACCGTGTGGTCTGCAAAGTATCTGGAAGTGCCAGGAAGCTGTGTATCGGTGCTATATACCGGGCACATTAAAGAACCAGATCGTCTATTCGAAATAAGAGCTAGGCGCACTTCTGCAGCGCCGGACATGTCTGTATCTAATGTCTCTCTCTCCCTTCAGGGGCTTTCTCTCAGTATGTCCCTCTGGTCAGATCATGCTGTATCTGCACTGGTAGAGGATGCACCTGCGCCCTTGTGGCTGCAACAAAAAAAATAATGTAAAGTGCCTTTGAACGTGCGTTCACATGAAAAGGGCGCTATATAAATCTGGTATATTTATTTTATTTATTTATAAGATTCATAATTTTAGTGCTTGTTTAAGATAATAGTGGCATAAGATAGGCATTTGATTTACTTTGGCCTTTCAATTTTAATTGTTGATAATTATTTTCTGTTACATTTCTCATGAATAAGAAGGAATAATATGCTTAAAATCTCTTGGGGAAATAATGATGCATAATAGATAGTTACGCAATGTTTTAATTATTTTAATTGCCGATGGAGTGTGATAATAATTAAGTTATTTCTCTGTTGTAATCAATTTATGGGATTGAGTTGTGGAAAATAATAAGAGATCAATGTAATAAAACATCTTATACCAAATTACCAAGTATGTTTATAAAGTGAAATCTCTAGAAAATTTCTAATCAATGAAATTTGGAATTCTAACCTCAGAAACAAGTTGAATGGTTTTCTGTACTCTGCTTTAATTAATTGTATATGGAACCAATTGTGCTGGTTAACAGTTCTTAACCATACTGTTGTTTTGATGTCTATCACAAGTTATACTTAGTAAAACCTCACATAAAGACCACCTCAATAATGAGACCAACTCAAAATTAGGACCACAATTTGCGGGTCCATTTTCATTGGTTTTCTTTTTATTCAACCTCAATTTTCAGACCAACTCAGCAAAGAGATCAGTTTTTAGGTTCCCAGTGGTGTTCTGATTATTGAGGTTTCACTATGTTGTAGTGTTGGAGACATATAGATGTGTTATACATGTGCTGGACTTGTGTCTGACTATGTGTGCTGATGTTATTGACAATGATGATGATGTTGTTGGGGACAATGACAATAATGTTGATAAGAATGTCTTTGCTGATGATGTTGTTGACAATGCTGTTGCTAATGATGTAATTGACAATGTTGTTGCTAATGATGTTGTTGACAGTGTTGTTGCTGATTATGTTGTTGACAATGTTGTTGCTAATGATGATGTTGACAATGTTGTTGCTAATGATGTTGTTGACAATGCTGTTGTTAATGATATTGATGACAATGTTGTTTCTAATGATGCAGTTGACAATGGTGTTGTTAATGATGTTGTTGACTATACTGTTGTTAATGATGTTGATGACAATGGTGTTGTTAATGATGTTATTGACAATGATGTTGTTAATGATGTTGTTGACAATGGTGTTGTTGACAATGGTGTTGTTAATGATGTTATTGACAATGATGTTGTTAATGATGATGTTGACAATGCTGTTTCTAATGATGTTGTTGGTTGACAATGGTGTTGTTAATGATGTTGTTGACAATGGTGGTGTTAATGATGCTGTTGACAATGGTGTTGATAATGATGATGTTCACAATGCTGTTGTTAATGATGTTGTTGACAATGGTGTTGTTAATGATGTTGTTGACAATGTTGTTTCTAATGATGTTGTTGACAATGTTGTTTCTAATGATGTTGTTGGTTGACAATGGCGTTGTTAATGATGTTGTTG
The DNA here is from genome assembly GCA_947247005.1 of Spisula solida. Lineage (NCBI taxonomy): Eukaryota > Metazoa > Mollusca > Bivalvia > Venerida > Mactridae > Spisula > Spisula solida. The sequence continues at coordinate 37,192,399 of OX365959.1, read as the reverse complement.
ACAATGGCGTTGTTAATGATGTTGTTGACAATGGCGTTGTTAATGATGTTGTTGACAATGGTGTTGTTAATGGTGTTGTTGACAATGTTGTTGATATCTAACTTGCTTGACAATGATGTTGACAATAGTGTATATCAATGTTTTATGTATGATTGTGTATTACAGAAGTTACCTCAGTGGTATGACGACAGTAAACTGCTGATTGTTCACCATCCCATATACAGGTAAATCAAAGATCTAAATACACAGATTGGACACTCAATTGAAAAACTGAGAGAAAATGCAAACAGTAGTTTCTGTTATTTTGCATAAAACTATTCATTTGTCATCCTTTGTTAATGACCAATGTCTCATTTTAGAGGGCTAAGTTTCTTCTATTGCATGAGGTTAAACTTGGTTTTGTCTACCTCTTACAGAATTCAAAAAATTATGATTCAAATGAGGCAAATTGGGTATTTTCTGATAAACTTGGAATTATTTTCTTTGCAAACTCCTGTTTTATTCCTTGACTGATTTAAATAAATGAGGTATTATTTTAAAACAATAAATCTATTGCATAAACGTATTCATTTTTGCGTATGTACATAAGAACAGGAGATATAAGGTATTAGGAAAACATACAAGGTTTTGTCAGATTTCGCGAGATTGCAGAAGACTGCCGCAAGATATTGTGAGTTTTGGTACATCTTTCCAATCTTTGTATTTTTAGATGTTTGGGTAAATACACTTGTTTAGTTCATATTAGGTTTATACCAGATTGTCTTTCCCATGTAACTAGTTTCCTGCCTTATTATAACCCTTTTCTCTGCATTCCAAGACTAGGCTGACTAGACTGGTTTATTAATGTGCATACGACTGGTGTGCAGCTTTTTGGGACACATATTAAGAATTATCTCCCTGTATGCAGTATCCTGTTATGAGCATTATGTAATTGGGTTGCCTCCCCTGAATACTCATCACTGGAAAATAAATGGAGATTGGTACTGTGAAATTAAGCGGCGTCTCAATTGGGGTTTCTGTGGAGTAACTGGTTAAATTTCAAAATGCTCTTCCGCTGGCAATTGACAACATCTCCACATGTGGTTTGAAAGACCAAATTGTCACCAAAGAACATGCAGTTACTTATAATTAAACCTACCAGAACAGACCATAACCTTTAAGCCTTAAGGTCCCACTGAGCATGTTTTGCCTCGGGATGTACTCCAGATTGAAACTAATGAGCTATCAGGAAATCGGAAACAGGTTCCTTGTGGTCTAGGTGGAGCTTCGGGGAAGTCATGACACAGTTTGTAATATTAGAAGGAATTGTGATGAATGGGGTGGTATCTGAAGAAATTGGGAGAATATCACTGATGTGGATTTCCTCAGTGGGACCTAGGCTTTAATTTGCACAGATTTAGCATTGTTCCATTAGTGCACTAACTAACTAAGCCTGCTTAGGTGGGCTGATCATTCACAATGTAAATTACCATTTCCTCATGATTAAAGAGTTAAATTAAATCTCTTAATAATTAGGTTTGGACTATTGTATACAATTGTAATTGGTACCACCTACCTAATGAATTAACTGAACCAGAAGCTTTCCAAAAACATGGTTACTTACACAGGAAACAGTTTACTGTATCATTCATTAAGAGTAAACAAAATAATATTTTTTTGGTAAAATTTATAAAAAAAATTTACTCTTTAATACTCTTGATACATAACTGCATGAGTCAAAAATATTTTTTTTACTCTTAATCATTGATACAGTTATGTGTGGTAACTTATTGCTTGGAAATCTGATTGAAGGGAAAGGAACCATTATAGGCCAGCCCTTCGCATAAAATTTGGATTAAAGATTTTTCATGAAATTTAGAATTAGAAAACAAGAATCTTAAATCAATATAATTCCATCCTTGTCATGATCATATGATCACATGATCAATGATCTGTTTTGAGTAAATTTCTTTGAGATTTTCAGGCTCCAAAATGTTTGATTATTTTATGATTGGTGGTGTCACTGTTACACTTAATACCAACTTGATGGAAACTCGTAATAATGGTTGTGTTTGAATTGTAGGAATCTGTTCATAATGAATTCAAATAATTGCCATATTGTTAGGTTTCTTTGTTTAATATGTAACTAGTACTGAGCATCATAGCCTTTATTTCCTATTTATTGAAACTAATAATACATCCAGTAGATCTCATTCAAACAATACTCTCTACATTCCAAAACCTAGACTAGAATTCTGCAGAAAATCTCTTGCATACTCTGGTCCAAAAATATGGAACAAAATGCCCCTAATCATACGTCAGTCAAGTTCACTAAATATCTTCAAAAACACATATCTCACATGGTTTTACGCTGGTGGACAAAATGATATGTCTTTGTAAATATTGTCACATTATATTGTAACATATATTATCTTTCAAGTAGGTTTGTGAATATTGTCACATGTTTGTTATTTACATATGTATTATGAAATGCATTTTTTTTTCAGGAGTATTATCATTAATTTATGTTTGTTTGCTTACTATTGTTAACATGTATATATATGTGCTAATCATTTGAGGCTCATAGGGAAGACTGGGCTTGCCCAACTGTGGTGCCTCTTTAAATAAATTTGTTATTATTATTATTATTATTATAGTCAGCTTTCTGCCGAAATACAGCAGGCATACAAGTGCCTCCACATGTTTTTGAACCAGATTAGACGACAAGCCCCTAACCATTTAGCAACGGAGGCACACCAATTTAAAGTTATCCCAATTTTTTGCTCACAAAAGGTTTCACTGTGAACCTCAAAAGATAGTGTAAGAGGGAATTTTAAATATTTGAGTGCTGAGGGCTGAGGGCTGAGAGCGGAGAGCCGAGGGCTGAGGGCTGAATGTAAGTATTTGCTGTAATTCCGGGTCCTCGAGTGTCAGAATATAAGGTCTGGCCGGGTGAGGCTTCATTATGACGGAAATACTGTTGACCAGTATTATTTTTATTATTGTCTTTTAGACCACAGGTAACTGTATCATTAATAAAAAGATAACAAAAATTTCATAGAAGAAAACTTTTTTACTCTTTATCAATGATACAGTTACCTGTGTTTTAGATATGAGGCTGATGATAATTGTGTGTATTTTGTTTTCAGAATATTTTATGTATCGCACGATTCACAGGACTTGAAGATATGGAGTTATATCGCACGTGATGGACCCACCAATGTATTCAAATGTAATGTGTTCAAATCATACAAAAAGGTGGGTTTATTATTTTGATACTTTGATGAAGGCATGTTCATTATTTTATAATATAACCTGTACATGACAGCCAAAGATTGTACCCTTTCAATTAGGGTTCTGTATTATAATTACGTCCTTAGTACTAGTCCCAATTCTACGAAAACACTTGAAGTTGCTATTTTTACATGTTTAATCTGATCATCATCCGATTCTAATTTTTCACTTCCTACCTTGGAAACCATAGGTTGTATTCAAGAAATCATAGGTTGTATTGAGAAACCATAGGTTGTATTGAGAAACCATAGGTTGTATTCAGAAATCATAGGTTGTATTGAGAAACCATAGGTTGTATTCAGAAATCACAGGTTGTATTCAGAAACCATAGGTTGTATTGAGAAACCATAGGTTGTATTCAGAAACTATAGGTTGTATTGAGAAACCATAGGTTGTATTCAGAAATCATAGGTTGTATTGAGAAACCATAGGTTGTATTCAGAAACCATAGATTGTATTGAGAAACCATAGGTTGTATTCAGAAATCACAGGTTGTATTCAGAAACCATAGGTTGTATTGAGAAACCATAGGTTGTATTGAGAAACCATAGGTTGTATTGAGAAACCATAGGTTGTATTCAGAAACTATAGGTTGTATTGAGAAACCATAGGTTGTATTCAGAAACCATAGGTTGAATTGAGAAACCATAGCCATAGGTTGTATTGAGAAACCATAGGTTGTATTGAGAAACCATAGGTTGTATTGAGAAACCATAGGTTGTATTGAGAAACCTTAGGTTGTATTCAGAAACCATAGGTTGTATTCAGAAACCATAGGTTGTATTGAGAAACCATAGGTTGTATTGAGAAACCATAGGTTGTATTCAGAAACCATAGGTTGTATTCAGAAACCATAGGTTGTATTGAGAAACCATAGGTTGTATTCAGAAACCATAGGTTGTATTCAGAAACCATAGGTTGTATTCAGAAACCATAGGTTGTATTCAGTTCTTAATAAAGATTGCAGCCAGACATTCGGCTTTAAACAACCGTATTAGATCACTTTCTGACCATTTTCTGTAGTATATAAAAGACAGGCAGTAATGAACGTAGACCGAAGTAAAATGTAGATTGTCGAGTGAAACTAGATTGTCGATTTCTGTTACATGTCTGTACAATGATTTATATTAGGCAATTTAAAGCTTTTAGGCTGAATGTGGGTTCAATACAAGAAGTATGAACTTGTGTAACAGACAATTTTTTTGACCTATCACATGACTTTGACATTGAATATTAATTGGACGTGTCGATGAGTCTAAACAGGTACAGTAGAACTTTGATGCCTCAAACTACCTTCGGACCTGTCGATGTAACTATGGTATACGAGTACATAATTATGTACTATATGTGTGAAAGTTTGCTCTCGTTCCGTTTTAGTTTGACTGAGGCGGCAGACTTTCGGGACGGGATGTCGTGTTTTCGGTTGGGCATTGTGCTTTGTGTGTTTTTAATGTTTTCTGTGCTCGGCTGGTTAAGTTGAGTGCTGCCTTCCCTGTCTGACTTAATATAATCTTTTTGTACCCGTATGAACAGTGTATATTTCAAATTGTCTTGTGTGAGTAATTCAAAATAAATATATTCCTATCAATTGATAAAATATTATTCAGTTGATCGGCATGACCGATGGATCCTGACCAAGCTATCTCCCCCATAGCAAGGGACCATCAAATAGTTTGAGTGTTTGATATAGATACTGTTCGATTCATTTTACTGTTTTTCAATAAGTATAAAAAAGTGGTTTTGAGGCCTCTAAGGTGTCCGAGACATATACTGGTCGAGGCATCAAAGTTCTACTATGGAGTCGTTGAATGTATTAAACTGTAAATTTTGTATGAATCATGTTTTGTACTATTCTAATTTAATGGTTTGTGTACGGACACTGATACCCGTATGTGAAATAGTTATTACAAATGGTCAAGCAGTCTGAAATAGGTGGACAAGTGGTCTAGTGGTAAGGGCTACTGACTGCTGATCTGAAGGTTGTGTGTTCGATCCCTACTCCAGACGGTCAAAAACAGAAATGCTTTTCAGTGTTTCCCACCTAACATAACTAAAATTACTAACAGTCTTTGGACGAGACGTTAAGTGAGGTCCCTTGTATGATGCTTTACATCGGCACGTAAAAGAACCAGGGATGCTTCTGGAACTGGGGCATCTTCTGTATCATGCATGCACTCTCCCCCAAAAACTAAAGTGACTAGCCTCTTCTGGGTGCCTCTCCCATATGGATTTCCGGTGGCGATTATAAATAAAAGCAAAAAAAACAAACCTGTAACAGGCCATAACAAATTTGACTATCAATCATTCATCTATTATTAAAATATAGACAATTTATAATTCAAATACTGTTGAACTTCAAATAATTTAAAAGATCATCGCTTATAATGATAAGACTACCTCGAACTTTATGAAAGTAAATAATAAATTCTTGTTGAAGTAAGCATTGAGTTTCAGTACTAAATATAGATAATACATTCCAATAAAAACTGGTCAGAGGTGAACTCAGGTCGCCATATATGTATATAATATGACTTAAAATAATTAAATGCTGAAAATGAATAAGAATCATTAAATATTTGGTAGACTGGTTTATCATTTACCCTATTTCTACAGACTGGATTACTGTAAAAAATATCTTGAGCAGTTCTATGATGGGCTGGTATAGAAATCAGGTTTTCTTGGTTCATACAGGTGGGTTATCCTAGAAAAAGTGAAAGAACACATCTCCATTCTCTCAATGATGAGTTTAACACAAGTATTTAGAACAATGACGAATGTGTTTATGTCTTGGACCACTTTTTTCTCATCAAAACGCACTGCCAAGTTTTTTTATCCTCTCATGAATTTGGGTGTTACAGTCGGCAACTTGGTTGGTCCACAATTTGTGAAATTTCTCAGATGAGATGTTAGTGTTACAAGTTCGTATTTCTGGTTCTGGCACTCCCTGTCTGATGTATACTCTTATGTTAACATCTGTATATTTTTCGGGATAAATCCATACAATTGTAGACTTGGCTGGTTATTACATGTATACATCGATGTATTCATAATACATCATGGTGGAATGTTGACTTAAGTTTAACATTTGTGCTGGACATATTTCCTGCAAGTTGAAGATTCATTATCACCCATATTTTCTGAGTGATTATGATAGCTTGGACACTATGCAATGACAAATTTTATCTTGATTTTTAGCTCACCTGTCCCAAAGTGACATAGTGAGTTTGTCCGTCGTCCGTCCGTCCGTGCGTCGTCCGTCCGTCAACAATTTGTTTGTGTAGACACAAGAGGTCACAATTTTGACTTAATCTTTATGAAACTTGGTCACAATGATCATCTCAACAAAATCTAGGTCAAGTTCGATATTGGGTCATCCGGGGTTAAAAAACTAGGTCACAAGGTCAAATCATAGAAAAACCTTGTGTAGTCACTAGAGGTCACAAGTTTGACCTAATCTTTATGAAACGTGGTCACAATGATCATCACAACAATATCTAGGTCACGTTTGATATTGGGTCATCTTGGGTCTAAAACTAGGTCATAAGGTCAAATCATAGAAAAACCTTGTGTAGTCATTAGAGGTCACAATTTCGACTTAATCATTATGAAACTTGGTCACAATGATCATCTTAACAAAATCTAGGTCAAGTTTGATATTGGGTCATCCAGGGTAAAAAACTAGGTCACAAGGTCAAATCATATAAAAACCTTGTATAGTCACTAGAGGTCACAATTTTAGCCTAATCCTTATGAAACTTAAACTGATCATCTCAACAAAATCTAGGTCAAGTGCGATATTGCATCATATGGGACTAAGAACTAGGTCACTAGGTCAAATCACAGGTCTTGCATGTACTGCTATAGCAGGTGAGCGACCTAGGGCCCTTTGGGCCCTCTTGTCTTATTTACATTTGTAGCTCACTTAAACACTTTTCTTCAAATCTTAAGTTTTCAACTAACTCAAGGTGCTTTGAGAATTTGACTTGATCTGAACTTTATGCATGAATATAGTACAAAGTTCTCAAGTTGAATCTATAGATTTCCGCAAGCAAATCGTGAAATATTGGTCCTTTAGATTTGTGTTTGTATTACACATCAGCGTCTTTGTAATTATATACAACTGGGATGATACATACAGACAATATATCAGCTGTTAAATTAAGCTAATAGATTAGGTCGAGAGTTCTTCCAGGACCAATATGATTCACAATTGGTCAAAACATATGCTGGTGAACAAGGAAGAAATTAATGTGGTATATGAGAGCCATACAAAAATTCCTAGAACATGGAGTGGCATGCCCTGGAACTGAAGTGCCTCGGATTAAGCTATCAAATTGGTATTATTTTAATACCTAAGTCAAATAATGAAAACCCTGTAAAAAAGTTACGAAATATCCCGCTAGTTTTTTAAAAAAATAGTTCAAGAATAACTAAATATCGTTGTTGTCAATAAAAGGCATGTCCCTTTAACGTGTGTACTCAAGTTAACATTGAGCGAAAAAAAATTTATATCTATTAGGAGGTGCCACTATGTTGTTCAATATGTCATTTATGGCATCTTTATTTGACTCATTATGAAAATTTATTTGTCTACTATCTGTGAGTCGGCCATAATGCTACATAGATAATAATAGCTATTTAATTTAAGAGACAGTGAAGATCCCAGCATGCCCAGAGTTTCCCTGTTCGACTCTATATATCTAGATATGGTATAATAGATTCCACAATTGTATAATTGTATGGAAATTAGAAATTTAATTAAGTCATAGCTGTTTTATTCTGTATCAAGTATGTGTATTATATTAAACCAGTCTTTATATTAAAGTGTAGCAATACCACGTGACTTTTACATCACTAAAGGCTACAAATCCAAGACAAAATTGCAGGACAACCCACACATAAGTATACCCTTTGCGGAACATATTTATTCCCTTTGCGAAATATTTGCGAAACCCTTTGCTGAACAGTTGCAGCACATATTTGTGGAATATGTTCCGCAAACGGGTAGAATTGGAACGAAACCTGCAAAGCCTTTGCAAAGCTTTTTCAAACCCTTTGCAGAATAGTTGCAGCACCTGCAAAGCTTTTGCAAAGCATTTTAAACCCTTTGCAGAATAGTTGCAGCAAATAGAATGCAAAGCTTTTGCAAATAGTTTTCGCAAAGTATCTGCAACTAGTTTGCAAAGCATTTGCAAATAGAATTATAAATAGCCTGAAGTGAAAAATATACAATGATACATATCTTAATTTAAGAAAGTCATTTGAAAAAAACCAACTTTAGTCATATCTTTGCAACCTGAATATAATACATCAAAAAGTATGTATAATTGAAATAAACAATGGCATTGACGATCCTTTCCACAATGAATGTGAAATATATATTGCATTTCAACCTGTATTAAAACAAAACTGAAACAAGTGTTAAACAACAAAATGACACTCTAACTTAATCTAAAATAATAATTATACAATATTTTGCACAATGAAAATGTTTACTCCTATGCATTGACAATTATATTTAATAAGGACTTGCTATATTAGTAACACATACCAACAAAATATATGATATATAAATGAGGTTGCCATATTTCAATAAAACATTAACAGAATAGTTTATGTTTGCCAGTGTTTGAGTGTACATTCTGTATGCTGAAAATAAAATGAACAAGATCACTAAAGAAAACATAAACAAATAAATACCAAAGATGAAAAGGAGTTAATCCAAAATAGAGAAGCAGATCCAAAATTCAAAATTTAAAATAACCCAACAGCAATGCACATTCAAACTAGCCAATCACAAGAGGGGAAAATTAGCCAATCATATTTCAAGGTAACGGCATATACAGAGGAGAATTATGTTTGCAAATGCTTTGCTCTAGTACATTATTGCTGTAAGCCAATTGTATAAAGTATCTGTTTGCAAAACCTTTGCACTCAGTAATCCATCTAAGTGTTTATATTTGCAAACCCTTTGCCCCACTGTTATATCCTTTGCAAACCCTTTGCGTCTCTGTGGTACCCTTTTCAAACACTTTGAATATAGTTTCTCACCTCGCAAATATTCAGAACATATTCCGCAAATAGATTGCAAAGGGATAAATATGCTAGGAAAATGGCACTGCTGCTGAAAAAGATCTAATATTTCTTCAGGAAAGCAAATAAATTTTCCACTTAGTGCGGCATATATTTCATAGAAATCGGTATAGAAATAAAATACTTACAGCTATTTTTGTTTACGAAGTGAAGCAAATTTCGTCTTGGATCTGGAGCCCAAAGTCACATGGTATTGCTACTCCGTATTATAACAATCAAACTTTGATACAGTCCAAGAGTGAATTATAACTAATACAGTGTAGCAATACCACGTGGTTTTTGACTACAGTTCCAAGTAGAAATTTGTAAACATTGGAACACAAATGTAGCCATAAGTATTTTATTTCTTCATAGATTTCTTTGAAATCTACGCCACGCTAAGGGGAACATTATTTGCTTTCTGTGAAATATAAATCTTTTTCAGCGGCTGTGCCGTTTTGTCCATTACCCTGAGAAACCGTGGAACGTGTAGGTTTCACAGGGTAATGGAAAAATCGGTAAAACTGCTGAAAAAAATCTTATATTTCATGGGAAGCAAATAATTCCCCCCTTAGCGTGGCGTATATTTCATAGAAATCGATGAAGAAATAAAATACTTATGGCTATTTTATTTTCCAATGTTTGCATATTTCTTCTTGTAACTGTAGTCAAAAGTCACGTGGTATTGCTACACTGTAATATATGTAAAAAAATAATTCCCTTATGAGCAAAGATACGTGATACTGATAGTATTTAGATGTATAAATCTTACAAATTTCTTCCTAATTTGGTTATATGAGGCATTTACATTTTTGGTCAGTTAATATTCCACAATATCACATACTTGTTAGTGATTACCATAAAATTATCTCAGTTTTTTGTTGCAAAATACCAGTCTGAGTAACGATTATTAGCAATTCCCAATCCTGGCTTTAACAAATGCAAAGGAGACAGTGTTTTGTTTGTATAATTAAGGCACATGCACACTGCAGTTAATTTTAGGTTAGCTCAATGACAACTATAATTCTTTTCAAATTAATTTCTAGCATGCTCACCATTCATTATCCTGACTAGATGTGCAATTTGTACAATTTGCACAAATTTAATGAGCAAATTTAAACACCAGAGACAACAGTGCTTTAATGCTCCCTTAAAACATACTTTTATGATTGCACTGAGAAATTTGTCATTTTAAGCAACGATTTCACCACTTTAAAATAAATTTAATCATTTTTTTGCCAACAAGACGGGTATCATTTATAAGCCATGTCTTGTTTAAAGTGTATTTCCAATAACAATCAGCTTTCTTTACTTTTCGATTTGATTCAATGATATGAAATTTGTTTATGGTCTAGACATTAATTAATGTCATCCTCGGAATCCACTGTATCATATTCCGTTTCTACTACAATTTATCAGTAGCATAGCAGGTGTGAGCAAATGTAGACTTAATAATTAAGAGACTTTAAAGTGTTCCTTATTGAATATCCCATCTGTGTCATATAAATGCATCTAGTTATTACCTTAATTATTCTAACATGACTGACAATTTTGTCTACACAGACAAAGAGCAACAAAGAGCAAGAAGAGCGTTGTATAACATTTGATATACTGATGAAAGTGACATCACGTCGGGTTTTTATGACGTCTTGCAGGTAGGCAAGTAAGGTGAACAACATACTCTTGCAAAGTAACACTGGCTTAATTGATACATAATCAATTGCGCTTAAATCAATGTTAGAATTGAAATAAAATATTCCAAAGCCGTAGTATACCTTGTGTTTAAAAACTATGGCATTCATGGTCAATTTCTGCGTGTCAGAACTCGAAACGGTTGACGTATTACTTCCGGTATACTACGGTTTTTCATATTTTTTTTTTTTTATTATAATTATTTTATATGATTGATTACACAGGAACAAGCGATGTCCATAGTGCGGACAATAGGTCAAGCTTTTGAGGTCTGTCACAAGTTAAGTATGGTACAGACCGTGTCGTGTCATGAGGATAGGACGGAGAAAAACAACAAAGAATGTATGGACCCTGATCTTCCACCATCTAAATGTAAGTTCTGTTGCCATAGTGATCGATCCATCTTTCATTAAAATTTATGTTAAAAATGGACGCCCAGATTGGGTTTTGTTTTTAAAAAGTCTGATAACTAGTTTTGGTTTTTACCAATTTTCTATCCTTTTGAAAAATGTTGCTAAAACATGGTTATCTATTATTCGAAACAAAACAATGATTTTTTTTGTGAGGAAGTTGCTGGTTCCTTGTGGAAGGTTTAGTTGTAACAGCTGTTATGATACAGTCCAGGAAAACCAGTTTGGTGAATCTGCCACCATATAGTGCCCACCAAAAATAAGTATACAGTAAATAATTTTTGCAAATTTAAACTTGGTTAAATTATTCAATATCTGTTTATCAAATTGTCACAATTATACTAGTTTCTGTAACTACAGTTACTAAATTAGTCAAAATAGAGATAGAAATAAAGATGAAGATATTCGGAACTAAAATAACCATGTGATCAAAAAGGCTGAATTTTGGGACAAACAAACTTTAGATTTTGCACCTAGGGTACCAATTAATGTATGGCCTTTCCATTTAATAAACAAAAATATTCCTTTTCTTCAAATATATTGTTGCTTCACTGTTCTGCAAATAGTTTTATTACAGGCAAGTAAGTGGGCAAATAACATCTGTATACTTATTTTTGGTGGGTAGTGTATATAATTGTCACTGGAAAATTGTTGAGAAACGGAGGTGTAAATACCCTGAAATAAAAAAATGTGCTCCTTTTGTAAAGAAGTAAGTGAAATATTCAGTAAAATATTTACAGGAAAGACCAGTATAGTATAAAAGGTTGAAGAAACCCCCTGTATGTTACAGTCAATCTGTTCACTGTAATTCTGTATGCAAATCAAGTCATAGACAGTCTCCTCATTTCATGCCTATTTACATATTTGAATACTTGAATAGAATCAGAAAATCCTGGTGTTCTATACGATTAGCAACATTTCTGATGGCACACTTCTTTCTGATGTTTTTTAAAAAATTATTTTTGGTGAAATGTCAAATAAAAGAACAGAGCATTATCACACTTGGTGGGGGCAAATTTAATTAAATTGTATATGCTAGAAAGGTTTTTACCTGTATCAATAATAGAGAGTTAACAAAAACAATTTTTTATGCCCCCCTATCGATAGATGGGGAGGTATATAGTGATTCACCTGTCCGTCCGTTCGTCCTGGTTAACCCAAATTGACCGTTTATTCTAGCATTAATATGGCTTGCTACAAAGCTTTCATACTTGCATGGATGTTGTGTGTGAACACTCTCCACACGCCTGTACCACCTAACCCCATTTTGACCTTCACCTTGACCTAATTTTGGACTTAGACTTATTTATGGACAAGGCTTCCACAGGGGGCATAAGCGTTTAGTGAACGCAGTCTTGTTTTATATGAAATTTATAATATCTTAACATAAAATTTATAAAAGAAAAATATTCTTTATCAATGGTACAGTAACATGTGGGTATTACTAGTATGCAAAGAAACAAAAACATCATTTAAATATGAAATGGCATTTTGTATTTCAGTGAATTCCGTATATTTTGTGACAGTTAAATGTGTCCAATGTCTGCCGTCAATGTAAAAGTTAACTTTATTTAAGAGACATCACAGAAATGTTCAAACTTTCAGGGAAAATCAAGTGTTTCCCACCCTACTAGAGATGAACTGGTTGGAAACCCAGAGGTAGTCTCGCGTGTATCGGTGCTATACACCATGCACGTTAAAGAACCTAGGAATCTATTCGAAACGAGCTAGGGTAACGCACCCGGATTCCTTGTATCACAACTCTGTCTCTCCGTTGATAAAAGTCTGCCCTTGTCAGACAAAAAAAAAAAAAATTAAATTTGCGACAATGCCCCAGAGTGGGCCCTGCAAATGAAATGGAAGAAGAAGAAGAAGGTAATTCAAACAAGAGAAAAATTGATGGTGGGTCTTATACATTATGAATGCTTTGATAACTATAAATTCCACATTATTAATTATTTACCACTTCAATTTGAAAACATGAGTTTTTAACGCACCAATAATTATACTCATTTCTATGCATTTTTTTTGCACAAGTGTCACAAGGGAGCCTGTTATTCTTCGAAATTCTGTTTGGACCTAATTGTCTGTTTTGATTAAGGGACGTTCTGTGTGTAGGACTTGTGTATGACAATTCTACATGAATACGTCTAAAATTGCATTCGCTTGATGAACTCTTGTCTTCTCATTAGTAATACTCATCTTTGAGTTCTTTGCTATAACGTTTGGGTTCATTTCTAACTCTTGTCTTCTCATTACTCACCTTTGAGTTATTTCCTATAACGTTTGGGTTCATTTCTAACTCTTGTCTTCTCATTACTCACCTTTGAGTTATTTCCTATAACGTTTGGGTTCATTCCTAACTCTTGTCTTCTTATTATTCATCTTTGAGTTCTTTGATACATTTTATTACTGAAGAGTTTCAGAATTACCATATCTGATGAGGAACTGTCATGGAAATTATCTTCCATTCAACTAATGAGATCATCATCATGTTACATTTTATGGGTATCAATATATTTGTGGATTTTGTGTCAAGATTTTGTGTCAAGATTTTGTGTCAGTTATGATAGATTTATGACTCTCAAAAGTGAGAAAAAGGATATACATTGTAAATGATAGCAGTCCCACTATCCTCCAGTTCCTAGCTCTTCAAATTGGAGGAAGTTTTTCAAATTGGAGAATTATAACTTGATCTTCAATTTGAGAAATGTTTTTTATCTTCAAATTGGAGGAAGCTCTTCAAATTGGAGAATACCCTTCAATTGGAGGATGTTTTCGATCTCCAAATTGAAGGAAGCTCTTCAATTGGAGGAAGGTTATTGACTGTGTAGAAACAATTTACCCTAGTTGTTGATTACCAGTATATATTTGGCTTGGTGTGATAACGGAATGGTAATATTTGCACTGACAAATGATCATTGCATCTTTAGTGAAATACAAAATGGTGCTTACAGAATTATGCTGGTTTGTGTTCATAAATATATAGTCCACCATCCTTACTGTCCCATTGTATAGATATATCTCTTTTTCTTACAAACAAAATAAGAGATTGTGGCTAATTAAGGTCATTATGAATTTCATCTAATTGCTGAAGTAGCATCCAAACTTTGTGACAATCAAGGAACAGATGATACAGTGTTTAAACCTTTTTTTCAGAAACATAGTAAATATCGGATAATTATTTGATTTTGACACAGATTGTTTTCTTTTATTCACATAATTTTGAAACACCTCGAATAGCCCAAAACAGTCAGAATAAGTCTGAAATTCATTGTTGAAATAAAATCTGTTGCAAAAATGCAGTCTGGAATTGTTCAAGTAATGTAGAAAATATGTCACAGAAAACTGAATTTTGTCATGGAAAGTCACGGAATTTTGTTTGATGAAAAAGTATGAAACCAGGAGTAAGTCCGAAAGATTATTTATTCTGGGCTAATTCATAATTATTATATTCATCCAGAAGTTGAATTCAAGTTTCAGGCAGATAACATTTAATTTGAACAAATAATTATATGTTTGAATCAAATGTGTTTTCTGATCGCATATTGAATAATCTTATTGGTGTATTACTTAGACCTTATCATCTACCACTGATGCCCTTATCTCCGCCCACTGAAGCCCTTATCTCCGCCCACTGAAGCCCTTTTCTCCGCCCACTGAAGCCCTTATCTCCGCCCACTGAAGCCCATATCTCCGCCCACTGAAGCCCTTATCTTCGCCCACTGAAGCCCTTATCTCCGCCCACTGAAGCCCTTATCTCCGCCAACTAAAGCCCTTATCTCCGCCCACTGAAGCCCTTATCTCCGCCTACTGAAGCCCTTGTCTACACACACTGAAGCTCCCATTTATGCCCGCTGAAGCCATTATCTCTATGGACCCATTTAAACCGTTATCACTGTCCACTGAAGCCCTTAACTCCGCCCACTGTAGCCTTTATCTCCACACATTGTAGCCATTATCTCCGCCCACTGTAGCCATTATCTCCACCCACTGAAGCCGTTATCTCCACCAACTGAAGCCATTATCTCCGCCCACTGAAGCTGTTATCTCCTTCCTCACTAAAGCCGTTATCGCTGTTCCCGGAAGCCTATATCTCCTCCCACTGAAGCCCTTAATTATGGCAACAAACCAACAAATGCCTATGCAGAACAAAATCAGATACACTCAAGTAGTCCTGAAAAAAACTTTGATTTGGCTGAAAATGGTGGTGTGTCTTGACAGATCAGCATTAGAATCATGTTATTGGGTTTAAATGCTTTGTACACACGTATGTGATGTAGTGAAACTGTTTTGTTTAGAAAATTTTGATATTCTGGCTTAAAGATGAAAGTGAAAGTAGGGTTGTGGCTAACGGACTTCGAATCAGTCTGTGCGTGTGAGAAAATATGTTCACCGGGTTTGACGAACCAAATTTTTCTTATATGATACGCAACCCCCTGCTTTTTTCATTTTCTTGAGGCTATATGCTATTTCTAATGATTGATGGATTTGAGAGGTCCCCATGGACAAAAGTTTGACATTTTTGGGGTCAGCAATTTGTCACTTTACATTGAGTTAAAGAACAAATGTATTTGGTGGTTTGTTACCTTATCTTCGCCTACTGAAGTCCTAACTCCCCGATTGAAGCCTGCTGACTGTGATAATCAAACAGGTTTGTTATATCTCTGACATTCCATCAACCACAAATCATGCATGATTCCCGACCAAATCTGCTGATCATTCTCTCATAAAGATAATTTAATAATAGATATTTAGTTGTATAAACGCGTTATAAGTATAGCCGTTAAGACTCCGGTGAAGTATTAGAACTGATTATTTAGCTCGGTAAATTCCTGTCAGGAATCATATAATTGCCTATATCAGTACCCTCGTTTCCCCCGGTAATCTCCTGTCAATCTAATTATAGTACGCAGGAAACTTTGGGATCTTCACAGGAAATATCGGGATCGTTCCCGACTATTAAATCATTATCGTTTCCAGCATATAATCAGTACTGGCTAATGATATTTATCCTTCACTGCATCTAGTAATGAAGTTTGTCAGGATAATTCAGAAGTCAAATGTAAAGAAATAATCAACCATGAAAAGATTTAGAAGTAGAGGCTGTGTGAAAGTGGTATTGATAAAAAAATACTGACTGGATTTCAGTGGTTTTTTTTTGCTAAAGTATAATGTAGATTCTTACATACTTAGTCCTCTTCGTGTACTTGGACACATAATGCTTATGTTAGCTGTCTCCATATTGGTCAGTCCGTGGCTATCTTTTCTGCTTCTTTCCAAGTCAGTCCCATCTCAATTAATTCTCCATCCACCATTCTCCTCCATGTTTATTTCGGCCTTCCTCTCTTTCATCTACCATCTGGAGTCAATGTTTGTTGGATTAGACCTATGTAGTTATTCAGGTCCCTTTCCCCTCTCTGCAGAGTATATATTTTTCCCCAATGATTTTTAAATTTTCCCCTTGGAGTCTTGCTCATTTTCCCCCACATTAATTAAGTAAATTGCGTTGATTATTGAATGCAGAACGGATTGATTGAAATACATGTAGTTTGTATTGACCTCTCATGTTTGAATTACCACCAATAAACAATAAAACTAGACATTCAAGGATAATGTAACAATATTAAGTGAAAATTCCTCTTTAAACTTTTCCACACCCTAATTTCAGTCAGTCAGTCAGTCAGTCAGTCGGTCGGTCATGTGATGAAAATATGCTCATTAGAATCGCCTTGAGATGCAGATTGCAAATTTATTTGGTCTTACAAGGTCATCATTAGCACTTACGACCTTTTCATTCTAAGCCAGCGATATAATTATGGCAAAACTGATTGACAATCAGCTTCGGTTAGTACACAATATAATTATCTTTTTTGCAGCGTACATTAGCACGAAACCTGGGGCTGAGTCAGTGTAGTAGAAATCTTGACTTTTATGTAGTCATATAATAATTGCTAGTACAAGATTTATAAGTTCACAACAATTTTATAGGAATTCAAGCTATAGACAGCTCTTAAAACTTTAATTCTAACCGAAGGATCGACTGATTAATGTACATATTAGCGGTATCTTGATTTCATAGGTAGGAATATTAAGAAAAGAAACTCCAGTTCAAATGTTTTCTAACTTAAGATTTGAGGCACTTTTAGACAAGACAATCCAGTGTTTCTTTTTACTTTTGGGTGAAAGGCCGGTCCGGGCCCTTCAAGGAGGGGGAAAATAAGCGTGCTAAAAAGCTGAAAGGGGGATTTTCACTTATTGTTAAATTCTCCTTAAATGTCTTTAGTTTGAGTGTGTAATGGTGGTAATTTAAGCATAGGAGGTCAAAACAAACTACTTCAATCCATTAAGCATTCAATTGTCAACACAATTTACTTTATTTATGTGGAAATGTTTTAGCAAGACTTAATCGATCCATGAGGAAAATTTAGAAATCTTTAGGTAAAAATGTATACTCTGCAGAGAGGGGACAGGGGCCTAATATCTCCAAAAAAAATCAACAACTGAAATCAAGTCGGTATTTGTTTTGTTATTAATACCACTAACTTTCACGCAACTTCGACTTTCAGCTTCTTTTCATGGTTGGTCTTTACATTTGACTTCTGAATAATCCTGACAAACATCATTACTAGATGCAGTGAAGGATAAATATCATTAGCCAGTACTGATTATATGCTGGAAACGATAATGATTTAATAGTCGGGAACGATCCCGATATTTCCTGTGAAGATCCCCATGTTTCCTGCGTACTATAATTAGATTGACAGGAGATTACCGGGGGAAACGAGGGTACTGATATAGGCAATTATATGATTCCTGACAGGAATTTACCGAGCTAAATAATCAGTTATAATACTTCACCGGAGTCTTAACGGCTATACTTATAATGCGTTTATACAACTAAATATCTATTATTAAATTATTTTATGAGAGGATGATCAGCAAATTTGGTCGGGAATCAAGCATGATTTTTGGTTGACTGAATGTTGGAGACATATCAAACCGGTTTGAAGATCACAGTCAGCGGGCGGAGATAACAGCTTCAGTGGGAGGAGATAACGGCTCCAGTGGGCGGAGATAAGGGCTTAGGTGATCAGAGATAAAGGCTTCCGTATTCGGAGATATAGGCTTCAGTGGGCGGAGTTAATTGCTTCAGTGGGCAAAGATAATCACTTCAGTGGGTGGAGAAAAGGGCTTCGATGGGTGGAAATAAGGCTTACTGTGGGTGGAGATAAGGCCTACATTTGGCGAAGATAAGGGCTACAGTGGACGTAGATAAGGATTACAGTTGACAGTGATAATGGCTTCAGTGTGTGGGCTACAGTATGCGTAGATAAGGGCTTCGGTCAGCGACAATTAAGGGCTTCAGTATTACACCAATAAGAATATTCAACATGTGATCAGAGAATCAGTGAATATATGAATTAGCCAAGAATAAAACTATCTTTCTGACCCTCTCCAGGTTTCATACTTTTTCATCGAACACAATTCCGTGACTTTCCCATGACAATTTCTAGTTTTCTGTGACATATTTTTACATTAAGACAACCAAGCAAAATACATCCTGAATCTGTTGCATGTACTTCAAAAATTACAGACTGCATTTTTGCAACACATTTTATTTAAACAATGACTTTCAGACTTATTCTGACTGTTTTGGGGTATTCGATGAGTTTCAAAATTATGAGATAATAAAGGAAATCTGCGTCAAAATCAAATTCAGAATAATTTTCTAATATTTACTATGGATATGTTTAGAAAAATAACACACTCAAATCCTCCAGATTATCGACGTCACAAATTTTGGATGCTAATTCAGCAATTAGATGAAATTCATAATGACCTTAGTTAGCCACTTTCTTTTATTTTGTGTGTAAGAATAAGATATGATCTATATATAAGAAGACGTACAGTAAGGATGGTTGACTAAATATTTATGAACGCAAACTAGCATAATTCTGTAAGCACTATTTTGTATTTCACTAAAGGATGCAATGATCATTTATTTGTCTGTGCAAATAGTACCATTCCTTTATCACACCAAACCAAATATATACTGGTAATCAATAACCAGGGTAAATTGTTTCTACACAGTCAATAACCTTCCCCAAATTTGGAGATCAAAAACTTTCCTCCAAATGAAGTGTATTCTCCAATTTGAAGATATTGCTCTAATTTGAACATCAAAAACCTTCCTCCAATTGAAGAGCGTTCCCCAATTTGAAAAGCTTTCTCCAATTCGGAGAGCTAGGAACTGGAGGATAGTGACTTCTATCATTTATATCCTTTTTCTCACTTTTGAGAGTTATAAATCTATCATAACTGACACAAAATCTTGACACAAAATCCACAAATATATTGATACCCATAAAATGTAATATGATGATGATCTCATTAGTTGAATGGTAGACAATTTCCATGACAGTTCCTCATCAGATATGGTAATTCTGAAACTCTTCAGTAATAAAATGTATCAAAGAACTCAAAGATGAATAATAAGAAGACAAGAGCAAACGTTATAGGAAATAACTCAAAGATGAGTAATGAGAAGACAAGAGTTCATCAAGCGAACGCACTTTTAGACGTATTCATGTTGAATTGTCATACACAAGTCCTATACACTGAACGTCATTTAATCAAAACAGACAATTAGGTCCAAACAAAATTTCTAAGGATAACATGCAGGCCCTCTTTTGACAGTAATGTGCCATTAAAATGCATAGAAATGAATACCGGGTATCTTTTAGTATAGGTGTGTGTTGCACGTCTTCAAATTAAAGTTGTAATAATAATGAAGTTGAATATATAATTTATTTTATATATAGTGATCAAAACATTGATAATGCATAAGACCCACCATCAATTTTTCTCTTGTTTGAATTACCACCATTGATAGCGCATGTGTTCGTTTTCTTGATTCTGGCTGAAAGTTTGAAAATTTCTGTGATGCCTCCTAATTAAAGTAATTTTACATTGACAGCAGACTAATCTGTGAACACAATTTGGACACATTAACCGTCACAAAATATACTGAATTCACTGAAATACAAAATGTCATTTCATTTTTATGCCCCCCTATCGATAGATGGGGAGGCATATAGTGATTCACCTGTCCGTCAGTCTGTCCGTTCGTCCGTCCTGGTTAACCCAAATTGACCGTTTCTTCTAGCATTAATATGGCTTGCTACAAAGCTTTCATACTTGCATGGATGTTGTATATGAACACTCTCCACACGCCTGTACCACCTAACCCCATTTTGACCTTCACCTTGACCTAATTTTGGACTTAGACTTATTGATGGACAAGGCTTCCACAGGGGGCATAAGCGTTTAGTGAACGCAGTCTTGTTAAATGATATTGCTTGTTTCTGGGCATACTAACATATACAATTTAATTAAATGTGCCCCCACCAAGTGCGATAATGCTGTGTTCTTTTATTTGACATTTCGCAAAAAAAAATTTTAAATATCAGAGCTCGAAGTGTGCCATCAGAAATGTTGCTAATCTTATAGAACACCAGGATTTTCTGATTCTATTAAAGTATTCAAATATGTAAATAGGCATGAAATGAGAAGAATGTCTATGACTTGATTTGCATACAGAATTACGGTGAACAGATTGACTGTGACATACAGGTTGTTCCTCATATAGGACTGGCTTAGAATAAAAAGGTCGTAAGTGCTAATTATGACCTTATAATACCCATACATATTTGAAATCTGCATCACAAGGCGATTCTAATGAGCCTTTTTCATGAAAATCGTAACGGGTCATGTTGACAAAACTGAAGTTGAAAAAGCTTGTTTTTTCATAAGTTAAGAGTATGTTTTAGCTCACCTGTGACAGAGTCAGCATTTGTGATCACTCTTCGTCCGTCGTCAGTCCGTCCGTCAACAATTGGCTAGACACTAGAGGTCACAATTTTAGCCTAATCTTTATGAAACTTAGTCACAATGATCATCTGAACAAAATCTAGGCCAAGTTCGATATTGGGTTATCTGGGGTCAAAACCTAGGTCACTAGGTCAAATCACAGAAAAACCTTGTGTAGTCACTAGAGGTCACAATTTTAACTTAATCTTTATGAAACTTGGTCACAATGATCATCCTAACAAAATCTAGGTCAAGTTTGATATGGGTCATCCGGGGTCAAAAATTAGGTCACAAGGTCAAATCATAGAAAAACCTTGTGTAGTCACTAGAGGTCACAATTTTGGTCTATGAAACTTGGTCGCAATGATCATCTCAATAAAACCTAGGTCAAATTCGATAATGGGTCATCTGGAGTCAAAAACTAGGTCACAAGGTCAAATTATAGAAAAACCTTGTGTAGTCACTAGAGGTCACAGTTTTAGCATAATCTTTACGAAACTTGGTCACAATGATCATCACAACAAAATCCAGGTCAAGTTGGATATTGGGTCATCTTGGGTCTAAAACTAGGTCATAAGGTCAAATCATAGAAAAACCTTGTGTAGTCCCTAGAGGTCACAGTTTTGGCCTTATCTTTACGAAACATAGTCACAATGATCATAACAACAAAATCTAGGTCAAGTTCGATATTGGGTCATCTGGGGTCAAAAACTAGGTCACAAGGTCATATCATAGAAAAACCTTGCGTAGTCACTAGAGGTCACAATGATCATCTCAACAAAATCTAGATCAAGTTCGATATTGAGTCATCCAGGGTAAAAACTAGGTCACAAGGTCAAATAATAGAAAAACCTTGTGTAGTCACTAGAGGTCCCAGTTTTGGCCTGATCTTTCCGAAACTTAGTCACAATGATCATCTCAACAAACTCTAGGTCAGGTTCGATATTGGATTATCTGGGGTCAAAAACTAGGTCATTACGTAGAATCATATAAAAACCTTGTGTAGTCACTAGAGGTCACAATGTTGGCCTAATCTGTATAAAACTTGGTCACAATGATCATCTCAACAAAATCTAGGTAAAGTTCGACAGGTGAGCGACCTAGGGCCCTTTTGTTTTCTCAAAATACCGATTTTGTACTTACGACCTTCACCTTTTCATCCTAAGCCAGTGATATATTCTGGCAGTGTGACAATTTTAATTGGCTGGCTGGCTGGCCTGAACTGTGAAGCATTGAATCAATGAATTATGTTTTCTAAGGGAAAGGGGCGTTTAACATTTTTCTGTTGGAAAGTGCGTATAACATGTTTTCTATGAGGAAGAAGCGTATATCATTTTTCTATAACACGTTTTCTATGAGAAAGGGCGTATAACATATTTTCTATGGGAAAGGAGCGTATAACATGTTTTCAATAGGAAAGGAGCATACACCATGTTTTCTTTAACACGTTTTCTATGAGAAAGGGGCGTATAACATGTTTTCTATAAGAAAGGGGCGTGTAACATGATTTCTATGAGAATAGGACGTATAACACGTTTTCTAGGGGAAAGGGGCGTATAACATGTTTTCTATTAGAAAGGGGCGTAAAATATGTTTACTATGAGAAAGGGTCATATAACATTGTTTTCTATGTGAAAGGGGCGTATAACATGTTTTCAATAAGAAAGGGGCGTATAACATGTTTTTTTGAGAAAGGGGCATATGCCTTGTTTTCAATGAGATAGGGGCATATAACTAATGTTCTATGGGAAAGGGGCGCATAACATGTTCTCAATAAGAAAGGGGCATATAACATGTTTTCTTTGAGAAAGGGGCATATGTCTTGTTTTCAATGACAAGGGGGCATATAACTAATGTTCTATGGGAAAGGGGCGCATAACATGTTCTCAATAAGAAAGTGGCATATAACATGTTTTCTTTGAGAAAGGGGCATATGCCTTGTTTTCAATGACAAGGGGGCATATAACAAATGTTCTGTGGTTTCTATTTCCAGTTGCTGGCAGTGACTGTGAGGAGAAAACTTCACTTCACAAAAGTAAAGAAGGAAGTGTATCCTCTAAAAGTCATAGGTCATCTTCGGACTTAACCTTGAAGCAAAGTCAACAGCAGCTTATGGTCAAATTGCCGTCTATGGTAAATATTGAATGTTCTGTTAATATATACATGTATGTGTAAGTAAGTAAGTAAGTAAGTAAGTAAGTAAGTAACGACTTTATTTATAGTAGATAACATATTTGGTGTTATACATGTACCAATTTTCAATATGGTCTACATAATAAATATATATACATTAAATACATGGTAATATACAAACAAATTTATAAAGAAAATGAAACAGTAGAATGCCCATAACGACTGCGTTGCCGTATATTGCTTTGTACTTGTCAGTCGGTCTGTCAGTAGGGCGGTCAGTAGACAAAAATTATAATGGTTTCCGTTCTCTGAATTTGTTTTGAGAAACAGAGTTAAACCCGAAAACTGGTTAAGTGAATCAGTCGCTGTATGTAACTGAAAATTTGTTGAGAAACAGAGTTGAAAGTGTCCAAATAAGCAAATTATATCAGCTAGGCCCAAATCTCTCGAAACGTCTCAATATGAGTTTTTTCTCAATCTCGAACTTGTATTTCAGTAAAAACCTTATATATGAGTTGAGATTTTTATTTGAGACATTTCCGGAGACTTCAGGGCCAGTGTGTGACTGTGTTGTATTGTAACCTTCAGGAACATATTGGTGCAACCATCACTTCTCCTCTGACCAGTCCGGCGTTACTGGACGATGATGTCATAGATCCCGATCAACCAATCAGTGCTCATCAACAAACACAGTTGCTACGCCAACAAGTAGAACATCAGCATCAACAAACACAAGTGGCGGTATCACAAGTACAACTATTGAAGGAACAACTTGCTTCAGAAACTGCAGCACGAATAGAATCTCAGGTAAATAGTCTTCAGATAAATTCAACTGATCAGGGGCCGGGATTACAACCAATACTTACACTCAGTACTCTGCACTCAAATCTTGAAATTCACTCTTTTGAGGTTTACATGGACATTTTTTGAGAGTAAGAAGTTGTTATTATGTTAAGTAGGTACTAAATATTATTTTTGGCTTACTTCATCGTGTAATTAAGAGTATTTGTGAGCTTTAATTGTTATTTATCAATCTGAGTGCTGAGTATGACACTCAGATTAAAAAAATACATATATACCTCATAATTAGTACACAATGACAATTTTTTTTATCAAATGTTATTTTCAATACTCTTATAACAATTCTATACATTTTCCTCATCTATATTTGCAATCTAGGAAAAGTAAGGGCTCATTATATTACATTTTCAATATTTGAGTGTTGAGTGCTGAGTGTAAGTATTGGTTGTGATTTCGGGCCCTGATCTTAGAACCAAGAAAAAGATAATATTCAGTCGGGCAGTGAAGGCAACACTAAATTTTAAACCAGCCGAGAACTGAAAACATAAAAACATCACAAACCACAATTACACGGCACAATGCCCAACACATAACCAAATGAGAAAATGAACTACCAAAAAGCTGAATGAACTAGTTTCAGCAATCAAAAAACTGAATACCCTAGCTAAATGGCCTTAAGTTTCAACAGTAAAACTGCTGAAATGTACCACAAAGGTCATTTGAGATATACACTGTATCTGTATTGCTGACATACTGTATATGTATCTTACAGGCCCGTACACATCAGCTACTGATGCAGAATCGAGATCTAATCGACCAAATGAAGAATATATTGTGCTGTCTTCAGAAACTGGAAATGCAAGCTCACCAGGCTCATGACACCGAGCACATGTTGGCGCAGGTAGGTTCAAATACAGAGCACATGTTGGCGCAGGTAGGTCCTATCAGGATATGTCATACGGAGCACATGTTGGCGCAGGTAGGTTCTATGATGGTATGTCATACAGAGCACATGTTGGCACAGGTATGTTCTATCAGGATATGTCATACAGAGCACATGTTGGCACAGGTAGGTTCTATCAGGATATGTCATATAGAGCACATGTTATCATAGGTATGTTCTATCAAAATATGCACTGGATAGATACATTTTCTCCTCAAAATACAATAATGGTGACGAGGATGGGATTCGAACCCAAGCAGGCAAAGCCATCCTCGGCACCATTATTGTATTTTGAGAGGAAAAGTATCTACGAGTGCAGGATTCGAACCCATGTCCCACTGCTTGCAAGTCAGGCGCTCTACCAACTGAACCAACTGGGCTACTGACTTACAGATCACTACACCTCTCCATTCAAGCCAATGCACAGGTAGCTTTGGCTTATTGCTTGTTGGGGGTCATTACTGAAGGCTTTCAAGCTAATCTAATGGACCTTGTTATACCCCCACTACTTTAGTAGGGGGTCTATATAGGAGTCACTTTGTCATTTAAATATGTGACAAGGCGGTATGTGGGGAAATTTTTCGTTACTCTGTGGCAGTTTTAGTTATTTTTGTTCTTTACTGGTAAAACAGATTTAAAGGTACTTGAAAGTCAACTGGCGTAATGCCAACTGTTGAATAATGATATACATACATATCATAAGTTACATATATATATTTTAGGGAAGTTCAATGCCTGATGCCACGACTCCACAGTGTGGACCTGTTTTCCTGCCAAGAACCCTACTGACCCTTACAGATGATAAAACTCTCACAAGTGGAGAATTCCGTTTCATGGAGAAGTCCAAATCTCAGTTTGATGCGGATTCCCCGGACAGCGGTCATCGTGAAATGTCCAATGACAGTCTGTCCTTGACATTGCAGCAGGCAGAGTTCCCTTTTTGGTCCATGGGGCCGGAGGAAAGCATGAAGTATAGTTTTGGTTTTGGTTCACCAATTCGATATAAACAAATGAGTTATGAAATGACAGCTGTTGTAAATAGCAATCCGTTCGCAAATAGTAAAGAGAACATATGTGACCAAGACATTTTCGATATTTCAAATTTCGATGAAGGTAAAGGCATGATGGAGAGTCAGACTGAGTGTATTACAGGGGAAGCCCCTAGGCTTCGTCCTCCGCCAGAATTCAGAAATTTCGAATCTTTGAGAAATTCGCAAGTTTCGGACGATTCAAGTAATTCGTCAAACTCTGACACGGATTCTCTCAAAGATGGGATAGTGAACTTCACAGATAGTGATTATTACTCGCACACCGGTAGCAGTTTTCAAGGTCACACTATCGACCAATCAAATGCTCAGATTTCAGATAACAGAGAGGCCAATCAACAAACAGTGATTTATAAACCAAAACTTGAATATCGTTTCAACAATTTGACCGATGGTCAGACAATTATGCAAAAATATTTTGACCATGTGGATAATTCGAGACGGCGTGCGAGTTTTTCGGATGAAGACAACACGGAGAGTTACGATGAAGGTTTAATACACCCACCCTCCCCTCCAGCCCCCGGTAGTCTGGAAGACGTGTTTGATAATTGATATTGAGGGGGTTAAATGCAATATACATAGTCCCCGCATTTACAATATATTCCTCCCTTGCTTTGAATTGTCCGCCATCTTGGAAGGCAAATTTGGTGTATTGAATTGTCCGCCATATTGGAATGCTTTGCTGCCATTTCAAAATAAGGGAGGTAAATTTTGTTATTATGGATTTAGTGAATTATGACAGCTGTGTATATGGTACTCTCTTATAAAGTTGATATAATATGATTAAGTGACAATGGTAGGAAGTGAAACAGGTTTTAGTCTCTGCATATATATTACATATTATATATGCAATGACTAGTTTTACTATCATCATCAACTCCAAGGTGTATTCTACTTATACAGTCTTCCTACTGAGTAGGCATGTTACCAAATTAAACATTTATACCGCCTCATGTGTAAGTATTTGTTTTTATTGTTAAGGGAGATCATTTTGTTACACTGGGTCAGAGACTGTGTATCAGGGGAGGTAAATCTTACAATCATCAGAATTAATCTTCTATAAGTTGTCCCCTTTTGTTTTCTGTTCAAATCTTTTGCACTATGTATACACCCTTTCAATTAAGGCCTCCCTGTGATGGCAAAGGCAGGGGGCATGAAGCACATATCGGAGCCGACTACCGTTAGCGTATATAGAAAATAAAAAACGTGTTAACTTTAAACCTCTGTACATCACGTTTTACTCCATCAATTTTTATAACCTTTATATTTACGAAAACTAGATTACACAGCCTTTTAAATAATGATATAACTTTAGATAATATATTTCCAATAATGGAAAATATAGATGCCATGCTCTGACAGCACGGAAATACATTAGAGTTCTGTGTATATCCGTGTCTGACAGGGAATTTCACAGACGAAAAAAGGTAAAAATAACGAACCAAATTCAATACTCGCCAATCGATCAATTTTATTATTATTTGAAGTTTTACAAACTTAACAAGTTAAGATGTTAAAAATGTGTTCCAAAATTAAAAGGAGAGGCTCTGAGCCATGTTTTCCGGACCTAAATATTCCGCGCAAAGGAATGAATTTCCATTCATGTTTGACTCGTGTTTAATCTATCATATTAAACTATTTAAAGAAATTTATGGATTACAATAATTGTTTACTTATAACTACATAACATTAGCTTTAATATGATATAGAAATCGTGAATATCCAACCAGAAATAAAAAAACGTAAAACGTAATATGCGGAGCCATTTTATTTCGTACTAAAATCCGTAGTGGCGCCGTTCGACTGGAATTACCAATGTGAATTTATACTTACTTGTTACGTGTATATTAAAGTACATGTGTATCATACTTAAAAATTACCATAGTTTAAGGAAGTGTTGGAGAAGTCCATTTTAAGCTTTTAGAATAAATTGTGTGCACTGTTTCATGATATTGAATAAAAGTAAAAAAGATGCCATAGACTATTCTACATTGTATAAGTATTCGTTTATTAGAAATTCATATAATGCGAAACGTTATATTTCTTTAAATTGGTATCAACATCTTACAATTTGCAATAAATTATATCTTGGAACCATTTTAAATAAGCAATACACCACATACTGGTACATTCTAAATAAAGTTTAATGAACATATACTTTTTTATGATGCATTTTTAGATCTTTGTAATATGCAACCCGAACCTTAATTTTAACATTTTTCATCAATGTCAATCATTTGGAGTAAAACACTGATCTAAGATACTGTACATTCGATGACAGATAGGGACAACATTATACTACAGTTAGTTATATATTAGTACCCCACTGTGAAACTAATTAGGGTCTGATCTTGGCGGCTTATCTGTATCTGGAACCAATACACACAACATTTTCTCCCAGCACAGGGATCTACTAGTATGCTGTTTATTGTCTAGCATTATGTAATTGTGCAACACAATACTGGCCTAGGTATTATGTGTTTTGATTTTTGTCACCTTGTCTTCAAAATAGTTTCCGTCCGTTTTGTAATTTTTATCCCATTACTCGAATTATAAATTTACACAATTTGAATTAATAATTACACATAATATAGACAAAACATTAAAAATAAATTTGATTAATTTAGTTTTAATATCCGATGTTAAAAACAAAAAATGTAAACATGTACTAAAGTTAATTTTCGATGCAGTAGTATATATGTCCTTGAGAACAAGATACTTAAGAATGACGTACGCATTTCATTAATAAAAGTGTTAATGCGTTGGAACATATTTTTGTTAATTAATTTCCTTTCAATTATTAAAAATTCTAGGAACACCATTTTATTTGTTTTGTGTTTAACACAATCTAGTATAAGCAATTTATAACTTGTAAATTATCTTTGATAATAATTAAGAAACTTGGTCCAGCAATGATTCGCGTGTCACGTATGTATGCTATATATTCCGGTGGCAAATTCTTCAAATAGATCTCAGACAGTTTTCTTAAACTACACCACAACATTAACATTCAATTACATACTTGAAAAGTGCATAATAATTAACATAATTACGACACAATATTAATATTTGGCAATTTTACGTCCGTGAATTGATCCATGGACCAAAAACGGGAATAACTCTGCCTTGACTGAGAAAACACAACTACAAAACCTGATCTCAATGTATTTAAAGCAAAATCATCAATATCGGTGAAATCATATATGTTCGCTCCTGCTAATCGCATGCTCTTGCTAATCGCATTATTGTACATTTGTTTTTACCCCCAGCCCGCGTAACATCCGGTAATCGCTTAATTGAAAGGGTGTAAATGTTCTGTTAAACAGTTCTTTTGGAGGTTATGACTTACTGAGTAAGTTTATATTCTGTAAATGACTTTTCCTTTTGTGTCATAAATTGAAAACGCGTCCTCCGTGGCTGACGATAGACTAGTATACAACTACAAGAAAGAACTCACCGGACAGAC
This sequence comes from Spisula solida, assembly GCA_947247005.1. Lineage (NCBI taxonomy): Eukaryota > Metazoa > Mollusca > Bivalvia > Venerida > Mactridae > Spisula > Spisula solida. Next base: position 37,162,690 of record OX365959.1, on the reverse strand, counting down.
ACGAAACGTAAATATCTGCAAACTACCGAAATGGACCGAAAGCAAAATAATCTGAAACGGCGAACATTACATATCCAATAAAGCATACCAGTGCTATCACCAAAACATCTACTGTCTCACCCAATGTTATAGTTAGTATATTGTATGATGTTCATATTATTAACGAGGCCTATGTTCACATGTAACCTGTTCTCATCATTTCACAACTCTATAGTCATTATGTGCCAAATTTTAGTCATATTTATATTTCATATTCAAGCCTGTGTTGTTTCAAAGTTGATAAGGCCTAATATAAACAGTTGTTTGTTTCAAAAATTAAAAGGTCATAAATTTTGTTAGTTACTAGTATGAGTTGATGTAATTTATGAATTACGAGGGGTGTTCGATATGTATTGTCACTTGGGTCACAATTAGAAACTTCGTTGATATCTTTAAATCTTTTTACATTTCTGGAACCATCAAGATTTCCGCAATATTTCGTGAAAAAAATCAATAAAATTTAATTACCGGAATGTTGTTTCTGTTGCCTTTTCAAAGGGCTAGTAATAGACACTGCGACTTTTTGCGAATAACTGTCGATTAAAATTTCCTTTCGGGAAATAATCTTATTCCACAACTATCATACCGTAAATAATCTAAATTCCTTCGATAAAAACATGATTTGCTGTACTTGATTGCCATTTTGAACAAAATAAGAGCATTTCAAAGTCGCGAAAATAGGTGTCAAAATTAGTCAAAAAAGCATGCTATTTTTCATTGACAATACTTTTCGATTAGTTTTATTGATTTGAATTTGACATATCATACATGTATGTAAGCTATAGACCATCAACATTGATTTCTGGGAAGAATTTTGGATCAAAATACAATTGATATGAAGTTATTGGTGCGTGAAACAACAACCATCATTTCGTATAAATAAGAGTGATCTCCCTTGTTTTTACCGTCTTACTCGTAGACAACAAATAATTTCATTTTGATTTAAAGTTCTAATGAAAATATAAGGATCCAGTTATCGTATCGTATGTTGCAGTTTAACGAATACTGACATTTACTTTTCTAAACAACTACTGCAAAGATGACACAAATTTAGCTTAAAATAAACATTAGGCCAGTGTACTCGAGCATACCCTTTTCTAAGTTCAATAAATTATTTAATTGTTGACGAAAGGCTATGTAATTTCCCAGATATAGAATAGAAACATACACTTTTTAGACAGTAATCGTAGAATCCTTCTAAATAGTGTCATAGAAAAATGCAACCGACAGTGACAATACATATCGAACACCCCTCGTATATTGTCACAAATTATTTTAGAATGTTATATGAAAATGCCGAAATTTCTATAAATTTCTATCTACATTTTGTATAAATTATTACAAGTTTTCATAATGATTTATATCGCACAAATCTATAGATTTTCATAATGTTAAGTACATGTAATTAAAAAATGTTAATAATTTTTCAAAAAAGTATAAACTTTTATAATATATTGCTTATTTAAGGTTTTAAAACTTTAAACCAAACGGGAAATTATACTTTTAGACGAATTTAGAAAAAATGGGAAATTATAATTTTAGACGAAATGGTTCCAAAAAAACTTTAGACGAAATTGGAATTTGCAAATTAGACCAAATGGGATTAGACGAAATTTTATGGGAAGTCCCCCCTTAAATTCTGCTGGTTGTCACAGGATACCCTAAATGTTTTATGATGTTAGCAAAAACTTATTGTTGCTTTTCGTTATACTTTGGGAAGGGATGTTAATCTTTTCTATTACTGTAGTATGTAAAAAAACGATAAAAAGTATTCTGACCTGCCTATCCCAACTTTGTCACACATGTGACCGGAAACAAATAACTGTATTTAATATGCCTAAATTGAACACCCTTTATATATCTATACATTTGTATTATATTATATAATAAATATAAAGTGTACACTTGTTATATATCGCACCAGGGGCAGTGAAAAATAATGTTGATTTTCGACATGTAAAATTAATTATGTTGATTTTCTTGCTTAGCGAATACACTAAAGGAAAGTTTAGATTTTTGTATTCTAATATGCTTTGTGGATACAACCTCAAATGCTTTAACCTTTTATTAGCATAACAGCTAATTTCAAGCCATATTGTTTGTCAGACGTTGTAAGTCGGTAGGTTTACAAGTGAGACCATTGTATTACATACAAACATCTGCAATCTTCTCGACATTTTTAGAACAAAACTAGTTTTTAAATTCCTTTCATGTGTCAATGAATGATTGATTAATATCTGATGTAAGGTGTTACAATAGCGACCAATAGGCATTTTAAAATCGCATTATTGGCTGAATTTGAATCCATAGTTGACAGGCATAGCCAAAGGGAGACAGTTTTTGAACAAGTGTCACAGTACTAAAACAAAGGAGAGTACTCGTGTTCATTTTATTAGCTCCACTATTCAAAGAATAAGGGGAGCTATTGCAGTCCCCCGAGCGTCAGCGTTGGCGTCTGCATAATGCTAATGTTAAAGTTTAGGTACAAGTTTTTAACCTCTAATATTTTAGAGGTCAAGTCCATTGGCATTTTGCTTTGATACTTTGCATACTTGCTCACCATCATGACCCCAATTCCTACACAGGAGTATGCAAAGCAACTGTCAATGATTCTGTCCAAGTTATCTGCCCTTTTCGACTTAGAAGCCCCAAGCTATGAAGCATTTTGTTTTAAATATAATTATAACGATTTTACTATCCAAGCATGGCAACGGGAATAGTGGAGCGCACTGTTCGGTGGCAGCTCTTGTTTAAGAAACCAGAAGGGTTTCTGTATCCTCTAGTTACATACTAGCATTATGAGGTGTAATACTACTATAATGGCATCTATATACATCTAGTATGATTTGTGACTTTGTCTATGATGTATTATACATGTATATATTTAAACTTTCAACAAAATATAAAGGTTAGATTGCAGATTTTGCCTTTTAATAGAATAAAGAATATATCTATTATAGAGTCTGTCGTCTTTGTAATGTAGCAAATTTTATTTCACTGGCTTTTTAGCTTACCTGTCACAAAGTGACAGAGTGAGCTTTTGTGATCACACTTCGTCCGTCGTCCGTCCGTCCGTCCGTCCGTCAACAATTGGGTTGTGTCCTCTCTAGAGGTCACAATTTTGGCCTAATCTTTATGAAACTTGGTCACAATGATCATCTCAACAAAATCTAGGTCAAGTTCGATATTGGGTCATCTGAGGTCAAAAACTAGCTCACTAGGTCAAATTATAGAAAAACCTTGCTTTAAACCTTTCAACATGTAGTCTTCATGGTCACTTAACTCTCTGCTGTAACTCTCTACACTCTATACATACAAGTAAACTTTCATCAACCAATGAACATGTGTATCAGGGTTCACAGCAGTTTTGTAAAGGTCAAATATCAAAATATTCTAGAGGGTGTGAATTGTAATGGTTAAGTGGAAATCAAAGCGCTGTAGGGAGCATAGACATTTTCCTGAGGGTCGTGGGTTCAACCCCCACTGGAACCATAATTTTTTTTTTAATTATTTTTTTTTGAGTGTTTAGGTATTGTTTTGTCTGTAAAGCATTTATTTTTACATTTTCCTGATGGTCGTGGGTTCAACCCCCACTGGAACCATAATTTTTTTATTTTTTTTTTATTTTTTTTGAGTGTTTAGGTATTGTTTTGTCTGTAAGGCATTTATTTGTACATTTTCCTGATTGTCGTGGGTTCAACCCCCACTGGAACCATAATTTTTTTTTTTTTTTTTTTTTGAGTGTTTAGGTATTGTTTTGTCTGTAAAGCATTTATTTGTACATTTTCCTGATGGTCGTGGGTTCAACCCCCACTGGAACCATAATTTTTTTTTTTTTTTTTTTTTTTTGAGTGTTTAGGTATTGATTAGTCTTTATAGCATGTATTTGTACATTTTCCTGATGGTCGTGGGTTCAACCCCCACTGGAACCATAATTTTTTTTTTTTTTTTTTTTTTTTGAGTGTTTAGGTATTGATTTGTCTTTATAGCATGTATTTGTACATTTTCCTGATGGTCGTGGGTTCAACCCCCACTGGAACCATAATTTTTATTTTTTTATTTTTATTTTTTTTGAGTGTTTAGGTATTGTTTTGTCTGTAAGGCATTTATTTGTACATTTTCCTGATGGTCGTGGGTTCAATCCCCACTGGAACCATAATTTCTTTTTTTTTTTTTTTTTTTTGAGTGTTTAGGTATTGTTTTGTCTTTATAGCATGTATTTGTACATTTTCCTGATGGTCGTGGGTTCAACCCCGACTGGAACCATAATTTTTATTTTTTAATTTTTATTTTTTTGAGTGTTTGGGTATTGTTTTGTCTTTATAGCATGTATTTGTACAGTTATATGGAGGAAAAATATTCCAAAATATTTTGTTTAAAATATAGGTCAAATCATAGAAAAACCTTGTGTAGTCAGTCACCAGAGGTTACAATTTCAACTTAATCTTTATGAAACTTTGTCACAATGATCCTGTCAACAAAATCTAGGCCAAGTTCGATTTTGGGTCATCTGGCGTCAAAAACAAGGTCACAATGTCAATTGACATTTTCCTGAGGGTCATGGGTTCAAACCCCACTGGAACCATAATTTTTTTTTTTAAGTGTTTAGGTATTGTTCTGTCTTTATAGCATGTTTTTGTACAGTTATATTGAGGAAATATTTTGTTTAAATTATAGGTCAGATCATAGAAAAACCCTGTGTAGTCGCCAGAGGTTACAATTTCGACTTAATCTTTATGAAATTTGGTCCTAATAATCATCTCAACACAATCTAGGTTAAGTTTGATATTAATTAAGTCATCTGGGGTCAAACGCTAGGTCACATGGTCAAATCATACAAAAACTTGCAATAGAGGCTGAATTTCCTTAAATTTTATTCAGAAAATGTGTAGGATCACCATAGGGGTGTGCATGCACTAGTACGACAGGTGAGCGACCTAGGGCCTTTGGGCCCTCTTGTCTTGTATCCGGGTTAGTATAATGAGTACATATATTCTGATACTACACTAGTGTAGTCTAAAATTCATATGACGTCACTTTATATCCTATCATTTTCCCCGTAAATGATGTGACTTTGGCGTCATTTACAACCATTGAGCGGCCATGTTGAGCTGCAACAGATATGGCGTCACAGGAACTTGCAACCGTGTTTGCTGTGACAACTGTAGAAAAACTGGGTACCATTTTTCGAAACGTCATATTCGTTGCGGCTAAACATGGCCGCTGCAAAACCTTCCCTCTATATAGGGTACACATGTTTGAAATTTGAAAGCATGTGCTTATGGTGTCTTGTCCCTCTTGAATATGAGCAATACAGGGTCATCATCTCCCTCTTGTTGAATACACGCGTTCTCTACAAACCCTTTGGCATAGACACATAGTGTCAAATTACCTAAGTGTACCCTATGTATATAGAAGGTTTTTATATAGAAATTTTGTTTTTGTTTAGATGGTGTAAGCACAATGCCAATCAAAGTCCTTAAGTACTTTAAAATTTGTGACATGAGCATCATGCAACGGCCATGTTTTGCCGCAACGGATATGACGTTACGAAAGCTTGTACCCAGTCTATCTACAGTTGTCAAAGCAAACACGGATACCAGTTCATGTGACGTCATATCAGTTGCGGCTAAACATGGCCGCTGCACAACCTTCTCTATACATAGGGCACACTCAGAAAATTTGAAACTATGTGCCTATGGCAGTTATTAGAAAGAGTGTACGTTTTATATAAATTTGATACTAGCATACATGTACAAGAGATAATCTTTATTTGAGTCTCATCAAAGTACATTCATACAATATACGAGTACACTACCTAAATCGACAATGATAAAGTACTTTGCCGCTCCAAAGTGTGCAATATACATGTAATATAATGAAAGTATCACCGTAGCGATAATTAATTAGGACATATCCAGTTAGTATTGACGTCACGAACATTAATTAATTTTGTTTCTATGTAACAATACACTTTCACACTACACCCAGAATTACTAGTACATGTATTAATTACAAACTTATTACCTCCATTGAGCACAACCTTCATCATAGAGATGGGGGGCGCAAAAATACCGATACAAATAAATATAGAGTTGAATGGAAAACAGAATAAATCAGGTAGGACCGTGGAATTGAAACACATTGAAAATATAATTTCATATAGTCGTTTTATTGAATGCACCTTTAAGTTAGTGATTGACTGGACACCGTGGTATACAATTAATCAGAATCAGTTGATTTAGACTTTTACAGAAAGGTACATCGTCAGTCATACAAAGCATATTTTAGCAATTACTCATGGTAGGTATACTCTCATGGCATAACATTTTAACTAGTTGATCAATTTCTATGGGATTTTGCATAGAGGTAGTTCTAATAAACATTGTTGTTTATGAATGTAATTACTTTATTAAGATATCGAAATCCAATTCTTGTCAATTTGTGTTTGATAACATGAAATTCTGACCACTTTAGTACAAATGTACCATCTTAAGATAACATAAATTTTATAAATAAAACATTTTTTTTGCTCTTTAACAATGATAGTTTAGTTTATACTAATTTATCTAAGGTCGATTGTGAAACAAGTTTTTCAAACTTATATTAATCACTCTCGACACCTCATACCTGATGTTATCCATCGCCACGAGGGTATGAGAGAAGAGGAGCCGGTTTCCTTTTGATGCTGAGCGTGTAGCAAGGGAATTTCTGGTACCATTTTTATTTCGTCTTTGGTATGACGCGGCCAGGGATCGAACCCGAGACCTCCCGCACTCAAAGCGAACGCTCAACCACTAGGCTATCGAGGAGGCGGTAACAGTGATACAGTTACCTGTGAGTAAGATAGCTTCGAAAATAACAACATCACTAGTATTACATTGACACAATGAATATGGTCACATCGGTGCCGCAGCTCAAATGCGTAAAGTCATTTTCAACAAGACGAAAAAAAAATTTTTCCTTTACATTGCAGACGCCTTCTGATGTCATACAATAGTGGTGTATTCTACCCAAAATTAGACTGGTACCACTTATCTCATTTTCCGACCAGCTTTCGTGACGTCATATCCGTTGCGGCTAAACATCGCCGCTGCACATCCTTCTCTATACATGGGTACACTTGAAATCATGTGTTATGTCATGGAGTAGGCAATTAATACAAAGAGCTGATCGAGTTGGATGAACTTCTACAAATATGGACACAGTTACGGCGTGTACATCGTCTAGGGGTGTCTAGTGCAGTGTAGCAATACCACGTGACTTTTGACTACAGTTACAAGAAGAAATTTGCAAACATTGGAAAATAAAATAGCCATAAGTATTTTATTTCTTCATTGATTTCTATGAAATATACGCCACGCTAAGGGGGGAAGTATTTGCTTCCCATGAAATATAAGATTTTTTTCAGCAGCTTTACCGATTTTTCCATTACCCTGTGAAACCTACACGTTCCACGGTTTCTCAGGGTAATGGACAAAACGGCACATCCGCTGAAAAAGATTTTATATTTCACGGAAAGCTAATAATGTTCCCCTTAGCGTGGCGTAGATTTCATAGAAATCGATGAAGAAATAAAATACTTATGGCTACATTTGTGTTCCAATGTTTACAAATTTCTACTTGGAACTGTAGTAAAAAACCACGTGGTATTGCTACACTGTAGTGGTTACAGCGTCTGTGCACAGAACGGATGATAAGTGTTGGATCTTATAAGGCTCGTATATAGTTCATGCGCTCTGCGTGGAACAACAGTTGCAGGCCTGGTAAATACTGTAGCGCACAGACAATCCAAAGCCACACAGAAACGACGGCAGCGCCTAGCCATCCACGCAAGAGACAGACATAGAACGAACCATCCACATCCCCAAAAATGGATATTTCAAGCAAGCCTATATACTCACTCCGCAATGAATGACACACTGGACTTCGAATTATGTGCATAATTAGCCATAAAGGGAGGTAATTATAAATGATAACTACACTGAAGTGAGCTCAGTGTTATAATGAATTGATGACCATAAATGAATACTGTAAAATCATATATTTTTGTTGGTAGTAAATTTCTTGGACTTTGATAAAAATGAATTTTCGCGCGGTCGAAAATTCGTGGATTACAAAACATGGTAGGGTAAACCAATGTTCTGTAAATGAGAGGTCCATTAATCGTGGGCATTAGATTTCGTGGTCGACGAAAATTCACACACATCCTCGAAAAATTTATGCTTTTACAGTATCACAATTGACATATGAAAAGAACGTGCGTAATAATTATGTCTCGTGTATGCAGACACACGTGGTGACAAGGCGTTTCAACTCGTGTCTAACTTTCTTCATTCGTATCAGATACACAATCGGGTTACAGAATGAATTGAGAAAGCAGAGGCTGTTGAGTGCATGAGGCATTATGACGTCAGGTATGACGCCACCGATCGTTATATCCAACAGTAATGGCAACACTGTAATGTCATAAACAACAACCAACACACCCATAGTGATCAGAACTGAAATAACAAACGATGGACATTATTGCATTATGTGTGTATGCATATTATTGCTACATTCACGTAGGCCCTACTGATTACGAAGAGATAATAAAAACAATCGGACAGGGAGGGCAGCACTCGACTGAAACAATTGAACACAGAAAGCATAAAACACAATTACACAACACAACTATTTTCACAACACACAACCGACCAATGAACTTAACCGCTGAAAGTCAAATTTCAGCTGTCCAAATGTCGAAAGTCTATGTCTCAGCCGGGACAAAGCAAAACGTCCTAACAAAATTGACATATACGTCTTGTGTCTAGCCTTGTATATATGTTACAGGGATCTAGTCAAATCAGGGAATATGTCTAATCCCTGAATATTTTAGGGATTAGATCAAATCCCTAGCAATTTTGGATATTAAGTCAATTCCCTGAAATTACTAGGGATTTGACTAAATCCCTGAAAAAAAAAAGAACATTTGACTTCATTTTTGAGCAAGTAAAAACAGGAAATAAACAAGAGCAATCTGTTTTCGATAGGTTGATAACATGAAACATAGATAAATAATCTGTATTTTAATAATAAACTTTACGTTTACCATCATCAGCAAGTTAATTTGATTTCAAACATTACAATGGCAATTATGTGCATGCAGTTATTTAGTTGTTATTTACTATATATTTAGCCTTTTACATGTACTGTATTCCAGCAGTTAATCTATGCATAGTTATTTACACTTTTGTACTGTTGGTTGAAGTCAATTGTATACAATTATATGGTACATATAGATCAACCATGTTTTTTGAGCCGTGACTAATTTATGCAGCAAAGTTTATTCACCCTAAAAGGGTAGGTTTATATTAGCAGTACCACCATAAGATAAATAAGTTGTGTTTCATTAACTAAATGAATATGTGGCCCAATGGATAAGGCGATGTACTATAAGACTTACTTTTCTAGGTTCGATCCTTGGTAGAGTTGCTTTTTTTTAAATCCCTTGTTCAAGTAATATTACACAAAAACGTTATGCATTTCCTGGAATTTATTTAATAATGAGTCTTTATTAGTCAAAATTAAGTGTCCTTAGTCATAGTAACCGCGCGTAATTATATAATTTTGGCTGCGACTGGTAAAAATATTGATGAAGATGCTCTTATGATAAAGAATATTTAACATGGTTCATATTTACAGAAATTTTGCAAGGAGTTTATATATAAAAAGTCTATGTGTATTGAACTTGGATTGCCAGCAGGACACAAACACTGGCGTTAGATATTGCAATAAACTGTCTTGAAGCACCCACTATATATTCAAATGCACCATCCGACTCGGAGACAGACACAACTGACGGGTTGCCAACTAATACACCAAGTCGAAAATCTTTGACACAAGTATTGGATCCAGTAAAAGGTAAATTAATAGGTCCGTGGAAAGAAATGAAAACAGTGAAACATGAACACCCATTGCATGTAGATTGAAAAGTCATAATAATAAAATGACTTTGAAACAATTTCTTCATGTTTTTGATGAAAAAGAAACAAAAAATGTAGTTGAGAGAAAAAGTGGAGATATCTGGACTTGAACCCGCATGTCTTAGGCTGAAAATCAAGCTCTCTACCGATTGAGCCATCGATACTGACAATGTCATGTCATACAAAAATATATATCATCGCAGTTTAAATGCATCCCAACCAGTATATTCACACACCATGACTAAACAGTGTAATCCCGTCACGGCTCAAAACTCGTGGTTGATCTATACAGTCCGTGCAGGATAATGTGGCAGTCACGTGACACAATGTGGACACTGTCAATTGATTGAATTAGGTAAACCATGGTTAAGGTTTGTGATTATAAATCATTCTAACCATCCATCCTTTCAAACATACTTCATAGCCGAGTGGTTTAGTGCGTAGATACTTTCTAACGATATCGTTATTTTTGGCCGCGAGTTCGAAACCTTGTCAAGTTGTATGTATTTTTTTATTTCTTTTTCTCATCTTTATAAATTTAAAAGCTAAGAGTTTTACAGAAAAATGGCTTAAATAATCAGTTCTATCCAATAGTGATACAAACCTTTAATTAAAGTTATTAAGTCTATTATTAAAGAGTGTATAGCCTAAATATACATGTACACAATCAACGTATTGTACATGTATTATAATTAAAGCACACTATTTTTTATTGCTAGTACTTAAGTATTGTAACTACCAACACGAAGCCACAGATACATTATCTGAGTGTGACTGTAACTCAGACCATGATACAGCAGATGAAGTGATGTAAAATTATTTTGTATTGTAATGATTGTGTGTTCTTGTCATAAAAGTCGAATTGAATTAAAAATAATTTTATCATGACCATAATACAACAAGAAAAATATATAATTAACAAATTATAAATTCTCTCGAAAAGAGTATGAAAATAACATTAAATATATTGTGATGAATTAAAAAAAAACACTAAATATACTACTTTGATGGGTTGAACTTGAATCGCTCAGTTACAATTCCTGTGCGTTACCACCTGAGCTATTACAGCATACATAACTACTTGCAATTATTTAGTGCTTATATTACATTGTAATTAGTCAAGCATGAAGATAAGGCCAAGCAATTTAACTGCCTGGATAACTGTCTATGTTAAATGTTAAATTTCGTCGTTGAATGGATGGTAAAGGATTATCTGCACAAGGCAGTCATACTGGTCTGAAAGGTAAACAAACACTAGTCCATATTAAGTCTGTATTTCAACAGTTACCACTTACATAGTATTTAATGAAACGGACAAACAACAAACAATTAGATTATTTTAAAGTTATCTGTAATCAATATCATGTATTACCTGTCGTGAAATAGACTCGACTGCCACATTATCTAGCACGAACTATAACTCCAACGCGATAAATTGCAGTACAAAAACATACACAATATTGCCTATATTTTTGTTATGGATTAAAATCAAGGACCGAAACATTTACCTATGAAAGCATTCAAACATTCGGCGCAACATATAAAGTGTGCATGCTCCTAAATATCCAGAACACGCATTCTCAAAATTTGGGCCAATTGCCTGTCACAGCTACTTTAGTGTCCTTAATAACGTATATGCGCGTACGAAAGTGCTATCGTTAGGACTACAGTGTATTTTTTCCTCAAAATTAAATACTAAAGACACATTAACTTATGTTGTTTTACAACATGTGCAGGTTGCAAGATACGACACCCTGCTCAAATTCGTAATCACAAGCACAAAACATAAAGTGTAAATGTTTCTTACAAATAGAAATATATTTTAAGCCTTAAATTTGTATGCTTATAGGTTGGGAAATGCTCCAATATATGTGCGAGAGTGACACGGACTTACATGGTTCATATATTTTTATCAGTCCTCATGTCACAGATATGAGGTATTTTACGTGACACTGTTTTGTAGATGTGATTGCTATGCAAAGTTTTGCAGTAAATAATCAATTCAGTGAACCAGACTGTTCACAAATATAAATACTATTGATAAATACATGTACACATATTTTACAACAAAACACGCCCATATATTTTATAATTCAGTTTATTTCATGTATAAACCAGTTAGGATAATTCATGTTGTATTCTTACGTGACGCCCATAAATTGCATATTTATTGAGGAATGGTCATTTGATCCTTGTTATATGTCTGAGGTGTTTCGAATTTAACTTCATGAAAAATTACATCATCTGACATTGACAATAAATGAGAAAAAAATGCACCCAAAAGCTGTAAAAGTTTTACGTGACGGTATACTTACGTGACGCTTTTTTAAAAAAGCGAGATGGAAGCACTAACAGTGATATGAACCATATCTTCTACTGTGTCATTTTGACGCATTTGATGTTTACAGCTGGAATGTTCATGACAAAACTTTGGAATTTGAATAAAAATAAAATTTAGGGTATGCTTATTTTGAATGACCTATTATTTGCTTTTCAACAGAAATTTTTATTTATTGACATGTGGGACTTAACTTCAGTTTATTCTTGAAAGAAAATAGTGCTACGTAATTAATATTCTAGAACTCAAGTCATACTGAGTGTCTACTGTATGGTCAGCATGTTTTTATTCGTCACGTAAAACACAATTTAGTGTCACGAAAATTTTTATTTCAAAATTTGAAATTCCTTATTAATATACGCTTGATTTTTTGTATTCGAGGACTTACAATGTTATTTAAGTTTTTGGTACCACTTAATGATTAGTATTTGCATAGTTTGCATGTTAATCAAACTGAATATTTGACATTGGAAGTTGGAAGAGTTAGGAAGTAAAATTACCAGTTCATGTAGTTACATTAGACGTAATGGATTATTGCAGTTATTAATTTTGATGAGAAGCAATGCTGCCCGTGACATAAATTGTATATACACTAGCATAGTATCGTTCATTTTATGACATATTGATGCATATAATGATAGCAAATGTGTGTATAATCACGTCACGTAAAATACAAAATAATTCCACAGTTAATTGTTTGAGCCAATACAGCAATACATTGTTGGCATATTGGCAATTATTTATTGTTCTATTGGTTCAATTAATAATGATATGATATTTTCAGGGCTCTCATAGAATCTGTAAACCAAAGATAAATATTAGATGTACAGTTATGGGAGGTATTTTAGAAATAGTATGTGATATTAATATGTTATTTGCACAAGTTTTGCTTCCGGATTGAAGGTTTTGTGTGTGTTTATTGTTGTTTAGAACAGGTTTCAAAACTGGTACTAGTATTTTACGTGACAGTCAATACATGATACACGGCAAAGCTCTAAAGCATGTTTAGCGTGTTAAGCTGTTGTTTTGGTATGTATTAACGGAAAATCATGTTTATCAGATTATATTTCTTATGTTCTATTTTCGTGTTTAATGTTCTTTTTACTTTATAGTAGTAGTTTACGTGACAACATTTTGTTCAACGCGTTAACTAATCACTAGAAGCTATATCGTCGTATATTTGATTTTTTCTGGTACACTCATGCAAATAGTTCGATAATATGAGGCCAGACACGTCACTTCAACAAAACACGTAGCGTTTTATTCTAGTATTGGTTGATGAGTTTCTCTTGAATTTTACGTGACGATAACATCAGTACAAAAACACGCACCTGTATATAAGTGCGTAGCTAGTTTTTGTTTAGATACTGTCCCAAATATTTAAGTAGTGGCATAGGTTATGACTTATGTTTTTTAATATAACACTGAGACTTTTATGAATTTGTACTACTAATCAAAATATACAAGGAACTAAATGAGTGTTAAAAAGAGTGAAAACAAAATTGAATGTAATTATGTACATATCGGTTGCATAAATATACTGGAAGTTTACTGTTTTCATATAGTTGGTATGTGTAGATAAGTTGTAGTTGAGTATTAAAAATAACCAAATCATTACTGAACATCATTGTTGTGTTCTTTAGGTTAGTCAGTATATTATATATGCAGTCATAACGTAAAATACACTGGTAAAAACATGCTTGTTTCAAACAACAACATAGAAAAATGTATGTGTTTATTGATGTGGGCATGTATGAAAAATGTTGCTAAAGATGTTCGATTTTCGTGTCAGGTAGATGTTTTTAATGAACTTAAAGGTCAATTTTTTCATTCCTGTACCATCCAGATTGGCCCAAATTTTGAGAATGCGTGAGAAACGATAAATATAGCCGATTTTCTGTTTGTTTTTGTATTGCAATTTATCGCGCTATCTAGAGTTATACTATGATATTGTTTGGCCTATTTATTGTGGCATGTTGAGCTGACATCTTGAATTATACAATACTAATCTCATTAAAATCAGACCCTAACATTTGCTCCGTTTCTTTACGCTGTTAGAGATTTGACCACACTCTGTAAGAGGTCACGTTCAAATAACCTCTGGCGCACAATGACGTCACATAGCCACAGCATGAGCTGCTTTACTAGAACTTTGGACATTATCATTGTCAAAATTTGTGTCACCAACAACAGCGTTACCACCGACAGCATAACTATTCGCTGGTGTGTCGTTGTGAGAATCATCTGTCACCGAGTTGGTTTCAGATGCTGGAGACTATTTAAATGCACTTAAAGTGTTTCAAAATCTGATTTCAAACATATTTTAATTTGTGTTGGATCACACGAGTTATAATAACATTTTAAGACATGCGTCATTAATAAATGGTAGAAGCAGGAACCTGAAAACCAATTCAGGGAATAAGTAAAACAATCATTGTTTTTTTCAGGGATTTAGTCAAATCCCTAGCTTATTTTAGGGATTAAGCTTATTCCCTAACGGAATTACTGATTTGACTAAATCCCTAAATGTTAAGAGATAATACCTAATCCCTGATTTGACTAGATCCCTGTAACATATATAACACATAAGTAGACACGTAGTATCGATTTGCTGGAGGAGTGTTTTAGGTGAAAAGGCTACGTACTGACTACCTGCGACGCAAGCCAACATGTAGCTATAGTTCTAGACTTACATTGTTTTAAATCATTCACCAAGATTCCTCTCTCATCGCGTTTGTCTTCCACGTCCCTGCGAAATGGTTCAGGATTAGGAGTGCGTGCCCATGTTTGTGACCTCATATCCTGTGACCTCATTTTTTTACCATTTCGTTGACCGGTACGACGTGCGTCATTATCTGCAGATTTTTCAGTAACTTCGTGTACATCTCTTTGAATCTGTACATCAGTGACATGATGTGTTTCATTCAAACTGTTTACATTCGATCCCTCTGGGAGCACGCATGGTTTACCCATCATGCCAGGTGTTGTAGGATTAGTCCAACCGTCAAAATCCACGCTGTTACAATCGTTACCCTCGGTTAATTCCGTTACAGTGTCAAGGTCACTTACAGCACCTACCCGATTTTTGAAGTGCACTTTCGTTTCTATCGGAATGTCAGCTAACGTCGATTCAGTGCTTCTATTACTTTCATCAATCACTTCACTAGTTAGTCCAATTCCTAGTGAACACGTTTTAAACCGCGGAGAAGTGTCGTTTTGGTTTTCATTTCTGTCACCAATCGTATCTGTGTTTGGAACGGCGTTCACCTTTGCCTTGTACTTCACGCATATAATTATAAGCGATACAAGTGTCACGTTCATGATTACAAAGGGTAAATCAAACAATACAGAGAAATACACAAACGACATTTGAATGTTCGAAAACAATACCCTTCTACAGTCCAAAAGTAACTGACCAGAATTATTCCAAACAATATATGGAACTGACACTCCAAGAATTGACATTAACCATAGCACCAGTGTTGCCATGCCGATATGTTTGGTTCGAACTTTGAACTCTCCGACTGTGATCTTCTTGATGACTGTGAGGCGATGTACGGTGAATACAGTCATGCTGAGAAGACTGGTAAAGTTTGACAGCATGAAAGGGAACGATTTGAAGACACAGACGCCGTAACTGTAGGGCGGGGCCATCAGGTACCATGACAACATTGTCGGCGTCAATAGCAACGCGTTCACTAAGTCAGTTACAATGAGGCTAATCACCGTGTTAGCGTTTCGTACGAATGCAAAACGTCGTAGGTTATAAAAACTTATCAGGAGAAAAATGTTAAGAACTGATATAGTCAGAAATGATAACAATAGGAAGCCACCGAGTGTATAATGATACCCTTGTAAAGGTTCAATCTCTCCCAGTGTATTATTCATACTCATACTGTACAGTAAAACCTTGTTGTACCGTTTTGTGCCTTGATGTAGATGGGAAATCTTTAAGTCCCGTAGCTTGTCTTTGCCCTCAATTTCTTCTTTAACAATGTAGTATCGTCCGGTCTTTTGGTTCCTCACTAATAGATTTCAGACACTTCAAACTGTCTACCTTGTCGCTTGTTATCTTTATCTAATAAAATCTTGAACGTAATCACATTTTTCGCCGAACGTTTTATAAGTTTAAAAGAAATATTCACACCTGCGTATAATTGTTCTCAAACATGCATTATTATGCCCGTGTCTTCCTTACAATATGAACATGTCATTTGTTTAATTCCGAATTTTAGACGTATAGTCCAGTCAGGATAAAAATCCAGTGACGCAGAGGTCGAGTCCACTATAACGGTGTAAAACCAATTATAAAGGTTTATACTGTACAAACAACTATACTTTCAATGCTAAACTGACATACAATGTACTATATTCGCTCTACCTGTTTAGACAATGACTATATTTTTGCGTACACATAAACTGCAACGTCACTGTCACAATATCCTAACTGGACTATACGTCACTTTTTTATGCATTTCTACATTGATAGACACGTTATGAGAGATATATTAGAAAGGTTGCGAAAGGCAAGGTGTAACGTGTACGTGAATACTATGTTTTGGTATTTCGTCATCCAGGTATGTGTAGTTTTTACAAGTAACGGACGTGTGACAGACGAAAATATAATGTGTTCTACGTCACACAGGTATGCATATGCATGGGAAACCCAAGATTTTATCGCCGATAGTCTCAGTGAGTTTATAGAAACACTCATTATAGATTCACGAAGAAACCATGTTACAACTGCCATGTGATGTTACACGCACACGTTGTGTTTCGCAAGCCAATTTTAATTGCAACGTGTACGTATACATGTACGGGTAGCTACACGTACACGTAGTCGTACACGTTCGAATCGCGACCTCTCTATTATGCGTCAAGAAATCACACTGATACTAAAACCTTTGTTGATACTTTCGTTGAACAAGAGCACTATGTATGCGAATAATTAACTTTGTGGAATATTAATATCCAAGGAATGTTCCCACAATACTCTGCAACAGCTGAGCGACATATCCGAGTATAGTTACGATTGCCGAGAAGACAATCGGAACGGACCGTATGACATTTACTCGCTACTGAATACGGAAAAAGCCATTCTCAGCCGTCTCGGTGATGGAAATGTCAATGAGAGATAAAACACTTGGAATCATATTTCTCAACAAAACAGATATACGTACGAGGGGTGATGAACAAATTCATGTACCAGTAAATTGTTTTCTAATTTCTTTATTATTTTGTGTACGTAAGCCTATAAAACGTCGAGAATACAATGAACGGCACGGATCAGCATCATTGACCAAACTCATGCATTTTTGCCATTAATAAATGACGACATGATGATGTTGGGCCGGTGTAGCCATAGTGAATTCAATGTTATTATAGTTTTGTTTTTGTAATATGCTGATCACAGGTAACTGTATCATTTATTATTTATAGAATAATACATGGCTGAGCAGTGCCGTTGGGTGATAATCGCCCCGGTAGGTTGATAATTGCCAGAGGGCGCTAGCCCGAGGGCAATTATAATCTACCAGCACCCAATTGTATAAACATTGGTTAAATTTTAACCGTGGTTAAAGTTACCAAGTTGGTTAACGGTTAAAAATCTGGTTAGGTAACCAGACTGAAAAACGGATTGTATAAACGAGTTTAACCGCGTGGTTACTTAACCAGGATTTTAACCAGAATTTTAACCATTTGGTTAAAGTAACCGCAATCCCACAATTCAACACACGTCATCAAAGATGGCGCCATTACTAATTGAAAAATGATTAAACTTATTATGTATGACTAAAAAGAACGTTTTGATATTGTGGAAGAAGTCTTTTGGTGAAAGTTCTGTCGAATGGGTTCTCACTCGTTTTTGAGACATGACGACAACGATATGCTGGCGAATCTGATGGTACTTTACAGTGATCTCCCCTGATAAAATTCATGTCTGACAGACGAGCAGAATATTTCCAGGATAAAATCTGTTTATTTCGTCATGTTACATGTCTGTTGGCGAGTGGACAGCTTACATCATTATCAACAAACCTTGCTTAGTAAGTAATATTTTATTCAACCATCGTTTACTTGCATCGTTAGTGTAAAAGATGTGTTTTGGTTACTGTTAAACCCGGAAGTGATATTTTTGTATGAAATTGAAAACCAACTTGATGACCGCCATAATTTTAAAATTGTTCATTGTTTTGTATGTAGTTACTGTGAATGGACGCAATATACTACATGTGAGTCAAAAGGCCCAGTAGACCAACTATTTAATCTGCTTAGAATTTACAGTAGCAAAGAAACTCAACCACTGCACAGTCCCCCTTTCAAGAGTGTTATAGAAGTCCTCATTCACTGTACTGTCGAGACTGACTTACTACAGGTGCTGGCTAGCTCAGTTTACTGAGCTATGTGAATAAGTAATACAATGGTATTTGATTGTGGCTTCCAGTCCCAACGCCGGAAACACTTTTACCACCTTACTTTTGCACACCAGTCAATCGAAATCACACCCCGGGGCCCCCCTAAACATGGGGAAGGGCATGGGGGTAGTGGTGAAATCTCTAGTCCCATGTGTTTACATTTCCAATATCCATGCATTGCGGGGCTTTTGTTTCATGTGAAAATAACGGGTACTATAACCATGGGCGGGGTAATTTGCAGGGGTTTTATTTTCCATCTGTATGGCCTGGAGGGGGATAGGGATTACACTCAGGGTTTGAAAAAAGCAAAATTAAAAATCCTCGCTGTTCCCCAAGGTCCAGGTGAGGTTTCAATTGACTGGTGCATTACTGTAAAATGGTGTCAGACATGCCTGGCAGACTCATACATGAACCTGTAGTCTGCATATCCATTGTTGCCGCTGCATGATGGAGAGCTCTAAGAAAAAAAGAGAATGAGTGTAGTGATAGAGGAGAATGACTCATAGACTGGCCCCTGGCTAACTTACTTAGCAGAGCTACATACCGGTACTAACAATACCAGTTGTTGAAGGGTTGAGTCCCAAGTTTTGTGTATTTTTACTCCTTTATTTACCCAGTACTTACTTATAAAATTTCAATAATAAATTGCCATTCTTGAATTGCATGTGTAAGGATATCACATTTGATTATCCCTTGATGTAATAATCAACTTTTCATATTGTTTTTCAGGAAAAAGTTTCCAGGAAACATTATTCCACTTGATGATGATGCTGGTGATAAAGCAGTTTTAGCTATACATATCAAAACATGATCAGGTATTGTCACTAAACTCTGTTTTGTGTTACAGTGTGATAATTTGTACAAAATAATAAAAAAGCTAGTTTACTAGTGCTAGGAATAAAAAGATTACATAAAGTTGCACATTGATGATATAATGGATTTCAATTATAACTTTACTCAGATGCACATTGGTATAATAATGCTTAAAAGATTAACTATGTTATGTTTTGCGTGCTTAAGTCGATTAGGTCCTTATTAAAGGTCTTATAAACATGATTTTTGTACATCATTGCTTTTAACACAAATATTTTTTCAGGTTAAAATGACTTTCAAGGATACTAATATATACAATGTATTGTATTGTATTGTTATAGAATGTATTACAGACTTTTTTTTTAATTTAAGGCTCCACTCAACTTCTGAAATGTCAACCATGGTTGTATTATACCCGGTTTGCAACAAGATGATATCCAAATATCTGAACATTGAGGATTTGATGGTTGCAAAGAAGCCAAATTGATCAAGCTATCGTCAGAATTGCTGTAAATTCCATACTGCACCTGTTAAATGTTGTAGATCTTCATGAACTGTTGCTAGCAGCTAGTCAACCACAAACATGCTAAGTAATAATGCCCTCCAACTTTGATTAGGGGGTATATTGCTGTGCACTTGTCGGTCGGTAGACCAAAGGTTTGCGTTCAATAACTCAAGAACGATTTGCCCTAGATTCTTCAAACTTTACATGAAGGTTGATTTTGAGATCAGTAGGTCAAAATTCAAGGTCACTGTGACCTTTACCACTTCTGACTGTTCAAATGATTTCCTCTTCAAACTTTACATGGAGGTTGGTCATCAAAATTAGATGACCCCTATTGATTTTGAAGTCATTCGGTCAAATGTCAAGGTCACTGTTACCTAAACAATTTCTGACTACTGTGCTGCCATATGGGCGTATATGTTTTACAAACACATCTAGTTATTTTAATGTTCTATGTATGGTGTAAATAAATTTGTGTTAAACTGTGTTTTAAATTATTGTTGTAATATACCCGTCACATTCTTTAGTCGGCATATAGTTTGGACCTATAGTTTGATTTGAACCAAGTCATTGTTTGTGTTGTTAAACTAACACAAGGCAGTCCCAAAGAAGGCCTCACCGCATTAATGGATAGTAAACTGTGAGCTTGACTTATGCCAGCCAGCTTGAATAAAACTTTACTCCACAAGATAGAAACATGGGTTCTGCAGATCACCTTCATTAGTTAGACTATTGCAAGTTTCATACAATTCTGTCCAGGCATTAAAAAGTAAAGAACCTGGCAGAAATGCAAGGTTCAAACCTTTCACCTTGAATTGTGACCTTGACCAGACAAGGTTGAATGTGGGTTCTGCATGTCATATTTATTAATAACATATTTTCTTTCCATTCAATGCAATTCCACCTAGCACTAGCAGTTAAAAAGTTATGGAGTGGACACAAAATGCAAGGTTCAAACCTTTGACATTGAACTGTGACCTTGAGCTGGCACGGTTGAAATGTGGGTTCTGCACATTGTCTTTAGCTACACATTCGCAATGAGTTTCACGAAATTCGGTCCAGGCAGTAAAAAGTTATTGAGTGCATGGACGGACACACAGACAGACGGACGGTGACCATTCCTATAATCCCCTCCCACTTTATTGCAGGGGATTAATAATTGGTGGCAAGAGAGGGCATATTGAACTAACCAGGGATTGTATTTATAAAACATCTTGGTGAAAAACTTAAATATTTTGAATTAAGTAAAAAATTCACAGTGTGGAGATTTACCACAAATTGAAGAATAACCTATGTTTCCTTAGTGACTACAGTATAAATCGATTATTGAGGTCGAGCACTTGTTTACATAACAGTACATGTACATAAACATTGAAATTTCGCTCAATGTCTTATTTTAATAGATATTTTGTGTATTAGTATGTGGCTTTATGAATATGGTATTGGTTTGCACTGCCCCTTTCTCCGATCAAAACAATAAAAATACAATGTTATGATACAAGTGACAGACC
Organism: Spisula solida; assembly: GCA_947247005.1. Classification (NCBI taxonomy): domain Eukaryota; kingdom Metazoa; phylum Mollusca; class Bivalvia; order Venerida; family Mactridae; genus Spisula; species Spisula solida. Next base: position 37,141,100 of record OX365959.1, on the reverse strand, counting down.
TGATTAAACGGACTATACATAATGCAGAAAAACAATGTAAGCAGTTAATATCATTCATAGTACTATTTAGCTGATACACTTAAAGAAATTTTAAGACTGTAAGAAATTATTAGTTTTCTACTAAGATGCTTTATAAATACCGGCCCTGTTCATTAAACCAACATACTAAGCCAGTCAGTTGCTCAAGCCACTGTACTATATCAGTCGATCGCTTGAGTCAGCAAAATAAAGCAGTGACTTGAAAGTTTCAAAGTTTATTGCACAAAACAGGTCAAAGACCTATACACAAGGAATATATAACACATACATATGGCATTTAACAATGAGTGATGTTTGAAATTGCACATATGAAACATAAGCCAGTCAATTCATGTAGTTGACATAAGAAACCAGTCAGTTGAGTTGACATACGAAACCAGTCATTTGATTGAGTCGACATACAAAATCCGTCAGTTGATTGATTTGTCAAATACAACCAGTCTGTTTATTGCGACATACAAAACGAGTCAGTTTATCGACTCGATATAACAAACCATCATACTAAACCAGTCAATTCATTTGGTCGACATACGAAACGAGTCAGTTCATGGAGTCGACATACAAAAACAGTCAGTTTATCGAGTCAATATAAAAATACAGTCAATTTATCCAATCAACATTTTAAACCATTTGGGAGCTTGAGCCTGCATACTTAACCAGTCAGTTGCTGAAAATAACTAAACCCGTCCAACAATTGAGTCCACATAAAAAAGCCAATCAGTTGCTCGAGTTGCAAACTAAGCCAGTCAGTTGCTTGAGTTGGCATATTAAACCAGTCGGTTCATGATATTAAACCAGTTAATTCATTGAGTGGACACTCTAAACCAGACAACTGCTTGAATATAACTTACGTACATAACTAGTTAGATGCTCTAGTCAGCATATTAAACAAGTCGGTTCATAATACTAACCAGTCAGTAACTGTTGCTTTAGTCAGCATATTGAACCGCGGTTCTCGATACATTAAAAGTCACTTGCTTAAGTATGCATACTGAACTGTTTGACCAGTCAGTTCATGATACATAACCAGTCAGTTGCTTAAGTCAACATATTGAACCAGTCGGTTCATGAATCATAACCAGTCACTTGCGTGAGTACACGTATTGAACGGTTTAACCAGTCAGGTCATGTATCATAAACAGTCAGTTGCTTGAGTACACATATTGAACGGTTTAACCAGTCAGTTCATGTATCATAAACAGTCAGTTGCTTAAGTCCGTACATTGAACCAGTAGGTTCATGAATCATAAACAGTCAGTTGCTTGAGTACGCATATTGAACGGTTTAACCAGTCAGTTCATGTATCATAAACAGTCAGTTGCTTAAGTCCGCACATTGAACCAGTCGGTTCATGAATCATAAACAGTCAGTTGCTTGAGTACGCATATTGAAAGGTTTAACCAGTCGGTTAATGAGTCATAACCAGTCACTTTCTTGAGTATGCATATTGAACTGTTTGACCAGTCAGTTCATGAATCATAACAAGTCAGTTGCTTTATTCAACATATTGGACGGTTTAACCAGTCAGTTCATGATACATAACCAGTCAGTTGCTTAAGCCAACATATTGAACCAGTCGGTTCATGAATCATAACCAGTCACATGCTTGAGTACACATATTGAACGGTTTAACCAGTCGGTGCATGAATCATAACCAGTAAGTTGCTTAAGTCAACATATAGAACAGTTAAACATGTCGGTTCATGATACATAACCAGTCAGTTGCTTAAGTCAACATTATGAACGGTTTAACATGTCGGTTCATGATACAAAACCAGACAGTTGCTTAGGCATATTGATTGCTTAAACCAGTGAGTTCATTGGATGGACATGCTAAAACCAGTCATTTGCTGGAATCAGTATTCTAGTGATGTCAGTTTAATTTCACCCAAGTAATACATTTTATGTTTGAAAATACATGTATGCAAGAAACACAGTATTTATATATTACATGTATATAAACCTCTTGACCATTATTTTCTATGAAATAAAGGAAATTAATCCACATCAAAACCTAAAATTATATTCCAATACCCCCTTTTCAAGGAAAAAACATATTTAAGCAATTATTTAATGAAATCTTAACAATAATATATATAAAGACGTTTAACATAATTCTACTTTAGTCATGAATGTCTTCATATGAAATTAAGTTTGTGTTATACAATAGTCATACCAGCCTTGAAATATGGTCTCATTATTGAGTTGATCTTGATATAGGGGTTACAACAAACTATTAATTATGAGATTGGATTAAAGATGAGAGTTCACTGTTAGGATACAATTTGAAAATTATCTTCAACAAAGAGTATCATTGAAAAAATATGTTAATCACAATAGCTAGATAACTATGAAATGAATAAATGGGATTATGACTGTGTATTTAATGTGTACATGATAATTATGAGGATAAATTCAATACATGTATTATGCAAATTGTACTGTAATATATACAAAGAGGATGTTAGACTTTTATAAAATAACTTGTAGAAACAAACAATAAATCCACTTTAAACAGATGGCGTTTGAAATTACAATCAACAGCTGCTTTTAACAATCAAATACATTTATGAAGACCATCCATGGGTCTTTTGTGACAGGTAAAATATCAATTTAAATTTTCTTATGTGAGAGAAATGTTTGGTCTTTATTATTAAAGCCATGTTTTATAATGGTTGTCTTTCTTGGCAGGTGGTCATTCCTAACAAATGATTCAATGTACATTTGTGTAAGGGGGAATGTGAATGTTTTAGGCTTTTGGACAGCATTATTTATAGAGAATGTCTTCTGGAATCTCTGACTTTCTATCCTGTATCCAGTGTTCTCTGAATGGTCAACTTGCTTCTTCAGGACACTATATAGTCTAATTTCTATATACAAATTCTAAACTATATTGAATATGATAAATGATATATCCAACTTTCATTTAAAATGTGTCTAAATGACACGGAAACATTGTTGCAGGAAACATACACTGGTGTCTCATAGACCTGCAAATAAATGTTTTTATTGTCAAGGGGAGGTAACCATGTAAGGAATTTTGGTCAGAATGCGACTTTTGTTTTCTGGGTCGACGTATTGATTGAATGTACTATATATTTGTTAATACTCGTCTCATTTTTATCATCTTAGCAATAAAAGGACGCCAATACATTTAACTTTAATCTGCACGATTCCACTACCGGCATAATCTTGAATTGTCTGCTATAAAACAACATACCCCAGTGTCGCATTTTTAAATCCGTTTAGTACATTTTTAATTTGTAAAATGTGATCAGCAAAATATAATGAAGTATAGTCCGTTTTGTCAGGTTTGTCACATGTAATCAAACAATGTAATTTAAAAATGATATAATGTCGATTAAGTTTAGTCTGTCACAATTACACTAGGTGAGGCTAGTCTACTTTCGCTTTCGTTATTGAACCGATTAGCCACACATGGTCAGTGTAATAAAACGACAACATTTTAAGTTCTACCATTTAAAATGCTCTCGTGTAATAGAAAACTTAAATATTTTCAAACCTTAACATTAATTTTCTCTTTGATTATATGAATTATTTCATTTTTAGTAACTTCTTTTAAATATTCCAAAACGCCGTTTATGGTCGTATACCCAGTGTCACTGTGACAGCTAAATTGCTATTGTAAATGTGTTATGCATATGTATCCTGTATTTTGCAGGACTCTGCAATAATGAAATAAACTGAAACTGAAGAAATAAGTCCTATGCATGAACAATTTAACTTCTATTTTAGATATAAGTTCATAAGTTTATTTCCAAAAAATGTGCTGTCACGTAGTTCACATTAACGCATTGCACGAATCCTTGTTTATAGTGGTACAATTTTATGTGAATCGGACATGACCAAGTTTTCACAACTTCATTATAGATACTACAGTGGTATCATCACATTCACACTAGAGCATGTCCCTGCTTTAACTCGATAGCAGTGCAACTCATAGTAGTGTAGTTCATATTTAAACGTAAATTTTGGAAATCTGACTTTATGTAATGCTTTTAAGTTTTACCCTTAGCTTTTGTTACATAGACGCATATGTTATTATTTTTACATGTATTCAATGTTTTCTAAGGTAACTGGAAAAGGTTAGTCACCGGGTTAGTTACCAGATTTGACTACAAGTAAGTGGCTCAGAAGACGAATACGTTTTTGAACGAGAATGCCTTTTTTCTACACCATGAGCAATATGATTACAAAAGAATATGACCTTGAATAAAAAAATGTCGCTTTTTTACTTCAGGAGAGCCATAGGATTCGAAACATTTGTTTTGCATAATTAACTTACAAATTGATGCGAGCGTTTAATCTAAAAGATTATCAAGTAGTTGACCTATAAAACAATCAGTGAATAGCGTAATCGTTTGTTTCCGATAATGATCAGAATGATTTTCCGATAATTTATTTCCTTATTGAAGTAAAGTGTAAAAAATTAAATAGCTCCTCGACCTGTAATTATGCATCAATACATTACAAGCTTCTTGTGTGAAAACCATATTAGGTAATACAGCAGTGAGGAATTTCATATAAAAAACAGGGATATTTCTGTGAGGAACAATAATAAAGTCCGAGGATCTCAACTAGTTAGGATAAACGTGCTAATTGGTCTCCCTCGGGCTTTATCTTATAAGAGAGATCTTATATACAGGGTGTTAAAAAAGTTCGTTCTCAATGTTCAAGTTTCTATAGTTTATTTTTCTAACCTCAGAAGACGGTAAAATTTTCAGTTTAAAATCCGCAGGGTCTACCCTTGTTCTAACCTTTATGGCATTAAATTAAGCTATTAAATTACGAAATTAAAATTTCTTCGGCATACAATAGCTAAGAAAGACACTCGATATGAATATAAATTTTGATAACGAACTTTTTCACATTAACACCCATATATGCCACTTATGTCTCTCATTGTTTCAATTTACGCGAGAAACTTCGTCGTGTGTTCCAAAGGTTTATATAATTAGTTGTTTATTGTACACGTCGTACGGTCCGGTTAGGATATAGTGAGAGTGACATAGTCGTTTATGTGTACACAAAAGATTACAACCATTGTCTGAACAGGTAATGAAATATAATATGTTAGTTTAGCATTGAAATAATTGCTGTCTGTATTAGCCTTTATAATTAGTTTTACACCGTTATGGTGGACTCGACCATTGCGTCACTATATTCTTATCCTGACTGGACTATATGTATTGTTGATACTCGCCGCTTATGAAAACATAGGCCGAAATAGAATAACAGACTAGAAATCAACTGGTAAATTATGAAGATAGAATGTTCGAGGAGCAGGTTAACTTGTTCGGACTATATGAGAAATGTACGAATTATATCATGTTGCAGCGTCTCGCTAAATTAACTTTGACACGACATCTGCATTAATACTTGTCACGACATCTCTTAGAGAAAAATCATGCTTACAGTTGATCAATTAAACGTTATATGGGCACACATCGTTAAGGTATCAATGCTGTAGGTAAGTGACTTGTGTATTTAAGTGCAATTATATCATTAATGGTTTAAACGTTCATGTTAAATTGAATTAGTCCTGTCTGTTCTCGAACCTCTTTTTGGTGATCGTTCGTCAGGCACAACCATGTACCACCGGGCACAGTCAGGCATCGACATACACCGATAGACATCGTCAGGCACCGTTATAATTACACCTTCGAAGGGGGCGGGGCGCCCTAGTTCACCAAGAGTTGGATACCGAATATAGCCCATGGTTGTCGGTGTTGTCCGAGAATCCCTTGGAGGCCCCTTTGTCTCGCATACCCTCTCTCGCTTTCTATTGAAGATCGTTTAAACTGTATAGACAATAGTATTGAAATAATTTGGAATTAATGATATAGATGTAGCGTTTACTCTAAAGACGCCGTCGCGAATTCTAGTAACGTTATTCGCGAACATATTTTTTTTTAAAATCGGGAAATAAAAATATCTGGACTCAAAGTGACTTACAGTGATTAATTTAAAATTTCAAAACTGTTTATTTCACTTATTTGAAACTAGCACAATAGAAAAGTTGCTGTTATTGTTAATCGTTTCCAATTTCGTTGAATTTGGAATAATACTGTCCGATTAAATATGCACACAATGTGAAGTTGGCATGAATACTAGACAAGAAACTGCACAATGTATACTATACTTTATAGTATTATATGTAATTCTAGTAATTTACGAGTGTCTTTATGGATTGTAAATGTTAAACACATGTTTAGATCTTTCAAATTTCTTACGTTTCTCATATAGATGTTGACTGTGGCGTTAAAACAGATACATGATAAAATCTACTGTCTTCGTATGAGCGTGCGAATCTTCAACTTAGATCATTGTTTTGTCGTAAACTATTAATACTTATAAAACATTTGGTGTCGTTTTGAGTTTTGCCATTTTCGTACCTAATAACTATTAGCTATAGAGGTTTTAATTTGGTACATTTACCCTTCGTCCTCTATTGAGTTGGTGAGGTGAAGTTAGCCAGGATGGATATTGCTGTACCGTGGGGTTAAAAAAAGTTCGGTCTCAATGTTTGAGTTTCAATATTAGTTTTTATTTTTCTGACCTCAGAATACTGTAAAATTTTCAATGTGGATATCCAGAGGATTTTACTTCTACCATTGTTCTAATCTCCAATGCAAAATGGAGCTACTAGAGTAAGAAATTAACCGTGATTGCCTTCTTCATACAGAGCTAAAATAAAACTTTAAATGAATTTAAATTTTGAGAACAAACTTTTTAACACCCTGTAGATGGGATTTATATAATGCTCGTTTTAAACAAAATGTCAGCTGATTCAATGGATTTTAATTTTTGTCCCGCAGAAATAAATTCCGAACATTTAACAGTGTAGCAATACCACGTGACTTTTGGCTACAGTTACAAGAAGAAATTTGTAAACATTGGAAAATAAAATAGCCATAAGTATTTTATTTCTTAATCGATGTCTATGAAATATACGCCACGCTAAGGGGAAACTTATTTGGTTTCCATGAAATATAAGATCTTATTCAGCAGCTTTACCGATTTTTCCATTACCCTGTGAAACCTACACGTTACACGGTTTCACAGGGTAGTTGATTTTGATGTATTGTCTTTAAATAACCTTCGGTATTTGTCTTCATAAGCGGATAGTATTACGAATACATGTACGAGGTATCCTTACCCACTTATATTAATCATCAACAAAGCACGAATTTGTTATATTCAGCATACTGAGAAGTTTGCATCAGGTTCATACTTAAAGATCGAGGATCAGGCCCCGATCTCTCGAAACATCTCAATCTGAGCTAAATCTCACCTCAAATATTGTCATTCGTCTTTTAGTTAATTTCCATGGGAGGCTGGACTTAAAATTGGCATCTCAAAACCGAAAACATAATTTTGAGATTATAACAATAACATTTATAGGGCTTGTATTTCATATTATCTCCAATTCAGACTTTTGGGGTGAGATTTCTACTTGAGATACTTCATGAGATCGGGGCCTGGTTAATTTGTACGGACTATAATACAACGTGATGGTCCATTAAATGGTGAATACATTCACATATATCAGTGTCTACTCAGACAACATTATATAACTACTTTGCACCTCTACGCAATAAATAAATATCATCTTTTACTTCACCCATAGTTTACAAACTTTTTTCTAACAATAATGAAATTTGATATGATTATACCACACTGTTTAAAACATGTTTGAAGAAAAAAAAAATGCGGACATGTTTAATCACAGGGTCTATTTGTTAAAATCGCGATGTAGTTTTAATTTTCGCGAGATCAAACATTCGCGATGTGTTGGTCTGTAGTTCGCGAGATTAAATTTCCGCTGTGCTAGGTGGTGTCGCCGTTAACGCATTGGGTTCGAATCCCACTCAAGCCGAGTGTGGGTTCATATACGATTTTTAAATAACTAAATTTACTAATAGTCTTTCGGACGAGACGTTATGCGAGGTCCCGTGTATGTAGTTTATGTGATAAAAACAATCTTACATTCGTGTCATTCGATATTAAATTTATTAAACTCGTTGAATAAAAGTGATACAATGCGAGGCTCATAAAATGCTCGACAGAGCCTCGCATTTTATTATTTTATTTTACTCGTTTAATAAATTCAATATAGAAAGACACCCATGTAAGATCCTCTTTATAACGTTCGACTTGTAGTAAACGTGTATCAGTGAGCGAAGAAGTGTATGATACATATTGTAAGTGATAAGGTATCATTTTGACAATGTCGTTGCTGTAATTACATGGTTGTAAATAAATGTTTTTCCTTTCAAGTTATACGATACGACTGTTTGTTTAGGTATAAGATTATTATAAAACGCCATAATTATGGGGTTTTATAAGTGAAACCATGAGGTATACAGTTAAAGCCAGATATTACATTGTCTTATTTACACGCAATATACACTGCCCACCAAAAATAAGTATACATATGTTATTTGCCCACTTACTTGCCTGTAATACTACTATTTGCAGAACAGTGAAGCAATCATATATTGGAAGAACATGAATATTTTTGTTTATTAAATGGAAAGGCCATACCTTAATTGGTACCCTAGGTGCAAAATCTAAAGTTTCTTTGTCCCTCTTGAATTGTAACTTTGTCACAAAAAGATGGAAAATTCAGCCTTTTTTATCACATGGTTATTTTAGTTCCGAACATCTTCATCTTTATTTCTATCTCTATTTTGACTCATTTAGAAACTGTAGTTTCAGAAACTGGTATAATTGTGACCTTCTGATACACATATATTGAACAATTAAACCAAGTTTAATTTTGCAACAATTATTTAATGTATACTTATTTTTTGTGGGCACTGTATATGGTTATGTATAGGATAGACAATGAGTATCGCTGGTTATGAGATTTAGACGGCGAGCTTCAGCGAGCGTCTAATTCCATAACCAGTGATACAAGATGTCTATCCGACATAGACCACGTGACGGACTAATTTGTACATGTACCGTTATTCATGCACATTAAGTAAGTTGTACATTGAGACCAAGCTATAGGGAGATGTCAGCAACCAGTTGACAATGCATTTTATCACCACATTTAAACTAAAGATGTAAACGGCCATAGAACATGGAAAGCAAAAGAACGAATAGCAATAAACCTCTGAATGTATTACTTTATTAGAAGAGGTTTTAGAGCATATATTAGACTTAGAAACAAATTAGGGCAAGCACTTAATTTGTCTATTCTTCTAATATGTGATCTAAAACCGGCTTATAGTTTACGCTCCAATTTCTTGTTGGCCTTTCCAGCGCGTTTGTTTGGATTCAATGGCATGCCCATCACAGTAATGTGAGTGAAAAAAACTAAATTGCACGTTTATTAGCTAATAATTGCTGATAGAATAACTACAATTGTGAGGGAAGGCGGGTCTAGTTTTTCATGTTTTGAAAGAGTAAGATTTTTCAACTAAACAATCACTGGCGTTTGATTGGACAAATAAGTAGGGTAAACTATACATGTGTTCCTAAGGTGGAGTGACAGTTTATTATCCTCGTCAACAGCTGGTTCGAGGGCACCCCAGTTATACACCTTACAAACTCAGAATTAGTATAAGTTTGGATTATGCACTTGCTAATGTTTTCCCACGGAGGGGGGCGGCGGGATTATATAGGGGAATTAGACATTTTTGGAAATTGGTTGCCAAATTTCCCTCCCATGTGCCGATAGTCCTGTCTAATTCCTTGGGGTGTTCCCGGTCCAGGTCTAATTCCCGCTACATGTGACGACAGGGTTTATCAAATTCCCACAATCTCATTTAAGCCAAATCCATATAACGCTTCACTACTTTACACTGATATATAGGATCTGATGGTACTCCATACGGGGTCATGTCCAAGTGACCTTTCAATCATCCAATCAAAATTTTACTTTCACAAATCTGAAAGTGTACAGGTGGCTAGATTTGCTCCAGCTTTTATGTTTGTATTGATATGTTCTTGTGCATAGTATTTAAATATCACTGGTGACAATTATTCTCTTGCAATTTTCTGTAACTTTTAGCTATTTCTTAATTTCTACTGAACATAAAAAGGGATTTAGCCCAAGTAAGATCATTGTTTCTTTGGATGAGTTGTCTCCTTTGCATATTTCAGCCATCAAAATGTAATTGCACGTACTAGTTTAACTGTAACATACTGTCTTTCTATATTTTACACGTTTAACACTTGTAACATACTTATTTCGTTAATACAGTCAACTCTCGTTTTCTCGAACTCGCTTATATCGAATTTTCCGTTATGTCGAAGTTTTTTTCAAGTCCCGATTTGTCTCCTTCTTTGTCTATATGAAATCTCGAGACCTATCTCGAAGTTTCGGCTCGAATTCGACTCGAATTTGTCGTTATGTCGAATTATTTTTTGGTCCCGTCAAATTCGAGATAACGAGAGTTGACTGTAATTGTTTGCTCTGCTACAGAGTGTAGTCAGATCCTAACAGCGGTAGCTAATTGTTAGGGTCTGATTTTAATGAGATTGTCAAATGCCCGTACATCGGCAAAGTCTAATTCCCCGTGCACCCCATCCTCCTCTCTGGTGGGAAAATTGCTTTAAGCGCATTAGTAAACAAGGTAATATATAATAAGTAGAATGATAATAACGCAATAAGTTATAGTTAGAACATATTAAGTAAATTTTAATGATTAAAAAAGGCGGAGCGAACGAAGTGAAGCGAGTCCTTTTTAGTCATTAAAATTTACTTAATATGTTCTAACTAACTTAGAATATAACATTCTACATTCTGATTGGTCAATAGAAAGTAGCGCCAACGCATGACGTCAAGTCTGTGAAGAGAAAATTTTAATGATTAAATTTTCATTTAACCGCCAAAATTCGGCGTTTTCATTGGCTCATAATGTAGGTTATATTCTAATAATCTTTAATATACAGAACGTCCGAAACATTTACAACTGTATACATTGTTAACATATTATTATATAATGTCTGAATATAGATGATACTTGTGTTACTTATAAAATACACTTTATGAATGTTATACAAGTACTTATAAAATTATTTGCATTACTATCTTGATAAACCATGTATCTGGTATAATGTAATGTTTACCAATAAACCAGTAATATGCCATTTGTAAACAATTTTTGAATTTGCTTTGTCATGAACGAAATCTATGTTTTGTACGGCTTGTGGTCTATTTACCACCCACCTATCGTGTGTCGCTTAAGCCTAGGTCCCATTGAGCAATTTTGTATCGGCGATGTACTCCTGATTGAAATAAATGAGCATTCAGTATATCGGGAACAGGTGCCACGTGGTCTATTGGAAGCTTCGGGGAAGTCATGAGACAATTTGTCATATTGGAAGGAATTGTGATGAATCTGGTGGTATCTGGAGAAATCGAGAGAACATCGCCTATGTGGAATTCCTCAGTGGGACATAGGCTTTAAATGCGACGTGGTTCTATGAATTGAGATTTATAAGTATATTACAACACTACAGACTAGGGGTGGGCCGATGCATTGCAATATCGATGCATTGCGATTCCGAGTGCCCCGATAGTATGGATCGATAGTAAAAGCCTCGATCCAATAACTATCACCGACAGTTAGCTTAACTATCGATAGTTACGATAGTTTCCTTTTTATATAAATTATTAATTTAAAACAACTTCCGTTTTCGTTAAAAAACTAATTGTAAATAACCACACGCATCAAAACAGCCACAATGGACCAATATCGCATTAATTTTATTAAGCTATGTCTTTAAAATTCATTTTAAATCATTTCCACAAATACATGTAGTAGATTTGTATGTTGTACAACAAAGTGATATCTTACACAGCGCAAATTTGCATTTACAAGTTAATCTCTACCTTACAAATCTTGGCAATAACTATTGCAATAGTATCGCAATAGTTTCCAGCAATACAATAGTATCGCAATAGTACTTTCAACAATAGCAATAGTATTGCAATAGTCAAAATTGGACTCAATAGTCAGACCTACTACAGACACGCCCAAACATTAATTAGGAGAACGCCTTGCACACAAGCTTACTGCAAAGCTTCACACATTCACATGTACATTGCTCATTCCAAGTGGAATTTAAATCAAACGAGTTATCAATCTTCGAATTCAGTGAGCATAATCACTCGAGTACATATGCGACAACTCCAGTGTATAAACGAGTCAACTTCAGGTTATCGCAATAAGTCATACACGTTGAATTGTATACTCACCTAATAAGTCATACAGTAACCAGCAAAGATGACTTTGCTCGCAATATTTCATACAAGTTGAATTGTATACTATCACAATAATTCATACAGTAACTGGAAATCACAGATGACTTTGCTCGCAAAAAGTCATACAATATATGTATAGTATAGTCTCCCAATTAGTCATACAGTGACCGGAAATCACAGATGACTTTGCTCGCAATAATTCTTACAAGTTGAATTGTATAGTCTCCCAATAAGTCATACAGTGATAAGGTTTATGCGCTGTGAGCATGGTACTATTTTATCAAAGTATTTACGACAATCTTAAACTTACGTTCAAATTTAAATTCTTAACTGTTCTTTGAAACCTACACATTTGGGACAGATATGGTTGTAGGATCGCGTTGACTGAATACTAATTAATATTAAACAACATTTTCCATATTTTGTAGCGGATAAAGAGTAACAGTTATAAAGGATTTAGTTCTGAACGTAAACTTACGATTTCCTAACGTGCTTTGGTAATATAGTACCGACTTATGATTTAAAGTCCCATTATGTCTTAAACGGCTTTTTCCAAAAAGCAATAACTTGCCAACCTATCTGCAAAATGATGCAGTTTGGGCACTTTAATTGAGTCCCTAAGGTGGAAAACAAAATAAAGCCTCCAGTTGGTTTGTAACCAAAATAACGAAATGTAAACAATAAACGCATAATTTATAGTCTAAGGGGAGCAACTCTTGCAAAATTGTATTTTGTCATCCATACATTTTACTTAAATGTGATTTGTGGCATCCTATATTGACAGACAGAGCTAACATTCTGTCTCTAATTATTTATCGTTTTTGAAAAACATCCTTATTCTTTGTATTTAATCTATTTACTGGATGATCGGGAAAAAGTTTTGGGAGAGATAAAGTGGCTTTAAACTTTCAATATAAGGTACAAGTACGATGTACACTTCTTCCTTGAACCACTTCATGTTTTCACGTTAAAAACCAACACTAAAAATACATTGTGCAATGTACATTTATGTCATATTGTACGTTCAGAAATAAGTCCTTTATGGTGTTGTCATTAAAGTTTAAACTTTCATTTATGAATGTATAGGAATTGAATTACACAGGATGCCTTGCTTTTCATTATAGCTCGCGCTTTGTTATAGGCACTTAATAAATATATTAAATGTCCCACAACTCTGCCTATTCAAAACAGGAAAGAAATCTAATACGAGGTTCAAATTACGGGTTTTCGTACAATTGTCTACGGTAGCCATGAAAAGTTTTCGAACGCTTATCTGAACGCCGCTGTATTGCTTCGTATATAACTATTGTAGTAATTTTCAAGGCTACGTACGGCTGGACTTATTAGAGAGGTTGCGAAATGCAACGTGTAACGTGTACGTGTACGTGAATACTATTTGTGGGTATTTCGTCATACAGGTATGTGTAGTTTCTACATGTAACGGACGTGTGACAGACGAAAATATAATGTGTACTACGTCATACAGGTATGCGTATGCACGAGAAACCCAAGATTTTATCGTCGATAGTCTCAGTGAGTTTATATTAACGCTAATTATCGATTGACGAGGAAATCATATCACAACTGCCATGTGATGTTACACGCACACGTTGTGTTTCGCAAGCCAATTTTAATTGCAACGTGTACGCATACATGTACGGATAGCTACACGTACACGTAGTCGTACACGTTCGAATCGCAACCTCTTTATTGTTACAGCATTGGACTACAACTTCATATAATACTATAATATAACAATAGACAGTCCTTCTATACCACTAATCTGATTCGGTTGAAATAATATACTGTTTTGTATGACCGCTTAAACAATCGGGGACAAATCTAACCAAGATCAGTGTACCCATCGCTGAACCGACTAAGCTGCTTATTTTGGAATATAAAAAAAGGTTTGAAGCGGTCGGGTTTGCATCGTCGGTTTTTTTGTATTAAATAACATCGTTTGAGCAACAGTCTCACTGATAGGTTGAGTGCGATAAGGCGGCGGACTTAGTGTTAGCTTTTACGAGTTTGTAAAAGACTTGAGCTGAAATTATTTGCAAATTGATTGAGAATATTTTGTTTCAGTTGTAATTAAATAAAAACAAGATGAATGTGCGACGCGTGAAGTTTAGCGCCATCGCCATTGTAGTGCAAGTGTTATTCATAGTGCTGTTTGGAGTTTTCGGTGAATATGGAGAATCAGCTCGGCCTAAGAACCCTACCCCCGCTGCGGATGTCGCTGCTATGTATCCATGTGAGTGTTATTCCCCTCGCTTTTTCGATTTATATGCTTTTGTTTATCCTCGCCGTCGAACATCCGTATGGGCGAGGCCCCCAGAATAGGTTAGTCACTATAGTTTTTGGGCGATAGTGCATGGTACAGAAGATGTCCCAGTTCCAGAAGCATCATTGGTTCTTTTACGTGCCTTGTGTAAAGCATCATACGCGGGACCTCGCTTAACGTCTCGTCCAAACACTGTTAGTAATTTAAGTTATGTAAGGTGGGAAACACTGAAAAGCATTTCATGAATGATGGAAGCCAAATGCTATGGGCAGTACATCAACCGTCCACCGTTCTGGGTCACCCAAAATGCATTTAAATAGAGCTAACGGGGCGACAAGTATGTTAACTAAACGTGTGTTCTACTGTTGCACTCGGCTTGTTCATGTGGGCCTTCTAGCTAAGGAACTAAAATTTTTGTATCTTGGCCATCCGGCTGGGGCGTTCAGTCCCTTTTTTATTGCTGAAACTAGGTCATTCAACTGAAACCTTGGCATTTAGCTTTTTAATAGTTTTTTTTCTTCTACTTTTTAGGACTTCCGACAACTAAAACAAGGTATTTCAGTCGTTTCACTGTTGAACTGGGTCATTCAGCTTGGACATGTGGCTTTTTGATTGCTGCAACTAGTTAATTAAGCTTTTCGACAGCGTGGACTTGGGCGAATGATTTACTTGTTTAGTTGAGTGCTGCCTTCCCTGTCAGATTAATATAATCTTTTTGTGTATTCTTCTAGAACATTTGGGTTAGTGCACAACTATGTACTTCGTTTGTTTCTTGGTATTATGCATCTGTATGATGATACTGCATCTATTGAACTTATTTCACTGTCGCGTTTGGAGCAGGATTAATTTTTCTCGTATTCTATGTTGTCGCTGTTGATGTTTTGTATGCGCATTGCCTCTTCTGTTTTCGTGTTACCTAATTGTGCTCCTATGTGATATGCTTTTCGCTGCTTTCCCTGTCCGATTTGTAATTATCTTTAATTACTAGTAGACTGAAATATTTAGGCTACTTCGAACCATTTGATATAGGATTTAATTTTATGCTTTGCTTTTTATTTAAAAGTTTTAATTCCTGATAAAGATTTTTTATCCAAGTCGAAACGTAGAAACATCTTAAAGTTTGTCTTGTTTAATTTTATTTATTTGCTTTTTTTTAACTAACGAATGTCGTTTAATTAATATGGATATTAGAGTTTCCTATCGGTAGAGCTGGATGTACGATGTCATAATTATATCAAACGGAACGTGTACGCCAATACTATTTTCGTGATAGGTTCGCTCAATTATACTTAAGTCATGCTTGTCTAATTTGATGTTGGTTGGCGTTTTGCACTTGCGTCAAGTTCAAGAGCAGGCGACATTGTGAACAATATCTCGTCCAATCAAAACCTTGTATGATCATGACGTCATAATGATCTTGTTATTTCTAGCTGCTTAGCTTGATTCTATACATGTATTTTCTGATACTGCTTTTTATTCAAAACATATGAACTGAATTTTTTCAAGCACACAAAACACTTTTATTTGAATGCATCGCTAATATTGTTGTGTTGTTCTTTCGTTTCGTCGACTCGATTTAACGAAAGGATCTGTTTATCAATGAAGTCGTTTGGAGACGGTTATGAAGTTGCATGCCCTATGTCCTATGTCCGAAATTATGTTAAAATAATTATAACGAAACAAAGGCAACAGTCAAGTTATTCCGTAGTATTGGCTACGGATATGTCCTTTCAATACGAATCGAATACTGAAGAGAACGTCAATACTAGTAACAGTTGATAACTAATTCTCGTTCCTTTGCAAGACGGCGTCTGTACGAGTGTTTAAGTATACATAGAGTCATCTTTGAAACTAGATAACAGTGATGCTATAAAAGTACAGTCTATCATAAAATCATTTACTGATATTATTACCCGATCCCTGAACAGGTGCTTGTTCAATAAACATACATAAAATACGCTTTGGAATGATAATTGACAACTGTGTATGTAGATATGTAGTTATTATAATTGAGAGGTGATATAGTAAAGCGCATCTGCAGTTTATGCCACCATCAAATTTGTAAATAAAACCCGTTTCTCCGGATTCGAAATTTCACGGTCAGGGGGTAGCCATTCGGAACACCTCATACATTTCTGTTGAATTATCACTGCCGCTTCCTGGCATAGCTCGATACCGATGACGAGAAAATATACGCATTTTTCAAGTTAAACATATTATTTAGGCAAAAATATTGTCAGCGTGATCGCCAAATAGTGTTATCATTGTGTTCAAATAAGACTTTTTACAAATTCTTATCATTTAGCTAAAATAATCGCGATTAATGTATCTGGTTGCTCTATACGCTATATGGTTTAATCACCCTGACGTATATTCGGAATATCTCGCACATTGTCGCTCAATTAATTCCGTAATCCCGGAAAACGGGTTTTAACCAGGAATGTCGATATGGTTATATCTTCTTCTTAGTAGCATTTTATATCTTGACTTTTTTTCAGCTGTATATGTATGTAAATATTCTATTACATTGTCTTTCATGTAACTTTTGTTAATGTACATAGTATTATATCAATGTAATAGTAGGCCCACACGGAAGATGGGATAAACCCGACTGCGTTGCCTCTTTAAATAAAGGCTTTATTCGCAGCTGAGAGTAGGGCGGATCATTTTCTTGTTCGGCTGTGTGTTGGGCACTTCATTCTCTTAAGATTTCTGTCAGCTAAAACTAGGCATTGTAGTCGTGGGAACTGGGTCATTCAGCTAGGGTTGGGCGGATCTTTACTTGTTCAGCTGGGCATTGTGCCTTGTATGTTTTTATATGTTTTCTGTGCTCGGTGGGTTCAATTTGGCATTATGCCTTGTGTGTTTTTAATGTTTTCTGTGCTCGGCTGATTAAGTTGAGTGCTGCCCTCCCTGTCTGACTCAATATGATATATATAAGTAACTATTATTATTACCGTTTTTGTTGTTTATGATTCGGAACCTTCTAGTTCCAATATGTACCTTTGTACCTGCTCTCCTCACACATCACTGATAAATCGTGCGTTTCTGATTAAACCACCTATGTGGAATATACCAAGTTTTCCCGCATTATCCTGGGCCGGTATTTATAAAGCATCTTAGTAGAAAACTAAGAATTTTCTTAAAATCTCAAAATTTCCTTTAGTGTAAAAACCCAATAATACAATTCAGATTATTGATTATTTACATAGATAGTATGCATAATGTAGAGAGCTACTATAATCACTAGGGAAACATGAGCTATTCTTCAATTTGCAGGAAAAATATGCATTGCAAATTTTCGACTTAAGTCAAAATATTTAAAGTTGTCCACTAAGATGCTTTATAAATACCAGCCGTGGGCGCACTGTAATATGATGCACAATAATACATAATATTTATTTACTAGTAGTTCATTTGAAGTACAGTATATCTTTATTGCACTTGATGTGTCTTAGATGTCGTAAGGAAATTATTACTGTCATTGAAATTGGATATCATACTTACATCGGACACTTTACTTAATATGGTTGGATGAAATTGTGAGCAATTGTTACAGTATCGTCCAATTGATTTAAACCGGAGCTGAAGAGTTGTTTTTAGGTCATAGATATGTTCGTTCGACTGTTTCGAAACATTTTACAGACACTCGGTGATTTTAAGGAACTAATAAAGATAAGTTGGGATGATAAGGTTAATGAATGTATAAGGCTGGCGGGAAGGACCATAATCGAAGGAATGTATTTATTAAGACCTTTATGTACACGTATTTTTCAGTGTATAGTTATGATTGGTATTCATAAATAGAATTACCCCCCCCCCCCCCGTTTTTATGGTAATAGGCTATTTTAAAAATCCATGCAGAGTGTCAGTCAATGCAGGGGTCAGTGTAAAGGCTTGCTTGACGTGTCCTGTTGGGGGGATACTGAATGGTAGGTTAAGTGTCGGTCTCTTGCGATGGTCCAGGCTAGGCGCGACAGCCGCTTCTGTCCGCATGGCTTTAAATTGATTGTGCATTCAGGGACATATATTATTAAGTGTTTCTGGTGCATTACAGTAATGAATGTATTCCGTAAGAACTTAAATGTATGCATATGAACAAGTTTATACAGGTTTGTTTTCAAAATAAGGCCCACGAGGTCACAATACATATAATATCATGACAAGCAGTTTAATCTAGTACAATCGGAAAAGGTTATTCATGATTAATATTTTGAGAAAACAAGAAAAGAGTATCTGAAAACTACTCTTTACTTATTGAAAAACAAGCTATTTGAACTTCGCTTTGGTCAACATTTCATGAAAATAGGTTCATAAGAAGCGCCTTGAGATGCAGATTTCAAATATGCACGAAGTCGTAAGTAGTAACCTTCTAATTTAAAGCCAGCGACATGTTAATGACCCTTGATTATACCCGATATCGACAACACAACAGTCGTTGCATGTGTACGTTGCATAAGCCTGGACTATGAGATTATCTGGTATTAAGTGCATATAATGTAGCAGTTCTATTCATTGTAATTTAATAATGGTTTTTACGTAAAGTTTATATCGTATAAAGTGTGCTAAATCTTAGTTCGTATTAGCAGCACGAAAGAAAGACTACCTCTGTTGAATTATCCTTATAGTGCGAACAAATAAACGTGGTCCTCGAACCATCTATTTTAGAAATGATATACATATAAATAAAAAAAACACATGTACAAATTCATATGTTCGATTCTAACATAGCAAATATTCCATATTTGACAACACACCAAGACAAAGTAACCACAGCACTATTTTCTTCCTCGGAAGCTTATTTGCAGTTTGAAGTTATTCAGTCGTAGCTGGGTTTTATCGGTAGTTTAAGCACAGCTTGGTTTTCCTCTGTGCGTAAGAATAGAATACTTGATCAGTTGATTTATGTCTAAAATTTTATTTTCATAAGTGGAGAGTTCGTGTAATACGAATACACACTGATCTAAATCTCCGGCAATGCACGACTGTTTGCGGAAAATGATATAGTCCGTGCAAGAAACTTGTAATATATTCGTACACGAAGGTCGAGTACCCTGTAAATTTGTTCGTACTATAGGGTCGGTAAACAGCTATCTCTTAATGAAGTCATAAAATACAAAAAATACAAAAGTAAGTCGTTCGTGAAAACTATTAAACGTAAGTTACTTCCAGTGGTAATGAACTTGGTTTGTGACATATAATTAATTAAAAGTGACACACGAGTTGTTAAGAATGTTTGAATGGTGTTTATTACTCATTTTTATTGTTTAACAGTGTCCACAATACTATGTAGATGCTGGGACGAAAATACGAAGGGATTTGCAACTCCATTTCTACATATAGCGTTATATATAACTGTCTATTAGTATGTTCGTCCCTGGTGGATGGTAATATGGTTAAGAAATAATTAATACATAGTGTATAACGTTGAACGAGTCAACTTCCGCTTCATCTCAATAAGGCTTACATGTGGAATTGTATAGTCTTCCAATAAGTCATACAGTGATCGGAAATCACCTATGATTTTGCTCGCAATAAGTCATACAAGTTGAATTGTATAGTATTCAAATAAGTCATACAGTGATTTGAATTATACGCTGTGGGATATGTACCTGTGTTTTATTGGTAGTTTTAGCACAGCTTAGATCCCCCTGTGAGAATATGTGTTGTGTTAGAATTCGCTTTATATAAATTCAGTGTATGTTACTATGATTACGAATTTTTACTTTCAGGGCTGTTGTAATTTCAGATTTAAGTTTTTAGCGAATTTGGCGACATATCCAAGCATGCCATTGGCCTATATCTTGAGATATAAGCTTAACGTACGAAACTGTCCTGTCTAAAGGATGGTACATGGGTTGTACCCCAACTTGACATATCGTGAACTATAATGTTCTTGGCCACACGTCCAAAGAGACGTCTACATAAAGCTTGACAGTAGCAAAGTGTAACATAGCAGAAACAGATAGATTATTTTCATACATGTGAACATTTATACCTTGAAATGATGGGTTATCACACACAGCGCGACGAGCTCGTAGAGTTTTCAACAAAGTAAAAAGAAAACGTCGTCATATGACACAATATTTAGAAGTCGCAGTTTTGTTCGTTACGCCAACATAGTATTGTGGAACGAAAGACGTTAAAACGTCTAACGATTTGTAACATCTTTGTAAAATCTTCAAAATCTCCGAAAAAAATAAATGAGCCAGTCTCCAGGCAAACCTGCTATTTTGACAAAACATTTGATTTTGAGATTTTTTATTTTATAAAAGTGTAATCTCAATGAAGCAAAATGCAAAAGAAATTTGGTTAATATCATGAATTTTAAGGAAGTTACAGCTGTTTAGTTGAGGCCCTATTCAGACCCTTTTTGCGTGACGTCGCAAGCGCCATTCAAACGTTATTCGGCGTCGCTGTAACAATTACTTTATAAATACTGCATTTGATCAATTACTGACGTAAACTGGTCAAAATGGTATCAAGTTTAAGAATGATGTTTTAAGTTTTAAAATATTCATCCAAATAGTAAATGTTCACATTTAGAGAAATACTACAACTGTTTTAAACAACTAACTCCTTGTTTTTCTCAATCAGAGTACTTTTCTGAAATTGGTCACCATAGCAACGAAGTAAATTATTACGACATTATTCATAAGAAATTTGAATGCTAAGATATAGTAATATATGGATAAATGACTTAAAATTGAATCTATTGATATGTCATTTTTTCTAACTTGAAAGGTTTTAAAAGCTTGTTACATGCAGTAATTACATAATGTCAATATAGCAGGTTTTCCTGGAGACTGGCTCAAATGTTTAATTCAGCATGAAAATGTGTGTACCAAATCAGCAAATAACGCATCAAGAGATTGTTTGTGTCACGTAAAAATAGTACCGATAATCTTTATAAAAATAATACGGTTCAATTATAGAGAACTAAAATTAGTGGCTTACTAGCGTTACGCATGTACAATGTATTAGACCGTGATTCACTTTGATTAAATCCTAATACAACGTCGCGTCTTATATCTCCGTGCATATTCAAACGTGTTATCCAAGGTAACTTCACGACGTCATAGTAACGTCATGGGAATACGCAATAAGGTACAAGTTGCGACATTGAAATGGGATAGTTTATATAGTGTTATTCCACCTTAATGATTGATCTAACGATTAATTGAAATATAAAGGGCAAAGGCATAACCAACAAAACGACGAAACAGGATAACGTGCAATTCAACGTATAAAATATGTCTCATTAAAGTATCGGGTCGGAGCGAATTGGGCGGTAAGGTATTGAGAGGGGAACAAAAAATAAGTTACATTTAAAAAGTTAAAGTTTCCAATTTTCGAGTAACTACTTTCAGCAGTTCAGCCGTTCAGTCACCTTTTGACTTTAATATTTATTTTAAAGGGACTGCCTCGCATATTGGTGTATTGCAAAAGTAAAATAAAATTGTCAAATATTCGCGTAATTTTGGTATAGTTGTGTGCATATCCCATAAACAACCAGACTGACATCTAAATTAACTTGAGGAACTTTGGCATTTAGTAATTTCTTAGTATTTTTACATCAGAAATTCTATAGGGTATTAATACCCAATAGAATTAACGCTACTTTTACTTAAAGTGCCTGAAAGTTGTTCGCATTTGATGAAAACGAATCGAAATACGAACCAAATACCTCACTGATGTTTACGCTGTAGTTTGTTGATGTTACAGTTCGATCACGGGTAAATTACATAATTAACAAAACATGTTGGAAGGAAACTTAGCAGGGTTTTTTCCAGAAATAAATACACTGTGGGCGATATCGAGAGTGGTTAAGATTGTTTATTTGCACCAAATCTTTCTTAATGCAATCGTCAGTGGCTTTCTATTACATCAATACTTGGCTAGGTTGGAAAATCACGATATACAAACTTTTTAGCCAAATCTGTGAGGCAGCACCTTTAAGTCAAACTAACACTGTCTGTCCAGCGCAGATGGTTTCTTGAGACACGTTGTCATTTTCACATGTTTGCTTACAAGGACATCCACATGTAAGAACATTTGGATTTGCGTTATCTCTGATACATGACCTTTTGATATAGGTGTATAATGCCCTGTGAACAGACAAGGTGTTTAGGTTTCGATGTTGAATTTTAACTTTAGAATCTACTTGTCCGTAGAAGTTTGTACTATTATTTTTATTATTAAACAAATTTCCATTCCCCCGGCCGCTTTCTCAAGTTTACAAGGTATGTTTTCGTTTGAACATAAATGCGTATATTCACCTTACCAATAAGCATGCGGGAAACTAGAAAACCACATTAAAAAAACATTGAATCTCAAGTCGAATGTTAACAAGGCACGACTGGCAGCCACTAAACATTTGCTTTAGACTCTGTCATGTAACTGGACGACATTCTTCCTCAAATAAATTGAATATTGTACCCGACGGGCAAAGAACCCGGGACCTCTCGATCCCTAAATGCGCACCCTACCTCCAGACCATAGATCCTAGGCCACCTATAATATAATTTAATGCATATCTAAAGCCTTCTCACGGACTAGGGTACTGTTTTATCAAAGCACTTACGAAAATCTTAAAGTTACGCTCAAATTTAAATTATTCATAGTTTTTTAACAACTGCAAATTGGTGACAGATATGGATAGTAGGAGTTCATTAACTGAATCAGTATTAGTATTGACGCTCCATTTACTACAAGTTATAAGTGTAAAAAAATATAAATAATTTAAATTTGATCGTAAGTTTACTACTGCCGTAAGTGCTTTGATAAAACAGTACCCTGTGCTCTAGGCCACCAATATATAGTACCCATATTATCTACACACGGACATGATTACATGTGTAACAAACTGCATTTCATGCCGACATAATAGTGAATTATACTTTAAACATTAAGCTTAAAGTTACGTTCAAATTAAATACATGTACCTATGTTTTTCATTTACATTTGCAAATTGTAGTAAGGGGGGGGGGGGGGGTCTGTAATATACAATGTAAATGATGTTTCAGTAAATGCATGCCTTCAAACCACATAATTATGTGCCAAATGTTTCGTCAAGAATGAAGGATTTAAATGTGTGCGTAACTTTACGATTTCCGTAAGTGCTTTGATAAAACAGTACCCCGGTTCTGTCTGTATGGAGAAATTAGGTCAATAAGGTTTATAGATGAGTGACATCCTGCGGTTTTCTTAACAAAATACGCACCATCTATGCCGTACTTCACCTCACCAAAAACCTCATCTGTATTATCCATACATTGTTAACAAACTCCAATTAGTAAAAATTTAAAATTCCTGACCTCAACTGGAGTACTTTATTGAAATATGTCACCATAAAACGAAAGTTCAAATCTTACACACCGTACTACGAGAACATATCGCTGGCTTAGCATTAGAAGGTCGTAAAACCTTATAAGACTCGTGCATATTTGTAATCTGTATAATAATGCGCTTCTTATGAGCCTATTGTCGTGAAAATCGGAAGTGTTCATGTTGACTTATGATTCAATTTTAATTGGTTGAAGTTGTATATACATATTGCAGGCTTAGAATGGTCGTCAATAATTTGAGAAAACAATAAAAAAACTGTCTGAAAGCTACTATTTACTTATGGAAAAACAAGCTTTTTAAACTTCAGTTTGGTCAACATGACCACTTCTGATTTTCTTGAGATGCAGATTTGATCATTTCAAATATGCATGAGTCTTACATAAGGTCGTGTGTAGTACTTACGACCTTCTAATTCTAAGCCAGCGATATATTCTGAACGTGCTTTAAGGTGGATGAGTGTTCGGTAATTTGCGAGCTTTGGTAAAGGGGGGCCTCCATAGCCCAAAAGGTTAGTGTGTTCGCCGTCTTATCTGGCGACCCGGGTGGAGGCACCCATACGCATGCCATATTTCTGTAGAAAGCTGACTAGCAAACAAAAATATTAAAAAAAAAAGGCTATGCTCGGCAACAGAGGCTGTGCGTAATCTTTAATATGTGTAAACCCTTCCCTTGGAGCTCTTTCTTTTCCTTGTCGAGATGTCTGAATACTTTGTCAAACATGTCAACATTATACTATACGAGTTCACATACACTTTTGAAAAAGATGAGACATTTTAACGACATAATGTGTAATACTATATACCGGGGTGAGGAGTAATTAAGATAAGAATGAACTATTATTGGCTCCCATAATTGACAACAGTGAAAGACGGGTCAAGCTCCGGCCTGCGTATTGTGCTTCCTTATTTTGATACCCTTAATGTGTTTATAATACTTAGAAACCCGACCTATCATTTTGTTATAAGATACTCTTACGACAAAAGCTGAGTTATTTCGATTAACTCTGTAAAAAACTGTATAATTTGTCGAAAAACTTGAAAAAATCTTACAGTATGTTTTAAGTTATATCATAGGACGGATACAGGTGTTTCTGGCTCTAGATACCCCCGGTAATTGGAAGCTTACTTTTTCAAAACATTCCAATTATGATATTACCCTCATAAAACACCTTTGCTTTGAAATGAGATGCAATATGGCCGTAATACAAAACCCTACCCCTTGTTTTCTCGTTTCCTCGTTTTTTTGTCCTAGCGATATGTTTATACCTTTCTATGGTAATTGTTGACAAAAAAGTTAAATAATTGCGGGGTATACAATATGTTATTACAAATCATTTGTCGGCGTAATTTCAGGGTTGAAGTTAAATATGGTGATATAAATAACAGGTTGTTGTCCAAATATGTTCAGCTTCCTTTGCTACTTGGTGATGTAAGTTACATTTGTAAGATGACAATGCAGTGCGTCATTATGGGACATTGTATGATGGCTGATTTATGCCATGTCTTATTTTCACTTTTTCGCCAAAACAAAACAAAGCGACAATGCAAACAAGTAACAATGCGAA
Source organism: Spisula solida (assembly GCA_947247005.1). Taxonomy (NCBI): domain Eukaryota; kingdom Metazoa; phylum Mollusca; class Bivalvia; order Venerida; family Mactridae; genus Spisula; species Spisula solida. The sequence continues at coordinate 37,115,621 of OX365959.1, read as the reverse complement.
AAAGTCGACTTTGTAAATATGCGACTGATGTAAGGCGAAAACACGACGCATTTTTGGTGTCGTATTATCACCCTTCATCTGTCGTATTTTCGCTTTTTTTCATACATATATATGTACTTTATTTGGCAAACCTCTGACAGTTTCTGTTCAATATCATGAAGAACATGCATTTAGCATTATGTATTATACCTTAGAATATAACCTACATTATGAGCCAATGAAAACGCCGCATTTTCGCGGTTAAATGAAAATTTAATCATTAAAATTTTCTCTTCACAGACTTGACGTCATGCGTTGGCGCTAATTTCTATCGGCCAATCAGAATGCAAAATGTTATATTCTAAGTTAGTTAGAACATATTAAGTAAATTGTAATGACTAAAAAGGCCTCGCTTCGCTTCGCTCGCTCCGACCTTTTTAATCATTAAAATTTACTTAATATGTTCTAACTATAACGAAAGTTTTTATCCGAACATTTGCAGCTTATTTATTTAGATAAAATGTCATAGTATAATTTTGTCGAGTGCGAGAGATAATTGCGTTATTAACGGGGATGGCTTCTTGCACTAGAAGTATTAAATTAAGCATAAATCAGACAGCTTTGTAATACAACGACCGGTAAAACTATAGCATTCCCATGTCACAATTTGCTGAATAATATTGTTTAGTTCACACAACAATAGTCGAATTGCTTTATGTCCGTATACTGTATCAGTGCAGTTAGTTTAACATAGTGACTAATAGTTTGAAAAACAAGCATCATTGACATTTGTTATAGTTTCTGTTACATTACGTGTTTAAACGTTACTATACCAGATTTGAAGGCCCGCTTTCGGCAATGCAGCCGTTCAGCCACCCATTGACATTTAACTCCCCGTGGTTATTGTGGTATGTGAAGAAACCGGCGTTCGAGTCTCACTGAGGAGAATATCGCTTTCCTGGTTTATGTGCAGCCAACATCGAGGTACAGCGCCCAGGAATATCGAACGTGTACAAATACTGCAATCAAATTGGTCGAGTGAAGCTGTGTTGATCATTCAAGCTTAGCGAAATTAAGGAGTGGCACAGACGGGGATCGAAATCAGGACTCTCATTATCCTGTGCGCACTATGCATTTGCCATGAGCAATTTCGTGACCGACCCATTAACAAAGTCAACTACAGTTCATTCCCCAGCTATATAGTAATGATATAAAAAGTGCGCCCACGATAATAAGAAAGGCGGGATATTTTAGTATATTCGACAAAGGTGGATTACTCAGTTGTGTACGAGTTTTCAATCATGTTTTTAATATAATACTGATCATATCGGTTTACTTTAGTAATTTGTAAAACCAATTTTGCAACAGTTGTCTAAACCGACCCGTGTTTGTATATATTACATTATCATGGGCGCACTATACCATAGTACTTGCAATAATTATGGCGATGAATATTCATAGCGCTGAGTCCATTGACCGCTTAATGTCTCCCTTCCTTCAGGTGTGTCTAATGAATAGAAATATGAAATATGATCTAGATCTAGTTAGGCCATTCATATTATCAAGGTGATTTACTTATTCATTACGTTCCAATTACTACAAACACCTTGGGTCGGATTTATATTAATACAAAATGAATCAAATAATTCGATAAATACATTCAATGTATATAGTAGTCGTCAAATGAATTGTTGTTGTTAATCAAATAAGTCGGACCAGCTTTTTGTGTTTTGATTACTAATGTAACGTTTATGTTTTTGATTTGTATAACATTTTTAGTATATTTTTATATGTTTTTATTTATCCTCGCCACCGGGTTACCAATAAAGGCGAGGCCCCGCCAGAAGAGGTTAGTCACTTTAGGTTTTTGCGGATAGTTTCGTAGATTCCTATAGATCGCCAATTTATATAGAATTTTGGATATAAAAATACTTAATAACTACAAAATGCCGATTGTTTCGCAAGTTATTTTATATGTATGTAAGGTTGTTTATGGAATATACAGGCAACTATACCAAAATTACTCGAATAGTTGACACTTTTATTTTTGCAATACACCAATACTTGAGGCAGCACCTTTAAGCCTTTGTTACTTACATGTGGAGCGTAGGTCACAGACCCTCCACCTTACCGACTGTTTCATCTGATTCATAGCCTCATTCTAATTGATTGTGACAGTTCTTTTGTTAGTTTGCGAGGCCTAATGCGCAGCTTTTGTTCAGAATTTGTTTCAGGTCGATTGAGTTTGATTTGATTTTAAGATATATTAGAGATATGTCTTATTTTTTTAATTCAATCAATTAGCTCTTTGAGGACACAACTAAAGTTATAGAGAATGTTTGCAAGGCTTGTAAGTGCGCAGTCGTGTCATTAATTTCTCAGGGTGCTTGATTTTGATTTGGTTTTGAATGTTTTAGAGACGAGTCTTAATTTAATTAAGTAGCTATTTGAGCGCATAACTATTGTTATTGGACTCGGAGAGGTGGATAAATTGAAAACGTAAGCGCTATTGTGTATTGTGTATGTCATATACCGAGCGGAGAGGGCCTCACTCACAAACCAGAACTTCCCACATCGATTTTGCCAGGTTTTTTTTATTATGCCCCCGTATCGATAGATCGGGTGGCATATAGTGATTCACCTGTCCGTCCGTCTTATGGGGTTTTACAATCAAAATAATGAACAAACGAAAACCCCACAACGTCAAGTCAGTGAGAACGTCCGTTCGTCCGTCCGGTTAACCCAAATTGACCGTTTCTTCTAGCATCATTATGGCTTGCTACAAAGCTTCCATACTTGCATGGATGTTGTATATGAACACTCTTCACATGCCTGTATCACCTGACCCCATTTTGACATTCACCTTGACTTAGACTTATTGAAGAGCCAAATTGTTGGTTAACCCAAATTGACCATTTCTTCTTGCATTACTATTGCTCGCTACAAAGCTTTCATACTTGCATGGATGTTGCATAAGAAAACACTTCACATGCCTGTATCATCTGACCCCATTTTGACCTTCACCTTGACCTAATTTTTTACTTAGACTTATTTATGGACAAGGCTTCCATAGGGGGCATAAGCGTTTATTGAACGCAGTCTTGTTTACTTTAAAACTGTTACTTTTAGGTCAGTGATGATGACATTAAGGTTGTAGCTCGTCAGTCAATTGTCAGTTCAAAATGAATACATCTTATAACTATTTGTTCAATTTGAGGCTGCTAAAACTATGTAGTTCAGCAGTGTTACTGTTGTAACTAGGTCATTCAGCGTAGGCATTCCGCCTTTTGTGTGCTGAATCTTTTCTACTGGGTCATTCAGCTAGTTAAAATTTAATATACTTTTCGACAGCTTGGACTTGGGCGGATATGCGCTTGTTTAGTTGGGCATTGTGCTTTGTGTGTTTTTAATGTTTTCTGTGCTCGGCTGGTTAAGTTGAGTGCTGCCTTCCCTGTCTGACTTAATATAATCTTTTTGAGTTAACATCTGGCCTCACGCTCACAAAACTAGTTTCCAAGGTTCAAAATCAGTTTCATATAGTTTTGTGAGCGCGGTGCCTGACTGACGAACTACGTAGTGCGAACTCCATCGACCTGTTACTTTTAACCGTACATAGAAGAGCATGGCTGCTGTGTGCGTGTTTAAGTTACTTCATCGTGATAATTTTTCAAATATGTTTAGAGATATGATTACTGAAGGTAATGAAGATGCTGATTTCGGTAATGGTTCGAGTAACGTATATGACAGACATCGCTGGCTTAAAATGAGAAGATCGTCCTTATAGGACTCATGCATATTAGAAATCTGCATATCAAGGCGCTTCTTATGAGTCTATTTTTATAAAAATCGGAAGTGGTCATGTTGAGCGAACAGAAGTTTAAAAAGCTTGTTTTCCATAAGTAAACAGTAGTTTTCAGACAGTTTTTTTTCTTGTTTTCTCAAAATATTGATTTTGTACTTACGACTTTCTACATATAAGCCAGCGAAAAGTGTACTATGGCTTATAGCGTAAGGATAGTTGATTGACAGCATCTGTACTTCGTTTATGATGAGCATGCCGTTACATAGACGTAGGAAAGCGCTCGATGGTGCGTTTCGGTAAAGCGGTTTGATTAGTCTTGGATTGTAAAAACATAATGAAGGACAAATCTCCGCATAATATTACCGGAAACGGTTGAATACGGGCGTAGATTGCAATGGAAATAAACATTTATCAGATTAGCTAACAGACGTGTACAATATCACGTCTAACAGTTTTGTTTCCAAAAACCACACACAACGAACAAAATGCTCAATGAAAGATCTGGATAAAAGGAATTGCGGTCAATGAGTCTTAGGTTTACAAATTTACAATTTTATCAGCGGTTACGTAATCAACTCAAAGAAATAAAATTCTTATCAATAAATATACACTGACCTCACTAGCGGACCTGTAGAATTGATTGCTTTCAAAACTCTATAATTTAGCTAATGCGACATATCAAGGCCTTCAACGTACGGTTGCCTTATTTTTCTACAGCGACGTTCTTCGCAGTGTTCAGAAACTTAAGAAGGGTGGTACTTCCGTAATTAGTTATTATTTCCGAGAGTCGAAAAGTTAGTGTGGAATGTATGACTAAATGTGTACATATCGAAACTTATTTTCATTTGTATACGAACTTTCTCTTTCAGCATTTGCATTTTCGCTGGTACGTAATAAGCCGAGTTTACACACACATAGTGCATGCTTTACCTATACAAGTACATGTAATTCATTCTGGCAATCTTAACTTAGTGCAAAGGGTTACGTTGTATTGGTTTAAGCTGTAACTTATATTGAATACAAATCTCAATGCTAATGGTGATTGGTTAATTGATTTGATTGATTTGATTTAATTTGATTTGACTGATTGATTGATTGATTTGATTTGATTTGATTTGATTTGATTTGATTTGATTGATTGATTGATTGGTTGAATGAATGAATGCATGAATGAATTATTGATTGATTGATTGATTGATTGATTGATTGATTGATGGATGGATGGATGGATGGATGGATGGATGGATGGATGGATGGATGGATGGATGGATGGATGGATGGATGGATGGATTGATTGATTGATTGATTGATTGATTGATTGATTGATTGATTGATTGATTGATTGATTGATTGATTGATTGATTGATTGATTGATTGATTGATTGATTGATTGATTGATTGATTGATTGATTGATTGATTGATTGATTGATTGATTGATTGATTGATTGATTGATTGATTGATTGATTGATTGATTGATTGATTGATTGATTGATTGATTGATTGATTGATCGATTGTGTTAATTAATGTATGGTACAGGTACACGTATCAGGTATCTCCATGGTTGACGTCCAGCTTGGTTTTAGTTCCAGGTAATTGTTGGTTGGTCTGGTGTTAGGATAAATGATTGGGTAGATTGGGATACTGTTGACCAGTGGGACGTAAATGTTTAACAAAATGTAATTATTTAGGTTTCAAATCGTATCGACAGTATTTCAGTCGTATGGAAATCAACCTATGTATAAATAAGCTTAGCTTTCTACTCAATCCTTAATATGTGTAAATGAATGTTATCATATTATATGTTTATAAAGAAATAAATATTGTTTAAACTAACCTATGTTCAAATTATTCTGGCACTATTATAAGCAGTGCTGTGGTTAGCATAGGGGTACGAATCGTCTAACTGGCCTCTTGTATATTAAATCGGTGTATGAGAGGTCTAGGGAGACAATACGAACCCCCATGGTAACTATTTGTTTATTTTAGCAATCAAGTAATGGATCCATACGAGCAGCATTATACTGTCATGGACCCGGACTTTATAAAAATAAAACCTAAAAATGTGCATACCAAAATATTGTATAACCTTAAGATGTTCCCCTCGTTATTGTTTATTCGACGTGTATATAATATCTGCTGTCATGAAATGAGGCTTTGTGGTCAGATTTCGACATAAGGCCGTCCTTAAAAAATATTTGTTTGCGGTAACGCTACCTACTGATCGAAATGGCCTCCGACTCATTTTCTTTCTGCCCTTTTCATTATATAAATATATCGACCCAATCGTTTTTACAGGTTCCCCAAAAAATTCGACCTACCTATCCGCCTTAAAAATCTTGTGTCGCGTTACCGCAAACAAACAATTTTTTAAGGACGACATAATTCAACTTCGGTTTTGACAGGACAGCGATGAAATAATGGAGTTACTGAAGCGGTATTGAAGTATCCGCTTATGTTTACACTAAAAACCTGGAACAACAATGACATTTTTGAAGTATTTATTTCGCATGGCCTAGATCCATAAGTGCTTGAACTCAAAACAATCTTGAAATCTTGATAAATGAAACCGTCACTGTGTTAAAATCACAAAAATCTCTCTCAGGTGAACATGGGACGCGATTTGTCGTAAAAATTATATGTTTTCGCGATGTATGCTCTATAGGTAAAAAAGTTCGAAAGTAGAATATCCCTATTTTGAAGCAATTAGTGTTTTACTTATATAATAATTATTTCTTTCCACTGCATGGTGAACTTTACTGGCAGAAAGTTGGGTTGGTTTTCGATGGTTTTCAAATGGCATTCATTCAATGGATGCGAGTATGTTGCATATTATGCGGCCCTGTTTCGACAATGGAAGAAGAACAAAGAGAAGGTGAAAGCGGAAATCAGACTCATTAAGACCTGTTTTCTAACGATGATTAGTATTGCATGATACTGATAATCGTTTTCCAATGCCTAGTTAATACAAATCAGAAAATTGTATTAATTTGTTTTATGTTGTTGTGAGTATTTTTTAAGATATCAAATTGTTTTTGAAGACAGCTGACAGTTCACCGAGACTCCGATCTACTGTTGAGTATCTCCATTAAGCTTAAACGTTTTTACGTTGAATAAAATACTAATTTTATTACCGGCTTGAATATAGAAATACAGTCGACACTCGTTATGTCGACATTTTTGGGACCGTCAAAATTATGTCGACATATCCGAATGTCGACACAACAGGAGCCAACAACTCTGACAAATTTCCATACCCGTCGAAATTTATAATAACAAAGTCCTTGAGCATTTCTGTTACATCAGTTGGAACATGAACTAATACATATACGCGATTAAACTGGTGAAAGATCAATTTTATCACACCTGCAGTTATCACTAAAACATTTGACCATGTGTTTACGAGAGGGTCGAGTTCATAGCCTCGTTTTGAAACAAGTACAGTACGGGATCAGCACCGCAAGTGTGGATTTTAGCCCTTACCGGTTTCGCTTACGCAATATTTTAATTGTAAACAATATATTCAATCAACATGCCAGACATCTGAAAGCAACGATGACATTTCTTTTCTTTGTTAACAATGTAAAGTATATTCATTTACCTATCGGAAATATAACAAGCATGTTGAAATAAATTGTGAAGGCATACAAAAATGTTTTTTGTTCACCTTCCGAGAATCACGCTAGTTCAGCAGATTTTTTAATTTCATACGCCGAACTAGGTTACAATTTGTTTACAAACTTAAGATTTAACATCATTCAATTACATTTGCATACTGTGAACACATTAATTTTTAACAAACAATGGTTCGAAACAGGAGTATCTTCACGGTCAATTAACAACTGTTCAATTTCAATAGCGTCGACACGATGTCGACACAAACGATGACAATAAGGTGCGAAAATATCAATTGGGCCAGAAAAGTCGTGTCGATATAAGCGGAGTGTCGACACAGGCATGTCGACTAAACCGTCATATTTAAGATAGAATATAGAGCAACCCAAATCGGGGATTTGAAAGTATGTCGGCATAACCGAAGTGTCGATACAACCGATGTCGACACAACGAGTTTCAACTGTATAATACAAGCTAAAGCCATCAAAAAATTAACATATCATTTTTCAACTTATGTCAAAAACTTAAAATAAAATTTGAATGCCGATTGTTAGAATGCAAGATGTTGCTGATATCAATTGTTTATTTCTGTGATATCGTGAAATTGGAGTCTATTATAACCATTATCATGACATAGATAGCGTTGAGAATGTAATATTATATCTCGGAGAGACTTTTTGTAAGGATGTAATGGGTTTATTTTTTAAGCGCTTAGAATATTTCGGAGTTTGATAACAAGTAAATGTACTTGGTAATGAATGTACTAGACTCGTCACGTATCGAAAGATCGCGCTGCTTACAAGTATGACCACATAAAATCTACATTGACGTCCTAATATACACATTATCCTTAGTAAAAAGATAATGAAAAATCGGAATGGGACGGCTGCACTCAACAAAAACAGCCGAGCATGAAAGGGAATACAAGGAACAATCAAGCTGCGAACCAAGCTTTTATTTAATATCTATAAAGTTCCCTTTAATACGATTCAGTAACGACTTACGTCTCTCAGTCAGTATACCCCTGACCGACTTCATCGACCGACGTACAAAAATTTACTTTCAAACTATGGTGCAAAACAGCGGGCGCAAAGCGGATACAAGGACATAGTTTTTTGTTGATATGTCATACTTCATTGTATTACTAATCGCTCACATTAACATATATACCATGTATAATGTGATATAGCTTATCATACCCACGACATATATATAATTTATGACCCCATAATCGTCGTTATTTGATATAACCTTACTAGTATACAATGGCAAGTCAAATTCATCTAGTTCGCGAGATCACAGGAATAAAACCACTATCAATGGCAAATTGTCAACGTATTTTTGTTCATAAATTCCCATTATCTGGTATACGGCCTAGTCTTTAAAGCTACACGAGGCCTTAAACGGCAATTTTCAAAAAGCAATAACTTGGTAACCTATTTGAAGAGCCATGGATTTTGAGCACTTTATTTGAGTCCCAACGGTGGAAAACACCATAAGAGGGAAGAAAACGAAATAAACCTCCAGTTGGTTTGTTTATAATATAATGACCAGAAAACAAAAAGTGCACAATTTATAAACTAAGGAAAGAGATAAGGTGGCTTTAATATAATATAGTCGTTGGCTTATTGTTATTAAATTATATAATGCACAGGCAATTCAGAGCCATGCAGAGACGACGGCAACGCCTAATTTTTCACTCAGACAAGAGGCATACACAAAATGCACGTTCTGTATCCCCCATAAACGGATACTTAAGTCAAACCAATATAGTGATCCATAATTTATGATAATAGTATCTCAGGATAAATCGTGCGATATGTAACTTGATTGTACATGGCATTAATCGTACGATGCGTAACCTTATCGTACATTGGATCAATCGTACGATCTGTAACTCTATATAGTACATGTGATACATCGAACGATGTGTAACTTTAGCGTACATGTGATCAATAGTACGATGTGTAACTTTATAGTACATGAGACAAATCGTACGATGTGTAGCTTTATAGTACATGGCATAGATCGTACGATGTGTAACTTTATCGTACGTGGGATAAATCGTACGATGTGTAACCCTATAGTACATGGCATAAATCGTACGATGTGTAACTTTATCGTACGTGGGATAAATCGTACGATGTGTAACCCTATAGTACATGGCATAAATCGTACGATGTGTAACTTTATAGTACATGGCATAAATCGTACGATGTGTAACTCTATAGTACATGGCATAAATCGTACGATGTGTAACTCTATAGTACATGGCATAAATCGTACGATGTGTAACTTTATAGTACATGGCATAAATCGTACGATGTGTAACCCTATAGTACATGGGATAAATCGTACAATGTGTGACGTTATGGTTCATAGAATAAATCGTAAGAAGTGTGGCTTGAAAATCAACAAACAACTATAAAATATAAATGCATATTGAAGTCGTATACATTGTACAATAACGTTAAATATGCATTGCAGTAAAGATTACAACAAAGGTTGATATAGCATAAACTGTATGCGGTAATATATATAATAATAACCAACATCTCTTTGCTACAAACCATTTGAAAATACATTTTACACTGACATTTACTTTATACGGTCATTTCATCTTTAATGTCATTGTCACGTGTGTATTGTCTATTGTTTAGTCGGGTTTCACGCCGTTCTCGTTAGTTATTGCGTATTCTAACATAGCACGTGAGATTTGTCTTCTTTGCGTATATTGAGCTTACCATATTTATTACCGCGATAAAATATAGCTGATCGATGACGTCACGTTTGACGTCATATACTATGACTAATGACGTAACGGTGACGGTAACGTTCCTAGGAAAGAAAGTAGTTTGACGTCCACCTGTCTTGTTGTGCTATAAAAGGCAGAGCATTGGCGATGTAAGAATCGAAAAAATAAATAGGAGCTGTGCTTTGTTGTGTTATAAAATATAGGCACTCGTTTGAATGCGTACATTAAATCACTCGTGCTACGCACTCGTGATTTAATTACTACGCATCCAAACACGTGCCTATATTTTATTAACATAGCTACGTATTCATTATTTCTGAAACATACTAGGGTGATTCAGTTTTCTTAGACTGCACCCTATCCGGTACTAACTTACCCTTCCACAAGTAAACGGTGACGTCTTAACATGTGGAGGATAATGCTAATTTTTCATGGAAGGGTAAGACCCGATGCACTTAGGAATCGAACCTCGATCGCCGATTTACTAATCAAGCGCACTTAAAGACCACGGTCACATCTCATTTAAATCTAGCGCATATATATATCGCTGGCTTAGCATGACATGATCGTTAGTACAAGAACGCTTTTTGAGGAAACATGAACAATCTGTCTGAAAACTACTCTTTACTAATGGAAAAACAAGCTTTTTCAACTTCAGAATGGTCAACATAACCTGTTCCGTTTTTCATGAAAATAGGCACATAAGAAGCGCCTTGTAATGTAGATTTCAAATGTGTATAGGTCATATATAAGGTCGTCAGTAGCACTAACGACCTTCGCATTCTAAGCCAGCGATATACATGTACTAAACATACATACAAATTATTTATTGGGTATGTTTTCTATGTTTTCAGACTTCCAAGATGTGCACGTGATGATCTTCATTGGTTTCGGGTTTTTGATGACATTCTTGAAGCGGTATGGTTTTGCTGCTGTGTCGGTGAATCTACTGATAGCTGCTTTCGTCATACAATGGGCGTACATCGTACGTGGTGTTATACATGGTTTGGCACATGGTCATTCAAAGTTCCCGGTTCATCTAGGAGAGTAAGTGATGTGTTATACTCCCTCGCCAGTCCCTATTTTCCCCCTCCCTCGGTCCCTCTCTCCACTCCCTCCAACCCTCCGCCTCTCCCCTCCACCCTTCCTTTCCCTTCTTATCCCGTCCCTTTCTCCCTATCTCCCCTCCCTCCACCCGTCCCACTCACATTTTTCCAATTTCCCCCGTCCTTAACTCATTATCGCTCCATCCGCCCATCCACTCTTCTCCACCTTCTACCCACCATCCGCCCCCTCCCCCCCCCCCTACCTTCCGCACGCTCGCGCGGCACGACACGAAACGCACTTTTAGCGCAGACTAGTACTTGATGCGACTGCAAATAATCTCTATCTGTTGCAACTTAATTTTACATCAAACCAATAAAACCAATACTATTGTCACAAGGTATTATACCAAGTACAATTGAACGTCTAAATGCATGAAGCATAATCTTTATAGTTTTGGTATTTATAATATCCCTAGATTCTATAATGTTATATAATTATGTAAGCTAAAATTACACAGGAAATGTTTTGTCAATAGATTACAAATATTCTTACAATCAACGAGTGATTTAATTTTCCGCATCCGAACGAGTGCCCGTGTTTTATTCACCGACAAAATACAAGAACAGAGTTTGTAATTCGATTATAAATACGATAGTATCCCGCACTATTTAACTGCGCGCATTCCATCTTCACCCATTTGACATTTAACATAATTCCACGCTGAAATTGAATGGCTTGTTAGCTGGTACAATTACCTCCCTCGTTAATGAAAACGACCTTCGTAATTTTCTGAAGGAAATAACACATTTTAAACATTGAAACAATTTTAATAACACGAGTATGGTGTATCTATTTCATGAAATGAAAAATATAAATGAATTGATTATCAGAAGTTTTTATGAATCTTAATTTCGAAAGTTTATTGGAGTTTCTTAAAATAGATGCGTCATAGCTGTAACACTGGATACTCGTGGAACTCGCGGTCTGTTAAAGTTTTTACTATAAAGTGTACGTTCATTCATTCATAAATAGGTCACGTGATACAGGGCGTAAATAGTAACAGCCAATTTGATACAATGTTTTATTGCGGTAATAATACATGGCTTGGTCTGCTCTATGTTTAATGGATTAATCCGCAGATCGTGTTAGAATACTTCTTATTTTTGCAGACTGTGTAAGAATTTGTTTGATAAATGTGGCCTGCTGTTTCGAGTACGCCCTTTATTGATGCAACACAGTAGGAAACGACCATTTAACGACTACGTTGCATGAAGCTATTAAAAATAGTTCTAGATTATCATCGGGCTGTTGTATAGTTTTTGCTTTTAATGCGTGTTTTCTGTATTAAATTTGGGTTTTTTTGCTTTCTTTTGACAGTTTTTGTACACATTTTAACAGTAAAGTGTTTGTTCTAACAAAAAATAAATTAAAACAAAAAAATGTCAGAGAGTCATGTCAATTTGATGGCATGCGAGGATGGTAATCCGAGATATTTATTTAGTCTGGTTAGAATTCTGTTTGAAAATGTCCCACTTGTGCAGTTAGACTCCGGTGTCTCAAACAGTGATGTTTATTCTTGTTATTATGCTATCGAGTTACCTTATCTTACATTTAATACGGCCATAAATGTATCCCCCAAAAAACGAGAATAGAAACTTTGTTCGCTCCATTAAAGTGAACTAGTTCTTGTACATTTAAATTCTTAATTTATGAATTGCACATGACGTTTAAAAAGTACTTGCCGAAACTACAGGGGTTGTGTCCCGTTTTTATAACCGAATTGTTCCGGCTGTAACCTGATCGCTGCACCATCAGCGGGGTACCTCTATTTAACCGTAAACTGACAAAAAAATTAAGTTTCCCATAATGCATGTGTCCTAAAACAGTGGTGATTTTTTTACCGTGAAAACAATAGCATATTCAGCGTTACACAATGCCTGATATATGTAATAAGTAAATGAAAATAATGTCTCGACCTACCATGCTGAGGTAACCGAATTATTCTGATTTTAATCTGATACCTGCACCAACAACGGGGTACCTCTATTTAACCGTAAACTGACAAAAAGACTACGTTATGTACAATGACTGCTTGTGTCCAGTAATAGTGGTGAAAATGATAGCATTTACCGTGAAAACAATAGCATATTCAGCGTTACACAATGCCTGATATATGTAATAGGAAAATGGAAAGTATGTCTCGACCTCCAATGCTGAGGTATACGTGTTGTTTTGCCATTGTCGTCTGTGCGTCTGTCTGTCACCAATATGTATCCATTCAACGAACGCCACTAGCTACCTACAATATGCTTTAAAATAGTATAAGTTTTACCCTTTTGAAAAAAAACATGTTCAGAGTAGCTCTAAAAAAGTTTGTTATGTCCACTCAAAAACTCATTCACTACCTCATAGATTTGTAAATGACGTATTACAAATTGAATCAAAGTGCGCCCAGCTCTTATTTCGAAAAGACAGCCTGGTACTTTAATGTGCCCGGTGTACAGCACCGATACACAGCTTCCTGGCACCTTTACCCAGATACTTTGCATTACCCATGGTCAGATATAGCGGGAAATATTTAATATCAAATCAACACTATTGTTACGGGATATTGAACGAGTAAATGAATGAAGCATCATCTGTATAACTTTTGTATTTATAATATTACAAGATTCTAAAGTGTTATATAATAATGTAAGCTAAAATTACAAAAAAAAAATTCTATCAATAGATTACAAAATAATACTCATACAACCGACAATGAAAACAGATGTAGTGTTTATTAGTTCAAAGTCACGTTTAAAAGAGTTATATCAAATTACAATAGCAAACTTATTGTTTCTTCTTATTTTTGCTGTGTAAGAATTGGTTTGATTAATGTGGCCTACTGTTTAATGACCGCCCTCTTTTAATGCAACACGGTAGGAAACGACACTTTAACGACTAAGTTGCATGAGGCCACAAGAAATATTTTTCTAGATTATCATCGGGCTATTGTATATTTTTTGCTTTTAATGCGTGTTTTCTGTGTTCATCTTTGGTTACTAGTATTTTGCTTTCTTTTGACAGTTTTTGTACTCATTTTTACGGTTAAGTGTTTGTTCTAACAAAAAAATAAAAATAAATAATAACAAAAAATATGTCAGAGAGTCATACATGTATCAATTTGATGGCAGGCGATGATGGTAATCCGAGATATTTATATAGTCTGGTTATAATTCTGTTTGAAAATTTCCCATTTGTGCAGTTAGACTATATAGGTTTTTTTCCTTTCTCCGGTGTCTCGAACAGTGATGTAGCACGGTTTATTATTGTTATTATGCTATCGAGTTACATTATCTTACATTTTATATGGCCATAAATTTACACCAAAAAAAGGAAAATAGATACTTTGTTCTCTCCATTAAGGTGAACTAGTTCTTGTACATTTAAATTCTTAATATATGACTTGCACATTACGTAAAAACGAAGTACTTGCCGAAACTACAGGGGTTGGGTCCTGTGTTTTCGTTTCTTATTTATAACCGAATTGTGCCCGCTTTTACCTGATACCTGCACCGACAGCGGGGTTTCCCTACTTAACCGTAAACTGACAAAAAACTACCTTACCCATTATGCATGTGTCCAATAACAAGGGTGAAAACGATAGGTTATAAGAGGCAGAATACAGCGTTACACAATGCCTGATATATGTATAATGTAATGGTAAATGGAAAGGATGTCTCGACCTCCCATGCTGGGGGATACGTGTTGTTTAGCCATTGTCGTCTGTGCGTCTGTCTGCAACCAATATGTATCCATTCATGAATGCCACGCGCTACTGTGGGGTCTTAAACAAGAACAAGAAACCCTTTTGAAAAAAGAACATGTTCAGAGTACAAGAATCCTAACTCTAAAAACGTTTGTTATGTTCACTCAAAAACTCGTTCACTACCTCCTAGATTTGTAAATAATGTATTACAAATAGAATTGTCCCATATTTGGGTTTGTATAAAAGTTCCATTATGCCTTAAATAGCTATTTTAAAAAAGCAATAAATTGGCAACCTATCTGCAATATATGCGTTTTGAGCACTTTAGTTGAGTCCCAAAGGTGAAACACCATAAGATGGAACATAACGAAATACAACCTCCAGTCGGTTTGTTTATAATATAATGAATTGTAAACAAAAAATGCACAATTTGCAATCTAAGGGAAGCAACTCTTGCAAAATTAGTATTTTGTCATCCATATACATTTTACTAAATGTGATTTTTGGCATACTATCTTGACAGATACATTTGACATTCTGTCATCGATTATTGGTCATTTGTGATTATATTCTAATTGTTTGTGTTTAGTCTATTTACTGGATGATCGGGAAAAAGTTTTGGGAGAGATAATGCGGCTTTAAGAAAAATGTTTCAACTGTCTATTTCAGAATGATATCGGCCGACTTCGCAGCCGCCACTGTGTTGATTTCATTCGGGGCTGTTCTGGGCAAGGCGAGCCCCTTACAACTCCTTGTAATGGCCCTTATAGAGGTTGTACTATCACAGGTTAACGAGTACGTTGGATTGGATAAATTCGGAGTAAGTAACTTAATGATGTACGGGAGGCAACTCGGTAATACTTTATTCTGTTAAATTTTTGAGTTGTTGCCCTTAGTCAATACTATTAGCGATTTGTTTGAGACAAATGTTAACGAACTAAATAACATAATACTTAGCTTTTATGAGAAGATCTATTAAATTAGCTTAATTTATAGCATGTATTTGGTAATACACAAGTAATCGTTATGTTTTCTTTCTTTTGAATTTTTAGAAAATTTGAACGTTACCTAACTTAAACTGCAGCATCATTTTATTTACCGTATTTATGAGTTGTGGTACCAAATTCATCCTAAGCAAGTTCCCCGACTATGTTTCGGATGAAAAATACACTGGTTGAACGAAAATGCCGAAATAGAATATACAACAAATTATAATCCTTTTAAAATTCTTGAGATACAATCATTAAATGTTAATCGAAAACTCAACCGAAATAATTACCACCATTCGTTTGAAGTTTTATAACAATGTATCTAAAGTAATAACTTTTTTTGAAGTTATAACCATGTCTTTGAAGTTCTAACCTAATCTTTGAAGTTATAACAATGTCTTTGAAGTTATAACTATGTCATTGGAAGATATCATCACGCATTTACCTTACAGGCTGTTGACGTAGGAGAGTCAATGTATATTCACGCATTCGGTGCCTATTTCGGTCTTGCCGTGTCTAGAGTATTAAGGAACGACAATCATGAGGACGCTAAATCAGAGGGCAGTGTATATCATTCAGATATCTTCTCTATGGTCGGTATGTATTTGCTAGTTTTTATTTATAGCACAGAGAATTTGACTTGATCCTAACCTTTATGCATGAATATATTACCAGGTTCTTGCGTTGAATATATCAATTTCCATGAGCAAATCGTGCAATATCGGTTCTTTAGATTTGTGTTGGTATTACACCTCAAGTGTTTTCGTGATATTTCCCGCTTATGAAAACATACAACGGATTATAAATACAGACAATATATCTGCTGTTAAATTATGCTAATAGAAGTTCAAGAGTCGTGTCAAATTCTCCGGACTATACTCTTATGAAGTAAATGAAAGAACTCTGTAAAATGTACAGGCCCCAATTCCACGAAAAAACTTAAGTTATTGCTCAGCTGAGACTGTTGTTTTGAATTCATTATGTGACTACAATTATAGTCTTGTGATGTAGATTGTTACCAGAAACTGTGTATTTATTACTAAATAATGATTTAGTAGGTGATTTTTGTATAAAATGCTCATGTAAATCCAACTGTAAGGAACAATAAAAAAACTTAAGTTTTTTGTAGAATTGGGGCCTGGATGCTTTTTTAAACAAAACAGTTACCAGTGAATACATCATATTATAGTTTACTTGTGTTGTTTTTTGGTGTTTATAAAAACATTTGGAATAAATGATCCATATAGAAGGATTGCTGCAATAACTTATTCAGTATTTGTAAAAGAGTATAGACTAGTAATTACTTTTTAGACAGTAAAATCGCTTTTATAAGACATAGGAAGATGCTGAAATATCCATCACCGGTAAAAGCATGTCCGTACTATTGCATCATGGTAGTCAGACGCTTTCGAAATGTCTTATTAACCTTGATTTTTAAACTCCCGCTCAACTGAAGACCCGTGAATCACCTTAATTAATAATAATGAAAAATATGTTAATTTGACTATTCTAGGTACTGTTTTCCTGTGGATATTCTGGCCCAGTTTTAACGGTGGAGCTGCCAGTGGTGACGAGCAACACCGAGCCATCATCAACACATACCTATCATTAGCGGCATGCACCGTCATCACGTTTGCCTTCTCACAACTTGTCGACAAAAAAGGAAAGTTCAACATGGTGAGTTAAAATGCAATTACTTAAGTACCAAATATCGTTGACAAAGTGTGTAAAGCCTAGGTCCACTGAGGAATTCCACATCGACGATGTTCTACCGATCCCGATTCATCACAATTTCTTCCTTTAGATAGCTCATTGATTTAAATCGAGAGTACATCGCCGAGGCAGAAAATGCTGAGTGGGACCTAGGCTTAAATGAGTTTAACTATGTGAGAGTACACGCACCATGAATAATTGGAAAATATTCTTTGTATCACGATGCACATTGTCAGTTGCAATGATCAACAGTATTTTAATCATATGAAGATTACCAAGTCACAGCATCCTGAAATTTATAACCGACTTTCTAAACGAAGGTGAACACAAGCCTAATATGCACCAATACTCTGTTATTAAACATTATTATATACGAAACAACTTTTACAACGTTTCCTTCCATCAAATAAGTCCATCCTTTATTTATATAATGTTTTTTTGTGTATACAGGTTCACGTTCAGAATGCTACACTTGCCGGTGGTGTTGCTCTAGGAACCAGCGCAAACATGCCCATACAACCATGGGCAGCTATGTTGGTTGGATGTATTGCTGGAGTACTGTCTGTGTTCGGATACCAATACATACAAGTAAGTATTACGTCAACAATAATAAATTCACCATATGCCGGGGGTTCTGTTTCTAAAGCACTTACGAAATTCTTACACTTAGATACGTTCAAATTTAAATTCTTAATTATTTTTTAAAACCTACACATTGCTGACAGATGGTTTGTTGGAGTTTGTTAACTGAAGCATAATTCATAATGAAAAACATGTATCACTATATTTCACTTGTTAATGAATTATAAAGAATTTCAATTTGAACTTAAGTTAAATAATTTCGTTTCTGCTATAGTGTGATCTGTAGCCTAGCAGGCCAGAGCAAACGCGGGGTCCGACGAAGAATTAGTATCATGATCACAAATGACCATAAAATGACGACAGAATGTCAGCTATATCTGTCGAAATAGTATGCCAAAAATCACATTTAATATTAAAATGTTTGGGTGACAAAATACTTAGTTTGCAAGAGTTGCTTTCCTTAGAATATAAATTGTGCATTTTTTGTTTACAATTCATTACATTGTAAACAAACCAACTGGAGGTTGTATTTCATTTTCTTCCATCTTATGGTGTTTTCCACCTTCGAAACTCAACTAAAGTGCTCAAAATGCATCATTTTGCAGATAGGTTGCCAAATTATCGCTTTTTCAAATTTAAATTCTTCTTAATCTGTTGTGCAATTATAAAGTGTGGTAAATTGAGCTGCAATGCTAATACATGTAATGGTTCAGTTACTGAGCCCCTACAAACTATATACGTCACCAATTTGCAGTTGTTAAAGAATTATAAAGAATTTAAATTTGAGCGTAACTTTAGGATTTTCGTTAGTGCTTTGATAAAACAGTAACCTGATGACCTGTACTTGTAACATATGTTTATCTGTTTTGTGTGTGTATTTGAATAGTATCATTCATAATTACTTCCCTTTATGGTTAATTTTGCACGAGTCCACAGTGTGGTATTCGATGCGGGTTGAGCATATAGGCTAGCTTGAAACATTCATTTTTTGGGGGATATGGATGGGTCTTCTCTGTCTGACTTTTGTGTGGATTGCTAGGCACTGCTGTCGTTTCTGTGTGGCTTCGGATTACCAATGTTGAATCCTATATCCACTGCCCGATTTGTTATTATATATCTTCGACATCTATCTTTCAGCCGTTCTTGGACAGTAAACTGAAGATCCATGATACATGTGGTGTAAACAATCTACATGGAATGCCTGGTATACTAGCTGGTATCGTTGGTGCCATATTTGCTGCTACTGCTAATTTTGACAGTTGGGGAGAAAGGTAAATAACATTACAACATACAACTGTAATAATAACAATAAATAAAAAATATACCAGATTTATAAAGCGCATTTTTCATACGAATACATGCTCAAAGGCACTTTACGAATAGTGTTGCAGCCACAAGGGCACATGTGCATCCTCTTCCAGTGCATATACAGCATGATCTGACCCGAGGGACAGAGTGAGAGAAAGCCCCTGAAGGGAGAGAGAAATTAGATACAGGTATGTCCGGCGCTGCAGAAGTACGCCTAGCTCTAGTCATGTTCTTTAATGTGATCGGTGTATAGCACCGATACACAGCTTCCAGGCACCTTTACCCAGATACTTTGCGGTTCACACGGTCAGATACAGCTGGAAATATTATAAATATTTCCGACACGTCCATGCCGGAGAATGAACCAACGACCTCTGGATTGACAGTCACAATGTGTTATTACTGAGCTGTCGCCGCTATATTTAGTTTTCTTCTAGGCTTTATAAGGAATATAATTGGGTCAAATTAGGAACGAAGCGGCGATACGATGTCGTTGCCGAGAAGTACCTGACTGAGTATATATTGTAACGATGCTTTTATCGATACCACTGGGCACCATAATGACAGGATCGATTAGTAAAACTGTTGGTGTAATATAAGTGTTAGAGTTAGGGCATTGTGCCGTGTAAATGTGGTATGTCAGGTTTTATGTTTTCTGTGCTCGGCTGTTTAAGTTGAGTGCTGCATTCCCTGTCCGATTATCTATTATCTTCTTATATTATATACGAAGTGTAGCTAATAATTATGCATATTAACATGTACAGTATTCGTATTATACCGAGTATTAAAGTCATCCCTAAACTTGTTTCCCGATCATCCAGTAAATAGACCAACTACAAAGAATTAGCAAGTTTTTCACAAATGAATATAATTGACGACAGAATGTCAGCTAAATCTGTTGAAATAGTAAGCCAAAAATCATAACTTAGTAAAATGTATGGATGACAAAATACTAATTTTGCAATAGTTGCTCCCCTTAGACTTTAAATTATGCATTTATTGTTTGCATTGCGTTATTTTGTTTACAAACCAACTGCAGGCTTAATTTCGTTTTTTCCGTTTTATGGTGTTTTCCACCTTTGGAACTCAACTTAAGTTATCTCAGTGGTTACCGCGCTTGCCTTCTAATCTGGCAACCCAGGTTCAAATCCGGGTGGAGGCTCACACCCTCACGCCATGTTTCAGCACAAAGCTGAATGGCAATTAAAGGCAATGCTCGGCATCGGCTCGGTTGTTAGTTGCTGAGACTTCCAGTACTTGCAGTATGCGTACGATGTTTCCATTGACAGCGGTTCCATAATCGTAATCAGTTAATATAGGCTTACATGAATATAAAAATATAAATATAATTCTACGTTGATGTTTCTGTATGTTTGAGATATTTCCATTGCCTGCCGCTCCTTAATCTTCATCAGTTAATATAGGCCTACATGAATATAAGAATATAGATTCAAGATTCAAGGTTTATTGTACAAAGGCCTCCGGCCCGTACACACATTATATGATAGCATACATATTTACAAATTGACATGGTAGTGGAAGTACTAATGCAATAAACAATAACATGTTACAATACAAAAATAAATGATGATTGGGGCCTACACAATTTAACTATAATAAAATTTATGTTGATATTTCAGTATGTTTGAAATATTTCCACTAACGGTTGCTTCACCAGTACCTGAAGGATCAAACTCTACCATGGTAGAAGATGTTGCCCGATCAGCCGTGATACAAGGTGGCTATCAGATGTTGGCTCTTGTTGTCACATTAGTGGTTGCAATTGTTGGTGGTGCCGTTACAGGTAATTTATTGTTTGAATAGTTGTGTCCCAGACTTATTTAAAAGTAGGCTCATATAGGATCGATGCTGTCCGTCCGTTCGTACGTATGGAAATCTTGTGTGTTGAACTCCTCATAAACTACTGGGTGGAATTTCTTCAAACTTTCACAGATAACCAACCTAAATGTATATATGATCGTAAAGGATGGACTTTTTGCTGCGTCAATTTTGACGAGAGTTATGGCATTTTGTTACATTTAATATATATATACCCTATAGTGAAAAATCTTGTGTGCTGAACTCCTCATAAACTACTTGGTGGAATTTCTTCAAACTTTTACAGATGTACAACCTAAAGGTATAGGTAATCGTAAATGGTGGACTTTTTGATGCGTCAATTTTGACCAGAGTTATTGCCCTTTGGTACTTTTACTATATGATGGATATGATTTTTAACAGAATTATAGTCCACAAGGCAAAATAAGTAGAATAATGATGTTCCACAAGGCTAAAACATATAATAATGATGTTACCTAAAACCGCTATTCCCCTCTTCTACCCCATTTGAATCGTATGTGCTATAATGGGGACACCCGTGTCCCATGGACACATGTATAATTCTTAAATATGTTTAATATATGTTATTATACTTCATTCAGACTTGCTGTTTTGGGCTTACATTTTTGGAGCCAATTGTTGCTATCAAGAAAACAACACCTTACAAGGATAACAACAAACATTGAAAATGTCATTAAGGGTTCTAAAACAAAACATATGCTTAATCCATGTAACTATATTTTATTCAGGCTTGTTGTTGAGGCTTCCATGCCTTGACAACGTCAGTGGGAACCGGATGTACGATGATAGAGAGTTCTTCATTGTCGATCCACAAGGCTTTCCAGATAATGAAGATGGTGGATTCGAAGAAGACGCAAATAATACTAAAATGTAAGAATGGAGTATTTTAATTGATGTAATTATGCGTATGTACAATGGCTAGCGGCCAGTAAGATTAACTTAACTTAACTTGGGTCCATATGGAAGATTGCATTATTGTAAATATGTTAGCCTCGTATAATAAAGACTTTACTTACTTATTTACTTAACAAGTTGTTCCAACCCACCGTCTGTTTGTCCTAAATGTATAAGTATATTTTCTATTGTTTTCATTTTCTTTAGTATTATTATCATTCTCTTAAAAATTGTTATCATTATATTCAGTATTGTTATCATTATATTTAGTATTATTATCTTTAGTATTGTTATAATTATCTTTAGTACTGTTTTCATTATCATAAGTATTGTCATCATTATCATTAGTATTGTCATCATTATCATTAGTATTGTCATCAGTATCATTAGTATTGTCATCATTATCATTAGTATTGTCATCATTATCATTAGTATTGTCATCATTATCATTAGTAGTGTCATCATTATCATTAGTATTGTCATCATTATCTTTAGTATTGTCATCAGTATCATTAGTATTGTCATCATTATCTTTAGTATTGTCATCAGTATCATTAGTATTGTCATCAGTATAATTAGTATTGTCATCATTGTCATTAGTTTTGTCATCATTATCTTTAGTATTGTCATCATTATCTTTAGCATTGTCATCAGTATCATTAGTATTGTCATCCTTGTCATTAGTTTTGTCATCATTATCTTTAGTATTGTCATCAGTATCATTAGTATTGTCATCCTTGTCATTAATATTGTCATCTGTATCTTTAGTATTGTTTTCATTATATTTTGTATTGTTATCATTATCATTAGTATTGTTATCATTATCATTATATTTTTATTTTTCTTTCACTTGCAGCCCAATGTTGTCAAGTGATCCTTAAGTCTGCTGTACAGAGATTTGAACTAAAGAGACGCACACAAACAATGAGATACCTGCTAGTTGCTATGTGTTACCATGGTTATACAATGATAGTATTATTATAAGTAACGAAAGTGTTAATGTATACGTACTATGTACATCAGTAAATACGCCAATGTGCTAGAATATTGCCTAAAGCAGATAAAGTTTGTCAAGGAGTTCCAAATCAAAAGCAGTTCCAAATCACTATTGTTTTGTCCATTATTATCATACGGAACAGGAACACAACACGTTCGACATATCCCCCGTTGATAAATGGACTCTAAAGTTTCGTTTCCTGTTTATTCAGGTAGCTACTTCAAAGAAACGCGATTTTGATCATGAAGGATGACTGGACGCGTTTGTTTTATTTTTTTCTAATAATAAATGGTTAAAATCAGCAAGAATTTGTACAGGCGTATGTTATGTTGTGTAGTTTTTAAAAAGATGCGTATTGATATAAACGTCTAAGTTTCTATTATCTTTATGTATCTATATGTGAACCATAGTATATGTACATGTACCAAATCCATACAATGTCCTTCCGACAGTTTTTAAAAGTAATAATTTTTATTTTATTCGGTCTAAAAGAAATATATTGTTTCGTTATTGCATGAAAACGAGATAATAAATTATTCAATATTGTTGAATAAAAAAAAATATTGCATTTTGGAATAAATTGTCTGGAGGTCCGTTTATGGGTCCAATTTATTATGTTTTTATAAGACAATCTGATACGTTTGTAGATGTAAGAATATTACCATATGCGTGTACATTTTCATGTATTCATTTCTATCAAATTATGCCTCATATACATATTATGCATATCGGTGGCTTAGCATTAGAAGGTCGTACGTACCACCTACGACCTTTATAAGACATATTTCAAATCTGCATATCCAGTAATAGTATGCTGAGGGTTGTCCTTCATTTGTATGCCCCCGTATCGATAGATTGGGAGGCATATAGTGATTCACCTGTCCGTTCGTCCGTCCGACCGTTCGTCCGTCCTGGTTAACCCAAATTGACCGTTTCTTCTAGCATTAATATGGCTGGCTACAAAGCTTTCATACTTGCATGGATGTTGTATATGAACACTCTCCACACGCCTGTATCACCTGACCCCATTTTGACCTTCACCTTGACCTAATTTTGGACTTAGACTTATTTATGGACAAGGCTTCCACAGGGGGCATAAGCGTTTATTGAACGCAGTCTTGTTT
The DNA here is from genome assembly GCA_947247005.1 of Spisula solida. Classification (NCBI taxonomy): domain Eukaryota; kingdom Metazoa; phylum Mollusca; class Bivalvia; order Venerida; family Mactridae; genus Spisula; species Spisula solida. The sequence goes on along the minus strand of OX365959.1, from coordinate 37,091,205 downwards.
TTTTTACAATCGAAGTCCAAAGGAGCCCGTTGCCTAATGATACGCGCAATCGAGTGCTTTCACACGTCTATGCCATAAACGAAATAAAGCTGTCCGTCAACTCGCTGGCTTAGAATTAGAAGGTCGAAAGTACTACTTACGACATTTTCATACGAATGCATATATGAATGCTGCATGTCATGGCGCTTCATATGAGCCTATTTTCACGAAAATCGGAAGTGGTCATGTTGACAATATGTAAAGAGTAGTTTTCAAACACTTTTCTCTTGTTTTCTCAAAATATTGATTTTGTACTTACGACCTTCTAATTCTAAGCCAGCGTTATGTGTGTAGATGTTAGAATATTTCCATATGCGTGTACATGTATCATTTTTATTAAATCATGCCTTATATACATATGCATATTATATATAATTATTTTAGTAATGTTTACAAAAATGTGTACAATATCAATAAATATGACAAATACATCATGGGCTTTACTTTATTATTTGAAAAGATACTCTATTTGCCAGAGTGCAACTTTTGGCGAAATACATTAACAATCTCAATATTAAGACCACCTCCGAATTAAGGGAATAGTCTCGTTCATATTTGGTCTATAGTCAACCTTAGTATTTAGACCACCCTCGATTCCAATATTCCTATCCTTGGCAATTGGACTCGTCGAGGCTAATTAAACGCTATGGCTTCAGATGTGAAAACCAATACAAACTGCAGAGTAAGTGTTCATAAAGAATTATTTATAAGGATCAGACCCAAACTCACATTGATTTAATTTCAAGTACATAAAATATGTTAATAGAAAGAGAACATTTTTACACATAAGAAACAATACTAATATACTCGTTAATGACAAGGATAATCAAGTAACTTTTAATGCATAGTTATAGAAATATTGAACTTAATCAATTGAATCAGTCTCGGTCTCAAGTATAATAATTCCCATTATAAGAAAACATATGTTTTAAAGGTTTCAACCTGTTACAAAAAAATTATATATATAAAAATTGAACTATATTACAGAGAAGATGTTCAGGAATTTATAAATATGTAGATTGTTTAGTTCAATTTGCAGATAGTCATAAGTCCATGGACCTAGGAGCTGGGGTCAATGTCAGGACAAGAGGGGGCAACATATCGTCTCCCTCCCAAATAATATAGACCACATTCATATTTGTCGTCCTAAACTAGCCTCGTAATAGGTTATTTGCCTTTTGTCCATTGTGACGAAATAAAAATAAAATGTGTATTTTTCATGTTAGTATGTACATAAAACATGTTGTCACGTACCTGTTGAAAGAGCTATGCACCGCAGTAGAAAAGAATTTTGTCAAAGTTTGCATGATCTCCTATATTGCTCTAAATTAGTCTTTACCACTGCTGTGTTAGACTACTCTTGTAAATCCCGTTCCCTTAAAAAGTATCAAAAAATCATACACTTATGTAAGAATAAGAAACACGAATAACAAAATAAGGACTCAAACGTTTGTAATAAAACTGTCCTGTTTAACACCAGATTGGTATCTCAGAATGCACATATTGCACCAGATGGATCCATTGTTTTAAAAATATCTCGGGCGAGCATGCCCCGGACTCCCCTGTCTTTATTTTTACTAACAAACTGCAATACAGCAGATATACTTTCTCCACTTATCAAATTTTCAAACATTCATCGTGCGCTATTAAATATATTTAAATGTCAATTAATTCCCCTATCTCAAAAACAGTTTTTTCTGTGCTCGGCTGTTTATGTTGAGAGCTACCTTCACTGTCCGATGTCTTATCTGTTTATTTAACCTTCTCCAGGCCGCCTTGCTATAGCGTGCTTTACTGTTCACCACACACAGGATAATAATGTGTAAGTTATTAAAGAAAATGTATAGGTTTAAAATTTGCTCTTAAATAACTTTTGTCATACAACTTATTGATTCAAACTACGTAATTTAATAAATCGGAAATACGTTTTTTCGGAAAAGATTAGTGTTTGCAACAAAAAAAGCATCCATTGTAGTACATGTATGATGAAAACTGACTAAACTGACGAAACCTTTTTATTTCTGTGTTTGTGTTATTTACAAAGAGACTTATTCAATACAACTCTTAAAGCATATTATCTACCCCAAAACATTTTCCCGACCACCCAGTAAATAGACTAAATACAAAGAATTGGGATGTTTTTCTCAATTAATGAACAACGTATAATTGACTACAGAATGTCAGCTGTCGAAAAAATATGCCAAAAATCACATTTAGTAAAAGGTATGGATATACAAAAGTACTAATTGTGCAAGAGTTGCTCCCCTTAGACTTTAAATTATGCATTTATTGTTTATGCTTCGTTATTTTGTTTACAAACCAACTGGAGGCTTTACTTCGTTTTTTCCATCTCATGGTGTTTTCCACCTTTGGGACTCAACTTAAGTGCTCAAAATGCATCATTTTGCAGACAGGTTGCCATGTTATTGCTTTTTGAAAATAGCCATTTAAGGCATAATTGGACTTTTAAACACACCGCCCATGCTTGGAATCTTATTTGCATGAAAATGTATATCCAAATATTGTATGTTATTTCATTATTAGAAATATATGATGTATACTTCCCGGTATGCTCTTTCTCGCAACATCTTCTAGTAAGTCTATATCCATCTAATATTTACATTTTAATGACTCATATAAACAGTAACTGTTGTAGTGAATTTAAAATAGTTAATATTTGAAGTTAGCAACTTCAGCCTTTCAGTCTTTTCACTGTACACACTATGTCATTCACTTAGGCAGTTCATTACCTTGTTCAACTATGTGTTGGACATTGTGCCGTGTAATTGTGATGTGTGGTGTTTATGTTTTTCTGTGCTCGGCTGGTTAGGTTGAGTGCTGCCTTCCCTGTCCGATTTTCTATCATCGTTTCACTAGAAAACAAACCAACGCTCTCCATTTTCGAGGTGCATGTAACTGCATGTTTAATAATGACTACATTATCAATATACACACATAGGCTGAGTAACTTTGTTTTACTGTTGTAACTAGGTCATTCAGCGTAGGCATTCCGCCTTTTGTTTGCTGAATCTTTTCAATTCAGCTTTTAAACAGCTTTCTGACAGCTTTAACTAGGCATTATAGTCCTTTTGCTGTGGAAAATGGGTCATTCAGCTAGTTATAATTTATTATACTTTTCGACAGCTTGGACTTTGGCGGATCTGTGCTTGTTTAGTTGGGCATTGTGTCTTTATGTGTTTTATGTTCCCTGTGCTCGGTTGGTTCAGTTGGGCATTGTGCTTTGTGTGTTTTTAATGTTTTCTGTGCTCGGTTGGTTAAGTTGAGTGCTGCTTTCCCTGTCTGACTTAATAAAATTATAATCCTTTTGTCGTAAGGAAGTTATTACATTTAAGTATGGTTTCCGGTGGGGATAAGTATACTTGATATTGAGTGGAAATTGTCATAGTATATTAATCTTAAACATGAAAATGAATGCAGCAGTAGCTTTCAGCTTTATCGTGATATTATGGATTGGACTTGGACGCATTGCATGTGTGAACTTGGATGGTGGTTGTACTTTTGTTGGAACAGTCGTGACTTGCAGCGATACAAATCTAACGTACATTCCTAACCTGCCTGTGAATATCACTGGGCTTGTGTATTCTGGTAACTTTCTTCCAAATATCACGAAAGAAACGTTTGGAAATATCAGTAGCCCGGAACATATGCTTAGTTTAAATTTGACGTACAACAAAATAGCAACCATCACCGAGCATTCATTTGACAGTTTTACTGGACTTACATACTTGGCGCTCTCTGGTAATCGAATAGAGAAAGTCTACTTGGAACGTCTACTCGGAGTTTTGTGCCACATGAACATAAAACTTTTCTTAAACGATATGGGCAATACTTTCGCTAGTGAAGGAACATTTTCTTTGATGAACAAATGCAATTTGTATGAAATGGATTTGAAGAAAAACGGTATAGTCAATACTTCAACAGCTATATTAAGGCGTTTTGTTGATATTCGCGTTCTGCGTTTTGACTATAATAAAATTACTGAATTTCAACTAGTGTATATGGAGCAGCTGAAAGACCTTTCGCTCACCTACAATAATTTGAATAACATTCCAAACTTTTGTGATGATAGCGAAGCTTCAGGGATTGATAGCGAAGCTTCATCCCTGGTTCCAAACATAGAGACATTTTCTATGAGACGTAACCGCATTTCGGAATTGTATCCACAAACCTTCAGGTGTCTCTCTTCCTTGAAGCATATAGACATATCCGGAAATTATTTGGCAGTATTTCCAGACGACATGCTCCAGTACCTTCCCAAGATTGAACTATTAGCAATAAAGAACAACAAGGGCCATTCAATCCGTGTTGAAAAATATGCATTTCGTTCTAAGTCCCTACGGAGATTGCGTTTCAGCGGAAATGGACCAGCGTCTGCCATGTTTACGTCAGTTGACGACACTTTTAAATATTTGCCAAATTTGACACTTTTATTATTATCCCATATTAGTATGAAGAGCCTACCCACAAGTTCTCTATACAATCTGTTTGCGCCTTTATCGAAACTGGAAATCTTTACTTGCTACAACTGCGAGATTCAACGGGACCCGTCTATAATTCTCGGCAACAAAGACAATTTAACGAAGATAGATTTGGGTGCTAACGCCATTGATGACATAAGTAATGGTTGCATTAGTTCTAAAATCTTTTTGAAACGTCTATGGTTGTATAGAAACAAACTGGCTCACTTGACATCAGCAGAAATTCCAATTGATATGTTTAACAGACTAGATAGTATAAACCTCTCTTTTCATGTGATTGCGCACTAGAATGGTTTATTGACTTGCTCAAAACAGCCAACAGGTCAAAGATAAAGCACATAGATAAATACAAATGTGCCTCTCCACAGCAATATGTTGGGAAAAGGTTGCTTGATATTTCGTTTTCGTACCTGGAATGCCATCCTCTGCAATCATGGATGTGGGTTATCATGGTTGGTTTACCCACTGTACTGTTGATACTTGTGATTGCAATAATCTTGTATCGCAACCGATGGAATATAAAGCATTTTATCTATCTTTTTCGGAAACGAAAGAACTACATTCCTATTGATGGTGCCAATTTCCTATACGACGCATTTGTTGCTTATAATCAGACAGATTCTTATTGGGTGGTTGAACAACTGATTCCAATGCTTGAAACTGAATATGATTGTAAACTGTGTGTTCATGAAAGGGATTTTCATCTTGGAGCGTATATCAATGACAATATTGTTCAGAGCATCGAGGACAGTAAACGGATGATTATCGTCTTATCGGATGATTTTGCTACTAGTGGTTGGTGTATGTTTGAACTGAAAATCGCTCTTTCCAAACACATTGAAGAGGAATTCGAAGTTATCGTTGTTCTTTTGCATGCAATCAAGGGTAAAAACATGAATACTTCTATCAAAACACTCTTGGAGACTACAACTCATTTAGAGTGGACAGAAGATGCAGTTGGTAAAGAACTATTTTGGAATAAACTCAGAGACGCTGTGTGCAATACAGGAGATATGTGATATAATACAACATTTCTCACATCCTCTTGATGTCACTGTATACTTAAAGTATAACACTTTTGAGAACAATTCTATTTTGACGTTTATATTTACCTTGTCTTGCTGTATATTCTCTACTTGAATTAAAACTGTGTCATTTACGTACGTATGTATTAAAGGGACTGCCTCACATATTGGTGTTTTGCAAAAATAAAATAAAATTGTCAAATATTCGCATAATTTTGATATAGTTGCCTGTATATCCCATAAACAACCACACTGGCATCTAAAATAACTTGAGAAACTTTTGAGTTTTGTAGTTATTTAGTTTTTTACATCAAAATTCTATAGGGTATTAATACCCTATAGAATTAACACTACCGTAACCTAAAATTTGTTGGCATTTGATGAAAACGATTCGAAAAACGAACCAAATACCTCACTGATGTTAAGGCTGTAGTTTGTTGATGTTACAGTTCGATCACATGTGAATAACATAATTAACAAAGCATGTTGGAAGGAAACTTAGCAGGGTGTTTTCAAGAAAAAATACTCAGTGGGCGATATCGAGAGTGGTTAAAATTGCTTATTTGCACCAAATATTTCATAAAGGAACCGTCAGTGGCTTTCTATTACAGTCAGATCTCGTTATAACGACATCCGATATACTGACAAATTCATTACACCGGACAAAAGTATTAAAATGCTCTTTGTATCAATTCAGTATACCGACATATTCGTTATAACGACATTTTTCTTGGAAACAAACAGCGTCGTTGACTTAACATCAATACTTGGTTAGGTTGGAAAATCACGATATACAAAAATGTTAGCCCAATCTGTGAGGCAGCACCTTTAATGTTTGAAGAGTGTTACTGTATTTTTGTACAAGTTTGTACAACAGTAAATGGACGGGAATGTAAATCAGAGCGGAATATTGTGAATAGATTATAAAACTGTCATTTAGCTTACCATATTTGCGCCTGTTTATCCTGGCACCGAATATACATGTAACGCATTAGAATAGGTCCATTTTATCTTATGTTTAATACATGTGTTTTAATGTAGTCAAGCTCACAGCCCAAGATACCTTGCATTTGAGTATAAAGTATTTTTTTTCTTTGCTGATTTCAGTAGACAAGACCATTCGAATGGAATTACTGCCGAGTGTCATCGTGTCACCCTTGAGCATTTTGAGAAAATTAGGGTAAAGTTTCAAAATATAAACGAAACTGTGAATTTGTGGAATCGGTGAACTACGATGTTATTGATAATCATATTGTATAATAAATAACATTTATATGTTGTTAATAAGTTGCACTTGAAGACTGCAACATTTGAGTGCGGTGCATTTATGCAAAGGAGGTATTTTAGAGGTAAAAATGCACGAAACCTTAAATCAAACCATAAAACCGAGATACACAAGCTACAAATGTTTCCGTTATAAACCGTGGTTCGGGCCTCAATGAACTTTGTTCTCATTTGTCGTTTAGTTTTCAATAGTCATGTATATCATTTTGTATATATTTTGTGCACTCAGTGCTATTTCTATGTAATCTGAGCTAAAGATAAAGGTTTATGTTCTGTTCTGTTCTGTTATGTTGTGTTAGACAAACATTGGTCAGCTGATTGCAGATTTACCATAAAACGAGTTATACAAAGTACATTTGTGTACATGTATTGCTTTTACTTGGCATACAATTCAATATCTAAGGCCCATTTCATAGACATATCGTTGGCTTAGAATTAGAAGGTCGTACGTACAAAGTCTGAAAACTACTCTTTACTTATGGAAACACAAGCGTTTTAAACTTCAGTTTCGTCAACATGACCACTTCCGATTTCCAAGAAAAAGGTTCATAAGAAGCGCATTGAGATGCAAATTTCAAATATGCATGAGTCCTATTCTAATTCTAAGCAAGCGATATATCTTAACTAAGATTTGACTTTATCATATCGGCTATTTTGAACAAACTTAAAAGGTAGTGTAGTATATTCAAAATGTGAATTAGAATTATCATTAATTTTGTAATTTTAACTTGAGGAAAATTTTTTGGTTCACTTTGTACGCTCCAAATAATCTACGGAAAAGTCCAATATTAGCTAAGATATGTCTATACAGCTTGCCCCTGGTATACGATGGCGTATTTGCGATAGAAAACGAGAATTTTATATATAGCCGTGTTGATTGAGCGAATCGGAACAGTCCACTTTCCCATTACAATACACGCGGAAATTTTATGATACTTGAAACTTTGCCTAAGATTGTACTTTCCAACTAAACATACCAATAGATACGTAAAACCTCCCTAGTACGTACATGTATTACGAATATTTGAGAAATAATATATGAACATCCGTTGGCCTTCGTGGTTAATTCATACGCGTCAGAACTCCAAATCGTTGTAAAACAGCCGTTATCCAACGGATGTTCATATTGTATTTCGATTCTAACATGTGATTAAAGGGGAGTAAATCTTGAGTATGTGTTTACTTTGAGAGTAACTTTCTGGATTAACATCCCTTGCTACAGGTATCACAAGACGGCTGTTATGAATATCTTAATCACCCCCTGTATAAATATACTTCAAACAATAAAAGAAGATAATCTGTTCAACACCAATGGATATTTATTTAATCAAATATCATTTTAGTATTCCATACTAACAAATAGTCTAAAATACGCAAAAATATTTACAACGATAATAATACAATATCACGTGATATTCATTCATAAATTTCCCGACGTGTAAAAAAACAGCCGAGTCGAAAGTAGTCCAAATTGCCATTGTATATCGGCTGATATACAACGCTATGTTTTGTTCTTTGTCTATATAGGCAAAATCGCCGGTTATGTTAGAATGTTATAGAATTTCCACGAACAACACAATTTAATGGAAGTTAATGACTCCTTAGTGTATTATATAAACTTTTAAGTTATGTACAGTAAAACTTCAAATCAATATCAAATTGAATTAAGAATTTTCTTGAAATCTGAAAATTTCTTTTAGTGTATTAAAAATGTAGCTAAATAATGTAAGCCAGATGATTAATTATTTACAAACATTTTATGCATTTTTAGAGAGCGTACGATACTCACTTAGGAAGTATGGACTATTCTTCAATTTACGGAAATTATGTACATCTATTTTTTTTACTTATTATGATAAATAAGTTAAAATATTTAAGTTTTCACTAAGATGCTTTATACATGCCAGCCCAGTTTAATCATTTGTAGATGTTGACGTCCGAGTACTTTACACAGAGTCTATCGCTTCTTGTGGAGAACCATGGATATCATATCGATCATTGACCAGTTTTCTTTAATTTGTTGTTGATATGAATGATCTGACACTTCTTGTAATTGAGTTCAATAAGTGAGTGAGTGAGTGAGTGAGTGAGTGAGTGAGTGAGTGAGTGAGTGAGTGAGTGAGTGAGTGAGTGAGTGAGTGAGTGAGTGAGTGAGTGAGTGAGTGAGTGAGTGAGTGAGTGAGTGAGTGAGTGAGTGAGTGAGTGAGTGAGTGAGTGAGTGAGTGAGTGAGTGAGTGAGTGAGTGAGTGAGTGAGTGAGTGAGTGAGTGAGTGAGTGAGTGAGTGAGTGAGTGAGTGAGTGAGTGAGTGAGTGAGTGAGTGAGTGAGTGAGTGAGTGAGTGAGTGAGTGAGTGAGTGAGTGAGTGAGTGAGTGACAAACTTGTAGATTGTTAAGTTCGTTCTGCAGATCCTGATCATCATCCTCTGTGTGGCTGTGACGATATATCACTCAAACATCACCAAACAGTCTCGTTAAGTAATTGTTGCTACCTGCATAATTTTCGTTTTCGAACAATTACAATATAAGGGCAAATTTCCCTTCCCGAAGAAAAACACACTTTTACCAAAAACTCACTTAAAACCAACTTATTAGTGGGTTTTTCCTGCGTTTTTTGACAAAAGTATGCTAAAAGCGAGTTTTTCGTGGTTTTTTTGACAATAAGTGAGTTTTTTGTTGGCTAAAGTGGGTCTTTTTATCAAATAAGTTGGTTTAAGTGCGTCTTTTACATGTAATACAGGAAGTGTGTTTTTGTTGGTCTTTTCATAAATGAAGTTGGTTAAAGTGGGTCTTTAACGAAAATAAGGTGGCTAAAGTGCGTCGTTTGAATAATGGTATTCTCAGAAATGGGTTAAAGTGGTTTTTAAGTTGGTCATTTACATTTTTGATAATTTTTCGTTAGTTGAGCTTCGCATTAAAAAGACTCACTTAAAACCCACTTCTAAAGGAAGTTGGTCTTTTGTTTTAAAATGTTGACATTCACTGAACACAAGATCTTAGATCTACTCATATGTCCCATAGTTCGAATGTAACGCATGATCTATCACGTATATTCTCATTTGGTATTTCAATTGGTGTTTATGCATGGTAATATGTTTTTTTAATTTTCACAAAGGACATGTTTTTTAAAGTCCTTCATGTAAATTAAATATCCTGTGCTAAAAACATCGGACCTTATTTTTTTAATGCCGCCGCGCGCATAGCCTTTATTTGCCAGTTGAAATATGGCTGTCATATGTGTGCCTCCACCCGGATTTGAACCCGGTCGCCAAATTCACTGTCTAGTGTATTCGACAGCATCATGTAAATATTCAACAACCAATAATAACATTAAAATTAATATAAATTATATTGGTAATGCTGAATGCAACATATCGAACTATACGTATATGATTACCGAGGGGTGAAAAGCTTATTAATAAGCTTCAGTTTAGCTTATTCATATAAATGCAAAGTCCTGCAAACGCATTTATAATGTTTTACTCAGTTTAAACTGATTGGGCTGAATCCGAATATATTACATAGGCTTTCTTATCTGCCTATGTTACAGTCACAACTGTATTTCACGCGGTACTACATGTATAAATAAAACACTGATATATTACACAGTAAGCGGTCCAGGTAAAATAGATATGGGTGGTAGATTATATTTTTGACAACGTGGCATGTGTAATATATACATTATGATATAATTGATCACGTGTTGCAGAAAATCCAGACAATTTCCCAACGTGCGGTCTGTTTAATTTGCCTATGGCTATAAAACACGGCATCTTTGAACAGTGATTTACACATTCCGAACTGTATGTCACGTGGGGCTATAGATAAAACATTAAGATAATTACACGATAATCGGTCCAGGCTTAATCAACTGTCCAATTAAAATATAGATAAGGGTGGTAGCTAGATTAAAAAATTGACCACGCGACATGTTTGTATTCATATGATATAGCTTGTTGGTCACTTGCGACAATACAAAAAAAAGCGAGCGGTCCTGTACACAACGCTTTGACTTAAATTGATCGAGTAAATTGACCGTAATCAATGAAAGCTACGTTGAAATAATCTGGAAATATTTTTTTTACAATACACGATATGACTTCCCGTCAATTTTTTGTCATGCACTTAGGCTGCATAGTTGACGTAATTTTAGTTCGGTAACATTATTTTTAAGCTAAGCGCTAAATATGAGCTGACACATATACACGTACATGTATATACAAAAATGTATATGTAATAAATATCTATGTCAATATATCTTCGATTTAAGATCTAAAGACACGCTTTTTTATGATTGAGTTTGATATCTACACAATATAGTTTTGTTACTTGGTAGCTATAAATATCTTGCAGTATTATTTGGTAGCTAAGTGTTCAAAAATTGACATTTAAAGTCACGAAGTAGGCCTATTTATTCTGGTTTATTCTCTGACTAACCTACACTAAATACCGAAACTAGAATTTGTATACAATATATAAATCACTCACATTAATTAACCTAGGGGAAAACAGAATAACTATTTTAAAATTTTTCATAAGCATTCGCGAATACCGATCGGAGATTTTATCTATGATGCTGGAACCGAAGTAGCGATACACGGTCCGGAATAACGGGTTTTAGCATCTCGACCATGGGGATTATCTCCACTTGCTTTGTTATCGTTTCCGGCGGAAAATTTGAATCCAACAAATCGAAATTCATCATTTTATCAGGTAATAATCAATCTGTTGTGGTATTTATGTATTGTTCTATCACAAATTAAGAACTACACATATTTTGGCACCCTCCAACCATAAACAGGCCTGTGATTCTTTCTCCTTCAGACTGATTTTATTTTCAAAGTTTTTGTCTCAAATCTTCGAAACAAAATGGTTCATATTCAGACTTTCAGTGTGACCAGACAGCCAAACTGTTTCCAGGTGTGCTGCATTTTTATTTCTGACAGTCCAGCAAGTGTACTTTAACACGTCGAGATGGTTTCACTACAATGTGGCCTGCTCCGAAGTAATTATTTTTTCAAGTGGGTGGGGTAATGTTTTCCAGACTTATCAAAGTTTATCAATCACAGGCTTGTATAAAATACTAACTTCTGTGATTTTGTTGTCCATACATTGGGTTTGAACATTCACTTAAAGTGATAATAATTTAAATAATATTTTTTAGACCACATACACTTCTTGGTCTGTGCAACTGTCCCGCCTATATTTGGTGTCCTTTGGTCAAGCACACATTACTCTACACGACGATGATAGTGACAGAAACCGATATTCGCCCATGCCTCCACATTTTGCAAGAAAGTTCGCAATTTTCAACTAAAAATGCGCCATGCACATGTATAATCTTTCGACAATGGTTTCCCATCTGATCAATACGAAAGTATGGCGTTGAACGTTGGAACCAGATATTTAAATAAACCTTTTGGAATACCTCGTTTGGGTCCAATGTTTAACGCGCGATGTAATTCTTATGTAATGGGGTGGGAACCATCGTTCAATTTGTCGAAAGATAATGTGTGCGGCGGAAAATTAGTTGACAATTGTAAACTTTCTCGCATATTTTGAAGACAAGAGTGCCGATGGAGTATTGTCAGTATAGTCATCGTAAAGATTAATTTGTTATAGACGAAAGATACCAGAAATATACGGGAAAGTTGCAAAACAAGTTTTACACAATTAATTTTTCTAGGTCAGTGTGCGAGAAAGTTCAGCGAAACATTTTTATCTTTGTGTTTTTTAAGCAGTAGAGGAATTAGTCAATTACGTAGATTTTTGTATTGAATATCAAATATATCCAACTCCTCTCAGCACTGCTCCAGACCATTGCTTTCTTTAAGTTTCTTATAAATTCATTTTTATATAGTTCACTGCATCGGTAACGTTCGATAGCGCTTTGCTGTGCAACAGTCCGATATCTGCAAACGCTAGCCAGTAGCATATATATGTATTTTCCATTTTGTTCGCTATTATGAAGCAAGCTGTTTCCAAGCAGTGCTATTGAGCGGTTTGGTTAGGCAGTGGGAGCTCCTGAAAATCTGTTGAACCAACAAACAGGTCGGACTCAATATTTCGAAAATTTAATGACGATTTTTAGAAACAATTAGGAATATGACAAGCTGTACCATCTTTTCCAGTTAAGAAGTCATGCAAGGATGCATTGGAGATATATGCAGAGAATGTAGATAGAGTGACCCTTACAGGATGGTGCTTGTGGCTCATTATAGGTGGGTTCTGACTTCATTCAGCATACATGTAAAATCATTGTATATACAGGGTGTTAAAAAAGTTTGTTCTCAAAATTGAAATTCATACTAAGTTTTATCTCAGCCATGTACACAGTGTACAATTTTAATTTCTTACACTCATAGCTTCATTTAATGCTCGAAAGATTAGAGCAATGTAAAACCTTCTGGAATTTAACCTGAAAATTTTACATTTACAAATGTGCATGTCGTCAGGCTACACATGCGACTCGCGGAGCTTTTATTCTTGAAAAAATTTTAACCGCCTGTGCCTTTAAAGTTGGGAAAATTTAGCGTTGAAAATTGGGAATTATTAAGAAATATTGTTTTGAGTAGTAACTGTTCATGCTTGCTTTTTCTTCTGATAATACTCAGCTTATATGTAGCAAAGACTTTAACTAGATTTAAAAATCTATTGTCTTGACTTAAAAACGACCATACCAATAAGTTGCTTTTATACCAGCGGGAACCAAATGGGGAATGTATGCATTCTTTTTGGGAAAAATGGAGGTTATTTTCCTGGAGGAAAGTGCCTGTATTCGGCCTTAAAAATAGCCCAAAAAATCACTGACACATTTTATTTTTTCATGTTAAACATATTAATTATTCTTAATATCTTTAGTAAATAAGAAGTATGCAAAATAAATTTACCCGTTTGCTCTTTTTATTATATACTGCCACCCCCAGAGGTAACTTCCAGGTCAATCAGAACATCTTCACATCATGTCATAGGACTATCGGATTATTTTGTAAGGAAGTCTTAGGAGTTACGGCCCTTTTGTAACTTAGACATTTTGGTTACTTAAAAGTATTTGTGTTCACAGTACTATCAACATCACACTTCACAGCATATGTCCATTACAGTGACAGCTTTTGTTATGACATATGCTTGTACATGTCTAATCATTTCCTCTTATTCTTGCAGCACATCATTCAAGCTTTAATAGATAACAGCATCAGGTGAGACTAAAAAAGCCATGTATCATGACATTATTGGGGATGCTGTTTACGCCTGGCAACTTGTGGTCTGCTCCATGAAATGTGAATCCTATAGACAGGACCTGCTATAGATATAAAAGTTGAACGAAGAATCCCTGCTGCAGAAAGAACAGCTATCATTGGTAATTTGCAGTTTATTGAATAATGTGATTTTAACTGAACTTGCACACAAGTTGTATTCAAGTTTCTTGAACTGGGTGTATCCAATAATGGCTTACATAGGGGCCAGGAATTGGCTAATTTGGTATGGTGTGTGTGTCAATTATTATGATGAAGGTTTTTATCACAAATCCATTTTAACCCAATTTTTAAGAGTGTTATTTCTGTTTGTTTTTTGCTCTTATAATTATATCCACGTTATTTTATGTGACAGCAAATTATGAAACAATGTTTTTCGTGTGTGATAACAAATGTGTGTGACATCTCAAGATTTTAGACACCAAAACGTAACGTCGCTGGCTTAAATATGTTATTTCTAATGTTGTTTTGGCCTGGTTACTTAACTATAGTTAAGTGTCACAGTGATAAAGATTGCATTTCTATCTGAGCAGCATATCGCACAATCTTGTTGTCTACTTGGCATAATGATATTCACTGATAACATTATTGTGGGAGCGAGGTAAAATGCGTTGATTTTCTGAGCAGCATGTCGCACAAAGTCATTCTCTGCTTGATGATATTGAGAAAGTAATTGTGGAGCGAAGCGAGCTAGAAAAAATGCATGGTTTTCTTTAATAGCAATATGGGCCTACCACACAAACTTGATCTCTACTTGATAACGTTCAATCATGAATGATTAAGTTACCGTTACATGATTAAATCCGGTTTTGTACTGGTTATTTCAAAACTAAAATATGTGTATTATATTATTGCAGATGTTATTTCTGACAAGTTTGACATCGCCCGATGCCAAGGAGAAGATGCGGGGATAGCTAAGACGACTTAGGATCATGTTTCGGTAAAGACCTGCTTTCGTCCTTCTTTTTTCTGGACCAGAATGTTATAGAAGGAACCACATGTTACCAACAGGAGAGTCACAAGTGCAGTGGTTACTAGCTAAATAAGTATCGCCCTGTGGTACAACAATTAAAACACATGTAGTAGAATATTATCTCTAACTTAAGGCTTTTTATCTATTCTAATACAACCAGCGGATTCAGCTTTATACACATAGAGGAAATCACGGTGCGCATGAACTACTATTCTAACATTTGCCTTCTTTGCGTATGTTGAGCTTACTATATTTTATTACCGCGATAAAATATGGCTGTTCCCATTTACCCATCGTTCACAAGTACTGTTGACAGAACGGGAAGTTTACATAAATTTCGTGGCTATAGTTGGGTTATAAATACTACAATTCAATGTAAACAAATACTAGAAACAAAATGATGCAAATAGATCCAACAAAAATTACATGTTTAAATAATAATCGATATTTTTTAAACAGTGGACTTTTTACGGGAAAGCTTTTTACATGAGCGCCGCTTTTCATCGTCACTTGTCGAATGGAAAATAGCGCATTCTGTTTGAATGCAAATATTTCGCACATCACGCCTTGGTTTCTCATAATAATATGTTTAGAAGAATTCCTTGTGCCTGTTTTATTTATCAGACACATGCGTGGATGTCAGATCAACACCAATCCGTTATTTATAGCTTTAAAAACGATATACATGTCCTTTTAGTTCGAACAGGAAGTAGAGCAGTTAGAGTCATTGACAACCAAAGAACAAAACACACAATCGACTGAATTTACTGTAAATGATACTTAAACAAGTATTTCTTCTCTCATCTCACTTGATGTGTATTTGTTTAGATGTCGATTATGCATATTTGTAACGGCATGGAAAATATTGAACAACAACGTGTTAAAATCGATAAATCGAGAGTCAAAATATGGGGCGTTAATTTGAACAGCGCGTAAGATTTAACGGTGCAGAGGTAAAAAATTAGGTCGCATTTTGTTGCTGTAAAATACGAAATTTATGCGATGTTAGAATCGAAATAACGAATATGTGGCCATATTTTATTGCGTAATAAAATATAGGCACTCGTTTTGATGCGATCATTAAATCACTCGTGCTACGCACTCGTGATTTAATTACTACGCATCAACACTCGTGCCTATATTTTATTACGCAATAAAATATGGTCACATATTCGTTATTTCTTAAATAAAACACAGGTACGGCTGAATAACTTCAAACTGCAAATAAGGCTTCCGACGAAGAAATAGTGCAGTGGATAATGCATTGATCTGTTGTCAAATAAGGAATATTGGCTTTATTAGAATCGAAATAATGAATATGTACATGTCTGTGTTTTATCTATAATAAAGCACAGACACTTGTTCGAATACAAGACTGTTTGTAAAGACTGTTTGTAAAGTTGGTGGTGTCGCAATTTTGATACGAGTTACGTCCCTGTTAATCTATATCTAGTGATTGAGAGACCAGTGAGTCGATACAGACCCCTATGCTCAATTTCAGCGTGGAATTATGTTAAATGTCAAATGGGTGAAAATAGAATGCGTGCAGTGACATAGTGCGGGATATTATTGTATTTAGAATCGAAATAAAAACTCTGTTCTTGTATTTTGTCGTTGAATAAAACACGGGCACTCGTTCAGATCTGAACTCCTGCCCATGTTTTATTAACCGACAAAATACGCGAACAGATTTTTATTTCTTAACCACATTTGCCTGACTCGTGTGAACGCGTTGGCCTTTTTAGCTCGACTTTTCAAAGCTATTGTCGTCACCTGATCGTCTGCATCTGCGTGTATGTTAAGTTTATTGTCAGAGTCATTTTCTCAAAGACTATCGAAGAAATCTACTTGAAACTCAATATATTTATTCACCTTCACAAGGGGTGTCCATAATGACAATGCTGGTAACCATGTGACCTATATTTATGGAGTTATCTGCCCTTGTTGCGACTTAGTACATACAATTATTGGCAGCTATTACACATACATTGAATTTTCTCAAACACTATCAAAGTTTTCAACTTAAATGGCAATACACTTGTGGAATGTGATGACCTACATCTACTGACAAGAGGGAACACATCTATCCAACATTTTATAAGAGTTATTCCCCTTTTCTGACTTTGAATATTAACATAAGAATGTCAATTTCTCAAAGACTGCCGAAGATATCAACTTGAAACTTAATGTATTTGTTCATCATCACAAGGGTAGTCCATTCTGACAAGGTTGGTAACCCTGTGGCCTATATTGGTTACCTACGCCTTTTTCATAGAATTATCACTCACGGATGTGCAATGGCACTATCAAGTACGAGAAAATCGAGCGGTGCTCATGTACATTTTTGTATATGTAACAGGATGAGGGAAATGTGCAACCAGAGCTAACATGGCGAATGCTCTACCGAGTGAGCTAGCCGGCTGACTACACAAGTTTCTCCCCTATTAGTAATTTTATTAATCTTATACACACTACTACACAATTATATTTAAGGTATTAAAAGATGCAACCTCGACTACGTTTATACCACATGTGCATTGTGATTGACATTATGTGCAGTTCGTTATGTTTTGCTGGTAAGTAAATGTTACAGAAACTATATTTTGTATGCTATAGAAGTAGGTAAATACTGTGCAAATTATTCAAATAGTTAAAGCCACATTAGGCCTTAAACGGCTTTTTTCAAAAAGCAATAACTTGGTAACCTATTTGAAGAGTCATGGATTTTGCGCACTTTAGTTGAGTCCCAAAGGTGCAAAACACCATAAGATTGAAGAAAACGAAATACAACCTCCAGTTGGTTGGTTTATAAAATAATGAGTTGTAAACAAAAAACGCACAATTTATAATCCAGGGGAAGCAACTCTTGCAAAATAAGTAATTTGTCATCCATACATTTTACTCAAATGTGACCTTTGGCGTACTATTTCGACAGATACATTTGACATTCTGTCGTCAATTCTTGGTCATTTATGAAACATATCCCAATTCCTCGTAATTAGTCTACATTTGTATTTACTGGTTGACCGGAAAAAATATATTGGGAGAGATAATATGGCTTTAACTATATAATTTGTGTATTTAGCGTAGATATTCTATAGAAAGCCTCGTTGTTATTTCAGTGGTACATTGGGTAAATATCATAAATACAAATGATTCGAATACCTAAGTCATTTATGCTCTATACATGTAATGGTGTCTTGTGGTATGTGTACATAGCAACTATTCAAATGTAGGTTAGCAGTATTTGAATAGAATTGCTATAGAGTTGTGCAATACTTAAAATATGCAGTTATTGTAAAATCATCTAATCTCAATGGGACAAAAATTCATGATTTTGATGACAAAGACCATTTAGTGGGGACATTGAGCGAGTTCAGCTGTCCTACGTGAGTTAACTCTAGTGACGTAAGAATCTAAAAATAAACTAACTCTTGGAGCCCATCAGCAAAACGAAAAGAGTTAAACTAGAGTTAACAAACATGTTATTCGTAAGAAATTGTCCGAGGTGTCCCGATTGGAACTACAGCAACCCAGCCACGCAGCGGGGTTGAACTCTAGTACATTGGAGAACACTCGAGGGTAGAAACTCGACTCGTTTTGCTGCAACTCTAGCAAATCGAGTTTACCCTCGTAAGTCAGCTGAACTCATTCGTTATGTCAAGGATTTCAGATTTCATGAAAAATGTCATGGTAAAAATTCACAAAAATTACCAGAAAGCATTAAACTATAAAACAGATATAAAACAGGTATATGCAAATAAACTAGCAAAAAACCAGTCTTATACCTGACTGAACTTAAAAGCATGTATTGCAGCCACTTTTAACTTGACAGATTAATTGGTATAGTTATTCATTGTGGATTTAATCATGAACTCCACGAAATTAAAGCCCAAGGAATGTTTATGATTGTGCAGTAATAGTTTCGTTCCAACGTGTTACGTCAGCTCTCTTTTAAGAATTATTTTTCATGGATAACGTGTGCTCTGTTATTAGAAGAACTATTGTACATAAGATATGTATGAACAATAAACGTACTTAAGTTGTCCAACCTCTCCTAGATTATATCGCTTAGTCTATACAACGCCTGTCTTTGAAGGGTACTCCGACCACGCCCACCTAAGTAATATTCAGTGCGACAAATCAGTCATGCTGGCTTATGAACACACCAGTGTTTGATTTGGTACAACCTAGAATATCCATAGCGTATCCAAGACTTATTATGTGATGCATGGTACCAATACAAAAAAAAACTTCTTAATATTTCAGCTTTGAATGTTGAGTTCAACACGACGCGAAGTATGTACACTGTAGGTGATAACGTGACATTGACCTGTTACGTGAAGACTGACTGGTTGTATGTTACTATATATAGAAATAATACCGACATCTATGATTGCTACTCAACCCTCGGTGGATGCATTACACCAGATAATTCACCAGAACCTTACATTGCCAAAATTATCAATTCCAACCCCACGGTATTCATCAATAATGTGACGTTTGAAGACAGCGAAGTCAATTTCACTTGTCAATGGACATCACTCTACGCCGCGGTATCGTTTAACGTCCAAGGTATGTTTGTGCATATGTTAATTATGTTTTCTTTATCATACGACTGTATGTCATTGGAGCCGATTTCAATATAGAATTGGTTACTGGGTATTGGCAGTTGTTTTCAGTAACATAAACTCAGCGAACGGTCACATTTTCTTAGCAGTTTCTTAGAAGTTTCGAGTCCTCTTATGACATCGGGAGAACAGCAGAAAATGCAAACGCATACCTTTTTCACAGTATCGTCCATGTCATGTCATGAATATGCCGGGAGGCATCCCCTCAAGGATTGTTTGGTGATGCTTCAGATCAAACCGTTATCCCCTGGCAGCTTAAAAACTTGCCCGATGCATGGAGCTATGATACCAATTTATCAGCTTGTCCGAATTGGCAGACGGCCAAATCCGAATTCCCAAAAACTCCCAATTACATTACATGCGCATACCTGCGCAATAAAAGTAGTTACTCAGATCTCATTAACCCGCCTTTAAAAATGCAGAACATCACTATTGAACATGACGGTGTCATGTAAAAGTGTTAAAGAAATAGTATTGAAGCATTGGCATTGACAAGAACACATTTTCTATTGTTTCAATTGTATATTTATTCATGCGAGGGGAGATAACTGCGTAGGATTTTGCATCATTCTTAGACTGGATTATCTCCCCTTTCACTACGTTTACAATGCAATGTCGTCATTTTGTGAGCAAGCTCTGGAAACTTGGCAAACTAGTATGATTTGGTGTACTGATAACGAAGCTATTTTTGATAATTAATGATCACGTTGTTATAGTGCTGAAATGTAAGCATGAAAAGGTGACCGTACTTTTGATTTCCATTGATAATTTCGCTATGCTTTTTGCATTATTTTCCAGAATATTAACAAAGTAATACTTCATTCTAGATAACGATATTACACGGTTAAACCCGGTCAGGGTGTAGCGGACAATTATAAGGCCGTATAGCGGGAGTGTATATCATTATTCTTTTTTCAACGTTTAAACATGAAACACATATAAAACTATTATAATTGCACATTATCTATTTAATATCTTTGTTTTTAAACTCTAGCAAGAATTATCCTAAGTATTGCATTGTATGCTACACTGTCGCTTCCTTAGCTCGATAACGATGGCTACAAAATATACGCATTTTTCAAGTTAAACATATAATTTAGGGAAAATATTGTCAGCGAGGTCGTAAAATAATGTTGTCCTTGTGTTCAAGTAAGCCTTTTTACAAATTCTTATAATTTGGCTACAATAATCGTGATTTTTGTAGCTAGTTGCTCTATACGCTATATGCAGCTACCACCCTGGCGTATATTTGGAAACATGGATCACGCTTATTGTCGATCAATTACTCCGTAATCCCGGAAACCGGGTTTTACACTGTAATGTCGATATGATATAGTCCAATATGTGACTGTGCATGTATGTGGGTAATGGAAGACGGGCAATCATGGGATTCTAATATATCTTATCTATGTACTGCAAGTACAGAGGCAAGTTAAGCATGACCAATATACATGTATTAACCCTACACCTTCTAAGATCAACATAACTTCCCAAGCTAATGAAGTGTGTGTTATGTTTTCATTCTTTATTTATCAAGCTGTGTCTTTTATCTACAATACAATAATCATAAGTATATAATATATTTACAACAACATAATTAGAGAATAGAACACAGAAATGTGATAATTGAAGTATCAGTTCAATAAAGCAGACGTTTATTTTTGACACTTTATAACATGGAAACATGGTTGGGATGGAACCTACAACTCAAAATGAAATTGCAACTTTAAGGGAGTGTGAGTGTACCCACTACACCACAGTGTCTTTCATATATACATGTAGCTGTACTGCAGACAAAAGATGAACACCTTTATTTCTTGTGGAATGTGTACCACGACATTTTTCTGGACGTTAATGCAATCTGCATGTTTGTAATATACTGAGCGAAAACTCATCGCAGCATCGGTGAGCGTTCGGGATCCATTGGGGAGGGGGGCATCGGGAGAAAATACGTGTATTTCGGATGGGACTTACGTACAAGATATTATTTGTATGACTGTCTAGAGCTACTTTATCTACCGTACCAGTACAAGTATGTGTGTGAGATATTTTGATTAAATAAAATCCGAATTGTATTTTATTATTAATATTTATATATTAGACAGAAAACTTCTTAACAGACAAGATGAAATAAATACGGAAGATATTTATATGGTAGCAGGCTGGCTAATATTAGGAGTACTTATAGTACCAGTAGCAGTAGCAATGCTAGTATATGTGAAGATACGAGGGTGTGCAAATAAAAATAAAAGAGGTAATTTATGAATTGATATTTGGATATCGTTTTCACATAGTCACAAATGTCACAAATGTATATGTCATACGATAAGTTGATACCTGACGAGTCTCTACAACAGTAACTCGCTGAGTTGGATGCATATTGAGCAAAACGTTTGACTCAACAAGCAACATTTTGTTATGACTCCTGTAGAAACTCGCTAGTAATTTTTTCCTCATGACACAGAGATTGTAAAGATTGGACCCTGTGGTTATGTATGGCGTTTGTTTCAATAAGTTGATAAACTCACCACATTGTAACTAATACAACCGTGATATACTAAAATGGGAGTGTGAAGCGTTACCATATAATGTATATTGTGCTGACTTTTTGTAATTGGTAAACCCCATAGTGGTATTTCTGAAGGTCCGTACATTATTGTACGGCGCGGTGAACTCGCTAACTTCTAAGTGACAATGCACAAATCGCAACTTCTTGCACCGAATTATTACTATACTTGCCGAAAGATCCCGAAATAATATCACGTTTTTTAAAAGGTCTTTTAAACTTTTTAACATTCGTTAAACATTTCTAAGCATCGAAATATGTTATTTAAATGATTAATAACTTCAAGGAATTTGTTGATATAAATCATTAATATATAAGACATAAACAGTTAAACAGAACTTTCCCAGTGATTCCAGTGATTTTTATCTCGAACTTGAAAATGACGTCTTCATCAAATGGCCTGGCAGCATAGCTATTTTTATGCCCCTCTATCGATAGATGGGGAGGCATATAGTGATTCACCTGTCCGTCCGTTCGTCCGTCCGTTCGTCCGTTCGTCCGTCCGTCCTGGTTAACCCAAATTGACCGTTTCTTCTAGCATTAATATGGCTTGCTACAAAGCTTTCATACTTGCATGGATGGTGTGTATGAACACTCTCCACACGCCAGTATCACCTAACCCCATTTTGACCTTCACCTTGACCTAATTTTGGACTTAGACTTATTAATGGACAAGGCTTCCACAGGGGGCATAAGCGTTTATTGAACGCAGTCTTGTTAGAATTTATATTTGGGGTTCCGGATGTAGCTATATTTAGAATATTAGAGTGTTACACCAAGCGAAAAAGTACAGAAGTAACTACAGACACAGCAATATTATATAAATATCAGATGCCTGCCTGCGTGACATTGATATTGTCAACCCGAGGGCAGAATGTCACCCCGATGCGAAGCCGAGGGTGACATTCTGTTTCGAGGGTTGACAATATCAATGTCACGCAGGCAGGCATCTGATCTTTATTTTATTATGCCGAACAATATTAAAAGTCTAGCAAAATGTTCACAGCCATGATTGTGATAGTTATAAACAGTGGACATGACTGTGCTTTCATATATTGTTATGTTTATTCCACATTCTATTTTTAGAAAATCTTGTTTATTGCAGCAGTCAATTAATTAAAATTGACGCAGTTACTTGCCCTTGCATAACATTTAAAATGTCAGGTCGATCACATGACCTGACAGTCAGTTTTCGGTCGATCACGTGTCTTTTAGGTTGGACAGTCAAAATATCTACCTCTGTTGGTAATGGGACTTTAGCATTGTAATATAAAGTGAGGTATAATAAATATAAATACACAACACTTTAATTTGGACTAAACGTAAATTATACAGAGAAGACTATAATTGTTTTGTCTGCAAGTACCACTGTCAAGTACCGTTATGTAATCATACAGTGAGGTATTGACCCAGATATAATACTAGCTTTCTTAAACGTGTTTGTGCGGTCAGTGTTTACCAGCGTCCTGTAGAATCTGATAAATATTCGCTTATCATTATTTTGGTACCACTTTTGATGTTCGCAATCCATCCTTTATGTAAAAACTACATTATACATATTTATGAAAGTTTGCACATTCTAATTGCAACAAATTATTAGCTTCATCCAAGTATTCAACCACCAGATACAGTTTTCCACCGTACAAACATTCAACTTGTATTATATACGCCATACAGAAGCAACGGTAGCGCTATTGCCACCCACTTACCATACGTATCCCAAACAAATGACATATTAAGCAAGCATATTCACCGACCCCCACACTGAATTATACACAGCATGACCTATAAAATTACAGATTTACCATAAAGAGAGGTAATTGCAAATGATCACTACACTGATGTGAAAAACTTAAAGTCATGCCTTTCATGCCATGAAGCTATTATAAAGAGAATCAAAGTATTGGATTAAGAGCATAGAGAAGTTATGATACATTTTCCATTATTAGCTGACCTGACTCAAAGTGACAGAGTGAGCTTTAGTGATCACTCTCAGTCCATCACCCGTCCGTCCGTCCGTCAACAATTTGCTTGCGTAGACACTAGATGTCATAACTTTTGCCTAATATTTATGAAACTATGTCAATATTGACCATCTCAACAAAATCTAGGTCAAGTTCAATATTGGATCATCTGGATCAAAAACTAGGTCACTAGGTCAAGTCGTAGACAAACTTTGTGTAGTCACTAGGATCACAATTTTGACCTAATTATTGTGAAACTCAGTCACAATGATCAATTCAACAATATCTAGGTTAAGTTCGATATTGGGTCATCCGGGGTCAAAAACTGGTGACAAGGTCAAATCATAGACAAACCGCATGTAGTCACTAGATGTCACACTTTTAGCCTCATCTTTATGAAACTTGTTCACAATGATTATCTCAACATATTATAGGACAAGTTTGATATTGGGTCAACCGCGGTCAAAAACTAGACAACTAGGTCAAATCATAGAAACATCTTGTGTATTCACTAAAGGTCATTATTTTGGCCTAATCTTCAAAAAACTTGGTCACAATGATTATCTCAACAAAATCTAGGCCAAGATTGATTTTGGGTTATCTTCGGTTAAAAACAAGGTCACTATAATAAATCATAGAAAGATCTTGAGTCATTTTGTTAGCCTTATCTTCATGAAACTTGGTCACAATGATTATCTCCACACAATCTAAGTCAAGTTTGATATTGGGTAATATTGGGTCAAAAACGAGGTCACAAGGTCAAAATAATTAAAAAAATCAATAGATGCTGATTTTTTACTCTTGTCCAGAAAATGTAAATAGCTACTTAGGTCACCGTGGGGACTTGCATGCACTTCTACGACAGGTGAGCGACATAAGGCCCTTTGGACCTTCTTGTTCATGTCTGTATATGTGTTTGTAGGGCATGTACGATATGCTAAAAAACAACAAGAAGCATGTTGTAAAATCCCTCCGCAAGAAGAACAGCAAACTACAAAATCAGTTGATACTTCCCTGATTGCGGACAGTGGTATATCTGAAGGACAGCCTAGTGAGCACAGCGTTGAAAGCCACAAAGGGTTCAGATTGAACTTTTAACCGTTCCGGTCCGCTGTAGGTGGAGGTCAAGGAGGCAAATGTTATGTTTTAAGAGTGTTAATTAAATTAAATGCATTTTCGATATCCATTTTTGTTCAATCTTGTGCATTATCACTTTTAATACAAATACTCTTTCAATCTACACTGATAACAAGCGACCAGTCGACCGGGCAGAGTGTATATTTTTAATATGTGTTATATATTTGTTGCATATTGATAAGGCTAGGGTTATCTCCGACGAACAATACACTACCCAAAAGTTCAAACCCGCCACCATAATTATGTGTTATAATTTTGTTAATACTAAACGTACTCTCTTGAAATTTTGCATACCAATACTTGAACAAGTCAAATAGTTCCTGCTAGCAAATGATGTACCGACTTCATTTAACAGAGAATTGACAGGATCCTCGACCTTCTATCTGCATAATTCAACAGCTGATGTGTAAAAAATTAAGCATGAAAATCTCAAAAATGTGAGAAAAAAATAAGCGCGATAGGTCGGTAGCTTTCAAATTGGGTAAACTATATGCACGATAATTTGACTTACGTAATTTATCAACAAATTGTTAAATAATTTCATGTATAACAAACCAGTTTTCAAGACACTTAATTGCATATTATAACTCCCTTGTTCCATATAATATTTATATGATTATACATAAAACCTCGTATCAGTTCATTAAAAGGTATTATCATAAGACATGTTTTCAGTGTTCAACAATAATATGAACAAATGCACTGCATCTAGCGGGGATTTCCCATCAGGTTTTTTGATAATCTGGCAGAGGATAAAAACGGACTAAGGAATTTGTTTGCTCCACAGACTTCTGGTTGCCAGGCAGCACCACATAGAAGACCAGGCGAGCAAATACTCAGAAAAGAGTGTTTTTCGATCTAGGAGACGGGTTGAACAGATATGCCCTATATCTTTATTTTTTAATTTTGGGCTGTATCATGCAGCCCATTTAATTTCCCCGTCATAGGTGCCTATATCTAGTTATTATAGTTTTACACTCGTCTTTTATTTGCTATTTAATTTCAATTGAACAAAATTATTCACAAGTTGGCGCTTTATGTCGGCCTACGACGTCGCGTTAACTTGCGATGACGTCATGTAAAATGATGTGACGTCTTTTCCTACGTCGCCATATTGTTTTTACGTTGGATTAAATAAGAAATATATTTTTCAATACTTTTCATGATTTGAATCAGGCTTATATGCCGAAATGTTATTAATAGATAAATTTAATATTAAATTTCATGTTGGAAAAAAAATTAATTAAACAAGATTGGTTCTCAAATCTACCGGAAGTGGGACGTGACATTCAGTCTACCGAATCATTATTCTGCATCCGAATTGTCCCAAAATATAGGCCATAGCCAATACAAAACTACAACAACAACAATCGCGTGCTGCGCGGCCGGGGATAAATCCCCTATGAAAGATCATAAACCAATTCCATTAATCCCATGACAATTGACTGGGAAGCGCTGTGCTCATGCAGCTGCAGTCACCTGCTGTTTAGATCCATGGTCTCAATATTGCCTAGCGCTCACTGAAATTTCGGACAGTTCTAATTTGTTCGGTAAATAAACTATTGCAATGCGACAAAGACCGATGTTATCCGCATGGAATATTGGAATTAGTCTGGTTCACGACATTCTTACAAAATGCATGTTTTTGGGGATTTTTTTTGAAATCGTAAACCATCGAGAACAGGTCACGTGCCCCTCTATGGAGTTTTTACTTTATGGTATCCAATATACCTGCTCGCTCAATGCTCGCAGGTAATAATACTTGCATTTTATTATTGATTCATTTTGGCAGATAAACGGCCATGTTACTCGTTACAGGCGCGTTACGTAATGAAGTCGATTTTACAAAGTCACAACATATTTCACCCGTATTTTTCATGAACACGTGCATATTGCAACGCAACAAACACGTTTTCATTAACATTTAGCACAACCGCTGTCTGCGTGACTTGCCGAGATTGACGCAAAACGAACTTGGATGAAGTGTAAGATTCTTACAACAAAATTTCACAAAGACTATGTCAATTTTGCAAATTTTGCTTGAGTGTTGATTCCAAAAATGGAAGGTGCATGTGAATGAAAAAACGAAAATATTCATTAAAATAACAATTTCAAACGAAATATAAAATCATTTTATAATACAAAGCAAAACTAAGGGCCGCAAATTTATCCAAACTGATGACATCCCGACAGGTTAACCTCGTTCTGATCGTGCCACATGTTAGGCGTTTCTCGCGTAGGATAATCTTCACTAAGATCAAAACCGAACATGAACACGTGCTTTTCGACGCGCATGTATTACACGTGTAAGTTATTCTAGATTACGTAACAAGTCTAAAACGGTGAATTAGACCGTAAGTAGGCCAAAATAAACAAGTATTTGGCTTCTTTGGATATTCATATGTCATTATGTGAAATTTCGTGTTAATAAATGCATTATTACAACAATATTAATGAAATAAAAAAATGGTCAACTAGGAATAGTGTTCACAGTGGTTTTTCGTAATTTCATGAGTACTCCTCTCGAGTCAGTTTCGGCATTTTATGTGTTTTTCAAGATGAACAGTCATCAGTAATGCCGATTTTGTTTATGGACGTGTGAATTCTGGTCCACATGTATTGCACGTGCAAAAATGCAGTATTACGCAATACATCGAACTGCAAAACGGTCAAAAATAACCATTACTCAGCTGCATCTCTTAATCATGTAACGGTATGCGAAATTTCAGGTGAATACATGCATTTTTCACAAAACGGGTGTGAAATATGAACTGGCGGTTTAGAACTCTTGGGGAGTGTAGCTCTATATATTTAAACACGTTATCATTATAATTGTAATATCTAGGTAATAATGCGAGTATGGTTCCGCTTATTACTGTATCGTTAATTAGTAATCTTAAATTTTGGTGCCCGTTATTTTTGGGCAATTTTAACTTTATCACTAATTTCAATTTTGACAGCATTTTGGTCACCTTAGTATTTGTAATACTTGTTGAATTATCGTTGAGTATAAATAACTTTTGTTGCCGTAATAAATTAGTTAAACAGTTTCCTGGTGTAATACTTTGTGTTAAAAAATACGACTCGAGTCTGAGACATTTTAGTCTCAGAGTATTCTTCAACTATCAGAAAGAGACGACTGTAGTCTTCGTCTCCCTTCTCCAAAAAGCGAGCAAAACCCGGGTTAAACGCGGGTTAAAACCGTGTTAAACCCTGTGGTATTGACACCGTGCTAAAAGTGCGTCTTTTAGCTTACCGACTGGGTTTTTTCTGAGCAAAACCCGGGAAAAACACGCTTTAAACACAGTTTTAACTCGCTTTAACTCACTTAAGTTGGTTTATGTGGGTTTTAAAACCCACTTATTTTTAGAAAGTGGGTTTATAGTGTGTTTTTTCAATAAGTTGGTTTTAAGTGTTTTTTCTGTGTTAAAGAACTCGCTTATGTGGGTTTTAAAACCCGCTTTTAGCTCACTTATTTCTAGAAAGTGGGTTTATAGTGTGTTTTTTTAATAAGTTGGTTTTAAGTGTGTTTTTTCTGTGCTGAAAAACTCGCTTATGTGGGTTTTAAAACTCACTTTTAGCTCACTTATTTCAAGTAAGTGTGTTTTTTTCTCAATAAGTTGGTTTTAAGTGGGTTTTAAAACCCACTTTAGCCAACTTTTTCGCAGCAAGTGATTATTTATGCGTCAAAAAACTCGCTTTAACACACTTCTACTAGATGGGAAGTTGGTTTCTTAGTGAGCTAAAAGTGAGTTTAAAGCGAGTTAAAAGCGAGTTTTAGCTGTGAAAAAACACGCTTTAAACTCGCATTAAACACGGTTTTAACCCGCATTTAACTCGCTTTAGACTCATGTTTAACTCACTAAGAAACCAACTTCCCACCCAGTAAAAGAGATAAAAGCGAGTTTTAGCTGTGAAAAAACACACTTTAAACTCGCCTTAAACACGGTTTTAACCCGCATTTAGCCAGCTTTAGCTCGGTTTAAACACGCTTTTAACTCACTTTTATTCAATTTAAACTAGAGCTGTCGCCATTCCGCAGACTAATATACCCCCACCGGCAAAGGGCCACAATTATGCCAAAATTCATGGCAGCGCAAATTCCTCTCTTCATGCACATCTATATGTTGAGGTTGTGCATCTGTGAAAGTTTGAGCAAAATCCTGCCAAAACTGAATGGAGGAGTTGCGTCCACAAGATTGCGTCTACGGACAGACAGACCGACAGGGAAACTGAATCCAGTACACCCCCCTTACAACTCGTTGTGCGGGGGTATAATTAAATGGAATACCTTTTCAAAGCAATGTGAGGAGTCCAGGTTTAAATGCTGTTTTAGTTGTGTAAACTCACGTTGATCAATTAAAATGAAATGACATACCTTTTCAAATTTGATAAAGAATACAACAATAAATATCAATTAATAAAATATTTACTTGAAAAAATATAGATGTTCTTACTGATATACAACAATACAATCAAAAACACAAAACAATGTTTTATATATAAACAATATGAAAGACCTGGTGAACAATAATGTAGATACATACAGAAAGACATTGCATTACTAGAAAGATATAGCATAAATAGATAAATATAATAACTTTTTTGACATAAATAAGCAAATTAAATTCATTGTTATAAACATCACAGCTTGCTACATTTTGACTTAACTACAGAACAAACTGTCCAGAGCAACTCCCGGTTGTAAACACAAAGTTTTGTTGTTGTACAGAGGTTGTGTCTGGTGAGGTATAATATATAGTAAAATGTTACTATTTTACAAAATGATTACCGGGCATGTGGTTTTAAGCAGGGTGTTGCTGAATGGAATACCGCTCTGGAGAGGTTGCAATAGGTAACATAGTTAGACGGACATTAAAATTAACAAGAGATGTTTGCAAAACATGTATGCCCCCATGGCAGCCTAATAGTCAGAAATGGCAAAGGTCACTGTGACCTTTGAGCTTTTGACCTCAAAATCAACAGGGGTTATCTGCTGTTGATGATCAACCTCCATACAAAATTTGAATGTCCTAGGGCAAAGTGTCCTTGAGTTATTGAACAAAAACTATTTGAATAGTCAGAAATGGTTAAGGTCAAAATCGATAGGGGTCATCTACTGTTAATGACCAACCATCATATAAAGTTTGAAGATCCTAGGGCAAAGCGTTCTCGAGTAATTTAATGGAAGCCATTCTGTCTACCGACAGACTGACCGACATGTGCCAAGCAATATATACCCCCTCATCGAAGATTGGGAGCATAATGAGAGTTCCCTTCATGACAGTAAGTTATAAAGTATGTGCATGATAAAAATAAATTGCAAACAACTTTATAATCAAACATATATAGAGCTGATATAATGTAATCAGGAAAAACATAAAATGTATAGATAAAATAAAAGTAAGTAGACATTTTTGGCCCCTAATTGATAAATGATAATGATAATTGATTTGGCCCCTTAAGATAAACATTGATAAAACAAAAGCTGTCTGGATAGGCTCCTTTAAAAATAGAAATACTATTATTTGCCCTGACTTAGGTATAAATTGGGAAATGAATAGCTTTAAATTACTCGGAATAATAGTTTGTAAAGATCTCCAAGAAATGGTCGAGATTAACTATCAGAATAAAATCAATGACATTAAAAGGTTATTTACAGTATGGTCTAAAAGAATACTGACTCCAATTGGAAGAAATGTAATAATTAAAACATTGGCATTATCAAAAATAAATCATTTAATACTCAGTCTACCTAACCCTAACATTGACACGATAAAAAAATTAAAAACTATGATTTTTAAATTTCTATGGAACAATAAACCAGATAAAGTCAAGAGAAATTGTATTGTACAAGACTACAGTCTTGGAGGTTTAAGGGTACTAGATTTAGAAAACTTTATGAAAGCCTTAAAAATAACCTGGCTTAGAAGATATCTCACAAACTCCACTAAATATTATAAACTGGTCGAAGAACTGTGTCCTAATATTACACTTTTTAGTGTATTTGGCAGTGATTTTGGAACGAACATTGTTACAAATACACATAACCAATTTTGGAAAGATGTCCTAAAAAGCTACACACAGTTAGTAGAAAAAAATGCAATAAATTCTTGGCAAGACTTTATACACCTACCAATTTGGCGTAATAACATTTTTAAAATTGGAGGGCAAAGTGTTTATTACAAAAAATATCTTGATAAAGGAATAGTTCTCATAAATGACATTCTAGATTCAAATGGAAATTACTACACATATGAAATGTTTCGACAAAAATTGCAAGTACAAACAAACTTTTTACAATATAACAGCCTTATCAATGCCATAAAGGCAGGCTGTAACAAATTAGCAATTATCCCTAAACCAACTGAAAAAGTATATATTAACCAACCTTTACACATTAAACTTATTACAAGCTCCAAGAAGGGTTGTAGAAATATATATGACTCCTTAATCAGCAAATATGAGACCATAACATCAAAATCAAAATGGGAAACAGAGTTAAATCTACCAGAACAATTTGGATGGAAATACATTCTTAAGTCCCCTTTCAAAATTACTAATAATTCTAACCTACAATGGTTGCAATACAGAATTACCCACAGGATTTTAGGCACTAACTCATTGTTATTTAAAATGAATCTCTGTAATAATAATATTTGCACTTTTTGTAATCAAGAAGAAGAAACTTTAAACCACTTATTTTATGAATGTCATTTTGTGTCCCAATTTTGGCAATTACTAAAACAATGGACAAACAATACTAACCCAGAAATAAGAATAAATTGGACACAGTGCGACATTCTCCTTGGTTGCCCAAATATCCAGACAGCTACAAATGTCGTATTAAATACTATATTATTAATAGCAAAAAGGTATATCTATACATGTAAAATGAAATCGTGCATACCTAACCTGACAAATTACAAAACCTATTTACTATCTCATTTAAGAGTAGAACAATACATAGCCAAAAAGTCCTTTTCTACACACAATTTCAATAAGAAATGGAACTGTTACATGGCAGCACTGGAGGGAGACCCCTCATAAATTAATCTCCTCACCACCAATAACACAAACTGTACTACAATAAGATTAAATGTTGTTTTTTGTGTGTTTCCAATTTTAACAGCAATGGAAAACACAACACCATACCTAACCCTTGCCTTTTAATTTTTTTTCTAGTTTTCTTTTCCTTATTTCAAAAGTTGTTGTTAGACATACAGTAATATTTTGTTAAAATTATATTTGTAATTTATGTTGCTGACATTGGCGTGATGAACACCAAGACAAACTTTTATCAATACTTATTATACATTCGTGAAGTGACGCTAACTATACTGCACCCAGGATTATGTGATACCAACAAACATGAATCGGTTTGGCCATCTGATGCAAAATTGGTTTTACAAATTACTAGAGTAAACAGATAAGTTCAGTATTGTACTCAAAACTTCACTAGTAAACCGTACACATCTGATTTATCCTCCTTTGCGGTATACCAGATTTTCCGCCTTTCACGTTATCCTGGGCACACTATAAGATTTTATTTATTCTTTGTAATTTGCTTTGCACCCATATGTATACATCTCATGCTTTGTTTGTGTTTATGTTTACCATGTTGTATATCAGCAACGAAATAAATAATTACAAAAAAAAAATAATCACTAAGAAAAAAAAAAAAAAAAATTTAATTAAGAAACCAGAGATGTTATAAAACACATATGCCCCCATGGCAGCCCAATAGTCAGAAATGGTGAAGGTCGCAGTGACCTTCACCTGTGACCTACTGACCTCGAAATCAATAGGGGTCAACTACTGTTGCTGACCAATCTCCATGTAAAGTATGAGGATCCTAGGTCAAAGTGTTCTTTAGTTATTGAACGGAAACTATTTAAATAGTCAGAAATGGTAAAGCTCACAGTCACCTCGACCTTTGACCTACTGATCTCAAAATCAATAGGGGTCAACTACTGTTGCTGACCAACCTCCATGTAATGTATGAAGATCCTAGATCAAAGCGTTCTTGGGTTATTGAACGGAAACCATTTAAATAGTCAGAAATGGTGAAGGTCGCAGTGACCTTCACCTTTGACCTACTGACCTCAAAATCAATAGGGGTCAACTACTGTTGCTGACCAACCTCCATGTAAAGTATGAAGATCCTAGGTCACAGAGTTCTTTAGTTATTGAACGGAAACCATTTAAATAGTCAGAAATGGTAAAGGTCAGAGTGACCTTTGACCTACTGACCTCAAAATCAATAGGTGTCATCTACTCTTGCTGACTAATCTCCATGTAAAGTTTGAAGATCCTTGGTCAAAGCGTTCTTGAGTTATTGAACGGAAACCATTTAATACGACCGACAGACAGACAGACCGACCAACATGTGCAAATTGATTGACGCAGCGATTTTTTTCTGAATTTGCAGAGCGCGCACATTAAAATCGTGTAAATGATGTGGTGTTCGGAAGCATTAAATGGTGCTGGTATTATTAGAGTTTTAACACATTTTGTGGCATTTAAACAATAGCAATTAAGATATGAGTTTAGGTGCATAAATTACTGCAAATGACCGGGAAAAGAACGACTTATATGACATACAAGTTGCACTATTTCGGATATGTACATATCTTCGGATAAACTCGTGTTTTATTTTAATCAGTCATACAGTTTTGGCTCCTATTATTGTAAGAATTCAAGTGTGTTATTAGTACTTAAATCAAGTAACATTTTTTGAACATCTAATTCTTAACCCTATACTCCATAGACATATCTCAAATTTCAATAAAATATGTATCATGTTCAGAAATAAATTTTCATTGTTTACCTCATGATAGTGTATATACATCTTGCTGATAATAAGGATGACCAATTAAAATGTTTATAAACAGGCTACTAGTATATGCCAATGTAGCAAAGGGTTAAAATGGATTGTAAATATTCATGAACCAGTACACTGAACTGACCATATCATTGAGCAATCATACATGTAGCTGGATTGATCATATATCAAAACAATACACAGTAACACATATTAAGTAAAGGGTTAAATGGGCTCTAAGTACAGATAAAACATTTCATGAATGTAATCTGAACTTAGTAACAATGGTTGGACAATCCTACATACTGTTGGATGGCACTACATTACTGAATGTACACGCAGAGTTGATGTTCGAAACTCGGGACTTCCGTAAAATCATACTGGGACTTCCCAAATCAAAGGTCAGGAAGTCAGGACTTCCTGAAATTTAGCCTTAATGCAGGGCCTGCAAAGCAACATACCCCCTCATCAAAGATGGGGGGCATAATAATGAACATGTACCTGTGTTTTATCGTAGAATAAAGCACAGTCACAAGTTCGGATGAGTAGTAATTAAATCATGAGTGCGTAGCACGAGTGATTTAATGTGTGCATTCGAACAAGTGTCTGTGCTTTATTATAGATAAAACACAGACATGTACATATTCATTATTTTGATTCTAATAAAGCCAATATTCCGTATTTGACAACAGATCAATGCATTATCCACTGCACTATTTTCTTCGTCGGAAGGCTTATTTGCAGTTTGAAGTTATTCAGCCGTACCTGTGTTTTATTGGTAGTTCATGCGCACCGTGATTTCCTCTATGTGTATATAGCTGAATCCGCTGGTTGTATTAGAATAGATAAAAAGCCTTAAGTTAGAGATAATATTCTACTACATGTGTTTTAATTGTTGTACGACAGGGCGACACTTATTTAACTAGTAACCACTGCACTTGTGACTCTCCTGTTGGTAACATGTGGTTCCTTCTATAACATTCTGGTCCAGAAAAAAGAAGGACGAAAGCAGGTCTTTACCGAAACATGATCCTAAGTCGTCTTAGCTATCCCCGCATCTTCTCCTTGGCATCGGGCGATGTCAAACTTTCAGAAATAACATCTGCAATAATATAATACACATATTTTAGTTTTGAAATAACCAGTACAAAACCGGATTTAATCATGTAACGGTAACTTAATCATTCATGATTGAACGTTATCAAGTAGAGATCGAGTTTGTGTGGTAGGCCTATATTGCTATTAAAGAAAAACCATGCATTTTTTCTAGCTCGCTTCGCTCCACAATAACTTTCTCAATATCATCAAGCAGAGAATGACTTTGTGCGACATGCTGCTCAGAAAATCAACGCATTTTACCTCGCTCCCACAATAATTTTATCAGTGAATATCATTATGCCAAGTAGACAACAAGATTGTGCGATATGCTGCTCAGATAGAAAAGCAATCTTTATCACTGTGACACTTAACTATAGTTAAGTAACCAGGCCAAAACAACATCAGAAATAACATATTTAAGCCAGCGACGTTACGTTTTGGCATCTAAAATCTTGAGATGTCACACACATTTGTTATCACTAGGGGTGTAACGATACGCTCACCTCGCGATACGATACGTATCACGGTACGGAGTATACGATACAATACGTATCGCGATACAAATAGTTTAACATGAAGACAGGATAATGAGCATCTGTTCTGTTTAAACTTTATAACATCACAGGATTATCCCCTAATTATCAAGCAGAGGCGTTATAATACCTTTTCTCCAAGGAAAATGTGTTTTTCCTAAACAAAACCAGTTCCCCATATAACATGTATCAGTCAGTTCTTTTTCCTAATTGTGGTCACAAATAAAGGTTAAAAGACACTTCTCATGAATGCCTACAATAGCCCCATTTTAGCCATCAACTGTCACCTTTAGTTTCACTTAGTCATTTATCTTCCTTTAAAGTTATTTTTAAACAAAAATAACGTATTCGTCGTATGAGCTATCAAGGAGTCCACGTTTTTTGTTCGTCGTATTTCGTATTTTCAGTCCGGATACGTACGGTCCCGATCGGTCATTCCGCATAAATACAAATGGCTGCCGATGTCGCTTAGAGTTTTACGCTCGACGATAACAAATGCATTATTGCTTCTGTGATGTCGCATTCGGAGTTAATCAATAACAATTAGCGACTTCCGCACGTTAAATATATTAATAATGTCAAGCAAATGATACTTAATATTACCTCATTTTAACTAGAGAATGGGTAGAGGCCGTATCGTAGCCTTACCGTTCCGGAACATCGTCGTACCGTGAGCCGTACCGAGACCAAACAAATTCGGTATACCGTCTAACGGTATATCGTTACACCCTTCGTTATCACACACGAAAAACATTGTTCCATAATTTGCTGTCACATAAAATAACGTGGATATAATTATAAGAGCAAAAAACAAACAGAAATAACACCCTTAAAAATTGGGTTAAAATGGATTTGTGATAAAAACCTTCATCATAATAATTGACACACACACCAGACCAAATTAGCCAATTCCTGGCCCCTTAAAGGGTCGTTTCTATGTAAGCCATTATGGGATACACCCAGTTCAAGAAACTTGAATACAACTTGTGTGCAAGTTCAGTTAAAATCACATTATTAATAAACTGTAAATTACCAATGATAGCTGTTCTTTCTGCAGCAGGGATTCTTCGTTCAACTTTTATATCTATAGCAGGTCCTGTCTATAGGATTCACATTTCATGGAGCAGACCACAAGTTGCCAGACGTAAACAGCATCCCCAATAATGTCATGATACATGGCTTTTTAAGTCTCACCTTATGCTGTTATCTATTAAGCTTGAATGATGTGCTGCAAGAATAAGAGGAAATGATTAGACATGTACAAGCATATGTCATAACAAAAGCTGTCACTGTAATGGACATATGCTCTAAAGTGTGATGTTGATAGTACTGTGACAAATACTTTTAAGTAACCAAAATGTCTAAGTTACAAAAGGGCCGTAACTCCTTACAAAATAATCCGATAGTTCTATGACATGATGTGAAGGTGTTCTGATTGACCTGGAAGTTACCTCAGGGGGTGGCAGTATATAATAAAAAGAGCAAACGGGTAAATTTATTTTGCAGACTTCTTATTTACTACAGATATTAAGAATAATTAATATGTTTAACATGAAAAAATAAAATGTGTCAGTGATTTTTTGGGCTATTTTTAAGGCCGAATACAGGTACTTTCCTCCAGGAAAATAACCTCCATTTTCCCCAAAAAGAATGCATACATTCCCCATTTGGTTCCCGCTGGTATTAAAGCAACTTATTGGTATGGTTGTTTTTAAGTCAAGACAATAGATTTTTAAATCTAGTTAAAGTCTTTGCTACATATAAGCTGAGTATTATCAGAAGAAAAAGCAAGCATGAACAGTTACTACTCAAAACAATATTTTTTAATAATTCCCAATTTTCGACGCTAAATTTTCCCAACTTTAAAGGCACAGGCAGTTAATTTTTTTTCAAGAATAAAAGCTCTGCGAGTCGCATGTGTCGCCTGACGACATGCACATATGTAAATGTAAAATTTTCAGGTTAAATTCCAGAAGGTTTTACATTGCTCTAATCTTTCGAGCATTAAATGAAGCTATGAGTGTAAGAAATTAAAATTGCACACTGTGTACATGGCTGAGATAAAACTTAGTATGAATTTAAATTTTGAGAACAAACTTTTTTAACACCCTGTATATACAATGATTTTACATGTATGCTGAATGAAGTCAGAACCCACCTATACTGAGCCACAAGCACCATCCTGTAAGGGTCACTCTATCTACATTCTCTGCATATATCTCCAATGCATCCTTGCATGACCTCTTAACTGGAAAAGATGGTACAGCTTGTCATATTCCTAATTGATTCTAAACAATCATCATTAAATTTTCGAAATATTGAGTCCGACCTGTTGCCAGTCAGGTCTGTTGGTTCAACAGATTTTCAGGAGCTCCCACTGCCTAACCAAACCGCTCAATAGCACTGCTTGGAAACAGCTTGCTTCATAATAGCGAACAAAATGGAAAATACATATATATGCTACTGGCTAGCGTTTGCAGATATCGGACTGTTGCACAGCAAAGCGCTATCGAGCGTTACCGATGCAGTGAACTATATAAAAATGAATTTATAAGAAACTTAAAGCAATGGTCTGGAGCAGTGCTGAGAGGAGTTGGATATATTTGATATTCAATACAAAAATCTACGTAATTCCTCTACTGCTTAAAAAACACAATGATAAAAATGTTTTGCTGAACTTTCTCGCACACTGACCTAGAAAAATTAATTGTGTAAAACTTGTTTTGCAACTTTCCCGTATATTTCTGGTATCTTTCGTCAATAACAAACTAATCTTTACGATGACTATACTGACAATACTCCATCGGCACTCTTGTCTTCAAAATATGCGAGAAAGTTTACAATTGTCAACTAATTTTTCGTCGCGCACATTATCTTTCGACAAATTGAACGATGGTTCCCACCCCATTACATAAGAATAACATCGCGCGTGGAACATTGGACCCAAACGAGGTATTCCAAAAGGTTTATTTAAATATCTGGTTCCAACGTTCAACGCCATACTTTCGTATTGATCAGACGGGAAACCATTGTCGAAAGTTTATACATGTGCATGGCGCATTTTTAGTTGAAAATTGCGAACTTTCTTGCAAAATGTGGAGGCATGGGCGAATATCGGTTTCTGTCACTATCATCGTCGTTTAGAGTAATGTGTGCTTGACTGAAGGACACCAAATATAGGCAGGACAGTTGCACAGTCAGTTAAACACGACGCGATACTCAAGGAATGTTTGAGAGAAATTTCAGTCAAACATTTTTATCTTTGTGTTATTTAAGCTAGAGAGGCATTCACATATATTTTTTATATGTCCTAGATACGTTTAATAATGTTTGTGTGATTAATGTATGAGTCTGGGTATACAATGATGATGATAAAAATATATCCAGCTTCGTATCTGGGGGGAAACAGACCCAGAAGTGTATGTGGTCTAAAAAATAAAATTTAAATTATTATCACTATTAGTGAATGTTCAAACCCAATGTATAGACAACAAAACCACAGAAGCCTGTGATTGCTCAGAGCATAAACTTTGATAAGTCTGGAAAACATTACCCCACCCACTTGAAAAAATAATTACTTCGGAGCAGGCCACATTGTTGTGAAACCATCTCGACGTGTTAAAGTACACTTGCTGGACTGTCAGAAATAAAAATGCAGCACACTTGGAAACAGTTTGGCTGTCTGGTCACACTGAAAGTCTGAATCTGAACCATTTTGTTTCGCAGATTTGAGACAAAAACTTTGAAAATAAAATCAGTCTGAAGGAGAAAGAATCACAGGCCTGTTTATAGTTGGAGGGTGCCAAAATATGTGTAGTTCTTAATTTGTGATAAAACAATACATAAATACCACAACAGATTGATTATTACCTGATAAAACATTGAATTTCGATTTGTTCGATTCAAATTTTCCGCCGGAAACGATAACAAAACAAGTGGAGATAATCCATGTTCGAGATGCTAAAACCCGTAATTCCGGACCGTGTATCGCTACTTTGGTTCCAGCATCATAGATAAAATCTCCGATCGGTATTCGCGAATGCTTATGAAAATTTTAAAATAGTTATTCTGTTTTCCCCTAGTTAAATTAATGTGAGTGAGTTATATATTGTATACAAATTCTAGTTTCGGTATTTAGTGTAGGTTAGTCAGAGTAGGCTATTACAATACTTCTTTTAATTCTCTGGCCAAGTAAGTTTTTATTAAATACATTTTATATCATCCATAATGAATAAGGAGACGCCAACACATATTGAAAATGTAGCACACTGCATAAATCATAATATAAACCGCAAAGTCGAAAAAAATAACGTGCGAGAATAAACCAGAATAAATAGGCCTACTTCGTGACTTTAAATGTCAATTTGTGAACACTTAGCTACCAAATAATACTGTAAGATCTTTATAGCTACCAAGTAACAAAACTATGTTGTGTAGATATCAAACTCAATCATAAAAAAGCGTGTCTTTAAAGACCTATATTAGTCCTTCTTTATTTCTGGACCAGAACTTTATAGAAGGAACCGCATGATGTCAGCAGGAGATCACTATCAGTGTTTATCTAGGGTCATAAAACACCAAAACTGGTCAATGTAATTAACTAGAGGCCCTTATCTACTGAATATCTATAGTACTGTGCTACTGTATGTACACTAGAAAATATGTGTCATATTATGTGTTTGTTTTAAATTTGTATATTTAGATACCGGTATATACATTTATTTTTGTTTCTATCTAGTTTGAGTGTATAACAGCTATTTAGCCAAAATGTTTATAAATTTAGCAATTTTATTGTCAGTTTAATATATATAGATAAAATAAGTTTAAATAAATTATTATATGTTTAAACTAGATAAAATTAATATGTAAAATATAAAACTAACATTTGAGCACACTGAAATTACATACAAAATTTAATACAAATAAATAAATGTATCTAATAGTTTATAAATTTATTTTTTGTTTTCAAAGTCCTCAAAAGTAATTTTTTTATATTGTTTAAATGTATATTCACACTGTTTCTCTACACATCACAAGTGCAGTGGTAACACTAGGCTAACTATGTGAATTGTGAAATAAGTGTCAACCCTGTGGTACATCAATTATAACACTTGTGGTAGAATATTATCTATTACTTCAATTAAAATTAAGGGGCCAATAATTGCCTACTTACTTTTTACATTGTTATTTTCTCTATATATCCTAGTATGTTTATTGTTAAGTTTCCTATGTACATTAAATATGCTCTAGGTTATGTTTGATCATGAAGTTGTTTGCAATAACTCATATGGGACTTTATTTTATTATACACATGCTTTATAACTTCCTGTCATAAAGGGAACTCTTCTTGTTTTATTATCTACTATTAGGGCCTCTAGTCAACTAATTAACAGAGTATGCAATATTATGTAATATTACATAATAGGGTGCAATACTGGTAGATATCTTATAAATCAGAGACTACATGCTGAGAAAATTTAGACCAATTATTGTTGGACCAGTGCCATAATATACGTCTTTAAATCTTAAATCGAAGATATATTTACATAGATATTTAATACATATACATTTTTGTATAATTATACATGTATATGTGTCAGCTCATATTTAGCGCTTAAAAATAATGTTACCGAACTAAAATTACGTCAACTATGTAGCCTAAGTGCATGACAAAAAATTGACGGGAAGTCATATCGTGTATTGTAAAAAAAATATTTCCAGATTATTTTCAACGTAGCTTTCATTGATTACAGTCAATTTACTCGATCAATTTAAGTCAAAGGGTTGTGTACAGGACCGCTCGCTGTTTTTTGTATTGTCTCAAGTGACCAACAAGCTATATCATATGAATACAAACATGTCACGTGGTCAATTTTTTAATCTAGCTACCACCCTTATCTATATTTTAATTGGACAGTTGATTAAGCCTGAACCGATTATTGTGTAATTATCTTAATGTTTTATCTATAGCCCCACGTGACATACAGTTCGGAATGTGTAAATCACTGTTCAAAGATGCCGTGTTTTATAGCCA
Organism: Spisula solida; assembly: GCA_947247005.1. NCBI lineage: Eukaryota > Metazoa > Mollusca > Bivalvia > Venerida > Mactridae > Spisula > Spisula solida. The sequence continues at coordinate 37,049,345 of OX365959.1, read as the reverse complement.
TAGGCAAATTAAACAGACCGCACGCTGGGAAATTGTCTGGATTTTCTGCAACACGTGATCAATTTTATCATAATGTATATATTACACATACCACGTTGTCAAAAATATAATCTACCATCCATATCTATTTTACCTGGACCGCTTACTGTGTAATATATCAGTGTTTTATTTATACATGTAGTACCGCGTGAAATACAGTTGTGACTGTAACATAGGCAGATAAGAAAGCCTATGTAATACATTCGGATTCAGCCCAAACAGTTTAAACTGAGTAAAACATTATAAATGCGTTTGCAGGACTTTGCATTTATATGAATAAGCTAAACTGAAGCTTATTGATAAGCTTTTCACCCCTCGGTAATCATATACGTATAGTTCGATATGTTGCATTCAGCATTACCAATATAATTTATCTTAATTTTAATGTTATTATTGGTTGTTGTATATTTACATGATGTTGTCAAATACAGTAGACAATTAATTTGGCGACCGGGTTCAAATCCGGGTGGAGGCACACATATGACAGCCATATTTCAACTGGCAAATAAAGGCTATGCGCGCGGCGGCATTAAAAAAATAAGGTCCGATGTTTTTAGCACAGGATATTTAATTTACATGAAGGACTTTAAATAACATGTCCTTTGTGAAAATTAAAAAAACAATATTACCATGCATAAACACCAATTGAAATACCAAATGAGAATATACGTGATAGATCATGCGTTACATTCGAACTATAAGTAGATCTAAGATCTTGTGTTCAGTGAATGTCAACATTTCAAAACAAAAGACCAACTTCCTTCAGAAGTGAGTCTTTTTAATGCGAAGCTCAACTAACGAACAATTATCAAAAATGTAAAAGACCAACTTAAAACCCACTTTAACCCACTTCTGAGAATACCATTATTCAAAAGACGCACTTTAGCCAACTTATTTTCGTTAAAGACCCACTTTAACCAACTTCATTTATGAAAAGACCAACAAAAACACACTTCCTGTACTAAAAGACGCACTTAAACCAACTTATTTGATAAAAAGACCCACTTTAGCCAACAAAAAACTCACTTATTGTCAAAAAACCCAAGAAAAACTCGCTTTTAGCATACTTTTGTCAAAAAACGCAGGAAAAACCCACTAATAAGTTGGTTTTAAGTGAGTTTTTGGTAAAAGTGTGTTTTTCTTCGGGAAGGGCTGTTTCTTCTATTGCATAAATAGATCATCAAACAGAGACAACAATAAATAATAACAACAATAAAATACCTCATATTGACGTCTTCAGTGAACCAATCGAAACACTAAAAACGGAAGGTATGTGAAGGTTTGCTGACTATAAATGAATGTTTTAAAGCTCTCATGGAAATGAAAATGGAAATGAAAAATAACAAAAGCCCCGGGTCAGATGGTATTACCGTAGAAGTATATAACAAAATTGGAATGACATTAAAACATATCATATTGATTCAATTAATTACTCCTTTGGTAATGGAAATAACGGGCCTTCAAAAGCAGGGAGTAATATCATTAATACCAAAATTCGATAAAGATAAGTACTACTTTATTATCAAATTGGCGCCCTATTACATTGCAAAATGTGGATTATAAGATTGCTACCTTGACAATAGCTAACAGAATAAGAAAAGTCATAGGTTCTTTAATGGCAAACTCACAAACCGGTGTTATTACAGGAAGATACATGGGTGATAACGTTAGACTTATATTTGAAATTTTAGACTACTTAAATGAAACGATAAACCAGGATTATTATTCAATTCAGACTTTGAAAAGGCATATGATACCCGAACGCGTAGTTTTTTATTCAAATGCCTTTTTTGGAACATTTCAAGTTTGGAAACGATCTAATCCGTTGGGTTAAGTTGTTCTACAACAATATAACTAGCGTAGTAATTAACAATGGCTATATGTCTGAAAGTTGTACAATACTAAATGGAGTTCGACAAGGATGTCCTTTGTCTTCCTCGTTATTAATAATATGTATGGAAGTTCTATCTCATTATATAGCGTGTGATAATTCAATAAAAGGTATTACAATACATGACAATGTAGTAAAACAAACCTTATTCGCGGATGACGCAACGTATTTTAACGATGGTTCAAAAGATTCATTTGAAAGACTTGTTATTAGCCAGTTTCGAATAACATCTCGGCTAAACATGAATAACAACAAATCGGTCATTTTGAGGGCAGGCTCCTTAAAAACATCAAACATTGAATACTGTAAAAAAAAGTTTAAATGGAATTCGGAATTAGCAAAAACCCTAGGAATAAACTTCTATAATAATAACAAAGTTAACTTTAAGAACAATTTTAATGCAAAACTAGAGGATTTGAAATTGTTTAAAACAATCGCAGCACAGAAAACTTACGTTAATGGGAAAAGTCACAGTAATAAAGCGCTCGCCTTACCAAAGCTGGTGCACCCCTTTTGTGTTTTACCTACTCCCCCGGATAACATATTAGACTCAATTACTAAAACCATATTCCCCTTTATATGGGACGGAAAGCCCGAAAAATATTAAACGGTTAGAGCTAGTAAAGAATTATGATGTACATGTAGGAGGTTTGAAACTAACAGATATATTTGAAAATTTCTATATTCAATAAAAGCCTCATGGGTTAATTTTTCATACAGTTGATCAATTCGAAATATCTCAGACATATAACAAGTACAAAAATGTTCATTCCTCAATAAATATGCGATTTATAAGCATCACGTAAGAATACATACAACATCAATTACCCTAACTAGTATATACATGAAATAAACTGGAATATAAAGTTTGATGACGTGTTTGGTTGTAAAGTATGAGTAGCATATCAATTGTACTTGTTAACAGTCTAGTTTATTGTATTATTGATTTACCGTAAAACTTTGCTTAGCAATCAAATTCACAAAACAGTGTCACGTAAAATACCTCATATCTGTGACATGAGCACTGACAAAAATATATCTACTTGTAAGTCCGTGCCACTCTCGCACAGATTTTGAAGCATTTCCCAACGTATATGCATACATGTAAACAACAAAATCTAAGGCTTTAAATCTATTTTCATTTGTAAGAAACATTCGATTTTGAGCAGTGTCTCGTCTCTTGTAAGCATGCTAATTTTGTAACAATCAGTATTTCTGGTGTCTATAGTTTTTAGTTTAGAGGACATATATATTCGTAACTATTACTACAAATAATGACACTTTCGAACGTGTATACGGGGACCATTCTGAAAGTTGCTGAATGTTTTCAGTGGCGGAAGGTTGTATCTTTCAGAAAATGTTCACTTTAAAACATTCTGACCATCCAATGTAAAGTTATCACTCAGTCAATCACATTTAAACCAGACCCTTATTACGCTGATATAGGATCTGACGGCACTCTGTGTAGGGTCATGTCAGTGTGTACTTTACGTCATCCAATCAAATCGCTACTTTCACAAACCTGAAAGTGCAGTGAAACACTGCTGAGGCTACGTGCCGTCATTGTTCGCTAGAGAGGTCATTTGAACATGACCTCTTACGGGGTGTAGTCAGATCTCTAACAGCGTAAAGAAATGGAGCAAATGTTAGGGTCTGATATTAATAAGATTGTCACTCAGTTATCAGAACTGTCAGAATGCCCCTCGTATACGTTGTTTAGGGCACCAATAAAGTAGCTGCGATAGGCAATTGGCTCAAATTTTGAGAATGCGTGCATGACGTAAACATTTGCCTTTTTATGAATGGACGTCACTTTATATGCCGAAAATATACCGACGTTCATGACGACAATACATACGCATTTTACTCAGTTGTGCGCGTGAAAAGTATTTTCACTTTTGTAGGTACATGTATATATTAAAAGGACTATTACTGCAGTTGTGTTGACCCGATAAGCCTTATTACCTCTAGTTGCTTGCGCCATACTAAAGAGGTCTCGCGAGATATGGCAATACACAATCAACTCGAGGTATTACGGTCCAACCGATAAACACACTGTGCACAGTGAAATTCAATATAATATTATATTGAAATATGGAAGCCCTGGAGGCACTATTGACTTAGGTTTTGTGACTTGTGACTTGTGACTTGTGACTTATGACTTGTGACTTGTGACTTAGAACTTGTGACTTATGACTTATGACTTGTGACTTACATTCTACAAATAAATCTGCGCGCACTTCCTTGGGCATCATGGATGGTGAAGGATGCTGTCTGAATCGGAATTACATGATAATAGTCTATAGTGAGTCAGGTAAGTCGGTATTAGTTTTGTTTGATTGAAATCGTCATTGTTGAAGGCATCGAACCGTTATTCTGAATTGTTAACACCATTAACTAGAATACCGTTCATGTAATAGCATAATGTCACATGGTATTATACGTGTACATGTGCATACATAGTATAATGGTTTGCTTCCTTTTCGCTATCATTTGTGCGTCTCATTTGAGACAGATAGTTCGGATTATACATTTAGATTTTAAGTTTTGTTAAAGTAATAATAATCATATGTTCTTCTACATTTTTCCAGGTGAAGAAACTGGAATGTCCGTGCTGTGTGTGTATGTTCGGTGCGTTTGGTTCCACAAATGATGTCGCAGTGCATACCTATTTACCTGCATTGTCTTTATATCCAACAAAGCAACCGGCTCAAATGTAAATTTGGCAATTGTGTGACACTATGGGCTAGAAAAGATTTTGTATGTGATTGTGTTGTACCATAATGGTGAAGTAGAACATTTTAAGGTTTTGCAAACAAATTCCAAGTTGTGGATAGAAGAATGATAGTAAATTCGTTTTTATTTTAATAATGCAACTTAAACTGACTTACCTGTCTTGCTAAATATAAAAATCCGATTCACGAATCATCCATTTTTATCCACGTTATTGTTGGACGTAAAGAAAGATAAAGCATACAAATATATTTATAGTTTGTTTGGTCACAACTCCTAAGTCACAAGTTATAAGTCACAAGTCACAAGTCATAAGTCACAAGTCACAAGTCATAAGTCATAAGTCACAAGTCACAAGTCACAAGTCATAGGTCACAAGTCACAAGTCAAAAGTGCCATTTGGGGCCTCCACAAGTCACAAGTTATAAGTCATAAGTCAAAAGTGCCCTCCAGGGCTTCCATATTGAACGGTTCTCGTAGTCGTTATACAGCAGTTTTTAACCATGATCTAATCAGTGTGTCCTTGAATGACAATTTGTAAACATAGATAGCAGGTATAGAATTATACGATTTCGTAGACAAGTGTATTCTATTTTAGTCCAATATAAACGAAACAAGTGATGCACATGCATGCGCATAATCAGAAAATAAAACTAGACTGAGTATTGCTTAACCTTTACTTCAGGTATGTTTATTTTATACGTTAGTTTATTTACGCATACTGTATCTCAAAAAATATTTAGATTATAATGCATGATATATTCAATGCACGATTTCGTAAACAAATGTAACATATTTAGTCCCATATCCTTTCCGCTACCATAGCGTACTAATGCAGACTCGCCGGGATGGCCATTTCGGCCTTCCGTAGTTTTCGACCTAAATGCCCAAATTCGGGAATTTTGCTGTCATGGGTACACAGGCATCCCAGACTACAGGATATTACGGGCCCAGGGTCGTGCACAGGTTTTTGGGCCCGCTAGACCCCTTTAAAGAGGGCTTTGAACGTAGATTTTACAAAACTGAAATTACTGGTCCTACCTGCCATTGCGGTACGATTCCCTGTGGAATTGCATAAACACCCGATGAACACACAACAAGAACGTGTGACACTAGCTTTTGTTGATTTCATCATTTGTTTATTCTGTCTGTGATAATTGTTATCAGATTTCGATAAAATCAAAATTGAATTGTAACTCCACATTTCCAAGCTGCATATGTTGAAAATTTCAACAAGATCAAAGACGTATTAACCGAGTTATGGATAGATATATACATGCACATTTATAAGATTTGTTAAGTGTATAGAGATTAATAACTGGGTGCGTTATTGCATTGAATGATAATATCCCCGGCACGACGATAATGGCTCGAGGGCGCTAGCAAACATAAGACAACAACAACAACAAATGCACTTAAATTCACTTGGTTACTATAGTGCGCCCTGTGATAGGCGGGGAAAATTTGGTATATTCCACAAAGGTGGATTACAATTATGTGCACCAATTATCAATGATGTCTAGAGTACAATAATGACCTTATCTGTTTATTTAAGGTAGATCCTACCCCTTGAAAATGCTTGAAAAACATACACTTGATAAAAACTATTTCAAACAGCGTATGTCATCTGATTTTATCTTATATTATAGGAAACCATTGTAGCACTTGCGTGTGATGTGAAATGTACCATATAGTCGCCTTATTCAAATGCTAGCACTAAAATAAAGGCGATTTTTGAATGAAAAATACAGCATTTTTTTCAAAATGTCAAACGTTATCATTATTGTATTTTATAATACGAACTCATTGAATATACTTTATAATCAATCGTCGCAAGGGCATGCCAGGCTTGAAATTAGCTGCTGGTGTTTTGTTTACGAGAAAAACACCTTCATGTTGAAGTGTAATTTTGACAAGGAAGTCGCCATGTTTGATCCCTCCTGTCACCACAGTAAACGTACAGCAACATGTTTTTCAAACAAAGTAATCAACATAATCGATAGCCAGATCGAATAATGAACTTTATTGCATTCAAAATTTATCATCTTTACAAACGATCCTACGATAATAACAATGAAATCCAAATATTTATTATTGTTTTCATCTCGTTTGTTTACGAATTTCGCGCTGTGTAGCAAATTTATATTCATGCGCCAAAGTAGTGCGACAGTTTATCGACGAAATCAATATGATGCGGTGTTCATAATGTGCCGTTCATAACAAATAATGACATCGAATACAATATGATACTTACGGTTTAACAGTTTAATATAAGTCCCAATGAAACATCAACATCAGCATTTTCCTATCTCAACACATGCTGCACATGTTAGCGAATTGATAATCTGATATGTGTTACGAGGCTGTCTGTCAAACTTTATTTTAGTTAAATTACAAAAGTACTATGCGTTTTTAAATAATCCTTATATTAATTATGCTCGTATAATTATTGCAAACACAGTTTTGTAACTTGATTGTCTGGATCGTTTCTCGATCACATACAGTTTGTGTAAAATCGGTCATTACACATTCTGTCAGAAATATTCAATCCACTCGAATAGTCCGTGCAAATGTTACAACGTGATCGGTAAGTTTATGTATGGTGTGAGGTTACTGCCATGCTATATTATCGTCTGCAAATAGGTTTTTGAGTAATATTTAACCATTTTAACACACAAACTGACCAAATACAGCATTTTTCCATGTTAAAAGAAATGGGCTAACGGACGGTACAAACGTTATCAGTGACCAGTTCGACTATAGATTAATAAGCAATTTATTTGGTATATAAACAAATAAAATACAGTGGAAAGGAATATCTAACTAAATATGTTTATAAATGAAAGAAATACTAAAGCTTTAATTAATTTTCCATAAGCCTGTTTCAGTTCTTTCGAGGCAACTTAAAACTTTTACAAATAATCGGGGTTTAAGTCTTATAGACCCGATAAAATCGGTTATTGACAAACCAATAACTATCTGGTCCGTCAGGTCCACCGTACCCTAAACTATTTAGGATTTATTAAAAGTAGGCCTTCACACATACACATGTGATAGATTTTAATTCATGTTGATGTATTTTATGCATTTTGACTGCTTTTATTTAAATGAATGGGCAGGCATGACCTTGTTCAAATATTTGACAAACACAATTTCTAATTTTTCTAGCATTTTGTTACCCAATAAATGAGACTGACATTTTGAAAAAAGTATACCTATTTTGTAATTAACTTTTTATAAATACATTTTTATAACAAGAGAATATAACAAAACACTTGTTGATATAGATTATTTTAACTTTAAGCTACAAAATGATGTATGAGACTAATGTGTTTCTCTGCCAAAAGGGTATTTAAATCACTGAAGAAAAAAACACATTTTCGCCCCCTAGAATGAACCTTTTTTGTAAAACCAATTTTGCCACAGTTGACCTAACCGATTCATGTTTGTAAACATCACATTATCCTGGACGGACAAATTTGCGATGGTCTTGGTTTATACTTATGTTGATATGCCGTTTTTCTATTAACTAGAAATTCGTGCCCTCGGGCAAATTATGTCGAACCTCGGCGCAGGTTGAAAAATACCTGCAACTTAAATTAGCCTTCAATTTGACCTTTGACCTCCAACTGTGACCTTGAACTTTGAGATAGGAACCTTAGGGTTGGGCATGACACTCCGCCTCATGGAGGTTAACATTCATGCAAAAAATAAGAAAGATTCGTCAATGTATAACAAAGTTATGGTCCGGATAAGCTTCAATTTGACTTTGACCTCCGCCTATGACCTTGACTTTTGAGATAGGGACCTGGGGGTTGGACATGACACTCTTCCTTATAGAGGTTAACATTCATGCCAAATATAAGAAAGATTGGTCAATGTATGACAAAGTTATGGTCCGGACATGCTTCAATTTGACCATTGACTTTCAACAGTGACCTTGACCTTTGAGATAGGGTTGGGCATGACACTCCTCCTTATGGAGATGAACAATTATGCCAAAAATAAGCAATATTGGACAAAGCATAACAAAGTTATGGTCCGGACAAAATCGGACGCACGTACGCACATATACCAAAGGTGGCGACTAAGTCTCGCTCACCGCAAGCGGGCTCGACAAAAATGTTGATTTCAGTAATGTTTGTTTCTATTGTTATCGGTTGAATAAGCAACAAAAGCGATAAACCGACGAAGTAATGTACTAATAACGGCCAGCTTGAATTTCGGACGGACCCTCTCGAGGATTACTTAAACGGTGATTGGTGATATCTTTCTTTTTTATAGTCTTAAAAATTGTACCTTGAGTATAAATACAATCTGAAAATCTATGATCTACATTTGTAATTAACATCAAAATGGTTGAAACTTTTAGACATTGATACTGTTTAAGTGCAGGTGATATGTTAATGATAGGGAAAACTATATGCATGCTTGATGATGTTAATTTCTTTAAATATTAAAGCCACATTATCTCTCCCAAAACTTTTTTCCCGATCATGCAGTAAATAGACTAAATACAAAGAATTAGGATTTTTTTCCACTAATGACCTATATTTGACGAGAAAAAGTTATATCTGTCGAAACAGCATGCCAGTAATCAAATTTAGTAAAATGTATGGATGACAAAATACTAATTTTGCAAGAGTTGCTCCCCTTAGACTTTAAATGAGACATTAATTGTTTACATTTCGTTATTTTGTTTACAAACCAACTGAATGACTTGTTTCGTTTTCTTCCATCTAATGGTGTTTTACACCTTTGTGACTCAACTTAAAAGTTTAAAACGCATCATTTTGCAGAAAGGTTGCCAAATTATTCCTTTTTGAAAATAGCCATTTAAGGCATAATGGGACTTAAAATATTAGCCTACCACTTATGGTTATTGCTGATCCGTTATTGCCCAACAAAAATAATCTACTGTTTCCAAACTAACCAAAGTCAACAACTAGTCCAAGAGCTGAGGGCCATTTATTTACAATTCTTGTCCAAATCTATAATTGGTATGAATGGATAGCATATAGTGTCCAGTTTATGAAAATCCATTTCTTACAAAAATCTGCTGTCACAACGCTGAGAAATCTAAGATGGCCGCCAAGATGGCCGCCTAATTTTCCAATTTCACTACTGTGACATAATATACATGCTGTAAGTACCAATTGAGTCTAATATCATGTTTTATGTGTTATTTTTATAGGAAACATGTTATAATACACAAATCAAGCTCAGATCATGATGTTTATAAATTGAATATTTGAAAGCATGCTTTTATAACGAAATAATGATGAAAAATCGGTAACATCTGTCTTATCGTTTACTGTAGTTAATATGCTTGTGGTATTTTGGCCAAATAACTATCCCAAATAGTTCTAATGATAGTTATACAGTTCTTACAACATCACATTCACTCAACTGTGGTGTGGTGGTGAAAGCATAATTTGTATTAAAGTGGGTGGGGTAATAATTTAACCCCAAAAATGAAATTTAGTTTGCTATTTAAAATATCATTTTGAATGGGACATTTTATTTGCATATATATTTAACTGTAATATTAATATTATTCTGTATGTATATGCGTGATTTATTTCAATTAAAGTATATAGGAAGTTTTTTTCCAAATAGTAGGGGGGGAATCACCGCTAACACTGCCTAGTATACATATGTTATGATGTATTGAGTATCTCAAGACTTCTGTGTGAAACTTATTCTGATTGTTTTAAGTTTAGTACACCTGTTTTAGGCTCTTTGAGGTATACCAACCATTGCCGGGCTCTGTATTTATGCCTCTATGACGTTCTTTGGACTTCTGGATAACAGCCTTTTCTGGTTCTCTGAGATACCTTACACAATCGGGTACAGCCTCTATGTAGTACTTGCAGGTATTTCTGGCAGACTATGGTACATACCACTTCCAGGTACAGCTATTTCTGGCTCCCCTATGTACCTTGCACAGCTGGAGACAGACTTCCAGGTATATTCATAACTGGCTATCTGAGATAGCTTTCACTGCTAGGTACAGCCAATTATTGCCCTGTATGGTACCTAACACGGACAGGTATAGCAATTTGTAGCTTTATTGGTACCTACTGCAGCCCTTTCATACTCATCCAGGTTCCTATCAATTTGAAGTCAAGCCATTCTGGCTCGCTGAGGTACCTAACAGTGCCAGGTACAGTCAGGTACCTACCACAGCATGTACATGTAACAGCCATATCTGGGTTTCTGAGGTACCTACCACAGCATCAAACAGCCATATCTGGGTTTCTGAGGCACCTACCACAGTCGGATACATACATTGTGGGGTTTCTGTGGTACATAACACAATCGGATGCAGCCGATGCTTTGTTCCCTATGTACCAGCCCCAGCAGGAACATCAGTTTCTGGGTTTCTGAGGTACCTACAACAGCTGGATATAGCCATTTCTGGCTTTCTTGGGTATTTACACCTTGTAGAATCATCATTTCCTGCTCTCTTGTGCATATACCACTGACAGGTATATTCACGTCAAACGTTCACACAGACCTGCCTCTCACAAGAGACTCTCCTGCTGTTCTAGCAGTAACACCACATGTACCTAACAAGGTTGCATTAAAGTGACAAGTCCGTTTTTAAAACACACCAACTTTATTTACAAGCATGAATAAACAGTTTAACAATCGTAAACGTCTTAACAGTTTTGGGTGGGATCTTACACCCACCCTCTCGCTCTATGTCTCACTCCTGCACTCTCTCGTTTCGTTCCCTCAATCCCAACTCATCGGGTATACCGGGATTTATATCGGGTCCTAGAGAAATATGTTAAACTCGTTAATTTCTCAAGAACAATGGAAACAAAGGTAACAACATCAACGTTGAATTAATCACAAAAACAGTTTACAATGACATATATTAAACATACAGATCAAAGAAAACTTGGTGCCATGTTTCATAACATTTTAAATAAACAGATGATAAATTCATTAATGCACGGCCCTGCGTCATAACAAGTGGTTTGCCTATCATGTAGTAATTGGATTTATTAGGGACAACTGATGTATTAGGTGGGTAATCTCTTCACTATCGACAATCGGCATGTATATCAAGATTAAATTAATTGTCACAATTATGATTAATCTATTTATATAAATAGACCGATTTCACCGTTACTATTTATAGACCATGCATATCATTAACTGAACCACATGTTTTGCTGGGGGCAAAACATTGACTGATATTATTTGTGTTTAAAATGGCATATTTGGATGATTTTACGAATTTTAACTTGTAGATTATTATATATGATCATGCTAGAAAGTTATATCTTCCAGTACAAGTATTATTATTCTTAAAATCATCCAGCCACTTGTTTCGAGACAAGCTTGCTGACATTGTGTGTCGATGATGACATTCCACAGTTATAGAAAATAAATCACAAACAAACTCACACAATAGTAGTATGGTGTGAATATAATTATCGAGTATTGGTCTTGACAGACTTACATAATTTTAATATATTAATAACAAAATAACAAACAAAAAACCCTCCAGGTTTGTTACATGTATGTCGTACAGACAAACTTTGGTGCATCAAACACAAACTGGTTTTTCTGTCCTAGCAAAATCTGTTCTGTATTTATATTGTTATATGATACAGTAAACGGTTTTCATTCCTTTCACAATTAATACACTTGCACTAATTTTGCACATGCATCAATTATACAATGCAACATACATACTTTGTACGCTAACAATAACGGTCTATTCGAACTTATATTTTTAACTGTATTTGTATTGATGAAACGAAAATAAACTAAACTATACACATTGATGAAGTAAAGCCTTGGACAGGGATCTAACTATTTTCCCAATCAAGTTGGTAGTCAATGTATCATAGTATTACATTTGTATGTCACTTAAGTATCGAAATTAACAATTATATCGTAGTGAGCTAAACAATGTTATGCAATGCTCAAATAACAGTAATTACATGTGAATAATAATACTAACATACTTATTTGCCGTGGATATCGTAATTGGCAAACCTTTTTGTATTATGGCTCACTATAGTTTTTAGTTATATAACAGTCTTATCAAAATACTTATCAACTGTTATCGATATTCTGGTTTGAAAGATTCTGGATATTTTAAATACAACGTTTTGATCAGAACACTCAACAAACAGTCTCACATAATCTTCTAATGGTCATATTGAATCTACACGAGTATATGATTGATTTCGAAAGAAAAATTTAAGTAGACAAACCTAGTACCAAGTACAGGTCACATACCGTGTGCGAAGAAGTCAGTGATAATCACAAAGTTGGTAGAGGTGGTGTTAGAATTGTTCATAAAAAACATTAGATTTTCAGATTGACGCTCTACAAAACATAAACTGTAGTCGAATATCAGGCATAAAACTTGTTAGAGCAAATAAGATGCTCCCAACAATTATATTCTGTGTATATATGCCATCAATAAACTATACGATATACGAATTTAAGGAATGTATCGATGCTGTCCAAGGTCTATTTGATTTATACTAACTGTATCCTATGTGGTGATTCTAATGTCGATATTTCGTCGTGTATCACTTCTGATAGACAAATTTGCTTTAATCAATTCCTTGTTCAAAATGAACTCATTCCATGTGAGACAAACGGTTGTTGTTATACATTCCATCCAACGCATAAAAAGCTTGATTTTGTTATAGTGAACAGACTACAAAATGACGCTATATGTTCAAATGTTGTTATTGATGATGATTGTTGTTGTGTATCTGATCATCAGCCTATTCTGACCAAATGTATTTTACCTCTAACACATATTGATATATCTCATACTAACCATATTGCTTTGAACAAATGTAACTCAGAACATTTATACACGTATTCTGTGATGCTTGAACATGAACTTCATGCTGTAGTTATTTCTAATATGATTACTTGCCCGGAAAATGTAGAGATTTTATATACGCATATTGTAAATTGTATACAAATCTGCTCTGAACAAACTTTACCTGTCAGCAAATTTAATAAGCATTCAAAACCATATTGGAATACAGATGTAAAAAATGCACACCAACACCAACTGAATGAGCGTATTGCATGGTTACAACATGGAAAAGAACATAACAAAAACAATGTGTACTACTCAAAATATAAAGCAGCTAAACGCGAATTCAGGAAAGTACAAAATAGAGCGATTGCTGAAAACAACTCTATATACTATAACGAACTGAACACGGTGGCAGATTGTGACATGAGATTGTCTTGGAGACTTGTGAAAAAGAAACAATGCAAACGATCAAATCCAATAAACGCGATTGAAAGTTATGACGTAATATCTCGCGACCCCACTACCATTGCAAACATATTCAGAAACTATTATGAAAAAGTGTTTACTCCCCAAGACAAAAATCTCTTTGATTTAACATTTCTACATAATCTTCAGGAAAATGTGAAGCAGTTGAGAGAGAATAACGATAACTCCGATCGTGAACTAAATGCATGCACCAAAGAGATAAAAAAACGAAAAGCTCCAAGCTTCGATTCTGTATCTGCTGAACATATAATCTATGGTGGAAGGACACTAAATTCATATCTAAGAAAACTGTTCTGCATGATGATAAACTGCTCTTATATACCAAACGGTTGTAAAATCGGAGTTATTATTCCCGTATATAAGGATGGAAAACCAAAGCTTAAACCTAAAAGTTGTCGACCTATAAATCTTCTACCTGTTGTATACAAACTATTTGAACGTGTTCTACACCAACGGCTAAATAAATGGACTACTTCAAACAATATGCTATTTCCAAACCCTCAGCAAAATGCCTATCAATCGCATCTAGGTCCAATTGCAACCTCATTCAACCTACAAGAAAGTGCTCTACATTTTATTGAACAGCGATCAGATGTATACGCAGCGTTCTTAATTAGACATGGCTGGCGCCTTTGACAACTGCCAACATGGTGCTTTAATATACAAAATGCAGCAAATTGGTGTTAAAGGAAAGTTTTTGAAAATAATCATAGACAGCTTCACTAGAATATCAAGTACCGTCTTAGTCAATGGCATCATGTCAAATAAATTCCATATTAGGCAAAGTTGTCGTCAGGGGGGAATACTGTCGACATGGAGTTATCTTCTCTTCATTGATGAACTTCTAGATACATTAGAGAAACGTGGTCACGGACTATCTGTTGGTAACATCTCATGTGGCAATCCTACATTAGCTGATGACTTAACGCTCCTTTGCCCAAAATCATCACTAGAACAAAATCTCCACATTGTTAATACTTACGCTAATAAGTGGGGCTATGAGTTCAATTATGACAAATGTTGTCTGATAAAATTCGGTAAACGTGTGACAAACAATTTTACGGTCAAATTTGGTTCCTCGGAAATATCTTCTTCTAACATTGCCACTCACGTAGGCATAATACTTAACAATGCACTAAACGTGAGAGACACTATTGAGAATAGAATCCGTAAAGGACAATCTTCGCTATATTCTGTGCTCTCTATAGAAAACAAAACTGGAGACTTGAATCCTATTCGAATGGCATCCATTGTGCGCTCGGTATCGTTGTCAACTCTACTATACGGTGCTGAACTGTGGCATAATATGTCGACGACGGACCTACGCAAAGTACAAAGATTTCAAAAGATGGCGGCAAAAAAAATCCAACACCTGCCCGAATCCACAAAAACCGACATGGCAATGAGCACCCTTGGTTGGTATACCATAGACGCAGACATAGCAAAGAGACAACTATCCTTGATGCGAAAAGTTTGTACCATGCCCACATATACAACTTCGCGACAAATATTCAACTACCGACTTAATTTGTACACAACTAAAGGCTTCCGTAACCAACTAGGTTTTGTTCCAGATGTATGTAAAATACTAGTTTTGTACAGACTTTTCAATTATTTAACGGTGTATCTTCAAAGCGCGGTCTTTCCGAATAAATATTCATGGAAAAACATAGTATCTAAAGCAATTCACAATATTCAATTAAATGAATGGAAAGATAGAGTAACCAGTGACTGTGAATTTAACAGATTTGTATCCATACATAATACAGTGAAACCATTACATTTATGGTTATATCCATGTACAAACGGTGAAATAATCCATGTCATCTCATCAGTTCGTGTTCTGTTGTATAGGTCTTTCAAGAGCCATTTTATATGCAAAATGTGCAACTCTGAAACAGATAATATATATAGACATCTACTTGCCGAATGCATCATGTTTGCTCAGGATAGACCAAAACTTATAGACAATATAAACAGCCAGATAAACTCTTCCATAGCAGACTTCCTGCGACACTCAAGTGCTGAAATTTTCATTCAGTCACTGTTTGGTCAAGAATTCTAGGCGTCTTCCAAGAACAGCCATGCTCATTAAATTACAAGCACCTTTTTAACCTAAGTTGCAAATTCATCAGATTAACAGAAGGAAAGTTTTTCAATCTTAAGATCATTTCATTCCATTTGAAATTCAACCACTTAAAGCCACATTATCACTCTCAATACCTTGCTTTCCGATCATCAAGTAAATAGGCTACTTACAAGAACTTAGGATATATTCACAAACGACTAATTAATGCTGACAGAATGTTAAATGAACCTGTCGAAATAGTATGCCAAACATCACATTTTAGTAAAATGTATGGATGACAAAATACTAATTTTGCAAGAGTTGCTTCCCTTAGATTAAAAATTGTGCATTTTTGGTTTACAATTCATTATTTTATTATTGAAAATGATAAGACAACACGTTACTAACGTTCTACCATTGAATGTTACATATATAATCAAATAATAGAAATCGAATTATCGATCAATAAATGATATAGTTGGAATAGTGTGGCCGTTCATTTAGAGCCCGGGATGCAAACAACAGGCTACATAGTAAATGAGAAAACACTATCGGCCGAGAGAAGAGCAGGCGTGTTTATTGCTAGAATTCCAGCAAATGTGAATTAATAGTAAGTACGGGATGTTGCTACACTATGGCAATAAACTAGGGATTACCATTCCTGTATGGGCAAACCCTATGAACGCAAACAGGTCGGGAGCAACCCCAACACAACAGCGATAGCAAGTAATAGCAAATTATACTCGGACAGCTATAGCAAGTACTGTCAAATGACTTACAGCAACATAAGTCAACAATAGCAATAGTGGCAATTGACTTATAGCAAAGCCAACAATAGCAATGGTGGCAAGTGACCTATAGCAACATAAGTCAGCAATAGCAATGGTGGCAATTGACTTACAGCAACATAAGTCAAAATTCTGATTTAATTAGTTGGAACTATGTTTCTTTCTAAGGCATCCCTAAGATAGTCTAAATGAAATTCCAGACCGACTTCATTCAAATGAACGCCGTCTGCTCTATAAAACCCTGTCTTAGCATCAATAGCAGGACTGATAATTTCAAATTTACCGCTTGGTCTTAAAAACTGGTGACCTAATCTATTGACCCGCTTCCTTTTCTTTTCAATTGTTATCCACTCCCCGGTCGCCCCAGACCAAACGCGCCTTTGTAATATGTCTATCCAAATCAGTAAAGCATAAGGGTAAGCTGATCTTAAGTATTCTATCTCTCTTTTAACCAAGTTATTGATTTGAAGGGCCGATAAAGAAGTAAGATCGTTACCGCCTAAATTTATGACAATTGTTGACGGGGGTGATGACAAAAGCACTTGAGCCTCAATATTTCTCCGGAACCACCTCCAACTCAAACCTCTTACTCCCCACCAAGCTATCTTTGTATTTAGCCTCAGGTTCGGTTTTCCTGTAGCATAGGCTCTAACCCCTGCCCAATATGGAATGGAATCGCCTAGAATCCACACATCTAAATATCAGAAGAATAAAGAACGTTGAAATCAATATATAATTACCGAATGTAAGTTTTATAGGCGTTAGAATTCCAGCTACCTAACTTCATTATTGCTTGTGAGTTAACTCCCTAATAGCAAGATCTGTTGCTCTACCTATTCGGAAGCTATGTGACTTATACTTCTTAACCGGAAGATTTGTATGTTTTAAACTTTTGGCGAGAACCGAGCTAAACTGAGTCCTGGTTACGGGAGAACCGTTTTGATGGCAAAAGAATGGGCCATTTACTCTCGGTCTCCTAGCTATGAACTCAAGGGTTGTCTGAACCGGACATACTTGCGTATTTTCTCTTGGAAGTTTGATTATTACAGGGGGACCCCTCTGACGTGTCTTAGACTTATTTAATTGGATTATCAACGTACTCTGTCCCTCAGTAAAACTCACATCTAAATAATTGACTTGGTTCCCTGACTCTATCAGCGATGGGGCAACGAGCTCGCTTACTCGGAATAGACCAAAGTATGAAAGGCAAAACAGTGCTGAGAACAACTTTGTCTCGAATATATTGTTGCATACCGAGTCTAAGACGTCACAAATTGACTTTAACACGGGCCTTGTTATAGGGGCCCTGGTATATTTTGTAATTCTGTTTCGATGACAACCTTCAATTATTTTCTTTATGCAGAACACACTATTAATATCATAGTAACCGTGGATCTTGTGTTGATAGTTTATCCCTGATATGTAAGTAGTGATCGAATTAGGCGACATTCCTTTTTCGAAGCAGTAAGATATGAATAAAATCAAGTGCTTTTGTGGAGCAGGCCATTTGTTTGGTAATGAGTACTTAGCTCTAAATTTACCGAAAACGTTACAAGCTGTTAAGTAAGTAGCTTTTGAATTGGCAGATATTCCACATAATATTAGATGTTTAGCTCTAGTTTGAAGATGTTCCATAGATAGACTGGTACTTGGTAAGGAGTAGTGTCGGCCTCGGGTGCGAGTTCCCTGAATTTCGTTATCTGAAATCGTGATAAAGAGTCGCAAATGAAATTCAGACGACCCCCGACATGTTTAGCTTTGATTACTATATTCATCTTTAAACTTCTCAACGTTAATTCCCTAACTAAGCTCATTACCCTTGAGGACTTTGAGGTAAGCTTGTTAATAATGTGAACTACTGCTGAATTATCACAGTTAAACATAATCTTTTTGTTCTGAAGGAACATACCCCATATAAAAAGAGCAACTACTATGGGAAATAACTCCAATACGGTAATGTCTGAAGTTATCCCGCTTTCCCTCCACCAATTCGGCCATTTAGCCGCGCACCAGTGACCTTAAAAATAAGCACCAAACCCTAAACATTCACCACCCGCGCTGTCGGTATAAAGCTCAACCTCCTCATTTGTTACCCAGAACCTATCATGAAATACAGATATACCATTGGGTTTTTCGAAAAACATTAACCACATTTGTAGATCTAATCTTATTTCTTGGTTTAATCGAATACGATGATGAGCTTTCGACAGACCACACGTTGCGTTTATTAAACGCCGAATAAATGGTCGGCCCGAGACTATGGCTCTACAACAGAAATTCAATGAACCTATTAAGGACTGTACCTGCCTTAAAGTTGATTTCGGTTTGCTTAACATTTCCTTAATTTTGGAGATAATCTCCTCTATTTTGGCTTTTGGTAAACGAACCACCATCCCATGAGAATCAAGTTCGAGCCCTAAAAAGACTAGTTTTGGTGTCGGACCTTCAGTCTTTTCATCTGCCAGCGGTACATTAAGTTCTAACATAGTGTCCCTGAATATTTGTAAAGCTACCGAACATTGTTCTGATGATTGGTCGCCTCCTAAAAAGTCGTCTAAATAGTGCAAAAGCTTGCCCGAAGACATTTTGGATATTACACAATGTTCTAGAAAACGCGAAATTCGCTCGAATGTAATGCAACTTATTGAAGCACCAAACGGAAGGGCCTTATCAAAGTAGAATTTTTCTTCGAATTTGAAACCCAGTAAATGAAAATCTGCGGGCTTTATCGGGATAAGTCTAAATGCACTTTTAATATCAACCTTGAAAAGCTGACAGCCTTTACCTAAGGCTTGTATTAGTTGTACCGCTGAATCAAAGCTGGTATATTGAACCGAACATATTTCCGGGTCTATGAAATCATTGATAGATTCCCCCTGGGGTGAGACAGATGGTGTATCATTCTGTATTCCCCTGAAGCTTTTTTGGGAACCAATCCTATAGGTGATACTATTAAGGGTGCATCATCCTGTGAATATAGTGAAACCTATGTACACAACAACATGTCCATATTGATTAAATATTAAATGTGAGCTATAAGTAAAAAATCATAACATAAATTGACAGTTTTGAAAGCCATGCAAAATAAAAATACCCTCTCATTAGCTTATCTCAGAGTAAAACAATAGGCTAAATGCTGTGGATTCAACCGGGTAAATAAAGACATGACAGCAAAAACTCTTTGGGCACAAATGTCAAATGGTATGATTCCCATAAAGTCTTGGAACTTCAGGTCTAACATGTAAGTATTTATCAAGAATGGCCTCTAAATATCACAACCTTCCTCAAATATTCTTCAGTTCGCCATATTTTCATTCATCGCAAATGTAAACAAACTGGTGAATGGTGGTTTGAAATAAACACGCGAAATTGAGGAATGTAAATTCACATAAATATAGTTAAAACACTCTAGTCCGAGAGCCCACGCACTTTTATTGCAACGAAGGAGGCCAAAAGAAGTTCGTACATATTTTGAAAGGTTATTTCATATGCTATATGAAAACCCATTTCTTAAGTGTCGAAGCCGTGTATACCTACATTTTATTCTCATTTTTGTATCATGTGGTGAATGAAAAAAAGGATAAATTCCTAAGGGGGTAGGGGTAGCTTTATGTCTAATAAAAAACGAAAACAATGTTCAATGTGGACAATTCTTGCCAATTCGAACGAACACATAATGGGCAACACTTTAAACATAAAAAATCATAACCTTGACTTGTCATTATGATGTAAATAGTGGTCAAAGGTCAACAATATGATAAAACCCATAGAATTTATACAAATGCTCCAGTATACTTTTTCATCAAATTTCACATTTTCCCCCAAATTCAATATTTTGCACATAAGTTTATTCCTTTATGTATACTTAATTTAAAATGTTATACAATTGATAAGAAAATATCCGAATTTGACAAAAAAACATGTTTGTATCATATGGGTGCAAATTGAAGCAATTGAAAAATAGCAGTATTTTGAGGGTATGCTTAGTTTTACTTCTACCATTGTTTCTATTGGTCAGTAACAATAGCATTGATTGAATATTGTTTTCATATCAGGTAATATGAATATTCCATCGCTCATTAAATAAGTCAAAATATTCAACTCTTTTACATGTACAAAAGGTCAAAGGTCAAATATGTAGAACAATAAATAAAAGTAGAGTAAAAACGCAAACATGTGATATCTATATAAGTCCGAGAACCCACATACTTTTTTTCAATGAAAGAGGCCAAAAGAAGTTTGCATATATATTGAAAGAATAGTGCATAGCCTATCTGACAACCCATTTTATAAGTGTCCAAGTCGTGACTATCTTTGTTCGTTTGCGCATTTATATGCCATGAGGTCAATGTGAAAATCTGTAATTTGCTGAAGGGGGTTGGGCTATGTTAATATCTACAAAAAAAGACAAAATGAACTAAAATGTCAGCAGAATTGCGATATAGGTAGAAAACATAATTGGAAACATTATAAAAACTTAATAATTATAGAATGTCATTTGCAAGTACGTACAGTGTAATCTGAGAAAACCGACACGTGGGAAAACCGGAATGTTGTCCAAACCGACCAAATATTTTGGTCCCGAAATTTCTCTTCTTTAATTCATTGTAAAAGATGTTTGAAAAACCGGAACCTTGCGAAATCTGAATACCGACGGCTACTTTGTCCCCCAACTAGTATCAGTACACACAAATCAAACCTTAAATACCGAACAAACAAATTACCAAACAATTAATTTGTTGAATAACCCCAGGGAATGTGTGAAAAACTGTTTACAGAGCAGTGGTAGGCCTCTGCTACGGAGGTGTTAATTGTCCATTTAAATCTCGTCGATAGAAGTTTGTGTAACGTAATAATTACGAAGGCGTGATATTTACTCTAACTCTTTACGATGAGCTCTCTTTCAATTAACACTGCGTGCTTTCAGCAGAGTGTATTAATTAAAATAGTTCAACTCGCTTTTATCTAAAGTCATGCTATGAATTGTTTGTTCTTTAGGTCTATCGTGTTTTAATATGTCCGCATACATTTTAGTAATTTTCACGATGCGTTAATTTTACGATGACACTTTATTTTGTGATACTTCGCATATCATCGTTGACATTATAACGATTGGTTATTATAAAAGGTATTTTTGTATTTATATTTGTTATTCGAAGCCCCTCATTAAACATCCGACACATGTTATGCACATATTGGCACCTGATACCAAACAACACCAATCAAGGCCAACTACAACGCATTTAAGATAACAAAATAGTTGTAGTTTCACAATACCGAACTTTTGTGAAATCCGAACAAATCAGGCGGTCCGAAGGGTGTTCGGTTTTCTCAGATTACACTGTACTATGTGGGGGTCAAGGGTCACTAAACTTTTAAACTCTATGAAACTAAGGCAATCTTGCCCAAACGGTTCTTACGTTAACTTCCATTTTTCTTCAAAATTATTAATTAGTACGTAGTTTCATTCTTACATGTATTCTAATTCATAAGAATATATATTTGGTTGAAAAAATAAGTCCAAAGGCACAAGAAAACGATCATTTATCATACTGGTAGCATCACAAAATGGCCATCATATCGACGAAATGGTCATGTTTATATCTACCATTTATTTACTTGGCAGTCTATGTAGATATATTTTAATAAATAACTGAATATATGTCAGGTCATTTCAGTGGAGCAAAGTTTAACGTGAAAGGTCAAGGTCAAATATGTAGTAAAAGGTCAAGGTCAAATACGTCAAAAATATCAAAATTAGCCCTGAATGCGCAACAATTTGTTATGTTTTCATTCAGTACTAATATTTTATACCATGTAATTCAGTATTGTTCGTGTCTAAATTCATTTGTATGTCAATAAAGTGAATTATCACTGACCAACCTACCCCACCTGAAACAGTCATAAATCATTGGCGAAAATGTACAACCATTCTTAACCCAATTGGCTATGAAGTACAGCAACCTCGGTATCGGTTATCTAAGGTACTTACGACCACTATTTATTAAGACTCCTTTTATACAAGAATTCAAACATTATAATAGCTAAGTACTGAATAAGGTACTCATTACCTTTGAAAACTGGAATCCCCTATACATTTGCGTAAAACTACATCTGGCTTTATCTGCCATAAAATCACGAGGTGACTTCTATTTAGGGATTCATTAGACACATATAAAGTAAAAACGCTAGTCCTTATCATTCCTGGTCTGATTGGGGACTCACTATATGTATACCAACATGTACACACATTCCTGATCTTTTAGGGTACTTAAAACCACAAGTCATCTCTGGTCTGATTGGGTACACGCTACAACCATATACAGAAATACAAAGTCTCGTTGGATACGCATATACCCGATATATCCAATCCTGGCCCTACTGGACAAAAACAACTACCAGGTACAGCCATTGCTTGACCTATTGACTACTCACTTGAACCATGTAGAGACATTATTTGACCTTTTGGGAAAAAAGGTATAACCATTCTCAGTCCTAGGTGTTACTCACGACCATCAAGTACGGGCATCCCTAGTCATATTGGATATTAAAAATTAAATTCTCACCATGTATAGACAGTTCTGGTGTTGTTGGGTACATAACCCTTAGGTACATCTATTCCTTGTCCTTATAGGTACCAACGACCACACTGTACATGTATTACTGGTTCTTTTTAAACTCAAAAACTACAAAAACAGACATCAGTGGTCCTTTTTAGTACTTACTACTACCATGTGCAGACAGTCCTGGTTCTATTTGGTACGCACTAGGTACATACATTCCTAGTCCTATATGATATTCAAAACCACCATATACTGTAAAATCATTAATATTCGTGGGGGATTAAATTTCGTGGATTTCGTGGATGACCTCAACCACGAAATAAAATCCCAACGAATTATTTTACCAACTATCAATATGAAAATTGACAAAGTGCAAATTTACCGCGGCCGTACAGAGTTCGTTTTTCCAGTATATGAGTCTAGGATTAGTGCAGATTTTCACCCGATTTTTTTTTGCTGAAATACGAAATCCACGAATTTACGTCGCCACGAAATGGTCTTTTTAACAAAAACCACGAAATTTCATCCCAACGAAATTAAATGATTTTACAGTACGGGAGAATATATTGCTGGTCGAAATTGGGCACCCATGAATAACCACTAGGTTCATTATAGGTACAGTTTGGTACTCACTTCCACCATGTACATACATACTTGGTCGTATCGGATACTTATAAGTTATTACTACTATGTTCAGACATTCATGTTTCTGTTGGATACTGTCGATCGCTAATTGGCAACTCAGGGGCGCCATTTAGAGACATGCCTGGCCTTATTGAGCAGGCATAACCATTCTGTACATACATTCAAGTCCATTTGGTGTGTTCAAAACTAGCATGTAAAGATATTTGTACTCAACACTACTAGGTACATCCACTTCTAGTCCTAATGGGTACCAATAACAATTATATACATGTATTCCTGGTCCTATTTGGTACTCAAAATTGTCATGTACATACATAAGTCGTCGGATTGGGAACTCACAACTGCTAGGTGCGACCATTTGTTGTGCTATTGAGTAATCACTACCCGCGTGTACATATAGTCCGCTTTTTATTGGGTACTCATAGATACATTCCTAGTCCTATTGTGTACCCGAAACTACCATGTTCATGTATTTCTGATCACATTGAATACTCAAAATCACCATGTACAGACATTTGTGGTTGGGTCGGTTACTTTCGACCACTAAGTGATGCTATATCGTGTCGTATTGGGTCACCACTACCACCATGTACAGACCTGGGCCTAATTAGAAACACATAACCACTGTATACATACATTCATTGTCCTAGTTGGTACCCACAACCACTATGTACATACATAAGTGGTATGATAGAGTACTCGCAGCCACTATACATAGCCATTTTTGGCCCTATTGGGTACTCACTACCATCATATACATGTACATACATTCCTAGTCGTATTGGGTAAAAATAACCACATTCCTGTTCCTGTTAGATACTGACAGCATCATGTACATACATTCCATTCAAACTACGCAATATCAACTACTAGGGACATACCTTACTGGGTTTATTTTGGAGTACCGGCAACCACTGGGAGCTTTCATTCGTCGTCCTATGACACCTTGTAGAGACATTTATGGTCTTATTGGGCACGCATAACCACTTGGTGAGACCATTTATTGTCCTATTGGGTGAGCATTACCCCCATATACAGACAATCCTGGTCTTATTAAATACTCATATCGACAAGGTACATACATTTCTAATCCTGATGAGCCTGGTTACAATTAGGAACACCAATTTCTCGTCCTATCGACTACTTAGTGTCCAAGTTAAGACATGCTTGTTCTATTTGGCACTCATAAACACTAGTTACATACATTCCTTGTCCATGTATGTATTCACGGTCTGCTTTTACATAAAGTCCTAGTTTAATTAGGTTCTCGTAACCGTTAGGTACATCCATTCCTAGTCCTAATGGGTACCCACAACCGTCATGTTCATGCATTGCTGACCCCCGTATTCGATATCAATGACCAATATGTGCATCCGTTCGTAGTCCTAGAGGGTACTCAATACCACAAGGTACAGGTACTCACTTTCACCATGAACTGACATTCCCGGTATTATTGGATACTCGCAATCACTATGTACACTCATCCGTGGTATTATAGGGTGTGCACATTCATGTGGTATATCATGTATTACACTCCGGGTACTCGCAACTACCAGGTACAGAATGCCTGGTCCTATTTGATACTCACAACCACCCAGTACATACTCATAACTCTCAGATACACCCATTCCGGTCCTATCGGGTACAAACAGCCATTGAGTGGCTTTTACACGTAAAATTAACAGATACATGTTCTTGACTACATATGCATATGGGTACATACGACTTCAAAGTAAAACCATTTCTGGCCTATTGGTATCTTTTACACTCCTGACTCTATGGGTATGTAACATTCCAGACTATATGAGGTAGTTAAACTGCTAGGTTCAGCTATACCATGTAAACGTCGCCCGGTTCACCCACTCTTGAGACTAGTATGGACACCTAAGAGCGCTAGACACAACAAGGAAAGGGTGAGAAGATAACACATTTGTATAATGATTAGTATTATATAGATAGATTTTGTCAGCTGATGATAATAAAAATGCGTTGTGCATTTTAAGACGTACGAAACTGGATACAATGTGTAGAAAAGGAGTCGACGTAATGACCAATATTGATGTTGCTGTACCTCATGGCGGTAAGTAGCCAATGGGGCTAAGAATGGCTGTACAGTTTCGGCAATGCATTATGGCTGTTCCGGATGGGGTAGGTTAGTCAGTGACCGTTCGCTATATTCACTATTGATATAAATGAATTTAGACATAAACAATACTAAATAACTTTGTATAAAATATTAGTACTGAAAGAAAACATTAAAAATGACTAATAATTGCGCATTCCAGGGCTGATTTTGATATTTTTGATGTATTTGACCTTGACCTTTTACTGCATATTTGACCTTGACGTTTCATGTTTAACTTTGCTGCACTGAAATGTCCTGACATATATATGCAGTTATTTATTAAAATATATCTACATAGACTGTCAAGTAAATAAATGGTAGATATAAACATGACCATCTCCTCGATATGATGGCCATTTTGTGATGCTACCAGTATGATAAATGATCGTTTTCTTGTGCCTTTGGACTTCTTTTTCAACCAAATATATATTCTTATGAATAAGAATACATGCATGAATGGAACGACGTACTAATTATTAATTTTGAAGAAAAATGGAAGTTAACGTAAGAACCGTTTGGGCAAGATTGCATTAGTTTCATGGAGTTTAAAATTTCAGTGACCTTTGACCCCAGTATAGTACGTACTTGCAAATGACATTCTATAATTAGTAAGTTTTTATAATGTTTCCAAATATGTATTCTACCTATATCGCAATTCTGCTGACATTTAAGTTCATTTTGTCTTTTTTGTAGATATTAACATAGCCCAACCCCCTTCAGCAAATTACAGATTTTCACATTGACCTCATGGCATATAAATGCGCAAACGAGCATAGATAGTCACGACTTGGACACTTATAAAATGGGTTGTCAGATAGGCTATGCACTATTCTTTCAAAATATATGCAAACTTCTTTGACCTCTTTCATTGAAAAAAGTATGTGGGTTCTCGGACTTATACAGATATCACATGTTTGCGTTTTAACTCTACTTTTATTTATTGTTCTACATATTTGACCTTTGACCTTTTGTACATGTAAAAGAGTTGAATTTTTTTAATTATTTAATGAGCGATGGAATATTCATATTACCTGATATGAAAACAATATTCAATCAATGCTATTGTTACTGACCAATAGAAACAATGGTAGAAGTAAAACTAAGCATACCCTCAAAATACTGCTATTTTTCAATTGCTTCAATTTGCACCCATATGATACAAAAATGTTTTTTTGTCAAATTCGGATATTTTCTTATCAATTGTATAACATTTTAAATTAAGTATACATAAAGGAATAAAATTATGTGCAAAATATTGAATTTGGGGGAAAATGTGAAATTTGATGAAAAAGTATACTGGAGCATTTGTATAAATTCTATGGGTTTTATCATATTGTTGACCTTTGACCCCTATTTACATCATAATTATAAGTCAAGGTTATGGTTTTTTATGTTTAAAGTGTTGCCCATTATGTGTTCGTTCAAATTTGGCAAATATTTTCCACATTGAACATTGTTTTCGTTTTTTATTAGACATAAAACTACCCATACCCCCCTTAGGAAAATATGCTTTTTTTCATACACCCAATGATACAAAAATGAGAAAAAAATGTAGGTAGTCACGGCTTTGACACTTAAGAAATGGGTTTTCTTATAGCATATGAAATAACCTTTCAAAATATGTACGAACTTCTTTTGGCCTCCTTCGTTGCAATAAAAGTGCGTGGGCTCTCGGACTACTCCTTAATATGAATAGTAATAAATGGTTACCGATCATATTCCACTTACAGTGATATCAGTTCTAAATAATGCATCCGTCACGGCATGATTTTATGTTTTGACCCAATTAAAGGCGATTTACTTAATATTACTCCGCCGATACAAAGAACGACAACTCATCCTTAAATAAATATTTAAAATTGAAATATTTTTTATTTTAATTATTTTCAGTAATGATTTAAGTTTGAATAGCTAAAGAAAATTCGCAGTATATTACTATTTCGTTTCACGAATGATTTTTTTTAAAAAAAAAGGAACTTTATTTTCAGCGTTTATTTGTCGCCGGACGTCCTTGGGTTACTTCCTGTGAATTTGCAATTGGCGATGTTTGTGATTTGGTCCAGTAATATGCTGTTTTCTGAGTTATGCTAACTTGATCAAGGTAAGTTTCATTGCATAAATAAACTGTTATACAAATTTTATCATACGCGTACAGTATTTTCTTTGAGCAGCAAATAGATTTTAAGAAATCAGGTAAGTATAGATGTAAACATTGCACATGAATGAAAACAAAACTGGTAGTGCACAACGATGTAAACAAGTATGGTGTAGAGTTTGAACCACGTCGTGAAATTACAGGATATTATATTTTGTGACAAATATTAGTTCAGTGCTACAGTGTTTATATATATAGTTTTTTCCTTATTGCTACACTGTTTCTTGTGTAAGTCATGGGTAAATATAAAAAGGAAAGTAACAAGGTGAGAAATAGGCAGTTTGGTCAACCTTGTGGCCGCAACAGTCGGAATTATAAGAAGAATGAGAAGGCGTTGTTTTTGAAGAGAGAGGATAAGATCACAATGTTTAGGAAAGAGGATAGGAGGAGTTATCAGCCATATCAACTTATTAGAAGACCGTCTGGTACGAACAGTTTAGTGACTAAGTTTGTGGTTCGGAGGATACCAATTTTGAAAGATAGGCATTCAAAGTTACTCTCATTAGGTAATACTTCACTTAAATTCAAACTATTGAAAGATACAAAGCCCTTGACTGGTTACCGCATTGTTAACTTAGATTGTTTGAAAAACCATGTTTGTAACATTACAACACACAGTTGTCTTTGTACTAAGGCTGCGGAAGAAGTAAGAAATGGAAAAAGTCCTATCTCGTTAAAGAGTGAAAAGTGTAGGAACGGACTATTCAGTGTTGTGCTTGCTGTGTGTAATGGGTGTGGCAAACAGTTTCCTTTGAATACCAGTAAGAAGCTATCAAATGGTATATATGACATTAATGCAAGAGCTGTGTGGGGTACTATGGCTAGTGGTGGTGGTGCTAGGGACCTGTCTGAACAATTATGCTCAATGAACATTCCACCCATGAACACAAACATGTTTTCTTCTCTGGAAAATAGTATAGGAGAATGGTGGGGTGACCAGTTGAAAGAAGAAATTGCCATGGCTGGGGCGGAAGAGAGAAGGATTGCGATAGAGAAAGGGAGTTATTTAGAGGGTGTGCCATCTGTAACAGTAATTTGTGATGGTGGGTGGTCCAAGAGAACACATAAACATACCTACAATGCATATGGTGGTGTTGGAGTGATTTTCGGTGCCCAGACCAAACAGTTGTTATTCATGGGAGTAAGGAATAAATACTGTATAATTTGCACACATGCAAAAAACAAGGCTAAGGACCCTAAAGCGCATGACTGCTATAAAAATTGGACTGAAAGTTCACAGGCTATGGAAGCGGACATAATTTTGGAAGGGTTTCTAGAGGCTGAATCTGCACACGGTCTGAGATACAGTAAACTAATAGCTGATGGAGACAGCTCTGTATATCCTACTTTACAGGGAAAAGTGCCTGGTTGGGGTAGACACATCGTTAAACTTGAATGTGCCAATCACACGTGTAAATGTTTGAGAACCAATCTAGAGAAACTTGTATTTGAAAAGCCGCAATATAAGGGAAAAGGAAAGTTGACCAAATTAAACAGAGTCAGGATAACAACTGCTGTCAGGTGTGCCATCAGAATGCGATCTATCGACAACAATGTCAAACAGCTCCGGAAAGATATCATCAACTCTGTATATCATGTATTCGGATTCCATGAACGTTGTAGTAACTTCTGTAAAAAGAGAAAGGATGTGCTAGCGTGTGTGGATGAAGAGGATGATGAAGATGATTTTACAGAGTGTTTCGACAATATATTCGAAAGTCAGTACGAGTATTGGCAAATTCCTTCAGAGAATGAGATAGAGAGTTCCCGTCATGCTGGGAAGCGATGTTACTGATTTGATATTTAATTATTTGTGCATTGCCTATATATGTGTAGGACAATATTTACAAGACTTGTGTGCAGTATTCAAACTGTGACTTAAGTTTGATATGTAGTGCTTAAGTGTTCTCAGACCGTGTGCAGATTCAGCCTCTAGAGTGTGGTGGCATGTATACGTATTGTATACATTATGAAAGCAGTATAATATGCTTATCCCATAGCAGAAAGTGACATATATTCCATAGCAGGAAGTGACATACATCCCATAGCAGAAAGTGACATATATCCCATAGCAGAAAGTTACATATATCCCATAGCAGGAAGTGACATACATCCCATAGCAGGAAGTGACATATATCCCATAGCAGAAAGTGACATACATCCCATAGCAGAAAGTTACATATATCCCATAGCAGGAAGTGACATATATCCCATAGCAGAAAGTGACATATATCCCATAGCAGGAAGTGACATATATCCCATCGCAGGAAGTTACATATATCCCATAGCAGGAAGAGACATATATCCCATTGCAGGAAGTGACATATATCCCATCGCAGGAAGTGACATATATCCCATCGCAGGAAGTGACATATATCCCATAGCAGGAAGTTATATTATTCGCAGAGATAGTCATGGCAAACTATTGACATAAGCGTGAAGATAACACTTGAAATACAATGATGAACATCAATATAATTATGTGAGTATTATTTACACTCTTTAAATGTAACTTATATATGGGTGCAGAGATAAATGGCAAACATTGTACCATAGTATCAAGATATAATTTCCGGTTTGCTGAAATTGTAAAGTTAAACTGTAACTTCATGTCTATAAAGTAAAATGTTTATTGGAACACATTCTCAGTGGCTCATTCATTACTATTTTTAATTTACATTTATTTTTCATATAATGATTCTTAAAAAACAATATCAGTTTATTGACAAAATCATTTATTTAAAAGTCAGTAAAAAAGGGAGGTAAATCCATGATGGCAAAACATGTACACCATACTTTGATTATGGACTACTTTGTAAACAAACATTGTGTCAAAATAATTAAAGAAATCTACCTAATAAATGGCCTTATAGGGACATTTTGTTATAAGTGACATGCATTTTATTTTAACACTTAGGTAACCAGTGCATATAGATCACAGCTCTACCATTATATTTGAGAAAATTTGACCAAAAAAGAAGTTTGACATCACAAGAAAAAGGCTATAAATAAGGTGAGTTATTTTGATACTATTTCATTATATTACTTTCATTTTCTTACAGGCTTTTTCCAAATGTTGTATTTATGGTAGTTTCATGTTGCATGTACTTTATAGCTATACAAAAGCTCAACTTTTAACAAAAATTGAATTACAGGTACCCCACCCACATTTTTGGAAATTGGTGCATTGATATACCCTTAAGTTGCTGCATGGACGATCCGTAAAAGGACCCGCGACTCGACCTTTTGAGATTTCTTTATTTATTTGTTGTAAAACTATTTCAGATTTACCCGAGGCAGATCCAAGATTTTTAGAATCGCGGGCTATTCTAGGCCCCGAGTATTGAAGTGAAAATCCATTCGTAAATCCCTCCATTAAATAAGCTGCCTCTGCAATGTCATAGTTACGTAAATAAAGTTGTAGTTGAAGCAAATTTACGGGCGATTTAGCCAATGAATAACGAGTATCAGGTATATGAGGATCTATAGCAGCTATGTTAGTTTGTTAGATGGCCCCTGCCTCGTGCACTGAATGGCCTAGAGTTATTGTGGCCTCGAAAAGTACGATCATTGGGGACAGTAGGGGTTTGGTCCGCTGATGAACCCGTCTTGTTGCCACAATTTACTGAAACATGAGATCCGCCACATTCAGAGCATGCACGTGAGAATTTACAGTTTCTCCATTTACAGAAACCCCTATTAAAGTCTAGGCATGTATACAAGTTTGGTTTATTCTGATTCTTATTGTACATACTAGTAGTATCTTTAACCTGTACACATCTCCACCAAAGGTCGTTGTTGATATGCGACCAGGATGAGGGACATAGAGCTTGACGTAGTCTAAACTGTTTTTCATATGTTCGCCAAGCATATCCGCCCTGACGGGATGCACATTCTCTAATCAGGTACATGTAGTGTAAAAGCTCATATACCCTACCAGAGTGGTTGGACAAATAAATAGTGGCAAATATTATAAAAGCATCTGTCCATCTCTCTATTGACGTAATATTTTCCTTGCATTCTTTCTTGACAGATTCAATATGGCCATTGAAATTTACTCTTAGAAGAGAGCCGTTAGCATAGTCTGATAATTCTACAGCCCCTTTCAGTAGCAATGCTAAATTAACATATTCCCCTTTACATATCTGCTGTTTAATAGAGGATGGTATATGGGAAGCCAAGTCGTCGTTAACTAGACGCATAGGATGATTCATTAACATGGTACAGCTTTCTAATGGTTGGGTCCAATCCCCTGAGCCATATCAGCTCCTACGCAAACATTATCAACAAAGGCATAATGTGGATTTAAGTGAAGGAAATTTTCATCCTGATGGAAATTCGTCACTTGTAAGGAGATAGGGGTAAATTCGAAAAAACACATTCAAGAAATGTTATGTCGAATATGCCCTCCTTAAGGAGTCAATGCAGTCAAATATGTTTGTCTCTTGCTGTTACTAAGGCTGAATACAATGGTTAGGGAATGTTATACCAGTTTTGTTCATTGTTTGCTCAAGGTCATGCACCTTGTATGGTATTTTGTTCCTCATCTCCTCTACTCCAAAGAAGGACAAAAATAAATTTAATCGGCAAAAGAAACATACGGAGATGGTAATTTTATTGCCTATGAGTCGTTATCCGATGAAAATTGCCGAGACAAACCAACACTACCAATGACGTCGTGTCAACGGTATGCCAAAGTCAGCATGGCGTCCATAATTCTTGCATTGGATTGTCTATTCTGGTGGAATTGTTAACAAACAATAGTGCCGTTTGCATTCCTGATATGAACCGCTAGCTAGTGACTTCACATGAATCTGTTACGTGTTGACGTCACTGCAATCTAACGCGCTTTTTGTGACGTAGTTATTGTTACTCTGTCTGAACACGGCCCACATTTGACGTCTCCTGTTAGCAAATATTTAATCTTATGGCGACTAATAATCAATTAATTGTCAATACAATGTATTGCTTTACATCTGGCCTTCGGGACATCATTCAACATTCTAATAGCCATTTGACGTCGTTCACTGTCATTAACACCGGCTTATTTGGTTGTGGCATAAAATTTACAGGGGTCATATTTCCTCCTGCACGTGTTACACGTGTTTCTTTATAAATGACGTCATGGCTTCTCAAAACACAAATTGACCACTACAATGTTGATAATTAAGTCACGGCCGACATGTTAATTACATCACGTATGCATACATCGCCAAACAAGTAAAACTATTTGTACTCTGAAAACTTGCTAAACTTTATTTTTTCAGTATATCTTTATTATTGACCCGTATGGTGATCCAGCACTCAACTTAACCAGCCGAGCAAAGAAAACAATAAAAACACTCGAGGCACAATGCCCAACTGAACCAACCGAGCAAAGAAAACATAAAACACATGCAAGGCACAATGCCCAACGAAACAAGGAAATATCCGCACAAGTCCAAGCTGGCTAAAAAAAGATTGAATTAGTTTCAGCAATCAAAAAGCTGAATGCCATTGTTGAATGACACAGATTCCACAGTAAAACTACATGTACCATAATGCCTAGTTTTAGCTGTCAGAAATCCTAAAAACAAGAAGTGCCCAACACACTGGGCCGAGCAAGAAATTGATCTGCTCTAGTCCCAGGTGTTAAAAAGCTGAATAGAATAGATTCAGCAAATTCAATTACATGTAGTTGCTAATTGGGATAGAAATGTTGAATAAAAGCATTAAATAAATAGAATGTTTGTGTTTTTATGTGAATTAACCTCGTGAGCGTCTGACGTGCAAGTAAATTGTCACTCGTGGCTAGGCCACTCGTGAAAATATTGCGTCAGCTGCTCACTCGGTGAAATAACATTTGATCTTTATCCGAAAAGCACAAATTCACGGGTAACTGTATCATAAAAGTAAAAAGAAAACAAATATTTTATAAAGTTTATATTATCTAAGATATTAAAAATATTATTTAAAAAAATGTTGTTTACTCTTCATTAATTATACAGTTACCTGTGTGCATATTTTCATGAAAATCAGCCAGATTTCAAAAGAGCCTTAAAATGGATTTTCATTTACCCCATCTGGTAGAAAAAGTATGTTGGTATGTTTTGAATAATATAGACATTCAGGCTTTGGAAAAAGGTGGATGCCAGATCTGAAAGTGGTGCAGATTTTTTTAACAGAGGCAACAACTCTTGCTTCGGAACAAATTTACGAAAACACCCGATGTCCTATGTACTGGTGATAAGTTTTTGTTTATAATTGTATTGCAACATATTTGCATGGATATTGTTCATTTGATAATGTGCATCAAAATGACATACAACATGGACCAGTTTGAGGTCAAGGTCAAGGTCAATTCAAGGTCAAAGTCAGAAAAATAGCTAAAAATGAATATTTGCTCTCTATCTTTCTTAGTATAGCATGTGTTTTGATTTTAATTAGGTTGTAAAAAGGATAGTTGTGTTTGTTAGTACATATTCTGTCATTATAAGCCATTTGTTTGAATACAAATATAAAAATATTGTCATAACAGCCATTTAATGCATATGCATGATGGCCGAGATGGCATTCTTACGAAGGCCCCTAGCATTCTACGATCTAATGTGATTTGTTTGTTTACGCATGTAGTGGCTAATATGTTATGGATGTTATTCATATGATTATATAGATCAAATGGACATGCACCTAAGAAACATTTGAGGTCAATGTCAAGGTCATTTCAATGTCAAAGTGAATAAAATAGCTGCAAAAAAGTAAAAAATGATATTTCCTTTCAATTTTTCTTAATATAGCATATATTTTAAATTCATTTTGGTTATGAAAATGATAGTTGCGTTGATTAGTAAGTATTCCCTCATAATAAGCCATTTGTTTAATAAAAATGTGTCATTTTTTAAATTAACAGCCATTTTATGCTTGGCGAGATGGCATTCATACGAAAACCCCATGGCATAATATGATCTAACGTGATTAGTTTGTTAACGTATGAAGTGTCTCCTATTTGCATGGATATTATTAATTTGATTATATACACAAAATGGGCATACACCTAAGACCAATTTTAGGTCAAGGTCATTTCAAGGTCAATGTGAAATGATAGCTAAAATAGTAAAACTAGATATTTCCTCTCTATTTTCCTTATTCTCTCGTATGTTTTGAATTCAATTTGGTTATGAAAGTGATAGATGTAGTGGTTAGCACATATTTTCTCATTACAAGTGTTTGGTTTAATAACAAATACTAATAATTGGTAAAACTACTATTTTACGCAAATGCATGCTGGCCGAGATGGGATTCTTAAATTGCTAGCTGCCATCCATAATACTAGTATTCAGATATGAGTTTAATTTCTTTCAGTATTATTGAATATTTGTATGAACATTGCTAACTCAATGTTTTTCTCTAAGTGGAAATAAAATGCTGACTACTTCGAGGTCAAGGTCAATGACATTTCTAACTAATCATAGTCGGTCGATCTATGCATCGGTTTGTCGGTAGATCACACGGTTTCTGAGTAATACCCTACCAATGTTTAGTACTAGAATCCTCACCCTTGACACTCTGGAACTAGGATCGTCAAACTTTATAGAAAGTATGATCAGTAGTTGAATTCCATTGATTATGAGGTCAGGGGGTCAAAGTAACGGTCTGTGTACCAGGAATTAGGAATGGCTGTGCCAAGAAATATTAGCCACCATATAGGGACCGGGGTGGTTGTACTCTGTGGTGACGAGAAGCCATTAAGGCCTGGTATGGATTTGTCGGTTCTAGATGGTGATGGGGGCTATAGCTGACTGTATTCGATGGTGGTGAGCACCTCATAGGGTATGGAATATCTACATTTAGTGGTGATAAGTAACTTTGGATCTATTATATTTGGCTGTACTGGTTGGTGAGCCATGGTTTACTGTACGCTGCAGTAGTGAACACCCTTTAGGACATGAGATAGCTCTACCCAGTGATTGTGAATACAATCATAGGACATAAGTGCCTGTACTTTGCAGTGATGCATCTCCACAAAGAACAGATATTATTGTACTAATTGGTGGTGTGTATCCCATAGCTGAACTACGTAGTGGTACGTACAATTCAGAATGACTGTACCAGTGATAGGTAGGTACCCTTACTTTCAAGTATAGTTTTCATTGTGAAAGAAGGACGTAGGAATTTGATAAATAGGCAGAGGTTCTGTTAACATACCTTTTGGCACCCTGTTTATACCAGGCTATGTTAACTTTAACACAGTATCAAACAATATTAGGCTCTAGGCCTGGCGATGAAAGGCAGTTTGGTATGGCCATACATGGTTGCGGTTTCTATCGCGCAGGGCCTTGAGTATCTGTACCTTGTGGTACACATGATTGTCTGGGATAGCTGAACTTGATAGTGATAAGTATCCCGTAGGACCAGGGATGGTATAATCATGTGGTGATGTGTGCCCCACTTACGATGTTAGATGGCTTTTAGAATATTATGTCGTGGTGAATACCCCCATAAAGCCTGAGATGCTTATACTTTGGTATTACTTATTCAGGGATGACTATATACCGTTATATCGAATAAACAGAGCGTCTTGGACATCGTTTGTACGTTGCAGTGGTTATTAGTGGTTAGGAACTGGGTTGTACGAGTATATTCCAAAGGACCTGGATGATCTGTATTTGGTTGTGATGAGTTACACAAAATCGTGGTGTAGTTGTATTCACGGGTAATGAGAGCACTGTAGTATATATGACTTCTCAGCGTGGCGGTGTGTTCATCATAGGGCCATGGTTGGCTGTACTCTATGATGTTGGTAACCAAATATGGACTGAGATGCAATCACTGCAAAATTAATGTTAATTGTGGTGTGTATCCGTTGAGCATGTAATACATGTAGCTGGATTCAGTGATGGTAAAGTGTCCGGCATGAGATGACTGAATTATATGGTGGTGAGTACCTAATGGCTATTCTCTCTTGTGTTTAATAAGTATCTTATTTAGCCTACGGCGCCTTTTACATTACAGTGATATGTTGTATTTTACATATCTAGCATTACTGGGTACGGTCTGTGAATATTATATTCTCATGCTGTAAATACCTTCTTTGGTATAGGATATCTGTATTTTGCAGTGATACGTACCCACATAGGGCTTCTGATACCTGCACCTTGTCTCAGGTTCAATCCCTAGCCGCGAAATAAAATTGGTACATAAAATGAAATCTGGCTTCTCTTCTCTCATACCCTCGTGGCGATGGATAACATCAGGAATGAGATGTCGAGGATGATTAATATAAGTTGGAAAACTTGTTTTACAATCGACCTTAATTAAATTAGTATAAACTAATCTGTACCTTGTAATGGTGCATACCACATACAACCTGTGTTGCCTGTACGTTGCAGTGATGCGTTGACATTGACGTTTACCTCATGGGACCTATGACTTCCATACTCACCAGTCATACCCTGTCAAGGGGAGAGCCGTAACTAAGTTTTGGAACTTGTGGCTCGACCCTTTTACCCATGTATTTAAAATGTATTTATAGAAATATTTGTATAAATTGTTTGTGTATTTTGTTTGGGCAATAAAATATGTTTAAACCATACCCTGTATGGCATGGGTGGCTGATTTATGTTGTGGTGATAACCACATAATGCTTGGTATTTATGCACATTGCAACGATGAATATCCCATTGTGCAAAGGGATTGCTGTATTATGTGGTGGTGAGTACGCCACGGGGTCTGTGTGAATTTTTCTAATAGCAACCGTTTTCTAGAGAGCTACGAATATACTAAAACAACCTTGCCCCTCTGAAGCAATGGTGTATATAAATGATCAACGGCTGTTACGAAAACAGACATTTTGTTGTTTTAACATGTATACAACTTCATCAAATGGTCGTTCAGTCAGGTTTATGTAAAGATAATTTCATACAAAGTGAGACAAATCAAAATTGCACATACAATAACTGTTGACCTTAGATGACATTGAACATGTTAATATTTTAAGGGACTCTTCTACATATGATATGTTCCCTAATATCTATACAAATATTTATCATTATAAATGCATGTCAATTTTGAATAAAATCGATTGATATTACGAAAGCAGCAATGTCATCCCTGCCAACACCCTGATACATAACAATAGTTTTTTAAATAACATTTCTAACAAATAACTTATAATGAGAGGAGGATATGTTCTAACCAACACATTTATCACTTTAATAACCAAACAAAATTCAAAACATGTCAGAATAAGAAAAATAGGGCAAAATATCATTTTTTAGCTATTTCCTCACATTGACCTTGAAAGGACCTTGACCCTGAACTCAAATTGGTTTTAGGTGTATGTCAATTCGATTTATATTATCAAATTAATATTATCTATACAAATATGAGATACTGGATACGAAAACAAGCTAATCATATTAGAAAATAATATTCCAGGGATTTTCGTACGAATGCCATGTTGGCAAGCATAAAATGGATGCTTTTTTCTCAAAAATGATACATTTTTAATTAAACAAATGGCTTAGCATGAGAAAATATGTACTAACCAAAACAACTATCATTTTTATAACCAAATTGAATTAAAAAGACATGCTATATTAAGAAAAATTGAGAGGAAATATCAATTTTTATTTTTTTCAGCTATTTTGTTCACTTTGACCTTGAAATGGCGATGACCTTGACCTCAAATTTGTCTTAGGTGTATGTTCATTTGATGTATATAATCATATGAATAATATCCATGTAAATATGAGACACTATATACTTAAACAAACAAATCACATTAGATCATAGAATGCTAGGGGCCTTCGTAAGAATGCCATCTCGGCCAACATGCAAATGCATAAAATGGCTGTTATGACAATATTTTTATATTTGTATTCAAACAAATGGCTTATAATGACAGAATATGTACTAACAAACACAACTATCCTTTTTATAACCTAATTCAATTAAAAGCACATGCTGTACTAAGAAAGATAGAGAGCAAATATTCATTTTTAGCTATTTTTCTGACTTTGACCTTGAATTGACCTTGACCTCAAACTGGTTCATGTGGTATGTCTTTTTGATGCACATTATCAAATGAACAATATCCATGCAAATATGTTGCAATACAATTATAAACAAAAACTTAACATCAGAACATAGGACATCAGGTGTTTTCATGATTTTGTTCCTAAGCAAGAGTTGTTGCCCCTGTTAAAAAAATCTGCACCACTTTCAGATCTGGCATCCACCTTTTTCCAAAGCCTGAATGTCTATATTATTCAAAAATACCAACAGACTTTCTACCAGATGGGGTAAATGAAAATTGAAATTCTGGTCACCAGCTCCTAGACTAAAAGCATTACGAAATTAGGTTATAAGCGAGTCTAATTGCTAATTTAGCCAATCGCCCATGTACTCGTGTTAGTCAACGGCCTTCTTGTTGCATTTTAGGTGTTAACTAAAGATGGAACCTCTTCTATACACTTTGTACAAGTATATTTTGATTGTGTGCGGTTTGTCTTGTTTTGCTGGTAGGTAAATATTACAGAAACTATTTGGATACTTGGTGTAAATAGTCAATGTGCTGCTTTATAAGTCCCCTACCGGTTTTTGACCGAAGGGGACTATAAGTTTGCCTTCCGTCCGTCCGTCAAAAAATCTTGATCCGGACATAACTGAAACACTTTCCGAGCTAGATTTAGTAAACTTGGTATGTGAATAGGGGACAATTAGGGGATTATGCACGTCTAAAACTATTTCGATTCTGACAAAAATTGATGTTGGTATGGCAACAGAAACATTGAAAATGGCTTAAACCGGTAGGGGACTTCGGTATTGCTTGCAATTCTTCATGACTTGTTAATTATAGAATTATAGTTCTACAGTAGGCAAATATCAATCTTACTATTTGAATTATTACGATATTCATTCTCTTAAATGATGTTTTCTTGTAATACAATGTGCTCATTGCAACTAATCAAATGTCATGAATTTTCATGGCAATTAGTCCCATCTCTTCAGTTATCATCGATATAAATTGTCGTAACTATGGCACAATTGATACAAACTTAGATATCCACGCGTTACATTGACTTATTGTGTGATATACATGGTACCAATAAACAAATAAAGAAATGTCTTAATATTTCAGCTTTGAAAGTTGAGTTCAACACGACGCGAAATACGTACACTGTCGGTGATGACGTCACATTGACTTGTTACGTGAAGACTGACTGGTTGTATGTTACCATATATAGAAATAATACCGACATCTATGATTGCTACTCAACCCTCGGTGGATGCATTACACCAGATAATTCGCCCGAACCTTACATTGCCAAAATTATCCATTCCAACCCCACGATATACATCAATAATGTGACGTTTGAAGACAGCGACGTCAATTTCACTTGCCAATGGACATCACTCTACGCCACGGTATCGTTTAACGTCCAAGGTATGTCCATGTTTAAATATAATTATATTGATATTATCTTATATACATGTACATCGTCTTGATCATACGAAAAGTGTATGTAAATATCATTTTCAATGAGTTCCAATCGGGTATGTCAGTTATTTTCAGTTGTATGCATGAAGGCTTTGTTCTGTCCTTAATATGTGAAGAAGTTATAAATTGCCTGCAAAATACTTGATACTTGTTGATTTATTGAAAATAATCGAAAGTGTATATTAATATCTACCTGTATGGGTCCTTCATAATAAATAACCTTACAGTACTGTACAGTAAAAGTTGTGTTCACTACCTGAAAGCGGCAGAAAGTGGGTAGGTAGGTCCTTGCAATATACTGTCGACTCTGATACTTAGCGGTACCGAGTGTGCTTCGAATTAAACTGGTGT
Organism: Spisula solida; assembly: GCA_947247005.1. Classification (NCBI taxonomy): domain Eukaryota; kingdom Metazoa; phylum Mollusca; class Bivalvia; order Venerida; family Mactridae; genus Spisula; species Spisula solida. The sequence continues at coordinate 37,008,208 of OX365959.1, read as the reverse complement.
TTTGCCAAGCTTTAAGTAAACACATTGTGCTTGCCCCTTGTACGAGTACGTATGTGTGCTAACTTAAGCATGAATGAAATACCTTATTACATTACAGAAACCAAATAACCCACGAACTGTAGATCTATCTTATGATCGTTTCTGTTTTATTAGAAAGAACTAGTCCTGTCAATCCCGATGAAGGAAATGTGGAAGTGATATTGATTATTTCAATAATTCCACTGTGCATGTTGCTTACGTCATTAGCAGCATTTTTGTACTTACGGAAACTTGGTGGAATGATACCAGGACATGTATGTTGTAAAGGTAATAATTGTTATAAGTGTGTGTTGTTGTTTTTTTGAGGACCCATTTGGGTAACCTCGTTTATTTCAAAATATTTGCAGGTAAATGACAGTGTACAAATATAATATACATAATCATAATGTGACAAAACATAAGCTGTATTCAAGTATAGTTAAGAGTGTGATTTACTAGTAGTTTTTTTATTAAATATATTATGAATAATGTTACCGAAAATATTTACACCTTTTGGGTGAAACCTTTTAAATTAGATGTTTAAATGCAAACCGCATACTATTGGTTATACATTGATATTAATAAAATGTTATTTTAAAAGTTTCTATTATTATTTCTGTTTATGTGTATTTTTGAGTCGTGTAAACATGAGTTACAAGTAGGTGAGACAAGAGAAGAATAGTCGAGCTGATATAAATGAAGAGAGGGGAATGTTTTTCTGATCATTCATGTTGCATTGTTATCTATGCTGGGTACATTCAGGTAGTGGGAGCTATGTCGTTCAGCTGTTGCGCTCGGCTTGTTGAGGTTGAAACATTAGCTAAGACATAAAACTATGGTGTTCAGTCTTTTAATACTGTAATTCTTTAACTTTTTAGGACTTTAGACAGCTAACACTAGGTATTTCAGCCGTTTTACTGATGAAATGAGGTCATTTAGAATGGGCATTCAGCTTTTTGATTGCTGGAACTAGTCCATTCAGCTTTTTGATTGCTGGAACTAGTCCATTCAGCTTTTTGACAGTTGGGACTTGGACGGATTATTTTTTTCTTCGGTTATGTGATGGGCATTGTGACTTGTAGCAGGCTTTTCTACTTCTTTCTAAGTCAGTCCCATCTCTTTCAATTCGCCATTCACCATTCTCCTCCATGTTTCTTTCGGACTTCCTCTCTTTCGTCTGGCATCTGGAGTCCGTCCATCTAAGAGCAATGTTTGTTGGATTGGTGTTTTTCATTCCCATTACATGGTCAATCCATCTCCATCTTCTTTGCTTTATTTCCGTCTCAATGTCTTTTTGGGATTTTTTCTTCCATAGAGCTTTGTTTGTGATCTTTTTAGGCCAGTATATCTTGCAGATTTTTCTCAGACAGGTATTATGGAATGATTGAAGTTTTTTGTGTTGCTCAGAATCAGCCTCCAGCATTCAGCTCCATAGAGTAGGATGGATTTCCCATTGCTGCTGTAAATCTTGATTTTCGTTTTTAATGAGATTTTGCTGGATCTGCATAGCGGTCTTAGTTGACAGAATGCTGTTAGTCCGGTCTATAAATGGGATATTTAGGTAAGACCCGGCATTGGACTGTATAGTAAATATTTTGTGGTATTCTGTTAGGGAATAGGTTGTTATTGAAGAATCTGAATGATGCCCAGCTGGCACCATTGAGCATTTTGAGAAATTCAAGATGGCGTCCAAGATGGCCGCTAAAGTTAGAAAAAATGACTGTGGTACTAGAAGTAAGTTACAAATTGCTATTTTTGCGGGTTGGTTGTATTTTAGATGTTAAAAACATAATCATTAATATAAATTTATCATAAGTTATTGATTTAGTGAATCTTAGATGGCACCCATGGCAGCTGGAATCCAAAACACGGCTATAATGGCCGCCATAATTGCCAGATTGTACTAAAACTCAATTGTTTTAATTATATGTGTACCAGTAGTGTAATATATGATAAATACTCAAAGAAAACTTCAATTCAAAACAGTTGACCCATTAGCGGATTCAAAATGGCGTCCAAGATGGCCGCCATAATAAAAACAATATGTTAGTGGATCATAAAGAAGTTACATATTGATATTTTGCTGATTGATTGTAGTGTAAGTGTCTCAAACATAATTACTTCTGTAATACACTGCATAAACATATCAAAATGGCGGCAAAAATGGCTGCCACATGATTATGTCAAACTGAAAATTAGCTTTTAATAGCATGTAACGTAATAGAAATTGTTAATTTTTAATATAAGTACTGCTATAGGTAATAAATGATCTAATAAAACTACAATTGAAAACACTTTATGTTTAGTTTATTCAAATTGGCTTCCAAGATTGATGTCAAACATGAAAGTTTAAACCAAGCTAATTGTATATCTCAGACCACTGGTCGGTTGGTATACTAGTATATGTATATGTTATTGTAAATACTAGTATATGATTATAAGTTTTATTTACACGTTTGTTTATTTTACAAAGAACATTTTATATACATTTGCACTTGATTTTATCCACTTCTGTTTGTCAATAGGCATTGTTAACAAATTTTAATCGTTTTCGGTCCTGGGTCGCAATTTTTGCCACACAAAGCGAAAGCTGTGACAAAAAATGTTCTTCAAGTAATATCTGGTAGGATTATCTGGTCTTTTGGGTTCAATTCCAATAATAGGTGAGTGATGTTATACTCTTCTCACAATGTAGATGCCATGTCACTTCCATGTTTGTCGTTTTATGGTTGGGATTGTGTTTTCATGCTTTTTCACGCCATTTTCGTCCGTGTATGGTGTTGGCGATGGATTTCTGCTTCATCCCCTGTTAAGGCCTACAGTTGTTAATTATGTCTTGGTCGTATATTTTCCCAATTCTACATGGACATTATGGTTGAGGAATACATGCAGAGCCATCATCTGTCTACGTGGAGTCTTCACTATCTGCTCAGTAAGGTACCAGGTCTTTGAAATATACAGCCAAATTGTCGTGGCATTGAGACGAATAGCTTGATGTCTGATTCGATCAAGTTGTTGCTGGTGTTCCACTGTTGTTTAAATGTATTGAAAGCATTGCAAGCTTTACCTATAATAATCTTCAAATTGAAATCCTCCCCTGTCCGTTCCAACACGTCTCAAGAAGATGAAGGTCTCATTATCAATGGTTTGATGATTCACATGGCATCTTGCATGATTAGAGCATAGCCCTTAATGTTGCATCGCAAACCGTTTTGTCTTCTTGACAATGACCAATGTCTTTGGTTTTGTTGTCAAGACAATGTACATTGTTTAGCACGAGACAAAGCTGTGGGAGATGCCAGCAACCTACATACAGAAGATGTTGCAGTTCACTGCACCCAATATGAATATATACTAGTCAACGGTACACATCAAAAGTCTGTATGAGACACTAGGCCGATACATTCAGCATATTTCAAATCTCTGACTCAATTCATTGATGTTATTATCGGTCACATACGTATTATTCTCCCACTTATCACTCAACAACTTATTATAGTTATGCTAAGGTTGGTGTTTGAGCTTTCAGCGCTTGATCTTGGTTAATTACGGAGGCTTTTCTTGCAATCAGCCTAATAATGGGTCGCTATGTAACATCACTTATGGTAGGATCAATGTATAGTTCATTTTCTCTCCTTCTGACAATATATTTTATTACCAGTGTCATCATGTAAGCCTTAACTTATTATTTTAGTAATCAATTTGCCACATCCCTCATGTTCATTCAGGCGCTTTCTTTACCTTCTTCGCATAGTTCTCTATATTACACTTGGTGTTTAAGACATCTGGTCCTTGTTTGCAACAGCCAAATGTTGTACATCCTCTTCTTGTATCCCAATTGATCTTTAGAAATAATTTTATTATTACATTCTATATCTGACGTGTTGATGTTGTGCCAAGCTTAAAGAGAATCCAAGAATGGTCGTTCCTTACTCTAGCAAGTAATTTTATAACTGTCAAATATGTAATCCACAATAGATAAAGTCGTTATTATTATTATTTTGACTATTATTATTACGGGGTCTGGTCTGGTCTGGTCATAGTTTTGCCCATATATAAACTATTATGTCATGCACATCCTCTGGAGATCGCTACACAATATTTGGTTTAAAGCGACCATATCAGATGACCTCCATGTGGCCTCGTAGATTCTTGGGTGTTGGAATCTTTTTCATTCAATAACTTAACACATGAGCATCACATGGCAGCATAGAATATACCGTTTTTTTCGCCTGGACCTTCGTTATCAATGACCATTTCTTTGCTTGTGATGTCATTTGTATCACCAATGAAAGTGATAAACTCCGTTTTGAACAAATACGAGTTATTACCTTTTAACTATCTGGATTCGTCTTGGCATTAATTATTACACAACCGTGACTCACTGGAATTTGGACAAATCCATGTTTTGATAGGGACAGAATACACCTGATTGGTTGAACTTTGAATGCTACCTAACTATTGCACGGGGTCCCGTATTATACAGCATGTACATTGATTTTTGTAAAATTGATCAATATAAATTAGTTTATTTGGAATGAATACTCGATGATTAACACTAAATTTACCAACCGTCAAATGACAACGACTCTATGGTTAACCACTTCGTTCACGTTTGGAAGCCATCTTGGATGCCATTTTGAATCAGTTATCGGGTCAATTGCTTTTAATTAAAATTTTAATTAGAGTATTTACAACATATTGCAGTAGTGATAATATTATAATTAGCAATTTTGATTACACTTCATGGTTTTTGATAAAATATGCCAATTCGTTAATTATGACGGCCATTGTCGATCATCTTGGGTGCCATTATGAATCAGCTAATGAGTCAATAGTTTCAAAATGAAAGTTTAATTTTGAATAATAATTACATATAACAGTACTGATATAAACAAATAGGATTAAAATAGATGATTTTCAATACAATTTACCAATTTGTGCAATTATTGCGGCCAACGTAGCCGCCATTTTGATTTTAGCTGTCCCGGATGCCTTCTTATATTAACTGAATCAATGAATAATGATAAATATATATTAATACTTATGTTTAAAACATTTAAAGTACAACTGATGAGCAAAAATAGCAATTTGTAACTTATTTCATGCACCCATGGCATTTTTTCTAATTTTAGCGGCCATCTTGGACGCCATCTTGAATTTTTCAAAATGCTCAATGGTGCCAGCTGGGCATCATTCAGATTCTTCAATAACAACATATTCCCTATAGTCTAGCATCTAGAGTTTTTAGTGTGAAAAAAAGGTCCAGAGCGTTTCTCAGTTTATTCGTGTAGAGGGATGCTTGAGGTTTAATTTTAGCGAGGGTGGACAGCTGAGATCCTGTAGGTTACCATGGAAACCATGATGGCGTCAAAATTTCCCGCCAATTTTTTAGTACACACTCCGACTTAATCTAACCTTTCTAACTAGTATGTACAAACACATATCAATTTTATTATGCGTAATATTTAAAGTACCGGTATAGAGCTCAGAAATGATAGGTGGGTCAAGGTCATTCAATGTCAAGGTCAAGGTCATTTAGAGGTCAAAAGACCTAAAAATGGGTAAAAAATGTGTTTATACCCCAAATAGTTATCATTCATATGCGCAATTTTGTCCATATACTTCATTAATTCATTTCAACATCGCCTGTTATCAGTTGCACTTACAATAAAATTCATTTCGTGTTAACATGAAGAATAATAATGAAATAAGGAGGAATTTCGTAACCCCACCCCAATTGAAATTGTCCATATATTTTGATTATCATGACAAAACTGTATGCATTGCATTTGCTTCACCAAGTGTAAAAGTGAAAAATGTGCATACATACTACTGTATGTGCAACCTTATTACACAATGATACCTAGCTTAGCATTTAAATTGATATGTCGACCAATGTCACGAAGGTGAAGGTCATTACAAGGTGAAAGTTCAAGACAATTATTCCAGTCACATTTTTATGTTGTTAAAAGTGCAATAGCTTTGGGTTTTTTTTGCTTCAGCGAGGAGTATTTCCTCCAATCATGTGTTGATTTTGTTTATTTATGTTGGCAGGTGTTTGAAGTTTAATACTAGAGAGGGTGGATAGCTGAAATAAAGTCAGTTACCATGGAAACCAAGATGGCGGCCAATATTACAGCTCATTACCAGTCCAAATTTCATAGTCCGGGCCGAAACCCCGAAAAATTGATCTAACCCTTTCATTGTTTTTTCTTTAATGATTTTAGTAGACAAGACCGTTAAAATGGAATTTCTGACGGGTGCCATTTTGTCACCACTGAGAATTTTGAGAAAAATGCAGTAAAACGTTCCAAAATATAAACGAAACTGCGAATTTCTGGAATCGGTGATCTACAATGTCATTTTCAATCATATTTTGTAATAAATCACACTAAAATGTAATTATCAAGTTTCAGTTGAAGACTGTAAAATTTTAGTGTCTTGTATTTATGGAAAAGGAGTTATTTTTGGGGTTAAAACATTAAAAACTGCACATAAAAATGCGAATTTTTGGAATAAGTCGTCTATAACGTCATTGACCATTTAATAATCGCTGTGATAGTTTCATAGTGACTTGCGATTAAGATATGAAGCATCTTAAGCTAGATATTTTTTGGGTAAAACATCGAAAATTGTAGTTTTTGGAATCGGTAGACTATGCACAATGACATCGATCATATTATTTGGTGATTTAATATGTCAATGTAAATGGTATAAAACCATAAATAACCCTGCAGTTTAGATATCAAACATCCTAAGATAGGCTATTGTGCAAAATGTGACTATTTGGGATGAAACTAAAAATATATACATGTTTTGAGTTGGTTAAAGCAATAACAGTACCAGGCAGAAGTTTGTATCATAAACTACTTGGAATACACCTTGTATACCAGGTAGTGTATTGTCACCCTTATATACATGTAGAACCAGGAATACCTTCCATATCAGTGTTAGGTACCATAAAGAGTACAATATGGCTCTCACATGCAGTGTTTAATATCCTAATAGTCTGGAATGACAATGGCAGTCCCTATAAAACAAGGGATAACTCAGTCAGGTAGAGTCAGAACGTCCCCATAGATCCAGGCATATCTGTTTCCAGCAGTACAGTATAAGGTTACCCATACGGTCACACCCCTGGCATTATTGTAGGCAACGGCTATTTATAGAATTGTTTTTCTTGTCGAGTACTAGTGGGTCACACATAGCAATGGCACTACCCTAGGATGTACACCCACAGAGCAACAACGAGTAGTTGCAAACTGTGTTGGGTACCATATAAAGCCAGGAATGGCTGTTTCAGGCCATGCATGTGACAAAATGGAGCAATGAATAGTTACTCCATACCTTGTTTGATACTCTTTAGATTTACGGATGGCTGAATCCAGCAGTATTATGTATTAAGTGAATTCAGGAATGATTCTGTCAGGCATTTATTAACAAGGGGAGACTTTAAAAGTAATTTAGAATCAATCACCGTTTACAGCAGCATTAGGGCACCAATGTATGTCATACATAGCTTACAGTGATTGCTCGCCTATAGAGATAAGCAAGGATATGTTACATATATTACATAGAACAAGAAGGGCAGTCAGGACTGTGCATTGTTGAGTACCATATAAAGTCAGTTTTTGATATCTATCTAAAGCCTATGTTTCACTGAACATGTTTTTTCTCGGCGATGTACTCTCGATGGACATTAATGAGCTTCGCGAGGCAACTGAACCGGTTTCTCGTGGTCTAGGTGTAGCTTTGTGGAAGTTATGGGACAATTTGTGATATCGGGAGGGTTCGTGATCAATCGTGAGAAATCGGGATATCTTCCCGACGTTATGCGTCTGTCCCACTGCCTCGGACATGTACTCCTGATGGTAATTGGGTGCTTCGAAAGGCGTCGGGAACATGTTCCCTGATGTCTCAGGGAAGCTCCCCACTTAAGTGTCAGGAACCTTAGACAACATTTCGGTGTCTCATTCGAGGTCTCGAGAGTTATTCCCCGAATGTTCGCTAATACTTATCGGGGATGATTCGTGTGGTACCAGTAGGCATCATGAGAACTTGATTGATTGAACACATTGGTCCTACTGCCAAGGGAATGTACTCCCGAAATTAATCGGGAGTTTGGGGCGTCGGAGAAAGGTTGAATGTGCAAAATCACCGGGGGCCATCACGAGAAACTATATGTAATTCTTCCTCGTGGATGAGGAATTCCTCAGTGGGCTTGATCGAGCAATATAAATTATAGCGAAAAATGCATGTGCCAGAAAGTGTCAGGTGGCAAATGAGGTTCAGGGAATAGTTTATTAGTTCGATTTTGAAGCAAATTCTCAATAATAATAATATATAATCTCACTCAGGGCCAAATACTTGGTGTTTCCGTCACTCCAAGGGTATGAGAGAGAAACTAGTAAGGAGCTTACTAGTTGCATTTTGATTCGTTTTTGGTATGACCCGGTCTGGCAGATCGAACCAGGTTCACTCCGTACTCGAAGCGGCCGCTCAACCGCTAGACCATCGAGGTATGACTGTTCTAAGCAGTACATAGTATCTATAGCGCATGGAACGACTGTGTTATACATTGCTAGGTATTATTTAAAGCCAGGAATAGGAAAGACAATTTTAGGTACCACAATCGGTGTCGAAATTGCTGTGTCTGGCAGTGAAAGGTATGTACTCATAGGACATTGAATGGTTGGTCTCATTGGTAGTGTTCGTACCATACAGGGCCTAGCAAGTTTGTTCTCAGGGGTTGAACACGTACATTTGCAGTACAACATTTCTGTGTCCCAAATAGCATGCACATTTATAGTGTTCCGAGTACCCGGGTAGTCGATCATCGATAGAATGACCGAGTAACCGAGTACCGATTTTAGTACTCGTTGCCATATCTAGTTCCACTAGCTTCTGAATCACATGGAATCCCAATTACTCAAAGGCCACATATGTGATGCCTGTATTTGGTTCTAATAGGTACTTTATATCGCTGGCTTATAATTAGATGGTCGTATGTACAAAATCAATATTCTGAGAAAACATGACAAAACTGTCTGAAAATTACTCTTTACTTTTGGAAAAACAAGCTTTTTGAACTTTTCGTGAAAATAGGCTCATAAGAAGCGCATTGAGATGCAGATGTCAAATATGCATGATTCTTATAAGGTCGACCTCCTAATTCTAAGCCAGCGATATGATCAAAATATAAGACCGGAATGGCTTTATGTTTATATTCAAAATGCCACACTTATCATATATTTAGTGATGTTGACCCCCAATTTATCGCATTTAGCTCAAAGCATGGTATTAGATAAAGGATAACTTGAACTACTGATGATATGGCAATATTTTAATCTTACAGTAATTACTACCAAGTAAAATTATTTATGAGAGTGTAGTAGATCGATTCACAAAAAAAGCTAACCTTTCATTTCAATTTTGAATGTTTTATCCTAAAATAACAGATACCCCGAACATATCACATTTTTTTACCATAGCCTAGCTGAAGATGTTTGATATCTTAATCACAAGTCACTATGAAACTATCACAGTGATTATTTATCAAATTAAATGGCTAATGACGTTATAGACTACTTATTCCGAAAATTCGCACTTTTAGATGCAGTTTTTAATGTTTTTACCCAAAAATAACCCCTTTTGCATAAATACACAACACTAAAAATTTACAGTCTTCAACTGAAACTTAATAATAACATTTTAGTGTGATTTATTACGAATTATGATGGAAAACGGCATTACAGTTCACCGATTCCAGAAATTCGCAGTTTCATTTATATTTTGGAACGTTTTACCCCAATTTTCTTAAAATTCTCAATGGTGACAAAATGTCACCCATCAGAAATTCCATTGCAACGGTCTTGTCTACTGAAATTATTAAAGAAAAAACAATGAAAGGTTAGATCAATTTTGTGGATTTTCGGCCAGGACTATGAAATTTGGACTGGTTATGAGCTGTAATATTGGCCGCCATCTTGGTTTCCATGGTATGGTAACTGACTTTATTTCAGCTATCCACCCTCTCTAGTATTAAACTTCAAACACCTGCCTACATAAATAAACAAAAAAAAACACATGATTTGAGGAAATACTCCTCGCTGAAGCAAAAGAAACCAAAGCTATTGCACTTTTAACAACATAAAAATGTGACTGGAACAATTGTCTTGAACTTTCACCTTGTAATGACCTTCACCTTCGTGACATTGGTCAACATATCAAATCGAATGCTGAGCCAGGTATCATTGTGTAATAAGGTTGCACATACAGTAGTATGTATGCACATTTTGCACTTTTACACTTGGTGAAGCAAATGCAATGCATACAGTTTTGTCATGATTATCAAAATATATGGACAATTTCAATTGGGGTGGGGTTACGAAATTCCTCCTTATTTCATTATTATTCGCCATGTCAACACGAAATAATTTTATTGTAAGTGCAACTGATAACAGGCGATGTTGAAATGAATTAATGAAGTATATGGACAAAATTGCGCATATGAATGATAACTATTTGGGGTATAAACACATTTTTTACACATTTTTAGGTCTTTTGACCTCTAAATGACCTTGACCTTGACATTGAATGACCTTGACCCACCTATCATTTCTGAGCTCTATACCGGTACTTTAAATATTACACATAATAAAATTGATACGTGTTTGTACATACTAGTTAGAAAGGTTAGATTAAGACGGAGTGTGTACTAAAAAAATGGCGGGAAATTTTGACGCCATCATGGTTTCCATGGTAACCTACATGATCTCAGCTGTCCACCCTCGCTAAAATTAAACTTCAAGCATCCCTCTACACGAATAAACTGAGAAACGCTCTGGACCTTTTTTTCACACTAAAAACTCTAGATGCTAGACTACTAACAGAATACCAAAAAATATTTACTATACAGTCCAATGCCGGGTCTTTTTCATAATTGACCGGACTATGTTCTTGCTTTACTTATAATGTATTTTGATGTTCCATTTTCTTTGCTGACGATGGCTCCAAATTATGTTAATTCGTCAACTTCCGCTATTTCTTGATTTTCTACTATGATTTGTGTTGGACATGAGTTGTTGATGGCTATAACCTCTGTCTTTTTTACATTTATTTCAAGTCCTTTCAACTTTGCTGCATATTCAAGCGATGACGTTTTTGTTGCACATGTTGTTTGCTGCCTGATAGTAAGCAGATGTCATCTGAAAAATCCAGATCTTCTAAAAAGGAGTGTAAAGTCCATCTTATTCCAGTCTTCCTGTTTCCAAGTGCAGTTCTCATGCGCCAGACTATGGTAGTGATGAAGAGAAGAGGAGATAGAATACATCCCTGTCGTACTCCTGTAGTGACTTTGAACCATTCTGTCTGTACTCCATTGTGTAAAACACTACATTCATAGTTGGTGTAGAATGTTTTGATCCGTGTTATTATTTTATCAGGTAGTCAATATGCTTTTAGAATTTTCCACATACAGTCTCTATTTATGCTATCAAATGCTTTTCTGAAATCTATGAAGTTTAAGATGGTTTTGCATTGCCATTCTGTTGTTTGTTCTATAATATTCCTGATGGTGAAGATGTGATATAATTATACAACTTTTGTTTCTAAACCCAGCTTTCCCGTGTTTGATAATAGAGTAACTCATCTCCAATTATCACATTGTGTTATATCTCCCTTGTATGGCAATTTAACAATTATACCCTTGTTCCAGTCATCTGGAATCATCTCTCGTTATTCAATATTTTGATGTATAGGGCATTGTCTGTGCCTTTTTGTTAAAAGGTCGTCTAATTGTAATGTTGGGCATTGTGCCGTATATTTGTGGTATGTGATGTGTTTTATGTTTTCTGTGCTCTGCTGTTTAAGTTGAGTGCTGCATTCCCTGTCCGATTATCTATTTTCTTTTTATGATATATATTTCAAACTTTTTCGATTTCTGGACATTCCCAGATTCATGTACATTGTATTTGTATATCAATGTGAAGAGGTGTTTATGTAAGTGACGCTCGCCAGATGATGATGATGCTGATGACAATTGTTATTGCAATCGCTCAACTAGTACGGCGTATTCAGTATTGGAACACTGCATACTGTAACTCTGACTAAGTCGTAATACGATATTATCTGACCACAGTCAACTGAGACTCCATACGTATGCTTTTTCATATTTGTCCTATGTACATTTTTATGTATCAGGCAAATGCTATGCCATTAATAAACTGCATTATGGTATTTCATGCACTTGCTGATGATAGGTTTATGCATGTGTTGGCTTTAATGTTTGATCGGTATTCCAGTGATAAAAGGCTATTCGAGCAAGTCAAGTTATATAACAGTTCTTTACATACCGCTAAAGCCTTAATCACAGTCAAGCCATGAAGCCTTTAAATTGCCAAAATATATGCCTTTGTATACAAACGTATGTCTTTGAGCATAAAAAAGTTGTGACAAATTGTTGATTATTTTTGCAGGGCTTGGACGATATGGCCAAAAGTCACCTAAGAAGGCCGGTATGAATGAATATCCACATGAGCAACAGCCAAATACAAATACGCAGTCCATTCCCTTACGTAAGGAGAGTGGTTTGTCAGTAACTATAAGTGAAGAAAGGCCCAATGAGGACAGCGTAGAAGTTTTGATTCACCGGAGCGCGAAGTGCCTAAGGTGAGCTTTTAGGATAGTTGGATGCCCGTCGACAGTCAATAATTCTCTGACATCCTCACTCTGGTTACGATGGCAACCGAAATTAGGATCCTGTTAGAATATTGTGTTATCCATTAGCATATCCACAACTTTTCATTCAGAACTATTGATAAATAAAAATGTTATACGGTAAAAACACGTGCACACTTATAAGATTTAAATGTATATGCAATAGTGTGCATGGCTTGTAAATATAATGAGATATAACATTGCAGATTAGATTAGTAAAGTGTTTTCTTCAAAATGAAATTCAGTATTTCATTTTGAAGAAAACACTTTACTAATCTAATCTTTATTCCACAACTTTTCATTACATTCTGATAACAATTTTCACAAACAGAATGAACAAATGATGACATCAGGAACAGCTAATGTAAAACGTTTTGTCGTGTGTTAATAAAATCAATTGAATTGTAATTCCACATTATCCAGGCTGCATATGTTAAAGATAAAACACGTATTGACCGAGTTATTGGAAATTTAACACATGCAAGATTTGTTAAGTGTATATTTGTACATACGATGTTTATTTCTCCCTCAACCCGCAGTTCCGAAAAAGATTCAAGAATTTCATCCAATGGAAAAACTATTCAATTTTCAAAAACAGAAAAACTTCTGGGAGTCCATATTGATCGCACGCTTAATTGGAAAACACAAGTACAAATGACACTCAAGAAATGCAACTCATTATTATACTGACTTATGAGAATTAAACAATTTTAAATCTGCATACTAGAAACATGTTTTTCAATGCATATATCCTTCCTCATTTAGACTACTGTCGTTCTATTTTGGGAAACTGCACCACTGAGCTTTCCAATGATATGTATAAATTTCAAAAACGTGCTGCTCGAATTATTCTTGACAAAGATTTTGACAACCCTACAGAGGAATTATTTATGCAATTAAATTGGATGAAATTTTCAGACAGAGTTAACTATAAAAAGGCCATTCTAGTGTACACATCTCTAAACGGCTTTCTCCCAAATTATATGGAGCAACTTTCTACCTATAATGAAAATAAATCATTGAGGTCATTTGAACAAAAACTACTAACAGTTCCAAAACCCAGACTAGATTTTTGCAGAAAATCATTGGCATACTCTGGTGCAATATTATGGAACTGTCTTCCTAGCGATATAAGAACACTTCTCTCTCACTGGAGAGATGCATTGATTAATTAGTAACCCATCAATAATGTTTTATGCTATTTATGCCATCATTCAATGTGTTATAATATCTGCTCAATTACTTTTCCTTTCTTTCAGCTGTGTATATATACTTGTATATGTTTATATTACTTTGTCATTCATGTAACTTTTATACATAACGACATAGCACCTACATATTTAAGAGATTTACTACCTGGTCAAGTAAAAGATTTTTCTGACTATCCATTAAGAAATGGTGAAAACTACAATATTCCGAATAACCGACTGGCATTGAGTAATAAATCATTCGTACCCTCAACAATAAGAATGTGGAACAACCTAGAAGTAAATATTAGAAATAAACCTACATTATCGTCTTTTAAGAATACTTTTAAATCCGAAAATAACGTTATACCTTCTTTCTATTTTGATGGTGACAGGAAATGCAATATATGGCATACTCGCTTAAGACATAATTGTAGTGCTTTAAATTATGATTTATATAGAGTTAATATTAAGGATGATCTATCTTGTAGGTGCGGAAATCCATGTGAAGACACTAGTCATTATTTTTTTGAATGTTGTTTGTATGATGAACAAAGGTTTACCCTAATGAGAAATTTGTCAATGTACGATTTAACTATTGACTTATTGTTAAGAGGACATGAATCACTATCTCTTGAGGAAAACATATACATATTCCAGAATGTGTATCGCTATTTGAAGAGTTCGAATCGTTTCTAAATGTACATACATAAAGTACATACATGCCCTTGTCCACACCCACTTTAATTTCAATACCAATATCGATTGTAATTTTATAGCTATACGATTGTTTGAATTATGATATTGTCTATGTATTTTCTTGCAGTTGCCATGACTTTGTTAATATTCTGGGAGAGGGCTTCAATAATGTTGAAATAACTTGTGCCCAATCCCTTTGTGTATAATAAATGCAATAAAATATTATTAAATCGTACTTTTTATAAATGTACAGGGAAGACTGGGCATACCCAACTGTGTTGCCTCTTTAAATAAAGACTTTATTATTATTACTATACGACTATAATAATGTAAACTGTGGAGTTTCAAGCCTTATGTTTGAAATAAATCAATCTTTAAATATTTTATTTATTCAAGTCTCATCCATTTACATGTAATATGCTCATAAACTCATGTACATGTATATTACATACGTATACCAAACTTCTAATAGACAAAAATATGTTAAAAACAATGTGCCTACAGTCCTCTATTGTGCGCATTTCGTTGTCATGGAAACATTGAAATATCTACATAATGTTTATTGTGACACATTTAAGTCCATATTGCCATGACACTGACATATTATATCGTATGATTATATCCATGACATACAGAGTACATGCTGCATTGAAGGCAGTTCGGTTTAATGATGGCAGTTACACATCAGTAAAATAGCGAGTCCAGATCTATGTTATGTACAGTTTGTAGCTTTTTCCGTTGGGCTAAAAAGATTTAATATCGATATCGCATTTGGCATAGAACAAACAAGTTGGGATCATTCCGACACATCTGCCATCAATGCAACTATAACAAACAATTCGAAATCGTTCTGACACATCTGCTATCAATGCAACTAGAACACACAATAGGAAATCGTTCAGACGCATCTTCCATCAATGCATCTACAACAAACAATTCGAAATCGTTCTGACGCATCTGCAATCAATTCAACTGGGTGTACAGAGTCCATTTAATGCCCAACGACTGTAGAGTGTATATTGGAATGTAACTCAGGCAAAGTATACAGCTATCACCACCATTAATACCATACTGAGAACAGCTGCGCAGTTTGACACAATCTTCCAACGACGATTTTCTTTAATGCATACCATGTCAACTCGTTGTACCTGAATTAAAAATCCGTAACAAAATTCGAATTTAATTTACTGATGACGACATATCGCTGGCTGAGAATTAGAAGGTCGTAAGTACAAATTCAATATTTTGCGAAAACAAGAAAAAAACTGTCTGAAAACTACTCTTTACTTATGGAAAAACAATATTTTTAAACTTCTGTTTGGTCAACATGAAGAAGCGCCTTGAGACGCAGGTTTCAAATATGCACGAGTCTTATCAGGTCGTTAGTAGAACTTACGACATAGTAATTCTAAGCCAGCGATATGTGGTCATATGGTTGGAGGACACGGCTGGGAAGCAGTTGGTTGGTGGTTAGACCACATAATTAAAATGGTACTCCATTGCCTTTAAAGACGTAACGTCAAAAGTCGAGGGTCTTTATTTGACTAAAACACTGTCGGCGGGACGTTAAATAAAATTAGTAAGGTAGAACCACAGGTAACTGTTGCATTGATAAAGAGTAGAAAGTAAAAAAATGGAAAATTTATATTGTACATTTTTTCTTTTTACTCTTTATCAATGATACAAGTACTTGTGTTAAAACAAAAATGTCCGATTATGTAAACACAGTTTGGTGTATCAATATAAGATTGGGGCATGAGTTAAATGAATAAATATACCAGATTTATATAGCGCCTTTTTCATGCGAACACACGTTCAAAGACACTTTACATTATAGTGTAGCAGCTACAAGGGCGCAGGTGCATCCTCTACCAGTGCAGATACAGCTTGATCTGACCAGAGGGACAGACTGAGAGAAAGCCCCTGAAGGGGGAGACAGATATTAGATACAGGCATGTCGGGCGCTGCAGAAGTGCGCCTAGCTCTTATTTCGAATGAACATCCTGGTTCTTTAATATGCCCGGTGTCTGGCCCGATACACAGCTTCCTAGCACCGTTACCCGTATATTTTGCAGTACACATGGTCAGATTAGTTTATACTAATTTATTTAAAGTCAATTGTGAAACAAGTTTTTCCAACTTATATTAATCACTCTGGACACCTCATTCATGATGTTCTCCATCGCTACGAGGGTATGAGAGAAGAGAAGCTAGTTTCCCTTTTATACTGAGCGTTTAACAACGGAATTTCTGGTACCATTTTTATTTCGTCTTTGGTATGACGCGGCCAGGGATCGAACCCTAGACCTCCCGCCTTCGAATCGAACGCTCAACCACTAGGCTATCGGGACGGTCAGATAAGACAATGAAGCAAGTACTTAGTATACGAGTTAATACCTGTTTATTGTCTATGTGTGTTTTGTCAACATCTTCCAAACCACAAATCCAGTTGACTACATGACGATACCAGGGTAACGGACCTAAGTATTTAAATATACAAAAAATATCATAATCATCAATCACGAAAGAGTACGTAATTGCAAAGACCATATAAAAATGGATAGGAAAGTCTATAAATAGCCGAATTATGACTGAACGATCATAATGCATTGCGCGCGCTTCGGTAATCATTTCGAGTATTATTTGGCAGTTGCATCAAAATCGTAGGATTTTATGAAAACCATAAATAATACCACTTGTATATACATGACTGTATATAATTGAAGCTACAGGGTGTCTCAAAATACATGTCCACTTGTTGAAGTCATATTATTCGGTAATGTCTTGCTTAATAACTTCGAGTCGTGTGATATTTCCAATTACTCCACAAACTGATATTTTGAGTTTTGGTGTAGTTATATATCTTGAACTGTATAATCAAACTTTCAAATAGCATCAGAAGAGATAAATATTGATGAATCTTTGGTTATTTCTTTGCGGATTTCAATGAAATTATTATCACCAAATTCATCCTCCCGGACCGCGGCAGTGTTTGGTGCATGGCTCATTTATTTAGTACTTTGTAAGAGTTTAAACTTTCAAGTGATATTTTATGATCCTATATACTGTTGGAGCTTAGCTAGATATACAGCTTGAAATTCAACCAAGTGTTTTAAGCTGCGGATATTGCTATATCGTCAGCACATAGTGATAATGTTCATATAAACCTTTTCTCACGTAGACTTCATCCTCAGAAACTACAACTGTATTTGTTGCATGGTCCACATTGTCCGCGGTATCATTCCAATCTTTTTGATGTTCTGAAATTAGAAGATGTGAGTGTTTAAGATTTAGGGGAAAATACTTCACACTGTATACCATCCTTGTACATCGGTGGTTCCAAGACCAGATTCAGACAAGGAATGTACGCTTGTCAACGAGAATGTATTTACAAGGTTGGAGGCCATGCAATGTCAAAAGTTATATAATTTGCTTAGCAAATCGGACGGAGAAAGTTGCATAGAAACTGCAAAGCCTGAAAGATGCAAAGAAGAACACACATGAAACAAAAATCACTGCTTGCAGGAAAAGTCACAAGGACAACCACAACACTGCACAAGAAAAAATGAAACTAAACAAATACGAAACGCAACAACTCTCCCAGTCAGCCAATAGAGTCAATAGACCGGCACGAATCACAAGGATGACCAAACTCATCAACATACAAAGCATGTATTTGCAACACCCAGCAGAAACTGTACGTGCAAATTTGATAGACATGCAAATTCAGTGTAGCAATACCACGTGACTTTTGACTACAGTTACAAAAAGAAATTTGTAAACATTGGAAAATAAAATAGACATAAGTATTTTATTTCTTCATCGATTTCTATGAAATATACGCCACGCTAAGGGGGAAATTATTTGCTTTACATGAAATATAAGATCTTTTTCAGCAGCTTTACCGATTTTTCCATTACCCTGTGAAACCTACACGTTCCACGGTTTCACAGGGTAATGGACAAAACGGCACAGCCGCTGAAAAAGATTTTATATTTCATGGAAAGCAAATAATGTTCCCCTTAGCGTGGCGAATATTTCATAGAAATCGATGAAGAAATAAAACACTTATGGCTACATTCGTGTTCCAATGTTTACAAATTTCTACTTGGAACTGTAGTCAAAAACCAGCTGCAAAAAACACACGAAATCTCACTCCGATAGCCTGATCGCCTCTGTCAGTGAAACAAATCCGTTGCAGGAGCGAGAAGACAAGAACAGATCAAAAGGACGACCACAACCCACTATCAACACTCAATAGATACTATATATCTATATATTCACTTTTGAAAGAAACGAAGAACTATAATGATGAACAATGCACTTGCGTACAAAAGGGCACAAACAAAATGAACACAATTTCACAAAAATGAACGGTGGACAAAATTAAAGTTTACCTTTCTCCGGCGTGTCTGAGAGACATTTGAGTTCCACTTCCCGGGACGACGAAGCATCTTCGCTGTCTGTTCCATAACCTTTACCTTCCCTTCTCGTCCATTCATCTATATCTAACCTAGGTTCCTTACTGTGTCGTGTCCAGAACGTCAAACGATGTAACTGAAATATACGAATAATAAGTTTATATCTCTAATAATTTTAACTACTTATTTGCCTCGCAGACAGACACGCCACTTGGCTTTTATGAGTGTCTTTGACAGTAGCTACTAGTATCCATTAAATATTTAAAAATCGTATATGAGGCAATAAGTAGTTAAAATTATCAGAGATAATTCAATATTTCCCGCCTTATACCTCATGTACTGTAGTGATAACAACATTATCAGAGTTGTTTCGGAGGCGCAGTCGGTATGGTCGCGTAAACTTCAGTGCTAGGCGCTATCGCCGTTGGGGTCTATAATTTTATAGATTCGACAAATTAGTTAAAAATGTGTGTTGCTCATAACTCATAGTTGAAGATTGATCCATGTTTTCTTAGTAGTTTTATAGTAGCTCTTTACACAATGCATCAAAACTATGTAATGTAAAATTATAATTGATTTTCCAGTTTAGCTGATACACTCAACAAAATTTTAAGATTTTAAGAAAATTTTAAGTTTTCAATTAAGATGCTTTGTGAATTATACCAGCCCTGTGACGAAAGTTTCCTGAAATATCTCGAGTACAAATCACAACTCAACTTGGTTCTACTCAAATCAGAGTCTTAGTTTGAGACAAATTTGAAGCCGTTCGCTCCTGACATTTAACTGTAATAAACCCAGAACCATGTTTCTGGGGATTTTTTAGACAAATTTTGTGTCTAGCGTTGCATTAAAGTTATCTTAGAGACAGATGTATGACAATATTTAGCTCAAATTTAGATGCTTCTGGAGATTTTGGTCAGTATAGTATGTCAGCGAATAATACTAGCGGGACTTAAAGTAACATTATCTCTCCTAAGCCCTTTTTTCGATCATCCAGTAAATAGACTAATTACAAGGAATTAGGATATCTTTCACAAATGACCTATAAATGCCGACAGAATGTTAACTGTATCCGTCGAAATAGTATGCCAAAAATCACATTTAAGTAAAATGTATGGATGACAAAATACTAATTTTGCAAGAGTTGCTTCCCTTAGATTATAAATTGTGCCTTCATTATTTCGTTTTCATCCATCTTATTGTGTTTTCCACCTTTGGGACTTAACTTAAGTGCCCAAAATTCATGGCTCTTCAAATAGGTTAGAAAGTTATTGCTTTTTGAAAATAGCCATTTAAGGCCTAATGTAGCTTTAAAATAATACCGTACAACATGTATGGACACTGGACACACTATTACGTAGACGTAACGTCAAAAGTTGCGACCCATGCTAAATTTCTTTGGTGTCATAAATAAAAATGTGAATAATTTAATTACTAATTCTAGAACTACTTACGCAACGTTTGTCAATAGGTTTCGTCAGTAAGGATATAATAACCGCAACGATTCCAGTGACAACAAAGAGAAATAAGGAAAAGTATAAATAATGAAAGTTTCTGATGATGCTTGGTATACGGGTAGGGTTTAAATCCCCACATGACGTCTTCCCGTACGCATACTCCGAAATAAATCTTGCGACACCAACCGCCATACCGAACACCAGTCCATAGAATGCTCCCTGAAACAACAGAAGTGTAAATTAAGCCTAGGTCCCACTGAGGAATTCCAGAATTCCATATCGGCGATGTTCTCCCGATTTCTTCCGATACCATCCGATTCATCATAATTCCTTTCGGTATCACAAAACTTTCTCATCACTTCCCCGAAGCTTCCCCTAGACCACGAGGAACCTGTTCCTGATGTCATGAATGCTTATCAATTTCAATCGGGAGTACATCGCCGAGGCAAAAATTGATCACTGAGACCTAGGCGTTACATTACCAAGTCGCATAAAGTCACATGTCTTAATATATTATTTTAAATACAAATTTGGTGGAAACGCCACCAACATATGGCCTCGTATTAAGAGAAACTCTCACGGGAGGTTCTGATAAATTTACTTCTTGTCCATTTGGCGCACAAAAACCTAGTTCTCAAACAACCTATTATCTCAACTGAGAACACATAAACATTCAAGTGAGAACAACGGTTTTCATTGTGAAGACATAGTTCTCATACTACTTGGCCATTCGATCTGCCATACACAACAAAATATATTTGTGAAACTAATACATGTAGTTATAGTAAATATAAATTACTGGAGTAACGCCATCTTGATTTATTCACAGACCGCCGCCATTTCATTTATATGATGCCACACCTTAACTACGAAGATTGTTAAGATCGGGAACCACACTAACTATAGGAGTAAACTAAAAAAGGTCACATTGGAAAATAAACATACCGCTGACTTATAATTAGAAGGTCGTAAGTACAAAATCGATATTTAGAGAAAACAAGAAAAAAAATGTCTGAAAAGTACTCTTTACTTACGGACAAACAAGCTTTTTAAACTTTGGTTTGGTCAACATGACCAGTTTTGATTTTCATGAAAATAGGCTTATAGGAAGCGTCTTGTGATACAGATTTCAAGTATGCAAGAGTCTTATAAGGTCGTAGGTACCTTCTCATTATAATCCAGCATTATAGGCACAATATGCAAACTGTAGAAATACCTTTTCATTGAGTCTTGGCCAGAACAAAGCTAGCAGGAAGATACAGCATATCGGTGGTTGTAGAAAACTGGATACTTCCTGTATATATACATACAACTGGGTACCAGTATGACGTAAGACCGGGATCCAGATAATACTCACAACCACTAACACTATCACAAATACCCTGAAAAATATGTACATAAAGCTGGGTATCAGTATGACGTCACAGGAACTTGCATCCGTGTTTGCTGTGACAACTGTAGAAAAACTGGGTACCAGCTTTTGTAACGTCATATCCGTTGCCGCTAAACATGGCCGCTGCCCTAACCTTCTACTCTCTTCAGTCCCGGGTCGATCAGTGTCTAGGACAAATCATTAATTTATGGCGTGTTGAAACCAAATGCCTATGAGTATAATCGTATATTTCGCGAAGACAACATTTTGCGTTTTTTACATTTTGAAGTACTTTGCGAGATTGAATCGTATTTGCGAATATCCACTTTCTTACTCATAGATAAAGTGGAAAATATAACTCAAACAAAAATGCACACCTCATTTTGGACCTTGAATTTACGAACCAAATATTTATAGGCAGTTCAGCACTATGACAACATGAGTAATCATGTAGGGTAAATTTATGTGATTTTGAATTTAGAATATAATTATGTACCTTCCTACGATCATGAGTTCTAATTCTGTAGGCTTAGATCGTATATGTGTCCAAATATCCATGGCAAATATCGTACTGCTACTGTTGAATATTGACGTCAGTGATGACATCAGAGCCGACAACATAACCGCCAACATCATCCCGCGAGCACCTGTATGTATGTACATATGATTGGTTAACATAACAATCAAAATCAGCCAATAGAAACGAGGCTTATATATTTCAGTCAGTATGGCCAACCAATCAGATGACATCTTACAAATATATTATTTCAACCAATTGAAACGAGGCTTATATATTTCAGTCCGTATGACCAACCAATCAGAAGATATCTTACAAATATGTAAACTGAACCAATAATAGTTCACTCTTTTTATTACGTTTCGGCATAACGTAATAAAAAGAGTGAACTTTATTGTGTTTGAACCAATAGAAACGAGGCTTATATATGTCAGTCCGTATGGCCAACCAATCAGATAGCATCTTACAAATATGTAAAGGTGGTGAACCAAATTTGGCCAATGGAATACAATGTTTGAATGTTGCTGTAGGTCCTCGTAAACTACCTTTACTGGTTAACATTACATCATGTTGGCATGGAAATCACTTAATTATCTTGGGTAGATCTAAGCAAAGGTAAAGATTTATCAAAATGAATTACCGTATTTTCTGTTAATGTGTTTTTAGGTTGTAGGCCCGCCCGCCCGGTTAGCACTGTAAAGGCTCTGAACAAGAAGGTGGCACGGACTGGTTGGGTTCTTTTCTGGGTTGGGCCGATTATATTCTCTCGTGACATTGTTTACGGATATCCTCCACATGTGGAGCATGGGGCTCAGCTGTAAGTTGCTTGTGGAATAGTAAGTTAGTACTAGTTGGTAATTAATTCAAGGGTAAGTGGTTAGATAAACTGCATGTCATATAAAACTGAAACTGCTGAATATCATACAAGGGGGGTTATTCTGAAGACAAAATATCTGCGATTTTATTTGTGCGATTTGTTTATTTCTGCTACCTGACAGAAAATCGTGAAACACTCAGTGAGAATGTTTAAACCCGTGTTGACATCATATCAATTACTGTAAAATCACATATTTTCGTGGGTATTAAATTTCGTGGATTTGATAAAATGCATTTAATATCAAAAATCGTGAAGTCGTGGATTATAGAATTACATGAAACGGTTAACTCATGTCTGACTTTGGGAGGTCGATAAATCGTGAGGATTAGATTTCGTGGTCGAGTTCAACAACGAAATTAACGTAAATTCAACTCCCTCGAAAAATATTTATACGGTATAGCGACCCTTACCTGGCGGCATAAGGTGGATTACAAGTTGTGGATAGGCTATATTAGTACAACCAGATGCTGAACCGCACACCTCCATACAGATCGCTGGATCTGAACAACCCACCGTTTCTATAGAAAAAAACAATAAATCAATAGATGATATAAAATTATGTAGCTGAGCGCAAACAAATCAACCTGGCCCCTATTCCACGAAAAAACGTTATTGCTCAGCTGAGACTGCTATTTAAAAACATATTTTGCTTGTTAAATGACTTTCATGTATACTTACATATATATTGTGTCATCACAGTTAGACGCCATTTTAATAGAGTAATACATACTAAGTCCGATTTTTACAGAAAATAGTGCTTTAAAGTTATAAATATCTAAAGTTAAAACTTAAGTCTGTTATAACAAGCTCAAGTATGAAGTTCTTTATTGTTCATTACTGTTTGATTTCCATGAGCAGTTCCAGTTCATACAAAATCACACACTGAATCATTATTGGCAATAAATACACAATTTCCGGTAGAAATCTACGTCACAAGACTCTAATTGTAGTCATATATTAAATTCAATAACAGTCTAAGCTGAGCAATAACTTAAGTTTTTTCGTGGAATTGGGGCCAGCAGACTCCGATCTCCCGAAGCATCTAAAGTACAAATATCATCTCAAATTTGCTGAAATCAGTGTCAGAATTTACAATTACTAGTAATTGAATGGTTTGAGCTCTTTAAAATTCACTGTAGTAAACTAAGAATAAGGTTTTCTGTTACGTGATGCGAATTTTGAGCCAAACCTCTCTTGGATATTATCTTATAGACACTGTGCAATATTTGAGATGAGATGAGATTCAACTCAGATTGAATGAATATATTGCAATCTTCTTTGGCAGTATGTATCATATGTTCCACGTCCTCGAGCAAATCGTGCAAATGCCGGAGGTTAAGATTGTTTAATTATACCAGGGTCGTCCGCAAAGTTATATGACAAGTATCATTGCCAAAATATCCGATAAGAAATATTCATAAACATAGCATTTCCTAAAACTCATACATATTCGTGATTTACAGACGAAATATTGTGAAAAAATATAACCATTTTAAAATAACTCTACATTACTTTGAAAATACATGTATGCATAATCGTTGTTACGGAGCGCTACAAATAATATTATAACGTCATGACGTCAACGTAAAACTAGCTCATCATTATTTTCAAAATACTGTCCACCACATGCTACGCATTTACGATGTCGCTATATCTAATATTAATTTGCCATATTCATATTCATAACATGCCATTCTACCTATGGTATGAATTCCAAAATTGTAGTCAATCTTTAACTAAGTTTTTAGGAGCTATCCTAGAACTTTACGGATGACCCTCGTAGAAGGCATCGTGCATATTCATCAGCTCATAATATTCTGTTATATTTTAGTCAGGAAAGCAGCTTATAGAAAGTTAGAGGACCAGATTTATTTGTTCGCACTATACATTGTAAAGAAATTGGTTATTCTGCGATGTCAAATTTCAGCAGTGACAGCTTGTGACGATCGCATTTCATGACATTCGTGTTACTATGGTATTGTGGAATGATAAACATTTTACATGGATATTATGTTTCAAACTCTATTCAAATCATTATAGTGGATGCCACCGTATTTTTACAAATATTAAATTAAGTTTTACATAGATTCTAAGTTGTATCCAACATTCGCGTATTTTGGCATTGCTTCATAATTATAAATATTTTAAAAACTATTAAATTAATTTAAGGACGATTAAGAAACAATCTTTTTCAACTCATATTAATCACTCTTGACCCCTCATTCCTGATGTTATCCATCGCCACGAGGGTATGAGAGAAGAGAAGCCAGTTTCCATTTTTCTGAGCGTCTAGAAACTTTTCAGAGAATTACTGGTAAGACTTTTATCTCGTCGTTGGTATGACGCCGCCTGTGATCGAACCCGATATCTACCGCACTCGAAGAGGACGCTCAACCACTAGGCTATCGTAATAAAACAAACTAGAAGTTACTCTAATAAAAATAATAATGGTGTTGATGATTATAATAAAGACATTATTTAAAGAGGCAACACAGTTGGGTACACCTAGTCTTCCCTGTGAGCCTCAGAAAATTATATAAGATTGAATCGCAATTTTATTATTTGTAAAAATGCTGCAACATCAACTTTTAAACATTTCTTCAAGGTTGCGGACATGTGATATTGCAGCCATTGTTATCAACGAGATACTAATTACAGTTAATATATTATAATGTACTGTATTAATATATTATAATGTACTGTACAATCATTCATATTCGTCACGATTGGAATTCCGTTTATTTATTCCGTTTATTCAATAAGTACAAAGTCCTGTAAAAGTTCGTTCTCGATGCTCAAGATGTCAGAAGAATGTAAAATTTTCAGGTTGAATTCGAGAGGGATCTACCATTGTTCTAATCTTTCTGGCATCAAATAAAGCTATTAGAGTAAGACATGAAAAGTGTGCAGTGCGTAAATAGCTCAGAAAAAAAGTCACTGGCTTAGAATTCTAGAAAGTCCTACAAACGATGTTATAAGACTGATACATATTTGAAATCTGCATCACAATGCGCTTCTTATGAGCCTACAATGTATTTTCATGAAAATCGGAAATGGTCATATTGACTAAACTAAAGTTGAAAAAGCTTGTTTATCCATACTCCATACGTAAAGTGTAGTTTTCAAACAGTCTGGTCTTGTTTTCTCAAAATATTGATTTTGTACGTACACTCACGACCTTCTAATTCTAAGCCAGCGAACTTTTGTATTTAAACTTTGGGAATGGGAACAGTAGGGAATTTTCAGCGGAGTTATAAAAGTTCGGAGACACATTACCTGAAAAGAGTATCCGTGCAATCATTCCTGGGAAGACTAGCATAAATAATGGAAGGATCTTGATGTACGAGCATAGTATGGTTCCTGCCTTCGCATGGTCATACGTTTTACCGGCTAGAGCTCTTTGAACAATCACCTAAATTAGAACACGTAAAAATGTATAATACAGTAAAAACTCGTTATTACGAGAAGCGATTATTCGAGCAACCGGCCTATTTCGAGCAAATTTAAAAGTCCCGGCGAATTTGCTCTATAGTGTACAATAGTTTATCCCTCTTAGTCGAGTAAAATTATTACGAGCATCCGATGTTCCTCGAGCGCAGGTGTCGGTCCATATAACAATTTTTAACGATAATAAGATACTTTATCTCGAGGCATTCATTCGAGGTGAAAAGTCACACCTCCGAAAAATGTCAGATTTTGTTTTGTTTTAATTGTAATTCATCTCTGGCGAAATATTGTGGTTGTAAGATGTTTATTCCCGTTCGTAAGTGCGTGGTTTTTTCTGGTTTCATTCCCCGCTGCCAGCTTGGCCAATGACCTCCGACTTTCAGCGAGGGAAGAGACAGTTGTGAGATACATACGTACAAGGAATCCGACACACTACCCTAGCTCTTTCCCTAGCTCTTTCCGAAAAGAGATTCGTTGATTATTTAACGTTCCCGGTGTATAGCACCGAAACACTCGAGACTAACTCTGGGTTACCAACCAGTTCATTTCCAGAATGATGGAAAACACTGAAAAGTGTTTTAGGAATGACCAATACTTAAGAGTCCCGGTCGATAATCAAACCAGGGACCTTTCGATCCTTAATCAAAAGCATTATCCACTCGACTACTATGTCACCGCGTGGATGGATAATTCCTGTTATACCAATGACTGCGCATTCGCGAATCACATCTCATTCCATTGACGAATGAATAATATTGTTGTGGTCATTTCATTCCTCTCCCGAATTCATCAAGAAATATCATAGCCTTCAGTATTATACGATGAAGATTATGACATCAGCGATGACGTAATAGATTCAGCAGCATTGCACGAAGAGCACATTAACATAATTGTAATAATTGTAATAATTGTAATAAAAGTGATTTGAAAAGATGACATTAGAGATCCGGTCGACAACAAATAATTCGTTACAAGAATACAAATATAATTTGGTTGCGACACGTTGGTTTGAATTGTTTAAACTATTTCAGAATGCGTAGTTATACATGTCGCGCTTTTAAGCCTAGGTCACACGGAGGAATTCCACATCAGCGATGTTATCCCGATTTCTACCGATACCTCCCGATCCATCACAATTCCTTTCGATATCATAAACTGTCTCATGACTTCCCCGAAGCTCTCCATAGACAACGAGAATCTGTTCCCGATATCCTGAATGCTCATTAATTTCAATCGGGTATACATCGCCTAGGAAAAATTACTCAGTGGGACCTAGGCTTTAGGGAAACTGGTTTGTTACTAAGAATGCAGGAATGGAACCCAGATTGGTCAACACAACAACACCAATCGTGAAAACACAGCCATGCAATGATTAAAGACCGAGGTGATCAGAATGATAGTCACGTGACAAACTGTAATACAGTCAGATCTCGATACAACGACGCTGTTTGTTTCCAAGAAAAATGTCGTTGTAACGAATATGTCAGTATACTGAATTGATACAAAGAGCATTTTAATACTTTTCCCCCCAAATTTGATGTCAGTATAATGCATTTGTCAGTATATCGGGTGTCGTTATATCGAGATCTGACCGTAATCTTTATACTGTGACGTCATATACGAGACATTATGACGCCACTCTTTCTTCTCTACTTGATCTACAACATACAAGATTACCTGATCAGAGCACCAGTACCATATAGAGTTGATAGTGATACCAATAAGACCTGGCCACGGTATATCACCATTCAATGGATGTCTGAACAGGTGCATGTAGTCAGCACGTGGCGCTCCACACGTGTCGTTACTGTCACGTGAATAATTAGACTCAGCTTCCGGGTACTTCTCCACCATGCCTTGAAATCCACCCACTTCAATGAATGCTAGTGTAATGATAAAAACAAGGATACTCATGTACTCTTTACATAATATACACTGCCAACCAACAATAAGTATACTGAGGTTATTTATCCTCATTAATTTTACTGATCTATAATAACACTATTTGCAGAACAGTGAAGCAACAATATTTTTGAAAGCAAGGAACAATTTTGTTTATCTTTTAAAGTGTTAAGGCCATACATTGATTGATACTCTAGGTGCAAAGTTTTTTGACCGGCTAGAAAGGTAACTTCGTCATAAAAAAGATGGAAAATTAAACCTATTTGATCACTTGAGTATCACATAATTATTTTCATTCAGAACATTTTCATCTTTACTTATATCTTCTTTTTTTCCTCATTTAATAACTGTTTCAGACATAAGTATAATTATGACCACCTGATAAACAGATATTGAATAATTAAACCAAGTATAATTTTGCGACCGATTACTTATTTAAGAATAACCAGTAGGTTTATTTTTGCGTTCGCACGAGACCACCCGTACGTTCCTATCTTGGGTCTGGTAGTGGCTAGAGACCGGGCCCCGTAATGGCAATAGTAGCAGATACGCACGTGTAAATATAACTCATTCTGTATTTGAAGTTCAGCTTCGTAGCAAGACTGCATGATTTGGAAATACAAAAATCTATAAAGCAATATTAAGAAATAATGCTTTGACTATATTATGGTGTCTCTAACCTAACAAACTCAACTTGAAACCGGTATGTAACAGTTTATGTACAGTGATACACGGTGTTACTGAGTTTCCGCATACCGCTTGTGTACAATAAATAAACTAATAATAGACGAGATAAGAGATAGACTGGTACCTAGTAGTGTTCAAAATGGTACTTTAAACTTGAAATCGAAAGCCAGACTGAGACATTACCAAATCGGACATTGCAAACTCATCACAGTAGTTACCTCCCTTTGCTCAGATCTAGCCACTGAGATCACAGGATTTTTTAACCGATTTTGGTTATTTTTTTATTTTTGCACTGTGCATACTTTGATATTGATTTTATTGTTCAGGCTCGTTAATGATATCGATATTAGAATAAATATTCCCTTACGGGTGACGCAGTCGCATAAATATCGAAGAAAATATCGTTAAATCGGGACCAGAGTTCCTTGCGGAGTTATCGTTCTAAATAGTAAATCGGCTTTCAAGAGAACGTTAACTTTCAAATTCGGGATTTACTTCATCGCAACACATTCTCAATCAAATATGGCCGCGTTCGATTTCTACTGATTGATGTTTTATATTGACAATCTTTGTTTTGTCTGCTTCTATATATATAACGTCTTTTTTATCAATGAAACCAAGCGTAGGGACTTCTTTTAACGGTTTGTTTTCCATTTTGGAACGTCATGTGACTACTGAGGACCAATGACGACAGCGTTTACTGGGAGTGATAACGGAAGTCAATGTTGTGAGGAGCTTGCGGACAGTGATGTTTGATCACGTGCTCCTCTATTGCCAAATCGCTTTAAGACGAAATGTGTCTGTAGTGTATGTGGACATTGTACAATATGTTAAATATGCCTTTTATGGTTTATGTCAATGTGCCTTTTTCTTGTTCCATGAATATGATTTTTTAATATACAGTGGTACCTACCTAGAGCCATTAGAACCAAAGCACCGATCACCATGATGATCGTCTGTATAAAGTCTGTCCAGATAACTGCAGTCAGTCCACCTGGAATTGTACAATGAATGTGCTTGTATACGAGGGTTGATCAAAAAATAACATGCACTAATGTCCCGTATATGTTCGTGATCAACCCTCATACAAGTTAATCTGTAAAACATATACCTGCTTGTGCCTTTAATCGAGGGTTGATAAAAAATACGCATAAAATTGCACTAATGCCGCGTATAATTAGTTGATCAACCCTCGTATAAGTAAATCTGTAAAACATATATATTATGCATGTATAACTATGTGTCTAACTACGTAAGCCATATGCTCATAATATTCCCACACAAGTAGCTTACATATAAGTTCATATACGCCCCCCACAAATGAGTTGTTATGTTTCCGCCTTGCGGGTGATAGGTCTCAACCGGGATATAGAATCTTTCCCGTGTACTCCCGACGTTTAATCGTAAATATGTAGGGGAGGCATCCCGAGGCATCCCAGTATGCGGAGAAGGTTCGGGAATGCTATCGTTAAAATTGTTTTCCCCGAGGCGTCCCCAGCGGCTTCCTCAACGCATTAGCGATGTGTCGCTAAAGTGTCGGGGACTATTACATGTTCGGCAAACTTTCGATGGTACATTCCCGATTTCGGAATTGCATCCACGAATATTCGCTAATATTTATCTTATCATAAAGGGAATATGTACGACTTATACTGTTGACAAAAGGGGCATAGTTTTCCTGTGGGAATTAATCAGGTCTGTTCAAGACGGTTGTAAAATTCGCCGAAGCGTCGTTAAGCGTTCTCAATGACTAAAGCCTAGGTCCCACTGAGGAATTCGTCATCGGCGATGTTCTCCCGATCTCTTCAGATACCACCCGATTCATCACAATTATTTCCTTTATCACAAATTGTCTCATGCCTTCCACGAAGTTTCCCATAGACCACGATATACCTGTTCCCGATGTCCCGATAACGCATTAATTTCCATCGGGAGTACATCGCCGAGGCTGTTTTTATTGAGCCGCTTCATTTTTTTTACATAAACATTGGGAGTATCGGATACCATCGGGGGTCATCGGGAGAAAATATGTGTAGTTCCACAATGTCGATATTTTTTCTCAGTTGGACGTAGGCTTTCGATGGCCAAAATGTGGTTAGATTTAGTTTCTAAGCAATGTATGTTTGCTCAGTAGCTCAGCGGTTATCACACTTATCGTCTAATCTGGCGACCCGGGTTCAAATCCGGGTGGAGGCAGTCATAATATGCCCGCCATGTTTCAGCAGAAAGCTGACTGACAAATATATGCTCGGCATTTAAAAAAATAATATCTTGTATATACCTGCGATGGTGAATATAGACGCCACGGCCAGGAGTAACAATATAGATATATAAATGTTCCATTTCAATGACTGTTCTATAAAGATTGCACCAGCGTATAAATCTGCCTGAAATAAAGGGAGGTAATTAAATTTCAAAATCACTGTAAAATCACATATTTTTGTGGGTATTAAATTTCGTGGATTTTGATAAAAATGCATGTTCGTGGAGTCGTAAATTGGTGGATTACAGAACATGAAAGGGTGACCCCAATGTCTGAATTTGAGAAGTCGATTAATTGTGTGGATTAGATTTCGTGGTCGAGGTCAACAATGAAACCAACGAAAATTCAAATCCGTTGAAAAATAATGATTTTACAGTATATTAATAAGGCCTACACAGAGGCATTGAAGTTGAAACAAACATAACAATTTATAACAAGATGGTATGAAAATACAACATAGTCGTGTATATACAAACATAAAACCAAAACAGTAGCCAATGCTAAAATATGTAATGATTTTTTTTGGAAAAAAAGTCAAACCGTTTATAAATAAGGTAGATAAATTGCCCAATTGGATTTATTCAATGAAAATTAAGCATAATGTGCTTAACAATAAATTCAACTCAACCATACTTACTGATATTTTAGTGAATATATATACAAGAATGGCAAGTATTGCGAGGTAGATCTGTATTCTCTTCCCTCCAAACCGCAACTTTAAATATTCTGGCATCGTAAATACCTGTAATGTATAGAACGCCGTAGTTAACATTTCTAGCAAAATATTGAACGCCGTAGGTAACATTTCTAGTAAAAAGATCATATTAAGTCAGGCAGGGAGGGCAGCACTCAACTTATATACCTAGGTTCCAAACAAAACTGGTTAAATAGAAACTCTATGATTGCAAATGCTGACAAGACAAAAGCAATGACCATCTCGCCCTCAGACCAAATTATTAATACTACATGTATAAGAAATTCAGACAACTCGAATATTTCATTCAATAGAAAAACTATTGAATTTTCAACCTCAGGAAAACTCCTTGTTGTTCATATCGATCATACACTAAATTCGAAAACGCAGGTACAAATTACACTGAAAAAATGCAACTCCTTATTATACTTGTTGATGAGAATTAAACAATTTTTGAATATTCAGACTAGAAAAATGTTCTTAAATGCATACATTCTTCCACACTTAGACTATTGTTGCTCTATTTGGGGAAATTGCACTAATGACCTCTCAAATGATATGTATAAATTTCAAAAACGTGCTGCTCGTATTATTTTGGATAAAGATTTTGATACACCTACAGATGAGTTATTTTTGCAACTAAACTGGATGAAACTGTCAGATAGAGTTAACTATAAAAAAACCATTCTTGTTTACAAGTCACTCAATAACCTTTTTCCAAATTACATGGAGCAGCTATTTACATATAGTGACAACAGGTCATTGAGATTATTTGAACAAAGACTTCTTTCTGTACTAAAACCGATACTTGAGTTTTTCAGAAAATAATTGGCATACTCGGGTGCTAAATTATGGAACTCACTTCCATATGATATAAAAGTATCTGAAAGTGTTAACACATTAAAAAGCAAATATCTAAAGTGGTGGTTCTCTGATGGTCAACAAACCATTTCTTTCATTTGAAAGATCATTTAGGTCCTGATCTTAGCTCCAACCGTTTGTGTCAATGACTTACTGTATCTATTCCTTATATATGCATAACAGTACATTTTAAACTAAATTTGTTTTCAGCCAAGTCATAATTTTGTTTTTTTATTGTTGTTATTGTAAATTGTTATCTTCTGTTATTACTGTACATATTATGTAAATGTGTTAATAAGGCTCACGTGGAAGACTGGGTATACCCAACTGTGTTGACTCTTTAAATAAAGTATTTATTAGTATTATTATTATTATTATTAACCAGCCGAGACCAGAATACATTAAAAACACACAAAGCACAATGCCAACTGAACCAAACCAGCACAGGAAACAAAACACTTACGAGGCACAATGCCCAACAAACAAGTTAAAGTATGAAACGCCGTAGTTAACAATTCTAACAAGATATGGAAAGCCGTAGTTAACATTTCTCTAGCAAGGTATGGAACGCCGTAGTAAACATTTCTATGAACAATGCTAAAATAATTTATTAAATTCGCGACAAATTCACGATTTCGTATCTCCGATCATCGCAATCCTAGTACAATGTTAACAAATGTGACTGGACAGACAGGCATACTGAAAGACTGACGGACATACTGGTATACTGAACGGAGATTGTATTTGCTGTACTTTAATTGAATGGCGCAGTTTAGACGTGGGACATAATTATATCAAACAAACCACTTACCCCCGATGCAATATATACTGGCAAGAAAATGTACGCCAATATCATCAACACATACATAGCCTGTACAAAGAAAAGGAAAAAATTAACGAAACCTCTTTCACAGTAAAAAACGTTAAGTACCCACTTTTAAACTCAACTTTCAGCCATGGGGTTCGATCAGCCGGTTCTACATCCGTGTCGTCCTTTTCCAGCCAACTGATAAGCTCTTATGACAGGGACAAAATACGAGTGGCAAGAATCTCATGGAAATATTGGTCCCTTTTCTATTCCCACAATGTGCAAGACCCAAAATGCTAAAAAATGACCACATCCTGTTGTCACAAAGGCTTGGGTGCAGCAAAAACATTTGTTGTAGTCGAGCTTATCAGCACTTAGACAGCAAATTTTGAAGCAGTCTTCGTTCGTTTGCAATATTGCAGATGTAACATTATGCTTCTGAAAATTTCAGCAATCCATTATATTCAATTTGCAAAATATTCACAAGCAAACTTTGTTGACCCTTATCCAGTTTGATTAGGATACTAAGTATTAGCCGCAGGTCCGCTATTATGAAAGATTAATTCACTATTAAGACCATATTTTTTTAGAATTTTCTGTAATAACAAGAAATATCACTGAATGTGATTAATACCCCAGATATACTGCTTGACACCGTACCATTTTATCAGACGCGGACAAAATGTAAAAGTCTAAAATAATAAAGGGCTATAACTCCCTTAAAATTGATCCGACCAGCGTGTGCTAACGACATGCACAACTAGACAAAGTTTGCACGGACCAACCTTCCGACCAACCAACAGACCATCCTCAAGCATGACTCCAGTATAGCCCACATATAATCATAATAAATAAGCGGATTTAGCTCAGTGGTAACGCACTGGGCTGTCAATCCAGACGTCGTGGGTTCAATCCCTGGCATGGGAACTTGACATTTCTGAAACATTTATAATATTTCCCGCTATATATGGCCGTGTGGTCTGCAAAGTATCTGGAAGTGCCACGAAGCTGTGTATCGGTGCTATACACCGGGCACATTAAAGAACCAGGCTGGCTATTCGAAATAATAGCTAGGCGCACTTCAGCAGCGCCGGACATGCCTGTATCTAATGTCTCTCTCTCCCTTCAGGGGCTTTCTTTCAGTCTGTCCCTCTGGTCAGATCATGCTGTATCTGCACTGGTAGAGAATGCACCTACGCTCTTGTGGCTGCAACACAATAATGTAAAGTGCCTTTGAACGTGCGTTCGCATGGAAAGGGCGCTATATAAATCTGGTATATTTATTTTTATTTATATCATTGAACATACGTTGAGTTCATACAGGTAGATAGCTATACCAGCCGCTGCGCCTGATCCAACCATACCAACAAAATGTAGACTACCAATGTTGCTGGCAAACAGGGAGGCACCAACCTGCAATACAATGTGAATAACATCACAAAGAGGAAATATATACATCAGTTATAAATATGGTATACAATGTTGAATGTACATGGGTCAAAAAGATCATATTAAGTCAGATAGGGAAGGCAGCACTCAGCTTAACCAGCCGAGCACAGAAAACGTAAAAAACCACACAAGGTGCAATGCCCACCTGAACCAGCCGAGCGCAGAAAACATAAAAACATAAAAGGCACAATGCCCAACTAAACAAGGCGAAAAACTACAGAAACTTCGTTATATACTGAGCAAATTTGCCAACTTTTTCTGGCTTGACTGACCTGAGTAATCAAGTTATGCTGGTACGTCTATAACGCTATCGTTTGTTGGTAGAGACATACAGGGTGATCCTTTAATTCCGCACATTAGAAAATACCTATAACTTCACTATTTCTTTACTTACGCGTATAAATTTGGTATTGTTCGAAAGGTGATAAATACAAATTTCTGCTGAAATGAAAAAGCATTTGACATTTTGTCGTCAAAGTTTAGTTATGACGTCAACGATGATTATTGAATGTAATACTCACTGGGATCCAGTTCATGTTTCTTCCAGCAAGGAAATATCCTCCAGCACTTCCACGATTCTTTCTTGAACTCTGAAATAATCAGGACAAATAACAATAATTTTAAAGTCGCAAATCCCTATGGAGCATCAAAGGACATAACTGTATCTAAGTTCTGGAACTTGTGACATATGGAAGGGAATATTCGCCAGCACTTCCACGATTCTTTCTTGAACTCTGAAATAATCAGGAGAAATAATAATATTTTAATGTCGCAGTTCCGGGAGTTCCCTATGGAGCATCAAAGGACAGAACTGTATCTAAGTTCTGGAACTTGTAACATATGGAAGGGAATATCTGCCAGCACTTCCACAATTCTTTCTCGTACTCGGAAATAATTGTGAGAAATTACAATCTGTTTTGATGTCACAGTTCCCTATGGGGCATCAAACGACTAAGCTGTAGCTAAGTTCTTGAACGTGATAAACGACCCTATACCACCGTGTCTTCGCGTATTTTTGACAAATTCTATGAATATTTCAATGCATCACGATCAAGGAAAATTTATTGTAGGTCATTCTCGGTCAATTCCCAATCTCATAGTTTTTAAATTAAAGTAATGGTGAAGCAAAACGTTACCTTGACCATCAAAACGATTCACTTACTATGCATTGCTCAGTCGTATTCGATCCACTCGCTCAAAAATACGCTTAGACACGGTGATATACGGGCAATGTCAATATTAGGCTGTATCATTAGTACGTTATAAAATGTATAATATATTATTTGGGTAATGTAATGAGTTTAAATCGACGAAACGTAAAACCGACGACACAATAGTAACTTGTTCGTATGTGCAGTCAACAAAATGGATTCTACAATACAAAAGTAACGTTAAGGACTTCCGTATTTATAATCATTACATAAGCAATATTGGTACACCCAATTCTCACTTGTTATTTGTTTAATGATTTAATGTGGCCTCCGTAGCTCAGCAGTTAGCGCGCTCGTCGTCTAACCTGGCGAACCGGGTGGAGGTGCATATATACGCCCGCCATGTTTCAGCAGAAAGCTGACTGAAAAATAAAGGCTAATGTGCTCGGCATTTGTATTTTCAAAAAATATGTTTTAAATACACACTGGTGGTATTACGTCATAGCGGGTCTACCGAGTCACGTTATTTTCTCAATTGTTCAACACGTCGATAAATTATCCCTATAGAATTATGCTAAATGTGATAAATAAGGTCGCAAACGGTTTACATAGTCTGGAACTCCATCCGCTAGGAGTTGAAATTATCTGACTCGTAGTTCATTGTATACCGCCCTGATCTCCCAAAGCATCTCAATATGAGCTAAATCTCATCTCATTCGACTTTGATTTGAGCAAAATCTCAATTTGAGTTGAGATATTTTCTTGAGATGTTTCGGGAGATCGGGGCTTGATGACTCTGACTGATGACACCGACAAACATGTATTCATACAAAATAAAAAATCAGAATATCTCAAATCAATATTTTAATTAACTCTTAATTGCGTGATGCTTGCATACCACATGTCGTCATTAAAAAGGTTTACGAGCGTTTTAATATCGTATGCCAAAGAAAACAAACGTATCGAATATGTCCCGTTCGACATGCAAAACAAGGTTGCAATACCACGTGATTTTTTGGCAACAGTTACAAGTAGAAATTTGTAAAACATTGGAACACAAATATAGCCATAAGTATTTTAGTTCAACATCGATTTCTATAAAATATACGCCATGTTAAGGGGGAAAATATTTGCTTTCCATGAAAAACAGGATCGTTTTCAGCAGCTTGACCATTTTTTCCAGTACCCTGTGAAACCTGCATTTCTCATGGTTTAACCGTGTGTTGGTCAAAACGGCACAGCTGCTAAAGCAGTGTAGCAATACCACGTGACTTTTGACTACAGTTACAAGAAGAAATTTGAAAACATTGGAAAATAAAATAGTCATAAAAAAATTATATCTTCATCAATTTCTATGATATATACACCACGCTAAGGAGACAATTATTTGCTTTCCATGAAATATAAAATCTTTTTCAGCGACTGTGCCGTTTTGTCCATTACCTTGTGAAACCATGGAACGTGTAGGTTTCACAGGGTAATTGAAAAATCGGTAATACTCCTGAAAAATATCTTATATTTCACGGAAAGCAAATACTTTTCCCCTTAGCGTGGCGTATATTTTATAGAAATCGATGAAGAAATAAAATACTTATGGCTATATTTGTGTTCCAATGTTTACAAATTTCTACTTGTAACTGTAGTCAAAAGCCACGTGGTATTGCTACCCTGTAAAGAGGATTTTATATTTCATGGAAAGAAAATAATGTTTTCCTTAACATGGCGTATATTACATAGAAATCGATGAAGAAATAAAATACTTATGGCTATATATGTGTTCAAATGTTTACAAATTTCTACTTGGAACTGTAGTAAAAATCACGTGGTGTTGCTACACTGTAAAATCGACATGCTGAGTTCGTTTCACGTTTAATTTGTAACAATAAATGTCGAAGGTACATTTATGAAATTATGAGAGAGTACTGTAAAATATCTAAAAACATCGAAACAGATTCCTGTGTTAAACACGACGTAAGGGCTCCGGTCTCGAGGTACTAGGGCACTCCCTTATTCATGAAGTTCTGGGTATAAGGGTTCTAACATATACACATAGGCCTATATAGTTCCATTACATATTGGCAAATTTACAGGGACACAGTGTATAAACGAATCAACTTCCGGTTATGGCAATAAGTCATACACGCTGAATTGGATAGTCTCCCAATAAGTCATATAGTGACCAGAAATCACAGATACGTTTACTCACAAGAAGTCCTACAAAGTGAATTGGATAGTCTCCCAATAAGTCATAGAGTAACCGGACATCATAGCTTCGTTTACTCGCAATAAGTCATACAAGTTGAATCGGATAGTCTCTCAATAAGTTATACAGTGACCGGAAATCACAGATACGTTAACTCGCAAGAGGTCATACAAGTTGAATCGGATATTATCCCAATAAGTCATACAGTTACCGGAAATCACAGATACGTTAACTCGCAAGAGGTCATTCAAGTTGAATCGGATAGTCTCCCAATAAGTCATACAGTTATCGGAAATCACAGATACGTTTACTCGCAATAAGTCATACAGTGATTAATTACGGATAACTGAAATATAATCGATTAACCAATGCAAGAGATGACATGGACTGTTATGGTTTGATCCTATCAGTTATCCGTAACCGTTTAGTATGGGGAATTTGACATAACTATCGACCTTCTATTTGCATAATTGAGCAGCTAATATCTTGTCTATAGATGTAATTATAATACCGGCTTTATGTTTTCATAAGCGGGAAGTACAAAATGTATCACGAAGACACTCGAAGTGTATAGTTCAGAGAATTTGACACGACTCTCGAACTTCTCTTAGCATAATTCCATAGGTGTAATACCAACACAAATCTTAAGGACTGATTTTGCACGATTTGCTCGCGGAAATTTATATATTCACCGCAAGAACCTTGTAATATATTCATGCATAAAGGTCAGGATCAAGTCAAATTATCTGTGCAATTCTACCAACACAAATCTAAAGGATCGATATCGCATGATTTGGTCGCGGAAATTTATATACTCAACGCAAATACCTTGTAATATATTCATGCTTAAAGGTAAGGGTCATGTCGAATTATCTGTGCTATAGAGGATGTGCTTTACGGAAGCTCGACTCATTGTGTTGTTAAAGCTTGTGTTACCTGATGAATAAACATATGTTTCCACTCTTTACTATACATGTGTACGTTCGTATATCATATAACATGGGATCGCTCGAACCATATCGAATAACATAGAAAAATAAAATGGCCGATAAATCGTAATGAAAACTACATGAACATGTACGCTCGTATTCACATTGCGGTAGTTCAGTTGTCCATAAAACAAACATATTGCAAAACGTGTTACAAAGTGGATTCGTTAAGATTAGGTTATTTATCAATAAAACATCTGGTTCGATGTTGTTTTATTGAAAGTAATTTGAAGCAACCCTGTAACTCATTTGGTTAAGTGTCCGTTTCGAGTGTGGCTCGTGAAAGTTTCGATTACTTCGTACAACATAGACATATGCTATCACCTTCCTTCATTTTAATACAAGTGTGCTCATTTTAAAGTAATACAGTGTGTATTCACAGCATATGGAAGTCAGTATATAGCTGGCTTATAATTAGAACGTTGTAAGTAAAAAATCATCAATTCTCATGAGAAAACAAGAAAGTGCTGTTTAAAAACTAATTTTTACTTATGGAAAAACAAGCTTTTTTAAAACTTCGATCAGTTCCGATTTTCATGAAAAGGGGCTCATAAAAAGCGCCTTGAAATGCACATTTCAGACATGCACGAGTCTTATAAGGTCGTAAGTAGTACTTAAGACCTTCTTATTCTAAGCCAGCGATATATGGTATCACATTCTTATATTGTAATACAAGTGTCCTAATGTTAAAGTAATACAGTGTGTTATTCACTGCATGTGGAAATCAGTATAATTATAGCCTTGCTTGAAATATCGTTTTTTTGTGGTATGGGTCACAGGTAACTGTATCATTGATTAATAAGAGTAAAAAAAATGTAAAATTTATATATTCATACTAATAACGATAATAATATTTATAGTGGATGACATATTTGGTTCTAGACCAATTTTCAATATGGTCCACATAGAACATAAGTTATGAATATATAAATTTTACACAAAAATCTTTGTTTATTTTTTTTTACTTTTTAATCAATGATACAGATACCTTAACGATTAACCACATTCCGCGGAATGTAACACCCGCGAAATTTAATAACCGCGAAAATAAATGAGTTTACAGTAAGACAGCAACTGCACCCAAGACTCAGATAACTCGAGACACTGATAACTCGAGATACTGATAACTCGAGACACTGATAACTCGAGACACTGATAACTCGAGACACTGATAACTCGAGATACTGATTACTCGAGAAAATGATATCGAGACTGATAACTTGAGATACTGATAACTTGAGATACTGATAACTCGAGATACTGATAACTTGAGATACTGATAACTCGAGATACTGATAACTCGAGACACTGATAACTAGAGACAATTATCTAACCATACTTCAACATCTTGCATAACCAGTTATCAGTTAAAACCAGTTTTCGTGTCTTTATTTTTAACAACTGGTCGCCGCGTAAACGAAGGTCAATGCCATCATCTAGCTCGTTGATAGCGTAAAAAGTGCATTGTAGAAATGATGATAACTTCCATACATTGTGACGGAATGTACAGTGTTTAGCATTACTTAACCGAAGCATTCCGAACGCTCAACGATAACCATTGTCAAATAACTTTCCATTAAAGGCATCGGAGTTCACGCCGACACCAATACCAATGAGACGAATCGCCTCCTCGATAGCCTAGTGGTTGAGCGTTCGCTTCGAGTGCGGGAGGTCTCGGGTTCGATCCCCTGCCGCGTCATACCAAAGACGAAATAAAAATGGTACCAGAAATTCCCTAGATAAAAGGGAATCTGGCTTCTCTTCTCTCATACCCTCGAGGCGATGGATAACATCAGGAATGAGCTGTCGAGAGTGATTAATACAAGTTGGAAAAAAACTTGTTTCACAATCGACCTTAAATAGATTAGAATAAACTAATGAGACGAAGTTGTTTTCCTTGATTTTCCCGCGCTTATCATCTGGTCGATAATAATGTAAAGGAGAGGTCAGATATGCATGTGAAATCTGCAAGTTGTGTTTGTATTATGAAGGAGGTCGGCGACCCCGAACAGATGACTTTATATGATAACCAGCAAGATAGTTCAAATGTAGTTGTAATCCATTTTTAAGAATAACAGTTGAACCAGTCTCGAACAGCCAGACAGGATGTACCGGTACATCACCGGGCTGATTAAAGTCACATTATCTCTCCCAAAACATGCGTCCCTATCTTCCAGTAGATAGACTAAATACAAAGAATTAGGATGTTTTTTTACAAATGACCCATAATTGACGACCGAATGTCAGTTTTATCTGTCGAAATAGCATTTAAGTAGAATGTATGGATGACAAAATACTAATTTTGCAAGAGTTGCTTCCATTAGATTATGAATTGTGCATTTATTGTTTACAATTCATATTATTTTGTAAACAAACGAACTGGAGGTTGTACTTCGTTTTCTTCCATCTTATGGTGTTTTCAACCTTTGGGACTCAACTAAAGTGCTCAAAATCCATGGATCTTCAAATAGGTTTCCAAGTATATAATTGCGTTTTGAAAAATGGCCGTTTTTAAAAAGCCTAATGTGGCTTTAAAGTAGATAATAATAATAATAATAATAATAGGGGATTAATCCCCATTAACGATTACATGCGAAAAACACGTAATTGTTGTTGTTGTAGTTTTGCATTGGTTATGGCCTATATTTTTTTGACAAACCGGATGCAGAATAATGATTCGGTAGACTGGATTTCACGTCCCACTTCCGGTAGAGGCAAGTTCTTGCTCAAGATTTGAGAACCAATCTTTTTAATTCATTTTTCTCCAATATTAAATTTAAATACAGTTCCACTCTTTTAATAACATTTCGGCATATAAGCCTCATTCAGATCATGAAAATTATTGAAAAAATATATTTCTTATTTAATCCGGAGTAAAAACAATCTGGCGACGTCGGAAATGACATCAAATCATTTAACGTGACGTCATCGCACGTTAACGCGACGTCGTCGCACGACATAGCGCGCCAACTTGTGAATAATTTTGTTGAATTGAAATTAAATAGCAAATAAAAGACGAGTGTAAAACTATAATGACTAGATATAAGGCGTATCTGTTCAACCCGCCTCCTAGATCGGAAAACACTCTTTTATGAGTATTTGTTCGCCGGTTCTTCTATGTGGTGCTGCCTGACAGCCAAGGTCTGTGGAGCAAACAAATTCCTTAGTCCGTTTTTATCCTCTGCCAGATTATCAAAAAACCTGATGGGAGATCCCCGCTAGATGCAGTGCATTTGTTCATACTAAAGATTTTATGTATAGAGACAACAAGGTTAGGCAATTGCCTAATCTTCTCTGCGAGTATCTAACCGGAAGTTGATTTTTCAATATGTATGGTTAGAATCTGACCATTGAGCCGTTTCCTTTAGGTTTACTATTATTATAGTTTATAGAGTCTATAGCTAAAAGTCCAACCACGGCCCAATACTCGATTTGGATCTAACATGTGACATATTATGCAACGTTATCCTTCTTAAAATCAAATATCGTACAAATAAAATATTCAGTAAAACTGAATGACATTCAGATGTATAACTTGTAATGCACCAGTCAATTGAAACCACACCTCAGCACCGGGGAATGGCGGGGATTTTTAATTTTGCTTTTTCAAACCCCTGGTAACATCCTTGCCCCTAACCCCATAGGGTCATACAGATGGTAAAACCCCTCGCAAATTGCCCCGCCCTTTACCTCCGTAACGAATAAAGTCACGGCTACATTTCCCCGCAATTTTGGCGCGAAACAATAGCACCGCACTCACACGACAAAGGTTACAACACGGGACACCGTATGGTACGGCCCGGCACGGCACGGCACGACACGGCACGGCACGGCACGGCACGGCACGGCACGGCACGGCACGGCACAGTATAGAGGCGTGTATTCAATTGACTGGTGCATAACGTGGTCTGAATGCCGTGTACATGTACGCGTACGCCATTACACGCGTACAACGCGTAGGCCACAATCTCAGAACAACACATATAATGACCTACCCTACAAATGTACTATTACGGAAGATAAGAGGGGCAGTAAATGGGTTTGTGGCTATCTACGCAGGTTTGAATTATAACAATGTCATTGACTTCAATAAAATGGCCTTTTGTTATGATGAAGTAACATTTATTTATCATGGATGGGATTAAGCAGGATTTTTAAATGAAATAACAAACATGACCTACATAGTGTTTGAATTGAGATGTTGTGTCTTAATATAACATTTCAAGATAACAAACTTCCCATATACGCCTTAAATAGCACAACACATTGTAAACAAGTGTTCCGGTCTGTGTGGTGGTGAAGTGTATTAGACATTTAGTCCAGAGAATTTGACGCGATTCTCGACCTTCTATTAGCATAATTTAACAGCTGATATAGTGTCATCATTTATAACCCCGGTTGTATGTTTTCATAAGCGGGGATTATCACGAAGACGCTCGGGTTGTATTTACCAACACAAATCTAAAGGGCCGATATTGCACGATTTGCTCGCGGAAATTTATATATTCAACACAAGAGCCTTGTTATGTTCATGCATAAAGGTCACGATCACTTCAAATTATCCGTGCTATAATGTGTTAGATTTGTAAGCTGTGATGTTTCTGTTAATACCATGCCATGCAATATCAACAAAAAGTGACTAACATACATTCTCAACGGTTCCCTATACAGTGTAGCAATACCACGTGACTTTTGACTACAGTTACAAGAAGAAATTTGTAAACATTGGAACACAAATATAGCCATAAGTATTTTATTTCTTCATCGATTTCTATAAAATATACGCCACGCTAAGGGGAAAAGTATTTGCTTTCCGTGAAATATAAGATTTTTTTCAGCAGTTTTACCGATTTTTCCATTACCCTGTGAAACCTACACGTTCCATGGTTTCACAAGGTAATGGACAAAACGGCAGAGCCGCGGAAAAATATTTTATATTTCATGGAAAGCAAATTATTGTCCCCTTAGCGTGGCGTATATTTCATAGAAATCCATGAAGAAATAAAATACTTACAGCTTTTTTATTTTCCAATGTTTACAAATTTCTTCTTGTAACTGTAGTCAAAAGTCACGTGGTATTGCTACACTGCTATATAGGGCACCATTGGAGATAAAAACATGCACAAACATATTTAAATCTAATTTAAGATCAACTTTACTTGGAGAGG
Organism: Spisula solida; assembly: GCA_947247005.1. Classification (NCBI taxonomy): domain Eukaryota; kingdom Metazoa; phylum Mollusca; class Bivalvia; order Venerida; family Mactridae; genus Spisula; species Spisula solida. The sequence continues at coordinate 36,963,318 of OX365959.1, read as the reverse complement.
ACGCGTCAGTTGCTATGGTAACCTATGCAATAAATAATACGTTATCACAAAACATTGTAAGAGTACCTTAAATGTTTCGCTTGTTACCATAGTATATGTCATAAAACGGGTCAAGGGTCAGCCAATATAATCGGATTTAATAAAGATGAGATGTTCAATATCATTGTTTATTAAATACATTATGCAATGCTTTTAAATAAGTGGATTCCGGCTGATAAGATACCTGAAAGATGAATATATAGCTAGGAGAATTTGACATGATCCTGACCTTTATGCATGAATATATTACAAGGTGCTTGCGATGAATATATAAATTTCCGCGTGCAAATCGTGCACTATCAGTTCTTTATATTTGTGTTGGTATTACACCTCGAGCATCTAGCACTGTTATACTTTCCGCTTATGAAAGCATACAATCGGGGTTATAAATATAGACATCATATCAGCTGTTAAATTATGCTAATAGAAGGTCGAGAATCGTATCAAATTCTCCGTGCTATAGCAATGGTTTATTTATAAGCTGACAAGTTATACTGTACGAGGACTTTAACAATGACCGGCTGGATAAGAATAAGAAGATCGTAACTACTACTTACGACCTTTTAAGACTCATGCATAATGGAAATCTGCATGTCAATGCGCTTCTTATGAGCCTATTGTCATGAAAATCGAAAGTGGTCGTGTAAACCAAACTAAAGTTTAAAAAGTTTGATGATTTATCATTAATTAGCGACAGGTCAAATGTGTTGAGCTATACATGAGTACATGTATTTACTCTTTTTTTCGTTGGTCTTTAAGCCCAACCCTTTTGTTTTTGCTGAGCGTCTAGCAAGCGAATTACTGGTACAATTCTTATTTCGTCTTTGGAACGACGCGGCATTGAATCGAACTCGAGACCTCCCGCACTCGAAGCGGACGCTCAACCACTATGCTATCGGTATAGATGGTATATTTATACTCATGTGTTATAAATAATAAAACAATCATAATTCATTGGTCAATAAATTTAAGAGTGGTCTAATTACAGAGGGTTTTACACTGTATACGTGCCGGTCTGGTGATCTAGGTATGTAAATGTTTTATAAAGCGAGTGTTGGTTAATATCATATCACAGTATAATATTATAGAATTAATACCGGAGAATTTGACACGACTCTCGACCTTCTATTAGCATAATTTAACAGCTGAGATATTGTTTATAGTTATAACACCGGTTGTATGTTTTCATAAGGGGAAAGTTTCACGATGACGCTCGAGGTTTAATACCAACACAATCTAATTGACCAATATTGCACGATTTGCTCGCGGAAATGTTTATATTCAGCGCAAGAACCTTGTAATACACTCATGCATTTAGGTCAGGATCATTTCAAATTCTCCGTGCTATACGCCAGTTGTGTTTTAAATAGAACATTTCTGTTGTATGTTATATGATCTGATAATCGTGTATACACTGCCATTTGAATCGATGAACTTGTGTACTTAATGAAAGTATTGGTTTAATGTATACCACGTATATTTAAAAACGCACCGTTCATGTTTGTCGATTTCGCCATCGTAGCTCAATGGTTAGCGCGCTTGTCGTCTAATCTGGCGACCCGGATTCAAATCCGGGTGGAGGCACACATATATGCCTGCCATATTTCAGCAGAAAGCTGACTGGCAAATAAGGCTATGCTCGGCATATATGTAGCATTTTGTATTGACATGCAGTCTGATTAAACTTCGATAAGATCTTCGTAGGTACGTACTCGTGTGTTTAATCATGACTTTAACATTAACATTCACTTTTTGGTCATCGTACATTTATGTTTTCATCATCGTATTTTTGCGTTTTCGTCATCGTACGTTCGCGCTTTCGTCATCGTACATTCGTGTTTTCGTTATCGGACATTCGCGTTTTCGTCATCGGACATTCGCGTTTTCGTCTTGGTACTTTCGCGTTTTCGACATCGTACATTCGTGTTTTCGTCATCGTACATTCGTGTTTTCGTCATCGTACATTCGTGTTTTCGTCATCCTAGTTCGTCATCGTACATTCATGTTTTCGTCATCATAGTTCGTCATCGTACATTCATGTTTTCGTCATCCTAGTTCGTCATCGCACATTCGTGTTTTCGTCATCGTACATTCGTGTTTTCGTCATCGTACATTCGTGTTTTCGTCATCCTAGTTCGTCATCGTACATTCATGTTTTCGTCATCCTAGTTCGTCATCGTACATTCATGTTTTCGTCATCCTAGTTCGTCATCGTACATTCATGTTTTCGTCATCGTACATTCATGTTTTCGTCATCCTAGTTCGTGTTTTCGACATCGTACATTCATGTTTTCGTCATCCGAGTTCGTGTTTTCGACATCGTACATTCGTGTTTTCGTCATCCTAGTTCGTGTTTTCGACATCGTACGTTCGCGTTTTCGTCATCGTACTTTTGTGATCTCGTGTTTTCGTCAGTATCACGTTACGGATAGAAATATTCACAAGCAATGGCACTAACGGAATTCTGTATATTTCTCATAAAATATTAATGAAAAATACCAACTTAGTATAAAACATGTAATACAATCATATAAAGTCATTTTCATTGTATCGCCCGTATAAATGATCAATTCTAACACGATCTGCGGATTAATCGTTTAAATATAGAGCGGACCTAACAATGTTTTATTACCCCCATAAAACATACCTATCAAATTGGCTGTTTCTATTTACGCCCAGTATCACGTGACATATTTATGAATGAATGAACGTAAACTTATAGTAAATTTTTCGACGAGTTACGATGACAAGGCGAGTTGCACGAGAATCCAGTGTTACAGCTATGACGCATCTATTTTTAGAAACTCCAATATACTCTAGAAACCAAGTTTTATTAAAGCTTCTGATAATCAATTCATTTATATTTTTCATTTTATGAAATAGATACCATATACTCGTGTTATTAAAATTGTTTCAATGTTTAAAATGTGGTATTTCCTTCAGAAAATTACGAAGGTCGTTTTCATTAACGAGGGAGGTAAATGTACCAGCTAATAAATCACTCAATTTCAGCGTGGAATTATGTTCAATGTCAAATGGGTGAAAATGGAATGCGCGCAGTTAAATAGTGCGGGATATTATCGTATTTAGAATCGAAATAAAAACTCTGTTCTTGTATATTGTCGGTGAATAAAACACGGGCACTCGTTCGGATGCGGAAAATTAAATCACTCGTGCTACGCACTCGTGATTTAATTTTTCCGCATCCGAACTCCTGCCCGTGTTTTATTCACCGACAATAAACGCGAACAGATTTTTATTTCTTAAATAAAACTTTAGGAAATCTGAGATTTTTGTTATGATGCGATATTAAATACGCTGAATATACATACCCGGTACATTTAGACATGTATATATAGTCCAGTCAGGATAACAATCCAGTGACGCTGCGGTCGAGTCCACTATAATGGTGTAAAACCAGGTTGCGTGAAGTTGGCAAGGCATTGAACATTGAACATTGAACTTTTTTGAATGTAGTTTTAGAAAACAACATTGAACATTGGATTTTTTTGAATGTAGTTTTGGAAAACAACATTGAACATTGAACATTGGATTTTTTTGAATGTAGTTTTGGAAAACAACATTGAACATTTTTAATGTAGTTTTGGAAAACAACATTGAACATTGGACATTCGATTTTTTTGAATGTAGTTTTGGAAAACAACATTGAACATTGAACATTCGATTTTTTTGAATGTGGTTTTAGAAAACAACATTGAACATTGAACATTCGATTTTTTTGAATGTAGTTATAGAAAGCAACATTGAACATTGAACATTGGATTTTTTTGAATGTAGTTTTGGAAAACAACATTGAACATTGAACATTGGATTTTTTTGAATGTAGTTTTGGAAAACAACATTGAACATTGAACATTGGATTTTCTTGAATGTAGTTTTAGAAAACAACATTGAACATTGAACATTGGATTTTTTTGAATGTAGTTTTGGAAAACAACATTGAACATTCGATTTTTTTGAATGTAGTTTTGGAAAACAACATTGAACATTGAACATTGGATTTTTTTGAATGTAGTTTTAGAAAACAACATTGAACATTGAACATTCGATTTTTTTGAATATAGTTATAGAAAGCAACATTGAACATTGAACATTGGATTTTTTGAATGTAGTTTTAGAAAACAACATTGAACATTGAACATTGGATTTTTTTGAATGTAGTTTTAGAAAACAACATTGAACATTGGATTTTTTTGAATGTAGTTTTGGAAAACAACATTGAACATTGGATTTTTTTTGAATGTAGTTTTAGAAAACAACATTGAACATTGAACATTGGATTTTTTTGAATGTAGTTTTGGAAAATAACATTGAACATTGAACATTGGATTTTTTTGAAGTAGTTTTAGAAAACAACATTGAACATTGAACATTCGATTTTTTTGAATGTAGTTATAGAAAGCAACATTGAACATTGAACGTTGGATTTTTTGAATGTAGTTTTAGAAAACAACATTGAACATTGAACATTGGATTTTTTTGAATGTAGTTTTAGAAAACAACATTGAACATTGAACATTGGATTTTTTTGAATGTAGTTTTGGAAAACAACATTGAACATTGGATTTTTTTGAATGTAGTTTTGGAAAACAACATTGAACATTGGATTTTTTTGAATGTAGTTTTGGAAAACAACATTGAACATTGAACATTCGATTTTTTTGAATGTAGTTTTGGAAAACAACATTGAACATTGAACATTCGATTTTTTTGAATGTGGTTTTAGAAAACAACATTGAACATTGAACATTCGATTTTTTTGAATGTAGTTATAGAAAGCAACATTGAACATTGAACATTGGATTTTTTGAATGTAGTTTTGGAAAACAACATTGAACATTCGATTTTTTTGAATGTAGTTTTAGAAAACAACATTGAACATTGAACATTGGATTTTTTTGAATGTAGTTTTGGAAAACAACATTGAACATTGAACATTGGATTTTTTTGAATGTAGTTTTAGAAAACAACATTGAACATTGAACATTCGATTTTTTTGAATGTAGTTATAGAAAGCAACATTGAACATTGAACATTGGATTTTTTTGAATGTAGTTTTGGAAAACAACATTGAACATTGAACATTGGATTTTTTTGAATGTAGTTTTGGAAAACAACATTGAACATTGAACATTGGATTTTTTTGAATGTAGTTTTAGAAAACAACATTGAACATTGGATTTTTTTGAATGTAGTTTTAGAAAACAACATTGTCGTTATGAAAAACAACATTGAACATTGGACATTGAACTTTTTTTAATGTTGTTATGAGAAGCAACATTGAACATTGAACATTCGATTTTTTCAATGTCGTTATGGAGCCGGTTGAGTGATGAAACAAAAGAATGGGCATTAGACGAGCTTTCCAACGCGCCCTCACATGACTGGCTGTGTTCATTTTAAACAGAAGGGGCACTTCTCAACCCACGAGAAAAGTCAGTCTCGAAGCACCGCCGCTAGCTTCGGCCCTACCAGCGAGCTCCCGCGACACGGGCACACAAGCGTTCTATCGCAGCACCCCTACCTATCAAAGCTCCAACCTGCCGGTAAGAAGCCGATTTGCGGCAAGCAAACGGTCTGTCTCGAAGCTCCGCCGCTAGCTTCGGCCCTACCAGCGAGCCCCCGCGACCCGGCCAAGCAAGCGTTCTTTCGCAGCATCCTACCTATCAAAGCTCCAACCTGCCGGGAAGAAGCCGATTTGCGGCAAGCAAACGGTCTGTCTCGAAGCTCCACCGCTAACTTCGGCCCTACAAGCGAGCTCCCGCGACCCGTGCAAGGAAGCGTTCTTTCGCAGCACCGCCGTGGGTGGGCAAATCCTCTAGGGCACTTTATATGTCGAGCGGTAAGCCGAATCTGGCTTGTTTTTTATCGTCTCAGACCCCTGCCCTACCCGGCGCATTCGGTCTTGCACACTCAATTCTATCGGCCAGAACACTTCGGCAGGGTCAAACGCTTTCGAATTTGTGGGTAAGCCGAATTTCGCAACATTTTCATATTTTGAGCCTTTCTTGGATTTTGCCTCCTCCCTATAATATCATCCGGGACTTCTACGTGGGGTGACTATTACATTCTTTTCATGGGGCGGTCCTTTTTCTTAAAATGAAGACAGTCAGCCATGTGAGGGCGTGTTGGAAAGTTCGTCTCATGCCCGTTCGTTTGCCTCCACACTAAACCGGCGTATGCAGTATATGAACGATTTTCGGCGTGTCAAATTGCCGAGCTTTCTCGTTCAGTGTTTTCCGCGCAATTTCCCTTCTATCAACGATCTATGAAAGCTTCCGAGACTGCACCCGCGCAAAACTTTTTGATCTGACCTCCGATCCGGCAAAGTGAGAGCGCGTTGGAAAGCTCGTCTCATGCCCGTTCGTTTGCATCCACACTCAACCGGCGTAGGCAGTATGTGAACGATTTTACGGCGCGCCAAATTGCCGAGCTTTCTCGTTCAGTGTTTTCCGCGCAATTTCCCTTCTATAAACGGTCTATGAAAGCTTCCGAGATTGCACCCCGCGCAAAACTTTTTCATCTTATCTCCGATCCGGAAAAGTGAGGGCGCGTTGGAAAGCTTGTCTCATGCCCGTTCGTTTGCATCCTCACTTCCCTATAATATTTTCTTGAAAAAATGACAAAGTATTGGTTCTACTGTGGGGCGGTTGAAATTGACCAGCTCTTACAAGCTTCTTAACTAGGCAGCCGAATCTCGCGACATTTTCATATTTTCAGCCTTTTGAATGTTGTTATGAAAAACAACATTGAACATTGAACTTTCAAATGTTGTTATGGAAAGCAACATTGAACATTCAAATTTTTTGAATGTTGTTATGAAAAGAAACATTGAACATTCAATTTTTTCAATTTCGTTATGAAAAACAACATTGAACATTGAACATTTTTGAATGTTGTTATGAGAAGCAACATTGAACATTCGATTTTTTCAATGTCGTTATGAAAAACAACATTGAACATTGAACAAGTTTGAAAAAAATCGAAAGGATCATAAGATTCATTACTAATTATTAGCAAGTTCGCGATATATATTGAGCATCTCGTGCATCACATTTATTTTAAAAATTGCGAATTCTTCGAGATGCTGTGGGGCGGTTGAAATTGACAGTCGGGAACTCGGTGAAACATTGTCATCAAGTCGCCGAGTCCTCTACGAATTAGGAAAACCCGATCGATGCTCCAACGAGTCTTATATATCCGTACGGACGCCGTGCGAGTTCGCCAAAATGAACTCGTACGGAGCTCGTAAGAAAAGCGTAGGGTAAATGTGACCGTATTATTAGTCTTATAATGAAGTTGGTTGTATACCGTGGTATATACCGTGGTATTTGTGGAAAACTGTGATATACCCCGATATATTTTTCTTGGTGGTACCCAGCCCTATAGATTAGCATGAATTATACAGCCTATATGCAACACTGTATGTGCCAGATTGAGAATTGTTTCTTTGAAATTTGGCGAATTTTTTTTCGGATTAGAAGGTACCGTGCCTGTCACGAGTACCGAACATGAATGCTACGGTCACAAAGCTCGTACGATATCCGTACGAATTTACCAACTCGTACGAGTCCACACTTTATAAAATCCTGATGGTATTTGTACATTCGTAGCGTCACAGCTCGTACGGACCTCGTACGATTGATAGAGATGCAATCGTACGATATTCGTACGGGCATCGTAATATCCATACGGACATCGCACGGTGCTCGCAAGGAGCCCGGTCGTACATTGCACGGTGCTCGTAGATCAACCAGAGCTCGCAGATAACTCGTACGCTGTCTGTACGGTGACCGTGCGACAATAATTGATATGTTCAGCTACTTTTAATTATCTATTTAAGAACCTGGTCACAATGATCGTACGAGCTCCGTGCGAGTCGAATTTTAGCAAGTGCGTACGCAGTCCGTACGGACTTCGTTAACTCGTAAGAGCATCCCGATGATTATTTTTAACTCGTAGAGGACTCGGGAGCACGGTGAAAATGTTTCACCGAGCTCCGAGTTGTCTACGAGCTCCTAGAGATTTTTGAAGTAGAGAGCTCGCAAGGAAGCTGTCCTCAACAATGTTTTGTGTTGTTTTATTATGTAAGATGATTATATAATGATTGGTATTGCATGTTATGTTTATAAATGCAAGGACAATGCATAGATGTCCTTTGACAGACTCAGCCAATTTCGCCATGACGTTTTGAATAGAAGTTCTGTGCACGAGAATCACGGAAATAACAATTATCATACACTGATCGTGTGCGGATCCAGATGGGGTGGGCCTGGACCCTGGAATTGTGGTCATCTTATCTAGTGGGTACCAACTTGGATAAAATATAGCTGGTCAGACCCCCACACTAGCAAAATAACCCGAACCCATTCTCATATATGTATTGCCGGAGCCTGGCAGAGATGGGCTTATGGTAACCATTCATGAACTAGCTGGCGTCTCACCAAACGACTCCTTCAGTTATAACCTAACTTCCCCCGGGATTCGAACTTTGCTCGCTTTGGAAATAAGGTTAATAATTCATGAGATAAAATTAAGAAAGTCTTAAGGAGTGTTTCGGCTTACATTCAAGTCCTTTCTAACAAAATTTGTTGGAGAAAAATAATTTGTCTACCAGTAATTTCTTAACTAAGTCTGCTATTTTTGAATGTATTTTATGACCATGATTATATTTTTTTGCTGTAGATTTCTTTCCGACAGAAACTGTGTATTTACGTATTTACAGAGACTACAGTCTCTGGTATTTATTGATAAATTTTATTATTGTAGGCGATTCTGTATGATATGTACATCAATCATGTTATAATAGACTGACGTTTTTATTTTCTGTAAAAACATGTATATTTATTTTTTCTATCAAATACATGTAGACATGTTCATTGTCAGTCGGAGATACTGTATGTACATACTTTAAGTACCGTCAACGATACCAATTTATACAGTGCTATGGCTTGAACTATTTTCCCGGTAAAAACACCTGCATCTAAAAACAAATGCCTACCTACCTACCCTATTTTTCACCAATGTTTCCTGAACCACACATATTTTTTATTTAGCCTAAGTGAAAGTTATTCATTTCATGCCAATTAATTTAGGTCGGTTGTTTTACTATTTCATACAAATTATATCAACCACTCTGGATACCTCACTCCTGATGGCATCCATGATCATGAAGGTATGAAAGACCAGCTTTCCCACTTATATAAGCGGAAATACGAAATAACGCCCTTAACGAGTGTCGATATGCGTTGTCCATAGACTGAAATATGAAAATCGCTGTAAAACGAGATTCAATAAATTAATGTGGTGATGATTTCTTTTGCTTCTCACACGGCTACACCAAACAGAAAAAAACAGTTAACGGTAATTTTGCGGGGAAAATATTGTATTGCCGTTTGAAATATTCTAAGTGTCGACATGCGATGACTAAAGTGGGATCTACGAAATATTGTATGCTAGGTCGCCAACTTTAAGCTGCTAGTCTAATAGACCGCTCGATCGCCAACTTCACGATGCTAGGCCGCCAACTTCACGTTGCTAGGCTGCTAATGCGCTAGGCCGCCAACTTCACGCTGCTAGGCTGCCAACTTCACGCTGCCATGCTGCTTGTGTGCTAGACTGCCAACTTCACGCTGCTAGGCTGCCAACTTCACGCTGCTAGGCCGCTAGCCTGCCAACTTCATGAACATATATTTCCCACCAATCTAGAGGTGAACTGGTTGGAAACCCAGAGGTACTAGTGGTCTCGTGTGTAGCGGAACCATTCATTATACTCGGAATAAACTGTGGTATCGCACCCAGATACTTTGCATCACACAATCTAGCAGTGAAAATTGGATAACTACTGAAAATAACACATAGCTACATGCACTAGTAATCTTCCGGCAATCAGGCCGACAACTCATACATTCCCACGTACCTATGCTCAGCTTCAACGTAACAACAAACGTAACTTTTCGTTACTTTTTAAATTATGATTATTGTTTTCGATGTTGGGTATTTGCTGTTGACAGAGTCTTTCTACTGGAACTTGGATACATGATACAGTTGCAGTATCAGCAAAATAGCAGTGCATGTTATAGTGTATATACAACAATGTCATGTGAAATAAAGATATTACAATTCTATGCTCGCTGAGTCTGTCAATTTTCACCGAGTCGCCGAGCCCTCTACGAGTCACAAAAATCCGTACGATGCTCGTACGAGTTTCGATATCCGTACGGACGCCGTGCGAGTTCGCCAAAAACAACTCGTACAGAGCTCGTAGGGCAAATGTGACCGTAGCATTATACAATGAATAAATTTGTTTCCGTGAATATTGCAGCAATTAATTGATGACCGTATATAGACATATTTCAATGCTTATTGATCCCACCCTGTTTACATTTTTTTGATGGATAATGTTCGTAACCAAAATAAAACTAATATTTATGTTTTAATAATAATTGCTGATCCCTTGGTCCGTAGGCTTGCTGATGTGTCTATTTTTTCTTCAAACTGCTAAACGGGTCGCTAGATTTATTTGTTTACAAATGATGCAGATGTTTTCGCGTGAAAACAATAATTAAGGTTTCATATGAATTTACTTATTTATCAATTATAGATAACGAAAATGAATTGCTGAAATTCATACAGTATATAGAAAATTCGAATTGGCAGTTGGCGGCCGGTTCGCGGTTGCCAATTCGATCATCTAGTGAAATTTGAATTGGCTGCTGACTGCCAGTTCGCAGCAGTTGATGCGAATCTACAGTGAAAATCGAATTGATAGCTGGCTTCCGATAGGCAGTTGCCAGTTCGATCCTCTAGTAAAATTTGAATTGACTGCTGGTTGCTGGTTCGCAGTTGCCGATTCGAGGTAGCTGACTGCCTGTTCGCAGTCTACTAGGAAATTCGAATTGGCAACTGGGTGCCGGTTTGCAGTTGCAAAATTGATCCTCTAATGAAATTTGAATTGGCTGCTGGTTGCCGGTTCGCAGTTGCTGATTCGAGTCTACAGTGATAATCGAATTGGAAGCTGGCTTCCAGTTCGCAGTTGCTAATTCGATCTTTGAAAAAAATGCATTATAATGCAGGATGTACGATATATAATGTAGGTCCCAATAATATCGAGGTGGATCTACAATCTCTATAACCGGTTTAGTACATCTAGGCTACTACTTGCCTTCAGACTTATAAGGAATTCCTTGCAAAATGAAATAACAATCCGACTATTATCCTCACATGAAAGTAAACCTAGATCTCTTATAATTGGTTCCACATAAATTACTAGTTCAGTTTCACAATGAACGTTAAAAAGTGACAAAAGTTACAAAAAACACCCATAAAGAAATGGATGACGTAAATTATGAAGGAATGAAATTTCATTGAATGATGACGTAGGTGGGATGTTGAATTTCCCACGGCCAATACACTCATACATACAGTGGTCAGGAAAGAGCTCCAAATGGAGCTCCCTTTGATATGTGCGGTCTCAGCATGATAGGTCAGTATCAACAGCACCATGTAATTGATTCCAATGACCCATTATAAATGACCACCACTTGTGTAGTCTTATCTAAACAGCCTGACCAGCTACCTTAGTTAGCTATACACCATAATTTTTGTTACAGAATAATTAATAGAATACAGATCCCAATTAACGAACACGTGTGAATTTCCCGACGAAGCTGGTTGGGAAGTGTTTTAAAATGTTGGACATTTGTTCTTTTTGGTCTATGTAATAGTTTTTTTAAAAGCGCTAATTAGTAGATATTCTTGCGGTGATCAATGCATTCCATTTCCAAATTTTATAAAAATATAGCCTATAACGTTAGATTTAAAATGTTCGAGACAGTTATTGTAGATCATGATAATACATGTATATAGATAAAAGATCATAAAGCCTATCGACACATTACCACTAAAAATATACACTAGTCGAATGTTCTAAGTACACACTTTGTGATTTTAATTTTACAGGAAAAGTATTAGACCTATCAGTGAATCGAATATACCATTGGAATCAGGAAACTATTGTCTAGCAAGTTGAGTTAGTCACCATTCTGAAATATAATAACAACATACTAGAAAATGACCATTTAGTTCACTGCTTAAAAAAATAAAGTCGCACATCAATATTATGTATGACCACCGACTGCCTTGATGATAGCCTGACATCCTCTCAGGCATTAAATTGATAATGATGTGTACCAATTGCTGCTGGAGTGCATTCCGTTCTAGTAAAGGGTTCGTTGTGAGTTCCTGTACGTTCTGGTGTTGCCGTCGTGCTCGGATGCGTCGCCCCAACACATCCCAGACGTATTATTTCGGATTTTGGTCCGGGCTACAAGGCGGGCATTCAATAGTGCAACCTAAATAGGAAATTGCATCAAAATCAAATTCCATATGATAAGAATGTGCTCATATCTTACAAAATACATGATTGATCGAAAATAGTGAGTTTTTGTTAAATTGTAGTAGTAATTCGGATGACAAATGCCTATTGAAAGTTACTTCCATGCTCAACTTCAAATTGCTCCATACAAATAAATGGACTTATTCTGTTGAAATCAACGATTCCATATTATTTCACAATCTTTAGGAGATACAACCATCAGTCATATGTTGTCATAAACGTGTTTTGAAGAGTTTAAGGACTAAATGTAAATGACGCCATGTGACGTCTCAATTTTAAATCGAGTCAATAGAAACATGCAGCTTTTTCGAGAATTCAATGCAACAACCATAATAAAAAGTTTGTGCATGTGTTAAGAACCCCAAAACCGCCAATTAATGAATTAAATCTTGCCCGTCTTATTGGCATGCCAATTTCAAGCATTAATACCGCACTTGCGCACTCCTCAAGCGTCATTTGCTTGAAATAATACGAACTATTTTTATGGCTTTATGTTTGGGGGTCGAATGTTAATCGTGTATGAAATGATTTAAACACATTTACACATATTTGAGGCGTGAGCACGAGAAAAATGTCATTTTGTCATTTTCGTCACGCATCAATGATTGTCACGTAGATCTTGGTTTTTCTTCTTTTGTATTAAAGACAATCACCAACATATGCTATCTTAACAGTTTTATTGAGTTGAGATGAGTATGTTCCTGATTTATTCTAGTTCTAAAAGTGTGTAGTTAGAACATTCGTCAAGTGTACATAGCAATCTTGTATCACTAAATGACCACATATACTATACTGTTCCCCTTTTCTGGCGAAAACTGTAATCAAAGTAACTCGTGTGACATTGTTGACAGTAAACACGCTTTAAGCAACTATCTATATTTGCTGCTCGCAAAGGGCGTTACTCTTCAGTAGTTGTGCAGTATATTCATTTAATCGTTGACTCAAAAGAGAAATAGATATGTATAAATATTCCATGTAGACTAAACTTCGAAGACATATATAGTACATACCTCATCGTAATGAAGCCAGGAGTGCTCCGTAAACGTTTTATTATAATTAACTTCATTTATAAATAAATATAACACAGACATACTTTAACATTACATTTAATTTCCTATTTAAAAACGAATGCAGCGGAAAATTTTGAAGCCTTGTTGTAAGCGAAAAGAAGCCAATTTACGCAGGGTTACTCTATCGTTCCGAAGTCCCCTTGAATTTTATGCACCCAACAATCGCTTGAATGGTCGTTTCTAAAAAATGTGTGCATTTTAATAATTTGACTTCCGTAAGCTACGGAATAGCATTAAATGAAATTTGAAATTGGTATTTAAAATGTCTAGCCCCGACATGGGACGAAACATTACTTTTTATGGGAAAAAATGCAGCGGAAAATTTTGCAGCCTTATCGTAAGCGAAATGAAGCCGACTTTCGCAGGGTAATTCTATTGATCAGAAGTACTCCTGTATTCCTTTCACTCCACAATAGTATAAATGGTCGTTTCTCAAAAATATGTACATGTTAATAATTTGACTTCCGTAAACTACGGAAGTCAAATTATATGAAATTTGAAATTAGTATTTAAAATGTCTAGACCGACATGGGAAGAAACATTTCTTTTTAAGAAGAAAAATGCAGCGGAACATTTTGATGCTTTGTCGTAACCTTTATACGGTTCAACTGAATATTGTTTTAACTTTTTAATAAATGTCGGTTGGTCATCATTTGTGGCTAAAACGTATTTCATTGGACTAAACAATAATGCTAATTGGTGTTGTGTAACCACCAAAGGCCGCGTAAAAAAATTGGTACGTATAGCCAAGAGTTACAGCTCAACATACTAGTAAGTACAGTCGACTCTCGTCATCACGAATTTCTCGGGACCGTCTAAGTTACTACATGTACGACATAACAGAAATTCAAGATAAGTTCCAAAACCCCTAGTTCTCTACGTCTCAGTTTGGGAAGTTCAGGGAAACTGTGTTTTACCGGGGCAACCACCCTTACTTCGTCGTGAACATCCGGGATCAACTAGCATGATCCGTGATAAACAGTGATGGACCGCTTAAGCCCCGTTCTCACAGTCACCGGTGTCTTCCTGTTTGTGATTCCGGGGGGGGGGGTGGCATGTCTAACCTGGGAGACACACGTGGCGGCACCATGAACATCCGGGATCCACCGGGACAATCCGTGATAGACCGTGATGAACCGGCTCAAGTGCCGGTTGTTTTTAAAACGTTTAATACAACCGGGAGTGATATCAAGTATCGGCATAATCCGGGTATAAACAGGACAATACAAGGGAATGTTCGTGGATCTACCGTAGCAATACCGTGATTAACCCTAGCGCACCGGCATGGCACATGCACTACGGTCAAACAAGGTTGAGGGCCGGTGGATCTCCGGTAAAGTGGTATAGCCCCGTTTCGTACAGGAGGCGACAGGCATAGTTGCGGTAAGTTGAATGTAAAATTGTCCACGAGGCAGACACCCAAGAGCGGTTACAGAGAGCGGCGAAAGGTGACCAAACAACATGCAGTAGTCTTGTGCTCAAGTGGGAAAAGCAAATTTCTGGAACCATTCTGGAAATTCCCTTTCTGTGTTTAAAAGGAAGTTCAACTTGTAATATCCTCAAATGCTGAGCTCAGAAGTTGGACGCTCAGGGCCCGTAATTACAACCAATACTTACAATCAGCACACAAATATCGAAATCCACTCTATTGGTTCATTGTTATTGTGACAAATTTTGCTACAAAGAATTTGGGATAATGTTATGTCGCTAGTGAATATTAACAGTGGCTTACTTTGGAGTAAATAATGTATTTATAGCTGTAATTGAACTAAGTCTTGTCAATTTTGAGTGCAGAGTGTCGCACTCAAGTTCAATAATTGCTTCTACACCTCATAAATAGTACGAGTAGTTGTCCGTAGTGCACCGAAAGAAGTGATAAGCATAGTTCGGACACATTATTTTCGGTAGTTATACAATGTAGTTAAAATGATGTACAGCCAGGTTGGGTGTCAAGACACAACTGCGACGGAGATGCCACTACGGGTAACGGCAGATTACTAAGAAAATGTCCGTACAATACCGGGATTTCAATCCTGTACATAATGACCAGGCATAATTCAGCGACAATAACCAATGCATCATACACACCTTCTGAGTGGAGCACAGCATCTAGAAGAATTCGCAATTTTTAAAATGAATGTGATGCACGAGATGCTCAATATATATCGCGAACTTGCTAATAATTAGTAATGAATCTTATGATCCTTTTGATTTGTTTCAAACTTGTTCAATGTTCAATGTTGTTTTTCATTACGACATTGAAAAAATCGAATGTTCAATGTTGCTTCTCATAACAACATTCAAAAAAGTTCAATGTTCAATGTTGTTTTTCATAGCGAAATTGAAAAAATCGAATGTTCAATGTTTCTTTTCATAACAACATTCAAAAAATTTGAATGTTCAATGTTCAATGTTGCTTTCCATAACAACATTTGAAAGTTCATGTTCAATGTTGTTTTTCATAACAACATTCAAAAGGCTGAAAATATGAAAATGTCGCGAGATTCGGCTGCCTAGTTAAGAAGCGTGTAAGAGCTGGTCAAATTCAACCGCCCCACAGTAGAACCAATACTTTGTCATTTTTTCAAGAAAATATTATAGGGAAGTGAGGATGCAAACGAACGGGCATGAGACAAGCTTTCCAACGCGCCCTCACTTTTCCGGATCGGAGATAAGATGAAAAAGTTTTGCGCGGGGTGCAATCTCGGAAGCTTTCATAGACCGTTTATAGAAGGGAAATTGCGCGGAAAACACTGAACGAGAAAGCTCGGCAATTTGACGCGCCGTAAAATCGTTCACATACTGCCTACGCCGGTTGAGTGTGGATGCAAACGAACGGGCATGAGACGAGCTTTCCAACGCGCTCTCACTTTGCCGGATCGGAGGTCAGATCAAAAAGTTTTGCGCGGGTGCAGTCTCGGAAGCTTTCATAGATCGTTGATAGAAGGGAAATTGCGCGGAAAACACTCTTCATTTTAAGAAAAAGGACCGCCCCATGAAAAGAATGTAATAGTCACCCCACGTAGAAGTCCCGGATGATATTATAGGGAGGAGGCAAAATCCAAGAAAGGCTCAAAATATGAAAATGTTGCGAAATTCGGCTTACCCACAAATTCGAAAGCGTTTGACCCTGCCGAAGTGTTCTGGCCGATAGAATTGAGTGTGCAAGACCGAATGCGCCGGGTAGGGCAGGGGTCTGACACGATAAAAAACAAGCCAGATTCGGCTTACCGCTCGACATATAAAGTGCCCTAGAGGATTTGCCCACCCACGGCGGTGCTGCGAAAGAACGCTTCCTTGCACGGGTCGCGGGAGCTCGCTTGTAGGGCCGAAGTTAGCGGTGGAGCTTCGAGACAGACCGTTTGCTTGCCGCAAATCGGCTTCTTCCCGGCAGGTTGGAGCTTTGATAGGTAGGATGCTGCGAAAGAACGCTTGCTTGGCCGGGTCGCGGGGGCTCGCTGGTAGGGCCGAAGCTAGCGGCGGAGCTTCGAGACAGACCGTTTGCTTGCCGCAAATCGGCTTCTTACCGGCAGGTTGGAGCTTTGATAGGTAGGGGTGCTGCGATAGAACGCTTGTGTGCCCGTGTCGTGGGAGCTCGCTGGTAGGGCCGAAGCTAGCGGCGGAGCTTCGAGACAGACCGTTTGCTTGCCGCAAATCGGCTTCTTACCGGCAGGTTGGAGCTTTGATAGGTAGGGGTGCTGCGATAGAACGCTTGTGTGCCCGTGTCGCGGGAGCTCGCTGGTAGGGCCGAAGCTAGCGGCGGTGCTTCGAGACTGACTTTTCTCGTGGGTTGAGAAGTGCCCCTTCTGTTTAAAATGACCACAGCCAGTCATGTGAGGGCGCGTTGGAAAGCTCGTCTAATGCCCATTCTTTTGTTTCATCACTCAACCGGCTCCATAACGACATTGAAAAAATCGAATGTTCAATGTTCAATGTTGCTTCTCATAACAACATTAAAAAAAGTTCAATGTCCAATGTTCAATGTTGTTTTTCATAACGACATTGAAAAAATCGAATGTTCAATGTTGCTTTCTATAACTACATTCAAAAAAATCGAATGTTCAATGTTCAATGTTGTTTTCCAAAACTACATTAAAAAAAATCCAATGTTCAATGTTGTTTTCCAAAACTACATTCAAAAAAATCCAATGTTCAATGTTCAATGTTGCTTTCTATAACTACATTCAAAAAAATCCAATGTTCAATGTTGCTTTCTATAACTACATTCAAAAAAATCCAATGTTCAATGTTGCTTTCTATAACTACATTCAAAAAAATCCAATGTTCAATGTTCAATGTTGCTTTCTATAACTACATTCAAAAAAATCGAATGTTCAATGTTCAATGTTGTTTTCTAAAACTACATTCAAAAAAATCGAATGTTCAATGTTCAATGTTGTTTTCCAAAACTACATTCAAAAAAATCCAATGTTCAATGTTGCTTTCTATAACTACATTCAAAAAAATCGAATGTTCAATGTTGTTTTCTAAAACTACATTCAAAAAAATCGAATGTTCAATGTTCAATGTTGTTTTCCAAAACTACATTCAAAAAAATCCAATGTTCAATGTTCAATGTTGTTTTCTAAAACTACATTCAAAAAAATCGAATGTTCAATGTTGTTTTCCAAAACTACATTCAAAAAAATCCAATGTTCAATGTTGTTTTCTAAAACTACATTCAAAAAAATCCAATGTTCAATGTTCAATGTTGTTTTCTAAAACTACATTAAAAAAATCCAATGTTCAATGTTGCTTTCTATAACTACATTCAAAAAAATCGAATGTTCAATGTTGTTTTCTAAAACTACATTAAAAAAAATCGAATGTTCAATGTTGTTTTCTAAAACTACATTCAAAAAAATCCAATGTTCAATGTTCAATGTTGTTTTCTAAAACTACATTCAAAAAAATCCAATGTTCAATGTTGTTTTCTAAAACTACATTAAAAAAATCCAATGTTCAATGTTCAATGTTGCTTTCTATAACTACATTAAAAAAAATCGAATGTTCAATGTTCAATGTTGTTTTCTAAAACTACATTCAAAAAAATCGAATGTTCAATGTTGTTTTCCAAAACTACATTAAAAAAAATCGAATGTTCAATGTTCAATGTTGTTTTCCAAAACTACATTCAAAAAAATCCAATGTTCAATGTTGTTTTCTAAAACTACATTCAAAAAATTCGAATGTTCAATGTTCAATGTTGTTTTCCAAAACTACATTCAAAAAAATCCAATGTTCAATGTTCAATGTTGTTTTCCAAAACTACATTCAAAAAAATCCAATGTTCAATGTTCAATGTTGTTTTCCAAAACTACATTCAAAAAAATCCAATGTTCAATGTTCAATGTTGTTTTCTAAAACTACATTCAAAAAAATCCAATGTTCAATGTTCAATGTTGTTTTCTAAAACTACATTAAAAAAATCCAATGTTCAATGTTCAATGTTGCTTTCTATAACTACATTCAAAAAAATCGAATGTTCAATGTTCAATGTTGTTTTCTAAAACTACATTCAAAAAAATCGAATGTTCAATGTTCAATGTTGTTTTCCAAAACTACATTCAAAAAAATCCAATGTTCAATGTTCAATGTTGTTTTCTAAAACTACATTCAAAAAAATCCAATGTTCAATGTTGTTTTCCAAAACTACATTCAAAAAAATCCAATGTTCAATGTTGTTTTCTAAAACTACATTCAAAAAAATCCAATGTTCAATGTTGTTTTCTAAAACTACATTAAAAAAATCCAATGTTCAATGTTCAATGTTGCTTTCTATAACTACATTCAAAAAAATCGAATGTTCAATGTTCAATGTTGTTTTCTAAAACTACATTCAAAAAAATCGAATGTTCAATGTTCAATGTTGTTTTCCAAAACTACATTCAAAAAAATCCAATGTTCAATGTTCAATGTTGTTTTCTAAAACTACATTCAAAAAAATCCAATGTTCAATGTTCAATGTTGTTTTCCAAAACTACATTCAAAAAAATCCAATGTTCAATGTTCAATGTTGTTTTCCATAACTACATTCAAAAAGTTCAATGTCCAATGTTCAATGTTGTTCCCCATAACGACATTGAAACAATTTGAATGTTCAATGTTCAATGTTGCTTTTCAAAACAACATTCAACAAAATTAAATGTTCAATGTTTAATGTCGTATGTAGTGCCAACTTCACGCTGCTGTAAAACCAATTATAACGGCTTATACTGTACAAACAACTATAATATCAATGCTAAACTAATATACTAAACTTCGCTTTACCTGTTTAGACAATGGTTGTGATGTATATACCGGCGTTTTTATATTTTGTTTAATGTACAGTATGGAGATATTGACACGATTTTAACCTTTATGCATGAATATATTACAAGTTTCTTGCATTGAATATATCAATTTCCGCGAGTTAATAGGGCAATATCGGTCCATTATAGGATTTGTTTTTATATTACACCTCGGGCGTATTCGTAATACTCCCCGCTTATGAAAACATATAACCGGGATTATAAATATAAACAAGACATCAGCTGTTAAATTATGCTAATAGAAGGTCGAGGATCGTATCAAATTATTTGTGCTATACTATTTTCAGTATATACATGACTGTTGGTCATTATTTCGTTAAGTCGCTTCACGCCCTATGTATGAATAAGCGCTATATTGGGATAATCTACAAATATTTAAGTTGATAAGCATACATTTATCTTCAATTACGCACAAAAATCAAGATCAAGATAAAACTGTATGTATATACATGTTAAAGTATTATATACATGTAGCATGTTTTTTTAATAAAATGGTTTGTTAAGTTTGTAGTTAAGTTCAAACGTGACACGGTGTATTGACTTTTCACAGGACCATATAACATTATATGTCGGCGTACATTAATAAATAAATATATACTGATAAAGGGTCTCGTCAGGGGTCAAGATCCTTACAGCCTACTAGGTTACGGTCATTCCACTTTATTAATGTATTCTGTGTGAATAAATTTCGATCGTATCGTTTCGTTTTCTTAAAAAACTTAAGTTAACTAAAGAAAACCTATAGCGTTACACATATTTTAATATACATGTACATGTAGTTTATTGTATACCTAAATAAAAATGTAACTGCCGAGTGACCGATATGGGTTTGTCTATATTGTATGTAAACAAATACGCGATGAACGAAACTTGTGAATATAAATATAGCAATAAATGTGCGTCATAATTCGTCAACTCTTCAACTTTATAGCAACTCAACGAGTGAGTAAATAACGACAATATCAGGTAATTAACGAAACGTAGCACTCACCCATAGTCCAACAACCAGAACGAATAAAAAATACACAATAATAACCACAATATCTCCAACATGTAGTGACGTTTCCCCGACACGATTCATCTTTATACACTAACTAACCAGCGTCGTTATATGGTGGGACTCAACTACTTCTAACTCAAACGTCCCGTCGACTCAAATTCTGATATCAACTGTAGGGAATAGTTATATGGTAGACTCAACTCCTCCTAACTCAAACGTCAAGTCGACTCAATTTATGATACCAACCGAAGGGAATATTTGTCGGTTTAATCTGTGACGTGACCCACTTAAATTCTGTAAAGTTTGAAAAAAAAATAGATATGAAATAAAGACACCTGAAATGGAACATTTTGTTTCAATAGTTTGTTTGTACAATAAGTGTACACATGTAATTACAATTCTGTAAATTAACGTATTTTCGTGGGTATTAAATTTCGTTGATTTTGATAAAAAATGCATTTTTGTGGACTCGTAAATTCGTGGATTATAAAACATTGGCGGGTAAACCTTAGTTCTGCATGTGGAAGGTCGATTAATCGTGGACATTTCATTTCGAGGGCGATTTGAACAACGAAATCAACGTAAATTAAACTCCCGCGAAAATTAATGATTTTACATTTAATTTACATGTTCGTTACAACACGTACAGTGAAACCTCCTCTCTATTTATAACTGCCCTCTCTTAAGCAACAACCTCCTTTAAACAGCTTCTTGTCCCAATGAAAATCTTAAAGGTGCTGCCTCACAGATTTGGCTAAAAAATTTGTATATCGTGATTTTCTAACCTAACCTATTGATGTAATAGAAAGCCACTGACGGCTGCTTTATGAAAGATTTGGTGCAAATAAGCAATTTTTACCACTCTCGTTATCGCCCACTGAGTATTTTTTTCTTGAAAAAAAGCGCTAAGTTTCCTTCCAACATGCTTTGTGAATTATGAAATTCACACGTGATTGAACTGTAACATCAGCAAACTACAGCGTTAACATCAGTGAGGTATTTGGTTTGTTTTCCATTCGTTTTCATCAAATGCGAACAAATTTCAGGCAATTTAAGTAATAGTAGTGTTAATTCTATAGATGAATTTAACCACATACTATATGTAGAGTCAAAACCTCTAAACAACACAATTTTACTGCAGTACAACCTTTCCAGAGC
The DNA here is from genome assembly GCA_947247005.1 of Spisula solida. Lineage (NCBI taxonomy): Eukaryota > Metazoa > Mollusca > Bivalvia > Venerida > Mactridae > Spisula > Spisula solida. The sequence continues at coordinate 36,941,322 of OX365959.1, read as the reverse complement.
GAGCGACCCTCTGTAGAGCAACAGACTCTTTATAAAAACACAATCAAAGTTTCGCTAATCTGATATTTATCATAAGTTTAACCTATGTAGAGCAACAACCTCTGTACAACAGCCAATATTTGCAGCTCCCAAAGGGTGTTGCTCTATAGAAGTTGTACTGTACTTTCTTATAATGTTGCTTTAGCGAGGTTGTACTGTAGTTAAAATTCAATGTACGTACATACTTGATTTTATTAGACGGAATAGTGTTTTTGTTGACAATATACAGATCTATCAAATCTTTTCATTCACAGCAGGTGGTAGTTGGACAAGAGATGAATGGCATAGCAAAGTGAGGCTAAAACAAATTAATCATGTGGTTTTGGTAACAAGGTGAAAAATGTCCGAAAAATGATACTTTTATCTCAATATTTAAACTATCATAAAACAGAATTCAAACACACATTTTTTGCAATAAAAGGGTCGGGCCTAAAAATTAGGATCGGTCGGGTTACTAGAACCACATAATTAATTACTTTTGGCCTGATCGATTTATCGTTAATGTTATTGGCTTTTTAAGACAGGTGGCTGTGAGGTCAAGGTGATCACTTATACAAGTTATATACAACCTGAACCGCCTTTATGCTGCTATGTGAATCCGCATTCAAGTAGTTCCAGAAACGGTCAACATTCACAATACTGCTACATATGTTTCTCCCAATTTTTAAACTGATTTAATTCAATCAGCAACATTTGTTTATTCTAAGATCAACAATTATTGTGAAACTGTTCGTTAAATCGAGATTTTTGCAGAAAATCACTACGCCGGGTCGATATCGAACTTGTTTCGTAATATGAAAATGACGTGTTCATCAAATGTCCCGGCTGTAAAGCTATTTTTAGAAACTTCAGACCAGGGTCACGTGATGGTTTTATCAATGAATCGAATAGGAGAAACTTCAGACCAGGGTCACTTGATGGTTTTATCAATGAATCGTATAATATCGTCTGCAAAGTACTGTTATGCAATCATATGGTTTGACTATACTAGCCGCTTTCTATAGATGTCTCACGCTGTGAGGGAAGTGATTACAAGACGGTACTGTAGAATCTGATAAATAGGCGCGTAGTATTATTTTAAAGCCACTTTGATATACGCATTCAATACACGTATTACATATAAATTAATATGCCCCTTTTTAAGATGATTATATGACATAATTTTATAATAGGCCTATATACTAGTAGCCAAATTTGATTTTGTGTCTTGCAAACGTTTTATGGAATATTTTAAAGGGGTATGTAGCGGGTTTGGGGAACAAGAAATATTTTATTTTATGAATGCCTTATTTTGTATGTTAGCATACCAGTCTTATATCTAAATACCATAAATAATTACTTTACGCGGGAAAACACGATCGCGACTGATTTCGATAAAAACTAAATTTCGAGGGGGCATAATTTCGTGAATTTGAAATTTCGGAAAAAAGAACGAAAAATGGAATTTGTTTCGCGATCTGATACATCCACACAAACAGACAAAACATCTCGGAGTCATCAAACGAGGACAGCTCATGTCCAGAGAACTTAAATGCTTTTAATACGATAATCATACCATCAGCTCTGTCTATTGTTGGGCGTATACGTAGATCTACGCAACGAAAACCTATGCTGGTCATTACTGTATCTTGTAATAATATCTTGTTCAGTTTTATTGTTTTATGAGAACCTTATGGTAGATTAGCGTTGTATTATATGCTAAATAAGCTTTCTCTATAAATAAAGTCTATATATGCAACACGTATGCGTAACTTACGTTTAACTTACCCGTAACGTATAAAACAACTCGCCCAATTGTGTGTCCAGCGTGATACTATTTTATCAAAGCACTTACGGAAATCGTAAACTTACTATCAAATTTAAATTCTTTATAGAGTGTGGTAAAAAGAGTTGCAATACTTATAATGATTCAGTTAATGAACTCCTACAAACCATATCCGTCACCAATTTACATTCGTTTAAATAAATGTGAATAATTCAAATTTGAGCGCAACTTTAAGATTTTCGTAAGTGCTTTGATAACACAGTACCCGTGTCAGTAGCAATCGTGACTTTTGTGGAATTTAAGTGCTATGGTAGTCTAAGACTAACAAATGCCCGTCATGTGACCACATGCGTGCTAGGATCATGTGACGTCAGGTACGATGACACTATTCGGCCGGTTATGACGTCCAATAGCTTATGGCATCGTACGTCAGTGTGCTCGTAACGTGTGATAAACTTACTCCTGACTTATTCGTCGTACACCATCGTGTTCGTCGTACACCATCTTGTTTGTCATACACTATCTTGTTCGTCGTACACCATCTTGTTCGTCGTACACAATCTTGTTCGTCGTACATCATCTTGTTCGTCGTAGACCATCTTGTTCGTCGTACATCATCTTGTTCGTCGTACAAAATCTTGTTCGTCGTACATCATCTTGTTCGTCGTACATCATCTTGTTCGTCGTACATCATCTTGTTCGTCGTACACCATCGTGTTCGTCGTACACTATCTTGTTCGTCGTACATCATCTTGTTCGTCGTACACAACATTGTTCGTCGTACATCATCTTGTTCGTCGTACATCATCTTGTTCGTCGTAGACCATCTTGTTCGTCGTACACCATCTTGTTCGTCGTACACCATCGTGTTCGTCGTACATCATCTTGTTAGTCGTACACCATCGTGTTCGTCGTACACCATCTTGTTAGTCGTACACCATCGTGTTCGTCGTAGACCATCTTGTTCGTCGTACACCATCGTGTTTGTCGTACACCATCGTGTAAGTCGTACACCATCGTGTTTGTCGTACACCATCTTGTAAGTCGTACACCATCTTGTTTGTCGTACACCATCGTGTTTGTCGTACACCATCTTGTTTGTCGTACACCATCTTGTTAGTCGTACACCATCGTGTAAGTCGTACACCATCATGTTTGTCGTACACCATCTTGTTTGTCGTACACCATCGTGTAAGTCGTACATCATCTTGTTAGTCGTACACCATCGTGTTCGTCGTAGACCATCTTGTTCGTCGTACACCATCTTGTTTGTCGTACACCATCGTGTTTGTCATACACTATCTTGTTCGTCGTAGACCATCTTGTTCGTCGTACATCATCTTGTTCGTCGTACAAAATCTTGTTCGTCGTACATCATCTTGTTCGTCGTAGACCATCTTGTTCGTCGTACATCATCTTGTTCGTCGTACACAATCTTGTTCGTCGTACATCATCTTGTTCGTCGTACATCATCTTGTTCGTCGTACATCATCTTGTTCGTCGTACACCATCGTGTTCGTCGTACACCACCTTGTTCGTCGTACATCATCTTGTTCGTCGTACACCACATTGTTCGTCGTACATCATTTTGTTCGTCGTACATCATCTTGTTCGTCGTAGACCATCTTGTTCGTCGTACACCATCTTGTTCGTCGTACATCATCGTGTTCGTCGTACATCATCTTGTTAGTCGTACACCATCGTGTTCGTCGTACATCATCTTGTTAGTCGTACACCATCGTGTTTGTCGTACACCATCTTGTTAGTCGTACACCATCGTGTTCGTCGTAGACCATCTTGTTCGTCGTACACCATCGTGTTTGTCGTACACCATCGTGTCAGTCGTACACCATCGTGTTTGTCGTACACCATCTTGTTAGTCGTACACCATCTTGTTTGTCGTACACCATCGTGTTTGTCGTACACCATCTTGTTTGTCGTACACCATCTTGTTAGTCGTACACCATCGTGTAAGTCGTACACCATCTTGTTTGTCGTACACCATCTTGTTTGTCGTACACCATCGTGTAAGTCGTACATCATCTTGTTTGTCGTACACCATCGTGTAAGTCGTACACCATCGTGTTTGCCGTACACCATCTTGTTAGTCGTACACCATCGTGTAAGTCGTACACCATCGTGTGTGTCGTACACTATCGTGTTTGTCGTACACCATCTTGTTAGTCGTACACCATCGTGTTTGTCGTACACCATCGTGTAAGTCGTACACCATCGTGTTTGTCGTACACCATCTTGTTGGTCGTAAACCATCTTGTTCGTCGTACACCATCGTGTTTGTCGTACTCCATCTTGTTTGTCGATGATCTCGTGCATTTAGTGACAACAATCGTGTTTATTTTCAAAAATAATAATTTATTATAATAACAGCTTATCACAAGAAGGACAACTCTGAACTCGACGGTCGAATCAAAGTAACCTCGGACAGGAGTTTACTCCCTTGTATTAAATTGTACTTCGGTTAGCCGATGTAACGTTTAATTATTTATACAGTACAACCTCTGTAGAGCAACACCATTTGGAAGCTGCAAATATTGGTCATTGTTTAGAGGTTGTTGCTTTACAGAGGTTAAATTTATAGTTAATAGTGACTTAGTGAAATTTTGAAGGTGTTGTTATAGAGAGGTTGTTGCTCTATAGAGGGACGCTTAGAAGAGGTTTTACTGTATGTGTATTGTGACCTACAGTGAACAGTTTACAAAGTATCGCGTTTCTGACTATTCGATCGTTATTATTGTGAGGTTTTTGCATCAAGACGGAGAGTTCGATCGAATTTCCCGCTACTGGAGCAGTTGTAATGTAATTACATTTGTACGTAAACTATAATTGTGCAATGTATGTTTTTCTTTTCCAATGTTGCCAAATTTCGTCTTGGAACTGTAACCAAAAGTCCCGCGGTATTGCTACACTGTAATAGCGCGGCTTTGAGATTAAATTCACAGTTTTGGAGGGCACATATATATATATATCTTTATTGACTCCATTTTCTGAAGATATACAATGAAATAAATTCATGTGGTAATATAGATATAAACTGTTTTCAAGTATAATGTAAAGTATGCAATGACATACATCCGCACACCCGCACGACACACACACACGCACGCACGCACGCACGCACGCACACTCACACGCACACACACACACACACTCAGAACCACATAATACACCCTTTTAGGCTGCATTAGCAAGTAGAATAGAACAGAATATACTATTGATTTGCATATTTAGTCCTGAAAAGGACTTTTTGCAAAGCAACACTAATACAATTACATAACATAAATAGCATGGTGATATATGACGGGGAAGTATGCGATATGATATTATATCAAATTAGAAGAATCTTTTATATATGTAACAGATGTATACATGTATGAGACGAATTTAGGCCCGGATTCGGGAGAGACGGTTTTTTTGTTGATCATGTTTCAAATCATGTACCAAACGCGTGAAAACTTAAAATATATGTAAACTCGTTTGTCGCCGCACAAAGGTCGTTAGTCGCACCTCGTAGGTCACTGGTCGTAGCTCTTAGCTCGTTGATCGCATCTCTTAGCTCGTAGATGTTAACTCGTAGTTCGCATCTCCTAGGTCGTTGTTCGCAACTTGTAGGTCGTTGGTCGCAGCTAATAGCTAGTGAATATTAACTCGTAGGTCGCAACTCGTAAGTCGTCGGTCGCACCCTACCCTACCCTACCCTACCCTACCCTACCCTACCCTACCCTACCCACGAAATGGTCTTTTAACCAAAGCCACGAATAGTTTGTTGAATCTATATAAGGTTGGACCTTTTCGTAGTATTTTGTAACTTCTGCTTTTAAATAAATACAAAATTATTATTAGATTGAAAAATGTCACTTTTATACTTTTAAGGACGCAATACAAGTGTCACGTAGAAGTCAATAGTTTAAGGAGATCAGACAGGGAGCGTAGCATGACCGTGCGACCACATACACGCGTCAAGGGGGCTTGTTTGTCCCTAACAAGAGACAAACAGAAATAAAAACGTAAGCCGATGCTGCTGAGACAAAGGCGAGCTCCATGGCCACCCCTTCTTATCTAGGATGGAAGAAGGGGTGCAGGGAAACAACCACAGAGCAAGCCAAGCAAAACAGACTACGCCAAACGCTTGAAATTTGGATTACCCATTTACGAAACATACACTTTATATACGACTGCTCAGTGACTAAACGTGGATTTCATTTCGCGAATGCATTGATAAATATGTATGTCAGACAATTCCAACATTGCAATATATGTGATGAATTTTAATGAAACGATTACGCCTGAATTAAATACTATATTGTCAAAATTTCGTTACACTTGGCTATAAATTGAATTAGATATATCATAAATTAGGTTAAGTTTTCATCTTTCCTTTGTAATATTTCCCTACCCCGGGGCATATAACGTAAACTAAACGTAGCCACATAATAAAAATAGATTTGCACAACAATTTTCACACCATTTCACACGTGACGATACCTGTCCAAATCCAACCTTGCCAGGACGCAGTGATCTCCCCATACCGAGTTTGGATAAGATTCTCTCTACGTTTCCCATTGTTTCAAATTCAGGAGTATTATAAAATTATACGAGTAACTGCTATCTGTTAATGCAACACAAGCTCCAACAACAGAAAAACGATATTTGCAGAGACAGGAACACCATGTTACTCCAAAGCACTTTGATAGTGCAAAAGCCTGGTAATCCCACCGCCCTACACACTCTAACGGTGGTTTACGCTCTGGACCCAGGACCCAGGACCATGGATCGAGATGCAATGCATCTTAATATATGTGCAGTACAACCTCTGTATAGCAACACCCAATTACCGTTTTACATTTATGCGTGTAAGGAGAATTGAACGCAGGTTTCCATAGGTCAAATGACCGGAGGAAGTTAAAAAGTCAAAGGGTGGCTGAACGGCTGAACTACTGGAAGCAGCCCTCTGAAATTGTGAATCGATATATTCCATATTTCATTCCTTTACCCGTATATCGATATTTCAAAATGTGAATCGATAATCGATCGGCTAAAATATATCGTCGATACATCGAAACCGTTTCTATCAATGACATTATCTAGATGTTACCACATCCTAATTAGGGGGCGCACAAACAAATCTCTATAATTGATTATTGGTATTTACTTAAGTATAGCTCAACTTATCAAATTTAATGAACATGCATTACCTAGATAGTTTTAGTTTTTTTTATCTAAACGTACAAACCCCTTTTTGAGGGAAGTTGGTACGCCAATGGATACTCGAACATCGATATTGAATATAGAGCCAGGTGTAATACCAAGCCAGCTCGGTAATCGATATTGTAGAAAATTGTCCAATTCCTCATTTGAATATCGACAATCGAATTTTGACACATGTCTTCTAATTTGCTTTCTATATGATACTGATGACTTTGGATTCAGAATGTAAGTTTCCTTCTATCAAATGAAGGCTATTTGCCTCATTTACAGTACAACTTAACAGTTCCCGCGTTCTAAGCCATATTGGAACTCTTAGAATATGATGACATTGCTGATCGCGTTACCATGGTTACTATGCCATTATCGGATGGTTTCTTTATATTCAACAAAAACTTGATTCCATATTCTTCCTGTTAAGCATTGTTTGTGGAACATGATTTTTGGACCACCCTGTGTGTACTCTTTTTTACCTACTTTAAAAGCCAATCAAATGTTTCTAAATAAATTCGCACGGAATAAATAAAGAAAAAATACTGCATATAATATAGTAATCTTAACACAAAAAGTTAGGTGCAATTTCGTATGTTATTGTATTCGTTGTGTATTGAAACGTACAGTGGTCTATAGCGTCGCTTATTTACGCTAACTTTATCCAGCTAATTCTCTTAACTTGCATTGACCACAGTGACTCATCAAAAGCAACCAATCGTGGTATCGGCTAGGAGAGATTACCAACATACTTATACCGGTAGAAATATATTTAATTTTTGTAATCCAAGTTACGGATACAGTATTACCCAAATCAACACAAATCCATTAAAAGCAAACAAAGGCGGTACATTGCAGCCGAAGTATAAAAACGCTGCCATTGATAATTTTATCTAACAATAAATTATATTTATGTGCACCTGTTTTACCAAAAGAACTGAAACATGTGACTATGCATGTGAAACAGTTATAAAGCAAACTATACAAGAGACACCAATTTGACTAGAAATGGGCAGTTTAAATTTGACATTTTGTTCTGTAAATGTAACAAAGATTGTGTATAACCCATTTTTGTTTTCTTTATTTCCTTCGTTTTTGTGTAACATGTGGATATGCATATGATTTCATGTCTCATTGTAACAGCAAATACTAAACTTATACCATTTTATATTACTTTACATAATTGTCAGATATCTCCATTTTCAAATGATCCAACCCGTTTTTAAATTAAAACACCTTACGTTTTTTGTTACGGTCAGAATATAATATACACTAGTTTTAATTGGCTTCTGTTTTCTTTCTCATACTTCTGTTTCCCACATATTGTGGGGGAAACATATCACAGTTGTGCTAGACATTTCTCTGTCATGGTGGATGGATGTCTCTAAGAAAGGTGTCTGCTTCGATATATTTGTGAGTGGCAGATTCATTTTATGGTGTTGTCCACCTTTGGGGACTCGCCTAAAGTGCTCAAAATATGCGGCTCATCAAATAGGTTACCAAGTTATTGCTTTTTGAAAAAAGCCGTTTAAGGCCTAATGTGGCTTTAAAGGTGCTGCCTCACAGATTGGGCTAAAAACTTTGTATGATGCAATTTTCCTACCTAACCAAGTATTTATGTAATAGAAAGCCACTGGTGGTTGCTTTATGAAAGATGTATGGCATATAAGCAATTTAAATCACTCTTGATACTCGGCACTGTGTATTTTTCCTTTTGAAAATATCGCAGAGTTTCCTTCCAAAATGCTTTGTAAATTATGTTATTCACACATGATCAACGTGTAACTTCAACAAACTTAAGCCGAAACATCTGTGAGGTATTTGGTGTGTTTCGCAATTCATTTTCATCGAATGGAAACAAATTTCAGGCAATTTAAGTGATAGTAGTGCTAATTCTATAGGGTATTAATACCCTATAGAATTTTGGGTGTAAATAGGTTAAATTACTACAAAATGCCGATGTTTCCCAAGTTATTTTTGTTGTCAATGTGGTTGTTTATGGTATATACAGGAAACTATATCAAAATTACATGAATATTTGACAATTTAATTTTATTTTTGCTATACATCAAAACGTGAGGCAGTCCCTTTAAGCTGAAATACATGTATGCATAATCAATATAATAATTAGAATGAATGTGGTCAGCTGGTGTCAAACGCGGCATATTTAATGGCTTATGCAACCTCTCCAGAGCAGCCCTCCACTGAGCAACAACCTCTCTAAAGCAACATAAACATGTTGTTCGAGAAGAAACACTTAAATATGTATACACATTTACCTCTCCAGAACAACAATCCCTGTACAACAACATAAAGTTGTTTCCATGTGTGTCGTTATAGAGAGGTTTTATTGTTTTCAAAGTACACATTTTTCTCTAAGAATATGATTTCATCTTAGAATTGTACTATATGGTATGGATTATGGTAAGGACATATGTTTACGAGCGTCGTACGACAGTCGCGCGATTGTCGTACGACGGTCTTGTGATTGACTCACGGCTGTCGTAGAATTGTGAATGTCCACAAGACTGTCGTGCGACAATCGCACGACTATCGCACGACTATCGCACGTCCATCGCACGTCCATCGCACGTCCATCGCACGTCCATCGCACGATAATGGTGTGATTCAGTGTGCCTAGTTTGACTTTATAATCACAAACAAATCGTGCGTCCACCGTGCGTCCATCGCACGTCCGTCATACGACGACGTAGGGCATCGCACAGCGGACCTACGACAGGCACCCGCCGAGGGAAATTTTGAACATGTCCAAAACCGTACGACGAGGGTCCACGATTATGTTTTACGTCGTACGACGATCGCACGATGCAGATATTTCTTAAGTCCGTCGTGCGACGGACGCAAGATAGTCGTCAAATTTACATCGTAGACCCGTCGCACGTCCGTCGCACGACAATTGTGAAAGCGGTTTTACCGGTAGCCTCATGCGTAGCCGTTTGATGATATGATTTTAATCAGATTGTAATTTTCGGTAAACTAGAAACTTTACTGTTAAAAAGCGTCCTTAAAACTTAAAGATAACTATGTTGCTGGGTGGTAGTGTCTTATTGTGTGGGTTTTTTTTAATTTGTTGATGAATTACCTAGTCCAATTGACCGTACATAAAAATAATTAGCATCAGCCTATCAATTCCACGTGTATTCTTCTTTTTTCCGTTTCCTGGTTCAATGCACCACTGTAGTGAATTTAGATGGAAAGAACATTGAGTTACAATCCATGGGTAGTCACGTACACAAAATTTCGTTTAGAAGTGTCAATATAAAAGAAGTTATCTTGATTTTCATTAGTGTTTGATGATGTGAATTATTCAGCTACTTTTCTGAGGATTTCATATCATTCCGTTCCAATCAAGATTCTTTTTGTTTACTTATTCGGCGACATGACCGCTGATCTCACGCCTCGGACTATTTGTTGATCGTCCTGCCAAAACTGTACTGTGTACAACCCTTGTGTTCAGAGTTTTTCATAAAAAACTTGTACTGTATCCACTTCATTTGAACTGCTGCTTTGGAGAATGCTGAACTCATCATATTTACACCAAAAAATCAAGTCAAGGATTTTTGACTGCAAATTACCAATTGACGGAACACAATTGTTCATGAATCATCAGTTATGAACAATTTGGGAGCCTTCTTTGATAAGACTCTAAGCATGAACAAATAAGCTAATGCAATATCCAAATCTTGCTTTTTCCATCTGCGTCATATGCCGGTGCGGATTAGGAAAATCACTTGTGAATTCTCTTTTTTCCCCTTGACTGGATTACGTCAATGTTTTGTTATGTGGTTCCAACAGCAAAGTAGTGGGCAACCTGCACTTTCACGGCATTCACTGCACATTCTCCCGGTGCTGAACAGAGTAAGTACAGTATAAGGTCACCATATACTCTTTTAAAATCATACATGAACTTGCTATTGTTATCATTAATGAGTTGCTTAGTGAATTACCCAACATGAGATCAGACTCAGTCAAATTATTGAACATTCAAAGAACAAAAACCAAGACCTACGGTGCTAGGCGATTCGACAAAAGCGCATCCACACTGAGGAACAGACTGTCAGTTGAAATACAGCCATATTTTGCGTGTACAGCGCTTAGAGACTGGTTTTATAAGGCGCTTTATAAATATTTTCAATTATTATTATTTCAATTAATGCGAAACGGTATGTATGAGTGATATTCATGACCTTTTAAATCGAATTCAATGTCACGCGGCACAGATTGAAGAGCTCTACATTTATTAATCTGTTTGCCTCGGTCGATAACATTCCCTCCCTTTAGGGCTTTTATTTCATATACAAAATAAATGGATTAGAACGGTAGTAGAAATCAAAGCTATTTTATACATTACGACCTCTCCAGAGCGACCCTCTGTACAGCAATATACTCTGTATAACAATTGAAAATTTCCATAAGTTTATATTTACTATAAATTTCACCTCTGTACATTAACAACCTCGAAACAATGACCAATATTTGTAACCCCAAAGGGTGTTGATCTACAGAGGCTGGACTGTGCATATATTAAATGTATGTATCTTGATCTTTGTGCATGGGTCCAGAGCGTAAACCACATTAAGAGTGTACGTGTAGGGCGGTGGGATTACCAGCCTTTTGCACTATCAAAGTGCTTTGGAGTAACATGGTGTCCCTGTCTCTGCAAATATCGTTTTTCTGTTGTTGGAACTTGTGTTACATTAACAGATAGCAGTTACTCGTAGAATGTTATAATACTCCTGAATTTGAAACAATGGGAAACGTAGAGAGAATCTTATCCGAATTCGGTATGGGGAGATCACTGCGTCCTGGCAAGGTTGGATTTGGACAGGTATCGTCACGTGTGAAATGGTGTGAAAATTGTTGTGCAAATCCATTTTTATTATGTGGGAAATATTACAAAGGAAAGATGAAAACTTAATCTAATTTATGATATATCTAATTCAATTTATAGCCTAGTGTAACGAAATTTTGACATTATAGTATTTAATTCAGGCGTAATCGTTTCATTAAATTTCATCACATATATTGCTATGTTTGAATTGTCTGACATACATATTTATCAATACATTCGCGAAATGAAATCCACGTTTAGTCACTTAGCAGTCGTATATAAAGTGTATGTTTCGTAATGGGTCATCCAAATTTCAAGCGTTTGGCGTAGTCTGTTTTGCTTGGCTTGCTCTGTGGTTGTTTCCCTACACCCCTTCTTCCATCCTAGACAAGAAGAGGTGGCCATGGAGCTCGCCTTTGTCTCAGCAGCATCGCCTTACGTTTTTATTTCTGTTTGTCTCTTGTTAGGGACAAACAAGCCCCCTTGACGCGTGTATGTGGTCGCACGGTCATGCTACGCTCACTGTCCGATCCCCTTAAACTATCCACTTCTACGTGGTCTTAAAAGTATAAACGTGACATTTTTCAATCTAATAATAATTATGTATTTATTTAAATGCAGAAGTTACAAAAGGTAGGTAGGTAGGTAGGTAGGTAGGTAGGTAGGTGGGTAGGTGGGTAGGTGGGTAGGGGTAGGGGTAGGGGTAGGGGTAGAGGTAGAGGTAGAGGTAGAGGTAGGTAGGTAGGTAGAGGTAGGTAGAGGTAGGTAGAGGTAGGTAGAGGTAGGTAGAGGTAGGTAGAGGTAGGTAGAGGTAGGTAGAGGTAGGTAGAGGTAGGTAGGTAGGTAGAGGTAGGTAGAGGTAGGTAGAGGTAGGTAGGGGTAGGTAGAGGTAGGTAGAGGTAGGTAGAGGTAGGTAGGGGTAGGTAGGGGTAGGTAGGGGTAGGTAGGGGTAGGTAGGGGTAGGTAGGGGTAGGGGGGTAGGTAGGGGTAGGTATGGGTAGGTAGGGGTAGGTAGGGGTAGGTAGGGGTAGGTAGAGGTAGGTAGAGGTAGGTAGAGGCAGGCAGGCAGGCAGGTAGGTAGGCCTCAAAGTCGCGCGACGTTCGCTGTGATCTGATTACGTGATATCAACCGATTACACGATATCGGGTTGAACCTTGTTGAACTCCCGTTACATGATGCGTAAACCCTTCGTCGCAACAAGGGGAAATTTCGTATGTGCAATAAGGAATGTTGTAAATGGATTCCTGTAAGGTTTCGTCAATATCAGTCCGTTAGTTGTCCAGCAATATCGATCGTCCGGGTATTAAATGAACGACCCTCGTACGTGCCAACTACACAGACCTAGACACCTTCACATAAGTTTTCAATATCTGAAACACTGGCACCAGAACACCAAACTGTGGTTTAAATTATGTCAAAATAAGATTTAAACCTAATCAAGCCAAACACAAACTCAAAAACGCAGATTTATTGACACGGCCCGTTCGTAGTTTGTCTATATATTACACATGGTAATGAAGCCGATTCGCTGTACCACTCGATTTTGAACTCGTATTTTCAATACGCGCCGATAAATCGTCTCAGTATTAATACAGTTCGACAGATAAATGATTTATCTTTAAGATGCAATCGAAAATCTAACTGTTTTAAAAGACTACGACTCACCACAGCTTTGATAAGTGAGTGATTTGTCGATCTGTCAAAATTATTGCAAAATCTTTCACTGTAAACTTCCGGTTATTGTTGTACGGTCGTTTCCAACTGATTACCGGGAGGGAAATTTAAAAGTCCAATTAATTAGGATTTTTTTTCTCACGCGGTATCTGACAGCTTCTGTTTCATAAAGTCATGAATGAAACAATATCTCAATTTACTCAGATATCAAAATTTGTACAATATGGTAATGGGCTACACGAATTGACATATCGCGGGAAATCTACGCGGAAAATTTGGACCAATCAAATAACAGGTTACGTTGTTGTTGTTGTTGTACCGGAAGTTAAGAGTGAAAGAAAATTACAGAAACGTCAAAGGCAAGGAAAAAAGCAGTATTACTTGATAAATACGACAAGTTGTACCGGATTTTCGGTTGCATCTTAAAGAAAAATCATTTATCTGTCGAACTGTATAAAAACTTTGACGATTTATCGGCGCGTATGGAAAATACGAATACGAAAACGAGTGGTAACAGCGAATCGGCTTCATTACCATGTGTAATATATAGACAAACTACGAACGGGCCCTGTCAATAATCTGCGTTTTTGAGTTTGATTTGGTTTAAAACTTATTTTGATAACATTTAAATCACAGTTTGGTGTTCTGGTGCCAGTGATCTGAAACTATATCAGCGTATACCCCTTATCACTGTATCGTTTATTGCGACGCTACGTAAATAAACTTGTATAACTTGTGACTTCCGGTGGTGTACGACTTCCTGTGATAACCGGAAGTTGACTCGTTTATTCACGGTGACTATCATACGTAAACAATGTTATCTCTAAACGAATAAAAACAGACGATATCTAATACTATAGTATAGCATGTTGGAGTATAATATGGAATTTGGAAATGACGGGGAGAATGATTTCGAAATGAGGATTTAGTTTGGGTTACACTGATATACACTCTATTGATTATGCAGCTAATTTAAACTCTGACCATGATGACATATGACAATTGTGTATTCCTAGATTAGCTAGTATGTGATTACAAAAAGTAAACAAACGTTAGACGGACTTCTATACATAATGTAGCACTCACTATACTTTAGTTTGTATTATTATGGATGTGGAAGACCTTGCACGTGGCGCAACTATTACGGATTTACCTCCAGGTAAGATGCATGTCTAATCTTATATTTAATCGTGTTTATTCGAAATGAGAAAATTTAATATATAGGTAAATTTCCAACTTGAGTAGCTAAACGGGGGAATTAGTTGTATAAACTCTATGGTTAAAGTACATAAACATGCATTACTTAGAAATACACCTATAGTTTTCGACGAAACTTGTTTATATTGTACTCATAAAGTAATACATTTGTACAATCAATACAATATAAGAAATGAGGTCACCTTGATAACGACATATTTATTTTGTTTACATTCTTGAAACGAGGCATACTAAGGAAGTCAGGTAAAGGGACAGGTGTGTAGACAAGTTGGGTACGAAAATGAAAATTCGTATAATATGTTGTAAATGTTAAGTCAGTCACAATTACACTCTAGGCGAAGCTAATCTACTTTCGCTTTCGTTTTTAAAACGAAAGTTATATCATTTCAAAACGATTTTGTGTAATGAAAACCCTGCATATTTCAAAGTTCCTTTTTATTTTTTTTGTAACTATAGATATTCCAAAACCCTTTTTAATGTCGTATACACAGTGTCACTGTGACAGCTAAATTACTATTTTAAAATTGTTATGAATGTGTATTGTATATCTTTCCTGTATTGACATGTACAGTCCAGTTAGGATATTGCGACAGTGACGTTGCAGTTTATGTGTACACAAAAGATAACAACCATTGTCTGAACAGGTAGATCGAATATGTTAGTTTAGCATTGAAATTATAGTTGTTTGTACGGTATAAGCCTTTATAATTGGTTTTACCCTGTTATAGTGATATAGGAATTTTACCCCGACTGGATTATATGTGAATAAACTGTAACTGAACGAAATGAACTTGTACGAGTACATGTACCTGTACATATAGTCGGCTGGCTCTAATAGTCTCCAATGTCCTTTTTTTTTAAAATGAGATTTTTGCACTTTTTGTATAATTTGACATTGCTCAATGTCCTGTGAAAAAATAACGTCGTAATTTCAAGTGCAATGTGCTTTTTGTCAGTAATGTATTGCTCAAAGTCCAGTATTTGAACCACTTCGTAGCGTGCATGTTGCTGAATGTCCCGGAGATTGGTTACTCTAAGAGCAACTTAAACTAAAATAAATATAGTTGGCCAGTTGCCGTCCTTTATTTTGTCACGTGATTAACTGAAAAGTGTAATTTTAAGTTGCTCATTGTCCTCTACCAGTCGTTCTCATATGATCGAATGTCAAGATCAACCAATGAAACCGCGTAATTTCGGTAATATTTTGTCCAAACTCCAGGTGTGTAACTAATAAATCAAAAGTTACTCAATGTCCAAATTCCGGACAAAACACTTTTTCGAAGCGGACGTTTCTATGTCAATTTTAAGGCTGCATAATGAATGCAATGGGAAGAATAAAGCAATAGTACTATATCTACGTTTTTAAAATTTTAAAATCGGTTGATATAAAGATATTTGACAAAGTCAAATGTTCAAACCTAATTTTCTCCAAAACATGATTTTGGCACTTTGATCACTATTAGAACCAGCCGATTATTGCTAACTCTGTACGTATTGTTTTACCCGTACAAACAAATACATGTGTTACATAGTGCGCATTTCATTTTCGTCTATTACATGTAGAAATTACACATACCTAGGTGACGAAATACCCAAATATAGTATTCACAATGACGTTTACACACGTTACAAGTTTAGTTTAGCAATATTTCTATTATTCACCTACGACAGTACAGCTAGCGTGTACCCAGAAAGGGGAGCTAGCAATGGACGTTTTGCAAAAAATGTGATTATTAGTCCTCTACCGGTTTTTCACCGAAGGGGACTATAGGTTTGCCGTCCGTCCGTCCGTCCACCATTCCGTCATAACTCAAACAGTTTCCAAGCTAGGTTTTTGAAACTTGGTATATCGATAGGGGGCAATATTTTGATTCCGACCAAAATTGTGGTTGCTAGGCAACAGGAACAGTTAAAATGGCTTAAAACCGGTAGGAGACTTCTGTATTGCTTGCAATGCTTAATTACTTGTTTTATATATATACTGGTGGTTTACCGGGGCTAAAAGTTCGATCAGGACTTCCGTCTAGATATTCGCTGTATTATGAATAAGAAAAACCTTATGTGACGGGTAGGGGGTACCTGGGTAGCATTGTTGTCTAGCAGGGTGTGATATGCCGAGGCCCGGGTGCCTGTACACCAATTTGGAAAATAATTACATTTATATAATACCTAAGTATACTTTAGTTATATGTACTGCCAGCGTATACGTGAAGGTATCGTATCGTATCGTATCGTATCGTATCGTATTGTATTGTATTGTATTGTATTGTATTGTATTGTATCGTATCGTACCGTATCGTATCATATTAACAGTATTATCAGTATGCCAGCGTGTAAGTGAAGGTATCGTATTGTATTGTATTGTATTGTATCGTATCGTATCGTATCGTACCGTATCGTATCGTATCGTATCGTATTAACTATATTGGTCGATACAAAATTGATATTGTTGCACCAATGGGATGGTATATGCACATAGTTCAAGTCTACCTATTTCTTGTTTCAGCAGGTGGCCGTGGATGTTCTTGCAGTCTTCATGTTAAACTAAAACGCATGACCTTCTTAACAATACCAACGCTCATTCTGTCATGCGCCTGTATTATCGTGGGGATCTTGTCCATTTGGAGTTCAGCCCCTTATTATAAGGCACCATACTACATAGGGGGAGCTTTGTTTACTGGATTAGCAGTGAGTATGACTCGGTCTAGAATGTTGTTTCTTCCTTGTAGCTCGAAGACATTCTGTATCTCTTGAATGCTAGAAAAAACGGCTATTTTCAAAAAGCAATAACTTGGTAACCTATTTGAAGAGCCATGGATTTTGAGCACTTTAGTTGAGTCCCAAATGTGGAAAACACCATAAGATGGAAGAAAACGAAATACAACCTCCAGTTGGTTTGTTTACAAAATGATGAATTGTAAACAAAAAATGCACAATTTATACTCTAAGGGAAGCAACTCTTGAAAAATTAGTATTTTGTCATCCATACATTTTACTTAAATGCGATTTTTGGCATAGCATTTCGACAGATACATTTGACATTTTGACGTCAATTCTTGGTCATTAGTGAAAAATATGCCAAGTCCTTGTAATTAGTCTATTTACTGGGTGATCGGGAAAAATACCTTGGGAGAGATAATGTGGCTTTAAAGTAAATATGCACACTACTGAACAAAAATGGACATCAAAATGAATTTAATGTTCATCTTTATTTGTAAACAGAGCCTAGTGTTACAATCGGCAGTCTATACCTGACTATAATAACAACCAGGAAACGGTAGAGACATATACTACTCAAAATTTGATAAGGGTCAAGAAATTTTCCATTTAAATATTTTGCAAATTGAATAAGATTGACCGGTAGAATTTTCAAAAACCTAATGCTACATCTGCAATATTGTAAACCAATAAAGATTACTTCAAAATTTAATGTCTAAGCCTGACCCCGTTAAAAATGTTCGAGCTGCATTCAAGCCTCTGTAGTAACAGAATGTGGTAATTTTCTTGGTAGTTTGGGTCTTACACGATATGGTAATAAAAACGGGATAAAATTGTCCATGTTAATCTAGCCACTTTGGTCCCCGCCACTAGGGCTTATCAGTTACCTGTAAAAAGACGTCATTTTGGCAATGCGTATCAAATGCAAGACACCAAGCTTCCAACTTTAGAAGCAGATTAGATAATATTGTATTAATTGTACAACGTTTTCTTCATCGGTTTTGTACATTTAACCTGAGACGGACATCAAAATCAATGTATTGGCCCTTAGCAAAGTTTGAGTAGTATATGCCGAATGTATTTATTTCTGCGATTCTTTACTATTTCAGTCCTTATGCATTGCAGCCTCACATATGTACTTCTATCGAATGTATATAAACAATGGGCGTCGACATATTGATGTTAAACCCTTCCAAAACTGGGTATGTTTATCTAAAATTACTATTTTTGAATTCTCTAATTTTTATTGATGAATGAAAATGATATATCGTTTGGAAATGCTGAAATGAATTAAGTTTCCAGTCAAACTTTTTTCTTTTAAAATAACACCAATGAAAATAGAAAGTGAGGCCATTGTTGATATAATTATGGTCTCATGTAAGATGCTTAACGTGATTGAAAAGGGTCCAACATGATTTGTAATAATGCGTATTAATTTGTTCGTGGTATTTACACTATATTTCTATTAAAAGTTGCACATGCAATATGAGATACATATGCTTAAATACCATCCCTTTAACGTAATCCGTCCATCATTAGCCGACGTCATTTCGACGTAATTTCGTGTTATTACGGGAAACTTCGGTACCGTCCGGAAAATTTTATAAACATCCGTAAACATTAAATATTTTTATTTTACGGTATTCATATCAATAAATCTGCTTAATAAATTATGTCTTGGTAATTATATTTGACGATCTTTAAAAAAATAAATTTAAAATAAAAAAAATAGTGACGAGTTCCTTCCCTTTGATATTCGAAGTCATAGAAACCCTCGCGAAATCAAGCGCCGAAATGACTTGGCGAGCAGACTTATTCTCGACGTGAGGTCGATTTTGTCACCAAAACTGTGTTATTCGGAAGGGTTGAGGACTATTATCAGTCTGAATTACATTGGTAAACACCGTTGTGAGGACGAATACCGTTATTCTTATAAAAATATACGACTTTATATAACGACGCTATTTTGCTTACTTTTATTTTACTTGCAGACTATAGTGACCTTTTTCGCTTGGGGGTTTGTGATTCTTGGATTTATTGCGGGTGTACTGGTAAGCGGTGTTGGAGGGTTGATAGCGGCTAGGAATATCCTCAAATCAACAGACGCACCGCCTATGTATACCTCACTTACTTACAGCGAGTATGGCAGAAGGAACCAACAATATGCAATAGCGACACTTGTTCTCTCATTATTGTTATCCCTGTTTATGACATTCGTAAAATGGATTGAAACGTCTTATACATGGGCTTACAAATCCAGTAGACCGGATCATTATCGTCACGTTGTTACACCTTCATCAACGTGGCTTTACAGTCCCACTGGTTTTAACACTACAGATAGTTTCTCAACTATACCAGTACCTAATCATTCCCCACGCCAAATAATGTATGACATTAATTCAAATAATCAGGATTCGTCACAGACTTCACACACAGCGCCGGCTGTACAAACGACGTCTTCTGACTATAATCGTGAGAGAGTACCGCGGGCTTTGATCTCGTCACGTGATGCACCAAGTGAAAGGGTCAATGGAACGCTACCATCAACAAGAGGACATAGAAATATTAACTTGTCGATTATAAACACAACGACAAATAACATGGGAAACTATTCTACGAGTACCAGCGCTGGTGGTACCTACCCCGACATGTCAAGGGGGCATACACCACCTCCTCGGTACAGTTTAGCTTGTGAGACACCACCGCCAACTTATAGCGATATTACCAAGTACCGTGCTTTTAGGGTCGACAGAGTTTGAGTGTGACTATATCATATATATAATTATTCTGATCACATCGGCCTTTATGTTTTGCTTTAGTATATTTACCGGAGACAAACGGAAATGCCCGAGCTTTCACGATTGCGTAGATATTGGAAGTACTGTTCCAAGCTGGGTCGAACTTATATGAAATGAGGAACAACAGAACACAAGGTGTTTAATTGAAAATGCTCATTTATTTGTAAAATGCCATATTTAATCATAAAATACGCTCGTAGAGCCAACTATTTGTAAATATTCTACATTTACATTTTTATACATGTACATGTATACTAACTTACTTTATATGGTTGTACTTTAATTACAAGAAACAATTATGTCATAATTTATATGAACCTAATTGTATACAAAAATGACATACTGGTTCGTATTCCCAAAGACCTAAATATACACAGATTGGACACTATATTGAAAACGGGGAGAAAATGCAAAATGGCATGCAGCAGACGCTGATATTTTGCATGAACGCTTTTGTTTATAATCCTTTTTTAATGACCAATATCTCATTTTGAAGAGCTAGGTTTCTTCTACTGCATGATGTCACTCATTTTTTCCATTTCTTTTAGAATTCAGAATTGTTTGAATGAGTCCAATTGGGTATTTTCTGATAAAATTGGCATTTCCATTAAAATGAGAGTATGTCTGGCTCTTTGAGGTCTTAAGTTTTATTTCTTGACTGATTTCAATAAATTATTTTTCATTTTAAAGCAGAATAATAAATCTATTGCATGAACTTAGTTTTTTCATAATATGTACACACAACAGGAGGTATAAGGAATTAAATACAAACATGATTTCGCGAGATTTCAGAAGACTGCCGCGAGATATCAA
The DNA here is from genome assembly GCA_947247005.1 of Spisula solida. NCBI lineage: Eukaryota > Metazoa > Mollusca > Bivalvia > Venerida > Mactridae > Spisula > Spisula solida. Next base: position 36,920,230 of record OX365959.1, on the reverse strand, counting down.
TCGCGAGATTTGGTAGATTTTTCCAATCTTTGTATATTTAGGTCTTTGGTATTCCGTTAAAATCCACCTCGTTAAAACTCTACTGTACTACATTTAGTGTTGTGTTTCAAAGACAACAGTTATTGTTTATAGTGAGGTTACCGCTTAAACAGTTTAATAGTTTTTACAGTTTATTTACTTGTAGCTGTACAAAGCAACTATAATTTCTATTTGATATAGGGGAGGTAAATGTGTCAACGAAAACATTTTTATGATTGTAGTTACCTCCCTTGGTTCGAGAAATAATCGAGTTTCAAGGGCAAACAGCAATCGGTGGCCCTCGGACATTATTGACGTAATCTGACTTGAAAATAAAACTAGTTTAATTTCATATTGTCTTGAGATTTTCGGCATCGACGGAAAGACTCGATTAGTTACGAGTGGGATAAACGGCATGGGTAGGATCTGCATTGCATTTAGTATTTGATACTGTGTGTTCATGTATCAAGGTGGATTGTACTTTATAAAGGTTAGTTAAAGCTTAGTTGTTTGGTTAAAAAGAAATATTTAGAGTCTCTGTGTAGATTTTATCTACATTCTATATCTTAAACTGTTATGCTGTGTTTTACTCTAGTATATGCAATTATAAATATAGATCTTACAAGAATCGATCATGTGTTGAACACATTTTATTACAATTCAGCCCTGGCTACATGTATCACTATAAGCGTATATAAGTATTTCATACTTAGCTTACCGCCTCCTCGATAGCCTAGTGGTTGAGCGTTCGCTTCGAGTACGGGAGGTCTCGGGTTCGATCCCTGGCCGCGTCATACCAAAAACGAAATAAAATATACCAGCAACTCCCTTGCATAAAAGAGAAACTGGCTTCTCTTCTCTCATACCCTCGTGGCGACGGATAACATCAGGAATGAGGTGTCGAGAGTGATTAATATAACGTCGGTGACAATCATAAACCCCGTAACTACATTTTTTCAAAAAATCGTGTTTTCGGCATTTCCTACCGGCAATATTTTCCCGCATCTGCTGTCGATGTTTCATGAAATTCGTCCAATTAGATCTCTCAAAAACACCACGTGATGAAAAGCTGTAGCTTGGTTGGTTGAAATTTTTTCTCGGAAGGAAAACCCGTAACTTCTGGATAAATGGCTGCATTTTCAGTGCATTGTATTTTCTTTAAAAATGGTGGAAATATCAGTTCTATTTGTGTCAATATGTTAATTAATTAAAAGTAGTCCATCCATCAGGTCGGCAATGGAATTGAAAACGACAAAGCATAAGATTTTACTTAAAATGTTCTTGTCGGAAAGCCCGTAACTTCAACATCCACGACAATTTTCTTATAATGCAACTGATCAGAAACCTCGTAACTACAAAACACACAAAACCAGCCTCATTCCTGTTTACATATCGACGTAACGTAAAAAGTTGCGACCCATTGATTTTGCAGCTTAGAAACAAAGTTATATGAACAAAATGCAGTTATCGAGTTATACATTTTGAGAAACGGAAATGACGTAACTATAAAAAATCACATCATCATTGGCCAATCACGATGGTGAAATGTCGTAACTACCGTTGCTGTGCTGGATTTATCGCATCCCTATCAAACTTTTAATGGTTGTTTCCTAACATATTTCTATCGTTATTGGTGAAAGAACAGCATTTCCCATCGTTTATATTTATCACAAAACAGTTTTTTCCGTCTCCTGAAAAGTTGTGATTTTGTAGTTATACAGGGTTTATGATTGACACCAACGATAAGTTGGAAAAGCTTGTTTCACAATCGACCTTAAATAATTAGTATAAACTAGCTCACCTATGTATAGTCCATGCATCCTGTGGATAGACACAGTGCTCTGTCTGCGTGCAGTGCAAAATTCTGCTACTAACATAGTCCAGGAATCATAGGTGCGAACCCTCTCAGTAACTCCACCATATGGAATTTTGAACACGATATTTTTCTGAAAGCCTATGGTAACCCCATTTATTTTCCCCGTCCAATGGTTTTATGGGGGTCGGAGAATCATCCCCCACAAACCTTACAACATTGTATATTATTTATATAAAACTACTTGTACAGAAACGAACAAATCAAGTAGAAATCATACTATAAATGAATATACATTTCTACATAAATTTGATATTCGGGGGTAATAAAAGGGATTAGGACCTTTTTTCGTCAAAGAGTGACGAGTAGAGAGAAGAAAAAAAAATGTTGTCAGAGATGTTGATTTTTTATACGCCCGTTAAAAACGGGACGTATTATGTGAATACCCTTGGCGGACGGACGGGCGGGCGGGCGGGCGGGCGGGTGGCCGTTCGGGTGGCGGCGTCCAGTAATTTGTCTGTACTCTAACTCAAATCGGCCCGGGCCTTCTTGGGTTAAGGTCCTTCATTTACCAAAAAAATGAAATTGGCCTCTAACTCAAACAGTTTTCGTGCGATCGTCTTCAAACTTGCTGACAATGCTTATGGACGTAATATCTAGGCCAAGTTCGATTATAGGCCAAATCGGGCCCAGGCCTTCTTGTGTTATGGTCCTTCATTTACCAAAAAAATGTGAAATTGGTCTTGTCTGTACTCTAACTGAAACAGTTTTCGTGCGATCGTCTTCAAAAGCATTCCTATAAATTAGTATGAATATAGGAAACAACTGATATGGTGCATTTGTCAAAAACGTATAATATATAGTTTGTGATTATAAAGATTAGTTTAAAGATAGTTGTTTAAAAATGTTTTGACATAATATGGGCTTTTATTTCACAATCAATATTTTTTGTCACTAGCACAACCAAGACGGGCGTATTTTGTGACATTTTGGCACTCTTGTTTGTTTTGTTATTATTTGTAAGTCACAGAAGTCGTCAGGTGTTCATAAATTGTTCCCATGTTTTATTAAAATTGTCTAGGTTTCCTTGATCTAGGGCTAGCTTCCGTTGTCGTTCTAATCTACTCTCAAATTTAATTTTGAAAGAGGTAAATGAAGGTAATTCATTTTTATATTTACTTGTTAAGATAAATTGTTTTCCATATAGAAAGATAAGTGATAAGATAGGATTCCTTGAATTACACGTGAAAGCGTTGGTTTTATTTATCTCACCATTTACAGTACATGCTTTGTATCGCATTCTAACACGATCCGCGGATTAATCCATTAAACAAAGAGCGGACCTAACTACATGTATTTATTATTACCCCCATAAAACATGGTAACAAATTGGCTGTTACAATTTACGCCCCGTATCACATGACCTATTTATGAATGAATGAACGTAAACATTATAGTAAACAAAATTAACGGACCGCGAGTTTCACGAGAATCCAGTGTTACAGCTATGACGCATCTATTTTTAGAAACTCCAATATACTCTCCAAATTAAGATTCATAAAAATTTCTGATAATCAATTCATTTATATTTTTCATTTCATGACATAGATACACTATACTCGTGTTATTAAAATTGTTTCAATGTTTAAAATGTGTTTTTTTCCTTCAGAAAATAACGAAGGTCATTTTCATTAACGAGGGCGGTAATTGTACCAGCTAATAAGCCACTCAATTTCAGCGTGGAATCATGTTCAATGTCAAATGGGTGAAAATGGAATGCGCGCAGTTAAATAGTGCGGCATATTACCGTATTTAGAATCGAAATAAAAACTCTGTTCTTGTATATTGTCGGTGAATAAAACACGGGCAGTCGTTCGGATGCGGAAAATTAAATCACTCGTGCTACGCACTCGTGATTTAATTTTTCCGCATCCGAACTCCTGCCCGTGTTTTATTCACCGACAATAAACGCGAACAGATTTTTATTTCTTAAGTATTGTTTTATTTTGTTCCAGAAAATTTGTGTATAATGGCATTCCCAAAAAATATGATCCATTGTTTCTATCTATGCATTGCAGAAGTTGCACAGGCTAGATTTAATCATCTTACATTTGAATAAATATGCATTTGTAGCTATGTTTCTATGAATAAATTTATATTGAAAATTTTGAATTTTGCTGTCCTTCGTCAATTTAAAAGGAGTTATATTAATCTGTTCCCAATCAAACTCATTTTCGGGATTAAGATTTTCTGCCCACTTTATTTTCTCCTATATATCTTTTTTTTACGAAACCAGTTTGACTTTTATGAATTATATTATATAATACTTCCTTAATTATCGACGCAATTGATTTAGTGGCTATTTGTAATCTACATTCAGTAAACTAATTGGTCGCCAGGTTCCTAAATTTGTTAAATCTTTATTTGGTTTTGGAAGTAAAGTAATTAAGCCTTGGTTTTGTAGTTCTGATAAATTTCCTGTTTGAAATGCGAAATTAAGAGCATTTAAAAGATTGGATTTAATATCACTCCACAACAGTTTGTAGAATTCTATATTTATTCCGTCGGTTCCTGGGCTTTTGCCATTTTTCATATTTTTCACCGCTTGTGTAAGTTCTTCTATAGTTAATATGCCTTCACAGTATTGCTTTCTTTCTTGATTCAACTTTGGGATATTGTTTAATTCTAAATGTTCAAATGTTTGTTTTTCGAGTATTCTTTTTGTATAAATTCCTTTATAATAATTAAATGTTTCTTCAAGAATTTCCTCTTCGATTTGTTATTTGTTTATCATTTACATTAATAAATCTTTTATGGTTTTGCTCTCTGCTTTGTGTGCCTCTAACACTTTAAGCAGTTGTATGTTTTTATCTTCATTTATTAAATGATTGTATTTCAGGCTAGTAATATACCCTTCTGCTTTTCTGTGGTATAATCCATCCAATTTAGTGCGCTCGACATTTACTTCTTCCTCTAAGTTTGGGTCGTTGGTGTCTTGTTGCTTTTCTAACAGATCTTTTATGTTTGAGTTTAATTTATCAGTTTCTTCCGATTGTAGTTTTTTCATTTTTATAGAGAATTTTATACTTCGTTTCTAATTGTTCCTTTAATAAGTTCCCATAGTATTCGAGGGTTTGAGTTTTTATTGTAATCTTCGATTTCATTAATTGCTTTCTTTATTCGCTCTTGGTAGTCTTTGTTAAGTAAAATAGTATTGCTCATTTTGTAGCTTCCTTTGCCACGTTTAGTACAGCTTGTCTGTATGTATATGTTAGGGATTAAATGGTCGGATTTTAAACTGTTTATTATTTCTGCCTTTTTAATCTAATTTGTTACATTGTCGCATATTATAAAGAAGCCCAGCCTACATGACACGGTCCTTGATTTCCATGTATATCTAGTTTGCTTAGGGTGTAGGATCCTCCATATGTCTACAAGATCATTTTCGTCCATTATTTTAGCAAGTGTTTGTCTACATAATGTATGGACATTTATATTTCCTCCCCGTTTATCAATGCATGGATTAAGTGTGAGATTCCAGTCTCCTCATATGATAACTTGTTCGTTATTTATTTTTTTTAATAGAGTTTTCTAATTAAATAAGTAGATTTGTATCATCCTTTTTTGGTCCATAATAGTTTATAATATGATATACATGACTGTTTATTTCTATTTTCAATAGCAGGATTCTCCCTAATGCTATTTCTTCTGTTTTAATGACCTTGATATCTTTTGTTTTGCTGACTAGAAATCCTACACCCGCACTATTCGATGAATCACCACTAAAGTATATATCGTATTTAGTGTCACTTTTCCAAATATTTGCATACTTACTAGTAAAATAGGCTTTTTGAATGAGCCATATATATCAATGCTTTGATCTTGAATAAACTTAAATATGGCTAAACGTTTTATTTTATTTCCTAGCCCTCTAACATAGTACGAGGATATTTTAAGACTCATCTATGGAAAATTGGAAAAACCACGACTTCTATGACAACAAATAATAAAGATTTGATAAGGAAAATATAAAAAAAGAAAGGTGAAAACATGTTTAAATTGATGTCCTACACTCAGGGTAGTCGCCCTGTTATATAATTTGTGTACACTGTTAAAACAGTTCAGTGTTCGTCCTGATCTCTAAAATGTCATATTTAATGCTAACTGATGAGATATGGAGTTCTATCAGTGAAATAAAACCTATATCAGTCACTGGTTATCACCTACAATGTGACTGATATAAGCTCCGCCCCTCACAGGGACTACTTTAATTTACCAAAATCTCAACACTAAAATTTCTGTAACTTTTTTATTACTGAACGGAAACATGTCATGTGGGGGGTTTTATTCTTATTTAGACCATTTCCTACAAGTTGGTGTATGATTTAATGCAAAATTCTCAAAAAAAATCGTTTTCACCTATTCACCATAATCCAAGATGGCGGATTTTGAAGTGAAAAATATGAATGGAATAACATATTCATACGTAGCCTAACCACAGTGGTAATTTGGCATAAATAGTACCAGTTTTGACACCATAAAATCATTAAATAAATAGAATATTTGTTTGTTTTGATTGATTGAATATGGTTAATATCTCATCTTGTAGTGATAAAATTTAATATTTTCACTCGCGCTACGCGCTCTTGAAAATATTGAATTTTATCACTACACGATGAGATATAAACCATATTCAATCAAAACAAACAAATATCCTCTATATATTGTTTTTGTTAATGGCTTAAAAGACTAAAGCAATGTTATGACTATCTTCAATCTCAGAACACACTTATTATATTAATGAAACTGAAAAAAAGACGAGACGATTGAAAGAATTTAAAGGAAGTATATCAGAAGTTTATAGTGAAATTCAAAGCTGTTATTCTTTTAGAACAAGAAATTTTGGGTTAAAGGGGCGTAAACATTTACACATTCATTCAAAAGGATACACGTGTACCATGTTCAATCATACATATTTCTCATATTTATGCTTGACATTCTTAGAATTATACGACACAAGAAGCATTAGCATATATAAACATTTATACATTCATTATAATAGTTACATGCGTATACCATTTTCCATCCAACATATTTCTCATATTACATATCAAAACCAAAAAACAAGACATAATTATTCATATACTTATTATACTGAATGCATGCTTGACATAGCAGGTATGAATTTAATGCAATAATTAGAGTATTTAGAACAAAGGGAGTATTGTTAAAACATACATATTCCTCATGCTGGCTAGACGGATATATTGATTGCCATTGTTTAAATCGAAACGCATGCAATCATTTAGCTACTAAAAGCATACATACATTATCAAAACATACATCTACCACAATCAAAAGAACATTATAGATAGAGTGTATTTATACACTAAATGTACTGCATACTTAACTTAGCCGGTAGGAATAAAATCGAGTAATAGGTAGGATATTGCACACATTAGGACATCATGATCAGTGCAATACATGAATATTCAACTTACTTCATGAATATATATAGCATTTTTGCGAAGCACTTTTGGAACTGTTTACTTGACCAGTAGCATACACACGTTTACCACATATATTTCAAACATATATCAATGACACATACATCAAATACCATTCTCATAACCCTATGTAACTTGCTAACTTTGATTCCCTCATGCAAACATGAAATGCTGATACTGATTATTCATGCATATAATAACATAATTATCGTAATTGTACTAATTCAAATATTGGTATAAAGACATGTCATATACCAAATTCACCCTTAACATATATAGATATATTTATCATCATACGAGTGGCTTTGATGGAGCATATACTAAGCTGGCAGGGGATATACTGGGGTGAGGGGGGTAAATAACAAATATTTAGTGTAGAGCTTATTTATGGGCACCAAAAATTAAATTAGTATTTTAAAGACTCAATTCTGTATTTATTTTGTAAAAAGACGGTGTTTGTTATTTTGAAAAATCATAGAAACTAAATATCAGCTGGCTCTGAAGGGTTTGCTCCTCTTCAAAATGGAGATTACCACCACTGGCGGAAGTGCAAATTTAGCGTCGTTAGAAACCGCGAAAAGCTAGGTTTGACAGCAAATAGCAAAAAATCCACCTGTATGGGAGACACTTTTCTTGCTGAAATAACCTTGCTCAGGTATTCTATTTATGTAAAATTGAGCCAAATATAGGATTGCATTAGCTTTAAAAATACTGTGTATGCTGTGAAATGGGTCACTTTTGTATTTTTTTTACTAAACATTGGAGGGGTAGGGGGAAAAACAAAGGGCCATAACTCCACAACCCAAGGTTTCAGCCTTACATTTGGATACTGTTTTCAAGGCATGCTGTTTAGGCCCTGAGACTGACACAGAAAGACTTTATTGTCTCATTGGCTGTTTTCAAGAAATAGGCTTGACTGTTCGCGGCCTGTCGGAACCCAAAAATCAGCCAATAGTATATCCCCTGCCACCTAAACATAGCACTTGTACTAATCCAAAAGCATCGATATAGAGACATTTACGCTAAATAAACTACATTCATACAAATACAAACGTATAAGCATACATAGATTATCAAAACATAATTATATCTATCACCACCAAAAGATCATCATAGATAGATTACATGTATACACTAAATGCGATGCAGGTATGAATAACTTACCATAGGCTTTATGAAAAAATAAAGTGACCAAAAGTCCGGAGGGTTCTATTGGTGGCTCATGGACTAATATTGATAATAATATCAATACTTTATTTCAAGAGGAAACTCAGACCTGGATTGATATGCAATCAGTTTGGTTCCTCCACACATATTACTAATTCATTGCATGCGAACTATAGTCCTACTTTCTTATGTCAAAGCATCTCAAGTAGAAATCTCAACTCAAATTGAGATTTTGCTAAATTCAGAGTTGGAATCACAGATAAATCTGAAGCTCCAGCTCTTGAAATTATACTGGAATGAACTCAGAATCACATTTCTGTTTAGTCATGCTAATTTTGAGTCCAGCCTCGCATGGAAATTAACATATAGACACCTGACAATATTTGAGATGAGATCTTGCTCAGATAGAGATGCTTCCGGAGATCGGGGTTACACGTTGTATTGCTGAAGTGTGATACACTGTATTCAATCTATTCAAACAGATCAAGATATATTGCTCACAGACCGGTCCAGTCCGTCATATACATGTACAAGTTTCAACAAGTTTATTTACAAATTACCCGTAGGCCATAAGGCCCATGGGGTCACAATACATAATATGGCAAGCAATTTAATAAAGTACACTGCTACAGTAAAATCAGACATTTTCACGAGAGGTTAAGTTCCGCTATAAATTTTTGTATTCGTGAAATCGGTAAAATCGCGATTTATTTTCTGAATTTTGAAAAATCGCGAACATTTAACCACGCGAACTAGATCTACTCAAGAATAACTAAATCGCGAAGTTTTAACCTTGTGATAATTTCTGACTTTACAGTATGATCTGCATAATACCAATCGAGACCCCTCGGACATTACTGACGTAACATTTATAACGGAAAAACCCGAGTAGTTACGATTGGCATGATACGAAAAGTCAATATCTGTGTTTCCTGGTTTTGCTAATGGTATTGTGTATAATTATAGACTTCATTAAAGCCACATTAGGCCTTAAACGGCTATTTTCAAAAAGCCATAAGTTGGTAACCTATTTGAAGAGCCATGGATTTTGAGCACTTTAGTTGAGTCCCAAAGGTGGAAAACACCTTAAGATGGAAGAAAACGAAATACAACCTCCAGTTGGCTTGTTTATAAAATACTAAAAAGTAATGAATTGTAAACAAATAATGTACAATTTATAATCAAAGGGAAGCAACTCTTGCAAAATTAGTATTTGTCATCCATACATTTTACTTAAATGTGATTTTTGGCATAGTATTTCGACAGATACATTTGATATTTTGTCGTCAATTCTTGGTCATTTGTGAAAAATATGCCAATTCCTTGTAATTAGGCTATTAACTGGGTGATCAGAAAAAGGGAGAGATAATGTGGCTTTAAATCATTCCATTGTTGATCAAACCTTCAGTATGTGATTTCTTGTTTCTACTTCAGATATTTAGCACATAGGATCGTCCCTACCGCTTTCATACAAGTACTATAGATGGCGCAAACAACCAAACAGGAACAACAGTTCGGCGCAGTTGCCATGGTAACATTTATTACTTAGTAATATACATATAGACTTTACACATAATATTATAGAGTTGAATTCAAAATTTCCTTGATTAGCAGGTTGCGAAGTGAACGTGTACGGCTACTTGTTCGTGTAGCTACGCGTATTGAAATGAGTGTGATGTTATATGAGTAAGATTTGTTCCTCAGTACTATAAATATTATAGACTAACACCAGTTGAATTTAAAATTTCCTTCATTAGGAGGTTGCGGAGAGGACGTGTACGACTACTTGTACGTGTAGCCACGCGTATTGAAATGATTGTCTTTTACCACTTTCCTTCATTCGGGAGGTTGTAAGCGAACGTGTACGGCAACATTTTGTACTTGTTTGCGTAGCTACATGTGCATGTATTCGTAAACGCTGCAATTCAAATTGGCTTGCGAAACAAAAACGTGTACATAAAGGCCAATAAGTCACGTGACTGTTGGAAGATGTTTTTTCATGGTTCGATATGAGTGTTAAGCTAAACACAAATTAACGTTAGTAAACGGGCGATAGAAGCTGAAGTTTCCCATGCATGTGCATGCCTTTGCGACATAGAACACACATTTATTTCGCTCGTCACATGCCCGTTACCTATAGAAACTACACAAACATTGATGACGAAATGCTCACAAATTAAATTCACGTAGACGTACACGTTACACGTTAAGTTCCGCAACCTCTCTATAATATCAATCGTACAACGTAACACATGTGTATGTATAATTAATATGTTCAGAAGTTTTCATCCGGAAAAGGGTAAATTTTATGACTTCTTTATTAGACATATTACTATGCTTGGTTTATCTCGCGAGCATCAACATTTGTATAATGTAAAATTACATATTTTCGTGGGTATTAAATTTCGCGGATTTTTATAAAAATGCATTTTCTTGGGATCGTAAATTCGTGGATTACAGAACATGAAAGGGTAAACCCATGTCTGAATATGAGATGTTAATTTATTGCGTGGATTAGATTTCGTGGTCGAGTTCAACAACGAAATCCACGAAAATTCAACTCCCTCGGAAAATAATATTTTTACGGTGTACCATACCATACTAGTCTGGCTACCCAACTAGACAATATTTAGTCTATCAATTGTCATAACTTTATTCTCAACTTAGTTAAACATTTTTGTATTTCATTTTGGGCTTGATTATCTGTGTTTGAGGGTGCAAAGGGAAATAATTTCATGAAAAAAGTGTATACTGATGAGTTGTCTCCTTTAAAGTCCCAATATGCCGTAAATAGCAATTTTTCAAAAAGCAATAACTTGGCCACCTATCTACAGAATGATACATTTTGAGCACTTTAGTTGAGTCCCAAAGGTGGAAACACCATAAGGTGGAAGAAAACGAAATAAAGCCTCCAGTTGATTTGTAAACAAAATAACGAAATGTAAACAACAAATGCATAATTTGAAGACTAAAATAAAAAAAAAAAAAAATATACATGTACCAGATTTATATAGCTCCCTTTTCATGCGAACGCACGTTCAAAGGCACTTTACATTATTTTTTGTTGCAGCCACAAGGCGCAGGTGCATCCTCTACCAGTGCAGATACAGCATGATCTGACCAGAAGGACAGACTGAGAGAAAGCCCCTGAAGGGAGAGAGAGACATTAGATACAGGCATGTCCGGCGCTGCAGAAGTGCGCCTAGCTCTTATTTCGAATAGACAGTCTGGTTCTTTAATGTGCCCGGTGTACAGCACCGATACACAGCTTCCTGGCACTTCCAGATACTTGCAGACCACACGGCCAGATATAGCGGGAAATATAATATGTCACGTGCCGATGCCAGGGATTGAACCCACGACCTCTGGATTGACAGTCCAGTGCGTTACCACTGAGCTAAATCCGCTTATATACTAAGGGGAGCAACTCTGGCAAAATTAGTATTTTGTCATCCATACATTTTACTAAATGTGATTTTTGGCATACTATTTCGACAGATTTAGCAGACATTATGTCGTCAATTACGGGTCATTTGTGACAAACATCCTAATTCTTTGTATTTAGTCTATTTACTGGATGATCGGAAAGAAAGGTATTGGAAGTGATAATGTGGCTTTAATAAAAGAAAGCGACTGTATAGACTGACTAGTCCCCCTTCACGAATCTTCAAACATTTTTAAGTCAAAATCTAGAACATGAGTCTTGTTAGGGACATTAAAACCATTGTTGCGAATTTTTCACCTGGGCGAACTTTGGGCATTAGTGGGTTACATTTAAAATAAATTATTGTTCGCGTTTATATAGGTCGTTTGTAAAACAGGTTTTAAATATTTTCATGATACATCACTTTCGACACCTCATTCCTGACGGTATCCCACTAGGGGTTGAGAGAGTGAAGCCATGTGCCGGATTGTTTATGTCGAGTGTTAGGCAATGTTAACATTGGTGCCGTTTGTATGTTATGGTATGCTTTGGTATGCCACGGAACCAAACGCGGACCCCCGCACTCAGGCTAAGCGGACGCTCTTCCACTAGGCTGGCTATCAAGACGTTTATATTTCAATGTATGTTTATATACGAAATATATCTCAAAGGTGATGTATAGTACACAACACATGCATTATCATTTGGTGTATGCAGTAGATATCGCCTCCTCGATAGCCTAGCGGTTGAGCGTCCGCTTCGGGTGTGGGAGGCCCCGGGTTCGATCCCAGGCCGTGCCATACCAAAGACGAAATAAAATTCGTACCATTAATTGCATTGCTAGACGCTCAGCAGAAAAGGAAACTGGCTTCTCTTCTCTCAAACCCTCGTGGCAATAGATAACATCAGGAATGAGGTGTCAAGAGTGATTAATATAAGTTGAAAAAACGCGTTTCACAATCGACCTTAATATAAATAAGTTAGTATAACCTTATACGTATAGAGATTGGCGTCGTCATGCGTGTGGTAAGTGATCATTTGCATTTGATTTCAACTCGCCGTAAATTAATGTTTTGCCCTAGTCACTGATCGACCCGGGTACTGAAGAGTGTAGTACATGTGAGTTGAAACCAAATACCTATGTAAGTGATATCACAGGAACTTGCATAATTTAAAAAAGATATATTACATGTATATATAAAAAATCTATAGGCCTACTGAAGAGCCTTATTAATAAAACACAGATATATTTTAATAGATCTAACGTTACTGATTATTTTTTTCATTTTTTTTTTCATTTTTTTTTCTTTTTTTTTCATTTTTTCATCAATTATACAAGTTCCTGTGGTCATATTTATACAATTTGTTATTAGATTCCTGTATTTATGTTATTCAGTATGGTCCATGTAAAGTGACAGGGTTGAAGGAGGGTGATGTAAAGTACTGGTGTAAATGTGGACTCAGCAAGAACCAGCCCTGGTGTGATGGTAAGTGGGTATATTTGTAATTTAGTAAACCACAGCTAAAACTTTTCTTTTTTTTAATTCTTTTTTTCTTTTTGGTAAATTTTATTTCAATAGCTCATAAAATAAATTACAGACAAGCTCTAGGGCTTTTGTAAAGACTATCTTAACATTTGGTAATTGAACTACTTTGACCACAGCTAAAACTACATGTATGTATTTTAGCCATTTTACTGTTGGACCTATGTCATTCAGCTTGGGCATTCAGCGTTTTAGCTGGAACCGTTGAATTTCAGTTTCCATACTGTTTTCTACTTTTTAGGACTTCTGATGGCTAAAAACTAGGTATTTCAGCTACTTTACTGTTGAAACTAGGTCATTCAGCTTGGGCATTCAGCGTTTTAGCTGGAACCCTTGACTTTTAGTTTTTATACTGTTTTCTACTTTTTAGGACTTCTGAGGGCTAAAAACTAGGTATTTCAGCTACTTTACTGTTGAAACTAGGTCATTCAGCTTGAGCATGCAGCTGTTTGATTGTTGTAACTGGTTCATTAATATTTTCGACAGCTTGGACATGGGAAGATCATAACTTGTTTAGTTGGGCATTGTGCCTTGAATGTTGTTTTTTAGCTCACCTGTCACAAAGTGACAGAGTGAGCTTTTGTGATCACACTTCGTCCGTCGTCCGTCCGTCCGTCCGTCTGTCAACAATTGGGTTGTGTCCTCTCTAGAGGTCACAATTTTGGCCTAATCTTTATGAAACTTGGTCACAATGATCATCTCAACAAAATCTAGGTCAAGTTCGATATTGGGTCATCTGAGGTCAAAAACTAGCTCACTAGGTCAAATTATACAAAAAACCTTGTTTTAAACCTTTCAACATGTAGTCTTCATGGTCACTAAACTCTCTGCTGTAACTCTCTACTCTCTATACATACAATAAACTTTCATCAACCAATGAAAATGTGTATCAGGGTTCACAGCAGTTTTGTAAAGGTCAAATATCAAAATATTCTAGTATTTTAACCAGGGTGTGAATTGTAATGGCTAAGTGGAAATCAAAGCGCTGTAGGGAGCGTAGACATTTTCCTGAGGGTCGTGGGTTCAAACCCCACTGGAACCATAATTTTTATTTTTTTAAGTGTTTAGGTATTGTTTTGTCTTTATAGCATGTATTTGTACAGTTATATGGAGGAAAAATATTCCAAAATATTTTGTTTAAAATAAAGGTCAAATCATAGAAAAACCTTGTGTAGACAGTCACCAGAGGTTACAATTTCAACTTAATCTTTATGAAACTTTGTCACAATGATCCTGTCAACAAAATCTAGGCCAAGTTCGATTTTGGGTCATCTGGCGTCAAAAACAAGGTCACAATGTCAATTGACATTTTCCTGAGGGTCGTGGGTTCAAACCCCACTGGAACCATAATTATTTTATAAGTGTTTAGGGATTGTTCTGTCTTTATAGCATGTATTTGTACAGTTATATGGAGGAAATATTTTGTTTAAATTATAGGTCAGATCAAACCCTGTGTAGTCACCAGAGGTTACAATTTCGACTTAATCTTTATGAAATTTGGTCCTAATAATCATCTCAACACAATCTAGGTTAAGTTTGATATTAATTAAGTCATCTGGGGTCAAACGCTAGGTCACATGGTCAAATCATACACAAACTTGCAATAGAGGCTGAATTTCCTTAAATTTTATTCAGAAAATGTGTAGGATCACCATAGGGGTGTGCATGCAGTACGACAGGTGAGCGACCTAGGGCCCTTTGGGCCCTCTTGTATATTTTCTGTGTTCGGCTGGTTCAGGTGGGCTTTGTGCCTTGTGTGTTTTTATGTTTTCTGTGTTCGGCTGGTTCAGGTGAGCATTGTGCCTTGTGTGTTTTTATGTTTTCTGTGCTCGGCTGGTTAAGCTGAGTGCTGCCTTCCCTGTCTGACTTAATATTATATTTTGTTCCCTCCGAAAATCTTCTATCCATGTCGGAAATATTACAGGTTCGCATAAAGGGACAGATATGGGACCCATGAAGTGGACAGTCGACAAAACTCAGGAGTTATATTACCTATGTGCCTGTAAACAAACTAAGAATCCGCCATATTGTGACGGACAGCACGTGAATGCTCCAACGGAAGTTGAGAACCGGAAGAAGAATTGCGCGCGCATATCAGGTCACGTAAATGATCAGTGTAAACTGTGTACAGGGTGTGGTTGGGTGCCGGACTTTTAAATATATAGTACTACTCTTACTTTGTTGAGGGAAATTCAGAAGCAGACCTAGATTTAAACAACTTTTTCTGCATCGGTTATGCTTGGCTTGTGTAAGACGGACATGCATATTGATTTGTTGACCCTTATCAAAGTTTGAGTAATATACAAACACAGGAAGTGTTCTGCTGGCAGAGATATATCGCTGGCTAAGAATAAGAAGGCTGTAACTACAAAATCTGAAAACTACATTTTTCTTATGGGGAAAAAAGCTTTTTAAACTTCAATTAGGTCATCATGACCTGTTCCGATTTTCATGAAAATAGGCTTATAAGAAGCGCCTTGTGATGCAGATTTTAAATATACATGACTCATAATTATAAGGTCATAAGTGAGTACTTACGACCTTCTTATTCTAAGCCAGCGATATACCTTTCAAGTTCTGACAGACTTGTCTAGTAGAAGTAACGTTATATTCCATGTAATCGATATGTAATTTTATATGATGTATGTTTAACAAATTTATATATTAAAAGTAAATGCTGACTAATCAATTTTGTGAGTTTACTCATATACAGTCAAATATAATAAATTCTGACTGTGAAGGCAGCACTCGAACAGTCGAACACAGACCACTTTTACACACACGGCACAATGCCCAACACACAAATGAACGATAAAATTTAACTTGAAGGCCAAGTTTCAAATGTCAAAAACGCGAAAATCCACGTTTCAACTTTTGAAAAGCCGAGATTCTAAGTTTCAAATGTCAAAAAACGAAAGTCCAAGTATCAGCTGTCAAAAAAGCCGAGAGTCTAAGTTTCAGCTGTCAAAAAGCCGAAAGTCTAAGTATCAGCTGTTAAAAAGCCGAAAGTCTAAGTTTCAGCCGTCAAAAAGGCGAAACTTCAAGTATGAGCTGACAAAAAGCCATCAGCTGTCAAAAAAGCCAAAAGTCAAATTTTAAGCTGTCAAAAAAGCCAAAATACCAACTTTCAGCCGTCATAGAGCCGAAAGTCTAAGTAGCAGCTGTCAAAAAGTTGAAAGGCTAAGTTTCAGCCGTCAAAAAGGCGAAACTTCAAGTATCAGCTGTCAAAAAAGACAAAACTTCAAGTAGCAGCTGTCCAAAAATGCCGAAAGTCCAAGTTTCAGCTGTCAAAAAAGCCAAAAGTCCAAATTTCAGCTGTCATTTAGCCGAAAATCTAAGTAGCAGCTGTCAAAAAGTCGAAAGGCTAAATTTCAGCCATCAAAAAGGCAAAAATTCAAGTATCAGCTGTCAAAAAAGACGAAACTTCAAGTATCAGCTGTCCAAAAATGCCGAAAGTCCAAGTTTCAGCTGTCAAAAAGTCGAAAGTCCAAGTTTCAGCTATCAAAAAGTCGAAAGTCCAAGGTTCAGCTGTTAAAAAGCTGAAAGACAAACCTTTAAGATAAGACCTACTCTGGAACACTTTAAAGCGAGTGTCATATGGCTGTTGGCCTCAATAGTAAATTCAAGCAAAGGTATCCTTTATCGACTGTGGCCGGGATAACAGTATTGACATGAACGAAAAGAAGAGGAAGATGGAGAAGAGAAGAACAGTATCATAGACTCGAATCTGGTACTATTTTTGATTACCTGTAGGTCTTAATTATCTATGTGGTAACATTATTATTTTTGAGGTGGTCATGCATATTATTGAGGTTGTCATAATTATTGAGATGGTGACATTTACTTGATGCATTGTGTATTCACACAAAGACTCTGAATGTGTAGCTAGTTTACAATAGGCATACACAAGTTTCCATCCCATGACTGTATTACAGTATTTTCGCATCAACTAGCGATAGGAGGTTATATCATTACTGTTACAGTATATTACCGGGTGTTTTATTGCTCCGACCGGCATGACGTACTGATTTAAGATAAGATAGTGCAGTCTATTAAGATCGATACAATACATGTTTATCGATTAGTGAAAGTTATACATGTATATAGTAACTGGTATTTGTTGTAAGATTTAATTTTTGCAATTCAACTTTATAAAACTTAATATCATAAAGATAATTTATATGACTTTATGATTTCAAAATACTCGATTATTAATTATGTTATTAATCAAGTCATGTCTAATTTAATTCTTTGAGTATATAGTATTTACAGTAAAAATAGTAGTTATAGATGTATTTTCGAAGTGAAATGTTAGCGCTTATAGATAACTCGAAAACTACTGGCCACATAATTATAGAATGTTAAAATTACCCGATAGTTATATCTTACAAAGTCATCCATCTGTAATGTAATGATCAAGGCATAGCTAATTATATAATATTAATTTCAGTGAACCTTCATATAGACTTTGAATAAATATAGGTTACACTATAACTGACAGTTATAAGTGAATATGTACTAACACCAGACAACCTGTCAGTGGGAGGAAGTGTAAATTTAATATATGTCTGGGTGGTTAATACCATGTTAGTGGGGAGTTCAGTCAGTCAGTCAGTCAGAGTTAAGTTTTTAGAGTACGAGAGAGAGAGAGTCGAGTTAGAGTCCAGTTGGTACGGGCCATCAACAAGCGAGTAGCTTGGGCCATAAGCCTGGACAGTATGTTTATGAGTATGAAAAGTTGACTTATGCTGTGAACCTGAGAAGTACTATACTATGTTTATGAACTGTGTAACAAAATAATAAAGCCACTATACGAACACTAGAGTTACCTTATTTACCAACTCATAAGGACTACGTAACACACCGACTTTGCCTTAAAAAATGTCTAGATTTGAAAAATTTCAATTCGATTATTATATAACAAAAAACTAGCACGATTTACGAGTAGTAACCAATTCTTCCAAAGTTTATGGTTGTTAACAATGCTACATCCTGATCATGTTCAGATCACTAACACTGAAATTTAGTCGCGCGCATTAATTTGTCGTAACCCGTTAACTATATCATATTCTTATTAACTATACACTTGTCTTGAGCGTTCAATTTTGCTTTCGAATGAATATAGAAAACTGGACCCGTGTATCCGTATTAGGAAAGCATCTGTTTTAAGCAACCAAGGTTGTTATGACAATTGAATACAGCCAGATAGACCCGTGTATCCGTATTAGGAAAGCATCTGTTTTAAGCAACCAAGGTTGTTACAGCCAGATAGACCCGTGTATCCGTATTAGGAAAGCATCTGTTTTAAGCAACCAAGGTTGTTATGACAATTGAATACAGCCAGATAGACCCGTGTATCCGTATCAAGCAACCATCTGTTTTAAGCGTCTAATGTTGTTAAGTGATTGAATACAGCCAGATAGACCCGTGTATCCGTATTAAGCAACCATCTGTTTTAAGCGTCTAATGTTGTTAAGTGATTGAATACAGCCAGATAGACCCGTGTATCCGTATCAAGCAACCATCTGTTTTAAGCGTCTAATGTTGTTAAGTGATTCATTACAGCCAGATAGACCCGTGTATCCGTATCAAGAAACCATCTGTTTTAAGCGTCTAATGTTGTTAAGTGATTGAATACAGCCAGATAGACCCGTGTATCCGTATCAAGCAACCATCTGTTTTAAGCGTCTAATGTTGTTAAGTGATTGAATACAGCCAGATAGACCCGTATATCCGTATTAAGCAACCATCTGTTTTAAGCGTCTAATGTTGTTAAGTGATTGAATACAGCCAGATAGACCCGTGTATCCGTATCAAGCAACCATCTGTTTTAAGCGTCTAATGTTGGTAAGTGATTGAATACAGCCAGATAGACCCGTGTATCCGTATCAAGCAACCATCTGTTTTAAGCGTCTAATGTTGTTAAGTGATTGAATACAGCCAGATGGATCCGTGTATCCGTAATGACGTGCCCTAGTCACTGATCGACCCGTTTGTCTTCAGTACCCGGTCGATCAGTAACTAGGGCAAAGCATAATAATATTACGTATATTTTCCGTACCGTGACATTACATTTTATGGACTAGATATTCACTTTGTCGTATACATAAGAATACGGTAGTTTGACACGCGTATACGTATTCGCAAATTATCGTGAATACAAATACGGAAGTTTACACATAAAAATAAATCAGCCAGCCGATGACACAATCGTAACCATTAACATAGTATAAAGGGGAACAACTATGGCAACATAAGTCGCAACCTTATCGATTTGTCTCCCTTGCTTAAATTGGTGATACTTATTCGGATCATCCCAGCCTTTATGGATTGCAGTATATTTGCCGGAGACACTCGGAAATGACCGAGCTTTCCCGAAACATCGCTTTTCAGTTCTGCCAGACGTTTGTACGGATGGAGCTGCAAACACAATGATAACAGAAAATCAGACAGGGAAGGCAGCACTCAACTTAAACAGCCGAGCACAGAAAACATAAAAACATCACATGCAACAATTACATGGCACAATACCCAACAATAAAGATATACATGTAATCATTTTGTAAAATTTTATACTCTTAATGGGTCATCTTCTTTAAATAAAGATATTTTTTTTTATTATTATTATTAGTTTTTTATTATTATTACCCAACTGAACGAGAAAATGAACTTTACCGCTGAAAGACCAAGTTTAGTCTAAAAGCCAGCATACCCTTGGAAGGAGTTCAAGGTGAACGACAGCTCAGTTCTGTTCGTCATAACACGGTAGTAACACATACATACAACATTAAATTTATACTAATTTATTTTCGGTTGATTGTAAAACAAGTTTTTCCAACTTATATTAATCATTTTCGACACCGCAGTCCTGACGTTATCCATCGCCACTAGGGTATGAGAGAAGAGAAGCCAGTTTCCCGTTTATGCTGAGCGTCTAGCAAAAGAATTTCTGGTACCATTTTTATTTCGGCTTTGGTAGGTCTATGACACGGTCTGGAATCGAACCCGATATATCCTGTACTCGAAGCGGACACTCTACCACTAGGCTATCGAGGAGGTGATACACCGCTTCTCAGTTATGTCAAAGGTTTGTACAGCAGTTTGTATATTGCTATAGCACGGAAAATTCGACATTACCATGACCTTTATGCATGATTCTAACACGATCTGCGGATTAATCCATTAAATATAGAGCGGACCTAACAATGTATTATTACCCCCATAAAACATACCTATCAAATTGGCTGTTTCTATTTACGCCCAGTATCACGTGACATATTTATGAATGAATGAACGTATGTCACGATGACAAGGCGAGTTGCACGAGAATCCAGTGCTACAGCTATGGCGCATTTATTTTTAGAAACTCCAATATTCTCTAGAAACCAAGTTTTATTAAAGCTTCTGATAATCAATTCATTTATATTTTTCATTTTATGAAATAGATACCATATACTCGAGTTATTAAAATTGTTTCAATGTTTAAAATGTGGTATTTCCTTCAGAAAATTACGAAGGTCGTTTTCATTAACGAGGGAGGTAATTGTACCTTCTAATAAGCCACTCAATTTCAGCGTGGAATTATGTTCAAT
Organism: Spisula solida; assembly: GCA_947247005.1. Classification (NCBI taxonomy): domain Eukaryota; kingdom Metazoa; phylum Mollusca; class Bivalvia; order Venerida; family Mactridae; genus Spisula; species Spisula solida. The sequence goes on along the minus strand of OX365959.1, from coordinate 36,899,165 downwards.
GTCAAATGGGTGAAAATGGAATGCGCGCAGTTAAATAGTGCGGGATATTATCGTATTTAGAATCGAAATAAAAACTATGTTCTTGTATATTGTCGGTGAATAAAACACGGGCACTCGTATGGATGCGGAAAATTAAATCACTCGTGCGCGAACAGATTTTTATTTCTTAAATATATTACAAGGTTCTTGCATTGAATATATAAATGTCCGCGAGCAAATCGTGCAATATTCGGTCCTTCAGACAGATTTGTGTTTGTAGAACACCTCCAGCGTCTTCGTGATACTTCCCGCTTATGAAAACATACAACCGGGGTTATAAATATAGACCATAGGCCTTTTCCACTGGGCTGTTTTGTGAAGCAGGTTACAGTCTGGTTCCCATCCTCACAATTACAGCACTACTACAGTAATACTACTGTAAAATCAGAACGGAAACCAGACTGTAACCTGATACACGAAACAGCCCAGTGGAAAAGGCCTAATGTATCAGCTGTTAAATTATGCTAATAGAAGGTCGAGAGTCGTGTCACATTCCCTGGACTGTACCTCTGGACTGTATGACGGAACTGAAAACCACTAAAACGCATGGATGAAACTAATCTCGGTGTCGTGTATTCCGAAATCCGACCGAGCATTATGCTGGTCTTCAATTCCGTTTCGGCAACAGTGAAAATAAAACAAACTCTTTGAACTGGGAAGCGGTGTTTCGGGATTACTATAACATGGAGAATTTACGTGATCCTGACCTTTATGCATGAATATATTTCAAACCTGAAAAAAAACTCAGAGATGCGTTGTACTTTCATTGCGGACCGGGGGTTCCGGACCCAACCCCGGTCTTTAAACATAAACGTAGTTAGCATTAAACGTGGGTATATTGGCACCACTATAGGCTGATCCGGACAACCCTCCTAGCCTTTGTTGGAACCAGCTCGAAGAACGCCTGCTCTGCGATTTCTCTCGCGAGATTATGTATTTTAATTTGATGGTGGGGGGTTTGCTGAGGGATGTGGCCGAATTGTTACATTCTTTTATAAATTTAAGAGGAACCCCACCTTCGTCCTTATTCATTTAAAACCAATAAAATGAGTTTAATAAAGTTAAATTAAATGTTATTTCATCAAAGACTTGCAATTCCTAATAATATGGATAAAATTTAATGCGTCTATACTTGATCATGATATACGCCGCTAATTAAATATTTCTAAAACACTTCAACTAAAAACTTAAATAATCTAAAAGACACAGTTTCGGTATTTTTAATTAATAAACCACACACAATGTTTAATTAAATCAATTAATTCCGCGACGTTAAGTCGCCATTAATAATCGAACGTCGTTCTGTAAGACGCTGGAAACGTGCGTACTATTGTGCACAAATATTGATGACGTAACAAACAAATCCCTTAACTACGGTAATCGCTTATCGCTATTAGTGCCAACGGAGAGTGAAATCGGTCGGGTGTATTTTGATATTGGACATTTATCTCTTTTGTAAACATTTAAGTAGCAAGGAATATTGTTCAAAATGCCTTTGCCCAAGAATGGCAAAAGTATTTTAATGACCCCGGACCCTTATCATACCCCAGGGTAAGTTTATTTATTACTAATCTTATATTTTATTTTTTATTTATTGTATTTATAACGTTACGCTTACTCTTAAATGTAAGCTCCGTATTTTCAAATGGATATTATATTCGTCATTCAAGGCCTACTAGTAGATCTAGTTATAAATTGTTTTTGGTTTAAGATTTAAAATATATCACGTAATGTGTAGAATTTATTTAAATGTCTGGTTGAAAAAAGAACGTATAAATATCCATTTTTGAAATTAGATATTCACCAACACACACGTTCGCTTATTGATTTAAGTAATTTGATACAAACTATAATTTCTTTGCCCGTTTATATGCCTGCAACCAGTTGACTGTCAATTGATTGTAACCAAAGATAATTGTTGGCAAATAAAACTGTTCGATAAAAGTGGGCTGGATAAAAAACGTTATTCCATAAATAGGTATATATTCTATTCACTGGGAAAATGTTATGTTTTCCATTTGGTAGATTTTGTTTGTAGATTGTTAGCCCAACATTGATTTTGTCTATTCTCTCTATTATTGCGATAACAATTGGTTTTGACAAGTATATTAAATGACTGTGTAATTCAAATATATTATACGAGGCACTATAACGGGTAAGGCGTACAATTTGACCCAACACGAATTTAAGTATAAGTATAACTACATACATATATGTATCTTACTAGTATAAGTATAAGCTACATACATACATGTATAATACTAGTATAAGTATAAGCTACATACATACATGTATAATACTAGTATAAGTATAAGCTACATACATACATGTATAATACTAGTATAAGTATAAGCTACATACATACAATGTCATGTATAATACTAGTATAAGTATAAGCTACATACATACATACATGTATAATACAAGTATAAGTATAAGCTACATACGTACATGTATAATACAAGTATAAGTATAAGCTACATACGTACATGTATAATACTAGTATAAGTATAAGCTACATACGTACATGTATAATACTAGTATAAGTATAAGCTACATACATACATGTATAATACTAGTATAAGTATAAGCTACGTACATACAATGTCATGTATAATACTAGTAATATTGTCATGTTATACACTGAATAAAACCTTGAATTGTTAGCTTTCCGCTGATATATGACAATGCCATATAAGATCAAGCATTTCTAATGACATTCGGTTGCAATGGTAACACGTCATATTCTGGGATACCCTGTATGTTAAGCATTAGCGATATTCATGTTTCACATGGGAGATAGCTTACGCTACATCCCTTGGAACGGATGTCTTGGAATATATTCACAACCGCTCTGACAAGACATTTTAGATCATCACAAAACTGACCAAAATAAAATGCAGCAAAGGTTCCATATACCCTCACTTGCAGGCGTTTTTAAAGATCGTATAAAAAGATGTTTAACTGTATTGAAAGTTGGAGAATTGGTAGAAAATCACTGTTTTATATCATGAAAAACCTTATTCACAACAATCGTAAGAGAGTAACCCACGGTGGGGTTAGGATTACGCCTGAATGTAAACATAGCTCGTACGTAAAACAACATAGAATGTGAATGTAGAATGCCAGTTGCCCCAGAACATAGAATCGAGAATTGTTGCTATATGCTGGTGAGGTGGCTGCTCAAGAACTTACTTGATTAAGAGTTCATAATAGGCTCCTACTAGGCCTCCGAGTTGCATGTAGGAGGGCCGCAGCAAATGGCCTTCACCAGAGCCTGTCTTAAGCTTACGTCCCCAGTGTTCCACAAAACAGAAAAGAGCTAACACTGATACTGAATTCATACAGTAACTTACAATTTGCATGTGGTGATGACATAGTGTATAAACGAGTCAACTTCCGGTTATCGCAATAAGGAGTACACGTTGAATTATAGTCTTGCAATAAGTCGTACAGTGATAGGAAATCACTTGATGTTTCAATCACAATAAGTCATACAAGTTGAATTGCACAGTATCCCAATAAGTAGTACAGTGATTTGGTTTATAGATGGTGGATGAAGAACTTTTGATGCTCAAGAGGAGGTCGTTCTAAAGAAAGTGTGGTGTATGCGGTGTATGTAAAAGTGTGGGTGACAATAATAGTTAAATACATGATTGTCCGAACAGCTATATTTTGTCTACACCATTAAAGATAGCATTTTTGCATTCAATAATGTATCTTTCGTGTAATGAATTTGGGAAGGCCTTCAGTCATAAGTATAGTCCATATCAGATATGTAATTAGGCGTACACTGTAATTCATTTGCGAACAAAATTGCGATCAGACCCCTAGTAGGAAACTTTATAATACCCGGACGATTTCGAGCCCGATTTTTCATTTTGGACATACAAAAATTATTTGTTTTCATGACATTGGGCTACGTATGGTCATATTATTTGATTGCAAAGAAGTTTGTCAATTGCATGCGATAAAACAAGTCAGCACTGGTTGAAATTAAATGATAATCCACACGGAACTTAATTAGGTTAAACGGCACCGAATATGGCTGATACATTTTTTTATATATTTTATTATGGTCGAAAAAGGTTTAACAACGGCTTAAATTTGACATGATAAAAACAACTTCATAAAGTTTTCCTTGTTTTAAACATGTATATTCACTATTTATGTCAATGGACAAAGAGAATTGAATTGTTTATAACACCTGGCTGTGTACAGACCTATCCAGTACCACCCCGTGTATTTACATATCTATATTCTTTCACAATGAAAAGTGAGACAAATATTGGTGTTGGGTATTTAACGACAGGTTAACAATGAAAATAAGTCTTTAACGACATTTAAGCCTATAACGAGTATTTCCTATGTCAACTATACATTTCGATTTCACATACTTGTATTGTATACTTTGTAAATGTTACGTTATTCGGAAGAGTCACTTCCAGTTCAATACATAAGGAATGTTGGTGTCTGTTTAATTCAAAGTTGCTAAATCAAATCGTGAAAGCTCGGCCATTTCCGTTTGTAAATACACTATTGCAATGCATAAAGGCCGAGGTGGTCAGAATGTGGCTCTTTGAGTGAGGAGTATGTTTTGACCACTTATAAGGCCAGAGTTCTTTGATTTTTTGTTACTCGAACCCTCCTGTCCTATTTTTGGCATTTTCAAAAAAAAATGAAATCTAAAATAGTACAATTTTTTTATATCAAATATTTTGATGTTAATGTTACTATACACCTTGTTTTATTATGTATTTCACTATTTTACTTATGATAAGTAGGTATAGTGCTCTCATTTACCACTGTGCCATAGGTATAATTGAAAACATATCTAACTGAAATTTATTTTTAAACAAATGTACATGTAATTAAATTTCTGTACATATGTTTTAAAATTCTTAATCAATGACACAGATACATGTGCACTGTATTCGTTATAAGATGCTGTTAGAACTAACCGTTGATTGTTGCTTTCAATATTGGACCGCCATTGACTACAATCCACCATCATCTACATTTTGGGAGTTTTTATTTTTATTTTTTCCCTCCTCCTGTAGACTTTTTCTCAAAAATGTCCCGAGTAACAAAAAATTAAAAATCTCTGGCCTAAAACATCGGCCAGGCTCCTTATAATACAAAACATACTCTTAATAGTCTGGTTCCAGACGTTCTCGATAGTAGCTGTACTAATCACGTTGTGTAAGGGACAGGTAATCTTATAACCTGTATAAATCTTTTCCGACTTCAAACTACTGCGTATAATAGAGTCTGAACCATTTTTGACGCCGTTGTCATGACGTCGTGTTTTTATTACGTCATCGACGTTATAATTTTTTAATTTTATCGTTTCTGTGGCGGCAACAGCACACAGTGTTGTTAAAGTAAAGTTTTTATTAAAAACGTGAATGTCAAGTTATATATCAAGAGTGAAGTGTTTTTTTTCTAATTCGTACCTCATGATTTAAACAATAATACAAACACCCATATGATAGCATTGACAACACTTTTGAGTCGCTTGTCCGGCTAGCGTAGATTTCTACTTTTGTGATATTTCATTCATTTTAATGACAAGTGCGAGTCAAAATAATTGCTCTTGTTTTTAGTCTAAAAACTACTTAGAATGCACATGCAACGATACAGAAATTAAAAACCAATCCGGGGAGCATGCCCCCGGACTCTCGTCCCCGCCTACACATTTGTTAAGACCAAGCTACGCCCCTGGTACGAGGGTGGTTTTAGACATTGAGTTTGAGTAAAACTGTCATGATACAAATGTACATGTACAATGCAACCTCTCCAGAATGACCCTCCATAGAGCAACAGCCTCTCTTGGGCAACATACTCATATTGTTCCAGAAGCGACTATTTACTATTAACGTTACCTCTCCAGAGCAACAACCAACCTCAGCACAAAAACCAAACGTTTGTGTTTCCAAAGGGGTTGTTGCTATAGAGAGGTTGTACGGTACGGATATATTGCCTTTTTTCTAATTTAGGTCTTATTATAGAGTAGGTCGTTAAAAGGGGTTTTACTGTATACCAGTGTTGGAAATAGAGTTTAAAATGATAAAAGATAAAGTAGGTGAATTAAGAAATATGTGCCAATAACGTCTGATAAAATAAATAAAAAGAGATATGAGTACAAATAACATTGCATGGGATTTATCAAGATTATGCCGAGATTTAATGGTATAGAACGTGTATTAGCTCTAGTTAAATAGTTCACTTGTTTGTGAAAACATTAAAACAATTCTCAAAACAGTAAATCAAAACGCGTTAAGATAATGCACGCCACTTACCGTAAGACAAACATGGTTAACATTACAACCGTAGCACAGGTTTAGTTAAAATATAACTAAAAACGTTTATCCCAAAGGGGCATGAATTCGGTGAAATTGATCACTGTATGACATATTGGGAGACTAAAAAAATACATTTTATATGTATTTCCTGATGAAGGCAAAATGCCGACACGTTAAATATACTATATACTTAATTTCTACACGTGTTTTTGTTGACATTTATCTTTGTTTATTGGGAGACTATAATTTTTATAATTCAACTTGTATTACTTATTTTGAGCAAAAGTATCTGTGATTTCCGGTCACTATATGGCTTATTGCGATCACCGGAAGTTAACTCGCTTATACACTGAAATGACCGTATTGGGATTCAAACCTTCAACATCCCAATTCCATGGTGGATTTTTTAACTACTCATGAACTTTCTTTTTTAGTTCTGGTGAACTATCTAAACCGCCAAATGCTTGGCGTAGTATAAGCATTTTGTTTGCAAAGTTTAACGGAACAAATTATTGAGTTGAAAAATAAATACAGCTAAGTATGTTAGACTTAAGGGTTTTAAAACACAATACTTCTTATCGCCAATATAGGGATTATCTAAATCCTTATATATGTGCGTTTTAATCCATATTTGGTATGATTTGTGTGTGTTTTATGCATGAAGGTGTAGAATAGAACATATTTTACAAGTGTAGGCAATGTGTTTGCCTTTGATTACGATAACATTTTGACTTCTATGGAACAATATAGATAAATCCGTAGACCAATAAAGTCATGTCTGAAATTACTTTAAAAAAAACTCGCCTCGCAGACCGACTGACTCGGGAAATCTGGGGCTAGGGAAAAGGCTCCAAGAGCGTGATATAAGAATACATAAATTGTGTATATATCTTTTAAATTATCCATGTTCATTTGTTAGGCCTGATCAATACTTGGCTACAAACATAATCTTTTAGTCTCATAAACTGTCATTCGAACTAAAGCTCGACTAACCTAGGCGACGTTTTCGAGCCGATTTTGTACAAAGTTAAAATTAGATAGATCTAACACCGACCTAAGTAGGCATGAATGAATGTTTGTTAAGTCATCATTTTTCTGCTTCGTTTTCTCCTCCTTCCAACTCTTCTTCTTCTCCTACTTCGTCTTATTCTAATATTCTTCTTCTTCTCTTTCTTCTTCTCCTACTTCTTATTTTTGTTCCTCTTCTTCTACTTGCTAGTCTTCGTTTTCTCCTCCTTCAACTTTTTCTTATTCTTCTCTAACTTCTTATAATTGTTCTACTATTTTCTTCTTCTACTTCTTCTTATCTTCCTTCTTTCTTCCTTCATCTTCTTCTACATGTACTTCTTCCTAATTCTTCTTCTACATCTTCATCTTCTTTTTCCTACTCTCCTACTTCGTCTTAATCTACTACTTCTTCTAATTCTCCTGCTCCTTCAACTTCTTCTTCTCCTACTTCTTCTTTTTCTACTTACTAGTCTTCTTCGGTTTCTTCTTTTTCTTCTTTCATTGGAGTGTTAATATCCCACTTTATATGGTTGTGCGAGCGACTTTATACGTAATTATTCAACTTTTCAGTTACATACGTACTCAGACATTTGAACGTCTTGTTCATCGGTGTTTATTATTTACTGGACCCAGAGGTCATTTGTTGGGAAAGAAAGAATCCGTACCATCCGGGATTCGGACCACAGTCCTCCAGCTAAGAGTCTAGATTCGAGAGAACTCTGCCTGACGAGTTAGCCTGTTGGGTTTCGCAGAATTGTACTCAAGTTGCTAAACGTACATTAAAAGTTTTATAGAAGTCATTCCGATCACCTCGGTCTTAATAATGACCTTATTGACCTAAGAAACCGGAAATAGCCGATGTTTCACGAGTGGAACTAGACTGGTTTCCGTTCGAAAATTAAGTCAAAATCGTATTTGTCAGTTGCGGTTAATGAATTCCAGGAAAATAGCCGAGTTATGTCAACTAACGCTATTGTATATAGAATGTAAGTTCTGAAAAAAAGTTTTTAAAAGTGGGCGAAAACCGATAAAATAAACAATATAAGAAAATTAAATATCTAAAAATTATGTTTCATTCTAAAGGCATCGATTTAATACAATAATACAAATAAAAGCTTTTCCTCGAATCAATATACACCCGGTGTTAGGAATCAGATACCGACTAAATGCATTATCCCTGTATCTACAAGACAATCATTGATGTAAATCAACAAAGGGCGCCGTGATTTGGTTTGATAGAGTAAGAGGGACCATTTCTGAAATAAATCAGACTGCATTTATATATTATAAGGTTAATTCCCACACAGATACTAATGATACGAAATCTGACAGGGAAGGTAGCACTCAACTGAAGCAGCTGATTAAAAAAAAAGACTGACACAGCACTAGTCTATTCAACTGTGATGGGATCAGTTTCTAGGGACTGTCAATAAACATTGCCCATGCAAAATACTACGCCACTTTATCACGATCATCAACCCAATTGTCTTTTACAATTACTACAAACTCATAAAATCGTGATTAGTTTATTCGCAAGTGATCAATATTCGTAGATCGTCGTTGATTAACTAGACGATGTAATCAAGTCCCCAAGTTATAAAAGTCAACCCAGAAAAGCCTAAACAAACATTCCAAGCTGTTTCACTTCTCTTTTTTGAAATCTACGACCTATGAAGTGGCCATTCATGAGAACCACGGATTCCACGGATTCTATTGCCGATACAATGAATGGTTTAAAGGTGCTGACTCACAAATCGGGCTAAAAAAGTTTCATGACGTAATTTTCCTACCTAACCAAGTATGTATGTAATAGAAAGTCACTGACAGTTGCTTTATGAAAGATTTATGGCAAATAAGCAATTTAAACATTCGATTTAGCACACTCGGTATTTTTCCTTTTAAAAATAGCGCAGAGTTTCCTTCCTTTTTTTGCAATACACCAATACGTGAGACAGCACCTTTAAAGGTACAGTAATTGATCGAGTTTTCGTGTTCGCGGTTTTTTGCACGCGATTCAATCGATTAGCTTCATTATTGTACTGATAACAGCATCGTAAAATGTCGTAGTTGAAGAATATATTTTATTCAGTTACATTTACGATCGCGTCGTGGTCGTAAATATGTGTCCTATAACAACTCATTCAAATAACGATCGGTGATTTATTGCCTAACCTAGATGATGCTGAAATCTATATGTATTTGTTTACCATTGTGTGGTTGCTTGGATAGGATATATTTTGAGTTTGCAACTTCAATGTAGCTCGCCGGAGATTAAACACTAGCCTTATCAATAAACAAACATGGATGATACGTGAATAAACACTGCATGGTCGACTGACCGATTGTTATCAGCGTTGATATAAGAGTATATGCATTAAAAGTGATTATGCACAAATACTAATTGTGATCCCCTGTCTAGAATTTTTTGTAACAACAAAAGTGTTGCCTTTCTCGCTACACTATTTTGGACACACATTTTGATACTTGAACCCTGTCGACCGGAACGCAAGAACCTTTTCTTAGGGATGAGCTAAAATCACACGAACTCAAATTTCTAAATATAGAGGGGTTACATGACAAACACTCATTTTCCATTCAAAATTGACTTGTATGATAGCACACCGTTTGATGCAAAAACTACCTATATCCCCATGCCGACATTGATTAGTCTCAAATAAAGATTATCTCTACCAATTTCCAAACAATACTTGTCATAATTATAATACTATTTTGTATTTATGTTTGTCTTCAGTATAAGTTATCTTGAAAAGCATAGCTTAACGGTCAACCAAATCATAATTTTTGTTAACACAGATTATTCTATTTATAAAGCATGTACAAATGTATACAGTATATAGCGAAAACTATATATGAGCCTTTAATAACATTATCTAGAGAGTAATTATGACGGACAGAAAAAAAATCAGAATATAAAGTTAGCGATTTAAGAATACAATAGATCAACTCTATATATCTTTAAGCCGCACGTGTGTTTAATAAAGTATTAAAAAAGTGGTTAAAATCGATAGGTCTGTTAACCTTGCAAGTATTTATATACGGTATAAAACCCGAGTGTCAGAAGCTAAACCGTTCTAAGTACGTATGGATACACCAGGAGTTAGTGCAGTGTCACTTTTAGTCCACCATAAATACAATATAAGACTTATTGATACACTAAATAAAGAACATACTATACGTACAGAAATAGTTTTTATTTATACAATAAATTAGTTTTTTTCAATGTTAACCGATTTTAAAATAAAACCAGTGTATAAAGGTAAAACTTTGTTTCGGCGGTTACGTTAGAATAATTAGACACTAATTAATTAATTAAGACACGTTGTACTACACAAAGCGTGTCAATGTTTTGTTTTAAAGTCGTTGAAAGTTAAATGTCCTTACGGACTATGACTAATCCATGGTAACTATAGGTAAAGGATGACCTTGGAGCCTATAGGGGTGTACTAAATGCTGGGATTTCACATAGAATCACTTGGTAGATTCCGTGGCAAATAAAACAAAAACTCATTTCTCTATGGGTTAGTGTAAAAAAACGATACCATTTTATTTTCTATCATTTCAAAATACGCTTGTGTAATTAAAAACTTGAATATCTCAAACCTTAACATTAAATTTCTCTTTGATTATTAGAATTATTTCATTTTTGGTGCCTACAAATATTCCAAAACGCTGTTTAATGCCGTATAGTCAGTGTCACTGTGACAGATAAATTGCTATGCTTAATATGATTCCAGTATTTTACAGGGCTGGTATTCACAAAGCATCTTAGTAGAAAACTTAGATTTTTCTTAAAAACACGAAAACTTCTAAAGTATGTCAGCCTAACATGACAATCAAGATTATTGATTTTTTGCATAGGTTTAAATCATTATGTAAAGAGCTACTATAATCATTAAGAAAACATGGGTTAATCTTCAATTTGTGCACGATATATGCAATACTAATTTTTAACTTAAGTCAAAATATTTAAGTTTTCAACTATAAGATGCTTTGTGAATACCAGCACTGGACTTCACACTTATTGAATAAACTAAACTGAAACTGTTACTCTACAACAGACATTGACGAAGTTGTTAAATTGTGTGACCGTACCCGGACACTGTAAAATCATTATTTTTCATGAATATTAAATTTTCGTTGATTTCCTTCTTGAAATCGACCACGAAATCTAATCCCCACGAATAAACGATCTCCTTTGTACAGAAAAAGAGCTTCTCTTTCGTGATTCGTTAGCCTAGAATTCACGACCCCACAAAATGTCATTTGACAAAATCCACGAAATTGGATACCCACGAAAACAAGTGAATTAACAATATACATTAAAACCTCAATAATAAGAATAAGCCGATTGCGACCATAAGATGAGTCTTTCTGAGTTAAGGAAGGTCAAAGAACATGATTATTGAAAAGATCTTGAACGTTGTGTGTTCTTAATTCGCTGGCTAAATGAATAAGAAGGTCGTAACTACAAATCGATATTTTGAGAAAATAAAAAAAAACTCTCTGAAAACTACTCTTTACTTATGGTAAAACAAGCTTTTTCAACTTAAGTTTGGTCAACATGACTAGTTCCGATTTTCATGAAAATAGGCTCATAAGAAGCGCATTGTATAGCAGATTTTAAAGATGCATGAGTCTTATAAAGAACTACTTACGACCTTCCAATTCTAAGCCAGCGAATTGTATCACTGAAAATGGACTTGAAATTCGTGTCTTAATTTTAAGATGATTTTAAGTTTGCCTCTATTTGAGGTTTAACTGTAGGAAGCACTTTCGGTTGAATTCGTTTTATGAGAAAATTGAAAGTAACATTATAACACATGTAAATATTGTGACATTATTCTGTTTACAAAATTGTTTAAAATCGGTTATTCATATTTATAAACAAGAGCCAACAATCTGTCAAAATTAAATTGATATCCCAGTTGATCAGGTTTTCTTAAGTCATTTTGAAAAGAACAATTTAACAGCTAACGGCAAACTATCGTATCTCGAAGTGGAACAAGTAAAGATACCACAATCTTACATCAACATCAAAAATAACATTCGATAACTTTACCTACGTTAAGTATTATATGATTTCGTCGTCAAAATCAAACGATGCGTTGGTAAACTTGAAAACAGCAGTAGTATTATATATATACATACAGTGTCCACCAAAAATAAGTATACACGCGGAGGCTACCCCCCCCCCCCCCCCCCCCCCATTTACTCATCTGTAATGACACGATTGCAGAACAGTTTTATTTTCATCTGGAATGACACGATTGCAGAACAGTTTTATTTTCATCTGTAATAACACGATTTGCAGAACAGTTTTATTTTCATCTGTATTGACACGATTTGCAGAATAGTTCTATTTGCAGAACATTTTAAGACTAGGAGTATTTTTGTTTATTAAGTGTAAAGACTATACACCCTAGGTGAAAAATATATAGTTTTTTGTCCGGCTTGAAAGGTAACTTTGTCATAAAAATGGGGGGAAAATCTGCCCATTGAATCACCTTTTTTTTAATTTTTAACATCTTCATCTTTACTTCTATCTCTTTTTTGGCTCATTTAGTAACAATAGTTTCATAAACTTGAACAATTGTGACGGTCTGAAAAAGATATATTGAATTATTTAAAGCCACATTATCTCTCCCAAGACTTTTTGCCGAACATTCAGTAAATGGACTAATTACAAGGAATTTGGGATATTTTTCACAAATGACTAAGAATTGCCCGCAGAATGTCAAATGTATCGGTCGAAATAGTATGTCAAAAATCACATTTAAGAAAAATGTATGGATGACAAAATACTAATTTTGCAAGAATTGCTTCCCTTAGATTGTAAATTGTGCGTTTTTGTTTACAATTCATTATTTTATAAACAAACCAACTGGAGGTTGTATTTTGTTTTCTTCCATCTTATGGTGTTTTCCACCTTTGGGGTTCAACTAAAGTGCTCAAAATGCATGGCTCTTCAAATAGGTTACGTTACCAAGTTATTGCTTTTTCGAAAATAGCCGTTTAAGGCCTAAAGTTTGATTTTGCAACTGTATACTTATTTTTGGTTGGCACTGTATGTTTTATCATAGGTGTCACATACTTGATATTTTAGCGGGTCGTAGATATTTTTTTCTTTCATTTTTCAAGTACGAAATGATACAATCCGCTCGATAAGTGCCATTCAAAGTTTCAATATCACGTTTGACATTTCAACTTGAATATGTATGCGCTTCAAATTAGATTGTAGATCTCACTCTTCAAGGCTACATTTGTAGGCTTCCGCAGGCTCTTATCTATTTCAATAAATCAAAAACTTATCATATAAACACACATGAATAAACAGCCTGCATAATTATGTGTTTTGGGCTACTGAAAAGTACAATGCAACATTCCCAGAGCGGCAATCCATAGAACAGCAACTTCTTTTAAGCAACATAAAACATAATCATTTTGTTTCAGAAGTAACCATTTACTTTAAAATTTACCTCTCCAGAGCAACAACCTCTCCGAACGGCCCTTCGTAAACCAACAACATCTCTTAAGCAACATTATGATAATCATTTTGTTCCAGAAGTAACCATTTTCTTTAAAATTTACCTCTCCAGAGCACCAACCTCTATACAACAACCAAGTTTTGTATTTCACAAAGGGTATTGTTCTAAAGAGGTTGTACTGTAAATTAATCATGAAAATACATTAATACTATATCAGCTTACTTCTGTGGAATACCGGAATTCCGAATTTGAGTTGTGCATATGGTGCAAATATTCTGTTTGGTTATTTTACTACAAGTTATTTGATGAACCCGGAATCCCCCCCATTCGAATATTTTAACCTTTTTTATGTATACGCCTAGGAGATCATCGTGTTCGTCATGTAGAGGTGATAAATTAAATTTGGCAACTTTAATATGTGCTGTATAATAGGCCCCTATGTATAGTCCAAGCAGGAGAAGAATAGCGGTCGAGTTAAAGGCTTATACAGACAGCTATAATTTCATTGCTAAACTAACATAAGTATATTCGCTCTATGTCTGTTCGGACAATGGTTGTAATCTTTTGTGTACACATAAACATAAACAAATACTCTAACGGGACTGTACCAAATCAGGGCTTTTTTCCTTCTATAGCAGGGGCCGTTACAGGTGGCTTCCCCTCAGGAGAATTCTTAAAAATCCCCAAAAATCCAATTTAAGTAAAGTTTTTTCTTCCCTTTTTGTAAAAATAATGACTTAATTTCCCCAAATTCAAAGAAAAGGTCCCTTCCCCTACCCTTGAAATAAAAACCTGCAAATAAATACTAGGTTTTTACAATATACGCGTTAAACTACTTATTCCCATGTTAAACATACGTCGACAAGTAAGTCTATACGACCTCGAGACATGGTAATCAAACTCTACGAACGCCATTGACATTGAATAGTTTATACTTTTCAACAAGTGTATCCATTTTTATCTTGAGAGAATTTAATTGACTAAACACAATATTCTCACATTCGCAATGTTTACTTTATCAAATACAAGTGTGCAATACCAAAGATCATACACACATCTATCGTATTCTTTGGCAATACCAACAGGGCTAATTAAATATACAGGAAATATAAAACCGATGTCTTTTTTTATCGTTGTACAATGTTTATATACGACTTTTAATATGCAAATACATTTGTACACTTTCAAAAGCGGTGTGCACTCACAATTATTGCATGGTTAAAACTTCTTGAAATGGATAAAAACATGCAAGACAAAATAACGTGGGTAGGAAATATAAAAGCCTGGAATACAATGAAAGTTCAATTTACATTTACAATAAGCCAAAACACGATAATAGCATTGTATAAATCTATATTTGCAGGTACGGAGGTTTTTGTCCACAATTCAAATATCAGATTGGTGAAACATTCGGTAAAACTACGTCACAGTTGTTACGTAATGATGCTGTTGCTAGTTCCGGTCAGTTGGTACTGGCTGACATCAGAGCGAGCTCAGCACCCGGTCTGTGTTCAGACCCTAGATCAGAGTTGTTAAAATCTCGAACCCACAGCTGGGGTGACCAGAAACTCATGGAAGAGATGATCCCAGGATACACAGGTAAGTCGGATAATTTAATGTAAACGTAAACTACCGAATTCATCAATCGTGAGACTTCGGCAATTCCCGAGCACATACTGCATACATACTCATATTATGCGGAAGTAGGTGGAAATGATTAATTACTAGATATAGTTTATAATATTTTTATTTCTCATCCATTTTAATTACCAAATAAGTGTTGCCCAAGCAGCAAAAACAGGGGATGGGGCAAAATATTGTTCACAATTAGTTCAAAATCCAGGCGAATTCGTTAACAAAAGCTAGTTCATATTGTGTATAAATGTTGCTTTTCCGAGCAGGTGAATGAATCTTGTTTTCATTTTCTAGGTTTCATTCCAAGATCGGAGCATTTCTTTGGTAAACGTTATGCAGTGAATTGTCACGGTGCTATTTCCGACTTCGAACGTGACCACCGGAAACACAAGTCAAACGCCGATGAACTCCGATTGTCAGAAGCAATGCAGTCTGGGAAGATCGATAAGAACGCTGTACCTAATCTTCCGGTGAGTAAAACTGTTACAAACATTAATTTTCGCGGGCATTAAGATTAGCGGATTTTTAATATTGAAATAATTTCTTGCTTTTTATCAATTATTCGTGGGGTTAAATTTCATGATCGCATTCATACTCGAAATTAGCGAAAACTGATTCGCCGCGAACATTTTGATTTTACAGTAGAATCTATCTTTAATAAATGCCGGTAGAACTAGGCAAACTTTAGAGTTCAATGCCCAGATTGACAGTAAGATTTGGTCTTTCGATGACCTTGGCCAAAATACGTAAAATAGTTTAAAATTCAGACTTATTTCGACGTCGTGACAATTTCGACGCCGTTGTCATGACGTCGTTATTGTGACGTCATCAACGTCAATGTTTGTTTATTTTCATTTCATCGATTATACTCCAAACGAAGGCAAAACACCGAAACATTTAGTTATCAAACGCAATTTCTCTAAAAATACGGTTGAAGTCGTTCTTCTTCCGCGGTTCTTCTACCGGCATTTATCAAATGCAATGTAACCTCAATAATATTTCGACGCGACGGATTAATTTTCGCTAATTATGCTGACGAATTCCATCGGGAAGAAATCTCTGACAAATATTGTAAATTTCATGTACACGCTTTCTTCAATTACTGAATATGTATAAGGTATACGAGCTATGAACAACACTTGTTTAATACCAACTTGATATAACTTCTTGACAAGGTGCATTTCACGCAGATGTTGGTTTTTTATTAAATTTAGGTTCGAGCAGTAATACTGGTAATTAGTAGTAGCGTATTGTACATGTTGTAAGTTTGTCAATGTTCTCAAGCACCCCGTTGTTGTCATACTGTATGTTTCATGGGTCGGTATCCTCCAAGCAAACATAACTTTGTCAATGACTATTGTCGTGTACTTCACATAAAGGATTGTTGTAACCCGAATGTGCTTTTGTAAGTCAGTTACTAGTAGTACTGACGGATAATTCCGGGAAGAAGTCCGTTTATTCAGTGCGTTACTTGTATACAAACATTGCAATATGTGATCATAGCATTGTATTTTTTGCTGTTTTAAACATTTTACTTGGAGAAAAAGGCAAGGAAAACCAAAACCTTATTCACTAAGCTACACACTGACACACGTAATATCTATCAAAATAAGACATTAAGAGAAATTACAATGTTTATGTACACAATATTACGTAAACAAGTGACTGACCTGATTGGTCGATTTATACAAATCAAATTACATGTATATGCATTTATTTGCGTTTTAAATTTGCACGACGTAACTTATTAGAACTCAATAATTAATTGGACCAATCTCCCGTATTCGGGTTTCATGAGATCGATTGTCAAATCAAATGAATCTATAAATATATAATTCATGATCGTTTATCTAAGATATCAGTATGATCGCGCCTCAGCGTCAGAGAAATTTGCAGACAACGAACCATTATTTAATTATTGACTCATGATTTATTTTGTTATTTAATTGCATGTGGGTAAAACCACAGGTAATTTTGTTATTGATAAACAGTAAAAAGAAAAAAAATGTAAATTTATATACATGTTTGTAGTAGGTCTACCATAGAATACTCAAAGAATATATGATCTTTGGTAACACAATATTATTTTCTTTTTACTCTTTATCAATGATACAGTTATCTGTGGGTGGAACTGCAATCTTCATCAAATCATGACGTTGCTATGGAGAGATCTGTGCTTATTTATAACAACCCCATTGTTAGTGATGTCCAAAACATTATGTAAAGACATGCGTTAAGCGTAACTGTTGAAACATACGTAATCACTATGGAGACGACGTCGCGAACAATTTCAAAAGGACACCGTTGTCCTAAAAAAACACAGTGACCTCGATAATATTAAAGCCACATTATCTCTCCCAAGTTCTTTTTTCCGATCAACCAGTAAATACAAAATTTTAATGTAGACTTATTACAAGGAATTGTGATATTGTTCACAAATGACCAAGAATTGATGACAGAATGTCAAATGTATCTGTCGAAATAGTATGCCAAAGGTCACATTTAAGTAAAATGTATACTATACAACATAATACAAGAAACTTTTTAAATAACAATTTGGTTATCTCAGTTTAATATACTTTTACTTTGTAGCATCTAATTTAAAAAAGTTTCACCCTATTCATAATACATATAATAAACAACACCTAACGATATTTTAGTACAACTTATATTTTGTCACATTATGATTGTATGTATTACATTTGTACAATGTCATTTACGTATACAAATGTAGAAATAAACGGGGTTACCCGAATGGGTCCTCAAACAAGAAAATGTATGCTAATTTTGCAAGAGTTGCTTCCCTTAGGTTATAAATTATGCATGTTTTTGTTTACAATTCATTATTTGATAAACAAACCAACTTTCATCCATCTTATGGTGTTTTCCACCTTTGGGACTCAACTAAAGTGCTAAAAATCCATAACTCTTCAAATAGGTTGCCAAGTTATTGCTTTTTTAATATAGCCGTTTAAGGCCTAATGTGGCTTTAATGTCGTGAGGTCTCATATGAAACATTTTTTGCAAGTGTCGGACTCTGATACATTAACGTTTTGTTACATCATACTCATTTTGGTATAATAACTAAAGAACGCTTTTACCTACGGGATCCTCTATTCCGGATTGCAAGTACGTCATGAATGTCATGACCAATAGATGGCGCCAGTGGGCAACTGTCGCAACTTCATAATCGGTATTGTCTTGAATCGTCGTTAAAGACAACTCTGTTCCATGGCGGACATGTTTTACAAAAACTCTCACACTACAGTCCAGTTAGGATATTGTGAGAGTGACGTTGTCGCTTATGTGTACACTAAATATTACAACCATTGTCTGATCAGGTCGAGCAAATATTGTATTTTTGTTTAGCATTGGAAATACAGATGTCTGTGTAAGCCTTTATAATTGGTTTTACACCGTAATAATGGATTCGACTGCTGCGGGACTATATTCATACCCTGACTGGACTATAACTGATGATCACATGTTGTTTTTTCAGCCAATCAGAAGCAAGTACATCACACCATTGAAATCAGTATCCGCTGAGGCCAAGCCTTACATCTCTCGTAGTATGGTGAAGAGTGCGGAATCTCCCTTCTATATGGCCAATGATAATGACATGAAACGATTTATGTCAGGTAAGTCACATAAATATATGCCCAGATTTTGCGAAATTTTAGGTAACCATATACATGTATTTATGTAACGTCGCCAGGGGCGTAGCTAGAGGTATTTGAATGTGTACGCAAGAAGGCTAGGGGGTATGGGGGCATGCTCCCCCTGAAAACTTTTGTTCGCTAGAACGTCTCAGGTGCGTTCTGGGTGTTTTTTGCATCATCTTTAACATTTTTTACTGATAAAACCAGGTTTTTTGTGTATGGAGCTTTTTAAAAGTGTTTCTAAGAAATGCTGAACATACTAAAGGATTATCCCCCTTAGGGCGTAGGCATCAGTTTTTATTTTATTTTTCGATCATTTAATTTTTCACTTTTTGAGAAGCATGTGTACGCAGCTGCATATTCTGCGTACAGGTAGCTACGCGCCTGGTCGCTCGAGGTCAGTTCAGTGTGTTTTTTCTTGTGACTCGACATCGATTCAGTCAGGTCCGACTCTGGTTGTGAACTTGTGATTCATAATATATACCACAGTTTTCAAACAGGACGGCTTTGATATTTCTGTGTACTGTACATGTATAAACACAAATAGTTTTAAAGTTTTAAATGATATTTAAGATAGTACTACATACTTTCATTTATATTTTAGTCTTCAATTGGAATTATATGTCTTAAATTTTTTATAATATATTCAATGTGACGTCCATTGGTTAATGAAGTCAAAGTTGGATTAAAAGCTTGCCATCTTCTATCGATTCACAAACTAGCGGGCCTGTCATCTAGATAGTTAATATATAACAAAGATAATGTTTGTGTACTGTTTTGGGAATGGTTTTCAAAACAGAACAATTTAAATTAAGCTGTCTTGAATTGTGGTTTGAAAGCGACGTATTGGAAAGCACACTTATGTTTGACATCATTTATGACGCCAATAGGGGTGGGCCGATACATCGAAATATCGATGCATTGCGATCCAAAGTGTCCCGCTGGTATGGATCGATAGTAAAAGTCTCGATCCAATAACTATCGCCGATAGTTAGCTCAACTATCGATAGTTACGATAGTTTCCTTTTTATAAATAAAGTTTATTATAATTTAAAACAACTTCCGTTTTCGTTAAAAAAAACTACTTGTAAATAACCACATAATTTTATGAATCTATTTCTGTCAAATTCACTTTAAATCCTTTCCACAAATAGTATATTTGTATGTTGTACAACAAAGTAGTATCTTACACAGTGCAAATTTGTATTTACAAGTTTTCAAATCTTGGCAATAACTATTGCAATAGTATCGCAATAGTCTCCAGCAATACAATAATATCGCAATAGTACTTTCAGCAATAGCAATAGTTTTGCAATAGTCAAAATTGGACTTAATAGTCACCCCTAGACGCCAAGGTGCCAACATCATTCATGTAGTTTATGTTATATCACAGGAACTAGCATAATTGAAAACAATAATTGAAAAAAAATCACTACTGTAGATCGAGTCTGTTTTAAAACAATTTTTTTTAATTATGCAAATTACTGTGGCTATATAAAACTACTATTATTATCTTTTATCACATGTTTGACGTCGCGGTAGCGTAATAAAGCCATTATTTATTTTTGATAATACACTAGTGTAATAAAGCTATCAAGCGACGTCATTCAAAGGATAGGCGACGTCGTCAAAATTGCGCGTTTATTATAGTGAAAAATAAGTAGCTATTTAATGTTTCGGCCGGAAAAGGCTAACATGTGATAAAAAGGACATTACATTTGTGACTTTCCACATTGAATTTATTAAACTCGTTGAAAAAAATCGATAAAATTCTCGGCAGAGCCACGCATTTTATTATTTTATTCAACTCGTTTAATAAATTCAATATGGAAAGACACTCATGTAATATCCTCTATATACGCTTTCAAATGATACCTTAGGAACGAAAAGTTATAATAATAGTTTCAAGCTGGGACATAATTATAATATTGTAAATCACCCTGCGTGTATGATGTACGCGTGTGGCATCAAGAAATATCTGAAGGGAGACAATCCAATTGTTATGTCTGATCATTTAAACCCATCATGAGTTATTTCCCTTGAATTATATTTTTCTAGCATGCCTTAGCTGTTGTTTCTGGGCTGCCTTATACAGTATAATTTTATAGAAGACAATTATTTAATTTTTAGGGTTAAATACTGTGTTTATTGTCATAAGGATAGTATTAAGTCAGACAGGGAAGGCAGCACTCAAGCTTAACCAGCCAAGCACGGAAAACAGAAAAAAAACATATGAGCCAGTCTCCAGGAAAACCTGCTATAATGACATTATGTAATTACTGCAATGTAAGGTTTTAAAAAAGCTTTCAAATAAGAAAAAATGACATATCTATAGATTCAATTTTAAGTCATTTATTCATATATTACTGTATCTTAGCTTTAAAATTTCTTACGAATTATGGTGAAATCATTTACTTTGTTGCTATGGTGACCATTTTCAGAAAAATACTCTTATTGAGAAAAACTAGGAGTTAGTTGTTTGAAACCGTAGTAGCCTTACTCTAAATGTGAACATTTACAATTTCGATGTACATTTTAAAATTTAAAACATCATTCTGAAACTTGATACAATTTTGGCCGGTTTACCTCAAGAATTGATCAAATGCAGTATTTATAAAGTACTTGTTGCAACGACGAATGACGTTTGCGACGTCACACAAAAAGGGTCTGAATAGGGCCTAAATAAAATAGCTTTAACTTCCTTAAAAATCAAGATACTAACACACTTTCTTTTGCATTTTGCTTCATTAAGATTACTCTTTCAAATGATAAAAAATCTCAAAATCAAATATTGTGTCAAAACAGCAGGTTTTCCTGGAGACTGGCTCATATATATACAAGGCACAATGCCCAACAAAACAAGTTATGATCCGCCCATGTCCAAGCTGTCGGAAATCTGAATGAACTAGTTTCAGCAATCAAAAAGCTGAATGCCCTAGATCCAACAGTAAAACGACTGAAATACCTACATTGTTAGCTGTCATCTCCACTTTTTTTAGATTTTCCAATAGCTGATACATACAAGTATTTTCAACAAATTAATATTCATAAGCAGATTTAGCTCAGTGGTAACGCCCTGGACTGTCAATTCAGAGGTCGTGGCATCGGAACTTGACATTTTTGAAATATTTACCGCTATATCTGACCGTGTGCAATGCAAAGTATCTTGGTAAAGGTATACCAGGAATTAAGCTGTGTATCGGTGCTGTACACCGGGCACATTAAAGAACCAGGCTGTCTATTCGAAATAAGAGCTAGGCGCACTTCTGCAGCGCCGGATATGCATGTATCTAATGTCTCTCTCTCCCTTCAGGGGCTTTCTCTCAGTCTGTCACTTTGGTCAGAGCATGCTGTATCTGCACTGTTAGAGGATGCACCTGCGCTCTTGTGGCTGCAACACTATAATGTAAAGTGCCTTTGGACGTGTGTTTGCATGAAAAAGCCGCAATATAAATCTGGTATATTTATTTATTTTATTTAACATTACGTTATTATCTTCCTCTTTTCTAGGTTACACAGGTTTTGTCCCCCGTGCCAGACCACGACTTGGTATGGGTTATCCAATCATCACTCACGAAGCATTGAACGAGTTCACCACGGATACGAATCGTTTAGATGGTCTCAAGTCTCAGCCTATCACTATACACAGACCAGGAGTTCATGTCAAGGACTCAAAACATGTATATCCTGTAGAAAGTGGACTTGTACCACACTATACTGGACACATACCAGGTACGTTACTACAGTAACTATAGAAAACTAGAGCTGTCGCCATTCGGTAGAATAATATACCCCCGCCGGCCATAATTCTGCCAAGATTCATCACAGCGCAAATTCCTTTCTTCATGCACATCTATGTGTTGAGGTTGTTCATTTGTGAAAGTTTAAGCGAAATCCTGCCAAAACTGTAGGAGGAGTTGCGTCCAAGAGAATGCGTCTACGGACAGACAGACTGACTGACAGACAAGCCGAATCCAGTATACCCCCTTACAACTTGTTGTGCGGGGGTATAATGAGCTATACCAAATAAAATATACCAAAACCCAAAAAAAACATTCCTATAGTTTAGGGGTGGCACAGTGGTCGAGTGGTAACGTGCTTGGCTTCTGATCGAGAGGTCCCTAGTTCAAATCTCGGCCAGGGCACTTGGTCATTTCTAAAACGCTTTTTAGTGTTTCACACCCAACTAGAGATGAACTGGTTGGAAACCCAGAGGAAGTCTCGCGTGTATCAGTGCTATACACCAAGCACGTTAAAGAACCAAGGAGTCTATTCGGAACGAGCTAGGGTAATGCACATGGATTCCTTGTATAAAGACTCTTTCTCTTCATTGATATTAAGAATGCCCTTGACAGACACACCTTCCAATAGTACTCGAAAAGAGGAGTTAGGAAGAGATAGTTTACTCATACCGCTGACTTAGAATGAGAAGGTCGTAAGTGCTACTTA
This sequence comes from Spisula solida, assembly GCA_947247005.1. Classification (NCBI taxonomy): domain Eukaryota; kingdom Metazoa; phylum Mollusca; class Bivalvia; order Venerida; family Mactridae; genus Spisula; species Spisula solida. The sequence goes on along the minus strand of OX365959.1, from coordinate 36,875,564 downwards.
CAAACTCATGCATAGTCTGCATCACAAGGCGCTTCTTGTGCGCCTATCTTCATGAAAATCGGAAGTGGTCGTGTTGAACAAACCGAAGTTTAAAAAGCTTGTTTTTCCATAAGTAAAGAGTAGTTTTCAGACAGAGTTTTCTTGTTTTCTCTAAATATCAATTTGTACATACAATGTTCACATTCTAAGCCAGAGATAGATATACTCAAAAGAAACACACAATTTAGATCGTTCTCTATAGGGAAGATAAATAGATAATTAATTAGGTAACTTGTGGCAGCCTCAGTATTATATTTGCATTTTTAATTTTTACTTGACATTGTAGCACGGATTGTGAAGTGATAACCAGTCATTTTTTTCAAAGTATTTTATATTATATATTGCTGAACAATATCTCAGCTATCCCAAGTAGGATTACATAAATGTTTGTAGATACATTAGTAAGACACTTTCATTTGTCTTGCATTGACCTCTGTGTTATATTGACCTTTGACTTCCATTGACCTTTGCCTTCCCTTGACCTCGGTCTTTCATTGACCTTTGCCTTCCAATAACTTTTACCTCCCATTGACCTCTGTCTTTCATTGACCTTTACCTTCCATTGACCTCTGTCTTTCATTGACCTTTACCTTCCATTGACCTTTGCCTTCCATTGACCTCTGTCTTCCATTGACCTCTGTCTTTCATTGACCTCTTTCTAACATTGACCTCTTCTCTTTTATTTTCAGGTCAAAAATTCAGATATGGTGAGACCTTCGGCCACAGCACAGAAAATGCTAACTGTAAACGATCTGAAGTCGCAGTGTCAATGTGAAACAATATTTGTCGAACATTTAAATTCATTGAACACTTAAGATTTTTAAAAAATTTACATGAACTTCTTAATCTTTATATTTATACTCGAGATACAATCAAAGTGGTGATCTGTGATAAGCTCAGTGTTAACATTATACATGTACGTCAGTATTTCACATTGAAGTATTAAATCCAATCTATTTTAATAAAATTTATGTTTTTAAATCTTCGTGTGCAATTATACAATTTTTTTGTTATATTTTATTTAGTATTCAGAGCTTGTCTATTACTGTAAAAATCGTAATTTTTCAAGGGAGTTGAATTTTCGTTGATTTCGTTGTTAAACTCGACCATGAAATCTAATCCCCACGATTAATCAACCTCTCAAATTTTCTATAATCCACCAGTTTACGACCCCATGAAAATGCATTTCTTATCAAAATCCACGAAATTAAATACCCACGAAAATATGTGATTTTCCAGTAGGACTGAAATAATTGTGGAGATATTCTTTTACATTGAAGACAAAAAATAACATGAAATAGTGGATTAATGCACATGACAATTTATCAATATTTTGCCCTACGTGTAGGGGGAGAGGCTTGCTGGCCCAGGGAATATTTACAGAATCTGTCTATATGAAATTTGCCAAACAGGAGCCCAGTCTTTGGTTCAAGTCTCAACAGAGGGTTATGCTTGGTATAATTAGAAAATGTTCTAAAGCTATATTTGTGACATCGTTTTCCAGGCGCCCAGTCTCTGTTGCATGTCTGAAGTCCAGTATACCCGCCCCCCAACAATTTCACCTTTGAATATGTTGTTGTAGCTATTACCAATTTATGAATGATTATTTGTACTCATATAAGACAGTATTTACAAACTGTATGTGTGTACATTTGCATGAGTGTACATTTGTATGTGAATACATTTCATATGTGTGTATTTTACATGCTTTTGTTTCGAAGATGAAAAATATTAACAATTTATATACAGTGAGTGGGTTATATTAATTGAGCCTCAGGCATCTTCATCCAAGACTCCAAGATGTACTTTGGTTCATATACTGTACTAGTATATATTTTATACCCCGTTTTAACTGTTTTCAATATGAGTTGCGTCTTTACAACAGCTTTATACGATGTTACATCAGTAGATGCATCTCGACCACTGCACGATCATTGTCATCAAGACTCAGCGGTTTATGAATCTTCAAAAATGTTAATGGCATGAAAAATCAGAACATGTACCAGACTGTCCGGACAGCATGACAAGCAAATTGTTGCTAACCAGATAATCATGTTCGTCATTTTGTGTATCTTTTGTTTATCATAGAAGTTGATCTTTGGCTTGAAGTCTTATTGTAGCATGAAGATCTAGAAGAAATACTTAATCCATGGTTAGTTTGAGAGTATGAATGTCTGAAAAAATGCTCACCTGTGATAATCTTGTTTTCAATAAAAAAATCCAACATATTCATATGACTGATTTTATTTCTGCAAACTTGCACTCCATGTATATAACGGTTCCAATTTCATAGCCAAGTGGTAGAGCATTAGACTACCAAGTGGTAGAGCATTAGACTGCCAAGTGGTAGAGCATTAGACTACCAAGTGGTAGAGCATTAGACTGCCAAGTGGTAGAGCATTAGACTGCCAAGTGGTAGAGCATTATACTGCCAAGTGGTAGAGCATTAGACTGCCAAGTGGTAGAGCATTATACTGCCAAGTGGTAGAGCATTATACTGCCAAGTGGTAGAGCATTATACTGCCAAGTGGTAGAGCATTAGACTGCCAAGTGGTAGAGCATTGGACTGCCAAGTGGTAGAGCATTAGACTGCCAAGTGGTAAAGCATTAGACTGCCAAGTGGTAGAGCATTAGACTGCCAAGTGGTAGAGCATTATACTGCCAAGTGGTAGAGCATTATACTGCCAAGTGGTAGAGCATTATACTGCCAAGTGGTAGAACATTATACTGCCAAGTGGTAGAGCATTATACTGCCAAGTGGTAGAGCATTATACTGCCAAGTGGTAGAGCATTAGACTACCAAGTGGTAGAGCATTAGACTGCCAAGTGGTAGAGCATTAGACTACCAAGTGGTAGAGCATTAGACTGCCAAGTGGTAGAGCATTAGACTACCAAGTGATAGAGCATTATACTACCAAGTGGTAGAGCATTAGACTGCCAAGTGGTAGAGCATTAGACTACCAAGTGATAGGGCATTATATTACCAAGTGGTAGAGCATTATACTGCCAAGTGGTAGAGCATTAGACTACCAAGTTACATTACAATAGCATTGAGAGTTAACAAACTATTGAACTTAATTAAAAACTTTAACCTGAATGCCCAGACAAACGGACTGACGGGGCATAAAAAGAACCACACTGACTTCATGGTGATTGACACCATCAAGACTGCAGTAAAGAGAGAGAGAGACATGTACCACATTATTGTGAATGAGTGGTGACAGTCAACATGTCTAATGTTTGCAAAATGTTTCAAGTTGTTGTAGAAGTCATAAATTAACACAGACAAAAATTTGCGGAATTTAATAATTCAGAATTCACATCATACAAGTACATTCGATCAATACTACCTTGTATACAGATCCCAGACTAAGATCTCATCATTACTTTCATTGTTTGTGTTTAACGCCGTTTTACTACAATCATCAGAGGCGTAGCCAGGCTTGAATTAATGTTGCCCACACAAGCCTTGAAGTTGGTGGTTATGGTTGGGCTCCTCATGATTGTGAAAATTTGATACTTTAATGCAATTTTGGCCATATTTATATTTTTACTTTTTAATTAATGTTACGCACAAGCGTACATCCGTATCGCTGGCTATGCCCCTGATGGTTGTCAAAACCAATCCAATCATTCACAACAAGAACAAAACACATTTACATGGGTGAAAGTTAGAAATTCAGAAATCCTCAGAAATTGACAATTTATATAGGGAAAATAAAGATAATGATTTATCATACTTTTTGGTACTCCCAAAAACCTAAAGTTCAGGCATATGCCTGAACACTTTCACCCATGCATTTATCATAGCTGCCTGAAAACATGTTTCCATGGTAACGGTATCCATAGTAACCAAGTGTCAATGAAGTAGCGGATCATTTACCGACTAACACAGGATGTGGTAGGTAGGGATTCGAGGCTACGTGTTCCTTCAGGTAGTCCGGCCCTTTCTCCTGGTAGTCAGCTTTAGTGACCCACACATCACCAATATCGGAGTTCACCCAACGTCTAGCACCTAGCCATGCATCAAGGCTGGGGTTCTCTGAAAATATATAACACAAATCTTTAATTGAGAAGCTTTTTTGTTTATTTTTTAAATTTTTTTGTTTGTTTGCTTTTGTATTTCTTTTTTTTCTTTTAATTGAGAAACTTACTTACCTAACTGAGCGAAATAGTTAAGAGATACTTTGTTTATTAGGGTTTAAAGGGACTGCCTCACATATTGGTGTATTGCAAAAATAAAATAAAATTGTCAAATATTCTCCTAATTTTGGTATAGAATCTAGTTGACTGTATATCCCATAAACAACCACACAGACATCTAAAATAACTTGAGAAACTTCGGCATTTTGTAGTTATTTAGTACTTTTACATAAAAAAATCTATAGGGTATTAATACCCTATAGAATGAACACTATTATTACTTAAATTGCCTGAAATGTGTTCGCATTTGATGAAAACGAATCGTAAAACGAACCAAATACCTCACTGATGTTTACGCTATAGTTTGTTGATGTTACAGTTCGATCACGTGTGAATTACATAATTCACAAAGCATGTTAGAAGGAAATTAAGCGCTTTTTTTCAAGAAAAAAATACTCAGTGGACGATATTGAGTGGGGTTAAAATTGCTTATTTGCATCAAATCTTTCATAAAGCAACCTTCAGTGGCTTTCTATTACATCAATACTTGGTTAGGTTGGAAAATGAAGATATACAAAAATTTCAGCCCAATCTGTGAGGCAGCACCTTTAACGCCGTTTCTCAGCAACTTTTGTGTTCTATATGGCAGCAGATTCACCTACACCAGTTTTACTGGAATGTATCATAACCAGTACAAACTTACCCTTCCACAAGGAGCCAGTAAATTCACCACAAGTGAAGGTAAATCCACATTGTTGGAGTTTCATTGAAGAGTATGAATATGTTAAAAATTTGAAATCAATAATAAAACAACACCACAAGATCTGTCAATTTGGCCTACAAATCGCTGGCCTGGAATGAGAATATTGTAAGTACCACTGCATCACAAGGCGCTTCTTATGAGCCTTTTTTCATGAAAATCACAAAAGGTTATGTTGACCAAACTGAAGTTTAAAAGTATGTTTTTCCATTTTTGTAAGTAAAGAGTAGTTTCCAGAGTTTTTTTTTGTTTTCTCTAAATATCGATTTTATATTAGCCACCCATACATGCCAGATCTCCTGCATCATGCGTGAGTCTCCTGCATTTGAGACTCAACTCCTGCATGATCAGAGGCCAATTTATCAAATCTCACGCATTTCATGGACAAACTGGAATCTGACATTTTTTGTTTACATTATGAAAATGATGACAAATATTAGTTTAAATTGCTACATGAAGCATGCATGGTATTGTCATCAAATTAAGATAAGTGAAAACAGCATATAAACTTCAATACTTAAAGTCTAAAGTTTCAGCAAGGAAAATATCCTTCATTTTAATGAAATCTCCTGCATTTCCATCACCAATCTCACGCAAAGGGGTCTGCGAAACATGGCATGTATGGCCACCTTCTCATTCTAAGCCAGCGAAATGTAAATGATTACGCAATACAACATACCTGCAGTGAACACATTAAATGTTGATTGGAATGGACGTAGCTGCAGTAACTCTCGCTCCATTCGCGCTCGAAAATTTCCGAAGTTTGCACAACTCCCAGTCAAAAACACATACTGAAAACATTGAAAAAAGAAGATTTCACAATTAAAATAAAATCTGAAAAAGAGACTGTAATATGGTATTTGTGTAACAAGAGATGTTTGTAAAACATTTATGCCCTCATACCGAAAGAGCGATCGACATGTGCAAAGCAATATACCCCATACTGTCAATGTGGGAAAGGGCAATAACTCTGACAATATTCATGCGACAAAAAATTCCGGACAATATGCCGAACAAGGCCTGATACAGATTATTCATTACTCATGAGAAGTTTCATTGAAATACGATAGACATCCATGTTTCCAGACATCCAGCACAAAATCAATGTGTCTCCACGACTATTATGTGAAAGACATAATGAAAACATTACCTGAACAAGGGTTTGTTGTATGTCTATATTGAAAACATTACCTGAGCGAGGGTCTGTTGTATGTCTATAATAAAAACATTACCTGAGCGAGGGTCTGTTGTATGTCTATAATAAAAACATTACCTGAGCGAGGGTCTGTTGTATGTCTATAATAAAAACATTACCTGAGCGAGGGTCAGTTGTATGTCTATAATGAAAACATTACCTGAGCGAGGGTCAGTTGTATGTCTATAATGAAAACATTACCTGAGCGAGGGTCAGTTGTATGTCTATAATGAAAACATTACCTGAGCGAGGGTCAGTTGTATGTCTATAATAAAAACATTACCTGAGCGAGGGTCAGTTGTATGTCTATAATGAAAACTTTACCTGAGCGAGGGTCTGTTGTGTGTCTATAATGAAAACATTACCTGAGCGAGGGTTTGTTGTACAGTATAACCTCCGTAGAGCGACATCCGGCGGAGGCAGAAAAAACTGTCGCTCTGCGGAGGTGTCGCTCTGTAGAGGTTGACTTTTTCAGAATGTCGTTCATAGACTATCGAGTGTACAACTGTACATAATCCCGGTTATCTTAATGGATGTCGTTTGTTTGTGATTAAATGCATAAAATTAGATCTACTCGTAGCCGCACGTTTTGCGACATAATTCTGACGATTATTTAATTAATAAGATCAATGATTAGATACAAAAATGCGTACATTTCACGGGTCTAGCAACTCTCAACATTATAAATCGAATCCATATTATTTTTCGCGCATGCCGTATTCAAATGAATTGTTTACCTTCAAAGTGTTAAAATCTCTATTATGTCATATTGCTCACTACACAATTTGCACACGTGATCAGTAATTTGTTTACCTCTCGCGTGTAACTTGGTCAGTTCATAATATTATGCTGAAATTGCCAGTTTTAGACGACGTGATTAACCATTAACACGACGTGTACGTGAATTTCCTTACTTATACTGATTTATAAGCGCGTATTGATATTTCATTTACAATTATTAATTACGACTTTGATTTTAAAAAATCGAGTTTTATGCATCTCATCATGTACGGTGTTCCTGTGTCATATTGTCTAACTGATCACAAAGACAGTCGCTAATTTACTTGCGCCCGTGGCTACCTGATGAGCGATAATTATTATAATCCACGAAGGTGCGAAAAATAGAAAACACCATCGTATGGAGTTATGTAAACATGTGTGGATATGCCGTTGTACTGACACACCTGTCGCTTCTCAGAGGTAAACCATACAAAAGGTATACAATTTTAACGGCCGTTTGCCGCTCTGCGGAGGTGTCGTTCTACGGAGGTTAAAATAAGAGTGCGAACGAACGGGGGGGGGGATAAAAGTGCCGCTCCTCGGAGGTTGTCGCTTCTCAGAGGTGCCGTTTCGGGAGGTTATACTGTATGTCTATAATGAAAACATTACCTGAGTGAGGGTTTGTTGTATGTCTATAATGAGAACATTACCTGAGCGAGGGTTTGTTGTTTGTCTATAATGAAAACATTACCTGAGCGAGGGTTTGTTGTTTGTCTATAATGAAAACATTACCTGAGCGAGGGTTTGTTGTTTGTCTATAATGAAAACATTACCTGAGCGAGGGTTTGTTGTTTGTCTATAATGAAAACATTACCTGAACGAGGGTCTGTTGTATGTCTATAATGAAAACATTACCTGAGCGAGGGTCTGTTGAATATCTTGAGAATACTTTTTGAGCACATAATCCAAGGTTTCCACAATACCAGCCTGTTCTACACCTATCATTGACGGTTGAAATATAAGCTCTGGTACCCTAGAGAAATCCAAACAATATATTCATACAGCAGTATACAACAAAGGTAACTGTATCATTGATAATGAGTAAAACAAAATTATGTTTTTATAAAATTTATGTTAAAGGCGCTGCCTCACAGATTGGGCTAAATTTTTTATATATCGTGATTTTCCAACCTAACCAAGTATTGATGTAAAAGAAAGCCACTGACGGTTGCTTTATGAAAGATTTGGTGCAAATAAGCAATTTTAACCACTCTTGATATCGCCCACTGAGTATTTTTTTCTTGAAAAAAAGCGTTAAGTTTCCTTCCAACATGCTTTGTGAATTATGTAATTCACATGTGATCAAACTGTAACATCAATAAACTACAGCATAAACATCAATGAGGTATTTGGTTTGATTTTCGATTCATTTTCATCAAATGCAAAGTTTAACAAATTTCAGGCAATTTACGTAATAGTAGTGTTAATTTTGATGTAAAAATACTACCAAATGCCAAAGTTTCTCAAGTTATTTTAGATGTCAGTGTGGTTGTTTATGGGATAAACTATACCAAAATTATGCGAATATTTGACAATTTTATTTTATTTTTGCATTACACCAATACATGAGGCAGTCCCTTTAAACATAGCTGTATCTAGTACGCACTCGTGATTTAATTACTACGCATCCAAACTCATGCTTGTATTTCATTACGCAACAAGGCGCAGCTACATGTGCATTATTTCTTATATAACATACAGTAATTTTTTTTACTCTTTATCAATGATACAGTTACCTGTGGTAGACAAGTCAATCTCATTAAAATCAGACCCTAACATTTGCCCCATTTCTTTACGCTGTTAGAGATCTGACTACACTCCGTAAGAGGTCATGTTCAAATAACCTCTCTAGCGCACAATGACGTCATGTAGCCTCAGCAGTGTTTCACTGCACTTTCAGATTTGTGAAAGTAGCGATTTGATTGGATGACGTAAAGTTCATACTGACATGACCCTACACAGAGTGCCGTCAGGTCCTATATCAGCATGAAGTAGTGAAGGGTAATAAGGGTCTGGTTTAAATGAGATTGGTAGACAAGTGTGATCAATACAAGGCCCATACACAATGTACTATAATAAACCATCTTCTCTGTTGCACTGGTAATATTGCCTGACACCTTTCACATAGTTTTATATATACCAGATTTATAGAGCCCTTTTCATGCGAACGCACGTTCAAAGGCACTTTACCCATGTTGCAGCCACAAGGGCGCAGGTGCATCCTCTACCAGTGCAGATACAGCATGATCTGACCAGAGGGACAGACTGAGAGAAAGCCCCTGAAGGGAGAGAGAGAGACATTAGATACAGGCATGTCCTGCGCTGCAGAGGTGCGCCTAGATCTTAATTCGAATAGACAGCCTGGTTCTTTAATGTGCCCGGTGTATAGCACCGATAGCAGCTTCCTGGCACTTCCAGATACTTTGCAGACCACACAGCCAGATATAGCGGGAAATATTTTTCTATATATTAGTTTTATTACTGTTTTAAACCAACCAACATGGGTGACATGGTGATCTAGTAGTAAGCACTCTCGACTACCAATTCAGAGGTCTCTTGTTCGAATCTCTGCCAGGGGCACAGAAAATTTAATTAACACTTCAGTGTTTCCCACCCAACTAGAGATGAACTGTTTTGTAACCCAGGGGTAGTTTTGCATGTATCGGTGCTGTGCACCAAGCACTTCAAAGAACCAAGGAGTCTATTCGGAAAGAGCTAGGGTAACGCACATGGACTACTTGTATCACACTACTGTCTCTTCCCTTGTAGTCGGGGTCATTGACCAAGCTGGCGGGGAAAAAACGAATGATCCTCACACTTAAGACTGTCTCAGTAAGTCGATCGCAAACAACAAACAAACTAACCAACAGTTGTTTTGACAGCATATAAATAAGGAGTTTGTCAGTTTATTTTGGAAATTGACCCATCATTTATAAAGAGGATGGTTATGATAATACAGACATCAACATCACCGAAAAGTGATTTACGTAACAAATTGTCTTATCAAGTTTAATTTTAACATGTGCAATCCAGAAACTCGTGGTTAAGTTAAAAAGAGTTGTCCGAAAGACACCAGAAACTGCTTATTCAGGGTGGTCACAGAAAATGAAGAACTACATTCCCGGATAATTGCCTGAGTTTTCCCTGACTGAAAGGTAATTTCCATGATTGTTCACCAGTGTTCGAAACTTGGATACAGCTATACAATATGGCCTCCAGCCTTGCCTTATAGCCATACCTTTACCATCAAACTCATTATTTATACCTTTCTAATAATACATACATGTTGCTAACAATCTGTTTGAAGAAATATATCTATTGAATAATGTCATGAAGAGATGATGCCAGGTGGCACATTTTTTCCTTCAATTTTAGTAAAATTCACTGATAATTTCATGATGTTTTCCCAATTTTGAAATTCCCCGATTTTTCCCCTGCTAGGATTTTTTTTTGGCATTTTCCCTGTTTTCCCCGAGTCTGTGACCACCCTGTTATTATTTCAGAAGGAAGTACTACAGTCTTGCAGGCGACAGTACATACCTGATTTGTTCCACTCAGATATGAAGTCTGTAATACTCAGTGATATCAAACCAGTGTGTTAGTTATAGATAACATACCTGATTTGTTCCACTCAGATATGAAGTCTGTAATACTCAGTGATATCAAACCAGTGTGTTAGTTATAGATAACATACCTGATTTGTTCCACTCCGATATGAAGTCTGTAATACTCAGTGATATCAAACTGGTGTGTGAGTTATAGATAACATACCTGATTTGTTCCACTCAGATATGAAGTCTGTAATACTCAGTGATATCAAACCAGTGTGTTAGTTATAGATAACATACCTGATTTGTTCCACTCAGATATGAAGTCTGTAATACTCAGTGATATCAAACCAGTGTGTGAGTTATAGATAACATACCTGATTTGTTCCACTCAGATATGAAGTCTGTAATACTCAGTGATATCAAACCAGTGTGTTAGTTATAGATAACATACCTGATTTGTTCCACTCAGATATGAAGTCTGTAATACTCAGTGATATCAAACTGGTGTGTTAGTTATAGATAACATACCTGATTTGTTCCACTCAGATATGAAGTCTGTAATACTCAGTGATATCAAACTGGTGTGTTAGTTATAGATAACATACCTGATTTGTTCCACTCCGATATGAAGTCTGTAATACTCAGTGATATCAAACTGGTGTGTGAGTTATAGATAACATACCTGATTTGTTCCACTCAGATATGAAGTCTGTAATACTCAGTGATATCAAACCAGTGTGTTAGTTATAGATAACATACCTGATTTGTTCCACTCAGATATGAAGTCTGTAATACTCAGTGATATCAAACCAGTGTGTTAGTTATAGATAACATACCTGATTTGTTCCACTCAGATATGAAGTCTGTAATACTCAGTGATATCAAACTGGTGTGTTAGTTATAGATAACATACCTGATTTGTTCCACTCAGATATGAAGTCTGTAATACTCAGTGATATCAAACTGGTGTGTGAGTTATAGATAACATACCTGATTTGTTCCACTCAGATATGAAGTCTGTAATACTCAGTGATATCAAACTGGTGTGTGAGTTATAGATAACATACCTGATTTGTTCCACTCCGATATGAAGTCTGTAATACTCAGTGATATCAAACTGGTGTGTGAGTTATAGATAACATACCTGATTTGTTCCACTCAGATATGAAGTCTGTAATACTCAGTGATATCAAACCAGTGTGTTAGTTATAGATAACATACCTGATTTGTTCCACTCCGATATGAAGTCTGTAATACTCAGTGATATCAAACCAGTGTGTTAGTTATAGATAACATACCTGATTTGTTCCACTCCGATATGAAGTCTGTAATACTCAGTGATATCAAACCAGTGTGTTAGTTATAGATAACATACCTGATTTGTTCCACTCCGATATGAAGTCTGTAATACTCAGTGATATCAAACCAGTGTGTTAGTTATAGATAACATACCTGATTTGTTCCACTCCGATATGAAGTCTGTAATACTCAGTGATATCAAACCAGTGTGTTAGTTATAGATAACATACCTGATTTGTTCCACTCCGATATGAAGTCTGTAATACTCAGTGATATCAAACCAGTGTGTTAGTTATAGATAACATACCTGATTTGTTCCACTCCGATATGAAGTCTGTAATACTCAGTGATATCAAACCAGTGTGTTAGTTATAGATAACATACCTGATTTGTTCCACTCCGATATGAAGTCTGTAATACTCAGTGATATCAAACCAGTGTGTTAGTTATAGATAACATACCTGATTTGTTCCACTCCGATATGAAGTCTGTAATACTCAGTGATATCAAACCAGTGTGTTAGTTATAGATAACATACCTGATTTGTTCCACTCCGATATGAAGTCTGTAATACTCAGTGATATCAAACTGGTGTGTGAGTTATAGATAACATACCTGATTTGTTCCACTCCGATATGAAGTCTGTAATACTCAGTGATATCAAACCAGTGTGTTAGTTATAGATAACATACCTGATTTGTTCCACTCCGATATGAAGTCTGTAATACTCAGTGATATCAAACCAGTGTGTTAGTTATAGATAACATACCTGATTTGTTCCACTCCGATATGAAGTCTGTAATACTCAGTGATATCAAACTGGTGTGTGAGTTATAGATAACATACCTGATTTGTTCCACTCCGATATGAAGTCTGTAATACTCAGTGATATCAAACCAGTGTGTTAGTTATAGATAACATACCTGATTTGTTCCACTCCGATATGAAGTCTGTAATACTCAGTGATATCAAACCAGTGTGTTAGTTATAGATAACATACCTGATTTGTTCCACTCCGATATGAAGTCTGTAATACTCAGTGATATCAAACTGGTGTGTGAGTTATAGATAACATACCTGATTTGTTCCACTCCGATATGAAGTCTGTAATACTCAGTGATATCAAACCAGTGTGTTAGTTATAGATAACATACCTGATTTGTTCCACTCCGATATGAAGTCTGTAATACTCAGTGATATCAAACCAGTGTGTTAGTTATAGATAACATACCTGATTTGTTCCACTCCGATATGAAGTCTGTAATACTCAGTGATATCAAACTGGTGTGTGAGTTATAGATAACATACCTGATTTGTTCCACTCCGATATGAAGTCTGTAATACTCAGTGATATCAAACCAGTGTGTTAGTTATAGATAACATACCTGATTTGTTCCACTCCGATATGAAGTCTGTAATACTCAGTGATATCAAACCAGTGTGTTAGTTATAGATAACATACCTGATTTGTTCCACTCCGATATGAAGTCTGTAATACTCAGCGATATCAAACCAGTGTGTTAGTTATAGATAACATACCTGATTTGTTCCACTCCGATATGAAGTCTGTAATACTCAGTGATATCAAACCAGTGTGTTAGTTATAGATAACATACCTGATTTGTTCCACTCCGATATGAAGTCTGTAATACTCAGTGATATCAAACTGGTGTGTGAGTTATAGATAACATACCTGATTTGTTCCACTCCGATATGAAGTCTGTAATACTCAGCGATATCAAACCAGTGTGTTAGTTATAGATAACATACCTGATTTGTTCCACTCCGATATGAAGTCTGTAATACTCAGTGATATCAAACCAGTGTGTTAGTTATAGATAACATACCTGATTTGTTCCACTCCGATATGAAGTCTGTAATACTCAGCGATATCAAACTGGTGTGTGAGTTATAGATAACATACCTGATTTGTTCCACTCAGATATGAAGTCTGTAATACTCAGTGATATCAAACCAGTGTGTTAGTTATAGATAACATACCTGATTTGTTCCACTCCGATATGAAGTCTGTAATACTCAGTGATATCAAACCAGTGTGTTAGTTATAGATAACATACCTGATTTGTTCCACTCCGATATGAAGTCTGTAATACTCAGTGATATCAAACCAGTGTGTTAGTTATAGATAACATACCTGATTTGTTCCACTCCGATATGAAGTCTGTAATACTCAGTGATATCAAACTGGTGTGTGAGTTACAGATAACATACCTGATTTGTTCCACTCCGATATGAAGTCTGTAATACTCAGTGATATCAAACCAGTGTGTTAGTTATAGATAACATACCTGATTTGTTCCACTCCGATATGAAGTCTGTAATACTCAGTGATATCAAACCAGTGTGTTAGTTATAGATAACATACCTGATTTGTTCCACTCCGATATGAAGTCTGTAATACTCAGCGATATCAAACTGGTGTGTGAGTTATAGATAACATACCTGATTTGTTCTACTCCGATATGAAGTCTGTAATACTCAGTGATATCAAACCAGTGTGTTAGTTATAGATAACATACCTGATTTGTTCCACTCCGATATGAAGTCTGTAATACTCAGCGATATCAAACTGGTGTGTGAGTTATAGATAACATACCTGATTTGTTCCACTCCGATATGAAGTCTGTAATACTCAGTGATATCAAACCAGTGTGTTAGTTATAGATAACATACCTGATTTGTTTCACTCCGATATGAAGTCTGTAATACTCAGCGATATCAAACTGGTGTGTGAGTTATAGATAACATACCTGATTTGTTCCACTCCGATATGAAGTCTGTAATACTCAGCGATATCAAACTCTCCGGCCTCTTTGTCCATTTCTCTGTATATAAACAAGAGTACCACTTACGCACACAATTTAATTATTTTTCATATTAGTTCCCGACCAGTTTAAGACCTGAGGGGTATATAGGTTTGCCCTCTGTCCATCAAAAATCTGGATCCTGACATAAAGTCACACAGTTTCCAGGCTAGGTATTGGAAACTTGGTGTGTGGATAGGGGGCAATAAGGGGATTGTGCACGACTAAAAATATTATTTTTTTGATTCTGACAAAAATTGTGGTTGCCATGGCAACAGAAACATTGAAAATTAGAAAAGGGTTATGGCTTCAAACCGGTAGGGGACTTCTGTATTGCTTGCAATTCATAATGATTTGTTCAATTTAAACATATAGTTGTACAAAGACACTTTGAATTCTAAACAAATTGGGTCAAATATTTACATTTGTATGAGTTCATTAAGTGAAATATTATCTTAGCTGTAGATAACTTAACCCTAAGGAAAGAACAAAGTTGTGTTACATGTATATTTGAATCAAAACTTTTTTATTGGAACACTACTGCCACTGTACACAATTATATATTGTTAGGGGATGTCAACACTATTGCAGGGACCAGCCTACTTGGAATTATCAGACACTACACTCTGTGAGTGAGCACCAGGGCTTTTTATCACGATATACGAGGGCCTATAATTTTTATAAGGCCCCTTCACAATTTCCTATAGACCCCTTCACAATTAGAATTTGCGCTTTGGTTTTTGTAATATTAACTTCACCACAAAGCACCAAACAAACCAATCATAGACAACAATGATATATCTATGTACTGGACTTGATAAGAAGTATATTGACACAATTTGCTTATATCCCCAAATATTTCCATTTACAAGAGAAAGACTTGACTCACCTTTGAAATTCAGGATCGTGTTCTTTAAGCATAGTTTCAAGTTCATCAAGTTGTATTTCCTCAGCTTCTGAATCACTGTCACTCATGTTGGGATTCTGTACAATAATAAATACATGTACAGGGTGTTAAAAAAGTTTTTTCTCAAAATTTGACTTTGATACCAATTTAACCTGAGCTATGCTACACAGTGTACAATTGCAATTTCTTATTCACATAGCTTAATTTAATGCCAGACAAAGTAGAACGATGCTAGAACACACTGGAATTTAACCTGAAAAGTTTACATTCTTTTGATGTCAGAAAAATAAACTATAAAAACTTAAATATTGAGAACAGTTTTTTTTAACACCCTGTACATAGAAGATATTGCATGAGTGCTCATAAAACTTGTTGACAAAAACAATATGATATGAGGCTATATTTTGTCGACTCAATAACACTTGTAATACGTAATGCGCACATTTAAAGCATGATTCCATTGATCACATGATGTTGGTAATTTGTCACATGATACCAGCAAAATAAATGACTCTTCAACCAAGACAATAACTTCTTCCACAGCCTTGGATAGCATGATACCGTACAATCTCTATAGAGCAACATCTATTGGGAAGCACAAAGTTAGGGTGTTGAAGAGAGTTGTTTGCTCTGGAGAGGTAAAAAGTACAGTAAATGAATACTTCTGAAACAAAATGATTATGTTGCTCAATGGAGGGACAATCTAGAGAGGTAACGTACGAGGGTCATTCAATATATTCGTAGACTATCGTTCTTATTTGATTATAGTGAATTGCGTTTATATAATGATTTCTTATGTCATTACAAACATTAACTTATTACCTACAGTCGATATAATTTTATGTTCAATAATGCTCACCAGTAGCATGTTATGTTATTTTAGCCTTATTTTCTTGTAAAATGCATTGTTTTGTGTCCGAAAGGCTGTATTTGAATGTGGTGTGGTTTGTGTTTGCTGTGTCGTTGGGTATTAAAGGTGCTGCCTCACAGATTTGGCTAAATTTTTTGTATATCATGATTTTCCAACCTAACCCAAGTATTGATGTAAAAGAAAGCCACTGACGGTTGCTTTATGAAAGATTTGGTGCAAATAAGCAATTATAACCCCTCTCGATATCACCCATTGAGTATTTTTTTCTTGAAAAAAAAAGCGCTAAGTTTCCTTCCCACATCCTTTGTGAATTATGTAATTCACACGTGATCGAAATGTAACATCAACAAACTACAGCGTAAACATCAGTGAGGTATTTGGTTCGTTTTTCGATTCGTTTTCATCAAATGCGAACAAATTTCAGGCATTTTAAGTAATAGAAGGGTTAATTCTGTAGGGTATTAATACCAAATAGAATTTTTTATGTAAAAATACTAAATAACTACCAAATCCCGAAGTTTCTCAAGTTATTTTAGATGTCAGTGTGGTTGTTTATGGGATATACAGGCAACTATACCAAAATTACGCAAATATTTGACAATTTTATTTTATTTTTGCAATACACCAATATGTGAGGCAGTCCCTTTAAAATGACTGACCCAGTCTACAAATTTATTGAATGACCTTCGTACTGTGTTGGTATTGTAGCATGTTCACTTACGATTTCTTTATAAACATCCCAGTCCCTGTCATCTTGACCAAAGGTATCGTCCTTCTTGGTATCTGAAATTATACATGGAAATACATCATTACATCCAAACCTGTGTCATAGACCACTTGTCAACAATATAGTACGGAGAATTTGACCTGATCCTTGACCTTCTATTAGCATAATTTAGCAGCCAATATATTGCGTATATTTATAATCCTGGATGTATTATTTCATTTGGCAGGGAGTATCACAAAGATGCTAGAGGTGTAAAACAAACAAAAACCTAAAGGACCGATAATGCAAGATTTGCTCGCGAAAACCTTGTGATATATAAACTAACCTTTACGCATGGATATATTGAAGGTTTTTGTGCTGAATATTTCAATGTCAGTAAGCAGATAGTGGAAAATCTGTCCTTTAGATTTGTGATTGTATTAGGCCTCAAGCTTCTTCGAGATTCGTCTCGCTTATGAAAACATACAGCTAGGTTATAAAGATAGAGGAAATATCAACTGTAAAATAATGCTTATAGAAGGTCAAGGATCATATTAGTATCTCTGAACTTGTGTCACACTTTATATGTATGCACAAAGTGAGCACAAACCATGTAATTATGTAGACAGTTTAAAGTACAAGGATATTTAACACAGAGAATATAACATGACTATCGACCTTCTATTAGCATAATTCAACAGCTGATATATTGTCTATATTTAGAATCCCGGTTGTATGTTTTCATAAGTGGAAAATATCACGAAGAAGCTCGAGATGAAATATCAACACAAATCTATTAGGACCGATATTGCATGATTTACTCGCGCAAATTATATTATTCAATGCAAGAACCCTGTAATATATTTATGCATAAAGGTCAGGATCATGTCAAATTCTCTGAGCTATAGTACTGTTTAATCAAGGCACTGAAGCATGCTAATATAAAATAGCATGAATGAGTCAATGAATAAATGTCCATATAAAACCATACCTTGCGTATTGTATTACCAAGTATCGACTCAGCATAGCATAAAGCGTACTATATGTACATAGTTTATAGCGAATACTAGATACTTTATACTGAATAATAACAGGATATTAAACTAATTCTCTGTGAACCTATGGAAAATATATTTTATTGTATTATAAGGTATTTATCCAGTTCAAGATTTGGTTGAACTACTAGAATTATAAAGGTATATGACCTGTGAGTGTGGAATAAAATTTTGTTGAATTAAAGGTATATTACCAGTAATTGTGGAATAACATTTTGTATATTACCAGCAATTGTGGAATAACAGTGGAATTAAAGGCGTATTAGACCAGTCAGTGATTGTGGATTACAATTTGTTGAATTAATGGTTTATGACCTGTGATTGAGGAATACTATTTTGTTGAAATAAAGGTATAAGACCAGTAGTTGTGGAACAACAATTTGTTGAAGTAAAGGTATATGACCAGTGATTGTGGAATAACATTTTGTTGAACTAAAGGTATAGGACCAGTGATTGAGGAATAACAGTTTGTTGAATTAAAGGCGTATTACCAGTAATTGTGGAATAACAGTGGAATTAAAAGAGTATAAGACCAGTCAGTGATTATGGATTACCATATCTTGAATTAAAGGTATACAACCAGTAATTGTGGAATAACAAAATTGAATTAATTTTGTAAAATTAAAGGTACATTACCAGATATTTTGGAATAATCAAGGACTAGACCATGATAGAGAGATGGAGAGTAAGGATTACTTAAAATGGGACGAAGATTATCAAAATGCGGACGGTGATACAGCATTACATGTTGCTATATCAACAGATTCTGATATAGACACACTTAAAGTATTGCTTGAAAAAGGTGCTGATGTTAACGTAACCAATAACGATGGAAAAACACCATTTGAATGCATAAAACATGGATCATGGCAAACAGCAATAAATCTATTAAAACTGGAGAAAGATTTTGATCTTAGAGATGAAAATGGCGATACGTTTCTACATGTGTTGATGGACAGAGTCGGGGATAGTGTTTGGGGTATAAGAAGAACTATTGATGGCACTGAAGAGTTAAGAGAGTCAGAACAAGACCAAATAATTGAAAAACTCTGGAATTGCATTCTAGAAAATGTTGAAAAGTTTGCAATCAATTTAAATGCTCAGAATAAGTTTGGATGCACTCCCCTGCATATAGCGGCTGATTATTGGCCATCTATGAGAAGCCTTGAAATGATGCTGTCACATTTCCAACATATAAATCCGTTCATAACTGACGAAACTGGAGACAACTTTCTTCATCGGTACTTTTCAAGGCATAGAAAAATGTACGCAAACCAGATACAAGATAAACTTATCAAAGGAGAATTAAAACACCTACCAGCAGAGACTCTTACTAAACTACTTAACACTCAAAACAGAGACAAGAATACTCCATTACACATCCATATAAAACTTGTCCAAGGTCGAACTGTAGGTGACCTTGAAGATATACTGGAAGCTGGAGCAGTTCCTAACATTAACGATTGGATTGGTGACTCTGCACTTCATTTTATATTCAAGAAGTACATGAACCAACTTGAAGAAGATACTGAAACACCCGATGAGATATTTGTAACAGAATTCATGGAAGAATATCGAGATAAAGCCATTCAATGTTTCGTTAAACACGGAGCTGATGTGAACGCTAAGAATCACCGAGGTGAGACACCAATATTTCTAGCAAACAATCAACAACATATAAAAACTCTAGTCAAACTAGGAGCAGACGTTAATATGAAGAACAACTTGCAACAAACACCTTTGCTGTACCTTGTTAGTAAAGAGAATGTTAACTTGAATACATTGGAGGATCTCCTGAAACAAGGTGCTAATGTGTTTGTTTCCGACATTCATGGAAATACAGTATTACATTATATCGCCTGGCATGGTTACCATAGAGAATTTCTACCTGCTTTGAAAGAATACAAAGTTAAAGCTACACCTGATAATCTAGGACAACTACCGTGTGCTGTAGCTTACATGCAAGGACATAAAACAATATTTGATGAAGTTTGTGATTGTAAGAAGGATACACATACTGAACAAGAACATTTTAATCTGACAAACAAAGTCATTGATTTAAGTGAATTAGTGAAAACTCCTGAGAAATTTCAAGAAGTGTTTGATCGTATCAGACATTACAGAGGTCATCATATGTCAAAGATTTTAAGTCTACCAGGATTGGGAGCTGTTGAGTTCGAAGGAGAAGCAGCTGATATTAAGACTGTTACAAAGAATATTGTTGAAAACATTTGTGGAAAACTAACTGAGAAAAGTGAATTCTGGAAATGTCGAATCACACAATCAGGAAGTGTCGGAGAAAATACTAAAGTGAATTCTCCAAATGAATTTGACTTTGTTATAGTTTTGGAAAAACTTGGACAAATTTGCTTGGTAGATGAAAATCAATCAAGGAAAGATCAAGGATATGCTTATCTCAAATTGAAACCAGAATGTGGCGCTACTGAAGAATACAGTAAGTTCTTTAATGAGGAGAATTATCTCGACACATTCAAAGTTCGACAAGAACTAGCAGAAATCTTAGATGAGATCTACACCACAGAAAGTGCATTCCAGCATCCGAATGTATCATTTGTAGTAGGGAATAACAAAGCTATCATCAGTCCAACATTTAATTTTACGTTTTACTGGAAAGGTTGCTTGTATAAGGAACTACTAGTCGATGTAGATTTGGTACCTGCTGTTCAAGTTAAAGAATGGTGGCCAGATGATTGCAATATTGAAGGACTACAGGGTGATACCAAGACATTGAAAGAACAAGGGGCTATACTTCTCTTACAGACTGAATTGAAGGAGTTTGAAACTGAAGGGGAAAGTAAACTAAGAGTATCGGCAATGAGTGCTGAGAAGGAACACATGTTAAACCTTCCTCAGATAGCAAGAGATGCCTACAAGGTCTGTAAGATACTATGTAACCCCAGAATTTGTCCTGATTTACATCTGAAAGCTGACATACAGATAAAGAAACTAGTGACTAGTTATATGATGAAAAATGCCTTGTTTCATGCAATGGCAGACATTGAAGCAATCAAACCAAAGAAGTCAGAACCCAATGTTAGGGCTCTCAAACCAGAGAAGCCAGAACCCAATGTTAGGGCTCTCAAACCAGAAAAGCCAGAACCCAATTGGAGTAATGTACAAGAATCCAACTTCGATGACAACTTTGAACTTTCTAGAGTCGTTGGGAATATTTTCCTGAAATTATTGAAGTTCACCAAAGAGGAAAATCTCCCATCCTTTGTCTTACCATGGCAGAATGTTTTCACATTTAACTCTAAAGTAATTCCACTTCACAACCATTACATCTGTGCATTTAGATATTGTTTTATCAAGATTATACTAGCAATGCTGGGTGAGAAGGCAGATTTCTCTGATATTGATGAAACGTCCTGTACTCATGCAGTGAGAGATAGAGAGGTTACTGATGATGAAATGTACGAAGAGGAAGAAGAGGCAGAGGAGGATGGAAATGATATTGAACAGGAAATGATGGAGTACCAGTCTTACAGTTTAGACGATTCAAACTTTCACCCATATATGTTGTTGTAAAACTGTAATTCGCTGTCTCTGATAATTTTAACTACTTATTTGCCTCACAGATAGACAAGACACCCCATCGGGTTCATATACAATGTTTTTATAATTTGCTGGCTAAGAAGTACAAGGATTTCAGTGCAAAAATGCTTTTTTTAATAAAGAAAAAGCTGTCTAAAATACTCTTTTCTTTGTGAAAAAAATAGCCTTTTGTACTTCAGTTAGGTCAACGCTATGACCTTTTCAGATTTTCATGAAAATAGGTTCATAAGACTGATATGATTGCAATGCAGATTTCAAACATTGTTACAGTGGAACTCCAATGCCTCAAACTGCCTACAGACAGGGAAAATATTTTAGTCATCTACTGTATACAAAGCAATAATTTTTGGCATCATTTTGCCAGGACCAACAAACCAGGCCCCGATTTCCTGAAGCATCTCAAGTTGAAATCTCAACTCAAATTGAGTTTTTGCTCAAATCAGAGTATGAATTTTAGATACATCAAAAGTTTGTTATCTTGACATTTAACTGTAATAAAGGTGGATGTTTTGTGATGCTAATTTTGAGTCCAACCTATCATGGATGAAAGACAATATCTGAAAAGGGATTTAGCTCAAGTTGAGATGCTTCATGAGATAGGGCCCTGTTAGAGTTTCTAGTGAGTTGGAGCCAAAATTGTTCAAGGCATTCTACTGTTTTTACTGTTTACTGTTTTACTGTATATGGCAATGGCTACTGGTCATCTTATCGCACAAGTGGAGAAGTTGTTAAGGTCCTAAAGGTAGAGCAAGATGAGTATTGGTAGGTTATTAATTCCAAGAAAACTTGTTAGATCTATTAACTGCTGTAAATGACAAACTTGTGTAAGATGTTATTGTATAGTGCAGAGAAATTAACATGATCCTAAACATTCAATAAGCATAATTCTTATATTAAACAGCTGATATATCGATATTGTCTATATTTATTATCCCAGTTGATTAATGATGTTTTCATCAGTGGGAATTTTCACGATCTAGGTATAATACAATCACAAAGGACAAGGTTCATTTATGGCTTAATTTGGCCCTGAGTTTTATTGAAAAATAGGAATGCATCTTCCTATAAATCTGTCCTATGTTTCTTATAGCCTAACGTTGTCTTTCAAAAAATTAAGCATACTTTTCCAAATTTCCCTCGTAATATGTTGACAAATCTACTTGAAATAGGTTAAGTTTACCAAAAAATGTCAATTTTAGCCATTTTCATGGCTTTTTTTAGTGTGCCCAAAAACCATGATGGCACTCTTGCAACACTTTGATATTTTGTACATATATAAAGACTTGCAGAACACTGGTTATGTGAAAATATAAAAGTGTCGCAAGAGTGCCATCATGGTTTTTGGGAAGGCTTTACGTCGTTAATAGTCGTGAAAATGGCCGAAAATGACATTTTGGGCTAAACATGACATATACGTCATATTCTTGGCAGTTTTGTCAACAAATTACAAGGGAAATTGGGATATGTATGCTTATTTTTTACACAGGAAATGTTAAGTTATTTGAATTATAGGACAGATTTATAGGAACATGCATTTTTATTTTTTGAAAAATCACAGGGCCAATTAAAGCCATTAGTGAACCTTGTCCTTTAAAGGACCGACATTGAACGATTTGCATGCGGAAATTGATAATATTATAATCAACGCAAGAACTTTGTAAAAAATTCATGTATAAAGGGTAGGATCACGTCAATATCTCTGTACTATAATACTAGATGGAACGCTAAAAATCTGTGAAAAAGCATTGGAAAGGCCACCAGAAAGTGGGCGAATAAACTATAAGCTGGTTATAGATCACATATTAGAATTATAAACAAATCATAGTCCGCCCAGGATGATGTGAAAGGCGGGAAAATTTGGTATGGTCAACAAAGGTGGATTACAATTATGTGAACCAATTATAAATGATGTTTTGAGTACAATACTGACCTAATCTGTTTATTTAAGAGATTTGTATTGTCTGACCAGACTAGACTGAGACTCCTTGCATAATTCGTTCTAGTCCGGAAATTTCCGAAGTTATAACAAGAGGGCCCAAAGGGCCCTAGGTCGCTCACCTGTCGAACTTGACCTAGATTTTGTTAAAATGGTAATTGTGACCAAGTTTTATACAGATTAGGCCAATACTGTGACCTCTAGTGACTACACAAGGTTTTTATATGATTGACCTAATGACCTACTTTTTTACCCCAGATGACCCAATATCGAACTTGACCTAGATTTTGCTAAGATGATCATTGTGACCAAGTTTCTTAAAGATCAAGCCAAAACTGTGACCTCTAGTGACTACACAAGGTTTTTCTATTATTAGACCTTGTGACCTAGTTTTTTACACCGGATCACCCAATATCAAACTTGATCTAGATTTTGTTGAGATGATCATTGTGACCGAGTTTCATAAAGATAAGACCAAAATTGTGACCTCTAGTGACTATGCAAGGTTTTTCTATGATTTGACAATGTGACCTAGTTTTTGACCCCGGATGACCCAATATGAAACTTGACCTAGATTTTGTTGAGATGATCATTGTGACCAAGTTTCATAAAGATTAGGCCAAACTTGTGTCCTCTAGTGGCTACACAAGGTTTTTCTATGATTGGACCTTGAGACCTAGTTTTTGACCCCAGATGACCCAATATCGAACTTGACCCAGATTCGATTGAGATGATCATTGTGACCAAGTTTCATAAAGATTAGGCCAAAATTGTGACCTCTAGTGGCTACACGAGGTTTTTCTATGATTTGACCTTGTGACCTAGTTTTTGACCCCGGATGACCCAATATCGAACTTGACCTAGATTTTGTTGAGATGATCATTGTGACCAAGTTTCATAAAGATTAGGTCAAACTTGTGTCCTCTAGTGGCTACACAAGGTTTTTCTATGATTGGACCTTGAGACCTAGTTTTTGACCCCGGATGACCCAATATTAAACTTGACCTAGATTTTGTTGAGATGATCATTGTGACCAAGTTTCATAAAGATTAGGCTAAAATTGTGACCTCTAGTGACTACACAAGGTTTTCTATGATTTGACCTTGTGACCTAGTTTTTGACCCCGGATGACCCATTATCGAACTTGACCTAGATTTTGTTAGGATGATCATTGTGACCAAGTTTCATAAAGATTACGTTAAAATTGTGACCTCTAGTGACTACACAAGGTTTTTATATGATTGACCTAATGACCTACTTTTTTACCCCAGATGACCCAATATCGAACTTGACCTAGATTTTGCTAAGATGATCATTGTGACCAAGTTTCTTAAAGATCAAGCCAAAACTGTGACCTCTAGTGACTACACAAGGTTTTTCTATTATTAGACCTTGTGACCTAGTTTTTTACACCGGATCACCCAAAATCAAACTTGATCTAGATTTTGTTGAGATGATCATTGTGACCGAGTTTCATAAAGATAAGACCAAAATTGTGACCTCTAGTGACTATGCAAGGTTTTTCTATGATTTGACAATGTGACCTAGTTTTTGACCCCGGATGACCCAATATGGAACTTGACCTAGATTTTGTTGAGATGATCATTGTGACCAAGTTTCATAAAGATTAGGCCAAACTTGTGTCCTCTAGTGGCTACACAAGGTTTTTCTATGATTGGACCTTGAGACCTAGTTTTTGACCCCAGATGACCCAATATCGAACTTGACCCAGATTCGGTTGAGATGATCATTGTGACCAAGTTTCATAAAGATTAGGCCAAAATTGTGACCTCTAGTGACTACACAAGGTTTTTCTATGATTTGACCTTGTGACCTAGTTTTTGACCCCGGATGACCCAATATCGAACTTGACCTAGATTTTGTTAAAATGATCATTGTGACTAAGTTTCATAAAGATTAAGTTAAAATTCTTACCTCTAGTGACTACACAAGGTTTTTCAATGATTTGACCTTGTGACCTAGTTTTTGACCCCGGATGACCCAATATCGAACTTGACCTAGATTTTGTTGAGATGATCATTGCAGGGATCAGCACAGATCCAAATTTTAGGGAGAAGTGACTTCTCCCTCCAGAGCAAATAGGGAGAAGTTTTCATATACAGGGAGAAGTGAGGAGACATCTATTAGCTGTGGTCATGAAATAAACTTAATTTAGTTTAAATGTATTATATTTAGTTTAATTACAAAGTTTAATTAAATTTAATTTTTACATTATGTTGTTTAAGTAAATAAACTAAAAATATATGCATTATGGAAGAATCTAGTCCTACAAATGATACTCTACATACTCATTTTTAACCTGAAGAAAATTACTCAATAGGGTTCAGGTCTAAGAACACTAGTAAAGGTAATCTGATGTCATTAGCAACTTTAGTTTTCACACCTTCCCTACACACAAGTTTAATCATACACATGTGAGTATTCTGACTATCAGGGGCGTAGCTAGAGGTATTGAATGTGTACGCAAAATGGCTAGGGGGGTCTGGGGGCTGGTCTGGTCCCCCGGAAAATTTTTGTTTTGTTCGCTAGAACGTCTCTGGTGCGTTCTGGCGTGTTTTTTGCTTCATCTTTAACATTATTTTACTTATAAAACCAGTTTTTTTGTTTGTATAAAGCTTTTTAAAAGTTTTTTCTAAGAAATGCTGAAACTACTAAAGGCTTACCCCCTTAGGGCTTAGGCATCAGTTTTTATTGCATTTTTCGATCATTTATTTTTTCACTTTTTAAAAAGCATGTGTACGCAGCTGCGTATTCTGCGTACAGGTAGCTATGCGCCTGACTATTCTCTACAGTAAATTACTGTTATTGCCGATAGTAACACTGAACAAATTATATCAAAAGCATCTTTTACATGGATCCACAATTGATCAAAGTCGATTGCAAATTATTGGTAATTGCTTAATTACTCATTTGAAGAATCGCCGATTCTGTACTGTTAACAAGTGATTTTCACGCCTGTGTTAATTATACGACCCACCGGTAAACAAAACGAAAATAGAATGACAGGCCTACTGATAACATCGGACACTGATTAATTAACAGGATTAACACCCCATGTGGTCAGCAATAAACATAGTGACACTTAAGAAGGTGTTAGTTAGTTTCAATTGGTAATATATTGGTTCATTACAATACGTGACCATGAAATGTTGTCTGTAATCCAAAAATCGTGTGTCGCCGTTCTCAAAATTCAAAGCGCCTTGAATTTCGCCCTGAAGCGCTAATTAAGCGACATGAGGCTAATTAAGGCGAGTTCTTTGCCCAGATCGCCCTCTGTGCTGATCCCTGCATTGTGATCAAGTTTCATAATGATTAAGCTAAAACTGTGACCTCTAGTGTCTACACAAGTAATTGTGGACGGACGGACGGACGACGGACGAAGAGTGATCACAAAAGCTCACTCTGTCACTTTGTGACAGGTGAGCTAAAAACTGTAACGTAACTATGGGTACACTGGCCCAACGTCATCGCGGAGTTGGTACATATAACAGTATACATACTCATTTGTGGCACAATTCATAATGTATAATGCAGTAAAACAATCTCAAAAATAGCTGTACAACTACATACACTTCATAGACCTGTAAACCGAAATTCAATTTTTCTTTTCCAACTTGCATGTAAATTATAAGAATTAGCTATTGGAGATCATTAGTATTGATGACGTAATTTGTTATTGATGTCGTATAGCTCATTTGCATGTCGGCATTGATTTCACACGGCTACACATGATATAATAATTATACCAAACATACACCTGTTTTGTATGCAATTAAATACATGTAGTCGTTGCATAGTGCAATATTGCCACTTGTATGTTATGAGGTTTCAATCGCAACAACACTTCATCGCCGATTTCTGTATCGCACTCATTTTCTGACAACGACTTTGATGCAAACAGTTCTTAAACGGAATTTGACATTAAAACGTGACCCTAGATGACCCAATATCGAACTTGACCTAGTTTTTGTTGAGATGATCATTGTGTCCTAGTTTCATAAAGATTAGGTCAAACTTGTGACCTCTAGTGACTACACAAGGTTTTTCTATGATTTGACCTTGTGACCTAGTTTTTTACCCCAGATGACCCAATATCAATCTTGACCTAGATTTTGTGGAGCTGATCATTGTGACCAAGTTTCATAAAGATTAAGTCAACATTTTGACCTCTACAGACTACACAAGGTTTTTCTATGATTTGACCTTGTGACCCAGTTTTGACCCCAGATGACCCAATATCGAACTTGACCTTGATTTTGTTGAGATGATCATTGTGACCAAGTTTCATAAAGATTAAGTCAAAATTTTGACCTCTACAGGCTACACAAGGTTTTTCTATGATTTGACCTTGTGACCTAGTTTTTGACCCTGGATAACCCAATATCAAACTTGACCTAGACTTTGTTTACATGATTATTTTGACCAAGTTTCATAAAGATTAAGTCAAAATTGTGACCTCTACAGACTACACAAGGTTTTTCTTTGATTTGACCCTGTGACCTAGTTTTTTACCCCGGATGACCCAATATCAAACTTGACCTAGATTTTGTTGAGATGATCATTGTGTCATAGTTTTATGAAGATTAGGCCAAAATTGAGACCTCTAGTGACTACACAAGGTTTTTCAATGATTTGACCGTGTGACCTACTTTCTGGCCCTGGATGACCTAATATCGAATGGACCCAGATTTTGTTGACATGATCATTGTGACAAAGTTTTATTAAGATTGGGTTAAAATTATGACCTCTAGCAACTACACAAGGTTTTTCTATGATTTGACCTTCTGACCTAGTTTTTGACCCTGGATGACCCAATATCAAACTTGACCTAGATTTTGTTGACATGATTATTGTGACCAAGTTTCATAAAGATTAAGTCAAAATTGTGATCTCTACAGACTACACAAGGTTTTTTCTTTGATTTGACCTTGTGACCTAGTTTTTGACCCCGGATGACCCAATATCAAACTTGACCTAGATTTTGTTGAGATTATCATTGTGACCTAGTTTCATAATGATTAGGCTAAAACTGTGACCTCTAGAGTCTACACAAGTAAATTGTGGACGGACGGACAGACAGACAGATGACGGATGAAGAGTAATCACAAAAGCACACTCTGTTACTTTGTGACAGGTGAGCTAAAAACCATAATCTAAGCTTGTTGTATTTCCCAGGTGTTGCATAACCCAGTATCGGCTTGGCATAGCTTAGTAGTTAACCACAGCATAAACACCCTTGTTACCCTGATAAAACAACATGATTGGATAATTGCAACATGATTGAAAAATGGCCGACATGAAACATGTGGTAAGTGCATTGTTTTTGCAATATTTTCCATATAAACTATCCAGATTGTTTATTTCAATATTACAAAATCAACATATGAAGAAAATGTACTATTTGCACTAAACAATTTGCATATAGGTAATCTTTTTCACTATGTAAAGCCTTAAAGAATGTGTGGATTTTGCATTCGAGAATGAGTTTTGTACTTAAAAACGTTGTAAAACTCATTTATTGGTCTCTATGTAATGAATATCACTTGGGAAGTATCGGCAGTTGTATAAACTATGATTTGGACGTTTCAATTTTTTAAAATCTTAGATAAATTAACGCTCACCAACAATAATTCAAACATGCATAGTATTTTTTGGATACTGACCGACGTGATTGTTAAATTTATTAGGATACTGGCCAACATGATTTTGGATAAAAACCAACATTACCAATTGAAATCTTGCCAATGGGATTCTCAAGGTACAAATAATTGTACATTAAAGAAGTGTGCTCATGAATTGTGGTAGCAGGTTTATGAGCATACCCGATGCAAGGCATTTCACACCCAGTCTATAGCACATGCTTTTAGGATATTTAATAATCAAAGCACTAAGAGTGCTGATGGGAGGCGATCTGGTTGCTGCTACTAAAGCTTAAACGACTTTACACGTTTAATGTTCGTTTTCTTACTGCCGATCTTGTCTTGAATGTCAAAATAGGCATATGTGACTATATAGGCATGTTGGGTATCTAAATAATTGTAAAAAGGGGCATATTGATGTATATGTCATATGTGTATTGAATGCGTATATCAAAAGTGGCTTTAAAATAATACTACGCGCCTATTTATCAGATTCTACAGTACCGTCTTGTAATCACTTCCATCACTGCATGAGACATCTCTAGAAAGCGGCTAGTATAGCCACACCATTTGATTGCATAACATAACGATATACGATTCATTGATAAAACCATCACGTGACCCTGGTCTGAAGTTTCTAAAAATAGCTATACGGCTGGGACATTTGATGAACACGTCATTTTCATATTATGAAACAAGTTCGATATCTCCCCGGCTGAGTGATTATCTGCAAAAATATCGATTCAACGAACGGTTTCACAATAATTGTTGATCGTAGAATAAACAATTGTTGCTGATTGAATTAAATAAGTTTAAAAATTTGAAGAAACATATGTTGCAGTATTGGGAATGTTGACAGTTTCTGGAACTACTTGAATGCGGATTCACATTGCAGCCTAAAGGTGGTCCAGGTTGCATTAAGAAATGGGCAATGGTAGTATAGAGAGGCTCACGCCTACGAAAAATGGGTACAAATGTTCACCACATCAAGACAATGCGTCATGCACAAAACCCAGGTCCCTAGGTCAAGGTCACACTTAGAGGTCAAAGGTTAAAAGGCTCAAATAGGCATGTGATTCGTGTCCGCTCTGTAATTTTGTCATCTCCTATTGGATATTTATAATATTTGGTACAAATGTTCACCACATCGAGACGGCGTGTTATGCGCAAGACCTAGGTCCCTTGCTCAAAGGTAAATGTCACACTTAGAGATCGAAGGTAAAAAGGCTCAAATAGGCATGTGATTCATGTCAGCTCTGTAACTATGTCATTTCTTATTTTATATTAATATTACTTGCCACAAATGTTCACATCATCAGGACGAGGTGACATGCGCAAAACCCAGGTCCCTAACGCAAAGGTCAATGTCATACTTAGAGATTAAAAGTTAAAAGGCACAAGTATACGCTTCTGGTCTGCTTTGTTTTTTTGTTATTTCATTCTGGATTTTAAAATTACTTGGTTACATTCGCATTTACACCCTGACTCAAATGTAAAGGTCACACTTACAGACCCAGCTCTTGTCTGCTGTTCAATTTCACATTTAAGCCATTGTTTCAAGTTATTCCATTTGCATAGCTTTATACTTAGGTGTCTGATGACAGCTTTTAGCGGGGGCATCCGTGTCCTGTGGACATATTTCTAGTTAAATACTTTTTTCTGCTATATGTTGGTAAAATTCATAATAAGTCAAGACAGGTAAATTTAACACATGTATCTAAATGTGCAAAATTCACCAGGAATAGGAACAGTGAATTATGGGGACCAGGCTAAACGCTGTGAGCATGTCTTGAATGGTGCCAAATTGCATTTCTAATTTAAACAAGACTGCGTTCAATAAACGCTTATGCCCCCTGTGGAAGCCTTGTCTATAAATAAGTCCAAAATTAGGTCAAGGTGAAGGTCAAAATGGGGTTAGGTGATACAGGTGTGTGGAGAGTGTTCATATACAACATCCATGCAAGTATAAAAGCTTTGTAGCAAGCCATATTAATGCTAGAAGAAACGGTCAATTTGGGTTAACCAGGACGGACGGACGAACGGACGGACGGACAGGTGAATCACTATATGCCTCCTGATCTATCGATACGGGGGCATAAAAAGGGGACATAATTTCAACATATATTTGATAGAGTTGCCTATTCATGTGGAGGTCATGGCGTCATGATGATAAAGTATGCAAAGTATCAAAGATACATGTCTTAGAGGTTACAATTGTGTACATAAACTGTAAACTTTTGCATTTCTAAGTACATTAGTCCAAATGGGGCATAACATTCAACAACATGCTTGATAGAGTGCAGATGTTGTGGTCAAGACGGTTGACAAGTATGCAAAGTATCACAGCAATATGAACATGCACTTAGATATTATAGGTTAATACCTTGAACGTAAACTTACAAATTTGCAGGAAGTTGAAACCTGTCGTACTAGTGCATGCACACACCTATGGTGACCCTACACATTTTCTGAATAAGATTTAAGGAAATTCAGCCTCTATTGCTAGTTTATGATTTGACCATGTTACCTAGCTTTTGACCCCAGATGACTTAATTAATATCAAACTTATACTAGATTGTGTTGAGATGATCATTAGGACCAAATTTCATAAAGATTAAGTCGAAATTGTGACCTCTGGTGACTACACAGTTTTTCTATGATCTGACCTATAATTTAAACAAAATATATTGGAAAAAAATTATTTTCCTCCATATTACTGTACAAATAAATGGTATAAAGACAAAACAATACCTAAATACTTAAAAAATAAAAATTATGGTTCCAGTTGGGTTTGAACCCACGACCCTCAGGAAAATGTCAATTGACATTGTGACCTTGTTTTTGACCCCAGATGACCCAAAATCGAACTTGGCCTAGATTTTGTTGACATGATCATTGTGACAAAGTTTCGTTAAGATTAAAATGAAATTGTAACCTCTGGTGACTACACAAGGTTTTTCTATGATTTGACCTATAATTTAAACAAAATATTTTGGAAAAAATATTTTTTTCCATATTACTGTACAAATACATGCTATAAAGACAAAACAATACCTAAACAGTTAAAAAAAACAAAACAAGAGGGCCCAAAGGGCCCTAGGTCGCTCACCTGTCGAACTTGACCTTGATTTTGTTGAGAAGATCATTGTGACCAAGTTTTATACAGATTAGGCCAATATTGTGTGACCTCTAGTGATAACACAAGGTTTTTCTATGATTTGACCTTATGACCTAGTTTTTGACCCCAGATAAACCAATATCGAACTTTACCTAGATTTTGTTGAGATAATCATTGTGACCAAGTTTCGTAAAGATCAGGCCAAATATGTGACCTCTAGTGACTACACAAGGTTTTTCTATTATTTGACCTTGTGACCTAGTTTTTGACCCCGGATGACCCAATATCGAACTTGACCTAGATTTTGTTGAGTTGATCATTGTGACCAAGTTTCGTAAAGATTATGCTAAAACTGTGACCTCTAGTGACTACACAAGGTTTTTCTATGATTTGACCTTGTGACCTAGTTTTTGACCCCAGATGACCCATTATCGAACTTGACCTAGATTTTATTGGGATGATCATTGTGACAGAGTTTCATAAAGATTAGACCAAAATTGTGACCTCTAGTGACAACACAAGGTTTTTCTATGATTTGACCTTGTGACCTAGTTTTTGACCTCGGATGACCCAATATCGAACTTGACCTAGATTTTGTTAGGATGATCATTGTGACAAAGTTTCATAAAGAATAAGTCAAAATTTCGACCTCTAGTGACTACACAAGGTTTTTCTATGATTTGACCTTGTGACCTAGTTTTTGACCTCTGATGACCCAATATCGTACTTGACCTAGATTTTGTGGAGATGATCATTGTGACCAAGTTTCATAACAATTAAGTCAAAATTGTGACCTCTAGTGACTACACAAGGTTTTTCTATGATTTGACCTTGTGACCTAGTTTTTGACCCCGGATGACCCAATATCGAACTTGACCTAGATTTTGTTAGGATGATCATTGTGACCAAGTTTCATAAAGATTAGGCTAAAATTGAGACCTCTAGTGTCTACACAAGCCAATTGTTGACGGACGACGGACGACGGACGAAGAGTGATCACAAAAGCTCACTCTGTCACTTTGTGACAGGTGAGCTAAAAAGGGACATATTTTCCGATAAATACTTCATAGAGTTATCTACTCCTACGTACGTGTTGGGGTCATCCCATTATTCTTCCAATAGTGAAGCTACATATTAAATTCGCACTGCATTGCATCAATGAAAATTCAATGTTGGTCAGTAACCACTTTAAAAGATAAATCATGTTGATCTTTATCCTCAATCATGTTGGTTTTTATCCATTTTTCACACATGGGTTACTTTAAATAGTTATCACGTAGAAACGGCAAATGTTGAATTAAAGGTATTATCAGTGATTGTGGAATAACATTTTGTTTAATTAAAGCTATATTACAAGTAATTGTGGAATAACATTTGTTGAATTAAAGGTATATTATCAGTGATTGTGGAATAACATTTTGTTGAATTAAAGCTATATTACCAGTAATTGTGGAATTACATTTGTTGAATTAAAGGCGTATAAGACCAGTGATGGTGGAATAACATATTGTTGAGATAAAGGTATATTACCAGTAATTGTAAAATAACATTTTGTAGAATCAAAGATATATGAACAGTGATTGTGGAATAACATTTTTGTTGAATTAAAGGCTTATTAGGTACATTACCAGATATTTTGGAATAATCAAGGACTATACCATGATAGAGAGATGGAGAGTAAGGATTACTTAAAATGGGACAAAGATTATCAAAATGAGGATGGTGATACAGCATTACATGTTGCTATATCAACAGATGCTGATAAAGACACACTCAAAGTATTGCTTGAAAAAGGTGCTGATGTTAACGTAACCAATAACAACGGAAAAACCCCATTTGAATGCATAAAACATGGATCATGGCAAACAGCAATAAATCTATTAAAACTGGAGAAAGATTTTGATCTTAGAGATGAGAATGGTGATACATTTCTACATGTGTTGATGGACAGAGTCGGGGATAGTGTTTGGGTATAAGAAGAACTATTGATGGCACTGAAGAGTTCAGAGAGTCAGAACAAGACCAAATGATTGAAAAACTCTGGAATTGCATTCTAGAAAATGTTGAAGAGTTTGCAATTAATCTGAATGCACAGAATAAGTTTGGATGCACTCCCCTGCATATAGCGGCTGATTATTGGCCATCTATGAGAAGCCTTGAAGTGATGCTGTCACATTTCCAACACATAGATCCATTTATATCAGACGAAACTGGAGACAACTTTCTTCATGTATACTTTTCAAGGCATAGAAAAATGTATGCAAACCAGATACAAGATAAACTAATTAAAGGAGAATTAAAACACCTACCAGTAGAGACTCTTACTAAAGTAATTAACACTCAAAACAAAGACAAAAAAACTCCATTACACATCCATATACAACTTGTCCAAGGTCGAACTGTAGGTGACCTTGAAGATATACTGGAAGCTGGAGCAGATCCTAACATTAGAGATTGGATTGGTGACTCGGCACTGCATTGTATATTCAAGAAGGACATGGACCAACTTGAAGAGGATACTGACACACAAGAAGAAGAATTCATGGCGGAATATCGAGATAAAGCCATTCAATGTTTCTTTAAACACGGAGCTGATGTCAACGCTAAGAATCATCGAGGTGAGACACCAATATTTCTTGCAAACAATCAACAACATATAAAATGTCTAGTCAAACTAGGAGCAGATGTTAATATGAAGAACAACTTGCAACAAACACCATTGCTGTACCTTGTTAGTAAAGAGAATGTTAACTTGAATACATTGGAGGACCTCCTAAAACAAGGTGCTAATGTGTTTGCTTCCGACATTCATGGAAATTCAGTATTACATTATATCGCCTGGCATGGTTACCATAGAGATTTTCTACCTGCTTTGAAAGAATACAAAGTTAAAGCTACACCAGATAATCTAGGACAACTACCGTGTGCTGTAGCTTACGTGCAAGGACATAAAACAATATTTGATGGAGTTTGTGAATGTAAGAAGGATACACATACTGAACTAGAACATTTTAATCTGACAAACAAAGTCATTGATTTAAGTGAATTAGTGAAATCTCCTGAGAAATTTCAAGAAGTGTTTGATCATGTCAGACATTACAGAGGTCATCAAATGTCGAAGGTTTTAAGTCTTCCAGGATTGGGAGCTGTTGAGTTCCAAGGAGAAGCGGATGATATTAAGACTGTTACAAAGAATATTGTTGAAAATATTTGTGGAAAACTTACTGAGAAAAGTAAATTCTGGAAATGTCGAATCACACAATCTGGAAGTGTCGGAGAAAATACTAAAGTGAATTCTCCGAATGAATTTGACTTTGTTATAGTTCTGGAAAAACTTGGACAAATTTGCTTGGTAGATGAAAATCAATCGAGAAAAGACCAAGGATATGCTTATCTCAAATTGAAACCAGAATGTGGCGCTACTGAAGAATACAGGAAGTTCTTTAATGAGGAGAATTATCTTGACACATTCAAAGTTCGACAAGAACTAGCAGAAATCTTAGATGAGATCTACACCACAGAAAGTGTATTCCAGCATCCAAACATATCGTTTGTAGTAGGGAATAACGAATCAATCATCAGTCCTACATTTAACTTTACATTCTACTGGAAAGGTTGTCTGTATAAGGAGCTACTAGTAGATGTAGATCTGGTACCAGCTGTTCAAGTTAAAGAATGGTGGCCGGACGATTGCAATATTGAGGGACTAGAGGGTGATACCAAAACATTGAACGAACAAGGGGCTATACTTCTCTTACAGACTGAATTAAAGGAGTTTGAAACTAGAGGGGAGAGCAAGCTAAGGGTATCTGCAATGAGCGCTGAGAAGGAACATATGTTACACCTCCCACAGGTGGCTAGAGATGCCTACAAGGTCTGTAAGGTTCTATGTAACCCAAGAATTTGTCCAGATTTACATCTGAAAGCTGACATACCGATAAAAAAACTAGTGACCAGTTATATGATGAAGAATGCCTTGTTTCATGCAATGGCAGACATTAGGGCTATCAAACCAGAGAAACCAGAACACAATGAGAGTAATGTACATGAATCTAATTTCGATGACAACTTTGAACTTTCTAGAGTCGTTGGGAATATTTTTCTGAAATTATTAAAGTTTTCTAAAGAGGAAAATCTCCCATCCTTTGTCTTACCATGGCAGAACGTTTTCACATTTAACTCTAAAGTCACTCCACTTCACAACCATTACTTCTGCGCGTTTAGATATTGTTTTATCAAGATTATACTGGCAATGCTGGGTGAGACGGCGGACTTCTCTGATATTGATGTAACGTCCTGTTCTCATGCAGTGAGAGATAGAGAGGTAACTGATGATGAAATGTACGAAGAGGAAGAAGAGGCAGAGGAGGATGAAAATGATATAGAACAGAGAATGATGGAGTACCAGTCTTACAGTTTAGACGATTCAAACTTTCACCCATATATGTTGTTGTAAAACTGTAATTCGCTGTCTCTGATAATTTTAACTACTTATTTGCCTCGCAGACAGACAAGACACGTCATCGGGTTCATATACGATTTTTTATAATTCCCTGGCTAAGAAGTATAAGGATTTGAGTGCAAAAATGCTTTTTAATAAAGAAACAAGACATGGAAATTCCATGAAAACCAGGTTTTGTGGCAGCCAAGTCTAATTCTATTTTTAGTAACAGTGACATTGACCCCACCGACACCACTTTCAATCCCAAGCAAGGTTTTCATATAAGCTACCTACACAGCAAGTTTCATCATGATATCTCATTCCTGACTTTTAACTGTTTTTCCTATTTTAGTTTTAGTGACCTTGACCCTACTGACTGGTCTCAGTTTCAATCCCAATCTGCATCTTCACAAAAGCTACCTATACAGCAAGTTTCATTAAGATGAAAATAACTGTTTTCTAATTTTAGTAACAGTGACCTTGACCCCACTGACTGGTCCCACTTTCAATCCAAAGCTGCCCACTGACTGGTCCCACTTTCAATTTAAAGCTGCATCTTCACAAAAGCTACCTATACAGCAAGTTTCATTATGACATCTCATTCCTAACTTAAGTTATTGAGTGGAAACTGTTTTTCTATTTTTAGTAATGATGACCTTGACCCCATCAGCCCCACTTTCAAACCCAAGCGGGAACTTCACACAAGCTACCTACACAGCAAGTTTCATTATGATATCTCATTCCTAACTTAAGTTATTGAGTGGAAACCGTTTTTCTATTTTTAGTATTGGTGACCTTGACCTAGACCCCACCAGCCCCACTTTCAATCCCAAGCAGGGTCTTCACACAGGCTACCTACACAGCAAGTTTCATTATGATATCTCATTCCTAACTTAAGTTATTGAGTGGAAACCGTTTTTCTATTTTTAGTAACGGTGACCTTGACCCCACCAGCCCCACTTTCAATCCCAAGCAGGGTCTTCACACAAGCTTCCTACACAGCAAGTTTCATTATGATATTTCATTCCTAACATAAGTTATTGAACGGAAACCGTTTTTCTATTTTTAGTAACAGTGACCTTAACCTTGACCCTACCAGCCCCACTTTCAATCCCAAGCGGGGTCTTCAGACAAGCTACCTACACAGCAAGTTTCATTATGATATCTTATTCCTAACTAAAGTTATCCAACCGACGAAATCGCCAATCCAATAACCGGGATTTTTTTTTAAAAAATGGTTAAAAACTGACTAAAAAGCTTATTTCTTTGTGAAAACAACAGCCTATTGTACTTCAGTTAGGTCAACGCTATGACCTTTTCAGATTTTCATGAAAATAGGTTCATAAGACTGATGCACATTGTGAGGCAGATTCCAAATAATATTATGTAAAGGTCTTGTAAGGTCATAGTTTGCACCTACAACCTTATGTTTCTAAGCCAGAAAATTATACATAATATGATGGTCTAAAACTTTCACCCCTATCTGTTATTGTAAAACTATAATTCGCTGGCTAAAAAGTACACGAGTGTAAAAATGTTTTTGTGAGAAAACAAGCAAAACCTGTGTGAAAAGAACAGCCTTTTGTACTTCAGTTTGGTCATGTCTATCAAGAAAACAGATTCATAAGACTGTTGTGATTATGATACAGATTCCAAACATGTTGTTACAAAGATGCTTGTGGTGTAATACAAACACAAATTTAAAGGAGCGATATTGCACGATATTGCCTGATTTGCACGCGGAAATTGATATATTCAACCCAAGATCTTTGTAAAATATTCATGTAAATAGGGTAGGATCACCTCTGCACTGTAATACTAGATGGAATGCTAAAATGTGGTGCAATATATACAGAGATGTCTATAAGTGAACAAAATATTGTGCTATATACAATCAAATATATTGAAAATTCTTTTCAGGTTTATGTTTCTTTTTTTTCCCATTCTGTCTTGCTTGGCAGTAGTATTTCATTCCGTATAGCATGGAGAATTTGACCTGATCCGGACCTTTATGCATGAATAATTACAATGTCCTTGCATTGAATATATATATTTCCGCGAGCAAATTGTACAATATCTGTCCTTTAGATTTGTGTTGGTATTACAACTCAAGCGTCTTCGTGATACTTCCCGCTTATGAAAACATACAACTGGGATTATGAATATAGACAAAAATACCAGCTGTGGAATTATGCTAATAGAAGATTGAGAGTCCAGTATTCAATCTTGGCCGCGCCATTAACCCCCAAAGAATTGAAATGGCGCACTTTAGATGTTGCCGTGGGCCTCGTCGGCGCACTCATAAACAAGAGGGCCCAAAGGGCCCTAGGTCGCTCACCTGTCGAACTTGACCTAGATTTTGTTGAGATGATCATTGTGACCAAGTTTTATACAGATTAGGCCAATATTGTGACCTCTAGTGACTACACAAGGTTTTTATATGATTGACCTAATGACCTACTTTTGACCCCAGATGACCCAATATCGAACTTGACCTAGATTTTGTTGAGATGATCATTGTGACCAAGTTTCGTAAAGATCAAGCCAAAACTGTGACCTCTAGTGACTACACAAGGTTTTTCTATTATTTGACCTTGTGACCTAGTTTTTTACCCCAGATGACCCAATATCAACCTTGATCTAGATTTTGTTGAGATGATCATTGTGACAGAGTTTCATAAAGATTAGACCAGAATTGTGACCTCTAGTGACTATGCAAGGTTTTTCTATGATTTGACAATGTGACCTAGTTTTTGACCTCGGATGACCCAATATCAAACTTGACCTAGATTTTGTTGTTATGATCATTGTGAACAAGTTTCGTAAAGATCAGGTCAAAACTGTGACCTCTAGTGACTACACAAGGTTTTTCTATGATTTGACCTTGTGACCTAGTTTTTGACCCCAGATGACCCAATATCGAACTTGACCTACATTTTGTTGTGTTGATCATTGTGACCAAGTTTCGTAAAGATTATGCTAAAACTGTGACCTCTGGTGACTACACAAGGTTTTTCTATGATTTGACCTTGTGACCTAGTTTTTTACCCCGGATGACCTATTATCGAACTTGACCTGGATTTTATTGAGATGATCATTGTGACCGAATTTTGTAAAGATTAGACCAAAATTGTGACCTCTAGTGACTACACAAAGTTTTTCTATGATTTGACCTTGTGATCTAGTTTTTGACCCCGGATGACCCAATATCGTACTTGACCTAGATTTTGTTAAGATGATCATTGTGACCAAGTTTCATAAAGATTAAGTCAAACTTTTGACCTCTAGTGACTACACAAGGTTTTTCTATGATTTGACCTTGTGACCTAGTTTTTGACCCCGGATGACCCAATATCGAACTTGACCTAGATTGTGTTAGGATGATCATTGTGGCCAAGTTTCATAAATATTAAGTCAAAATTGTGACCTCTAGTGACTACACAAGGTTTTTCTATAATTTGACCTAGTGACCTAGTTTTTGACCCCAGATGACCCAATATCGAACTTGGCCTAGATTTTGTTGAGATGATCATTGTGACCAAGTTTCATAAAGATTAGGCTAAAATTGTGACCTGTAGTGTCTACACAAGCCAATTGTTGACGGACGGACGGACGGACGGACGACGGACGGACGACGGACGACGGACGACGGACGAAGAGTGATCACAAAAGCTCACTCTGTCACTTTGTGACAGGTGAGCTAAAAATTGAAGTGTTTTTGCTACATTATCTTTTCGTTACTTGTTGTTTTTTGTTATTTAACTTTAATTAAGTTGGTATCATTGGGGTTAGCTAAGCATATGCATGTGTGAGGGATTTTCAAGTCTGGTATACTTTTATAATTTACATGAAGTATGAATGATGGAATGTTTTGTTATTATTTTAAGGGCCCCCATTTTTCCACAATGGCCCCCTGTTGCATAGTCTACTGAGAGTCATGTCTCTAGACTATAATTGTAGAGAACTAACAAAGATGCAGACAGAATAGCTGAATAAATATCTTCAGGAGCATTATGCACCTATCAATAATTTGACCCGGGTGGGGGGTGGAAGGCGGCGGGCATACAAGGGACTTTAGACAGAAGACGATTCCTGACAGGCATGAATTTGACATGCCAAATGATTCCAGATCCCAGAAAAAATACTGTTTTAGCTAGATTTTAGATCCCGGTATTGGGGAATTTAGACACCAAAAAAAGCTAACAACTGTTGAAAGATGACCAAGCATCTCCGAAGGGGGAGCTTTAGAAAAAAATTTGGCTCTAGGGAGGGGAATTAGACCCAAAACAATACAAATTGTCTGATTCCCTGGGATCTACTCAAAATATTGATAGGTGCATAACTGATAACCACACACTTTTAACTATCTCAGTTGAACGCAAACAGACAGACAAACAAACAAACAGACATGTAGTCTGTTGATAAAACTAGCCTTTCGATGTATACTGTAAAATCACATATTTTCGTGGGTATTAAATTTCGTGGTTTTTGATAAAAATGAATTTTTGTGGGGTCGTAAATTTGTGGATTACAGAACATGAAAGGGTAAACCCATGTCAGAATATGAGAGGTCAATTAATCGCAGGGATCAGA
Organism: Spisula solida; assembly: GCA_947247005.1. Classification (NCBI taxonomy): domain Eukaryota; kingdom Metazoa; phylum Mollusca; class Bivalvia; order Venerida; family Mactridae; genus Spisula; species Spisula solida. The sequence continues at coordinate 36,834,109 of OX365959.1, read as the reverse complement.
TTTCGTGGTCGAGATCAACAACAAAATCAACGAAAATTCAACTCCCTTAAAAAATGATGATTTTACAGTTACCGGTATTTCAGTTCAATCATGTGCATAACCACTTCCTATTCATATAATCTTTCAAACTACACTGATAACAAGCTGTTAATCGACTGTGCATTGCTTAAAATCATCAATGTTTGTTTATTGATAAGGCTAGAGTTATCTATATATATTAGTGGACCTGCATATTGCTGTCAAATATGTAATCCAAAATAAATAAAGTTGTTTTTATTATTGTTATTATCTCTGGCAAGCTATATACACTCCGCAAAAAAATTTAAGGACCACTATTTCAAACCTATATTTTTTAATTATTCAGATATTGATATTTTATCTATTCAGAATTTAGTATATTTAAAGTATTGGGAAAATGTAAAACACACTTATATAATGCGTAATTACACGGATAAACTGTGGATTTTGCTTTTGAGCGGTTATCGCTGCAAAACGCTGTGTTCCTGTCTATTCATTGTAACTGTCAGTTTCTTAACGTTACTCGTTCAATTCATTTTCAGGTTAAGTTTTGGTAATTTTGTACTTTTATAGTGATTATACGGCATAAACGCACCTGAGGAGACATTTACCAGTTGGTGACGTGGAACAAATTAATGAAATGCTATTGGTGGGACACATTCAACGTCATGTTGGACGTCAGTGTAACGTCAGTCATACCGTGGTCGATCCTGCCGGGTATAGGTACCTGGATACTTGGTCCGTTGTTGAGCGCATAGGAAGAGCCCGTTAGAGTAAAACAACGGATTGTAATGACCTTTATATTGTCAACATTGCTAAACATGGGCGGTTCGAATCCGCTAAAACGTCGACTTCTTACTTCCAGCATGCATCTGAGGTTCGCAACTGTGAATGAGCTCTTAGAAACAGACTTCATGCTGCCAACAAGCATGCTCGCATTCCTGCTTTCCTTCCACCATTGACCCCAGAACACATGATGTATTCACTGACATTTTCTCTGGAACCCCGAAACATCCCGTTAACCAGACTCCGGTCAGTTCTGTTCTTTGAGGAATCAATGTTCTGTGTAGACTTTAATGGTGACAAAAGAAGTGCGTGGCGACAGAAAAACCAAATATGTTTGTACTTTTGTATCCAGAAACACGACAGGTTTGATGGTTCATCAGTGCTAGTTTGTGGCAGGGTCTATGGTGAATCTACAAACCCCTGCGTCATCCAAACGGTGAAGATCAGTGGATGTTACCTACCACGATGCTGTTGAAAATTAATGTGTACGACCGACGGTGATGCTAGAGGTCAATACTTTGTGCTAATGGACTTTAACACCCGGTCGGACAGTGCTCGTGTGGTCACGGAGTACTTCAAACGTGAGCGTATAGTGCGTTTGGTCTGGCCTGCTTGGTCTCCTGACATGAATCCGATACAGCATGCATGCGACAAACTCCGATGGCGGTTAAGTGCACGACTTGTCAAACCGCAGACCCAGTAGGAACTGACACTTGCACTCACAGAGGAGTGGACAAAAACCCCTCGTCATGCAATCAGGACGTTGATTAGCAATTTAAAACTGAGGTGTAGGGTTCTTATGGGAGCTCGAACGGGTCATCTGTGGTATTGGCGTTAGTTATGGCATTGCATTTTATGTGTTTCGACACTGATTGAAAAACATCATACCCCACCCACCACTATGCGAACATTGACATTTTGGTAGCGACATCACTTCTTGACCTAGCACGTGTTTACTACTGTCATATGCCATTTGTTAATATGACATATTGAACATTTGATATCAATTATTGTTTAGTGGTTAGTAATTTCAGTGATGGAATATTAACCCTTGCATTTTGTGGTCTTTAAATTTTTTGGAGGAATATACTTACTTTTTGCAAGTTGAGATATGATTCTCATTCGTTGTTGTGCAGCGTAGGTCTTCCTTTTAGCCATGTCTTGTTTCTTCTGTTTACGATTATTTCTTGTCTCCAACAGTTTCTATAGAAACAGAAATAATATCGTTCTTAAGGTGATTCCCAACTCTTCATTTGAGCGGAAGTTTAGTAATCGGTGTAAATAAGACGTATTAAAAGCGTCTGACTACCATGATGAAATAGTACGAAAAATTAAAAATTGATTCGTCAGTATGTTCTCATGTCTTAAAATAGCGAATTTACTGTATAGTTGTTACTATATATTATACTATAATAAGCTTGCAGTCTAAAGCTATAGCTGCAATTTTATGTACCATTTATTCCAAACTTTAAAACATCAACACTTGGGAATACTAGCTACAACATATGTGAAACATTTTATAATGCGCCACACAAAATTGTATCCAAGTTTTAATATTTGTTTAGCAAGCTGCTTGAAGCATCCCGACTACATTAGAGGAAGGTTCTTTTATTTCGTTAGGATAAAGACTAGCTAATGCAAAAGAGCATATAGCTAAAACTGGGCTCATCTTCAAATATACACATTTGTTTCAAAAACAAATTATCGTGAAAACTGGATAAAACGTATTCAAAACGTTGATGTGATTTTTAAACTCTCCTGGTTTTCAACATTTCCGAAATCACTAAACTGTCAATTAAAAAAATCTAGCCGAGCAACTGCCATGAAATTTGGAATAAAACTTCTATAGTAGTTACTCTACTGGTTGCATGTACAAAAACAGTATGTTGTTCAACTATTTTTTTCGTATAACTTAAAAATGAAAAATCTTGTATTTTAAGATATCATTTAAAATAAATATAACATGCATATTCTAAAACAAACATTATCGCATGATTTTGTATATACGAAATTTCATGCATGCCAAGTTTCATGAAATAAAATGTCAAACTTTTTCGGTAAAATGCAAATATCCATTTTTAGGGGGTTTCCCCAAATTCTAAAAATATCTCAAAAACTAGCCGAGCAAAACTGTTATGGGTTTGCACAATCACTGTCATGAGTCTGTTCTTCTCTTGTACAGAAAATTTTAAGAGTTATGAATCACTTTAATCATCAGCAAAAAGAAATTCTAACACAACCAGCAGGTTCACCTATATAAACATAAGGGAAACCAAGGTGTGCATGAATGACTGTTAAAACACAGCTACGGCAAGTAACTTATATAGCGTTTTGAGGAAGAAAATAGTGCAGAGGTTACTATGTCTTGATGTGTTGTCAAAGGCAGAATATTGGCTATGTTAGAATGAAAATGTGCCTGTGTTTTATCTATAATAAAGCATGGTCACTTGTTTGGATGCATATATTAAATCACTCGCGCTATGTATTCAAGGTTGAATTACTACACATCTGAACTTGTGACTGTGCTGTATTCTACGATAAAACACAGGTACATATTCTTTATTTCTTGAACTATAACTGTCTATAAGCGCTGAGAATCACTTCAAAATAAGGGACTGACGGTTGACTAAGGCCAAAAATAAATAATTGTTTGTTTCCCCTTCCCTACCAACCGAAGCAAAAAGTCCCCTACCCCCAAGTTTACATTTTACCCTCTGAATTTTTTTTTTATTTTATAAAAAAAGTCAGTTACAATAGTACAAAAACAAAAAATTTTGACAATAAAAAAAAAATTGGCCAGCGTCAGGAAGGGGAAACAAACAATATTTTATTTTTGGCCTAATAATCAACTAAAACAGACAGATTTTTATGTTTATGTAACCGAAGGTATTATGGTGTTTGTAGTCCAAGGGTCCCATGGAAGTTCAAGAATGCAAATAGAACAAGACTGTGTACAATAAACGCTTATGCCCCGGTGGAAGCCTTGTCCAAAAAAAACTAGCTAAGTCAATCAAGGGCCATAATTGTGTTGAAGTGTTTGATAGTGTTAAATGGCTTTGACAATGTAAGGTTTTTATGATGGTAAACAAGAATGCCTAGTCTGACAGCAATGGACTTCAAATATACTTGTGTTTCAACAACTTGAAAGTTTTGGTTAACATTTTCGGACAGACGGACAAACAGATGGACAGGACAATCACTATATGCCTCCTGCATCAGTAGTTACACCGAGGCATAAAAATGGAATTGAATCAGTTACCTGTCTTTTCTGCCTGACTTCAGCCAACCAACTCTGGAAGTCTGTAAGTCGTTTCTTCTCTAACTCTCTCTCAGCAATCAATTCCTGTAATAATGTATAGATAATGTGACAGTCTAAGTATTCCATCTTAACGTTTACCTGAAATTTTTGAAAATTTGTCTATTGGGATGAGGAAAAATATCTAAAAAGGTAGCTCAGTCGGTATAGAGCAGCTGACTTGCAAGCAGGAGGTCGCAGGTTCAAGCCCCGTCCTGGGTATATGATTGTTATGAACCTATGACATTATGTTACTATTTAACCAGGTAGAGTTAGCCAGTAAGCACCTTTCCACTTACATTTCAAAACATCTACTAGCAATTTACAGTAAACTAATTTACTTTCGTGAATTCTAATTTTCGTGTTTTGCAGATGGTCAGCATATTCGCGACTACAAATTTTTGCGTTTTTAAAATCCCTCAATGTCTGTATTGATGTTTCGCAGCGACTTAATTTCATAATTTCGTAAGATTCTACCACTCACAAACTCTGAAAAATTAAATAACGCAAACTAATTTCTTGGTTTACGGTAAATATTTATCATTTAGAATTGTTGTCATTTCAAACTTTCAACCAAGGGCAGTAACTCTAGTAGCCTTGACCTCATACTAGAGGTGGGAACGAATTCCAAAATCAGTATTCGAATATTCGATATTCGTTCCTAGTAGCCTTGACCTCATACTAGAGGTGGGAACGAATTCCAAAATCAGTATTCGAATATTCGATATTCGTTCCAAATCTTTTTTATTTGTTTTCAAAACTAAAAACTATTTTTCCCCCAAAAAACCAACCTGGATAAAAAAAATTGAATATTTGAAAATGAACTTTGGAATTGAATATTTGGATATTCGGTCCCATCTTTACTTCATACCTTTTGCCTCTTCTCTCTCTGTTGAGCTTGGGCTTTAGCTCTTCCTTCCTTAGCTTTCTGCAGTATAAACTGCCTCTTCTTCTTCACCAACTGATCAGGGGTCAACTGGTCATCAGGGACCTCTAAAAGGTCAAATGATGACTGCTTACGTGGCTGAAATAAAAAGCAAAGGTTCCAATTTAACAAAGTTGATAAACAGTATATAAGGTTTAAAGAACAGACAGAGTGAATTTGTGTACATGTACAAAATATCGATGGTTTGGTGGAAAACTATTGTAACTCACTTTGTTTTATATAGGGGTTACAAACATTTTCTGCCAACCCATCGATATGCGACATAGAAATATTGGAGAGCTTCGCGAATAACATTATCTATGCAAACCACACTACAGAGAAAGACCAAAATTTGCTAATATTCAAGAACAAATAATATGTCGAAATGGTTGAAACAAAAATACACTTTGCCATTCCATTATGACTTCATCAGGAAATTTAAGAGATCAAAAAATATTAATTTAATTTTATGAGACATACTTCGTATAAAATACTTGCGAGACATCAAATAAAAGAAATATTTGTGAAACATAACTGTACCTCCGGTTCTTCCGGCGGTGGCTCGGTACCGTCTAATATAGCCTTCAATCGTTGTATACTGATGGTCAATTTGTTAATCAAGGTCTGTAACTCTTCCTCATCTTCTATACCATTCTCACTGAGCGCAGTCTGTAGGTAACATAAGCACATACTGTATTCCCTCAAATAAACGCCCCCCCCCCAAAAGAAAAAGGGCCAGTAGGGTTACCGGAACCACAATATTAATTTGTTTTGGCCTAAATATATTTTTTCATCATGAACAGATTAAAATAACTTAAAATTCTATACATAGAAATCTAAGTATACTTGATTCTCATCAAATCGTTCCGTCTCATCGACCCAATCCCTTATTATTTTGGTTGAATACATGTATATGCACGTGTCTACTTACACTGAAATCATCATCATCATCATCAGCTAACACATCCTGTAACTGTATCAAACAATCTATACTTACACTAAAATCATCGTCATCATCATCCGCTAACAAATCCTGTAACTGTATCAAACAATCTATACTTACACTGAAATCATCATCATCATCATCCGCTAACAAATCCTGTAACTGTATCAAACAATCTACTTACACTGAAATCATCATCATCATCATCCGCTAACAAATCCTGTAACTGTATCAAACAATCTACTTAGGCTTAAAATAAAATATTGTTTGTTTCCCCATCCCCTACCTACCCGGTTAAAAAGGGCCCTACCCAAAATATTATATTGCCCAAATTGAAATAAAAATTTTTTTATTAAAATTAGATGTGAAAATTTTATTTTTTTGTTTACTGGCTTCTTTCTTACCAAAATTTAAGACTGTTGGTCTTCACCTTAGAGTTAATTCTAAATTTCATTATTTGTATGTCTTAACCAATAACTATCATACTGAAAAAAAAAAAAAAAATATTTACCCTACCTACCTACCCATTCTAAATTTGCTAGGGTCGGGATGGGGAAACCAAGAATATTTTAAGTTCGGCCTTACACTGAAATCATCATCATCATCATCAGCTAACAAATCCTGTAACTGTATCAAACAATCTACTTACACTAAAATCATCATCATCATCATCTGCTAACAAATCCTGTAACTGTATCAAACAATCTATACTTACACTGAAATCATCCTCATCATCATCAGCTAACAAATCCTGTAACTGTATCAAACAATCTATACTTACACTGAAATCATCATCATCATCATCAGCTAACAAATCCTGTAACTGTATCAAACAATCTATACTTACACTGAAATCATCATCATCATCATCAGCTAACAAATCCTGTAACTGTATCAAACAATCTATACTTACACTGAAATCATCATCATCATCATCAGCTAACAAATCCTGTAACTGTATCAAACAATCTATACTTACACTGAAATCATCATCATCATCATCAGCTAACAAATCCTGTAACTGTATCAAACAATCTATACTTACACTGAAATCATCATCATCATCATCAGCTAACAAATCCTGTAACTGTATTAACTTCTTCAACTCTTGTTCTTCCTCAGCTAACTAAAATACACACACACAGACATTAAAACTATAGGTAAATATTTAGGTTATGCATGTTTTTGTACTGTACACTATGGGTCAGAATGTTGGAGAATTACTCAAAAGACAGTCAGAAACTTTCTGGCTTCCATACAAACGCGCAAACTTTGTAAGATTTACTGGCCAACAAAAATCTCCAACGAAATTCTATACAGAAAGACTGGACAAAAGAACATCAGAACTGTAATCAAACAAAGAAGATTTAGATGGCTAGGCCATGTCATCAGGAAAGACCAAAACAACATCACAAAAACATATTAAAATGGACACCATCAGGTGGAAAAAGAAACCGAGGAAGACCGAAAGAGACTTGGAGAAGGACCATCAATAACGAGATCAAGACTATGGGGAAGACATTTGGAGAAATTGAAAAGATTGCGAAAGACAGAAAGCAATGGAGAACTCTGGTAGCAGCCTTATGTGCCAGCCGGCACAAAGAGGATAGGTAGGTAGGTACTATGGACTTATCTCATTTGAGGTGTACTATAAAAACACAATCGTTTTTACAGTGATAATAGATACCAACATGAAAATATGCCTCCCCTTTCCAGAAGATGAGTCTGTGTTTGGATTACCCAACTTAAAAATACACCTATACTTAATATCATTATTATTATTATTATAACATACCCTTTCCTGTCTTTTCTTCACATTAAGTTCCTTCAATCTACGTATCTGTTGCTGTCGTCGCTCTTGTTGTTGTTGTGCTGATATCAGATTTCCTGTTGCCTGTAACCATAGTAACAATGGCTAAATCAATAAATAAATCACAACAAAATCCTGTAACCATGGTAGCAATGGCTTAATCAATAAATAAATCACAACAAAATCCTGTAACCATGGTAACAATGGCTTTATCAATAAATAAATCTCAACAAAATCCTGTAACCATGGTAGCAATGGCTTAATCAATAAATAAATCACAACAAAATCCTGTAACCATGGTAGCAATGGCTTAATCAATAAATAAATCACAACAAAATCCTGTAACCATGGTAACAATGGCTATATCAATAAATTAATCACAACAAAATCCTGTAACCATGGTAGCAATGGATTTATCAATAAATAAATCACAACAAAATCCTGTAACCATGGTAGCAATGGCTTTATCAATAAATAAATCACAACAAAATCCTGTAACCATGGTAGCAATGGCTTTATCAATAAATAAATCACAACAAAATCCTGTAACCATGGTAGCAATGGCTTTATCAATAAATAAATCACAACAAAATCCTGTAACCATGGTAGCAATGGCTTAATCAATAAATAAATCACAACAAAATCCTGTAACCATGGTAACAATGGCTTTATCAATAAATAAATCACAACAAAATCCTGTAACCATGGTAACAATGGCTTTATCAATAAATAAATCACAACAAAATCATGCAACCATGGTAACAATGGCTTTATCAATAAATAAATAACAACAAAATCCTGTAACCATGGTAACAATGGCTTTATCAATAAATAAATCACAACAAAGTCCTGTAACCATGGTAACAATGGCTTTATCAATAAATAAATCACAACAAATCATCATAAACTACCGGTACAAGCCACTAAGAATTGTAAGCAATACAGAAGTCCCCTACGAGTTTGAAGCATGATGACCCTTTGAATTATTTTTAATGTTTATGTTGCCATAGCAACCACCATTTTTGCCTGAATCAAAAAAGATTTAGATGTGCATAATCTCCTTATGAGCACCTACCAACATACAAATTCATAAAACTTTAAGAGTTATGACAGGATCCAGATTTTGAAGTATTTTCACTATTTCTGTATCTATAGCAACCACATTTTTGTCTAAGTCAGAATGTTTTTGAAGTGCATAATCTCCTAATTGGTTCCTATCCATATACCAAGTTTCATAAACCCAGCTTGGAAACGGTTTGAGTTATGCCAGGATCTAAATTTATTGACAAACAGACGGAGTGTAAACCTATAGTCCCCTCAGGACCAAAACCAGTAGGGACCAATAACAACAAATCATCATTAACTAGAAGGGTTTTTGACACAAAAACGTATGTCTCCCACAAGGGGCCATAACTCTTACAAAAATCATCTGACAAAATATTCCTGATAGATTGCACAGCTAGGCTCAATACCAACTATTCATTTGAAGTTTCATTGAAATCAGAAAAAAATAATTTAAGGACAACAAGCACATCAAACTTCGTGACATTCAGACAAATATACATCCCAAGTCCCCCACTCTTTGGGGGAAGCATAATCATAGCAAAATGGTGAATGTACAAACAGAAAAAGTCCTTTCCACCAGGAATCAATATTCTCAACATGTTGAGGAAAATCTACATTGATGTATGGAAGTGTATGACTGGGCATTGAACCCGAACATCTCACTAACCACGCCCCCATTACAATGTTACTGCATCTATAGTCTGTTTATTCAGGTCTGTCACTTGTATACAAACATAGCAATATCATAACATTGTATTTTGATTGTTTTAAACATTTTTATTGAGCGCAGTGAAATCAAATACCTAATTCATACAGCCTCATACTAATACACAAACTATCTCTAAAAATAGGCATTAATAAGAGAAATTGCAATGCTCATGTACTCAAAGTTATGTAAACAAGTGATCGACCTCAATAATCGATTTATATAACATACAAGGTGAAATATAACTTACATTAGCATAAGGAAGTTGTATTTTGTTAACATTCTCCTCGTAGTAGTCGTGCGACGCCCACTGATCTAATTCTGGCATAAAGTCTATAGCAATACATGTATGATCACGTACCAGCTCCTGAATAGGAATAAATAGGACTATATTAATTAGGGGTGACTATCGAGTCTATTGCAATACTATTGCTATTGCTGAAAGTCATATTGCGATACTATTGTATTGCTGGAAACTATTGCGATACTATTGCAATAGTTATTGCCAAGATTTGAAAACCAGAGATTAACTTGTAAATGCAAATTTGCACTATGTAAGGTAACCCTTTGTTGTACAACATACAAATCTACTATTTGTGGAAATGATTTAAAATGAATTTGACAGAAATAGATTAATAAAATTAAAGCGATATTGGTCCATTGTGGCAGTTTTGATGCGTGTGGTTATTGACAATTTTTTTTTTAACGAAAACGGAAGTTGTTTTAAATTAATAATAAACTTTATTTATAAAAAGGAAACTATCATAACTATCGATAGTTGAGCTAACTATCGGCAATAGTTATTGGATCGAGACTTTTACTATCGATCCATACTATTGGGACACTCGGAATCACAATGCATCGATATTTCGATGCATCGGCCCACCCCTAATATGAATGCTTGTTTGCGTTCAATCGAGACAATTGTAAAAGCATGGTAAAAATTTGCCATATTTGACAATGATCTCTGACTTCGAGGTAAGAGACAGTTGCGTGATACAAGGAATCCGGGTGCAACACCCTAGCTCTTTCTAAATAGATACCTTGATTCTTTTACGTGCCTGATATACAGCACCGATACACATGAGGCTACCTCTGGTTTTCCTACTAGTTCATCTCTAGTTTGGTAGGAAAACTAAAAGTCTTTCAGAAATGACGAAGGGCCCAGGTCGACATATGAACCTGGGATCTTCTGATCTAATGTCAAGAGCGTTACCAACTGTACAAAAGTGCCAAATATGTAAATAAACTGAAGCAGACAAATATTCCTTAGGAACACCAAGAATGCCATAACAATCTCATTAACTTCACTACTTTACGCTGATATAGGATCTGATGACACTCTGTGTGGGTCATGTCGATATGAACTTTACGTGATCCAATCAAATCGCTGCTTTCACATAATTATCTGAAAGTGCGGTGAGCCACTGCTGTGGCTACGTGACGTCATTGTGCGCCAGAGAGGTTATTTGAACATGACCTCTTACGGAGTGTAGTCAGATCTCTAACAGCATAAAGAAATGGAGCAAATGTTAGGGTCTGATTATAAGGAGATTGATGCCATACTACAGGCATTTCTAAAACTGATTCTCCAAAAGCTGTATAAAGACAATATTTTCTTCTAATTTGGGCTGATCTTAAGAGTCCATCTTGACATGTATTTGTATATCCTTTGCTTAAATGCTGACATGAACTGAATCCAGACATCCATAAAAACAGATGGGAGAAACATGAGCTACACTATGATGTTTTAATTAAAGAAGTACATATATCTGCATTTTCATTCTGAACGATATTATTAATCACATAAATCATGTTATCAAACATCAGCCCTGAAAGTGATAGTATTTTTTTAACATGGCTGGGATATTTACCTCAGCTCTAGATAAAGTGAAAGTATTTTGATGGCCAGGATAAATACCTCAGCCCTGGATAAAGTGATAGCATTAAGATGGCCCGGATACTTCAACTGTAACAATCTCTGCATGAAGCCATCCACATGTGAGCCACCGATGTTAATTCTACGACAATGTTGGAGATCTACTCTACCATTCAGCACAGGCAATATGTGCGTAGTTTGATAACCACATCCAACAACCACTCCACTACCTGTGGCTAGAAATAATATAACAAGTAATTGAATCTCAACAAATCATATTGGTAAATCTCAACAAATCATATTGGTGAATCGCAACAAACCATATCTATAGACCTCAACAAATCATGTTGATAATATTGGTTACGCACAACAAAACATATTTGTGAATCACAACGAATCATATAGGTAAATCGCAACAGATCATATTTGTAAATCACAACAAATCATATTGTTAAATCACAAACAAATCTTAATTTGGTAAATTGCAACAAATCATATTGCTAAATCACAACAAACCATATTGATACATCGCAACAGATTATAATAGTAAATCGCAACAAATCATACTGGTAATTGTAAACAAATCATATTGGTAAATTGCAACAAATCATATTGATAAATAGCGACAAACTATATCAGTTAATTGCAACAAATGATATTGGTGAATCACAACAAATCATATTGGCAATTATTCACTCATTAGCATTATGCCCTGCCAATAATGTACAACTACAGTTGGTAATAATAAACTCATATTTAAAGAATTTTCAATCTTCTTAAAATAAATTCCCATGTTTTAATAACTGTCTAAGATTTAACGAAAAATTTGTGTTGTGATTTTTAAAAAGAAAAATCATTTCTCAGAACAATAGTTTCATGTTATAAAGCTTCTTTAGTAAAATCTAAGGTACTTTGTGAATTGTGAGTACAGGTCCAGACAAAACATGAAGCTTTAGATAACAAGAGATGTTTGTAAAACATGTAAGCCCCCATGGCAGCCCAATAGTCAGAAACGGTAAAGGTCGCAATGACCTTGACCTATGACCAACTGACCTCAAAACCGATAGGGGTCATCTACCATTGATGACCAACCTCCATGAAAAGTTTGAAAATCCTAGGGCAAAGCGTTCTTGAGTTATTTGAAAGGAAACCATTTGGTCTACCAACAGACCGACCAACATGTGCAAAGCAAAGTATCAAAGATGGGGTCATAATAACAAGTACAGTGATAACTGTGATTTGAAGGGATGACAATAAAGTACCTGGATTTTTCTGGTTTTTATACCAGCTGAAGAGTGAATCCACACCATAAGTAATCTTTGGAACTCCGTAACACTCAAACATTAATTCTGACATTTCTGAAACAATCAAACATACATGTACATACATGCCATGCTTCGCAAACCCCTTTGCGTGAGATGGGTGACGAAAATGCATGAGATTTCCTTGCTGAAACTTTAAGTATTGAAGTTTTTAATGCAGTTTTCACTACTTTTAATTACTTTCATGACAATACCATACTTCATGAAGCAATTAAAACTAATATCTGTGATCATTTTCATAATTTTAATAAAAAAATGTCAAGTTTTAGTATGTTCGAGAAATGTCTGATGATGCATGAGTAGAGCCTCAAATGCGTGAGACTCACGCATGATGCAGGAGATCTGGCATGTATGCATGAACAACACACTGCATATCACAAATTGTACTTAAGTCAAAATATCTGAGGTTTCCACTAAGATGCTTAGTTTATAAATACCAGACCTTGTACTTTAAAAAATTTTACATTCGTCAATACTAACTTTCGTGTTTTTCTGATCGTCGGCATATTCCCGACTTCAAATGTTCGCATTTGTAAGTTTCCTGCGATGTCCATATTAATTTAGCATTTTTCGCAAAATTCTACCACTCGTAAACTCCGTGAAATTAAATTGCTCGAAGTAGTTTCTAGGTATACAGAGGGTAACACCTTAATAGTACATGTAACTTACGTTGACGACAGTAGTTAGGGTTGGCAACTGGCTCAGTCATCACTATGGGATGATCAATCTTACCATCAGTGTTAATTCCAAGATTTGAAAACATGTAGTCAAAGATTTGTTCCTGAAATATTCCAAACAGAATACAGTACAACCTCTTTAGAGCAACACCCTTTGGAAGCTGCAAATATTGCAGTCTGCGAAACTTGCACTTGTCCGGTTGTCCGGGACATTCGGTGTCTTGGTAACTACTTTATCAATCATAAGTTTACGTTCGAATTTAAATTCTTAATTATTATTCAAAACCTACACATTGGGAACAGATGTTTCTTGACTGATTAATAATTTTGAACAACAATTTATCACAATTTCCAGCTGTTAACAAGCTATAAAGAATTCAACTTTCAACAGCACCAAGATTGTGTTCAGTAAAGTCTATGTGCCACTGAGGAATTCTCCCGATTTCTTCTGATTTCTGATTCATCACAATTCCTTCCAATATCACAATAATCTTTTATTCACGAACTGTCTCATGACTTCCCAAAAGCCTCCCCTAGACCACGAGGAACCTGGTTCAAATATCCTGATAACTCATTAATTTTAATTGGGAGTACATCGCCGAGGCAAACAATGCTCAGTTGTCCATAATAACTAGCTATGTCAATCAGGGGTTATAATTCTGTACAAATGTTTGATGGTGTTACATGGCGTTGACAATGTAAGGTATTTATGATGGTAAACAAGTATGCCAAGTTTGAAAGCAATGCCTTGATGAACTTATTAATATTTTGAGTTTTCAACAAGATAACTTAGTTTATACTAATTTATTTAAGGTCGATTGTGAAACAAGTCTCAACTCCTGACACCTCATTCCTGGCGTTATCCATTGCCATTAGGGTATGAGAGAAGTGAAGCCAGTTTCCCTTTTATGCTGAGCTTCTAGCAAGGGCATTTCTGGAAAATTCTGGTACCATTTTTATTTCATCATTGGACCTCCCGCACTCGAAGCAGACACTCAACCACTAGGCTATCAAGGAGGCGATGACTTACCTGTACATCATACTGAGTGATAATATTTCTATCATACTGAGAGCGCATGATGAGACGGATCATCTCAAAGTTACTTATATTGTTACCAATCTGTACTTCAGCATCCTGAACATAGAGAAAACATTCAACAATTAAAACATCTATACACTGTTCAGTGATTTTTTTCCTTCTTTATTAGGGTCCGGTAAACGGACCCTTTCCCAATTGGAAATATGCTATACTTTTCCCAAATTTGAATGGAGAAATTCCCAATAAACAATTTAAAAAAATAATTTTCAAAATCGGACATAAAATGATAAAGTTATGAACATTTTTGACAAGAGGTCAAGCATAAAAGTTTCAAGAAACCAGTAAACATCCTCATGTAATCTCTTTTTCTGTTTTATTTGGCCTTCCTGCTTCATGGACTTTCCCAATTTCAAGTTGTCACAACGCGAAATTCCCAATCTAAACGGACCTGGACCCTTTCCCAAAGAGGCAAAAAAAATCACTGACTGTTTCTAGTGATGTCATACACAAGAATACCCGATTGCGATCAATTCATTACACGCCAGTGACAATTTTTCAAAAAAAGAGTGTGTTTCTGTTTCATTTTTACGCAGATAATGTGCCATTTTGATAGGTACACGTTCATGGATATTCATGGCTGTTTGTCTGAATTCAAGGGTTTTCAGTTTAATGGGCTGAATTTCAAGTATCATGTTGGTATTTTTCAAGGTAGCACTAAAAAGTACTTTTCAAGGTTGAATTCAAATCCAAGGACTTATCAAGGCCTATGCGAACTTTGTCACCTAACCAGTTTTTCTGGACAGGACTGTATCCTAGCCAGTACTCATACCCTTCTACAACGAACCAGAAATCTACAAGGAACCAGCAACTTCTCCACATATAGAGGAAAGTCAAACCTGAAACGCTTGTTTACAAACCCAGCACACTAAGTAAAGTACTGGACCAAAGCCACTGCTGTAATATGCCAAATGGAATCTCTGGCATTGCTTGTTAATATACTTAATAAACATAAATAATTCATACACATATAGATCTTACCTTTTCTCTTCTGCTTCTGAATTTTGCAGTCACATTCTTAAATACAAGATCAGGTTTACTATTAGATGCCCAACCCGCACGACAATTGTAGGAACCTAAATAAAGATAAAACACCTTTAAAACTACAAAGATGGGATCATAAAATTTTTTGAGACAGAAACGATAAACAACTAAAATGAATCAGATAAGAAAATTAATGTCAGTGATTTTATTCGCTTCTTTGGGAAAGGGTCCGGGTCCGTTCAGATTGGGAATTTTCGCGTCGTGACAACTTGAAATTGGGAATTTTCATAAAGCAGAAAGGCCAAATAAAACAGAAAAAGAGATTACATGTGACTGTTTACTGGTTTCTTTGAACTTTTATGCTTGACCTCTTGTCAAAAATGTTCATAACTTTATCATTTTATGTCCGATTTTGAAAATTATTTTTTTAAATTGTTTATTGGGAAATTTCTCATTCAAATTTGGGAAAATTATAGCCTATTTGCAATTGGGATAGGGTCCGTTTTCCGGACCCTAATAAAGAAGGAAAAAAATCACTGGATAACAACTAAAATGAATCAGATGGATAAGAAAATTAATGTGCATGTCATAAAATTATGCATTATCTCCAGCTCTGATATATTTAATTAAGTTTGTGCTGGGCAGTACCTGGGAAACGCTTTTACAACTTCATTAGTTTGGGTTTTAGCTGACTTGGCGTGCCGGTTCACACGAGGCTTAATCAGTACTACTATGAGCCGTTCCTGCTTCATTTGCTAATACTAAGGCTATATATCTATACACATGTTATCACATGAGCCGAGCAGTTAGCCGTGCATGCCACTTGGTGGCAAATGAAGTTGACTCAATATCAACAAACCATTGTCTATGACCAAGGGCACATGTTGGTCTCGGAGAGTCGGTGTGTAGACAGTATCAAATTTTGCTGGCTTCTCGTCCTTAAAAGTGAAAATATTATTAGGCTGGTCATCATCATCTGAATCCATTGTTACTTGTCTTTCAAACTTGATGTAAACAGTAGCACAAATGCACGCACGTCTTCAAATTGTTATCCGAATAATGGTGTATCCGAAATTATACTCAACTCCAACAAACCAAAATTTTAACCGTTTATGTATTTGCACATCAATTAACGTATTCTATTTCGAGAGATTATGCATTCATGAACTTCATCAAGTGGTTTAAACTGTGTGTCAGTGTGTACTTATTCCAAAATATGTAAAAATGCCAAACCGCTTTTATTTTCATTATGGCTCGGCTAAAATCCGTTTCCATCCGTCAGTCCGGTTTTATTTTTTAAGAATTTACGGCTTACCTCCCTTGGATGATCTACATCTACTGGGGTACTCCCAACGATCAATTTCTGATCAACTAGTTTAATATTAATATGTAAAACAATACACTGAAAAGACATAATGAACAATACTAATGAAATCTGATCAGTAATGTTATTATGTCTTTTCACGCTTTCAAATTAACATTTCTGATGTACATGTACTGAAGTTAACACTTCAATGCGCGGGTCTAGTCCCCCTGTACTTTCGGCAAAATGAGGTTATCTTATACTTATCTACTTTTGAATTTCCTATGGTTTTAGCCACTTAATTACGTACCAAATGATGTTGAGAGACTGAAAACAATTTATGACATTACTATCACCTTTAATCTTAAGAAATTGATAGTGTATTGTCCGTGGTTTATTTAGAAAAAATAAAGCTAGTGTTTCGAATTCCTGTGTTGTCAGCCACTCATGATGAGTGTCATTTTTTAATGGATTCAATGAGAGATATTTTAGGTTATATTCATTAACGTTTGAACAAACTTACATTTCTCAAAGATCTAAACACACAGATTGGACACTCAATTGAACGGTGGGAGAAAATGCGAAATAGCATGCAGTAGATTCTGTTATTTTGCATAAACGGTTTTGTTTGTTATCCTTGTTTAATGACCAATGTCTCATTTTGAAGAGCTAAGTTTCTTATGTTGTATGAGGTAACTTGTTTTTGTCTAACTCTTATATAATTTCAGAAATTAATTATTTGAATGGGGCAAATCGGGTATTTTCTGATAAACTTTGAATTTCCATTAGAATGAGAGTAAGTCTGGCTCTTTTCAAGGTCTATAGTTTTATTCCTTGACTGATTTCAATACATCAGGTATCATTGTAAAGCTGAATAACATATCTATATTGCATAGAATTAATAGATTTTGCCTGTGTCCATTAAAACAGGAGATACAAGGTTTTGATAACAAACGAGATGAAGATTGCCACGAGATATTGTGAGATTTGGTACATAATTCTAATCTTTGTATAAATTTGGATTTTTGCATTATGTCATCAGTACGTGTATAGTGGAGCGCGCTGTTTTATAACAAGGCCCGCTGAACAGTAATGCTTTTCTTGTTTTGGTTACACAATCACTGGATTAAAGTGGCTTAATTTCACGAAACAGATACATAAACATTATTATGAAATGTATCCTAGCCTTTTCATGAAATCGTCATTATGGAACCGAATTCTCAACACTCCGAGCGATATTTAAGAATTAGGGGGTGACTAAAACCATATTCATGAATGGCTGAAAAAATTCGTCTGCCATGTTTCTAATAAAATAATAGCAGGAGCTCTATTGCTCTTTGCAATTTATGTTAAATTGCTCCGAGTTTGTAAACCATTACCATTAAAGTCCCCCCGCAACCCAGACTCTCCTACGCCTATGTGAAAAAATCTTTGTTCTTTGTGGAAATAAATTCCTTAAATGTTATCATATATTTGCGGCTTCACAATATTTATTTTGGATGGTTTGAAACACCCGAGCTATCCGACATTTTACCCACCCTGTGACAGACTATTGCGCTGTGGTAGATAAAAGAAAATGTTATCCGGTCATTCTCGTTCCCAGTTGTGAAAGCTCGGCCATTTCAGTTATTCGCCTGTAAAAGTATGTCTATTAGACGTCGCTGGCTTAGAATGAGAAGGTCGTAAGTACAAAATCGATATTTTGAGAAAACAAGAAAAAAATGTCTGAAAACAACTCTATACTTCAGTTTGGTCAACATGACCATTTCCGATTTTCATGAAAATAGGCTCCTAAGAAGCGCCTTGTGATGCAAATTTCAAATAATATTATGCATTAGTCTTAAAAGGTCGTAAGCCGCACTTAAGGCCTTCACATTCTAAGCCAGCGATGTGATCGGAATATCTCGTTCCCACATATAGTCAGGAACGGGTTGTCCACCAACTGTTGAACTTCTTCATTATGATAATTGTCCAGTAATCGATCGTAGAAATAAATAAGTTCACTAAATTTGTGAAGTTAATGGGCTGAAGTACGGAAGCCAATTGTGTTATAAAGAAACCACTATACCTAAAACATGTACACTTGAACACAAGAGTATCCGATAATATTGTACAGAGTAAATGAAGCACTAAATATCTCGCCTGATTATAATCTGGATTTTGATGTAACATGATAAAGAAGTAATTAGCGAATTTAATAATATATAAGATATTCAATTTGGATTGATCTAACACTAATTAATTATAGCTAGTATTTCGATTGATACATGTACTTATAAATAGTTTATCTTTAGATTATGATCGAAGCCGTTTAGTATTAATTTTCTTGAACCTTTATTAACGAGACGTTTTGTCCGCATGTTCTCGCGAGGGGTATCAAAAGTTCGTGCACTGGGTCGGTCATTTGTTTAATTTTTGACTGATGCAGTAAAAATCCTACATACGTTGAAAATTAAACAGGACTGGTGCCCTACAAATATTATTACCTATAAAATTGAATCGGAAATCAATAGCGGAAAAACGATATCCGAATTATCGTGTAATACTCTTATGTCCGTTCATAATAGTTCATTTTGAACCATGGCAACACACATCCGACACAGCCCATCCCAACAATAAACATTGATGTCCAAAACGAAATGAGACATGTCTTTAATATTATCTATCGTTAGTTTTGAAACATCATCTAAACATTACATGTTACATGTTGGGTGTTGTCAGCAAAAAAATGGCGGTATTTGAACGTTAGGTGCTGACGTAAAAGTAAATTGAACTCCACCGGTGGCAATGTCGTCACGCAAGATGACGTCACCAGAATCTAACGAAAAACAAAGATTGACATAAACATAAGGGATGTTTGTTCAGACTTGCAAGACCGGGCAGTAAAAGAAAATCACAAGAACGTTTGTGACGTCACTTACTGAGACCTTTTGAAAATACCAACCTTTCATCATGGTAAGAATTCTCGAAGTAAGATCCGGAAAAATACATGCGGTATTCACAATCGATTAACGTGTGTGTTACAAGAATGTATTCATCACTATTGCCACTATAAACATCGTATTTCATAGCCCTATGAGAAGCTCCAACGCCGTGTAAAAAAGTGTGACGTCATTGACGTTATTTTGTGCGCCGGGTACGCGTTAGTGACCCTATTCAGACCCCTGTAACTCTTGGATCATGTATTTGGTTTTGTTCATAATTGTACTGTATATAGGAAAAGGGTTTCGCATTCTGATGATATAAACAAAGGTTTTTTTCTATTTATATATTGTTCAACCATGCGGTTTTTAGGATCCTGTTTATTTTGTCCCTCGTACAATATGATTGCGAATTGTTCCGCACTTTAAAAGATCATGCACTATTTGGCACTGTTTCATTGAAAATAACCTTCTGCCGAGTATGTGGCGGTTACTATAATAACCTTTAATAATGCCCTCGCTGCACTTTGAATAGTCATTATTGCAATATTTCCCAATCTAAAGAAAGAACTTGGAGGGTGACAGACGATTCCGAGGACACAGATGGTAAGTAAGTAACGCCCTTTTTAACTAGGCTGACACATTCGGTTTCCCGATCTTCCATTTGGGCCTCAAAAGATGTATTATTGTCGACGCACATCAAATTGCGCGGCAAAAATTCTTACCTGTTCATTCAAGGCTGTATATTATAATTTGTGAATCTGAACATGGCGAAATGGAATGGAATATACAGGAACACGTACACTTCGATAATAAGTAATAGTCTTGTGCGATCGAAACATGACAGGTGCGTTGACGTTGAGTGACGTCCAAGAAGTGTACTGGTAGCTGCCAGTTATCTTACGAATTGATCACCAGAATATTCATTGACATGTCCATGTATATCAAACATGTTATTTGTTACTTAGTACAGAAATGAATGTAGTACAAGAAGGCAAAGCAGATAATTGATTCACTTTACGCATATTAAAATGCAAGGGTCAATGCAAGAACTTTTTATACCGTCCACTCGTACGTATTTGTATGCGCTGGTTCTTTATCCGAACATACGCAATAAATAAAGATACGCGTCCTTGTGACTCGGTGATATCCCCCTAACTCTTTAGATCATCTCTTGGCCATATAACCTTATGCACAGGTTAGTTTTTTTCTAAAGTACACGTTTTTATTGCCCGACCAGGCAATTTTTGGAGCAAAATTTCGCGATCGGGAAATTTCTCTCACAAAGGTTTGCTTGTATGGCTTCCCTGTATTACAAATCTTCTACCGACAGTTAAACACTTGCCAATGAAGTTTTGTCGTTGCAATTCTGAAATTTTATACTTGCAGTTCCGCCCCAAACCGAAATACCGGAACAGCACTATTCCACATAGACAATACACTTTTGACTCATATTCATACATATAAAGTTTTCAAAAGATTTCTTTCAAATATTCGTGAATGTGAAGACAATTTATCACGGGTGAAATCGATATAATGTTATACCTAGTATTAAAGTTACATACATGGATAAACAATTTCGCTTCACAACCACAAACAATGTTTTAAACGTGAACATATCTTTTAGTTCCGGCGCAAACTTGTCAATTTTATTCGTCTCGAAAAAACACGGAGTGTTAACAAACTCAAGTTCTATCTTCTATTTACTAGTAATCAAAAAGACGAAGTGGAAAGAGAAATATAAAAACTATCCGTGGTCTCACGACCCAGATTTTTTTACATGAATCTAAGATCGATCATACTGACAAACAGAGCTCGTGATCACCTCCCTCAATTAAGCAACCACCTGTCTAAATTAAGAACCCAATAAATTAAATTCCGATCGGTCAAGTTTGAATCGAATCAGTTTGAACTCACTGGTCATGCAACCAAAGAAATGATGTCAATCAGTCCATGATCGATACACCCGTCATATAGTAGAGCAAGACCTTTCGGCTGCTGCAAATATTGACCAGTGTTTAGAGGTTAATTCTACACAGATGTTCTTTGATAGTAAATATCGGCTTAGGAAATATTGGCGGTTATGTTATAGAGAAATTATTGCTCAACAGAGGGTCGCTCTTGGACGGTTGTACAGGGTGTCCAAAAGGAAAGTATACAGTTTCAGTGTATATTTATCAAATCCCTACCATCTGCTATCGCAACAAAAATGTGTACATGTATAGACAAAAGATGTAAGTTTTTTCTGTGACCAATTTTAAGATTATAACCCGGATAATTTTTAGAAAAATGTCAATTTTCTAAAACCACCATATTTTGTCCGTGACGTCATTTTGTAGTAATAAACGATGCAAGTCGCCTTCTGACATTTCCCTTCTTGCACCCGTTCTTTAAAACTATCAATTATAATTACATTTGCACATGTGTCTGACCTGATCTTCTAACCTTCTCGTTTGATGTTCCAAAGCAGCATAGATGTGTCCGTTGGCTTTTGATTGTACATTAGCGATTCAGATAGAGCAATAGAAAGAAATAAACTCAACCCGTTACTTGTCTTTGTTAAACCAGCTCATTCCTAAACACCGCAGGTGATTTATAGTTTTGAATGATGCATAGTTCATTGAGATGTGCCAGGGCCACACATTGTACATAAGGGGTTAGATGAATTCCTTTAAACAGTTGGATCCAAAGTAATTTCCAGGAAAACCCACTGTGGTGTTACATGGCCCACAGCTCGGATCTAAATCATTGCGACTTTTTCTTGTGGGGCTATGCGAAATCGCTAGTGTACAGCGCTAAGCCAACAGACACGTCTATGCTCACGAGAAATATCAAAGAGAAGGTAGGACGATCAGTTTAGACACAGGTGCAAATGTAATTAATAGTTTAAAAGAAGTGCAAGAAGGAAAACATAATAAGGGTAGACATCTTGAGAACTTCATAAATTACTGAATAGACGTCACGGGCAAAATAAGGTAATTTCAGTATTTTTTTTCTCTAAAAACTATCCAAGTTATAATCTTAAAACTGGTCCAAGAAAAAACTTACATCTTTTGTCTTCACGTGTGCAAATTTTCTTTACGATAGCAGAATGAAGAGATTTGATAAATATACACAGAACCTGTATACGTTCTTTTTGGACACCCTGTACTTACAGTCGAATGTTTGCTAGTGATCAATTACCACCACAGGTGATCGTATCGTGATGTATAGTGATGTATAGTGATGTTTAATGTTAGTCTTATTAAGTGTGACCCCTATTTAGCGAACATAGCACATGGATGGCGCTGGGACTGGGAATTTAAGCGAGGTTTTTGGACAAAATTGGGAAAAGTACAAAATCTGAATACAAAGTGTTATGTTTAATTAACCGTAATTCAGTGTTTTTCATGTTAAAATTAAAAGGTCATTCTACATACACAGGTAAATGTATTTTTAATGAAGATTTTTTTTACAAAAGTTGAAATAGGGTCTGTTAGATATATAAAGTTTACCCCAAAATAATTGTTTTTCTTTTTTTATTCATTTCAATGATACAGTTACCTAGCTGTGCTCAATTATTGTTTTTAAAGACTGATGTTGATTTGGTTTGCTTGTGATTTGGAAAAAAAATGTACATTTTCAATTGCACACAAACTTGCAATGGACGAAATCAAAATGTTTAAAAATGGTACAGTGGTAAAATCTGGTTTTGTGACGCGCACATAATCTCGTGCGAATATGATTAAGAAATCCACACAGGGGATACAGCATGGCTAACCCAGTCACGGTGTCCCAGGCTCCCAGCAACAAGGTTGTATCTCTCTTTATATTGAGATACACATCTAATCTCAGAATACACATTCATTTCCAATAAAAGAACAACAAAATTTCTTAGCCGCTACTTCTATCATTTATTTTCCCTAGACTCAAATGTAAGAAATATAGAACTGTTTTAAAATAGTTTTAAGTGTTTATTGTAAGTGTTGACCAAAATTCTCTGTCCGATTTTTGCGCCAAAGGGACGACGAGTCAGTCATGATTGAAACGTTGAAAGCAGAAGATGTCCTCACTCTATATGTTATGGCGAGATCGAGTGTTGAAAACAGAGGAAGGGCACATTGATTTAAGGGCACGCGAATTCTTAATTAAACCCTTTAATGGCGCAAAATTCATAAAATTCTAAAATTAATATACTTGTAGTAAGTTTTATGAATTTGAATTCTTAACTTTATATATATACTTGTTACAATCCAATGTCTGTATCCGATAAGGGTATTCGGGTGTCTGTGTGTGAGGAGTGGGGAATGAATATTTCAAAATATACTAAAGGCAGTGTCTAGTCGTCAGCGAAATTAGTCGCGCCGGACGACTAGACAGCGAAATTAGTCGTCCGTCAGTGGACATTATTAGCAAATGCTACGTGCATTGGCTAGAGAACCGTCATTCTTTTTCTACGCATTATGTATCTACCTTATAATAAAGGTTATAATAAACTACGAATATAGGCAAGAAAGTGACATACAGTAGCATTATGCGATGCTAATTTCGCTGTCTAGTCGACTAGCCACTGCCTATACTAAAATTTACTCCGGTCGCTATCCGACGCTCTGTCAGACCGGCAGACGTCCGTGCCTCCGGTCCTATCAGGCCAAAAGGTACGCCGTACGGCAATCGGTTTGTTTTTTTATTTGTGTGAACACAGGTAATACTAAATGAATATAAATCGCTGGCTTAGATTGGACTGATACATGTATATTTGAAATCAGCATCACAATGCGATTCTCATGAGCCTCCGAAATGGTCATGTTGACCAAACTGAAGTTGAAAACCCTTGTTTTTCCATACGTAAAGACACGCACGTTAATTAAACATTCGTGGTAAAGAGTAGTTTTCAGAAAGTTTTTTCTCGATTTCTCAAAATATTGATTTTGTGCTTACGACCTTCTAATACTAATTAAGCCAGCGAAATATTGTAAGTTTGGTTAAACATGTATATTGTTTAGGGGTAATCAGTAACAAAAGAAATACGCCCAAATAACTTGATCACCCGCTCTGGTCATAAACCAGTAAACAAACACTCGGACCATTAGTCAGATCTTATCGACTCCCGCCTTTATCAGAAAATCTTGCAAAGCCTTCTTCCACAGCGTTTGAATCTCAATCCGCAAATATATCGTCCGCAATACATACACAATATGCAAGGATAACGTACTAGGCGTCAGTGTGTTCTTGAAAAATCATTCTAAACTATAGCGTAATAAATTTACTACGAAATGTTACTATCAAGGTCGCTTTTGTTTACGTTTGCAAGTAGCCGCATGTGTACACAAACAAACTTTGCTATTTTTGGCTACAGTAATTTATGATTAGCCAATCAAAACGCTCAAATTAGTAGGTCGCACGGGTCGCCGCCTTTCTCACGGTTTGAAACAAGCGTTTTGATTGGTTGATTGGATTCATTGAAAAGAAAGATAGATTTTGATTGGTTGTTTGGACAACCGTCGGCGCTTTGTTAATCAACCGCTTTTGAAGTTAGCGTCACTTTGCGGAGCGTTTGATCTACAAGCGAAGTTTCAAGTCGGAAAACATTATAGGTAACGTACAAAATACTTGATCATGTATTTATTTAGAGTTAATACAAACCAAATAATTGTATAAGTAACTTTTTTAAGTAACTTTAATTCAATTTTGTGAAATTCGCTGCTAGCCAAAGCGTCGTAAGCAACGGTGGTGTAGGCATAAGATACTTAAGCCTAGCTGGCCGCCATATTTGTTGTTTGTGTCGGGGAATAGCTCGAGATAAGATTTTTTTTGCACGCTAACCCGAGCTGGTACGGAGCTAATTTTGCTTTTAATACCAACAGCCGTGTGTAGTCTACATTTTTATACCATATACAAAGTGTTTAATTGACATTTAATTGGAAATAAAAATTAGTTTCGATGGGTAATTTTTTGGCCTGAACAGTTGCCCATCTGCGAAGTTATTTCTGTATGATAGATCTAAATTGACATATCCGCGATTACATTGATTTAATTCATCGCGATGTCATTAAGTAAGCTCTCAGAAAGACGAGGACAAAATGATGCAAATGTTTTCCAATTGCATTTTAACCAGAATTGCGCACGAATCCGTTTCCTTAAAAAATAGAACTAGCTCAAGTATTTGGCTCAAGATTTTCTCGATCGTTCATTACTTTTTTGCGCTTTCTTGTATTCTACATTAAATGCTGTGACATTCTATCTGAAAGTTTATGTAATTACATATAAACTATGTGTATATAATTATGGTATAGGCATTGAGTAAGTCAATTATGATTAACTATTTCTACGGTTGAGTTGGAACTGTGCATGTGAAACTGTGCTATATGCTATAAGTTTCTATACTTGATACATTATTACATGTATTGATGTGGCAGAATGCAAGCCTCATGCTTATCAAGGACAGACAAATCCATATAAGTGTCTACTAATTAGATACATTGGTTGAATTATTTAAGAAAATACCAAAATATGTTTCAAAAATTAACTTATACTTTTATTTCAAGTTAATACACAGAAAATGGAAACGCCCATTGCAGAAGATAAGATAAATCAACTTTATAATGCATTTGCCAAACCATCATGACGTCAAATATTTCTGGCATATGTGATGATCAAACAAGTACTTAATCAATGCAAAATTGAAAATACAAGTAATATAATTTTTTTAAAAAAAAGTGTGTTTTTTCAATGATATAGTTGCCTGTGAGTTTTACAAGTTTGTTTCGAAATTACCCATAGGCCATTCATCATGTTGCATAATAAGTCGATTATATATGTATTGTATAAACATAACATAAGTTTATTAACATAGAACTACATGCTCATTGCCAAAAAAAAGGTCAGTGTGGTAAAATGATGCATATCTCTCTTTCAGACCTCAAAAATGGCAAAGACAAAGAAGGAATCCCCTAAGAAGGCAGCTGCTGCAGCAGCCCCTAAAGCAGACAAGCGTAAGTAACTAAGGTTGATTAAGACCAAACATGGATTTTGGTGTGGGGTTGTGATTAATAAAAGACATGCAATGAATTTAAACTAGAATAATTAACCGCCTCCTCGATAGCCTAGTGGCTAAGCGTTCGCTTTGAGTGTGGGAGGTATCAGGTTTGATCCCTGGCCGCGTCGTACCAATTACAAAATAAAAATGGTACCAGAAATTCCCTTGCTAGACGCTCAGCATAAGAGGGAAACTGGCCTCTCTTCTCTCATACCCTCGTAGCGATGGATAACATCAGGAATGAGGTGTCGAGAGCGATTGATATAAGTTGGAAAAACTTGTTTTACAATCGACCTTAAATAAATTAGTATAAACTAAACAGCCCAGGTTTGATGCACAAAAAATATGCAATATGTACATAGTGATTTAGGCCTTCATGATACATCTATTCAAAACTTCAATTATTAAGCCATTGCTCAGTGCATCTATTGAAATGAAATCTTATGATGGTTTGAAGTTTTCAGGCACATGCCTGAACTTCAGGTTTTTGAGAGTACCAAAAAGCCTGTTTTTCTTTATTTTCCCAATATGATGTCCATTTTTGAGGATTTCAGGTTTTTCAGAATTTCAAACTTTCACCCATGATCTTAAATGGCAGCATTATTATTGTTCAAAACAATCCAGTTATTAAAATGTCCTCTTTTATAATTGTGTTAATGATTGTTATCTATTTTTCAGCAAAAGCCAAGGGACGTGGACGACCAAAGGGTATGTACATCTTATTCAGACTCCTGAATATAGCATTTTAAGTTGGGTTTGACGTCATACTTTAACCTTTCATTGCAGACAGTTGCTCTAATTTGCGTTGATTACCAACCAGGGGTGGTATTCAATATTGATCTTATTTAATTAGAGAATATGGATAGCCAATCATATTGCTTGTTACTGACCAAGAGTTTAATATGGTGTGATCTGATTGGTTGTCCTTATCCTTAAGTCAAGTAAGATCAGTATTGAATACAACCCAAGGCCGGATCTCCTGAAGCATCTCAATCTGAGCTAAGTCAGTGGTAGTATTCAATATTGATCTTCTTTAATTAGAGAATAAGGGTAGCCAATCATATTGCCTGTTTCTGACCAAGAGTTTAATATGGTGTGATCTGATTGGTTGTCCTTATCCTTAAGTTAAGTAAGATCAATATTTAATACAACCCCTGAACTATACTTATTAGATGTATTATGAAAAGCAACTGACGACTTCTCCACATGTGGATGATGTGACTTGTGGATGACATGACTGCAGCTTATAGCACGGAACAATGTCATGTCAACTGAAGAATCAAACTTCATTTAGAATAGTCTAGTACTCAACCAACTGAGCTAACCAAATTCTAATTACTGTATTAGTGCATACATATTACATGACTGTAGTGTACTATAATTAAAGTGCACCCTTATCAGTGTAGCAATACCACGTGACTTTTGACTACAGTTACAAGAAGAAATGTGTAAACATTGGAAAATAAAATAGTCATAAATATTTTATTTCTTTATCGATTTCTATGAAATATACACGACGATAAGGAGACAATTATTTGCTTTCCATGAAATATAAAATCTTTTTCAGCGGCTGTGCTGTTTTGTCAATTACCTTGTGAAACCGTGGAACGTGTATGTTTCACAGGGTAATAGAAAAATCGGTATTACTCCTGAAAAAGATCTTATATGTCAAGGAAAGCAAATGCTTTTCCCCTTAGCGTGGCGTATATTTTATAGAAATCAATGAAGAAATAAAATACTTATGGCTATATTTGTGTTCCAATGTTTACACATTTCTACGTGTAACTGTAGTCAAAAGCCACGTGGTATTGCTACACTGTTTATTGTTCTGCACCATCGCCTAGTAATCTAAAGTATAAAAGCACTATAGTCTGCCCAGGATAATGTGATATTTACAAACATGATTCGGTTTAGTCAACTGTGGAAAAATTGGTTTTACAAATCACCTGAATAAACAGATATGGTCAGTATTGTAATCAAAACATCATTGATAAATCGTGCACATAATTTTAATCCACCTTTGTGGAATATACCAAATTTTCCCGGCTTTCACATTATCCTGAAGGCACTATAATGTACTCGGCTAACGCAACAACCTCATAAAATGGTTGCACAATTTCAAATAACTGCATATTATGTACCGTAAGACTTGATGAACAGGGTTGCAGGCCAAAATGCCTGGCACGATTGCAACTTGGACGGCCTCAAAGTCAAAACTAATATAATACTACAATAACTAACAGGCTAAGAGTGAAAATGAACCTTACAAATGTGGTCTTACTATTGAGTTTGTCTTTATATTGAGGTTAAGTAATGCGCAAATATTTAAATCATGAGCTGAT
The DNA here is from genome assembly GCA_947247005.1 of Spisula solida. NCBI lineage: Eukaryota > Metazoa > Mollusca > Bivalvia > Venerida > Mactridae > Spisula > Spisula solida. The sequence goes on along the minus strand of OX365959.1, from coordinate 36,805,019 downwards.
ACCGAAATTCTGGTATGCATTTTTCGCTGTTTTCATTTTACGCGAATTGGTTTGGACGCGAATAAAGCGAAAATTAGGTACGCGCGAAAATTACCCGATATACCGTATCAAATTTAGGGATTGTCTTATTGTCAAGGTTTTGTTAGAAGTTAAGTGAAGTTTTGCTATTTTTTCTTAATCTCATCTTAAATTTTCAGGATCCACTAAAAAGGGAAAGAAAGCCGGAGGAAAGGCTAAGAAGCCAACTGTCAAGCGTGCAGGCAAGAAGAAGTAAACACCAGCAGTTGTTTCAATCATAAACAGTGTACTCTCTAAGACATAGATGTATCCATAACAAATAAAAGGACTTAATGATAATATAAACACATGCTATCTCTACAATTGAAGAGTTCTGATTTTCTCCCATTTTGAAAATCTCCATTTGGAAGAGTTTGGGATTTTCTCTATTTTGAAAATCTCCATTTTGAAGAGCTTAGGATTTTCTCCATTGAAGAGCTTAGGATTTTCTCTATTTTGAAGAGTTCTGACTTCTCTATTTTGAAGATGACACAATATTTTACCTCCAGGTGGAAAACATATTACAAACTGGAAAATTAGAATTATAAAGGCAGCTTGTTTTATGTATAGTTTCTATCGTAATCATGTTTTTCATGGTCAGAATGTGTCGGCGGAAATTGCAATCTTTTTGAATGTATATGCAATGTATTATTATCATTATCGCATGGTTTAGTATGGATGACTAGTACACTGTGTATCTCTTCTATCAGGGAAACATAATATTATGTGTGTTACATTAGTAGTATTAGCACAAATATAGTACTTGTAATTATCTTTCACAAAATTGAATTATTAATTTTCATGTTTCAAGGCTAAGACAAAAGTTTGAAAACATGTGTTTATTACATGACGAGCAATCATTACTATAAATTTTGCCTTAAATGCAAGGATCTCATAATTATTTTGTGGAAGGCTACAGAAATGACAAATGTCATGAAAAAAATCTACTTAAACTCTATACGTTTGTTAATGATCAAATATTTTTGTTTTATATTTAATGGCAGAAATGGTTTTAAAAAGAAAAAAAATATACCCGGTTATGATTATTTTAATCATTTTTTCATATTTTTATTTATTTCTTTTTAGTTATTCATATATTTTTTCTTATTTGTCTCGGGTGACATTTGGCAACTTTTAATTATTTCACGATTATCTAGAATATATCTGGATTTTATTTAAAAACAGCAAAGGTGAATGTTAAAAAATCATTTATTTTCATTTTAAATACTCATTACGCTTAAGTATGTATGACCATCTTTCTTTGTATATGACTAACAATATATGATTTGTATGTTGTAAAATTTGCAATAATTCTGTATTAAACATTATTGTTGTATTCAAGTATGTTTGTTTTTAGACAGTTGAGTACAGTGCAAAAGTCTCCAAAGCAACATACTCTGGCCCCGTGTTCACAAAGAATCAGTTTTCAGGCTATTTTTTAAGGTATATCATAATGTCAAGTTTTGCCAATCTTTTTTCTTAGCACGTGAAAAAACCCTAAATTTCTTCTAGGTAACAGGTTTAAAACCTTCAAAACATATTTCTTCAGAAAAAGGCATTTATTGTACTTGAGATTGAAACTGATTTCAGACGTTCAGGATCAAGCTTGAAAACCCAGCTTCAATTTATTAGGCACAATATTTCTGTAACAATGTATGAAAACATATTATTTCATTATTTTTTCCTCTACGTAAAATAAGTTGTATTTCTATTAACATATTTTCTGTAAATGAAATAAAACAAAATTGAGTCAGATCCTGAAAACTAATTCTTTGTGAACACGGCCTGGGAGATGGCACATGTTGGCTATTGTTATAACAGGGTCATACAATTCCAGAAATCCCGATTTGCTACATCAAAAAGAATGAGATTTTCTGTAGGAAAAGGTTAATCAATGAAAAAATTCAAAGTTTTGACAAGACTTTAGTAATGGTCATTTGAAATTTCATAAGCAGAATTTTAGCAATAGAAGATTGTTTAAACAGAGTTTTTAGCTCACATGTCACAAAGTGACAGAGTGAGCTTTTGTGATCACTCTTCGTCCGTCGTCCGTCCATCCGTCAACAATTTGCTTGTGTAGACACTAGAGGTCACAATTTTGGCCTAATCATTATGAAACTTGGTCACAATGATCATATTAACAAAATCTAGGTCAAGTTCGATATTGGGTCATCTGGGGTCAAAAACTAGGTCTAAAGGTCAAATCATGGGAAAACCTTGTGTAGTCATTAGAGGTCACAATTTTGACCTCATCTTTATGAAACTTGGTCACAATGATTATCTCAACAAAATCTAGGTCAAGTTCGATATTGGGTCACCCGGGGTAAAAAACTAGGCCACAAGGTCAAATCATAGAAAAACCTTGTGTAGTCACTAGAGGTCACAATTTTGACCTAATATTTATGAAACTTGGTCACAATGGTCATTTCAACAAAATCTAGGTCAAGTAAGATATTGGGTCACCCGGGGTCAAAAACTAGGCCACAAGGTCAAATCATAGAAAAACTTTGTGTAGTCACTAGAGGTCACAATTTTGACCTAAGCTTTATGAAACTTGGTCACAATGATCATCACAACAAAATCTAGGTCAAGTTCGATATTGGGTCACCCGGGGTCAAAAACTAGGCCACAAGGTCAAATCATAGAAAAACCTTGTGTAGTCACTAGAGGTCACAATTTTGACCTAATCTTTATGAAACTTGGTCACAATGAACATCACAACACAATCTAGGTCATGTCCGATATTGGGTCATCTAGGGTAAATAACTAGGTCACAAGGTCAAATCATAGAAAAACCTTGTGTAGTCACTAGAGGTCACAATTTTAGCCTAATCCTTATGAAACTTGGTCAGAGTGATCATCTCAGCAACATCTAGGTGCGATATTGTGTCATATGGGACCAAGAACTAGGTCACTAGGTCAAATCACAGATCTTGCATGTACTGCTACAACAGGTGAGCAACCTAGGGCCATTTGGGCCCTCTTGTTGGTGTAGGGGTGTGTGCTAATGGCACCTGAAACAGTCTTGCGACTTGTTTTCAGGAATAGGCATTATGTCTGAGTAAAACCCCTGTGTTAAAGGGATACCACTTTTGTTTACGATGTTTGAAAAGCAAAATTATAAAATAAGCAAGCAATACAGAAGTCCCCACCGGTTTGAAGCCATTTTCAATGTTTCTATTGCCATAGCAACCACAATTTTTGTCAGAATCAAAATATTTATATGGCAGGATCCAGAATGTTTGACGGACGGAGGGCAAACCTATAGTCCCCTCCGGTCAAAAACCGGTAGGGGACTAACAAGTATAAAAATTTGAAAACATATCACCCGTGAAAACATTTATTTTGCTAAATTCAGGGTAGTTAGAAAGAAACTGCTATTATTCAAATGTTGTGACAAAAAGTCCTTTCATACAAAGTTGTAGCATTATTGAAATTCAAAATTTATTCAACGTCTAAAATAATGGCAGATTTAAGGTAATACAGAACACAAGGTTTAACATATCAAACTATCACAAACAATGAATCATAGGGGATTTCAAACAATAATAATGTGTCTCTTGAAATCACTCCGCAAATTCTTATGCAGGAAAAAATAATACTGTCGAGGGTTGCACTGCATCACAATTTTACAACACTGAGCAAATGGCCTTATTGATTGGTAACTTTATAGGAATTACTCAAATTTGAATGAACAAAATTTTTTTTTTAAATGTGAATTATTTATGTTGGTATTAAATTTCGGCATAACAAGTTGCAGTAATATTTCAGTTGAGCAAGAATTTCATGAAAAAGTTGCAAAAATTGGGAATTTTGTATCAATTTTCTTTTGTGAATGGGTCCGATTATTGGTCCCATGAGGTGACAACAAGGAGGAAAATGTCAGACACTACTGACAAAACATTTGTGAAGTCTTCAATGAAAGCTGGTTATCAATTAGAAACTTGCTCAGTGTATATTATACATGTATTATTATTATACAAATATTAAATGGCTTGTGAAATGCCTCATCCATAGCACGGAGAATTGGACACGATCCTGACCTTTATGCATGAATAAATTACAGGGTTCTTGCATTGAATATATAAATTTCTGCGAGCAAATTGTGCAAAATCGGTCCTTTAGATTTGTGTTTGTATTACACCTAGAGCGTCTTTGTGGTATTCCCGGCTTATGAAAACACACAACTGGGATTATAAATATAGACAATAAATCAGCTGTGAAATGATGCTAATAGAAGTTCAAGAGTTGTGTCGAAGTCTCTGGACTATATCACTAAGAACTGGAGATTATCTAAACAAACATCATTTTAATACTTATTCTAACACAGCTAGCAGTTTCACCTACATAAACATAGAGGAAACCAAGATGTGCATGAATTACTGTTAAACCACAGCTAGGTCAAATAACTTATAGCGTTCCGAGGAAGAATATAGTGCAGTGGTTACTACACACTAAAGTGTTGTCAAATGCCATATATTTGCAATGTTAGAATCAAAATAATGAATATGTACCTGTGTTTTATTTATAGTTAAGCACGGTCACTTGTTGCGTACATAAATCCCTCATACTACACACTCATGATTTAATTACTACGCATCCCACTTGTGACTGTGCTGTATTCTTCGATAAAACATAGGTACATATTCATTATTTCTTAAGTAGACAGACGTTATAAGACATAATTACCAATAAGAAATGCGCGTTTCTCATTTCAATACTTGTACTTTTGGCAAGTCTTATAATGTGAATAAATTAACTTGTTCCTCGACCTATGTGCATGAATATATTACAAGCTTCTTCTGCGGAATACATCATTTTCCGCAAGAAAGTCGTGCCTTGCTGGTGATTTAAGTATGGAGTGTTTATTGTACACCCTGTACTTTATCCTGATACTCTCAGCTTTTGTAAACAAGGCCGAGATTAAATTTTAGACAATAAATCGACTGTTACATTAAAGGGACTGCCTCACATATTGCAAAAATAAAATTGTCAAATATTCGCGTCATGTTGGTATATTTGGCTGTATATCCCATAAACAACCACACTGACATTTAAATAACTTGCGAAATTTCGGTATTTTGTAGTTATTTAGTATTTTTACATCCAAAATTCTATAGGGTATTAATACTCTATAGAATTAACACTACTATTACTTAAATTGTCTGAAATTTGTTTGCATTTGATGAAAACGAATTGAAAAACTAACCAAGTACCTCACTGATGTTTACGCTGTAGTTTGTTCATGTTACAGTTCGATCTAATGTGAGTTATATAATTCACATAGCATGTTGGAAGGAAATTAACCGTGTTTTTTTTTCAAGAAAAAATACTCAGTGGGCGATATCGAGAGTGGTTAAAATTGCTTATTTGCACCAAATCTTTCATAAAGCAACGGTCAGTGACCTTCTATTACATCAATACTTGGTGAGGTTGGAAAATCACGATGTACAAAAATTTTAGCCCAATCTGTGAGGCAGCACCTTTAAATGCTAATAGAAAGGTAGAGGATCACGTAAATTTATTCCCGCTATATACACAGGTAACTGTATCATTAATAAACAGTACCTAAAAAAATTTTTGTTAAATTTAGAATTCTTATACATGTACAAGGTATATTTCCCGGAGAAGTGATCGTACAGTCACTGGGTGTATTTTGTTTTTTTCATAATTTAAAGCATTTACGGCATTAATCATCCATTTAAAGCTGTGGGTGATCAAAAACATCTTTGTGAATCGAAAGCATTCAAAAACATGCTTAAATTTACCTTCGTACGATATAATTCATTGTTTAAACTTTGATTTTATTTCGAGGGCGATAAACGCTGTAGGAACGGCTTTTTGATACCTGGTCAATTCATGGAAATATACCTTGTATAAGAATTATAAATTTAACAAAAAAAAATTTTTTTTAGGTACTGTTTATTAATGATACAGTTACCTGTGGCTATATAGATACAAAAATACAAATATGTTACACCTGATATAGCTGGTATGGTTTATGTGGCATATACTTTCTGCACATTGATCAACACATACAAGCTGGCGTCCTACAAAAGGACACTTTTGGCACATTTTTCACAATAATTCGAGAAATACATAAAGTTTAAATTAAGTCATTGAAATTCACCTGAACAAAGCTAAGTTCATCTCTGAACTGCAGAGTTAATTTGATTACTTCTAAAAGAAGTGTTTTTGAGAAATCTGAAAGTGTGGTGAAACTCTGCTGAGGCTACGTGACATCATTGTGCGCCAGAGAGGTCATTTGAACCTGACCTCTCACAGAGTGTAGGCATATCTATAACAGTGTAAAGGAATGGAGCAAATGTTAGGATCTGATTTTAATGAGATTGCAGAAAGAACATGATTGATGTTTGTGCAGCAATAATGTAAAATTCTTTATATCCGGACACAAATTACGATTGCAAGCCATTAATTTCAATATTATAAATTCATGAAATTACAAATCTACAGATTTTACCAAAATCCATTAAATTTAATATCTACGAAAATAAATAATTTTGCATCAATTCAACACTAACACATGCAGAAATACTTTGCAAGAAATTTTACAATCCATCTGCCAACCTTAGTTTATATAATGACTATTTTTCCATTTGGAAAACCTGGTTAAAACTATGGTTAATATGGTAACACATGTAAATCACCAAGAAGCTAGTTAATGGCAGTTTCCCATGGCTGAAAGTTTTCAGTGCAAGGTAATGAATTGACACTGATTTCAGTTTTCTGAAATGTTCGAACTTCCACCCATGTGTATCCATGGCAACAGTTTAGGAATGCATTACATGTTGAACTTTCACCCACGTGTTGCCATGGCAACAGCTCCGAAATCTATTTCATGTTTCAGTCATCCAGGTGTAGATTATATCGTTCATACAAGTCTTTGGTTCTCAATCCTTCAAGGTTAGCTGAAACAGATCAGACAAGAAATACCAGAAGGGGTTTTCGACACAAAATGCAAGTCTTCCACAAAGGGCCATAACTCCGGCAATAATCATCTGACCACAAATTCCTGATGTACAACTACATTTGGTATCTATGTGAATGAAGTTTAATTGAAGTCCAACAAATAATAAGGGAACAAGCACAGACATATTTTGCGACATCCATTCCAAACTTCTAGCACAAAATAAACTTTTCTCCCTCACTATTTATATAATGTAGCAGGCATAACTGCCCTGAAAAACCTTGTTTTGAAAACTATATGTTTAAACCCCAGAAATTTGTATAAAAGGAAGAGGGAGGAGCCTAATATCAAATGGTGGCTGATTTTTGCAACATTTTGTATTCAGATACTTTTTATTGAAATGAAATAATTATTGAATTTATGCTTACATTTAAAATTGCCACAGTGTAAGACATTTATATGCACTATAAAATGGTGGTTATATTTTTTATTTTCAACCTTTACTCAAATCACTAGGTTTATCTGAAGTATGAAATATAGCAGCATTTGGGACAAAAATTTGAATTTGACATAACCGTTGACACTAGTCACATGGTGTAAAGAGAAATATACTACTACATGGTGTTTATACCAACTAGAACTATTACTGGAGTGATGAATCATACCCCCGCAGCACTGCTTGACACAGGAATATTATTTAAATTTATAGTTACTTTTATCTTTTAAAATCCAGTAAGAAACACGACTTCTACAATCGATGGTGGTAGGTCCTACCGCATCCTGGGGTTGAAGAAATATTGAATGTGTTACTCACCAAGACGACCAAGAACAAGCTGTCCCACATCCTTGATCTCATTGTACTCGTGTAGTTTATCTATATGTGTCTGTAATTCTTGTATATCACATCCCCTAAAAATACCAGACATTTAACCCTTTACTCCATATACAGTGTAGTAATATCCATGACTTTGACATCACTTAAGGCTGCAAATTCAAGAAGAAATTTAAATTTGCTTCGCTTTGAAAAACTAATAGCCGTAAGTTTTTATTCTGAAAAAGATCCTATAGATAGTGGAAATCATATAATTTTTCTATAGAAATCGATGAAGAAATAAATTTTTCGTCTTGGATTTGTAGCTTTGAGTGATGTCTTAGTCTTGTGGTATTGCTACACAGATGGCTGTCAAACCATGCATCTATCCCACATTTTTAAATGTTATAAAAAGTATGGAAGGGAGACCATTCAATTACAGAAATAGGCATGTCCATGATATATACAGTATTAAAACAATAGAACTATGTTTGAATTGAGTTTTAGTGTAGGGGTTAGTTCAAATCAATGGCACCCAAAATACATTTCCAAGTCATTTTCTGGATTAGACATTGAGCCTCGGTAGAGCCCCTGTGGAATATGATCATAAATTGCCTTGGACAATTGCCAATACATTGAAGTATTCAGGTGTATGTCAAATCAAACAATCTAGTTCAGGCAATGCATTGAGTTATAGATAATCTATACTGAAAACAAACAGTTTATAATATATCAGTTGTCTGTAAATAAAGCTAATGAGAATGTTATGTTTACAACAAGCATTCCATTGATACGGGTCCAACAATATTGTAAAATAAGAAATTTTTGCGAGGTTTAAATTTCATGAATTCTTTATTCTGACTTTAGTTTGTGAGGTTAAATGTTTGCAATTTTCTAACAACTGCAAGAACTATATCCTGCATTTTTCTAATGTTTTTACTACTGCTGTTTCAATTCGCAAGTATAAAAAAAACAAAAAACAACTACCTCTTTATATAATTATGAACATTCATTTTTTCACTAGCCTTTTTTCCTTCAAATCTTACCTTTGGAGAGCAACTACCTCTTAATTACGACCACCCTTTGTAGCTCCTATTTTGTGTTGCTTTATAGAGGTTATACATGTACTGTATAGTATATATTATTATTGTTGTTCTTTACAATCCAATATATGAAACGTTGTTCATATGTATTCATATGTATTTTGCGCTGCATTTACTATGTAACGTCTTTTGGCGCCACCGCGTTATTATGCATGACGTTACGTCATCATTGTTATTGTATATAATAATCATTACCTGAAGAAGCCTTCTGGGCGAAACGTTGTAGTCTAATGAATATACATTAAATGTTATTCGTGTTTGGTGGTTTCTCTCTATCTTCGATATAATTCGAAAGTATAAAATTTAAATCAAATTCGCGAATGTAGCAAAATTTAATCCCTAGCAAATCTTCTAATTATCCTGCATTTTGCTAATGATTTGTTACTGCTGTTTCAGTTTGCAAGTATAAGATTAAAAAAAATCGCAAAATATCAAATTCGCAAATATAGCAAATTTTAATTCCTAACGATAATTTTTAATTATACAGTACATGTACAACAAAGTCTTTAATTAATGATTTAGATTTAAAAATCAGTTGATTATTTTCATTGCTTTTTTATGCCATTTTTCAGTCACGTCTCATAGATATGGCGGACAGTTGACCAGATTGCCTGGAATTTTCCCCCAGGGGGGAGCGGCGGGCTGACCCAGGGGAATTTGACATTTTTACCTTTTCGAAGTCCCAACTTAGAGCAAGGGCAATTTGTCATAATCCCCTCACTGGGAGATGCTTTACATACTCCCCGGGATCAAAATTTCGGCCAAAGTTAAAATTTCCCGGGACTCGGCACCATTCTGTCTGTCAAATTCCCACCTATCGGGAACAGCCTTCTGTCAAAAGTCCCGTGTATGCCCGCCGCTCCCCCCCCACCCCCTGGGGGAAAACATTGATAGGTGCATAACAACTATATTAATTTTGTAGTACTAACTTGGCCTTCGCGAGAAGCTGAACTAACAAAACAATCCATTCCTTTTGATTAATCACTTTTAAGATTAGTATCTGCCTGTCCAGCTGTTTTATCCACAAGGGTAGGAATTAACCAAACATGTTTTGGTGACAGCTGCTTTATGAATTTGTACCCTTATATTAAAATATAGTTTAATCTTAGATTGTGGTCACCTGTCATAAGCCAGGGCTTTTTTCCTTCTATAGCAGGGGCCGTTTACAGGTGGCTTCCACTCAGGAAATTCTTTAAAATCATGCAGTTTTCACCTAAAATCCAATTTACATCAAGTTTTGTCTTCCCCTTTTGCAAAATTTATGAGTTATTTTCCCCCAAATTCAAAGAAAAGGTCATATCCCCTACTCATGAAAAAAGCCCTGTAAGCAGTCGCTTGTAAACAGATCCCAGTGAGTCATCAGTTTCACACTGCAGTGCCGAACCACCTGTTGTAAAAAGCCACATTCACTGCATTCCTTAAGCATGGTAGTCAAATAGGTAACACTCTTGACTAGTCTACAGATAAAGAATTTCCTGGTTCGAATCTTGACCCGGGATTTAGTCATTTCTCTAACACTTTTCAGTGTTTCTAATCCAACTAGAGATTAACTGTATGACAAACAAGACTCAACTTAATTTGACTATAAAAGTCTCTGAAGAACTTACTGTTTCTTAAGTTCATTTATCTCCTTGTTAGCAATTTCTAACTTCTTCTTTAAAGCCCCATCAGTCTGTTGTAACTCAGGTCCAAGTTTACTACAACTGTCTTTCTGAAACTATAATTTTTTTAATTGATTTAAAATTCATGACAAATGAAATTTTTACAGAGAATACAGCCAAAATAAAATACTGTTCGTTTCCACTTTCCTACCTACTTGAGCAAAAAGTCCCCTTCCCAAAATATTTTTTGAACCCTCTGCAAAAATAAAAAAATATTTTTCAGGTTTTTACCTACCTACCTACCCAACCCTGATTGGCCGAGGAATGGGAAGCGGAAACAAACAATATTTCATAATTGGCCTAACCAGACAACAAAACAACATTATTAGAAAGGAAGTCTATATATGTATTGGAGAATTTGGACACTGTGCATACATGCCATGTTTGGCAGACCCCTTTGCGTGAGATTGGTGATGGAAATGCAGGAGATTTCATTAAAATGCAGGAGATTTTTCTTGCTGAATCTTTAGACTTAAAGTATTGAAGTTTATATGCTGTTTTTACTTATCTTAATTTGATGACAATACCATGCATGCTTCATGTAGCAATTTAAACTAATATTTGTCATCATTTTCATAATGTAAACAAAAAATGTGATTCCAGTTTGTCCATGAAATGCGTGAGATTTGATAAATTGGCCTCTGATCATGCAGGAGTAGAGTCTCAAATGCAGGAGACTCACGCATGATGCAGGAGATCTGGCATGTATGACTGTGGTCTGTGGAAACATATGAAAAGACTGGGTCTTGCAGAGACAGCTGAGTGTCAGTGCAGGGCAGAGGAGCAGACATCATATACCGCAATTCTGATTCAATCTGGTAGCACGACAGAAAGTTTCAACCATGGATATGTCCATCTATACCAAGCTGTGGGGAGATGCCAACAACCTACAGAAGACGGTGCAGTTCATCACCACATCACTACTGAAGATATATAAACGGACGTAAAAGTTGGAACGCAGAAGAAGCTGCTACTTCAGGCATGTCTCTACTAACAACTGCAACAATATCTGTACTTACAGGTGATTTAAATGGAATGTTATGCTTTCTTTTCTGTGCTTTTCTTTGAGTAGGAGCATCCATATTCAGATTTACTGAAAGTGAAAATTCCTGAAATTGAATTTAAAACAATAATTATTTTTTATACAAGGCTTACCAAAATACGTGGATAAGTCAAATTCATTTTAAACACTCAAACTTGATCACTAGTTCAATCCATCGTATCAATTCTATCATTTTATTCCGAAATTTGAAACAAAACATATGCCGTTTTTGAACATTATCCGAAAACTCTACATCAGTACATGTCCGATTTATAGTACACTTCAGTACTTACCACTCGGACTAGCATCTTTGTCAGGATTAATATCAACCTTATATGTATAATTCCATAAAATATTAAATAACTTACATGTAACAATAAAAAGAACATCATTTTACGGCTAAATAATAATTTTTATACCTTACACGACGCTTCCAAACTTCGCGTGTATTTGCATTTTTCGAATGATAGAAGCGGCCCAAGTTGTTCCCGCCAGAATGTCAAAAAGTCAAAAGTTGCACCGGTGTATTTGACAGATTATTTATCTACACCATTTATGTTCGGTCATTTTTGTTTGTTTATTCATAGTGTTAACTGATATTATCGTTTAAAATGTCATTCATAATGCCATGATAAACAATTATCGTGGCATGACGTCAGAATACGTCACGTGAACAGGAGCGTCGTGACGTCAGATTAGAACGTGGGATTTTTCTTATTGATTGGGGATGGGTTGTTTTTGTTTTTATTTTGACAATTTTGTTTAAGGTAAGCATTTTGTTTATAATATTCTAGTATTTGTTGCAAACAATTTATGCTATGTAATGATTAATTGTACAGTACTGACTCTGAGATACATTGTAACCCCAATTGAGTCATTATTTTGCCCGCACTGGGTGGGCACCCAGTCCCAGGGGAAATTAATTAGACATTTGTAATTTTTTGATGTCTGAATTCCCTGGAGACAATGCTTACTGTCTTAATTCCCAACGTGAGGCATAGTTTTTCATCCGTGTACACAAAAGTATCGCTATCATGTTTCGTGGTGTCGAAATTCCCAGACCAAAGTCTATTCCCCGGCACTCTGATTCGTCTGAGTAAAAAAGGTTATCAAATTCCGGCCTGTCGGGAATTAAGATTTGGCTGTCTAATTTCCCTTGAATCCCGGCCACTGCGGGACAGCAAGCTTAATTATCTTAAAAGCACCCAACGACTTAACAAGGTTGAAAAAATAAATTTGTAATGACTATGTCACATAACATCATCAGCATCCTTCTTTCCGAAACTTTAAGTAAATTTTGTATAATATTATTAGATGAAATGTTGATTTAAATAACCTACAAATTTTTCACTTTGAATCTTTTAAAAAATAAAATTTCTTGGACATTCAACTTGGGTGGCTGAAACCATAGGAAACACTATAAAATTAAGACTAACACACCCTGGGTCATATAAATAGCTATATTTTTACAAATACACTTCACAGACAAAACATGTTGGTCAATTTGGGTAGCTTAAAGACCAACTATAACGTTCTAAACATTTTTCAAGCTTGCAACAATATTTTTTAACAAACATAGAGTGTTAATCTTAAGTGGCTGAAACCATACTCCATAGGAAAAGAGGATACATGGAGCTTTTATAAATGTACAAAGTCAAGTCAATTTTCATTTTCAGGGTTTCCTGTCTTTGTCTGAGAGATGCCAAGTACACCGAAAAAGTTGGATCCCAAACGGGTTGTTACAAGGGGATGGACGCTTGCTGAGATGGTCGAAGAAACAAGGGGGAAATTGCATCTAAAAGGTATAATTTTCCACCACTGGTACCGGTGTAACGGTCAATTTTATCCCCCGCCCAGTTTATCCCCCCTAGGCCTCTTCTTCCCCCACCCCAGGCCTTTTCTTCCCCACCTAAAAAATTAGTTTTTTTGTAATGTGCCAAAAATAACATTTGTGAATTAATAAATTCTTAAATAATGGTAAATATGGCCTGTGAATTTGTTTTTGAAGTGAAAGAAAGTGAAAAGAATGAATTGATTTAATCGATAAATTAAGTTCATTATTGCCATAATTTGGTCTTTTTATTCCCCATCTGAGTATAATTAATATGGAGATGGGGGAAGAAACAGACAGGTCTTTTTTATCCCCCACCTGAGTGTAATAAATACAAAGATGGGACAGAAGTAGACTGGCCTATTTATCCCCCATCCGAATGTAATATAGTAAGGTTGGGGATAAAGTAGACTAGGCCTCTTCCTCCCCCACCTCTGTATTAATTATAGTCAGGTGGGGGATAAAGTAGACTAGGCCTCTTCTTCCCCAACCTCTGTATTAATTATAGTCAGGTGGGGGATAAAGTAGACTAGGCCTCTTCTTCCCCAACCTCTGTATTAAAAATACTTACGTGGGGATATAGTAGACTAGGCCTATCCTTCCCCACCTCTGTATTAAAAATAGTTAGGTGGGGGATAAAGTAGACTAGGCCTATCCTTCCCCCACCACTGTATTTAAAATAGTTAGGTGGGGGATAAAGTAGACTAGGCCTCTTCTTCCCCCACCTCTGTATTAAAAATAGTTAGGTGGGGGATAAAGTAGACTAGGCCTCTTCTTCCCCCACCTCTGTATTAAAAATACTTTCGTGGGGATATAGTAGACTAGGCCTATCCTTCCCCACCTCTGTATTAAAAATAGTTAGGTGGGGGATAAAGTAGACTAGGCCTATCCTTCCCACACCACTGTATTTAAAATAGTTAGGTGGGGGGTAAAGTAGACTAGGCCTCTTCTTCCCCCACCTCTGTATTAAAAATAGTTAGGTGGGGGATAAAGTAGACTAGGCCTCTTCTTCCCCCACCTCTGTATTAAAAATACTTAGGTGGGAGATAAAGTAAACTAGGCCTATCCTTCCCCCACCTCTGTATTAAAAATAGTTAGGTGGGGGATAAAGTAGACTAGGCCTTTTCTTCCCCCACCTCTGTTTTAAAATAGTTAGGTGGGGGATAAAGTAGACTAGGCCTCTTCTTCCCCCACCTCTGTATTAAAAATACTTACGTGGGGATATAGTAGACTAGGCCTATCCTTCCCCACCTCTGTATTAAAAATAGTTAGGTGGGGGATAAAGTAGACTAGGCCCATCCTTCCCCCACCACTGTATTTAAAATAGTTAGGTGGGGGATAAAGTAGACTAGGCCTCTTCTTCCCCCACCTCTGTATTAAAAATAGTTAGGTGGGGGATAAAGTAGACTAGGCCTCTTCTTCCCCCACCTCTGTATTAAAAATACTTAGGTGGGAGATAAAGTAAACTAGGCCTATCCTTCCCCCACCTCTGTATTAAAAATAGTTAGGTGGGGGATAAAGTAGACTAGGCCTTTTCTCCCCCCACCTCTGTTTTAAAAATACTTAGGTGGGGGATAAAGTAGACTAGACATCTCCTTCCCCCACCTCTGTATTAAAACTTTTAATTATAGTCAGGTGGGGGATAAAGTAGACTAGGCCTTTTCTTCCCCCACCTCAGTATTAATTATTGTCAGGTGGGGGATAAAGTAGACTAGGCCTCTTCTTCCCCCACCTCTGTATTAAAAATACTTAGGTGGGAGATAAAGTAAACTAGGCCTATCCTTCCCCCACCTCTGTATTAAAAATAGTTAGGTGGGGGATAAAGTAGACTAGGCCTTTTCTTCCCCCACCTCTGTTTTAAAAAAACTTAGGTGGGGGATAAAGTAGACTAGACATCTCCTTCCCCCACCTCTGTATTAAAACTTTTAATTATAGTCAGGTGGGGGATAAAGTAGAGTAGACTAGGCCTTTTCTTCCCCCACCTCAGTATTAATTATAGTCATGTGGGGGATAAAGTAGACTAGGCCTCTTCTTCCCCCACCTCTGTATTAAAAATACTTACGTGGGGATATAGTAGACTAGGCCTATCCTTCCCCACCTCTGTATTAAAAATAGTTAGGTGGGGGATAAAGTAGACTAGGCCTATCCTTCCCACACCACTGTATTAAAAATAGTTAGGTGGGGGTAAAGTAGACTAGGCCTCTTCTTCCCCCACCTCTGTATTAAAAATAGTTAGGTGGGGGATAAAGTAGACTAGGCCTCTTCTTCCCCCACCTCTGTATTAAAAATACTTAGGTGGGAGATAAAGTAAACTAGGCCTATCCTTCCCCCACCTCTGTATTAAAAATAGTTAGGTGGGGGATAAAGTAGACTAGGCCTTTTCTTCCCCCACCTCTGTTTTAAAATAGTTAGGTGGGGGATAAAGTAGACTAGGCCTCTTCTTCCCCCACCTCTGTATTAAAAATACTTACGTGGGGATATAGTAGACTAGGCCTATCCTTCCCCACCTCTGTATTAAAAATAGTTAGGTGGGGGATAAAGTAGACTAGGCCTATCCTTCCCCCACCACTGTATTTAAAATAGTTAGGTGGGGGATAAAGTAGACTAGGCCTCTTCTTCCCCCACCTCTGTATTAAAAATAGTTAGGTGGGGGATAAAGTAGACTAGGCCTCTTCTTCCCCCACCTCTGT
This sequence comes from Spisula solida, assembly GCA_947247005.1. NCBI lineage: Eukaryota > Metazoa > Mollusca > Bivalvia > Venerida > Mactridae > Spisula > Spisula solida. Next base: position 36,788,896 of record OX365959.1, on the reverse strand, counting down.
ATTAAAAATACTTAGGTGGGAGATAAAGTAAACTAGGCCTATCCTTCCCCCACCTCTGTATTAAAAATAGTTAGGTGGGGGATAAAGTAGACTAGGCCTTTTCTTCCCCCACCTCTGTTTTAAAAATACTTAGGTGGGGATAAAGTAGACTAGACATCTCCTTCCCCCACCTCTGTATTAAAACTTTTAATTATAGTCAGGTGGGGGATAAAGTAGACTAGGCCTTTTCTTCCCCCACCTCAGTATTAATTATAGTCAGGTGGGGGATAAAGTAGACTAGGCCTCTTCTTCCCCCACCTCTGTATTAAAAATACTTAGGTGGGAGATAAAGTAAACTAGGCCTATCCTTCCCCCACCTCTGTATTAAAAATAGTTAGGTGGGGGATAAAGTAGACTAGGCCTTTTCTTCCCCCACCTCTGTTTTAAAAAAACTTAGGTGGGGGATAAAGTAGACTAGACATCTCCTTCCCCCACCTCTGTATTAAAACTTTTAATTATAGTCAGGTGGGGGATAAAGTAGAGTAGACTAGGCCTTTTCTTCCCCCACCTCAGTATTAATTATAGTCATGTGGGGGATAAAGTAGACTAGGCCTCTTCTTCCCCCACCTCTGTATTAAAAATACTTAGGTGGGGGATAAAGTAGACTAGGCCTATCCTTGCCCCACCTCTGTATTAAAAATAGTTAGGTGGGGGATAAAGTTGACTAGGCCTCTTCTTCCCCCACCTCTGTATTAAAAATACTTAGGTGGGGGATAAAGTAGACTAGGCCTATCCTTCCCCCACCTCTGTATTAAAAATAGTTAGGTGGGGGATAAAGTAGACTAGGCCTCTTCTTCCCCCACCAGGCACCTCTGTATTAAAAATACTTAGGTGGGGGATAACGTAGACTATGCCTATCCTTCCCCCACCTCTGTATTAAAAATAGTTAGGTGGGGGATAAAGTAGACTAGGCCTCTCCTTCCCCCACCTCTGTATTAAAACTATTAATTATAGTCAGGTGGGGGATAAAATAGACTAGGCCTCATCTTCCCCCATCTCCGTATTAATTATACTCAAGTGGGGGATAAAATAGACCAGGTCTCTTCTTCCCCTACCTCTGTATTAAATATTGATCAATTTGACCAGTCTATTCCTTCCCCCATCTCCATGATAATTATACTCGAGTGGGGGATAAAATAGACAAGGCCTCTTCTTCCCCATCTCCATAACAAAAAAAAAAATATTTTTTAGGTGGGGGAAGAATAGGCCTGGGGTGGGGGAAAAAGAGGCCTGGCGGGGGATAAAACTGACTAGGCCTCTTCTTCCCCCGGGGGATAAACTGGGCCGGCCCGGTTTATCCCCGGGGGATAAAACTGACTGGGGGAAGATGGGGCCTGTTACACCGGCACCGTTATATCTAAGGCATGGTTACAATGCAATGGTTTTGCCTACATTCATAGCCGTGTCATACTAGGAGCTTCTACTTCAAAGCGGGAGAACCAAGGATTGGATCACAGGCCTTGTCATTCCAAAGAAGAACAGGGGTGTGGAAATTCTCAAAACTAAATCTACTTGCTCATGAAAACACAAGAAAGCAACAAAATTTAAGTTTCATACATTTTTTTATTTTGCCAAGGATAATAGTACTAGGTTTAATTCAATGCTTGTTAATTAAACCACTTCTGACACTTCTTCCTCTGCTTTTTCAACCACTTCCACCTCTTCTTCTTCCCCAACCCCTCTACCTCTTCCTCCACATCCTCTTCTTCAACTACTTTTCCTCTGCTTCTTATTCTACATCTACTTCTCCTCCTCTACTTCTACTTCTGCTTCTTCCACTGCTTCTTCTAAAATCTTTAACTTCTTCCTCTGCTTATCCCCACTTCTTCTACAACTTCTTCTCCCCCCCCCCACATCTTCCTCTGTTTCTTCCTCTGCTTATCCCACTTCTTCTACAACTGCTTCTTCTAAAATCCCCCACATTCTCCTCTGCTCCTACTTCTTCGGCTTCTTCTTAAATCTCTCATTTCTTCCTGTACTTCTTTGTCCGCTTCTTCTTCAGACACCAGCTTCTCTGTCAATCTACCTCGACAAATTATCCAGAGGACCGTTAATTGTCTACCCTGGCTTCTAGTCTATTCTTGCTTATTTTTGTTCTTGCAGAAAGAGATGCCAATGCTTTCTATGAAAGTTGTGAAGTGAGCAAACTGCAGAGTGAGGATTTCATATCTAAGTTGAGGAAAGTGAACAAGAGAAAACGTATTGATCTTGCTAAAAACATCTGTGTAAGTTTGGTATTACTCATTTTCATTAATATCTTTCCTTTAGTGCTTAAAATATATTCTGTTGCCTTTCTTTAGATTGATGTTCTGTTTGTTTTTAAGTCTGACCGCAACATTAATAAACTGCAGCATCTGGCCCCGATCTCCCGAAACATCTCAATCTGAGATAAATCTCATCTCAAATATTGGCATGTGTCTTTATGTTAATTTTCAAGGGAGGATGAACTCAATAGTTAGCATCACTAAACAGAAATGTTATTCTTAGTTTATAACAGTAAAATTTCAAGAGCTGAAATTTCAGTTTATCTCTAATTCCGACTCTGATTCTAGCAAAATCTCACTTTGAGTGGAGATTTCTACTTGAGATGCTTCAGGGCTATTCCAAAAAAAATGGCTAGAAAAGTGAAAAAAGTATTAAAATTTGAAATTATTGAAAAGTCCAAATATGTTGTTTCATAATGTTGTACAGTCATTACAGTCATCAAAACCAATCGAGTTCTACTCAGATGTAAAGAAATAAAAAAGTTATGTAGCTTTATAATTCAAAATCTTCCCCAAAATAACAAAATTACAGGAATATTTATTTATGTGCTAAACAAACAATAATTACTATTTATTTTTATTTTATTGTTTTTTTCTGTTAGAATATAATTATGTTGAAGCATCAGAAATAAGTGCTGAAGTACTTGCGGTATCGTATGAAATTAAAAAAATCATGTTTTCCATGCTTTTATCCTTTTATATTTACTTTCCATGAATTGAAATTCCCTGTATGATAAAGAGAGTGAAACATAACTGGAAAAACACATACTTTTATTTGAATTTGAGTGTGTCAAGCTATATTGAAAAAATCTATGGGCACACAATAACATACAAATTTTCAAGAAGTTCTACCAGAAATGGGCTTATTTTTGTATATTTTGTCACACTCCTGACATAAAACTTTCAATGCCTTAATTCAATATCTGACATAAAGACAAAACTACCATTATATAGCAATAACAATAGTTAACAATTACGAGGCATATTTCATTAAGAAAACAGTCAGGATAGTGTCCTCAAAGACATTTACACCGAACATAAGAGACAGATTATTGTTATATTATGTTAAAAAATTATACATCCTTAGTCTTTCTGGCCAATTCCATAAATTCTTCAAGCCTTTCTTTTCTATTTGTAGTTTTAAATCTAAGTTACTTATTCATGCTAATTGGAATGAAAATTCTAGCTGTCAAAAGGTCTGAAGTTGCCTTAAAGTATGGCAGCAGTGGTGTCACTCTCCTGACATCATAGCCATTATCTACAATGTTATTTAAACCAAGCGAAAAATTACTTTGTCATACTGATTACATAACGCATGATGATAAGTTAAAGGATCAAATAGGTACATGACTTAAGATATATTGTTGAAAATTAAAACCAATAAATTCTCTGGAGATTTAAAAAGCAACAACAAATTTATATCAACAATGGGAATCGGAAATGGCGATGATGTATATATTGGGTGCCGGAACATACTGTAAATCATTGAACAATAAATATTATTTAATTACTGATAAATTATTGCTCATTAATTTTGGAAAATAAATTATATACTCCTCTTCACTCTAACTGTGAGGCTTTGAAACAAAGCAACGCATCCAGATTAATATGAACATTGAATGAATTCAGCTCTTATCAAATTCATGCATTTGTACATTTATACTCTACACCCCCACAGAATGAAATCTGGGGTATATCATATATATTAGAGTGATTTGTTCTAAAAAGTTCGTCTTAAAGTCAATTTCATGGAGTCTGGAAATAACCCATGGAAGGCATGACGTATTTAAAATATAGTTCATACCAAGTGTAACATAATAAAATGCAGTCAAGTTTGCTTGAAATGATATTCAATATTAACATAGTTATGGCCCCTTTTAACTTACATTTTGTTAAATCTTTAATAATTGATTTTTTATTTTCAAACTTTCTCAATAAATTTCAATAAGTATAAAAGATTTACTTAAACCTCAACATATTAGATCATTACCAGAGATGGGACCCTCCCATTCTGTTACCAGTACATTGTGTAGACAAAAGTAGGCTTCCATGAGATCAATTTTTACGAAGATATTGCCCTTTTCTATCATAGAATGTTCACTTTAGACTCAATATCTAGAAGGATACATTTTGTATTGACATGAAATTCCACATAATTCATCAATCACAGTGATTACTTTACTCTGTGGACGAGAGGAGGTAACTGTATCAAGGATTTTGGTGGAGTCAAAAGGCTCTTTTCAAAGTCGTAGTATGGGTATATAATTTGTCACTCTGTGGTAATTCTAGTTAGATTTAATACTATGTTTAAGAATCATATCTACATATTCTGCACAATCTATGCTTTATTTTGTGTTCCCTTTTCATATATCATCATAATTTGAGCACAAACCTCCTGCTATAATGTGCAAAAACGGTCCCATCAAAGAATGAAACTATATTACAAGAAAATGTGTCACACTCCTGACATACACATTTTTGCAGTGTCCCCAATAATAGTTCTCTAAAATCTTTAATGGTTGTCTTTCATATTTAAAGCATGACATAGGCTTCTAGGAAAATCATGTTATGTTGCATATGTTTGAGGTATATTGACAGAATATTGTGAAATTAGCCCAGTGTCACACTCCTGAACATTTTAACCATAATTTTCTAAAATTAGCTGAAGATAAATATAATAACCATAGAGGTGGTTATTATACATTAATTGAATCTAGAGACAGTAAACTATATAACATACCTTAAATTGCTCCTGTATATGTACTCATAAAAGTCTTACAAGTCTATAAAGCAAGGATGGGTACATTTTTGTCATGTTTTATTTAACTACCATGTTGAGACTAAAAGGCATCAATTTTGGTTCCTTGAAGTATTACAGTCTTCATATTATCATCAGTTGATGTCTAAGACATACATCTATCCCTTAAACAACATTAAACCTTGTTTATCTTCAAGCTTTTTGTAAATGGATGTTCTAAACAAACATTCTTTTTGAAATTGTCACACTTTTTTGTCACACTCCTGACGTTGTTATTTTAGAATATTTTTTTAACAACTGGTGCTATTTTAATGAAACTTCACAAATTGTTAAAGGGCATGGTGAAACACCTTTACTAAACAAGAAATTGTTACTAAAGTATACAGTATCTTTTTTATGAAAGACAAACCCATTCTAGCCTTTTTTTTTGGAACAGCCCTTCAGGAGATTGGGGCCTGGTGTCCTATCAGACATCTACACTGTGTTTTAAGGTTATATCTTTGGCGCCATAATCCCGTGTCGAAAAAATATGTTTTCCCATATTTTTTAGAACAAATCCCCGAAAATTTTATATCATTATTATGCCCCCCATTTTTTTGATGAGGGGGTATATTGCTTTGTACATGTCAGAGCTCGACACTAACACTTGTCGGCTGGTCCAAGACCAGTGAAAATCCAGAAGGACCAGTGAAAATTCTGGAGGACCAGTAACAGTCCTATTTACAAATTGGGTGCTTTTGCCCTGTGGGACCAGTGGCCGAAATAGTTAAGTGTCTAGGCCTGCATGTATGTGGGTCCATTCCCCAAGGTTTCTTTTTGTTTTCCTCTCTTTCCTCTGCAATCTGGTGTCCACCTTATTGCAACATGTTTGATTTTATAATGACACAATTTTTCCCTAGATACTGTAGAACTTCTAATTAATGTGTTGCTATTACTAATTAATACAGGGAGATGAGACGGTGATTCGTACAGCCTTCCATCACAGACGTGAGGAACTGTTGTCCATGCAGAGGTTTACTGCTGAGGTATGACTTACAATTTTCATTTACCGGTACTTTCCATGTATTCAGAATTGTCTCTCTTGATTCCATCATCCGATGATCCGATGGTGTTGTTAGGATTCATAGATATCCAGTATACCTGATTGTCACATGTTCATAATGGAGAGCATTGTTCTCTAAAATTCTCCTCCCTTCGCCTTGTCAGTAGACAGGTCGGTTTCCGTTCAAAAACTCGAGAACACTTTGCCTAAAGATCTTCAGACTTTACATGGGGGTTGGTCATCAACAGTAGATAAAACCTATTGATTATGAGGTCAGTATCTCAAAAGTCAAGGTCACTGTGACCTTAACAATTTCCGACTATTGGGCCGCCATTGGGGCATACATGTTTTACAAACATCTCTTGTTTGAATTAGCTTGGAAAAGGCCTTCGTATGATCACAGAAAATACAGCATGTATACATCATGTGATTATTTATTGTACTGGTTATTTGTTAGTGGATTTTAGAGGAAATTATGTCACCTCCATATATATATAGTGAGGGAGACATATTATTTGAATTGATTTTGTGCTGGATGGATGTCAAAAACCTGTGCTTGTTTTTCTTAGCCACTGGTCAAATTTCAATGAAACTTCACACGAATATTTGGTATCAAGTTATGGGTATTGTAAGGAATTTTAGATCAGAGTTATGGCCCTTTTTGGTAAACATTATAAACATAATTTTTTTATTGTTTTTTTTGTCAAAAACCCTTATAGTCTTTAGTGATGTTTTACTAAAATATATTTAAATTGAATAGAGGATATTTGTTGATTTTGGTGTAAGATTGAATTTTATTTCACCCAGTGATCAACGAAAATGAATATTTCGCCACTCGCTAGAGTTCAATTTTCTGTGATCACAAGTCAAATAAAATTGATCTTGCACCAAAAAACAACAAATTTTCTGTTTATTAATTGGCTTAATTGGAAAAATCACGTTGAAATTGGAAGTCACAATGTGATAAATATGACGTCATGATGACGTAATGCATATTTTAAAGCCTGGCGCTGTTGATGTTACGTTTATTTTTCTGTATGATACTGGAACCAGCTTTTAAAACAGTGAAAATAACAAAATGGTAATTTTACTGTTATTTTCACTGATAAATCTCTAGAATTCATTGATAGAAATAACAATTGTTTCTCTTCAGAAATCCATTGAAGAGATGGACCAGAAAGTTTGTGATGCCAACAATAGAATGAATTCCTTGAAATATGAACGTAAGAAACGAATCAAGCAGTTACGGGAACTACAAGATGAAGTGGATCGTATGATAACTGTAAATGCTTCCGACTATGACGCTAATCGTGAACAGGTACTTGCAGTTCTTTGATGTTTGTAGCTCTTCCTGGCTGATAAAAAAAGGTCTGAAAACTCTCGAAAAAGCAGGGTTTTCGTTAAGATTTTGCTGAGCAGGCTTGTTATAGATTATAGGCTGTCAAAACAGTTAATTCATCAATTAAGAGCAGCATATTATCTGAGTTTTGTGCCTTGTTCTTTGCCTCGTGTACAACTAACGCAGTGTCTGACTGACCGGAACCGTTAATACCTTCGATCATAAATTATTGTGTCCTTTGTGGAGAAGGTGTAAGCCCCTTGTAGCTAACCAAGTCCATGAAAATTCATTAGACCAACTGGTGGACTATGAAATTTCAAAATTGGCTCAAAACCTGATAAAGTCTCACTTGACATATTGTAGGAAATCCGACGAATACAGAATGAAATGGATAAAGCTGTAATAAAAGTTGGTGCTGCTAGAAATATTACCCGTAGATACGAATCCATCATGGACAAAATGCAAGAGGTAAAGTTTCTAATAGGATGATGTTGGTTCTAAAGGGTGTAAGGGAAGTTTGTTCTGGTTTTTGAAAAGCTTTCTGTATACAAAACAAATGAATAGATTTTAAACAAATGTTTCTTCTAGTCTACTTGTACTTGTAATGAAATCAATATGTAGAACAGTTTCTGCTGATTTGACGGTCCATATCATTTCAAACGCCATGAATAATGTTTGTTGATAAATCACTACATGAATAAATTTGTTAATCTTGTTTCATAGATGACGTAAACGATATGAAGGAACTTTCATATTTTTTCAGGAAGTGAGAAATTATCCGACAATTCTTGACTGCCTGGAAGATCAATGGAAAAAGTCTTCTACAGAGAGTGATGAGCTGGACTATATGAATGAGAAAGCAGTGAGAGCGAGTGACGAAGCCAGGGTATGGTTCATATATTTCTACTTCACTTTTTTATCATTAATTCTAACATAGCACATGATATTTGCCTTCTTTGAGTTTATAGAGCTTACCATTTTTTATTACCGCGATAAAACATAGCTGATTGATGACATCACGTTTGATGTCATATACTATTACAAATGACGTAACGGGACGGTTCTGTTCCTATGAAAGAAAGTAGTTTGACGTCAACCTGTTTTGTTGTGCATTGGCGATGCTAGAATCGAAATAATGAATAGGAAGCTGTGCTTTGTATAGAGGATCTTGCATGAGTGCTCATTACATACCAGTTTTATTAAACGAGTGGACAAAATGGTAAGCCGAGTGTCATATTGTTTTTGTCAACGAGTTTAATAAAACTCGTATGTAATGAGCAGGAATGTAAGATTCTATTTATCACATAACCTTAAAAAAGCGCATTATTGTTCAAAAGGATTATGTACGCTGCATATGTTTCAGCCAAAATTCAGCGGTAAAATGAGCGCGGCATCATGGCGACGTTGATATTATCCTGACGTCATTGACGGATCAATGCATGGATTGGCTAACGTCACGTCAAGCTAATTTAAATATTTATTGCACAGTCTGTGAGTGCCGAACGATATTTACGGCACGGCTTTACGGCACTCCTGGACCACAGGTTATGTGATAAAGTGTTATAAGATATAGGCACTCGTTTGAATGCGTTCATTGAATCACTTGTGCTTACCACTCGTGATTTAAATACTATGCATCCAAACACGTTCCTATATTTTATTACGCAACAAAGCACAGCTGCGTATTCATTATTTCTTAAATAAAAAATATTGTAAAATATTGTTGTTTGTGATCATAGAATGTTTTGTATGTTCATAAAATTGCAGTTTTTCAGGAATGTAAACCATTTTATGTGCATGAAAATTGGTGAATATCTTTAAAAAAAAAGTTTGCGTAGATGAAATCCATGGCTTAGAAATTTATGCAAGAACTTAGGAGTTATTATTAGGGGTGGGCCGATGCATCGAAATATCGATGCATTGCGATCCCCAGTGTCCCGATAGTATGGATCGATAGTAAAAGTCTCGATGCAATAACTATCGGCGATAGTTAGCTCAACTATCGATAGTTACGATAGTTTCCTTTTTATAAATAAAGTTTATTATTAATTTAAAACAACTTTCGTATTCGTTAAAAAACGAATTGTAAATAAACACACGCATCAAAACAGCCACAATAGACCCACATCGCATTAATTTTATTTATCTATTTCAGTCAAATTCATTTTCAATCATTTCCACAAATAGTAGATTTGTATGTTGTACAACAAAGTGATATCTTACACAGTGCAAATTTGCATTTAAAAGTTAATCTCTGGTTTTCAAATCTTGGCAATAACTATTGCAATAGTATCGCAATAGTTTCCAGCAATACAATAGTATCGCAATAGTACTTTCAGCAATAGCAATAGTATTGCAATAGTCAAAATTGGACTCAATAGTCACCCCTAGTTATTATCACTGTGGAGTTCATCCTCAAAATCTATTAAATTTATTCCCAAAGGATACTCAAGTTTTGCATTATTTTGTTATTTTAGGAGCACCTGTCTGTCTTCTCAGTCATGTAGTAATATTTCACTAAACTTTCCTTGTGTTGAAAGAAATGTAATCATGATTACTAAAGCAACTTGAATTTCAAAATCTTATGTCAGAAAATTGTTCAAGGCAAAATTACTTGAGGCCGGATGCTCGTAATATCGATGCTCGTCATAACAAAGTTTTAATGCCCCCCTATCGATAGATGGGGAGGCATATAGTGATTCACCTGTCCGTCCGTTCGTTAGTCCGTCCGTCCTGGTTAACCCAAATTGACAGTTTCTTCTAGCATTATTATGGCTTGCTACAAAGCTTCCATACTTGCATGGATGTTGTATATGAACACTCTCCACACGTCTGTATCACCTGACCTCATTTTGACCTTCACCTTGACCTAATTTTGGACTTAGACTTATTGAAGGGCCAAATTCTTGGTTAACCCAAATTGACCGTTTCTTCTAGCATTAATATGGCTTGCTACAAAGCTTCCATACTTGCATGGATGTTGTATAGGAACACTCTCCACAACCTGTATCATTTGATGCCATTTCGACCTTCACCTTGACCTAAATTGGACTTATTGGAGGGCCAAATTCTTGGTTAACCCAAATTGACCGTTTCTTCTAGCATTAATATGGCTTGCTACAAAGCTTTCATACTTGCATGGATGTTGTATACGAACACCCTCCCTACGCCTTTATCACCTGACCCCAATTGAACCTTCACCTTGACCTAATTTTGGACTTAATTCTTGGTTAACCTAAATTGACAGTATTGTTTTACATCATGTCCATCATGGCGTTGCCTTAAAACTTGGCATACTTGTTTACCATCATAAGCCCCTTACATTATCAAAGCCATGTAACACTATCCAACATTATTACAGAATAATGGCCCCTGATTGCCTTAGCTTTTTATGGGCAAGGCTTCCATGGGGGCATAAGCGTTTATTGAACGCAGTCTTGTTCTGAATTAATATTTAGAAATGAATTCCGTATACATTGTATTATTGTATTGTGTATAGAGAGATCTACATACTATGGAGAGAGACATGTATCAAGCTAAACGAGCACGAGATCAACAACTTAACGAGATGCGTAAAGAAGTGGATAAGAGGAAGGAAATTGCTGACCGGGCAGATAAGAAGGTACGCAAGATTCCTTATCAATAAACTTGTGATAAACCATCAATGCGAAAACAATATAACCTCATAACCAGATGGGGTCAACAATCCGGTATTCTGAGAGGTCCGGTTTTGAGAGTTACTGAACTGTGAGATGGCTTACATAAATTATAAACTTTAGTAACTTAACTTTCTTTCTAAATGTTGAACCAAGGTTTGAAACGAAACACAGTCATGTGACATCCATAAGAACCTACATGGACCCTATGTTAAAAAAATTTAATCTGTGAATTTTGGATTTCAAACTACTTGCCCGAATCAGTCAATGTGAAAGTTTTCCTTCATATTCTACACAAATTTCCCATGGAAGATACTTGGCAGAATCAATAATCACTTGTCCCGGACAAACTACTTGTGCTAATTTTCACAGATTGTGTTATAGAACATATTATTTTATTATATTTCAGCAACGGGTTGCCCTCATCAATGATACCAGTGGTAAGTTGTCATCCTTCATTTCTTGTGCCAAGGGTCCTACTTAAGGCATAATGCCCAATCCTTAAAACAAGTTGCAAGTCTGTTTGGGGTGCATTTAGCACACATCCCTACAGCAAAACTGCTTCAAACATTGTTCTATTATTAAAATTCAGCTAATGAAACTTCAAATGACCATTACTTCGTCAACTCTTTGAATATTTTCATCAAATAGCTTAAACTTTCTGTAGAAAAGTACATTCTTTCCGGAATGTAGAACACCTGTTGTGCATAAATTAGTTCAACAGAAATTTTTTTTGGCGGCACTCAACATTTGTTATTGATCAGTATAAAAATTAAGATGTGACCTGAAATTTTATTTTGTACTACAGTCATGTACGGTAAAATAATTATTTTTCGAGGGAGTTGACTTTTCTTGGATTTCATTGTTGAACTAAACCACAATATCTAATCCCCACTGTTAATCACACTCCTAAATGTGTTTTACTTAGGGCTGAGTACCGGTTCACGTATCGAATCGAAGACCGGTAATTAGGGTTCGGTCGATATGCCATGTCGAACGTTCACGTATCAAACAAATATCGATCAAAACAAAATTAGATAAAATAGCGTGCTTTGATTGGTTTTTGTGTTGTTTTTATGCCCCCCTATCGATAGATGGGGAGGCATATAGTGATTCACCTGTCTGTCCGTTCGTCCGTCTGTCCTGGTTAATCCAAATTGACCGTTTCTCCTAGCATTAATATGGCTTACTACAAAGCTTTCATACTTGCATGGATGTTGTGTATGAACACTCTCCACACACCTGTATCACATAACCCCATTTTGACCTTCACCTTGACCTGATTTTTGACTTAGACTTATTTATGGACAAGGCTTCCACAGGGGGCATAAGCATTTATTGAACGCAGTCTTGTTTTATTGCAGACTTCAACTCATTTTTCACAGTAAGGGGCGTCATAATCTCGTTTCCATTATTGCAAGTCAATGTATCGTTTACAAGCCGTCATTACCCGACCTACTCTTATTCTATAAGCCCAACATATAGCTCCACCAATTATTTGCCTTGAAAAATGTTACTTTGATAAATATTTAATAAGTCTAATATCCAACAGATGTGAAATAAAAATATAAAATATCAAACGATACATCAGATATTAATCATTCTGTATCGATACAAATATCGTATTGATAATTTTGATCGATACTCAGCCCTAGTTTTACTTTTCCATGTTTTGTAATTCATGACTTTAGGACCCCATCAAAATCCACGAAATTTAATACCCACGAAAATATGTAATTTTACAGTACCTGAATTAGAATTATTTTCCATATGGTTCCAGATTCCCGTCAAGCTAGGTTACAGACAGAAAAGTTTGAACGTCAAGAGAAAATACTCACACTAGAAGATGCTTTCGAGAAAATCATGCAAGCTACTCATGTTTCCGACATGGAGGTAATTTTTACGCCCCCAATCTTTGATGAGGGGGTAAACATTGCTTTGTACATGTCGGTTGGTAGACCAAATGGTTTCCGCTCAATAACTCCAGAACGCTATGCCCCAGGATCTTCAAACTTTACATGGAGATTGGTCAGTAAGAGCAGATGACTCCTATTGATTTTCAAGTATGTAGGTCAAAGGTCAAGGTAGCTGTGACATTTAACATTAATGACTATTTGGCTGAAATGGGGGCATACATGTTTTACAAACATCTCTTGTTTTGTATTTGTTGTAAACAAACAGCGGGGTGGGGGTTATTGCATCCTTTAAATACATTGGACAGTCTTCCAATGATAAGTCAATTATGTAAATCTAATGTACAAATTTTAAGTCTACCTTAAGATTTGCATCCTTTCAGCTGACTGTACATATACGATACCCCACGATAAGCCACAGTACAGTACCTTTTGACCTTCTCAGTAACTCATTCATACACTAGGGATGGTATTCAATATTGATCTTACTTGACTTAAGGATAAGGACAACCAATCAGATCACACCATATTAAACTCTTAAGTCAGTAACAGGCAATATGATTGGCTATCCTTATTTCAAACTAAATAAGATCAATATTGAATACCACCCTGGAGTTTTATTAACAAACTTTATTAACACAATTCCCAAGGTTTTTTTAGTACTTTCTCATTTTTTTTTAACATTTTATTCATGCGTCTCCACAGGACATTATATACAGATTTGACCATCAAGATCAAACCTACAAACAGTTACGATCCATGGAACGTGAAAAGTTACACAAGAAGAATCTAGTCACAGAAGAATTGTCTAAACTTCGTAAAGTCTTCGAAGAAATTAAATTTACAAGTGAAAGGCAAATACTCAGGTAGCTATAAAAATAGTAAACATTCAGTATGGATTTCCACGTCGTTATTCAGTATATAAGCAAGTTTGACTGATGTAATGTTTCTATACTTGAAGAAAAATGAGAAACATGTATCAATTGTATATAGTAAAAATAAAACTGAAAAACCTATATATTTCTGAATGCAAGACTGGCGATCTTACACCAGGTCCATGTCACAGGTGCAAGACACAAAATCAAATTTGACAATGAAGGCCTATTATGTCATATTAACATATGACATCAGGGGTGTGGAATTCCTATGTCCAACTTGCCCGACTTGGGCTTTTTTGTCTGCGGGCAAGTAGATTTTTCCATCCAGCTTGCCCTTGGGCAAGTGCAAAATTATCACAAGAAAAATAATATCAAGTGCCTTATTTTACCTTAACAATGATAAATCCCTAAATTACTGGCCAAAAATGATTTACTTAACAAACGTTGAATTAAATCTAGTACTCTAATCCTTCACATGATAAATAATGGAATGAAACTGAAATTTTGTTGCTTTTTTGTGTTTTCCTGGGCAAGTAGATTCAGATTTTGGGCAAGCAGATTTTTCAGTCGAACTTGCCCAAGGGCAAGTGAAAAATTTGGGAATTTCCACACCCCTGGACATAATCATACCTGCCAAGTTTCCAAAATCCAAAAGTGAAGTGGTAACTGAAATCAGATACTTATTAAGACCACAATAAACAATGTGACACATCAAAAGGTGCTAGTCAGTTTCATTTGGTAATATATTTACTAAAAACAACCAAGGGCCACAGACCACTATTCCACTTTAAGTGGAGTACTTGGCAGGTATGCATAATAGGCCTACAAAATTAGCCAAATTTTGTGTCTTGCACCTGTGGTCCACTTCACATTATCAAAACATGCAACAACCTCTCTTTAAGCAACATAATAATTTTATTCTGGAAGTAACTAATTGCTATGAATTTTACCTACATACATAGCGACAACCTCTGTACTAAAACCAAATTTTGTGGTTCCCTACGGGTGTTACTCTAGAAAGGTTGTACTGTTGTGATCTTACAACAAAAATGATAGAAAAATGATTTTGTCATTGCAAAACAAATAATAGAAAAATTTGATTTGTGGGATCAGTTTTTATCACTCCTTCATAACTAACGTACAAAATTAAAAACAAAGCAAAAAATAAAGCTCATTGTAAAAAAATGTTTAATGTAAATACATTGTTTACTGTAAATATTATAGGGGAAGGAAAGCCGTTGAATCTATGGCTGAATATGTGCATGACGAGGAAAATAGATGTAACAACGCTGTGGAGATGTACAATCGTAACAACAAGCTCTTAATCAACCTGACGTCTGGTATTACTACACTGTTTGAGAAACTGAAAGAAGTTCGCCTCAAACCTGTAAGATTAACTAAATATATTTTTGAGTTTAGTTAAGGTCTCAACTACCCAATGGGACCTTTCCATTATGACTGTATTGCATTCATATGGAGACTACCAGTTAAATCATTAATTACATTTCTGTGTGGATTTCAGTAAAATGGCAATTTTTGTGGGTTTGTAAATTCGAGGATATGTGGAAGATTGAAAGAAAGACCACTGGTTACATATTACAGGGTTCCCACGGTCAAGGAAATTTAGGAAAAACAACTTTTTCTAGGTCATGGAAAAGTCAGGGAATTTGCAAATAAGTCAGGATAATCTGAAAATTTAGCAAAAGTCAGGGAATTCTTTATTTAGCTGTCAATGAGTGACAATTCCTATGAAGGAAAGAACAAAAACCATAAAAAAAATCATTTGCTCCCTTAAAACGCTTGCTCAGGACAATTATAAATTATAATAACGTTATGTCAATCATTAGCCCTAGAATTGTAAACTTAAACTTTTTGGTTCGGTATAAAGCTATATAGCATCCTTTTCTTCATATTTTACCCAAATAGAAAGATGCTTTGGTGCCCGATCGCTTTAAAAAGTCAGGAAAAGCTGCTCTGTGGTCAGGGAAAAATCAGGGAATTTTGTGTCAGAATATTTATGGGAACCCTGTATTATGGAGAACAATCAATTGTTAAAAACTAATTTCATGGTTGAGTTTATCCACTAAGTGAATGAAAATTAATCCTCCCCAAATGTTAATGATTTTACCATATATTTGTATTTGTTTCTTTCAGCCGTTTCACAACTTTGCTAAAGGTGATCCTATATTAGACTTACAACAGTGTGGTAACAAGATTGACCATCTGTTACATAACCTCGGTCTGAAGGGAGATGATCTGACACCATTGTACAAAGTGGACAATGAAAAAGTAAGATTCTAACTAAATGTTTGATTTACTACCAGCATACATGCCAGATCTCCTGCATCATGCGTGAGTCTCCTGCATTTGAGACTCTACTCCTGCATGATCAGAGGCCAATTTATCAAATCTCACGCATTTCATGGACAAACTGGAATCTCACATTTTTTGTTTACATTATGAAAATGATGACAAATATTTCTTTAAATTGCTACATGAAGCATGCATGGTATTGTCATCAAATTAAGATAAGTAAAAACAGCATATAAACTTCAATACTTTAAGTCTAAAGATTCAGCAGGAAAAATCTCCTGCATTTAATGAAATCTCCTGCATTTCCATCACCAATCTCACGCAAAGGGGTCTGCCAAACATGGCATGTATGTACCAGTGTTGTTTTCTGCCATTCAAAATTTCTGAATCCCACATTGATTAATTCATATCCACTGTATCTCTTCAGGGCAGCCCTCTAAAGAGTGGCCGCTCTGTGGTCTAGAGCAATAATCTCGATAACAACATACACCTTCCAAATTTCCCTAAGCCCATGTGTACTATAAATTCAACCTCTGTAGAGCAACAAACTATAAACAATGGCCAATATTTACAGCTCCCAAAGGGTGTTGCTCTACAGAGGTGGTACTGTAATTAGTATTGATGTGTCAATAATTTGTTTGTGCATAAACCCAATGATTACAAGTAAGTGGAGCTCAGCAAAAGACGATAGGGTAGTATGGTAGCTGAGTTGGGTGGCCGAATAGGATAACAATCTCAAATATCAATCCGGAGTTCCCTGGTTTAAATCTTGTCCAGGGCACTGGAAATTTCAGAAATACTTTTCAGTGTTTCCCTCTCAACTAGAGATGCACTGGTCAGTAACACAGAGGTAGTCTCGCGTCTATACACTGGGCACGGTAAAGAACCAAGAAGTATATTTGATTGATACAATTATGAACTGACATTGTACATGTATGTATTCTATATATTTTCAGTTACACGAATATCTGGAAGCCAAACTCCCACCCGACAATATTCGTATCAGAGTTGATGCTGACGACCATAGCGACACCGACGAGTTCCATTTTGATCACGACCAGGAAAATGACGGGTTCACCTCAAGAGACGACATAAAACGACAAGGGCAGGAAATCCTGAATTCTAAACTTAAACCAAAAAAGAAAAAGGCACGAAAGCGTGCTACTTAAATAACTTTAGTTTTGGGGAAAATATTAATATATATTTATTATTTTGTATTAAGTTTCTATCATTTTATTCTAAGTTTTAAGTACAAAATTTTATTTCAGTATTAAGTAAGTAATTAAATACTCAATCTGGGCTTGAAAACGTAAGAATACTTATTTACAAATTATGTACTATTATTTGCACTGGGATTTGTAGGGAATTTTTCAATAAAGCTATTAACTCCATATCTAAGCTTGTTCTTTTTTCCTTATTTCATAAAAATTGTGATTTGGAGCAAGGTTGATTTACTTAAGAGGTGCAATATGTGAATCCCAATATTTTAGGACATTTCATCAAACTTATAATTGAACAAAAACATTAAATTTGTGGACAATGTCCTTTTTACATCATTCCTCCACATCTACTCTGGTTGGCATCTGCCAGTACCAGGTTTATAGGGTGTTTCATTTTTTGAACTTTTTCCTTGATCGCTTAGATAATTAAACCAACTGTTCTCTAGTATAAACAATACTCCCAGACCAAATTTCAGCTCAATCAAAAAATGTCTTGATCCCCCCCTACCGAGTTGAAATTTTGACCCAAAGACGACATGTAGGCATTTTTCACTCCAAAAAGGTTTCTTTAATAGCCAATTCCACCAACATTATTTTGTTGTATTTGTGTAAGATGAATGATTTGTGGTCGTTTGAACCCATTTATGTCCATATCTTATTATATAAGGATCCAAATTATATACTGGACCAGTTCATTTCATAGCAAAAAGTGGTGTTTTTCTGAAAATTAAAGAAAATTAGAAATTATCAGATATTCTCAATTCACAAACTTTAAGGGCCCAAATTGAGAACTGTTTTTAAACACTTTATAATGTACTAATGTGATTTTACATGACTCTATAATTAAACAAAATTAACTATATACATGTACCGTAAATAATCGGCCATAAGTCGTAGGGTGACTTTTGGCTAAGAAGTCGAGATTTTTGTCGATACTGTACCCTTTCATAAGTCGCCGGTAGACTTTTCAATTTTTTGTGAAAGCTGAATGTTTGTCCCCAGGATCAATATGCATTCTTTGGACGTAAATAATTACTAGTAACTGAGATAAAAACTTAAATCAAATTCACGAACATTTTTGTTATACTTACAAGTTAGTAATAGTATGCAACAGATTGTTTTGTCTTACTGTTGGAACTTCAAGACGATATATACTGATTATCAATCACTCCCCGTTCAGCAACATCATTCGCCACTTCAAGGTTTGTCACAACATTTCCCATTGTTGTACTTTCGAATATTCTCCACTGATCAGGAACATTGTGATCTGGGCAACATATATTACCATAACATAAAATAGAAACCACGACTCCGGTCCAATAAGCAGATCCATTGGATGGTTCGCTGTTATTATACCAGTTAGAGGTCAGATTTTGGAAGTTTGTGGCCTCTGTGACTTATAAGTTAAGAGCCAAAACTTCCTTGACATCAGGTGCCACAGACTTGCCAAGTAAGAAGAGGAAGATCAAGGGTGTCTTAGAAGGAAAGTTATGTGTGCGATAGGAGCATCAACGGGTGCACGTGTGTAGCCATCAGGTCCCATAACTCGAAGCCCAATCATGGTGGAATTGCATACATACTGGCTTGAAGGAACCATGTCCATGGAAAGAGAACTTTATTGCATTCTTTCTAGTTTGGTGTGAGAGGGATCATGATTGCTATATTGGGCAGCATAGCAAGCTTCAATAACAATCTGACAGAGTGAAACACACTAGGAGCTTTAATTACAAATGCATCCCAAAGTGCCACAGACCGGTATCTTAAGCAAGCGGTCACCTAGGTACTTGTTTTTAAATAAGTTCACATAGTTATCGGTGGTTGGTGGTTTCAACGTCAATTTGAGGTAGATGGGGCGCTAAAATGTCACTTGTATCTAGGTTATTGCTGGTGAGAGGGGGAGAAATATTCAGGCCTATTCTACGTAATTGGTGAACACGTACCTGAGAGAACCTTTATAAATTGCTCAGACTCTGTTTAACATGTTAAGCATAGATACTATCCAATGATTTTCTCAAATCACAACTTATATATAATCGATTTGTGAATGGGTCAGTAACTCTAGATGTCTCCTTGACAGTTTTACAAATATCAAATATACAAGTTGTGGACCAATATAATCAGAATGTCTAAATTGACTGACTTGAAATGGAGTTTCCCAAATGAAACACTCAGTCCAAATGCATGATTTGTGGCTACAGAGCATGGAACCAACGATGACCTAAATATTGAAATAAGTGGAGTTTATCAAAATATTTCTTGGAAAACCAAGGAAATGTGAAGATTCAGTTCCTTGAAGGTTGTATGAGAAACATGTTATAATTCGTTGAATGCACTAGCTTGACGCTTGGTCAATTATTCTGTAAGCACTGGCTGTGGGATTTTCTCTTTGATCGCACCCTGTTCATATATGTAGGTGGCACTGTCATGATGCTGTATGAATAGAAAGTCACATTTATGTGCCTGTCACTCAACTCACCACTCAATCTATCTCCCCCTGTCCATTTTTATTATCATTTATAACAGTATATACTGTTATAGAAAGCATGAGTGCATTATTGCCGTCCAAGTTTTAAGAAACATGCTAATATATGGTTAAGTTTGTATAAAACATTGATTATACCTGTAAAATCAAATTAGTTCATCATAAAGTATTCAAAAGCATGACAGTTTTTACCAAAATTAGATGACTTTTTATAAGAGCAGGGTGATTTGGACCTGGGATGTTTGTTAAGGGAAAAACTTCAAAAAATTCAAATTTTCTCTAATTTTCAGAAAATCACCACTTTTTGCTATAAAATGAACTGATCCCGTATATAATTTGGACCGTTCTATTGTAAAATATTGACATAAATGGGTTTAAACAACCTCCATTCATTCATCTTACACAAATACAACAAAATAATATTGGTGAAATTGGCTATTTAAGAAACCTTTTCGGAGTGAAAAATGCCTAAATGGCGTCTTTTGGCCAAAATTTCAACTCGGTAGGGGGGGATCAAGACATTTTTTGATTGAGCTGAAATTTGGTCTGGGAATATTGTTTATACTAGAGAACAGTTGATTTAATTATCTAAGCGATCAAAGAAAAAGTTCAAAAAATGAAACACCCTACAGGTTTATTAGTCCCCTACCGGTTTTTGACCGGAGGGGACTGTAGGTTTGCCCTCCGTCCGTCAGTCCGTCTGTCAAACAGTCTGGATCCTGACATAACTCAAACAGTTTCCAAGCTAGGGGGCAATAAGGGGATTATGCACGTCTAAAAATATTTTGATTCTGACAAAAATTGTGGTTGCTATGGCAACAGAAAGAGTGAAAATATGCCAAAATCTGGATCCTGCCATAACTCAAGCAGTTTCCAAGCTAGGTTAATGAAACTTGATATGTAGATAGGGGGCAATAAGGGGATTATGCACGTCTAAAAATACTTTGATTCTGACAAAAATTGTGGTTGCTATGGCAACAGAAACATTGAAAATGGCCTCAAACCGGTAGGGGACTTCTGTATTGCTTGCAATTCTTAATTACTTGTTTTGTTTGTATTAACAGCACGCTTGTGTCTGTGGGGCCACAGATTTTCTGGTGGGGTTTACTCCCTTAGCCTTTATTGAACCAACAAATGACCACAAGGCAGTAATACTATTTACATTTAGCTGGGGGCCTGTTGATGAGGGTAGGGGCTTATCCACACACCAATGGGCCTGGCATGTAGCACGTCTTTTGGGAGTCTCCTGCAATCCTGCTTGAGGTTCTCAATTTAAGTGTTCAGTTGCCACGGGGAGGTACTACATGTAACTTGCCTATGGAGACAGACAAGGCTTTGTACTGGCAGGAGAGACTTGCACATTCTGCTCCTTTTCTTCCAAGGCTAGCCAGCGGTGGGGACTGAAGGTGACAAGCACACAACACAAACGGACCATTAAACACATCTACTCTAGTTTGAACGAAATAAGCCTTTTCCTGGCCATTCAACAATACCCATTCTGGCAAGCACAAACAGTAGATCGCTAGACTCATCCAGCACAATCAGGTTCAATGGTCCAGTGCAGTTTCTTTCATGACAGTCATGCCAGGGGTTCTACTGAGGCATAATGCCTAATCCTGAAAATTTCCCATAAGTCTGTTTCAAGAGTCATTAGCACACACCCCTACACCAAAACATTGTTCTATTGTCAAAATTCTGGGTATGAAATTTCAAATGACCGAAACGCAGTCAATACTTGGTATTTTTTCATCAAATAACTTTTACTTTCTGCAGAATTTTTTTTTCTATTGCAGCAAATCAGATTCAGTTCCAGATTTCTGGAACTGTAGGATCCCAGTCATGCCCTTCCCATATATTTGGAGAAGTTCTCAGTTACTTGCAAAATATCAAATTTTTACTGATTCATATTTATAGGAAAATTTGTTAATAGGTGAACGGATAGGGTTTTATCAAAGGAGCAAATGCCGTTTCTTAATTTTTCAGTTACATACTGCGGCTGATTAGCCAATCTGGTTTTCCTGGACTGTATCATAACCAGTACTAACTTGCCCTTCCACAAGGTGCCAGCAACATCTCGCAGGTGGAGGAAAGTCGAAACTGTTGCCAAGTTTTCATGGCACGGTATAACCTGCTGCAACTTGGAATCAAACCCCAATTGGCGGGTAGCAAACCCAGCACACAGGACCATGCCACAAAGGGGCCTTACCATAACTATGAAGCACAACAAACTAGGGAGTTGTAATTGCACAAAGTTTATTCATTCTATGAACATAACACAATTTTAGACACTGATTCATCGTTGTTGTAATTCTACAGTAAACAAAAAGCAATGAAAAGCGTGTGTACATCAAACGAATGACACATGACACAAATAATGCACTAATTTCTTGCATAAAAATAGAATAAAGTTATAATTATAGTTATAGAGAATAAATAAGTTTGAAGTCTTGCAAATTGATAGCAAGGTCATGATTGCATCTGTTTAACAAATTTTATAGTCTTATGTGGGATTGGCTAACATATACACAAATCATTTGTTAACGCCCGATCTCATCTCTATTGGCATTCAAACTATTTGTTAATTAAAAAGCTGTTTAATACAGTAAATTACACACAATCTATTAAAATCATATCGTACAAATAAAATCCTACACTGGCATATTTCTGTGTTATCTATAGTCTCTGACTACAGTGACCAGAACCACTCAGCAATGGTGGCACACCCTCAAGTTCTATAGCACAGTTTGAGCTCGATATACGAACACCTGATACTGCTTGTAACAGTCTAATGATTTGACTACAAAGTTTTAAGGCACACAATGATTAGCACAAACACTATTACATATCTAAACATATATGCCCCCTATGATTTACACAACTTGGATAAATGAATTAGGTATATGAGTCTTTAAGCTTTCTGTGGCTATACATAACTACATTTCAAGTGATTTTTGTTATTCTACTAAATATTTGCATGAGCTGTGGTAACACTCGAATGATGAAAAATTGATGAACATAATGTAGTAAATTTGAAATATAATCAAACTTCTCGTTTAAAAAGAAATCGATGGAACTTGTTTTTGTTGCTAGGAATACAATGAAATGAGAGACTAGTTGGAACTACTTTGTTTTGCTGATACACAATGTAATGAGGCAGGCAGTATTTGTAAGTGCATAATGGATAAATATGTTCTCAATATAACTGTAATGCTGATGGTACGAACAGTTTGCATATTATTGAAAGTAGATACAAAACAAGACTGCGTTCAATAAACGCTTATGCCCCCTGTGGAAGCCTTGTCTATAAATAAGTCCAAAATTAGGTCAAGGTGAAGGTCAAAATGGGGTTAGGTGATACTGGTGTGTGGAGAGTGTTCATATACAACATCCATGCAAGTATGAAAGCTTTGTAGCAAGCCATATTAATGCTAGAAGAAACGGTTAACCAGGACGAACGGACGGATGGACAGGTGAATCACTATATGCCTCCCGATCTATCAATACGGGGGCATAAAAAGTCATGTATAAAATCACCAGATATACTGAAATTTTCACAGCAATCTACATGTAATGCCCTACACTCTTCTGCATCGTTGGAAGTACAGTATAACCTCTCCACAGCGGCCCTCGGTAGAGCAACGACCTCTATTACAAGTACAACACCTTCAAAATTTCCCTTAGCCTATATTTACTATTGATTTAACCTCTGTATAGCAACAACCTCTAAACAACGGCCAATATTTGCAGCTCCAAGATGGTGTTGCTCTACAGAGGTTGCACTGTATTCATTAAGTTTGCCATATGTTTTTATTAAGTGATGGAATAGCATAGCAGATATCTCCTTAATTTCAGTAAATATACAAAAACACTTAAGTGATTAAAAAATGTGACTTTATGCACTTGATAATCTTGACTAGTATAATACATGTTCAAAAATAATTATTATATGTAAATTAGCAGTCACAACAAGGTCCCTTGACGACCAACAAACTAGTTAGTTCCTGAATTTTAAAGATTGAAACTATTTCCCAATGGCAATGTGTTGTTTTTATTTATCTATTCATATAACTGTAACGACAGTATAACTCTAACGCGATAAATTGCAGTACAAAAACAAACACAATATTGCCTATATTTTTGTTATGGATTAAAATCAAGGACCGTAACATTTGCCTATGAAAGCATTCAAACATTCGGCGCAACATATAAAGTTTGCATGCTCCTAAATATTCAGAAAACATAAATATAGCAGATTTTGTGTTTGTTATAGTATTGCAATTTATCGCGCTAGAGTTATAGAAAAACTTCATTTGTGTTAATGAACTCACAAAAATGTAAATAAATGCCCAATTTTTGTCGTCTCTAATTCTGAAGTACTGGTATCTAATCCTACAGATTAGACCATTAGTAAAAAAAAACTACTCACATCAATTTAAACATCTAAATGTACAATATTCATTCTTCAATACAACTTGAATGTACAATAAAATAGTTTGAACTTAATTTGAATGTATACAAAAATAGTTCAAACTTAATTTCAATGTAGAATAATTTATAAAAAAGTTTGAACTTAATTTGAATGTAAAATAATATAGTTCGAACTCAAGTTGAATGTACAATTCTGTAGTTTGAACTTAATTTGAATGTACAATACTGTAGTTTGAACTTAATTTGAATGTACACAAAAATAAGTTGAAATCAATGTGAATGTACATTCAAGTTGTTTGAATGCCATTTGAATGTACAATAAAGTAGTTCGAACTTTTAATTTGAATGTACAAAAAAATAGTTTGAATGCAATTTTGAATGTACAATAAAGCAGTTTGAACATAATTTCAATATACAATAAAACAGTTCGAACTCTATGTCAATGTACAATAAATATAATATATACTATAATCCCAACAATGTATAGAACTAGATATATGTATGCAATAATGATAATAAAATGATAAAATCCTTATGATAAATAATGAGTGAATAAATAAACATACACGTTACAACACATAAACATCAAAATGACCCATGAAAATAGGGGTGGGTGTTTTCCAAGGTAACCAACCCCATTTAATCAACACCATGGGGGCCCAGAATTACAACCAATACTTACACTTTGCACTCAAATATTGAAATTCACTCTTTTGAGGATCATCTAGTTTTGCAATTTAGGACAAATAATGGCTCAAGAAATTATTTTTTTCAATATTTGAGTGCTGAGTGTAAACCCATGTAACCGATCCCATATATTAAACAACATCAATATGGATACAATTTAACTCAGTTACAAAATTTAACTTGACTATAGGCAGGTGATAGTTCAGCCAAATTTGTTCTACTTACTAATTCCTGCTAGTACAAATGACCCCATGTAACGATACTGTAATACTTCCAAAGACATGAAGTATTTTACTGGTCAAATCTTGTAGAGTTAAACTTGTACATATGATCAAGGTTTGTATAATTTTGGTCCGATTTTGCTAATTATTAGAAAGATATGAGCCACTGTTTTGACAGTTCAGTTGGTTAAATGGTTTGCAATCACACGTCCCACCCCTGTATGAAAGTTTGTCCCCATATGTACAACACTACAGTTACACTATTATTGTGTCATAACAACCTCAACACCAAACTCTTGGTCAACTTCATTTCTAGACAATACCAATATAGACAGACGAAAAACCATAAAACAACATGCAAGATGTATTTCTAACAGCCAGGGGTCGTATTCAATATTGATCCTACTTGACTTAAGGATAAGGACAACCAATCAGATCACACCATATTAAACTATTGGTCAGTAACAGGCAATACAATTGACTATCCTTATTCTTTAATTAAATATGATCAATATTGAATACCACCACAGGAGAGGTCAGGTTTACTAGAATGTACAAATTCTACTCTTTGTTTGCTTAACAATGGTGTTACCTGTATGGCAACATCAAATCAGCTATCCTATAAAATGTTTATTGAAACTGTAAGTCAACCTCAAGTAAGTGACATCTTGAAATGTCTGTCACACAAAATGTACAATATAATAACTATATGCATGTTATAATGTATGTACAGTAACATGGTATCAACAATATACAACAGCTTTTATCAGGGGTGTCAACAGGGCCAAATTAAAAATCAGGAAAATCATATGAGGCCGACCATTTTTACCAAACAAGAGGCCTTCAATGACATTGTTTCCATAATTAACTCAGTTTGTCTCATAGGATATCCTTCAGAGCAGATGAAATTGACCATAACTTTGCCATTTCTTGAGATATTTTTATCAAATAACTTTTATTTTGGTCAGAAGCCATTGCTCTTTTAAGAATGATAAATCCAGAATTCCGGATTAATCAGGAAAATTGACACCCAGTTTTATGTATCTCACTGACAACACATCCTTCTTTTAATGCTCCTTCTATTATTGATTCAAGATTAAACATGACGTGTATAAATGATTTTCATTGGTTCACCTGTTCTATAACATGCTTTTGCTGCCTGAACACTCTAAAATTTGGTTTCTATTTTTCCTCAAGAAAATCTTAACCGACTATAAATCATACTATTGTGACTACTAGTACTATTCAATGACATAGAACGCCTAACACAAAGTACATTACATTGTAAAGACACAAGAGAAATATACAATCAATTCACAAACACATGTTTTATAAACATTTTTGTATAATACACATTGAACTAAATGGAACATTTACTATACTTATATATATATATATAATTCTAGGAATGTACAAAAACGAGGCATAATGACACAATATCTTAACCATACACATACAGTTACAACATGCAGCCAGTACCTGGGTACTGTTTAATCAATGCACTTACGGAAAACTTAAATTTACGATCAAATTTAAATTCTTCATAATACTTTTACAACTGTAAAGTGTGGTAAATATAGATGCAATACTAACAAATAATTAAGAATTGCAAGCAATACAGAAGTCCCCTACCGGTTTGAGGCCATTTTCATTGTTTCTGTTGCCATAGCAACCACAATTTTTGTCAGAATCAAAATATTTTTAGACGTGCATTATCCCCTTATTGCTCCCTATCCACATATCAAGTTTCATAAACCTAGCTTGGAAACTGTTTGAGTTATGTCAGGATCAAGATTGTTTGACAGACGGAGGGACTGACTGACTGACGGACGGCAAACCTATAGTCCCCTCCGGTCAAAACCGGTAGGGGACTAATAAAGATTTAGTTAATGAATTTCTACAAATCATATCTTTACCATATTTACAATTTAAATTTGAACGTAATTTTAAGATTATCGTAAGTGCTTTGATAAAACAGTACCCTGGATACCAATATTTGCAGCTTCCAAAGGATGTTGCTCTACAGGATGTACTGTACATGTACTATGTCAAGAAGACGGAAATAATGAATAATGGTCCGAATTTGAGTATACGGTGCAATGCAATACAAAGGGATTTCATAAATAAGCACAATAGTTGAATGAACGTAAGATAATCACTAAGTCTTCATGACAGCGATTACATTTCATAGCGAAAACAAAACAAATACAAGATGAAAACGAAAGAAAAAACAAACCAGGGGTCCTACTGAGGCATAATGCCGAATCCTGAAAATGAGTCGAAAGTCTGTTTCAGTGCCATAAGCACACATCCCTGCAGAAAAACCATGTTTCAAACATTTTTTTTTTTAAAATTCAGTTAATGACAATAAGTTTGTCAATTCTTTGAATATTTTTAGGCCTTAAATAAAATATTGTTTGTTTCCCCATCCCCTACCTACCCGATTAAAAAGGGCCCTACCCAAAATATTTTATTGCCCAAATTAAAATATTTTTTTATTAAAAATTGGAAGTGAGAATTTTTTTGTTTTTGTTTACTGGCTTCTTTCTTACGATTAAATTTAGGATTGTTGATTTTCACCTTTGAGTTAATTCTAAATTTCATTATTTTTATGCTTTAACCAATAACTATCATACTGAAACAATTAAAAAAAATATTTACCCTACCTACCTACTCATTCTAAATCTGCTAGGGTCGGGATGGGGAAACAAAGAATATTTTAAGTTCGGCCTAATCAAATATCTTTTTTTTTCTGCATAAAAGTTAACTCT
Organism: Spisula solida; assembly: GCA_947247005.1. Classification (NCBI taxonomy): domain Eukaryota; kingdom Metazoa; phylum Mollusca; class Bivalvia; order Venerida; family Mactridae; genus Spisula; species Spisula solida. The sequence goes on along the minus strand of OX365959.1, from coordinate 36,760,885 downwards.
TTCTAGAATTATCGGATTATTATGGAATTGTAGGACCCCTGAAGAAACAAAGTCCCGCCCCAAGGGTACAAAAAGTAGGAAGCTTTGACATTGAAAAATCATAAAATTATGCCAACACTGTAATAAAGCTTTGATTGAGTATGGCACAATAATACCTTATTGGAAGCAGGCTCTGTGATTCTAGCACTAATCCAGAAATGATGTGGAAAAATGTGAAACTCATAAAATAATTGTTTCATATGATTTTAAATTTTCGATAAAAGTTTTTCTGGCACAAAGTCATTGAAATAAAAAAGTTTTTTTATAATTTGGTGATTTTTTTATCAGATACAAAGAAAAAGTAAATTTTGTTAAAATAAACTAAAATTCAAGATCCTGGCTAATTCAACACAAATTTCCATGTGTTACATGATTTGTAAAAATCTGTTCAATACAATGTCACGCTGTATGTACAGACTGACACACATGTTCTGTACTCCTCTGTAAGTGTTCAATATTAAAGCTATTTTTATACTGTAAAATCACATATTATTGTGGGTATTAAATTTAGCGGATTTTGATAAAAATCCATTTTCGTGGGTCTTAAATTTGTGGATTACAAAACATGGAAGGATCAAAACAGATTATGTATTTGGGAGTTTGATAAAAAGAGGGCATTAGATTTGGTGGACTAGTTTAACAACAGAAATTCAAATCCCTCAAAAAATAATGATTTTACAGTAAAAATGGATGATAAAATGTAAATGTCAATGACAACAGATGGTCGAGCAATTTAAATCATAGATCAATAAGTTTATTTGAATAATAATATTAAACTTATGGAAAGAGATTCAACTTAGGAAAATGCGAATAGTGAGATTATGAATGTATCTTAATTGAAAATTTAACTTTAAATTTATACTGATAACTTCTCAGCGTTTTGGACACAGAAATGTATGTCTCCCACAAAGGGCCATAACTCTGGCAAAAATTATCCGACCTAAAATTTCTGAATAATGCACAACTAGAGTTTAATCTGACAAACTTTATGACATCCATCCAGACACTATATGTGGGAGACGTAATAGTGTGTTACTGTCACTTCTTTATGAACTGAAGCCTAATAAGCAATCTTTTAATCAAATTATAATAAATTTTTTTTTTACAAAATGCACCTTGAACGCATTCATACAAATTCCTGTGTCGGCAGTAACTAAGTGCACAGGTCAGGTGATAATAATTCTAGTAAATATATATTGGGTAGCAAGTAAGTTAAAACACAAAATTTAAACGTAGAGTTTTTGGAGTATGAAAGAATTTGCACCAAAGCATTAATGCTGTAGTTAATAAATACAATATAAGCAGTATGCACAAATACTTAATAGATACTGTAAATGACTTTTTTTTTCGCAAGAGTTTTATTTCTCTTATATTCTCGAGGATGTGGACACGAGAAATCAGTATTCTCACAAAAATTTCCCAAGAGAATTTGTATTGGGAATATAAAAATTTGAGACATTGCTAATGGGCGAATTCAAAATTATCGCGAGCAAAATAATCTTTTGAAATTTTCGGAAAAATTGCAAAATAAAAGTTACGCGAAAATTAAGTGATTTACAGTATATGAAACAGACTAAATTCTTCATGAAATTCTAATGAAATATGACTGGATGATGGTAAAAATGATGTTTAGAAAAGTACATGAGCAACTAGAAGAATCTCGGAGACAAAACTGTAAACTAGCACTATCAGTATGACTACACACTCTAGAATATACCTAACACACAATACCTCAATCTATTTCACAAAGCAGTTTGTACAAATCATTCAGCATAAACAAAACAATTGCGCATATACCGTAAACAAAATATATCAAATTTCTGGAAATTGTCGGACTCTTTAAAAAACTCCTGTGGAATCCTAAAACTGTGAAATAAATCTTGATACAATAAATACAAAGTTAAAGAGTATTTTGGGAAGGGGTTGGGGGAATCCCCTACTTGGCCCCTACTAGTATTAAGTAGAACTTTTAGGACTTTATCAATCTCTGACGACCCCCTGAGTTAGTCAGTCCAACACCGCTGACTACTTCATTAACAGAATTCCCTAAAAAAATTCTCCCATACTATATACAGTATATAACAACTTTCCAGTTCATACAATACTTCAAAACATGTTGGAAATCATTAAATCAACTGACTAACCGTTCAACAACCAACACAAAGCAGACCAATTGACTGAGGGACCAATCAATCAACTCACGGACCAATCATCAACTGATCAATCAATCAACTGACCGACCAATTAATCAAGTATTCAACTGACCCAACTAATCAATCAACTGACTAATCAGTCAATCAATAAACTGACCAACCAATCAATCAACTGACTGACCAACCAATCAATCAACAGACTGACCAATCAATCAACTAGCCAACAGAACAATCAACTGACCAACGAATTGACCAAAGAACTTGATCCTTTTTCTCTTTACTTCAAAGAAGGTAGATCAACATATCACACAGCTAGGCCTCGTGTTTGGCATTCAGCATATTACCCACAATGCTACGGGTAGTAATGATCATTGTATCGGGAATATGAAGTGTTGTGTTTTTCTCGCACATTTCGTGGTATCGATGTTTTCTGTACATGTATTAACTGAGTGTTCATCACTTCACAATCTATCTGCATCATTCCAACGTGATTCTCCGATGGCATCATAGACTCTGTAACAACACAAGATTGAAACACAAGTTTATTTAAAGTAGACATAGTGGTATTTTTTCAAACTTACTAAAATTTCTGAAAATTGTGATTTAATCGTACATTCATCGCTAGTGTACCTAAGTCTAGTATAATCTTAAAATGCAGAACAACCTATATCTACAAATATACAGGTTTGGTAATTAACAATCATTGTCAAGCCTGAAAATCCCAGTTTCAAAGCCTGAAACTCTATTTAAGAAATAAAAATCTGTTCGCGTATTTTGTCGGTGAATAAAACATAGGCAGGAGTTTGGATGCAGAAAAATTAAATCACGAGTGCGTAGCATTACGTTTTTACACCGATTTTCAGCTTTCCTGTCATTTTACAATAATGAGCCTGAATATTGTACAAACTGTATAAAATTTATTGAAGATAAAGTTATAACATTGACATACCATTTAAAGCGACAGCTGGCATCACCAGTGACATTCTGGGTCTGGAAGTTTTGTTGTGATAAACAGCTGGTACTAAATAATAATCCTGAAAAATATATAAGAATACGAAAGTTTATAATTTAATATTAATCTCTTTATTTATCGCAGGACCGCTTGAATCTAATCCAAGAGCCATGTAGTATGCCTTTCAATGTGAGGGTCAATATATTGGCTTGCTTGATGTACCCTCTTTTTTGGGAGACTAACTTCTCCCAACTAAATTCTTGTATCTGCAGAAAAGTTCATTCACTAAGTCAAGATTTAAGAAATATTCCCGAATTATAGGACCCCTGTTAAATGATGTTAGCAAGACAAACGGCTTGTAAGTAAGATGGGAATACCGGTCTTATCGGGTTTAAAGGGTAAACCATACATTATATTGTATGGACCAGGTGTTCCACTAGCTTCAGAATCTGAAGGGTCATTTTGATACTTTTGACTCAATCTTACTATTTTATAGACAAAAATAGAATATAACCACCAAACACAAATAACATTTAATGTGTATTTTTTTCATTTTATAGACAAAATACCTGTGATTTTAAGAGAAAATGACCCTTCAAACCAAAATCTAGAGGGTCAAAATATAGCTTTTTAGAAATATCAAGGGTCAAAACCCCTACTCCCTAGTCAAATGGAACCCCTGATGGACACATCAATAAAAAGACTTGTACATACCTCGTCAAAGGAAAGGACATAGAATGTATCATTTCTACGATGTATCGCCTTCAGGAAATCTTTACCACTGTCAGCACCTTCATAAAGCTGTATCTGATACCTGTCATCTAATGATCTGAAATTATACACATACCCTTCAAACATCCTGCTTGAAATTTTAATTTAGAGTCGGCGAAAGATTCATTATTTCAGTTACAACAGATTTTGAAGTGCTCAATGATGTTGACAAATTCTCCACATACTTATCAGAACATGAGACGTTAGTAAAACCTTCATATAACTTACCTGATACATTGTATCTCTCATCTAATGGTCAGCAATTATACACATTTGTTAGTGTATTCAGGTTAAATTCATGTTGTTTCTCAACAATTGTTCAGTTATATTAGGCTTCTGATCTTATCACATGTACTATGTGTTGAGAGTATTAAATAAACTGTAAAAAAATTTTCCTGAACTAATTTATAAATATAATACCACATTGAAACGGCAACTTCTCCACATGTGGAGGAAAATCGACAATGTTGTCTAATTTTTATGGAAGGGTATAACCTGCCACAATGCCACCAAAATCACTGGTTACAAATCCAACGCACTATTCACATGAATTATACACAGTAACACATACATATCGAAACATTCTATTATACTAATTTAATTAAGGTAAGTTAGAAAATAAGTTTTTCCAACTTATATCAGTCACTCTCAACACCTCATTCCTGATGTTACCAATCACCTTAAAGGTATGTGAGGAAAAAGCTGAACTAGTAAGGGAATTACTGGTACCATTTTTAATTTGTCTTTGGTATGACCAAGCCTTGAATTGAACCCAGGACATTTCTCATGCTAGCTTGACTTTCTACTACTGTAAACCAATTTACTTACTTTCGCGTTTTGCTTATAGTCGGCATATTCGCCACTACAAATTTTCTTATTATTAAGTTTCTCACAATGTCCGTATTAATGATTTTAGCACTTTTGCAGTGAATTAATTTCGCGAAATTCTACCACTCACGAACTCCGCAAAATAATTTCTTGGTTAACAGCTTTAGGCTATCGAGAAGACCGCAATAAGAGGATACTTCCCAAGCTAGTAATAACATGATGTGATATCCATGGATCACTACATTACCTGCGTATCTTTCTATCCATGGCATTCAGATCACCTCTCATAGCCTTACTGAGTGTAGATATAGGTCGGATCTGTTTGTTCTTCCTTAATTTATCATCCTTCTTCACAACCTTCTTCTTCTCCTCATGACGATACATCCAACCGGCAAGCTGCTCTGCCAATCTATATAAACAGTGAAATACATGAATCATACAGGAAATCACTTTATTTTTGTGTAACTTTTTTTTCATGATTGGTTTTTTGTTCTCGACCATTTTGAATTTCTGTCATTGATTATGTCAGGGGTGTCAACAGAGCGAAATTCAAAAAGCCTGACAATCATATGCTGCTGACCATATTTGCCAAACAACATGCCTACAACCACATTGTTTCTATATTTAACTCACTTTTTATTGAATAAAATCCTTCAGAGCAGATTAAATTGACCATAACTTTGCCATTTCTTGAGATATTTTCATCAAATAACTTTTATTTTGATCTGCAATCATAGCTCATTCAGATTAGCAGATTAGATAAATCAGGAATTCCGAATAAATCAGGAAGATTGACACCCCTGAATCAAGTACATCAATCATATATCACGATAAATTAAGTCGGCAAGCTGCTCCGCCAATCTGTGTAAGCAATCAATAATTTATATTAAAATGATGTGACATACTGCTAATATATATTCATAATGGGGCAACACATTGTAACAATAAAATATTGACATTTGAGCAGCTGGTCTCTCTACCTGTATGTTATATGACTGAAGAACTTTTCCGTAAAAACTTGCAGGGTTTTTCCAACAAAGGGCCATACTATGGCAATATTCGTCAGGCCTGATATTCAACCAACCTAAAATTGCTGACAATATGCCCAACTAGTATTCATGTGAAGCTTCATTGAAATCCAACTACTGGGTAAGGAAAACTATCGTGGACAAACTTTTTGACATCACAGAGTTCAGCAAAAAATCATAGGTCTCTAAGTATTCGTCTGACAGAAAATTCCTGACCTATACACAACTAGGCGTAGAACCAAGTTTTCATGTGCAGTTTCATGGAAATCCAACCACTGGGTAAGGAGCCCTAGCGCGGACAAACTTTGTGACATCAACCCACCCAGACAGACATCCAGACAGAGTTCAGCACAAAAAAAATATGTCTCTTCACTATATGTATGTCATACAACCAGTATTTAACTGATACAGTTATTTAGTACTGTCGTCAGCCTGGGTAGCTCAGTTGGTAGAGCACCTGACTTGCAAGTGGGAGGTCGCGGGTTCGATCCCCATCCTGGGTATAAGATTTTTATGAGCCCTACGACATAGGTGACAGAATTAAACAGGCAAATTAATCAATGCAAACAAACCTCATTGACTCTGTCTTATTGAAGTACATTGGACACATAGGGGGAACATCCGTCACATTGAATTTACTGAACTTCTCCTTAGCCGTCTCTCCGTACTCCATGATCAGGTCATGTAGTTTAGACACGGTGTCGGAATCTGACCATGGACGTTGATCTTCCTCCACTGCCATCAGCTGCCTCCCTCTATGTACTATCGGATGGGTCAGCTTTTCCTTCATATTTATAGTTCTGTCCGTTAAAATTATGTTACTGAAAAATTAAATAAGAAAAACATTAACCATGCAAACTTGAGACACATCTCCCACAAAGGGCTATAACTCTGGCAAAAACCATCCAACTTTAAATTACGGACAATGTGTACAACTAAGCTTATTACCAATTATTCATTGAAATGAGACCAATTCGCGAACAGAGCTAGCATAAACAATCTTTGTGACATCCATCCAGACACATAGACAGACGTCGAGCAAATAATTACAGTACATAATGACAAATATAAAGTATAGTGTATTACCTCCATGAGCCGATGTTCAAACTGAGCATTATAAATACACCAAACACAATAGTCTTCTTTAATGCTGGAGCTACAGTATATGTCTTCTTTAAACTTTCATTCTGTAAGAAAACAAAAACAACACATGCAACTCAGGCTTAAACAAATCATTTGTTTCTAGTATCACAACATACCCTGAAAGTATGCTGTAACCATAAATGTTTTTAGGGTGTCTGCTTTTTTTATATTTTCACTATTTTGGCACTTCTTCATAGTAAATAAATGTGAACAAGAAATATCACTGAATGTGATGAATAACCCCAGCTACTGCTTGACACAGTCAGATATGCACAATTAGACTTGGTACTGATCAGTCATGCAAAGTTTCGTTGAAATCTGACAATTGGTTACTGAGAAATAGCGCTGATAAATTTTGCACTGACCAACAGACCAACCAACCTCAAGCATGACTCCAATATAGCCCCCCATATACTATGTATCTGGAGGTATAATAAATGCTTTCCAAAACCTGCCTCCAAGATTTATTTCTGGGCCAATTACATCAGAAACAGGCCTGAAAATGGGACAATTACAAAGACCTTAATCATTAAAGAAATGAATTTTGTGACTGTTTAGTCATTTTTATGCTACCAGCAAATATTTCATGTACCAAAGCCACAACACAACAAGCTGACCCGATCCACATCATGCCAAAATGTAATCCCAAGTCTTACCTCGGAATGTAACTCTGACAATTTCCTTTTCAAGGAGAGATTCTCATTTCGTAATTTATCATTTTCGTCTGAAAACGCCTTTAATCTACCTTCCAATGATGACATATACTGAAATAAAATACAATAATGAAGTGCATGTGAAACATAGTTCATACACAATTCTCACACACAAATTCAAGGACTTTTCAAGGTAGAATTTGTATTTTCAAGGCATTTTCCTAATATTTACCAACTTGAAGGTAAAATTGTACGATTTTGACACTTTGTGCTGGACAAACATGATCATCATAACTAATGCTTAGCACTACATGTCTAATTCTTGCACCCGTACATTTACATACTTTTAATTTGCAAGAATAACTGTTTCTTTTTCATTTTTTACTCAGATAATGTGTCATTTTGACAACATCCATTACACATATGCATGTATATTATAGGCTGTTTGCCTAAATTCAAGGATTTTCAGTTAAATTCAAGTACCATTTTGGCATTTTGTCAAGGCAGCACTTCAATTACTTGTCAAGGTTGAAACCAAATTCCAGGACTTTTCAAGGCCTGTGCGAACCTTGGTAAATAATGCAAACTTTTATAATTAAGTGGAATACTAGAAGGGTTTTCAATACTTTGTATCAAACTTCTATCCTTAATGCAAGTATGTTACTAAAACAGTTCACTGTTGTATTGCAGCGGTATTTTCATGGATGACAACAAGAAACCCCTTATTTAACTACCAAGAAAAGGGGATAATCAAGCGAATATAAACCGCTAAGATACCAAGTTAAGGGGCTAATCTAGCAAAAGTACACAACTCAGTACTTACTTCTTTTTTCCTTTTCCGAGACAAACTTGCAGATTCTCTGTTCTTGATCATTCTTTGTTGTCTTTTGACAAATTTGTGCTGTAAATAAAGATAAACATTCAATATATATTCGTAACAATTATAACACATTACAAGACATGGAACTTCCATGAAAACCAGTTTTTTTTGGGAATCCTAGTCTAATGCTATTTTTTGTAACAGTGACCTTGCCCCCACCAACTCACACTTTCAATCCCAAGCAAGGTTTACATATAAGCTACCTACACAGCAAGTTTCATCATACCAACCCCACTTTCAATCACAGGCAAGGTTTACATATAAGCTACCTACACAGCAAGTTTCATCATACCAACCCCACTTTCAATCACAGGCAAGGTTTACATATAAGCTACCTACACAGCAAGTTTCATTATGATATCTCATTCCTAACTAAAGTTATCAATCGGAAACCAGGAAATATCAGAGGTTATTAATATCAAATACAATGTAATTTTAAAGTATGATTTAATTTCATGTACCATGTCTAATACCAGGGGTCCTACTGAGACATAATGCCCAATCCTGAAATAGGACGTATTAAGTCTGTTTTGGGTCACATTAGCACACATCTTAACACCAAAACTTTGTTTCAAACATTTTTTATCGTCAAAATTTAGCATGTAAAATTTCAAATGACCATAACTTTGTCAATTCTTTGAATTTTTCCATCAAATAACTTCTAATTTCTGCAGAAATGTTTAATCTTTTTAGTGCAGGCCCCGATCTCCCAACGCATCTCAAGTAGAATTCTCAGCTCAAATTGAGATTTTGCTTAAATCAGAGTCTGAATTTTTGATACATCAGAAGTTTTTTATCTAGACATTTTACTGCAATAAACTCAGAAAAATGAGTCTGTGTTGTGATGCCAATTTGAGTCCAGCCTTCCATGGAAATTACTTCAAAGATGAATGACAATATGTGAGATGAGATTTAGCTCAAATTGAGATCCTTTGGGAGATCGGGGCCAGATTATTCCGGAATTGTAGGACACCTGAACAGGGCTTGACACTAACACTGGTCCGCAGGTCCAAGACAAGTGAAAATCCAGAAGGACCAGTGAAAATTCTAGAGGACCAGTAACTGTCCTATTTACAAATGGGGCACTTTTGCCCTGTCGGACCAATGGCCAAAATAGTGTCTTGGCCTGCTGAATAAGTTATGAGAGTACTTACATCTTTATTATCTTCAACATGTATACTACTTGATGATGTATAGGTAGGGAGGGTTTGCGAATGTGTGATGTTTGTAATGGAGGCAGGTAACACTGACGGCTGTAAGATACTCTCCTGTTTAGGAGGCTGGAATCTCAGCACACCTTGATTTGTAAGTTGTTGAAACTCTTCCGCTGTAAGAACTAGGGATTTTTGTTGTGGAGCTGTAAAGTAAGGGAACATATTGCGTTATGTAAGAATTCATTCAGGGGTTCCATATGAATTGGGGGAAGGGGATTTGACCCTTGAAATTTCCAATCTTGGTTTGAATGGTCATTTTCTCTTAAAAACATGGGTATTTTGTCAGACTCTATAAAATGGTAAAATTTAGTCAAAAGTATCAAAATGATCCTTCAGATTCAGAAGCTAGTGAAACTGCTGCTTCATAGACTAATTACTGACAATTTTACAGTGAGGTACTAACAAATCGGACAAGGAAGGTAGCATTCAACAGAAATAGCCGAATACAGCATACAGTGCACAGCAAAACTTCAATAATATGACCCTCACTGTGATACTTTAAAACTTGCCTAATTGGGGTAGTCTTAATAATCAAGCTTACCAGATAAAATGGGGCTTGAACAAATAATCATGTATCAGTTTTGTTTACTTGGGTTTGATGCCCTTTCTAAACAATCTAAATACGAACAGCTGATTCCCCCAACCAGTTTTCCAGGACTGTATTCTAACCAGTACTAATTAACCTGTCTACAAGGAACCAATACATTCTCCATAATGATGTGGCGGGAAAATCAACTTAGTAATCAAATTTTAATGGAAGGGTATGACCTGCTGCATCCAGATCACCAGGTTACAAATCCAGCGCACTAAACTAAATGGCTCCAAAATATTGGTTATAACATTAAATGGCTCCAATTAATTGATTTTTAATACTAAATGCCTCTGACAAATATATTGATTTTTAATACTAAATAACTCAAATATATTGATTTTCAATACTAAATGCCTCAAATATATTGATTTTTAATACTAAATGCCTCAAATATATTGATTGTTAATACTAAATGCCTCGAATATATTGATTTTTAATACTAAATGCCTCGAATATATTGATTTTTAATACTAAATGCCTCAAAAATATTGATTTTTAATACTAAATGCCTCAAATATATTGATTTTTAATACTAAATGCCTCAAAAATATTGATTTTTAATACTAAATGCCTCAAATATATTGATTTTTAAGACACATGTTTGCTTAATTGAGGTGAGGACTCAACATAGGATTGTAGGTATCACAATAGTGTTACAGTGTCCTACCTGCAGGAACGGTCATACTACGACTTCTCTTTGGACTACTCGGCTCTAATGACTCAGGTTTTGGTTGTATGGGGATCTTGGAGTTGATAATGGAGTCAATGTTAACTGTTGCACCATCTAGTATTAATGTGTTACTGAAAACAAAAGTAACAAATATATATCAATGGTTTAAGTTTTAAACAAGGATCATTTCTCTATAAACGTACAACCACAGAGCACTATTTTACCTTACGCTTACAGAAATCACAATAGTTTCATTTAACTCGGGTGTAGGGGTTTTGACCCTTGAAATTTCCAAAAAGCCACATTTTAAGGGTCATTTTCTCTTATTGTGGTGAAGGGGTCTGCAACTCTGCATAATGATACACATTGATAGTTTTACCTATGTATATAGTGTTGATAAATAATGTAATCGTTATTTGTGAAGATTAGATATGGAATTATGATAATCAGATTATTATATGATTATCAAACGTCTCTTATAATTCAAGATTGAATGGTTGTGTACTTAGTTTTACCTGTTACGTTAACTGTGTTTGTTATATGTATGTACATAAATGAGACGAAAAAAAAATATATATTGATGAAAAGTAGGTTCGTAGATATGTGTGACACAGTAAAATGTTCACACCTACCAAGTAACCAACCTAACAAATTTACCTATTTAATTATTGATTTAATAGATTCAGTAAGCATTAAGTTATTGTTACCATCGAACAAAGAGTTAATGATCTTATATAACAGTTACAGCTGTAAACTAACTGTGACAATGTGACACACATGGTTGTCAGGTTATTTCATTTAGTAATTTGTCAAAACTAATAAATTATGTAAAACAAGACTGCGTTCAATAAACGCTTATGCCCCCTGTGGAAGCCTTGTCCATAAATAAGTCTAAGTCCAAAATTAGGTCAAGGTGAAGGTCAAAATGGGGTTAGGTGGTACAGGCGTGTGGAGAGTGTTCATACACAACATCCATGCAAGTATGAAAGCTTTGTAGCAAGCCATAATAATGCTAGAAGAAACGGTCAATTTGGGTTAACCAGGACGGACGGACGGACAGGTGAATCACTATATGCCTCCCCATCTATCGATAGGGGGGGATAAAAAAACTATATAATATTGTTGCAAAATGAACTAAGTGGAGTGCCATACAGTCACTGTGGTATCTTGGCGTAAAAGAAAATACCAGATTTAAGAAGAACAGGAGCTAATGTGTGAAAGTTAGAAATTAAGAAGCCAATTAAATTCACCCGTTTTCCTGGCATATAATCCTAACCAGAAGGAAGAGGTTAGTCACTTTAGTTTTTGGGGGATAGCGCATGATACAGAAGATGCACCAGTTCCAGAAGCATCCCTGGTTCTTTTAAGTGCCGATGTAAAGCTTCATACACGGGACCTCGCTTAACAACTCGTCATAAAGACTTAGTAATTTTAGTTATGTAAGGTGGGAAACCCTGAAAAGCATTTCTGTTTTTGATCCAGCAGGAGTAGGGATCGAAGCCACAACCTTCAAATCAGCCATCAGCAGCCCTCACCACTGAACCACCCAACAAATGAACAGACAAGACAATCACTATATGCCTCCCGCATCATTAGATGCCGGTGCATAAAAATTCCAAACTCTGATTTCTGTATTCAAAATCAGGAATTCCTAAATTTTTCGGAAAATTGCAACGCCCATCTCAGTGATTTTTTTTGCCTCTTTGGGAAAGGGTCCGGGTCCGTTCAGATTGGGAATTTTCGTGTCGTGACAACTTGAAATTTGGAAATTCCATGAAGCAGAAAGGCGAAATAAAACAGAAAAAGAGATTACATGTGAATGTTTACTGGGCTTTTTGAACTTTTATGCTTGACCTGTTGTCAAATATGTTCAAAACTTTATCATTTTAAGCCCGATTTGATAAATTATTTTTTAAAATTGTTTATTGGGAATTTCTCCATTCCAAATTGGGAATATTATAGCCTATTTGCAATTGGGGAAGAGTCCGTTTACCGGACCCAAATAAAGAAGGAAAAAAATCACTGCATCTTTGAAAACATGAGACATCTTACCTGTTACAAGATGGTAGAGGAGATGATGTTTCACTTTTAATGGTATATGTGAGATCTAACGGTGAGGCAGGGGCTGACACTATGAGGGGTGTATGTGGTGGTGATAATGATGGGTCGGTATGTAAACCACCAGTCACTGTGTATGGCTGTTCAACAACCTGTAAAACAAGTAATTAAGAATTGCAAGCAATACAGAAGTCCCCTACCGGTTTTAAGCCATTTTCAATGTTTCTGTTCCCATAGCAACCACAATTTTTGTCAGAATCAAAATATTTTTAGACGTGCATAATCCCCTCATTGCCCCCTATCCGCATATCAAGTTTCATAAACCTAGCTTGAAAACTGTTATGGCAGGATCCAGATTTGGACATATTTTCGCTCTTTCTGTCGCCATAGCAACCACAATTTTTGTCAGAATCAAAATATTTTTAGACGTGCATAATCTCCTCATTGCCCCCTATCCACATACCAAGTTTCATAAACCTAGCTTGCAAACTGTTCCAAGTTATATCAGGATCCAGATTTTTTGACGGACTGACTGACTGACGGACGGAGGGCAAACCTATAGTCCCCTCCGGTCAAAAACCGGTAGGGGACTAATAAGGATACAACAATCATGTCAATTAGTTTACACAGGGATGTCAACAGAGTCAATTTAAAAATCCTGAAACTCATAAGTGTCTGACCATATTTGCCAAACCAGAGGCCTTCAACCACATTGTTTTCACATTTAACCCAGTTTGTATTGAATGAATTCTTCAGAGCAGATTAAATTGACCATAACTTCGCCTTTACTTTTCATCAAATAACTTTTTTTGGGTCAGAATTCAGAGCTGTTTCAGGATAGATCAAATCAGAATTCCGGATAAATAAGGAATATTGACACCCCTGTAGTATACAGCAAGGACAAAAATTATGAGTTGAGTGCAACCAGACTGCATGTTCCTTGCTGCATCTAAATGTTAACCAGGACGGGTAAACACAAAGCATAGATCTTTAAGTTAGTTGAAAACTGAAATATTTTGACTAAGTTAAAATTTGCGCAGTTCATATTTCCCGCAATTTGAAGAATAATCCATGTTTTCTTAGTGACTATAGTAGCTGTTTACATAGTATACATAGAACAATAATTCGCTGGCTTAGAATTAGAAGGTCGTAAGTAGTAGGGCCGAACTTAAAATATTCTTGGTTTCCCCATCCCGACCCTAGCAGATTTAGAATGGGTAGGTAGGTAGGGTAAATATTTTTTTTTTGGAATTGTTTCAGTATGATAGTTAATGGTCTAGACATACAAATAATGAAATTTAGAATTAACTCTAAGGTGAAAACCATCTAAAATTTAATGGTAAGAAAGAAGCCAGCAAACAAAAAAACAAAATTTTCACTTCCAATTTTTTATAAAAAAAATATCATTTCAATTTGGGCAATAAAATATTTTGGGTAGGGCCCTTTTAAATCGGGTAGGTAGGGGATGGGGAAACAAACAATATTTTATTTTAGGCCTAGTCAGTACTACTTAAGACCTTATAAGACGCATGTATATTAGAAATCTGCATTTCAAGGCGCTTCTAATGGGTCTATTTTCATGAAAATCAGAAGTGGTCATGTTGACCAAACTGAAGTTTAAAAAGCTTGTTTCTCCATATTAAAGTAAAGAATAGTTTTTAAACAGTTTTTCTTGTCTTCTCAAAAGATTGATTTTGGACTTACGACCTTCTAATTCTAGGCCAACAAATTGACGTGTCTTGATTTTTTTGTTTAGCTATCTCTATCTATGTATACTGCATAACTGCTCTTGACACACTTTTAGAAAAATTTACGATGTTAAGAAATTTATAAGTTTTCTGCTAAGATGTTTTTTGTGAGTACCACCCCTGCACAGGTTTTTAAACACCAAGTTCAATGACTTTCAGTACATTTTTTTAAACACCAAGTTCAATGACTTTCAGTACAGTTTTTTAAACACCGAGTAACTCACTTTCAGACTACATGTATGTTAAAAACACCAAGTTCAATGACTTTCAGTCCGTGTTAAAACACCAGATACTAACATTATACATGTGTTGCGGAATATCTGTCGACAGATTACACCAGGAGGCCCTATAATAATCCAACCAATCATAATACTTCTCCAACCAGGCGTCTCCTGTCGGCTGCCACATTTTTTCTTCTGAGTTTATTACCCAATGTATGAAAACAGTAAACTCCGGATAAAATGTTAACTTAATTTTACATAAATTGCAATTAAATTTATAAATTGTTTTGATTTCACATCCCAATTGTGCTCATGTGTGTGTCAATAAATAAAGGAAACCACATAAATACTTCTGCCTGTAGGCAACCAACAGTATGAGACGTTCATATCTTAATTTAGCAGTAAGTTCAAACAGAGGTTTAATTACTGATTTTATAGGGACAATCATACGACCCAGATTTCGTGTAGCTCAAGCCCCGATCTCCCGAAACATCTCAGTCTGAGCCAAATCTCATCTCAAATATTGCCATGTGTCGTTTTGATTATTTCCACGGGAGGCTGGACTCAAAATTCACATCACAAAACAAAAATTTAAATGAGATTTCTACTTGAGATGCTTTGGGATATCAGGGCCGGGACTTGGCACAATTGGATAGGAAACATTGAAAAATGTTTAAGGAATGACAAAGTGTCGCGGTCGAGATTTGAACCAGGGACCGCTTAATAGTCATGAGAGTTATCCACTCGACCACCATGTCATGTACGAGGGTCATTCAATATATTCGTAGTCAATCATTCTCATTTGATTATTATTGCGTTTTAACAATAATTTCTTATAACATTACAAACAGTTACTTATTACCAACAGTCAATACAAATTTATCTTCAATAGTGCAAATGAGTATCATGTCATCAGCCATTGTATTACCATAGTAACGCGCTACCAGCCCCGACAGACGTAATGTTCTTTTTTCATTTGTTCAACTAGTTATAAATTCCGACCAAGTTAATGTACATTCCAATGATTCTGCCAAATTATTACAAAATATAATCATGACATTTCATGAAATTATGAAGTTATTTGGACGTCAGAGTGTAAATTAACAAGTAATTGAGAATTGCAAGCAATACAGAAGTCCCCTGCCGGTTTTAAGCCATTTTCAATGTTTCTGTTGCCATAGCAACCACAATTTTTGTCAGAATCAAAATATTTTAGACGTGCATAATCCCTTTATTGCCCTCTATCCACATACCAAGTTTCATAAACCTAGCTTGGAAACTGTTTGAGTTATGTCCTTATCCAGATTTTTTGACGGACGGACTGAAGGAAGGACGGAGGGCAAACCTATAGTCCCCTCCTGTCAAAAGCCGGTAGGGGACTAAAAACGGTTTTATCAAGGCGAGTCGGGTTTTCAATAATGTCAAAATGTCTATTTCTTTACGCAAGGAAATTTATACGACTATTGAATTGTGCATGGGGCTTGGAAAAACACAAGAGACACACAATATCTGTTACAGACAACGAAGGGAGAACACACAGCATGCAGTGGTCTTGTGTTTAAGTGGCAAAAACAAATTTCTGAAGCACAGCATGGTATTGAAAACGATACAGGGATGTGCAGACTGGAAAACGTAGTGACGTTTCATGCATCGTTCGTCGAAATATGTGAGGTGTTTTCATGATAATATACAACCATTATGCCAAGCCTTAATGTATAACTTGAATTAATTTGAATGTTTATTTCTATGTTAATAACATAATTTCATTTCGGGCTACCCTTTGAGAAACAGCAAAACGTCAATCACGTCGCTGACGTCAGATAATAAATTGCGGTGTGTGGTGGTACTGGTATGATGATATTTAAATTTTAGCCATATATTTTCTTTAAAAAAGCGTTGTTTTACGCAATATTTTCAGCACTTGTGTCCGAAAGGCTGTTGTTAAACATAATGTAGTTTGTTTTTCTCTGAGTCATCGGATGTTAAAATGATTAACACATTCTACGAATTTATTGAATGACCCACGTATTATAACAGTACGTAGGGTAACCTACCTGAGATATACCGCTGTCACAGCTGTCAGAATGATGTGAGAATGTGGGAGACAAGGGTTCCGTCTTTATAACATCGTCTGGTGACTGAGCATTGAGTAAACCTGACAAAAATATATGATAACAGTTAATATACAGAAAACCTCAATAATTAAACCACATTGGTACCTTTATTGAAATTGGACTTCCTAAATAGAGTTGGTTCAAATACGGAGCCGGAAAACTCAGCAAAAACGACAATGAACTTGAAAATTGTGTTCTAATATTTTTTTATTAAGCATGTAAAATGTACCATACACAATCACTTCCACAGGTCCATGAAAAGTGTCCAATACCGTCTATATATACATATTTAAACAAGAGGGCCCAAAGGGCCCTAGGTCGCTCACCTGTCGAACTTGACCTAGATTTTGTAGAGATGATCATTGTGACCAAGTTTCATACAGATAAGGCCAATATTTTGACCTCTAGTGACTACACAAGGTTTTTATATGATTTGACTTAATGACCTAGTTTTTGACCCCAGATAAACCAATATCAAACTTGGCCTAGATTTTGTTGAGATGATCATTGTGACCAAGTTTCATAAAGATAAGGTCGACATTGTGACCTCTAGTGACTACACAAGGTTTTTCTATGATTTAACCATGTGACCTAGTTTTTGACCCAAGATGACCCAATATCAAACTTGACCTAGATATTGTTAAGATGATCATTGTGACCAAGTTTCATACAGATTAGGCCAATATTGTGACCTCTAGTGACTACACAAAGTTTTTCTATTATTTGACATTGTGACCTAGTTTTTCACCCCAGATGACCCAATATCAAACTTGACCTAGATTTTGTTGAGATGACCATTGTGACCAAGTTTCATAAAGATTGAGTCAAAATTGTGACCTCTAGTGACTACACAAGGTTTTTCTATGATTTGACCTAGTGACCTAGTTTTTGACCCCAGATGACCCCATATCAAACTTGGCCTAGATTTTGTTGAGATGATTATTGTGACCAAGTTTCATAAAGATTAGACCAAAATTGTGACCTCTAGTGACTACACAAGGTTTTTCTATGATTTGACCTTGTGACCTAGTTTTTAACCCCTTATGACCCAATATCGAACTTGACCTAGATTTTGTCGAGATGATCATTGTGACAAAGTTTCATAAAGATTTAGTCAAAATTGTGACCTCTAGTGACTACACAAGGTTTTTCTATGATTTGACCTTGTGACCTAGTTTTTAACCCCGGATGACCCAATATCGAACTTGACCTAGATTTTGTCGAGATGATCATTGTGACCAAGTTTCATAAAGATTAAGTCAAAATTGTGACCTCTAGTGACTACACAAGGTTTTTCTATGATTTGACCTTGTGACCTAGTTTTTGACCCCGGATGACCCAATATCGAACTTGACCTAGATTTTGTGGAGATGATCATTGTGACCAAGTTTCATAAAGATTAAGTCAAAATTGTGACCTCTAGTGACTACACAAGGTTTTTCTATGATTTGACCTAGTGACCTAGTTTTTGACCCCGGATGACCCAATATCGAACTTGGCCTAGATTTTGTTGAGATGATCATTGTGACCAAGTTTCATAAAGATTAGGCTAAAATTGTGACCTCTAGTGTCTACACAAGCCAATTGTTGACGGACGGACGGACGACGGACGGACGACGGACGACGGACGAAGAGTGATCACAAAAGCTCACTCTGTCACTTTGTGACAGGTGAGCTAATAAAAGGTCTGCAACGGAGGATTTCCCCGTTTACACACTTCCCTCACAGAAATATTCACAACTCAACTATTAGTCTATTGATTTTCACAAGGTTTCTTGCATTATACTCGTAAAACATTAGTTTCAATAATAACTGAATAACTAATATACTGTAAAATCATTTAATTTCGATGGGGCGAAATTTCGCGGTTTTGGTCAAAAAGAACATTTCGATGGGACGTTAATTCATGGATTTTGCATTTGAGGTAATAAATACAAGGGTCAAAATTATTGTTCAATGGGATTTGATTTCGTGGTTGAAGGTGAACCACGAAATCCACGAAATTTAATCCCCCACGAAAATTAATGATTTTGCAGTAGGTGGGCTAAGTCACTTTTCATGGACCTGTGATCACTTCTATTAATAACAAACATGTTAGTTATGAATTTACGTTGTACTAAAGAGGCTCATATTGTAACACAATTCGTTTAGGCCAAACTTAAAATATTCTTTGTTTCCCCATCCCGACTCAAGCAGATTTAGAATGGGTAGGTAGGTAGGTTAAATATTTTTTTTATTTCTTTCAGAATACAAGTTATTGGTAAAGACATACAAATAATGAAATATAGTAATATGTGTAACTATAAGGTGAAAACCAACAATCTTAAATTTAGAATATGTACGAAATGTAATAGAAAGAAACAAGCCTGTAAACAAAAATTAACATTTTCATCCCCAATATTTCATAAAAAAAAATGTTATTTCAATTTGGGCAATAAAATATTTTGGGTAGGGCCATTTTTTTCGGGTAGGTAGGGGATGGGGAAACAAACAATATTTTTTTTTAGGCCTTATAAAGCTTCAATACAACACTGTGGTTGTAATGTAACTTTAAATTAAACTTTGTATTTGGTCATCCAGTGATTTTTGGGGCTATTTTTAGGGCCGAATACAGGCACCTTCCCCTGGCAAAATAACCTCCATTTTCCCCCAAAAATCATAATTTTTTCCCAAAAAGTATTCATATTTTCCCCCTTTTATGCTCGCTGGTTTCAAAGCAACTACAGTATAGCTGTTTTAAAGTCAAAACAACAGATTATCAAACTTGCAAAAGTCGTTGCCACATGTGACTAGAGTATTATCAGTAGAAAATAGCAAAATATGAACACTTTAAACCAAAACAATCTTTTAAAAGAATTCCCAATTTCGCGAATTGGCGCGCTAAAATTTCCTAATTTAAAAGGCACAGGCTGTTCAATTTTGTTCAAGAAAAAGCACTACCATCATTAACACCGCAGGTGATAAAGGACCTGGGAGTGTGTCTCACTGTCCCAGGCCCACACATAGGGGCTATACCTGACTGAGACATTCAAGTTGCCTGGGGTTCTACTGAGGCATAATGGTCAATCCTTAAAAAATGATTCGCAAGTCTGTTTTGGATGCTATCAGCACAAATCTCTACACCAAGACTTACTTCAAACATGGTTCTATAGTTTAAAAATTCAGGCTATGAAATTTCAAATGACAAAAACTTTGATTCTTTTAATTTTTCCACCAAATAACTTTTATTGCCTGCAAAAAAAAAGATTCTTTCTAGTGCAGCAAAGTGGTTTTCGGGACTATTCTCGAATTGTAGGACCCCTGGTTGCTTAACTTTCAGACACAGTCAGTATGGTGCATATACAGCTGGGCTCACAGAATTTAGGATCACTTGGAGCTCTCAATATATATATTTTTTTTTAAACTTCCCTGGCATAAATATGTCATTTCAAGCATAGAAAGACCTTACCACTGACACCACTGTCGGAACTATCGCTCCACTCATTGAGTAAATCATCATGGGTCGTGGATGGAAAATATGAACTGTTATCAACATTGTCTGGTAACTGCAATATAAAGTCCATCATCAAATTCATGGACATAGCTCCACAAACATAGACAAGTTTGCTGTATCAATTACATTATAATTACAGGGGTTCCAATAGCTTCTCAATCTGAAGGGTCATTTTGGTACATTTGATTAAATTTAACCGTTTTAGAGGCAAAATACCCATGATTTTAAGAGAAAATGATCCTTCAAACCATAATCTTGAGATTCAAAACGTGACTTTTAGGAAATTTTAAGGGTCAAAACCCCTACTGACGAGTCCAATGGAACCCCTGTAATTACATTACATGTAAATAAATACCAAGATAAAATCTATCATCATTTTTCGGACATAGCCTCACAAATACAGATACGTTTACAGTAAAATGTACATCAGGGGTTTCATTTGAGTCGGGGGTAAGAGTTTTGATCCTTGAGACTTCCCAAAAGCCACATATTGACGCTCAAGATTTGGGTTTGAAGGGTCAGTTTTCCTTAAAATCAAGTTTTTTTGCCTACATTGTATAAAATGATACAATTTGTTCAAAAGTGTCAAATAATGACCCTTTAGATTCAGAAGCTCGTGGAACACCTGTATATAATTATATAAATGAATAATCTATACCAATTTTTAGGTATTAGATACGAAATTATACAAATAACTTTACATTGGATTGATACATAATTGTATACGTATGTTATTGAATAAACACCTGTACAGTACAGATATTGGAAATTAACACCAAAACCTCACTTTGTCTAACGAGTCCTACCGTATATGTTCGCCCATAAGTCAGGTAAAAGGTGTACAGAAAATTTCAAAAAGTCACTTTTTCACCATGACCCATGCTTTGATATCGATAGAAAGGTCATAACTTGTACTTCTTATACTAGATTTTTTGTCTCGGTCGAAGTCTGGTTGACTTTTTGGACTTTTATTTAAATTGATTTTACCCGACTTATGGTCAAGTATATACAGTAACCTAGTACAGCTACATGTATTGATTTGTGAATGATAATACTTAATTGCTTCAGGACATTTCACATGGTATTAGTATTCATTCATTTTAATGGTAAATAAAATGTAACTTTAAACTTTTCAGTTGATCAGTTCATAAAATGTAGTTGGTAGAAATTATATTTTACACTAAAATAAATGCCTAAAGGGACTTCATGTACATCACACAAAACAAATGAAACAATTTAAAATTTATTATGTATGACATTTGTGTTACTGTACTATTAATATATACAGTATAACCTTTTGAAACAACACTTCTGAGAAGTGACAACCTCGGAGAAGCTGATAAATTATTCAACTAAGAAATACCACAAAAAAGGAGTACTGTCGTACTTGTGTAAAACTTGTAGTCTAGTATAAAACTTGTAGTACTTGACAATGAGTAAAACTAGGGGTTTGGGATTACTATGTATGGTACTGATACAGAAAATTCAGGTGTTTTGGAGAAGTTTTCATTTATTACAGGCGTCGGTGTAGTGCAGTTTTCAGTTAACACCAATATTACTGATTTATTAATAGCCAGGGGTTCTACTCAGGCTTAATGCGAATCAAACGTCTGTTTCATGTGCCATCATGAATACTGAATAGCACACATCCCAGCACTAAATCTCAGTTCAAACATTGTTTTTCTGCTAAAACTCAGCTTATGAAATTTCAAATGACCATAACTTTTTCAAAACTTTTAATTTTTTCATCAAAAAACTAGCATTTTCATCTGAAGTTTTTTCTCTTTCTAATGCAGCAAATCCAGATTTCCGGATTATTCTGGAACTGTAGGATCCCTGTTATAATAGCAAAAAAAAAAAATAATTTATACCTGTAAGTCTGTATGAAAATCGTTGACAAAATCAATGTTTGGCAAGGGGGAGTCTAAACTGTCTAAACCCATAATCTCTGTCAACTCCATGCTGGCCTCTGAAAATATAAACATATACATGTATAATATGAACTAAGGCTCAGCCTATTTTTAGCGGACTATGTCAGTTGTCCTACATTATCTGTAACATGCTCATCTGGTACTGAATTTTTTTGATGATGTATAACTTTACAATAAATTGATCGGTTACGAAGTTACGAACCTGGAGCCCGTTACCTAATCAAGCCGTTTCCAAAAGGCGCTACCGAGGGCTTTCCTACGTCTATGCAACGACACGCTACGAGCGAGCAGTGCTCGCTGATAGCATACTGTTTCTGAACACTTTGGAAGGCGAGTGCTACTGAAGCGGTCCGTTGCACAAGAAAGCACTCGATAGCGGTTTGATACGAAATATTGGGTATGAAGTAACGAAGGACATTACAAACCTGCTATCGTTTTTAAGTTCATTGTATAACTACGTTGATTATGTGTATAAAATACGACTTTCCTTGTTTAAAACAAGTACCAACGTGGTTTATACAGTTAATTTTACTGATATAGACAGCTTGCCACATTCTGTGATTTTCGCCGCTGTGTTTTCCAAGATGGCGGTCAAAGTTAAAACCAGGGGAGGTAGTACCTCTGTTACTAAGCAACAGAGTTCTTACCACCCATACTGCCTTGATAATTATTCTCTTTTTTTTAAATGCTTTCTAGTAAGGGGCCTACTCTAGTTTTTGAAATATTTTTAAACATCATTAAAAAATAAAATAAAATTTATGAGCTGCCGAATATCGCATTTTAAACAACTTTCGTTATTTTTCAGTATCATTCTTTCAGTGCGGAATTGTAACACACGTTTCCAAATCTATTAGTGAATTCGAACTCTGACCAAAACATGTGACAGGTGTTACCATAAAGCGGATCAATTATCAATGCGTATAGTCCGCTATAACATTAAGATGAGACCAAATTAAATATTGTTTGTTTCCCCTTACTGAATCTGGCCAATTAGGGTTGGGTAGGTAGGTCGGTAGAATATTTGAAAACAAAATTTCTTGTCAATATTTTTTTTTAAATCTCTTTCAGAGTCAGAAAAATATTTTTACAGGTAGGCGACTTTTTGCTCAGGTACATTGTAGGTAGGGAATGGGAAACAGGCAATATTTAATTTTGAGTTTAATGTAACATGCATTATTAACATACCGTAAATTCCCAATTATGAACACCCCCAGGGGCATGAGATATTCTTCAAAAGGGAGCTATGCCAAGGGGCATTGCATCTTTTTAAAAGAGAGCTTTCATTGGATCATTACAACTTTACTATTGTACACATGAAAAGTGAAAACAGCCACCTAAGCCCTAATAAATAAATTCATTAAAATTTAAAGAATTATTTCCATCATCAGTTCCGGAGTTACTGTTTAAATTCTATCAAAGGATTCATACGATTCTTTAAACCTTTGACCCCTAAAATTTCGTAAAATTACATTTTGACAGTAACAAACGGGTCCAGACTTAGACATTATTGAAGGGTCAATTTTTGACTACCATATAAAATGATAAAACGCCCGTTAAAAACAGTCCAGTTCTTTGACAAACCCATGGCTATATAATTATTAAACATATAAAAACAATTTTCTGAAATCAATTCATTTGAAAAGTCTTGTTATACATGTATCCGCAATCTTTCCTTGAGGTAAATTTTCAAGTTAAACGTAACCTGTTTTTATACCATACATTAATAATGCATACACGACAATAATCATGTGACGAGATCAAACAATATACAGCTGTAACGTACACCGCCCTGAGCAACATTATTGAATATACATAAATTTAGTCGTCATTTAAACATGTCATTGCAAGCACTTAGTGATTTACATCATGATTTCCAGGTTTTCCTCTATGAGGCTACAATTTACAGTGATTTTTTTCGGTTCTATGGGAAAGGGTCCGGGTCCGTTCAGATTGGGAATTTTCGCGACGTAACAACTTGAAATTGGGAATTTTCATGAAGTAGAAAGGCCAAATAAAGCAAAAAAAGACATTACATGTGACTGTTTACCGATTTCTGTAAACTTTATGCTTGACCTCTTGTCAAAAATGCTCATAACTTTGTCATTTTATGTCCAATTTTGATTGTTTTTTAAAATGTTCATTGGGAATTTCTCCCTTCATATTTGGGAAAATTATAGCCTTTTTCAAACTGGGAAGGTACCGTTTACCGGTAGCAAACAAAGAAGGAAAAAAATCACTGATTTATATCATAGAGTAGAATATTACAGAGAATCTGACATGATCCTGACTTCATGCATGAATATATTACAAGTTCTTGCAGAGAATATATCAATTTCCATGAGCAAATGGTGCCATATTAGTCCTTTAGATTATAAGATATTGGATCACGATTTTCAGTATCACCTTTACGGTAAGTCAGTAAACAGTCAGGTTCATCAATCTGTCATGACAGACATCCAGAAAGTTGACAAAAAATGGTTGAACAATCGGTCCAACAAAGTCTTACAAACTGCCGGACAAAATCAAAGCGCCGAAAGCATCAAAGTTGTTCGAATGAATGCAGGGATAGTTATAACTTAAAGATGATGTAGCGTTATTTTTCTAGTGATTTATTTTATTTTGCGTTGCGCCCTGCCATTCCCCCCTAGCTGGAGCACTGTATATCATAACTAGGTTTAATTGGACAACGCCCTGTCTCGTTTTACTAACGCCCTGCCCTTTTTGAAAGCGCCATGTGCCCCTTTTTGTCTATCATACGAGTGTCTTCTTCTTTTAAAAAGCCACTATCGCAATAAACAAGATAATGACACATACCGCTGTTATATCGCTAATCTACGACCCCTGTGCTCATCAAGTCGGTATATATTGATCAGCCGCACTAATCAACCTTTTAAATTAAAATCATTGGAGGCGGGGCTTGTTGCATCTGCAACGGCTATCGACCAATGAGATCGTGTATAACGTTCACGCATATGTAACGTGTGAATAGCTAATTGGCATTTATCAAAGTAAGTTAGATCACAGATTGTCCGTGAATTTGGTCAAGTCAAGTAAAAAACAGAGGGCACTTGCCGATTTCAACAGAAATGTTTAACAAAAGTTAGTTATCAATTCATTCTTATACTTCGAAGTTTAATTTAACTTGTGTGCTTTAGCACATTTTTTCTCAGGATCTTGCAGGGAAATAAACGCGCGCTAACTCACCAGATCTAACTAACCTTTATTTACCAATGTTACCCGTTGACTAGCATGTTTAATCCTCCATAAAAAATATGTGGTCAAACCAAAAAGAATTTTACCACATGGAGCACCAAGTCCTCGACTCATCGCCATATAAAGCGTTAATTCACCAGAGAAACGCGTAAACTCCAGTCAGTTAGACAGTGACGTCATATGTAAAAGTCACGCGTGTAGAGACTTGGGCGTAGTACTGTTAATATTCACAGTGTACACGTTATATTTTTGGATGATGTTAAAACTAATCTTAATGAATTAAATCGTGCCTTTAAAGTCTTTGACGATGAATTAACCTGTGGAAAGTTATTGTGGATTTTGACGAGATTCAGATAATCAAGATCCGCCAGTGTTGACAATTCTCGTGTAAGTTTTAAAGTTGGACAATTTTCAATCTCATTCAATCCTTCAATAATGATGTTAGATTATAAATCATTTGCCGTGAAAAGTCTTATTTCTTTAAGACAATTTAATACTACAGAGATATCAAATCTATGAAGATTCACAGGATCTAAATTTTCGTATTCCCCATGTCGATTAATTGCCGTACCAGAATTGATTATATGGATAAGGCACGTTCTTTTTTAATTGCTTAATTCAGAAGTAAGTAATTTAGAAATGCATTGTTAGCTCTAAACACAGTTAACAAGTGATTTCAAATAGGCCTAATTTGATAAGTTCACTTTTTAACAATGGGCTCGTTCAGCCCAATCAATGTCAGAGCATATCAGACAGAAATATCTGGCAAGATAAAGGATATTTTCATTTCAATTAATAATTTTACAATTACATATCATATATCTTTAATATTAATCACATTTGAATGCTAAAAAGCCCTGTCACAAATCGTCAAAACATAAAAAATATTCAGACAGGATGTACGTACATGTAGCGAAAATTCTGCAATCGTACCGTGTACGGGTTTTATCGCCATTTATAATAAGTTTTTATAAATTAAGAATATTTTTTGACAATTTCGGAGGGATTTCTTATTGCATCTCAACAAGGAATTTACAAATTACGAAAAATATCCCCGTGGTATTGGAAATGGCGCACTTAACGGTTTACGTCGTTATTTTGTTATAAATATAAAACGTTCATAATTAAAGTGATTGAGCAATGATAGGGCAATTCACTGGGAACATGTTGACACTAAATATCAATAGTCAATTCCATCAATGCATGTTGTATGACCATTACAATGAAAGACACGCTCAGCTTATTATGTCAAGTCCGCGTGATATGAAATGGCGCACCTATCCTGTAGGTCCCTAGTGGTTAAAAAATAAAAGGATTCATAATGTAGTTGTTTCCAATTTTATTTTATGGCTATAAAGTCCATTTTTATATAATAGTTAGCTTACTTTGTTTACTTCTTAGATAATAAACCAATAATTAGTATTGAGACAGAATTGCACTGGTTACTAATTGCTATTATACTTTTTGAGTCACCAAGACAACTTGAAGATGTCCAAACAAGTGTTAAATCATCTATTACTGTCATGTAGGAATCATTCATGGCATCTGCATAGTCTGATCTGTAACCAACTTGACTTGGGAATGCCGAAAATATCAATGACAGTTAATATTAACAAAATTTTCGAAACATACTATTTCAAAGTTTGACTAGTTTTTTCAGTTTTTCTTAATAAGAAAGTTACATCCTTCTGGACACCAATTCCTGTGTTTGACAGTTTGTAGGACATTTTAATCATGTTACATGGTGTTAACATGGATGCCAGTGCTCTTTACAAAAAAAGATTGAAGTTAAAATTTCATTTTACAAATTTGTGGGATTACAATATTTGAGGAATAAAGTGAGATAAGAAAATAACAACAAATATGGGTACAGCATACCTTTCGATTTCTAAAAGCACCAAATTGTACTTTGAACATTGTTTATTTGCATTACAGACCAAAACCATACATCCTTCCAAAACTATACTGGAAATGTATGTCATTTTGGGTCTTTAACTCAAGAAAAGACCACTAATCTCAGGTGCGCCATTTCTGATACCGCGCCACAACCCATACCACCACGATACATTTGTGTTACATTCTTTGAAATGTTCTTCATCTATGGTATCCGATTTTCATCATCCTCTCAAAATCCCCGTTGGTCCAATGGTCAGACATTCAGTAAAATTTTAGCCCGACCAAAGCAATTCTTTCGGTCAGGACTGGCGGTTACCGGACCTCGACTCCAGGTCTAGAGGTCCGGACCTCAATTCTAGCCACTTTCTTTCGCGATGACTGTGCCTGCCAGAAAATTTTGATAGTCCCACGAAAATTTCAGATTCTGGTAGCCCACCGGCACTGGGCAATGTCAACCACTGTCGATCAGACACAATGTCACAAAATGGATCTTTGTCATTGTTTCATAACAAAATAAATTATATCTGAAAAGTCACAACACAAAACCAGAAGAGGAAGTTTTGATTAATTTTCACATACCCCAGTCTTCGTTAGACAGCATGTTGTTGGCGAAGAATTTTCTATCTACCTCGGAGACAAAGTCGGTCTCCATGTTTACTGATAAATCTATATACTAAGCAAATGGGAGTTGTCAAATAATCAATAATAGTTTCAGGTTTCAGCGTGGAAAATAACAATATCCCGTCTCATCCCGTCATGCATCAAACCGGAAACAGTTGGAATGCCGGCTGGCGTTTTTTCTGTTTGACCGTGATAGTTGGATTTACTCATGCAGCGGTTACTTCCCCTTATACGTATCTATTATAAGAAGGCACTGCCTAGAATGGAGATTTATATTGTCAAAAAGGTGAGTTTTTTGTCTCATTGTACTAGCGTTTTGCGTAATATATTTAATGGCTCAACTAGAATTACCGAGATTTTTGGTGATGGCCGTTGGAAGGAGGGTTTTATTATCTGTGATACTGTAGCCCCATAAAGGCTCTTGACTTAAAACTTTTTCTGAGTAGAGGTTATGCTTTAATTTTGCTGCGCATAACATGCTAAGTGCTATCTAAATCATTATACGATTACCGGAAATATTCTCTCGTTTGTCTGACTTCTTATACACCATTGAATACTTTTAGCGCTTCTTCATGGTCTTAGTTTATACTAATTTATTTAAGGTCGATTGTGAAACAAGTTTTTTCAACTTATATTAATCACTCTCGACACCTCATTCCTGATGTAATCTATCGCCACGAGGGTATGAGAGAAGAGAAGCCAGTTTCCCTTTTATGCTGAGCGTCTAGCAAGGGAATTTCTGGTACCATTTTTATTTCGTCTTTGGTATGACGCAGCCAGGGATCGAACCCGAGAACTCCCGCACTCGAAGCGAACGCTCAACCACTAGGCTATCGAGGAGGCGATCTCCTGGTCTCATTCAATATCATGCTTCACGTTTTTAAATATTCTTTTATAACCTGTCATTGTAGGAGACTTACGCTGTCCTGTTCCATAAGGTTATCTGTAATACATGTGTATGTGATGTTTGGTGACGGTACTTTTTCAACCTTTTTTGTTGGGCTGTTCACTTGGTATACGCTTATGAAGACGATGCATACAAGTAAGAATCATCATAAAACTTACACACTAATGTTTATCAATTGGAGTTGAATAGTAATCGGACAGCCTAAAATCGGAAATTTGTCAATTACATTCGATGTTTCTTACATTTGTGTTAAACGACGATTCCGTTAAGCGACCGTTTTCAGACTTTCCCAAGGTTGGTCTTTAAATACAAGTTAGACTGTATATGCCTTTTTGTAACTTTTGTCCAGTGCAAGGCTGTTTGGTTTGGTTTCTTCCAAACCGGTATGTAAATGTATACTGTTTGTTTCTGTTGAGCGTGGCTTTGTGGTTTGTTCTTGTAACGTATGGTCGTCATGTTGATCAGTTCTTGCCTGTTGGCTCTTGCTTCAGATATGTTTAACCGAATGAGGCAGCAGGCTATCGGAGTAATTCGTCGAGCTCTTGTAGACAGCGATTGTGTTGAGATACTAAGGTATTCAGATAGATATGAAATATCCTTTCGTAATCTACACATATATGCTATTCATATAAGCCACATTAGACCTTAAACGGCTATTTTCCAAAAGCAATCGAATTTGAGCACTTTAGCTGAGTCCCAGGCCCCAATTCCACGAACAAACTTAAGTTATTGCTCAGCTGAGACTGTTTTTTAAAAAAATTATTATGTGACTACAAGTATGGACTTGTGATGTGGATTGCTACCAGAAACTGTGTATTTATTGCTAAATAATGATATAGTAGGTGATTTTTGTATGTAATGCTCATGGAAATCCGACAGTAATGAATAATAAAGAACGTCATACTTGAGCCTGTTATAGCAGACTTAAGTTTTTGCTTTATTTGTTTGTAACTTTAAAACACTATTTTCTGTTTAAAAAATGAGCTTATTTTGTATTGCTCTATTAAATAGGCATCTAACTGTGATGAAACTGTATATACAAGTATACATTTAACATACATTTAAGTCATTTAACCTGCAAAATATGTTTTTAAAATGGCAGTCTCATCTGAGCAATAACTTAAGTTTTTTCGTGGAATTGGGGCCAGAGGTGGAAAACACTACAAGATGGAAGAAAACGAAATACAACCCCCAATTATAAACAAAAATGCACAATTTATAAGCTAAGGGAAGCAACTCTTGCAAAATTAGTATTTTGTCATCCATACGTTTTACTTAAATGTAATTTTTGGCATACAATTTCGACAGATACATTTGACATTATGTCGTCAATTCTTGGTCATTTGTGAAAAATATCCCAATTCCTTCTAATTAGTTTATTTACTGGATGAACGGAAAAAAGATAATGTGGCTTTAAGTATTCAATTGATGGTGCCATCGAATTGAATGAAATGCTATGAAGCATCAGCAAGCGGTACTAGTGATTTATTTTATCCCATGAATTTTATTCTTACCAGTTTTTATATTCCATACATTACCCGAAAATATTAAGATAGATTATCATCAGGAATATGATGTAAAAAAGATAATAGAAAATCGGAAAGGGAAGCCTTCAAGGCAGCACTCATCTTAACAAACCGAGCACAGAAAACATAAAAACATCACATACCATAATTACACGGCACAATGCCCAACACATAACTGAACGAGACAATGAACTTAACCGCTAAGTCCAAAATCCCTGATGACAAAAGGCTGAATGACCTAGTTTCAGCAATAAAAAAGCTGAATGCCCAAGCTAAATGACATAGTTTCAATAGTAAAAAGACTGGATTACCTAGTTTTAGCTCTCTAATGTCATAAAAACACTAATAAAATACTGAATGCCCTAGTTTCAGCAATAAAAACGCTGAATGTCCTAGCTGAATGTCCTAGTTTCAATAAGCTGAATGTCCTAGCTGAATGAAGTTTCAAGTTCTAAAACGTTTAAGAATAACAGTAAAATGCATTTATAATATTTCACTTATGCATGTATACGTCCGTGGCCACGTCGTATATTAAACAAAGAATGCACAATGACGTTATTTGCACTTGTGCATTATGAATTTTTTATTGCACTGTATAGAAAAGTACACTGGTGTGTGATAACAACTACTACATGTATTTGCTACATTGCCCTATGTCCGCGGGTTATCGGAGTAATCGTAAAAACAAAAACACATGATCTAATTAATAAGATTATACTTGTCAAATATACGAGTACAAATGATACAGTTGGTACACTAACAAACTGGATTAGAACAAAGGAAGATCTAATATAGTACTAGTATGTAGGCATTTACATTGAGAACAACTCGAGTACACTTTAAAGGATAAGTAAACAAGACTGCGTTCAATAAACGCTTATGCCCCCTGTGGAAGCCTTGTCCATAAATAAGTCTAAGTCCAAAATTAGGTCAAGGTGAAGGTCAAAATGGGGTTAGGTGATACCGGCGTGTGGAGAGTGTTCATACACAACATCCATGCAAGTATGAAAGCTTTGTACCAAGCCATATTAATGCTAGAAGAAACGGTCAATTTGGGTTAACCAGGACGGACGGACGAACGGACGGACAGGTGAATCACTATATGCCTCCCCATCTATCGATAAAAAGATAATAATCGGGTAAGTAAACAGCAGAGCACGAAATACTGAGCAGCTGCACAAACACGCCATCCCACTGTCGCCTGTCGCCTTGTTCATCAGTCACAGTCACACAAATCCGGAGCAAGAGTCCGCATACAAGAACAAACCAAACAAAACGACCACCCACCACAATGACAACCCACAAATAACACTCAACAGATACAGTGTACATTCACTTTTGAAAGTCGTCCGGTTATGACTGACGTTATTGAATGTACCATGATAGCAATCAGATTCCAGCAAACATACAAGACGAAACTGCAGCACCTTTTTGTATATATTTGTAAATTTATTTGCATAGGCTATATAAAACAACACTGCTTTCCTCGAACGTCAACATCACTCACAATTTTCATAGGCTTTCTCCTCTCCACTGGAACAATCTGAAAGAATATGTCTCCACCAGTATAATATAAATGTATGTATTATATAATGGATAAGATCATGGGTGACATATTGAATGGTAACATATTATAAAACATATAATAATGATAACGAAGACATTATTTAACGAGACAAAACAGTTGGGCTTCCGTATGAGCCTCCTAATTACATGACACAGTATTCATGTACATTTACAAAATGACATAGCAACATAAGTATATGAATAGCTGAAAGAAAACTAATATACCGGTATCAAATTTAGTTCACCAAAAGTTTACAGAGCTAATGACGCAAACTGAAAAGATTTTGAGATAAGTTATGATTAAATCCGCTGAGAGAGAGAAAGAGAGAGAGAGAGGAGGAGGTTTTAAATCGTTTACAGTTTATGTTGCAAACACTTTTCACACTACAAGGGTAAGTTAATATGATATTGCCTGTTATACTAATAATCTACCTTTGGGTGGATCGATGCTGTCAGATATGGATGAATATGTCGTGACATCCTGATTTTGTTTGTTTAACATTTCATAATTGGTGACGCTGAAACAAAATAGAACTAAAGTAAGTAACTACGAGTATAATAGATTGATCAGAATGATCCAGTACAACAATATACAACAATGTACGACAATGTATAATACAAAGCGATACGCATTCTACTGTAGGTTTGATTTATATTGTTTGTGAACAGTATTCATTATGTTTGTTTGTAATAATCGCTCATGCAGACCAAGAGTTATACATTAGATATGTATGATAATCGCATGTGATATTTTGATTATATTCGTACGTAAGCACCATTCATTTAGCATGATCATGCGATTCATGCACCTGGTTATCAATATGAATGAAATCAATTTACCCTCCCTCATACATAGCTTCACTGTTACTTTGGATATTCGTTGGTTCCTCCCTGTAAAACAAATGTATACGAATGTATACAAGTATATAAAAAAGAAAAGTACTCGGAATGAGATCTGGCTAAATGTTTAATTAAAAATTGGCAAACGTTTAACTAAAAATTATAATGAGTTACAAAACTACAATGTCTAGCATGTACTTAAATGTTTTAAAAATAACTTGGAACAAAATTTTAATCGTACTTTGCGGGACATCCGTTTGCTATGGACACATTTCTGGATGGCTCAATAATTTTGTTTCCAATACCATGAATATAGAAATGGGTAATAGTTTGTTAATATTTTCATTCCAATTGTTTATATACATATGTTGTTATAGCATTACATTGGGCATTATGAACGGAATAGAATAGAACAGAACAAGAACAGGACAAAACAGAACCTGACATACAATTATTAAGATAAATACATAATACAAAATCATCAATAATGAGTTCGTAACGGAGAGTAGTTTTATAGAATCATTAACGTTAGTAAAATTTAAAGTTTGATCTGATCATACAAATATACTTTACACATTCCATGAACACATAAATATGCTCTACACATTACATTAGCGCGTACCATATAGTTTAGACACTACCATGAGCACACAGATACACTTCACACAATACTTGAGCACACAAATATTCTTCACAATTATTAACAATGCTTATTACACAAGATGGCAATGGCATAAATTAATATAAGTTAGAACTCACCTGTCATTTGATTGGTGAGCGCTTGTACCTGTACCTCTTTCTCTACCTAAAAGACAATATACATGTGTACATTCATATATGTCATCCGACATGGAACTGACAAGCGTCAGCATAATTTTATAAAAGCCCAGAGGAACTGACAGATATGATCACGAAACTGATCAGTTCATGACTTCAAATAATCATTTCTTTTAAACATGATGGTAATACAAATAATACAAGCACTTTGGTTGAATAAGAGTCTATCCGAAGATCATGTAATACGTAGTTTACGCGGTGATGACATTTTTCTAGTTGTCCATATCGGGATCTACGTCGGTTTTTCTAGATAATGCCAACCAGTTGACGAAAACCAAATTTCTTTAACTATTTATCAATCAGTACAAACCAGTAGCTAACAATTTCATCAAAGTTCTTTGTTGTTATGTTTATATTTTCAAACCATTTTGTTTTATCTGTGATTTCTATGTCATGTTATATGACCCTTGATTGGAATTAAACTTTATCTTATCTTATCTTATCTGAAATAGCACATTGTCTAAATCAAGAAAAGTAATTGGAATCAGAGTATAGAAAGGTACTAGATGTCTTGTTATTTTTGTGAGAAAATAATATTAAAACCGGTGGTTGTGCTGTGTCTTCGTAGAAGAAATACCACTGCAGACACGATCAACCCAGCCAGCACTATACTCCCAACAACAACACCAACTATCATTCCAATATTCACACCAGATGAATCTGAAATCTCTGAAACAAATGTGTTTCAGGCATAACTCAGAAAGCTAAATAAAATCAGTATAGATTTGTCTGAATCATAATTATTCGTTCTCGTTTACCAGCGATTTCTTCACTTGAATCATCTTGGAACTTGACTAACCATTGATGTATGGGGAGACAAGATGTTGGATTCTATATAACCTGATTTACATATTCAAAACCATAGCTGATCAAGAAGACAATTTAATTACCGGTACAAAGTTTAAAACTTAACAATCTCACACCGCACAGGCTGACATGGTTATGCTTTATCATCCGATACATGTATTTGTTACAGCCATGCATATATATCATATACAGCGCGGTAAATTGGAATGCAAGCACATACACAACCCTTGACATAATAGTTTTATTACGTTTCGGAAAGACAATGTTTGAATGTTCTAATTGATATCACGATCATTGATCTTAATTTAGAATCAGAATAAAATAATGAGGTCAGTGATTCTTTTTGTATTTCCAATTTTCACCCTGGACTTTGCTTACGAAACAGGTCAACCAATTGGCCAATATATGTTTTACAAATAAACAAAAAACGGACAACAAATGCACCAACAGAAATATATTCGCCTCCGTCGATATTCAGTTTCTTGAGTTGAGAACTCCTTTGGAAGCTAACACATGGTGTGTCCTAAGCCAATCAACACGTCAGAATTTCTCATGAATAATAATGAGTGCATAATAACTTCAAAATGTCACATATCACACTGTGTGCTCTCGGCCAATTAAAACGTCTAGATTGCTCATGAATAATAATGAAGCATTATAAAACGCAATATTACCTTCTCCTATAAGTATAAACGTCTTTTCCATCGTTCCAACATCATTACGCATTTGAACGTTATACTGCCCGTAATCTGACACATTCACATTGAGAATTAGGAGTTCTAGCTGAACAATATCAATATAACCATCATTCGATTTAACAAAGTCAATGGTCATAGTTAGCTTTGTATTATTTTCTAGCTCAGTCTCATCTTTTTTCCAGACAACAGTTGATACAGTGGGATACGCCAGTGAATCCAAGCGTAACGTTGCCGTGTTACCTTGTGCGCTGTAGACCATGTACGCAATATTTCCATAAGGTTGAGGCCGACCTTTTGCAACAATAAAAACACAATGATAACATTAAATGATAAGTACCTCCGATTTCTACTACATATATATATATATATATATATATATATATATATATATATATATATATTATTTCACGCTGCAGACCCTTATGTTGGCAAGTTTAGCAAAATGTAACGATTAAGGGTAAGTAAAGTGACTATGAGACAAAACATTTCATCAATCGTTTTACTGAGCACATAAAACGTCAAAACGATATTTGAATATTTTAAATTTAGTATTACAGTAAACTCCCTGAAAACTGGACTCCCTGAAAACCGGAATCCCCAGTAACATCGGACGAGTTCTTAAGTCAACTAAAAAAGCTTCCGCAATACCGGACTCCCAGAATTCCGGATACCGGACGGCATCTTGGGTCCGCTGACAAAATATTCAACTATAATTTCTTCCGAAATACTGGACATGTACATTTAATATATTGTAATTAAGTGACACATGTCACATTGTGAATTGTTAGTTAAAAGATGGGTGCATAGTAAAAGGTGTAATCATCAAGTTTTGATTTCTATTGTTTACTATTTTAAAGGTGTCACATGTCATTAGCACAGGCATAAGAAATACTATGTGAACAAAAAATAGTAACAATTTGTACCATCGATGATGTTAAATAATTACTTTATTTGAATAGACTTTAATAGAACAACGATCCTTTCGTTTTATATTTTGTTGTTGAGGTGGGTACGGTAACAAACGTTATTGAAATAAAGAAGAACTTAACATGTCAGCTAGTTTTAATTACAACAAACACTGCACTTTTAAGATCACATTTCAGAATTGCAATTCGGGGGTGTAGGCTTGCACAGTCTATGTCATTGAAAAATTTGAAATAATTCACGACAAAATCAGTAATTCAAGTAATCATGAACTTTAGAAATGTGATGCAAACAATTCTTTAACTGATTTTACATTTATACCATCAAAAACTAATATCATAATTGCAATTTGAAAAAATGGCTAACAACATAAATCTCATATATCTATTTCCATGTCCCTATGAAAACATATCAAAGTGTACATTATACACATCTTCCAGAAAACAGGAACTCCCATAAAACCGGACTTTTGGCCAAGTCCGAACAGGGTCCGGTTTTGAGAGTGTTTACTGTACAAAAATGTACTAGAAAAGATTTCTGCGAATAAATCAGATTAAAATCATTTGTTGTACTTTAATTACGCTGCTTTTTTGGTCGCCGTATGTATAACTGAACAATTGTGTCGAAACGGAGTTAAATCCGAATAAACAAACAAACAAGTTTATCTATAACTGAATAAACAATATCACATACCAGGACAATAAGGGAAGGTATCAATTGCTCCAGTTTTCAAGTCCTTGGCCTGATATACTTTACAATTTGTAAAACTAAAGGATGACATTGTAATCACATAGGATGAGCCAGTGTGTGAGAATGTATAGTCTGGTCCAGGGTTTGGTATACATGTTGCATCAACACATGTAGTAAGTGAAGTGCCTCTTTTAAACCACTGTATAGCATTCACAGTATCACACTGACATTCCACATCTTGTCCTTCTTGTATATTTCCACATGTACATGTTAGACCTAAAATAATACAAGTATCGTTTCTTACGGTTGTATCAGTTTGGTCCTTGTACGAGATTGGCAATGTTTCTTTATTTTTGTCATATTCAAATTATTAACATAACTACATTTGTTACATTGTTACATGGTTTTAAAGCCACATGATCTCTCCCAAGTCCTTTATTTCGATTATCCTGTAAATAGACTTATTACAAGGAGTTGGGATGATTTTCTAAATGACCAATAAATGACAACATAATGTTAAATGAATCTGTCGAAATAGTATGCCAAAAATCACATGTATGGATGACAAAATACTAATTTTGCAAGAGTTACTTCCCTTAGATTATAAATCACGCATTTTTGTTTACAATGCATTATTTTGTAAACCAACCAACTGTAGGTTGTATTTCGCTTCTTCCATCTGATGGTGTTTTCCACCTTTGGGACTCAAATAAAGTGCTCAAAATCCATAGCTCTTCAAATAGGTCACCAAGTTATTGTTTTTTAAAATAGCCGTTTAAGGCCTAATGTGGCTTTAACAAGTCAGGTGGTCTTCAAATATGACTGTTATCAGTGAAAAACAGCAAAACAACCAATGTTACATTGCTCATAACCCAACATATTTTGAAAGGTGAGTTAGTAACCTACCATTCTGATCACCTCGGCCTTTATGCATTGCATTGTATTTACCGGAGACAAACGGAAATGGCCGAGCTTTCACGGTTAGGATTCATACGTTCATTTGATAGAAGGGTCTGACTTGTAAGGTGGTTAAAAAGTAAATTGTGTCTCGACATTTTATACCTGTACCAGAGTTATTACTACATGTAATTACAGAAACAGAAATGATTTACAGAAACCACCCAGATTTATACTCACCATATACATGTACTGCAGACAAGCCTGAAATAAAGAACAAAGATGAAAAAAGTTACCCATACCAAAGAATACGATAGAACGTAAATCCGTGGCCATACCAAACCGAATAAACTACAATTAGTCTACATTTAGACAACCAGTTTCGTGATTATGTTACTAGTATATATTACATGGGATGTAATCAATTTGATTATGAACAGAATAAAATCATGTTGATGGTTAGGATTTAATTTAGTTTAGTTGGACATATGTTTAGGCCACCGGCCCATACACACCATACATAACATACATATTGGCATTTAGTGGTTACAGTGTGATATTGACAATGGACATAGCTTACATATTTAATAGTATAGCAACAGTACCTGGTACAAGTGTACATGGAAACAACAATGTTTACAATTAGAGCATGTAATAGTACATAGTGGTACATTCAATATTCGATGTTGCAATAATGTTGGTTTATAAGTTACATCTAGAAATGAAAGTCTTGATTTAAAGGCATAGTAGCAACATTGCTAAATTTCTAATAGTTTTTTATATTGGTACATGACTTTAAAAAATATAACTTGTGTAGAGTAGCATTGTTAATAAAGTATTCTGATATGTATGTAGATATAATTTATGAATATAATATACACATCATAAGGAAATAATACTCCTCTTCAACACAGCTCTGACAGTGTGGACATATTCTATGTTCCTTAAATTTGGGCTATTAAAGTATCTGCCTTGTTCTATCAAAAGACCATGGCTAGAACATCTTAAGGACGTTTGATAGGGTATTTTTTTTAAAAGATACCAAAAAATAGGCATAATTATAGTTTAATATATACTGAAGCAATATGTAAAATAAAAAAGGTATGTCGCGGTACTATTTAAGGGGTCATGGGCCCTTTTGCAACATCACTTTTCAAGAAAATGACCAAAAATTCTGATATTTCGCAATGTATTCATTTTTGCATTAAAATCAATAATTTTTCTTGTTACAATCATTTCCATGGGTTTGTATGAACAAACACATATTATTCAAACATTCCTATACACTTTTGGTATTGATAAGAAAATTCACAATTTTTTGACAAAACACGAATTGTCAAAATTACCGAAAAATGACTGCTAAAAAGACCAAAAAAATACACAAAATCGGCCGTAGCACAAAAACGACCTCGATGACCAATACAATTTATATGTCTAATTTTGTTGATAAAAGTGTACTCAATCCAAATATTAAATAAAAAAAAATAGGTCACGAGACCACTTTTTGCGCTATGACGTCATTATTATCCCCCTATATCATAAAAACCTTAGTGAAATTGCGTAAAAGTGACGCATTATCTGCGCGGAAAAATATTCTAATATCAAAAGAGTACTTACATTTGCATATTATGTACACGAAAGTATAGTAAATATAAATTTAGAAGAAAATGATGCGTTACAAGAATTATTTTAGGTGCAGTTACGTCGTAATTGTGTCTCTTTGTTATGAAAAGTGCGGTAAAATGGCGGTAAAATGGCGCGAAAAGGCCAAATTAGTACATTACCCATAATTTCTAGTCTTGTCATAATTTATTTTTGGCTAAGGATGTTGATTAAAGTGTACTTTATCTAAAAATTAAAATAAAACATAGGTTATTAAGCTACACTTTGTGCTATTATGGCTGAATTATCTCCCCTTTTCCCAATTTGGCAGTGTCGTCGCATTCCATATAGCAAGGGGGCACAGATTAGCCCTAAATCGCCCACTTGAATAATCTTCACAATTTTTGTCAAGATATCATTAATTTATTCCCTATAAATCAGTAAAAGGGTGTATGTGTAGTCCCAGGCAATACAAACACTCATTACAAAGGGGTACGGGTAACCCAAGTAATAATTTCTAATTTCTCAAAAATGAATGAAAATGTAACCGTTTTTTCACGCAGAGTGTTTTCATATTATTTGCCCAGTGAATTTATTTTTTACCCCCAAATTACTCATATTTAAACTAAGCCTAGGTAGTATCACGACAAACATTTTGTCCAATTTTCATGACGTTCCAGTGCAAAACGCGGCCTCTATCCCCGTTTAAGCTATATGCGCAGAAATGATGCGCATAAACAACTGTATCAAACGTCCTTAAGGAAGCCAGACATGCTCTAAATTTTGGAATTTCTGTATCAAGTATATAATTTTAACACCAAATATGGGTTTAAAATTAGTGTAGTTTACTATTGTCTAAACATTTAGCAGCCCACATTTGTTTATACTGGTCAGTCAGTGGTTGTATTATGCAGGAGTAGGTAAAATTTTGGTTATCGTGAGGTTACCTCCTTGGTGCCTAGCCTTAATGAAATGAGTCTAGAAGTAATATGTTAAGTCCGTGCTGTAATAAGAAATGCTTAAATTTATATCCATAACCAAAATATACGCCGCTTTATGTTTGTTATTGCGCAGCAAAGTATTGCGCTACAGTTATAGAGACAAACAGAACTGTTCAAACAATAATTACTTACAAATAATCATATAAATCCAGACAATGGGCACGAATTTAAACATTTCCATTCTAACAAGTTAATGTTTTGACTTGTAATGTCAATTTAAATGTAAGCTAATCTTCCTCATTTCTTTGGTAAAAACTAAAAAGTTATATACACATTTCATATATCCTATTACACTATTTGTAAAATACAAAACTTCCTGCTTGAGAAGATGTTTTGAAGGTTGATACATAAATAAGACACGGTGGAGAATCACGTGGTTTTAATGGTAACTTCAACGGAAAAAATGGCCGCTAAAACATCCTCGACTGAACCCCAAAAATCAGGTATTTAACTGCTTTTTACTTTTACTTGTTGTTTGTCATACATACCAACCTACGCAGATTGGTCTACCGAATATTTTGATATCATTTTCATTACCACAAACTCTACACTTTGCTCAAACACTTCGAAATGCAACCGACAGACAGCGTTTGTCGAATAAAATTGAGTGATAAATTCCACGTTATAATCACAATTTGTCTTGTAATCTTCATATTTGCGAGTTTCATGCAGCATTCGTTTGACAACACGTATATTATCATCATTACAAATTGTATTCATACATTATTTCGAAATTCGACCTTTCTTGATCACATGAAAACGCTTCAAAGGAAAATGATAACCCCCACGGAAACGGTACACTCCACGTATCAATTCAATAACAAAGATAACTTCCACGTTTTGTTAACAATTTATTCATCATTCAAAGTTGCTTTTATGATCACGAGATCGTTCCTTAGAACTACATTAAATGTATCTTTTGCAGAAGCGTTTCATACTGCACCAGCAAGAGAAATGTGTATGACGTGGATTAAGAAACATCAAACCATTGCACATCGGACGAAACAGCATGTATTTGTATTGGTATAGTGCGGAAACATTGCCAGATTATATAGAACCAAGGTATTA
This sequence comes from Spisula solida, assembly GCA_947247005.1. NCBI lineage: Eukaryota > Metazoa > Mollusca > Bivalvia > Venerida > Mactridae > Spisula > Spisula solida. Next base: position 36,719,304 of record OX365959.1, on the reverse strand, counting down.
AACATGCACGATAGTTTGTTTAGTGTTTGGTCGAGAAATAATTCAGTTCGGTTTTCTGTTCACTGAATCTTGGACAGGGTCCATATGACTGCGTAATTGGGGCTAATCGTGAGATTCTATAATAGTCCTGAATTGAAAGATGCAGATCTTTGTAATTTAACTCAAAGTCAGACTAAAGTCACTTAAGTTAGACGGACATGGTATATAGGTAGTAGCAATTGGTTTGTTTGGTCCATATGTATGATGTACATTGTTGACTTCTATTTATCATTTATTTGGCAATTTGCATACATTTTAAATAAACAAAATGATGTCAAAATTAATACACATTAATACAGATAGGGTTTATTGTATATATTCTTTCAGAGACCACCCTTTTGATTCAATGTGTAGAAAGCGACGGACTGACAGAAGGAAAGATGACACTGTATCGACTGATCGTATTGCAGTACAAAAAGGAACACTCGGTGCCCGGTGGGAAACGCAATGTGTAACCTGTCAACTGCAAACGAATGTAATGGGTATACAGTGTGATGAAGGATAGTATGAATGATTTGGTAGAAATTAAAACATGACAAACGAATACTGTTCTTTGTTTACTTCTTGTAAATGTTCAATACAATGTTTCCCACCGGGCACCGAGTGTTCCTTTTTGTACTGCATTACGATCAGTCGATATATAACGTACCCTTTTCATTAGTTCAACTAGTTATAAATTCCGATTTAGTCAATTTACATACCCATTTTTCTGCCAGAGTATTGCAAAATATTATTACGACATTTCATGAAATTATTAAGTTATTTGGACGAATCACGTATTAAATAACGTCAAAATGTCTATGATTTTACGCATGGAATTTCAGGCGACTATAAAACTATTTTGAACGAGGCTTGGAAAAACACAGCAGATACACAAGAGACGCTACAGAGAGCGAAAAGAGAACAAACAGCATGCAGTGGTCTTTTGTCTGAGTGGCCAAAGCAAAGTTTTGAAGAGGGGCATGGTATTGAAAACAATACCGGCATGGCGTAATAGGCAAACGTAGGGACGTTATACGCAACGTCCGTCGAAATGTGCAAGTTGTTTTGATGTTAACATAAAGTCATTAAGTCTACCCTTAATCCTTAATTTAGGTATGGTGGGAGATATAATAAATCAAATACAATTTGAATGCCTATGTTTATTTCCATATTAGAAACGTAATGTACCTGGCTTACCATTTGAGAAAAAAACGTCAATAACGTCGCTGACGTAAGAATATTAATAGCGGTGCGTGGTGGTCGCGGTAAGGTGATATTTTTTTAATTTTTGCCATATTTTCTAGTAAAATGCGTTGTTTCATGAGGTACTTTCTGCAATTGTGTCCGAAAGGGTTTAACGCGATGCAGTTTGTTTTTTCTCTGTGTCATTGAATGTTAAAATGATTTGCTACGAATTTATTAAATGACCCTCGTACCACTAGCCGAGGCAAGATTGGATCTTTTTTGGGATCGTGTATGGTCTTCTCGAATACCATCTTGATTGTCGTAAGTATTTTCTATAATAAAATATACTCGGTATATTATTAATGTGTTCCATGGAACAAATTTACTTATATCTTTCAAACTACTTCCGCGTATTGACTGGTTCTACAGGATTCTGGGATATCTTTGAACCTCGGGGTTACTTAAGGATCCACACTATGAGCGGCTGTTTATTTGCAACGATGCATCTATCATTCCCCCCTTTTGGAACCTCGCCTTCCCAACACTATGTTCAATTGTGTAGAGGCGCCCGCGGGTATTTCACAAATCTTATTCCTGACCAGTACTACATTATTATACGATGTATTCATAAATTCCCCTTTGAAGCCTCGCTGGACTTGCCGGTGAAATTACTTATTTGCGTAAAGCTAATTCCCAGTGTGACGTCGCTGGTACATGGTTTCGACAGATATGCAGGGGCGTAGCTTGGTGTAAATAAAAATCTAGAATAACCAGTAAATGAACCGCTCTTTGAAAGTCCAAACTGTGTAAAATCTGCGTTGTGTATTTAAAACCTTCTTAATTCTTTGGTTTGCTTTCAATTCTACAGTAAATATTTTTTCTTTTCATATTTTACACATGATACATTCATAAACATTCTCAAAGCAAACTCTTCCCCCAGGCAAAATATCTCATTTCAAAGATCTATTTTTAGATCTTTGGTCATTTGCATAAAGGTACCATATAGATATGACCTAGTTTTGTAAGACAACTACAGACATTACGTAAACGCACTACTTTTCATTCATATCCCTACGCTATCGAGTTATTATCGTCACTCCGTTATTTGAAAAACAATAATTTTGTTTTTAATTGATTAAATCTAATGATTACGATGATATTGCGAGTACTGCATTTGTGAAAGCTGATCTGTTAGTACGTATTTTACATAAAATGTGTTCAGTAAATAGTTCCAAACCGGGCGTACAATAATATATAATGCTAATAGCGGACTATACGTTGGGCGAAGCCCAACGGATAGGATCCGGTTAACGATAACACATGTCACGTGATTTGGTCAGAGTTTGAATTCACTAATGGATCTAAAAATTTGTGTTAAAATCCCGCACTGAAGCAAAGATACTAGAAAATGGCTGCCAATAGAATAATAAAAAAAAATTAAAATGTGATATTCGGCAGCTCATAAATTTTCTTTTATTTTTTAATGATGTTTAAAAATTTTCCAAAAACTAGCGTAGGCCCCTGTCTAGAAAAGAAAAGATAATAATTATCAGTCTTCCATGGTTGCTATGTGCATCCAATCTTTTATATTGGAAGGGCTATTTCCTAAATGTTTGGACACAAAAAAGGCAGCCATTGTTTTGCCCGCTTCGGAAGGAAATTTTAACATTTTCAGTGCATAAACGATGCTACAAACTGTTATGAGACACATGATTACTCTGAGATAACGAAGTAAGTCGAGCGGGAATCGTTCATATGCGCGAAATATCAACCAATCTTAAGAAAATCTAATAAAAAAGACACATGTTTCGGTTATTTCCCATCGCAAAGTTTGCAATACAATTAATTAAAGTCCGTTTCGGGTATTTACGTATCTGGACCGGACGGTGATAATCCACATCGTAGTTGTAGGTTATTGTAAAGAAAGTAAAACAAATGCATTTTCGTAATTCCTCGCCGAGATGTAATAAAAAATCCCTCCAAAATCGTCAAAAAATATTCGCGGGATAAAGGTCGCGAAAACTAATTAAATGTTGTTGTTGTCGTTATTGGATACAATAAAACCCGTAATTTTCCGTCTAAATCTCTTTTATGTTGTGACGATTTGCAGGGTTTATTTAACAAAAAAAGGTGATTAAGATTAAAGATGTTTGATATTTAATCGTAATATGATTAATTGAAATGAAAATAGCCTTTTCTTTTGAACAAAAGTACTATCTGGTATGCTCATGCAACCCATTAAAAAAAGTAAAATATCAAATAAGGCCTATTTGAAATCAGTTGTTATCTGTGTTTATATTGTAACGTTTACTCGGTCTCGATCTAAGAATATACCCGAAGGGTATTTATATTTCTATGTGACCTAAAACTTCGCCGTAGTTCAACGGCCTTTATATAAAGTGGGTGGAGAAATCTAATATCTCTATCGTGGTAGCGTGACTGATTAATTCGGGGCGGACTCAATTGTTGTAGTAGTTTTGTCTCTGATTGAAGATCTATGTGCGGTTGTAGAACAGACGAAGACTAGAGTCTTGTCTTTCTGGTAGTTGAAGAGTGCTCTGAGACTCGAAGTGTCACAGGCTCGAGTCGTGATTTTTAACACAAGTATTACACCAGGAAACAGTTAAAGATAATTTATTACGGCAACAAACGTTATTTATACTCAACGATAATTGAACAAATAGTAATGTAATCCCTAACTGTGCCCTAAATGCTGTCAGACCTGATAAAAATTACGATAAAAGTCATAAAGTTGAAATCGCCCAAAAATAACGGGCACCAAAATACTGTAATAAGAGAAACCCTACTCGTATTCTTACCTAAGTATTACAATGAGATAGTATTTAAATAAATATGAAGATTCCGAATAGATTGTGAATAGATTTTGAATATGTATGACTGCTCAGAAAGAAAGCTAGAAGACGACTGATTCAAGAGAGCCGCTCAAAGTGAGCCGGTGACGCGCATGTGCAGTCACCGTCGCGGAGCCGATGCACGCGCTAACCGAGCAACCCGAGCCGACGCACATGCGCTGTGCAGCCAACCGAGCCGATGCACATTCAAACAACAGAGCCGGTGCACATGCGCTGTGCAAACCAAGGAGCCGGCAATTAAAAGACCCGCATATCGAAATACGAAATGCCGTATGTTAAACGCTTTAATAATTCAAAGACGCATGTAGACTGGTACCCGTTCGAATATTAAAAATATCAGACCGGTATTGGCTAATTCGACCTTGACCTTCTTCAGCATAGTTTAAGATTTAGATACTTTTATTTCCTCCAAATTTGAAGAGCACCACCAACAAAAATGGCGTCGAATTGGTGTCGACTCGCACAACTTTTCGCCCTTGTGGGTGATTTCCAGCTGATAAATCGTTCGGAAGAGTAGACATTACGTTACATCGTTGGCTAAATGAGATGAATTGACATATTGAACTTCGTTTAACGGACACTGGATTTTTAAAATGAAGGGTAGGAATTTTGTTTTTCATTATTTTCAATCAAACTTTTATTTTGTCAAAATAGTGGCGATGGCGCAAAGCAATCAGGATGTTTATACATTATTTCATGAAAACGCAGATCATTGACTGAAATCGAACCCTTGCATTCCAATCATGTCTTTAAATAGGTGGCATAACTGAGAGGGTCTTTTAAAAAAAAGTAGCCCGACTCACTAGTCACCAGGGGTGGAGGGGGGGGCTTGTGGTTGAAGCCCCCTACCACCAGCTGACTGTTTATATTATACCATATTAAATGGGTGGCACTGTGGTCGAGCGGATAACGCTGTTGAATACTGATCGAGAGGTCTCTGGTTTGATCCTCGGCCCAAAGATGGTGTTGTGTGTATCGGTCCTATACACCGGGAATCAATTTAAAAAGAGCTATGTCTGCGAACCCAGATTCCTTGTATCACACATCTGTCTCCTTGTTGACTTTGTCTGCCCTTTTAAAACATGTGCCAATATTGTCTGTACTCCAAGAGGTGCTGCAAATCCTGATCTGGGGTTCGAACCACAACACCCTATTCAGGCTATTGTCTACTATGAAACTCACAAACAACAAAGCTACTAAACAGGAGTCTAACCCCGTATGAGTACACCCAGACCTACACGACTTGAAACAACAGTTGGCTATCAATCATGCACGGTAACACCACTCTGAAAACTAATAGATATACTAGTATAGTGTAACCAGTAAAAGGCAGTTAGTCAAAGCAAACCGATCCGCCTCATAGTAGTTACTGGCTGGAAGTTTAGAAATTAAAAAAGCAGCCAACTAGTGAATTACAGTACAGCAAGCTTGTCTGTGCACCTGATGCAGGGCTCGAACCCCTTAAGTATACCAGGAGATTATTATAACAATCCTATGGAGCAACCAAGGATTGAACCATGCAGTGAAGCAGGACTCATTTGATCACTGAATAATCACTACAGTCATCATCTTTATCTTTTAGAGCTCTCCATCTTGCTACTATATGATTGCTTTTTATAATATTATACCTATTTGGTTTTGTTTTAAGATTCCACAGAGTTTTGGAAAAAGATGAACTGGAAGGTCATTACTTGGTGTTAAGGAGGTCCAAGGGAGACAGAACTCTGGTTGCAGCAAGGTTGCGAACATCACACACTGACAGTCACAGTGTAGCACATACATGTAACGTGGCAGGTGAGAATTGGCCATTTACTCAGTTTATTTCCAAAAGAAATACTTACTTGGTCTTTATTTAAATTTATTTAATTAAAACCTTGTTAACAAGACCTCCTGTGGGAGTCAAGACCCAGATTAGTTTATACTAATTTATTTAAGGTCTATTGTGAAACAAGTTTTTCCAACTTATATTAATCACTCTCGACACCTCATTCCTGATGTTATCTATCGCCACGACGGTATGAGAGAAGATAGAACCCAGATCCTGATGGTCTTGAGTTAGTTTTATCATAATTATTCAATATTGAGGTACAAAAACACATTAAACAAAATTTATATGTGGTCTTATTATTTTAAGTGGTGTGTGCACTGGCTTTGTAACAATTAGGGTTCCTTTCCAGGTCACATGCTGGTTGAAATTTGACTATACAATTAATGTTGATTTTCCTCCACATGTGGAGAAGTTGCTTGTTCCTTGTGGAAGGGTACTTTAGTACTGGTTAAGATGCAGTCCAGGTAAACTGGCTAAGTGAATGGGTCTCCGGCTGAAGTTTATAACTCAAAATTGTTGAGAAATGGCTTCAACTCTTAATTAACAGTTTTAGTGAGTAATACAATAATTATAGGCATAGAGATAGCACAGATAGCTACATGTACTATGAACTTGGTTACTAAGTAAATGGTTAATGCTACATGGTAAATAAATAGGCCCCCAAGAAGCACATGATTCTTTATCCTATAGCAAAAAAGGTCTACAAAAACCTCAGCAATTTAAATAAACTTTTAATAAATATATTATTTTTTCAGATTTGACGCTTTTTATCAGCGCATAACAACATAATGATAAAATCATTGGTTGGAAACTACAAGACCAACACTATATTCCCTGTTCCAGTCTGCAGGCTTTGAAATTTACCAACAACGTTAAAAACATTCTATTTCAAGGATTAAGAAGATAATTTATTATGTTAAGAAAACTAGAAATCAGTGTTTTCTAGAACTGTAACCATGTGTTCACACATTTTAATTCATTGTAAATAATGAATCATAAATTGACATAATGTTGTTTACTCATTCCTTTTTGTATTTTTTACAGCTTCAACTTCAAGTTAACTTTCATTCATTTCTTACTCTTAGTGCTTAAAATTCTGTAATGTCATTACTTATAATTTAGCTCACCTGTCACATAGTGACAGTGTGAGCTTTTGTGATCGCAATCTATCCGTCGTTTTATCTATTCACAATAATGTTTTGCTTGTAAACACACTACGGTATGTGTCACAACCTTCATGAAACTTGGTTACACTGACCATCTTAATAAAATCTAGGTTAAATTCAATATGGGTCATCTGGGGTCTAAAAGCTGGTCACAAGGCCCAATTTAAGTAGACGCATTGGACACAGTCCTACATACTAGAGGATAGAATTTTGAATTTATCTTCATGAATCATTCTTGTGACTATTAGTCACATTGGTCATCTATATAGAATCTGGTTCAAGTTTGATGGTGAGCTTTGGTGATTGCTCTTTGTCTGTCATCACACTTGAATTTCTGGAGGTTGCAACTTGGTCACAATGGTTAGGTATAGTTCAAAATTGGGTCAATGGCTCATCTTGGGTACACTAGGTAACCAGGTCTAATCATAGAATAATCTTCTGTTTGAACAGAGGCTGTATTTCTCATTGGACTTTTATCATGAAAATCGCCAGGGCATATAGTGTTACCCATTTCTGTCCTTCTGTAATCATTCTTGTACAGACTTTCATTCATTGGGGGCTTTTTCAAATAATTTGGCATAGTGTTGTGTTCATCTTTATGACGCGGCATATCACATGCAAGACCCACGACCATAGCTCAAAGGTCACAATTGAAGGTAAAAAATTGATATATTATCGCTCGTCAAGATCAGATATTGTTCATTTGTTGGGGATTTTTAGTCGATTGGTACAAATGTTCAATTACAGTTGATGAGGCAGCACGTCACATGCAAGGCCTGTGTCTCTTACTTGAAGGTCAATGTCACACTTTGAGGTAACACATTGGCATAGCACTGCTCAATATCTCAGTCATGCATTGGTATTGGGAAATTTGAATATAGGTAGATCTTGAAAATACTGAGGTCAAGTTCGAATTTCATTTGGGTCAAATTATGCCCGTTGGAGTATTGGTTCATCATGATACATAATTATGTATCTGCACTACTTCTCGGTAACCTTTGGTCAGATTTCAATAAGTAACAAGTCTAGTTGTGCATATACTCCGTGCTTCTTGGTCAGATTGATTTTAAGGAAGTTATTGCCCTTTGTTTTTAGCTCACCTAAATCTAGAGGTCAGTTTTCACTTAATCTTTATTAAACTTGGTCACAATGTTTGTCTCTATGAAATCTAGGCCAAGTTCGTAATTGGGTCTTCTGTGGTCAAAAACTAGGTCACCAGGTCACATCAAAGAAAAACCTTGTTAACACTCTAGAGGTCACGTTTTTTACCTAATCTGTATGAAACTTGATCACAATGTTTGTCTCTATGAAATCTAGGTCAAGTTCGTAACTGGGTCATATGGGGTCAAAAAGTAGGTCACATCAAAGAAAAACCTTGTTAACACTCTAGAGGTCACAATTTTGACATAATTTTAATGAAACTTGATCACAATGTATGTCTCTTTGCAATATAGGTCAAGTTCATAATTGGGTCATCTGGTGTCAAAAACTAGGTCAAATAGTAGGAAAACTTTGTTAACACTCTGGAGTCCACATTTTTGCTTTGATCTTCACTAAACTTGGTCAGTAGTTGTATCTCAATGAAATCTAGGTCAATTTCCAAGTGGGGTTATGTGGAGTCAAAAGCTAGGTCAAATAATAGCAAAACCTTGTTAACACTCTGGAGGTCACATTTTTGCTTCAATCTTCACCAAACTTGGTCAGTAGTTGTATCTCAATGAAATTTGGTCATGCAGTCAAAAACTAGGTACAAAAATAGGAAAACTTTGTTAACACTGGAGGCCACATTTTTGCTTCAATCTTCAAGGAGTATGGTCAAAATGTGTATCGTGATAACCTTAAGGTCAAGTTTGAAGTTGGTTCATGTGGGGTCTAAAAAGAAGGTCAATAGGTCAAATATAGAAAAACCTTATTAACACTCTTGAGGCCATATTTTTGCTTTAATCTTCATCAACTTTGGTCAAAATGTTTAACTTGATGACCTTAAGGTCAAGTTCAAAGTTTGGCCATGTTTAGCAGGTGAGCGCCCAAGGATCTATGATCCTCTTGTTAATGAAATCTAGGATGCTGTCTTGTTCAAGTATTTGATTGATAAATGTGTTATTATGTAAACATGTGTTTTCTTTAAAAATAAATTTTTGTCATGAAAATTAATGTTAAGAACAATTTATTTTAACTCACTTGTCACTAAGTTACATTGTGTGAGCTATTGTGAGTGCTCTTAGTCCCTCATCCAACTGTTCCTGTGTGCTTGTGACACATTACTAGGCTGCAGAATACAACTTTAGGCTATTCATTATGAAACTTGGTCACAATGACTATCTGTAGACAGAGTTCAATATTGGGTCATCTAGGGTAAAAGAGCAGGTCATTATAAACAAGAATGCCAAAATATCACAAAATACGCCCGTCTTGGGGCATGGTGAATCTCAGGGCATGGTGAAAGAAAAAAAAAACAATCCAACAGTTTTTTTAATCAAAGGACCATAACCCAAGAAGGCCCAGGCTGATTTGGCCTACAATTGAACTTGTCTTAGATATTATACCCATAAACATTGTCACCAAGTTTGAAGATACTCAGTTATTATAGGCCCATAACCCAATAAGGCCTAGGCCGATTTGGCCTATAATGAAACTTGGCCTAGATATTATACCCATAAGAATTGTCACAAAGTTTGAAGATGATCGGATGAAAAATGTTTGCGTTAGAGTACAGACAAGGCCAATTTCATACTTATTTGGTAATTAAAGGCCCATAACCCAATAGGGCCTAGGCCGATTTGGCCTATAATTGAACTTGGCCTAGATATAATAGCCATAAGCATTGTCACAAAGTTTGAAGATGATCGGATGAAAACTGTTTGCGTTAGAGTACAGACAAATTACTGGACGCCGCCGCACGCCCTCCCCCCAAGGGTGTTCACATAATACGTCCCGTTTTCACAGGCGTATAAAAACCTTCTGCAATAGAGGATGCATTGGCTTTCGTTGAATTTTGATCCAGTGAAATTTCTGAAGAGTTTGCATATCTAGATCAAGTTACAGAAACAAGTCTGTGCTCAAACAGTCAATCAAACTGTTAAAGAAATCTTACATCTAGACAACGTACATCAATTTGGCTCCGTCGTGACATCACGTTTTTCAGACTGACAGACAAGGCTGTATCTATATGCCCCCCCCCCCAAATATTTGGTGGGAGCATAAAAGTGATCACCTGGTTACCATGATATTTTATATTGGACATTCTTAAGGATTACATTGAATTTATTATTTGCTATCTATGGAGATTTATCAGTGAAATTACCATTTTGTCATTTTCACTGTTTTAGAAGCTGGTTCCATTACCATACAGAAAAAGAAATGGCGTCATTATAGACGCCTTAACGTGACTTTCTAATTTCATCGTCTTTTTCCCAATTAAACCAATTACTGTACCGTTAATTTAAACGAGAAATTGAAGCATATAATAAACAGAAAATCTGTTCACTTTTGGTGAAAGATCAAACTTTATTTCACTTGTTTTCACAGAAGAATACATTTTCACTCCTGGCTACCCAATTCGTGAAAATATTGATGTCTGTGATCACTCGGTGAAATAAATTTTGATCTTGCCCCAGAATCAACACATATCCTCTATATAATGTGTAAATTTAAATATTAAATCAAGACAATTTGAATTCATGAGGTATTTCATGTATATAATGTCACTGTACATAATATGTTACAAAAAGCAGTATTTTAGTGGACATGTTAATCGAAAAAAAGTATGTCTAACAGATTGAATTGGTTGGCTGGATCCGTCAGGATAGAACAATTTTCTTCACTTTGACTTCAGATATATATGTGGTTGAAACTGCAACAATAGCTGGCTACACTGAAGAAACTCCTGATAAGACCTGAAATATCAAACATTTCTTAAACATTCAAAACATACAAAATCAGTTATACAGGGTTCCTACGGTCAGGGAAAAGTCAGGAAAAAATATAATTTTCTCAAGGTCAGGGAAGTCAGGGAATTTTGGAATTAGTCAGGGAAATCTAGAAATTGAGCAAAAGTCAGGGAAAAGTCAGGGAATTTTTCATTGAAGCTGTCGATAAGTGACATTTCCAGAATTCCTATGCAGAAATACCTAAGACTGAAAAATTCCTCGCTCGCTTTGCTCACTCTGACTTTTTTGTTGCATTTAAAGCAAATACTCATTTTCTCTATTTTATTGCCATATTTTGCTCGAACAAAAAAATGCTCTGTCGCCCGATCGCTGTAAAAAGTCAGGGAAAAGTGCTCTGTGGTCAGGGAAAAAGTCAGGGAATTTTGTCTTGAAAATTTGGGGGAACCCTGTTATATAAAACTATAATGAAAGCATCATACATTGAATTATTTTAAGTTACTGCTTCTATTTAAATCTATATGCAAGTTGAAGTGAACTTAATACCATAGGATAACCACATGAACATTAACTCTTCCCTACATAGATCCCAGGTCTACTTACTACATTACAGTAAAATGAACTCAATAATAAAACAAAGTCTGAGTGTTGGCCTAGAGGTAGGGTGCACGCTTCAGGATTGAGGGGTCCCAGGGTTTGATCCCCGTTTACGCCACTGCTTAATTTCTCTGAGCAAGAATAATCCAAAATGCTCCACTTGAACAAGGTGTGAATTGGTGCATGTGAGGGCAGTATCTATACATGTTCGATATTCCTGGGCGCCATATCCCGATGTTGGCTGTACATAAACTAAGTGCGAATTAGTCTCCAGGGAGACTCAAACGCAGGTTTGCTTAGGTAGCCCAATAACCAGGGAAGTTAAAATGTCAAAGGGTGGCTGAACAGCTGAATTGTTGAAAGCTGTCCTCGGAAACTGGTATTTTTTAACTTAAGAATACAATTTATTACGCCCATTTTCTCTATTTTGCTATTAATTTAAACTCAATACTAAGTCTTTATACCCCGCAAACAAAGTTTAAAGGGGTTTACTGCATATCGATACCGTGCTCACTATTTTCACTCGAGTTACTAGAAACCATACATACTGTATGACATTGATGCATCCAAATGTATAAATATGCTCATGCATGGAGTATGATAGATGCATCAAAACGTGTCTCCATTAGTCCAGGGTTAGTTAATACACTGACAGCTTATAAACTTGATTCAAATACCTTGATGTCCCATTTGATGGTCTACCTTCACTATCGAAGAAGGAGTTTCATTAATTCATGGTCCATAACCCTGCCAGTACTGTAATGAATACAAACAACATTTTGAATATTTTCTCAATAACATCACACATAGTCATACTCAGCAGTTAATGTATAAGGTTAATCACATTCTTAATTACACATTCATTCTAGGCTAAAGAAATTTAAGAAATCTATATAGTCAAAGGACATGGAATTAAATTATTGTTCTATATTTATGTGCATTTAATACAGAAGTTAGAGCAATGAACATAGACATCATCAGCCGAGGGTGTATCTGTCATCAGCTAGGTGTTTCACCCTTACTCAAAACATCCTTTTGATGGTGATGTAAACAGTGGTGATCATCCATTGATCCATCTAAGCTGACTTCCATGTCTCTTCATCTCGTCTGAGCCAGAGCCAACCAAACGCTCATCCGGCAGCCTTGCCATGAGCATGGATTGCAATATTGCACGTTTATTTATAAATGATTAGTATTATGATTGGAATAATTGGTGAAATAAATAAAAAAGTTTCAATATAGTGGCCTGTCCATTGAATGTAACTTACTTGGAATTCTATACTGTCACTACGACAAATCAGTGATCGGAGTATCTCGTCTTATTGATTCTGTCCTAAAAAGAACAATTTAATAATAATGATTTTACAAGTAATAAAAAATTTTAAAAAATATTCAGCTTACAACTTTACCCTGCAGCAAACAATTAGGATGGTTTTCTTCAAAGCCGCTAAGCGGGAGATCACAACTTTAAAGAGCGGAAGATAAGATACATTTTATTCCAATTAAGGGTCATAAATATGACATATGAATCAGGACAATACAGCCAAATAAGGGAGTCCCTTATGTAAAGCTTACATGTGAAAACAGCATAATTATATATATGACCTAAATATCTAAACTTGTAAAATGCTATTGAAGTTGGAAACCTCTTACCTGGACAATTATCTGAATGTATGAAAAATCCATTGCTCAAGTTGCATGTCCCTGTGGTGACCATTTAACCATAGATTGGACAAGAGTTAAGATAACATATAAGTTGTGATGTATTTGGTCCAGTTGTTTCATTAATCAAGAAGTTTAGCTGAAAAAGAAAAGCCATACATAATACAACTTCCTAACAACTATTGAGCTAGCTATTATAATTAATTAAACTAATAATATCCAATAATCATAACACCTGTGACCACTCCGAGTAGTTAAGAAAGAAGAAGGTTCAAAACCTTCTACGGATCAGTTCCAACAGTTTCATCATTTCAAGGGCAACAAGAGATGTTTGTAAAACATGTATACTCACATGACAGCCAAATAGTCAGGAATGGTTAAGGTCACAGTGACCTTGACCTTTGACTTACTGACCTACAATAAGGGGCATCTACTGTTGATGACCAACATCCATGTGCAAAGCAATATACCCCCTCATCAAAGATGGGGGCATATTAACTCAGAGAGTTAATCCTGGGTGAATTTGAATTTTAAAATTCAAAATACCCAAGAGCATAACTGCACATGCAGACCAATATCTATATAAACTTTCATGACTGCAGCTCAAATACTTTTAAATGTATACGCAAGCCAATTTTTATATTGTAACAACCAAAGTTTTGCGATTTTCATCAATTCAAGGGCCATAACTCTGCTAATACTGGATGAATCTGGCCATAACCCTGCTAAAACTGAATGAATCTAAATGAGAATAGCCATGTGCACAACTTACATGCTAATCAACATTTCTATGAAGTTTGATGTATGTAGCTAAAAAATTAATAATTACTGGTATGTGTGAAACAAGCCAAATTTCACAACTTTTCAGCACTTCAAGGGCCATTACTCTGCTAATATTGGATGGATCTGAATCAACATATCTAGGAGTACACATGGTTGTGATATTTCTGTAAAGTTTGATGGCTATGGCTGTAAACCACTTAAGAGATACATGTGCAACTACAATGTACCAGTAAAGTCAAATTTCATTATACCAGCCTCATTAATTTAACCTCAAACCACTTAGTTTTCTTTAAATTGTGCTCAATTTTTATTTGTTGACAGATTTTAGTATTAAAGTTACACATCAAAATAAAGCTGAAACTCTACTGAACTTAACTTTAAAATGAGCATAATTTTCATTGATGCTAACATTTGACAATAAGTTAAATGTGTGTGTACTAACTGAGCTAATCAGATAGCATCTCAACAAAACCACTATACACCGGTCATTTTACAGTTTTTGACCGATTTCAATTAATTATGCACCAAAATGACCCTGAGACTTTGTTAAACTTAAATAAATAGCTCAATAATTTTCATGAATACAAATAATGACCAAATGGGTGCCTACAGACAGTGCTGAGTCTGCGGCACCTAATTCTATGTGAATTAAAAATGGTGCTAATTCAACATTTTTTGCCCGATTTCAATAAATTATACACCAAAATGAGCCTTCCACTCTACTGAACAAAATATAAAAATAATGGATGCAAACATTGACCAATTGGCTGTCTTATGACTGAGATAACCTGGTGGAGTCTAGCCCAACACCCCTACATAGGTCAGTCAGGGTTCTCGGTAGGATTTTAAAGTAGGAGTCCCAGGACTCCTTCTTAGCAAAATTGTTGGAGTCCTGAGGACTGTATTCGAGTCGCGCATCGACGAGTGGGGGAGGGTGAGGTAGGGGGTGACCCCCTCCCCCAAGGGGGGGTTTGGGGGATCTCCTCCAAGAAAATTTTGATTTCTGGACCCTTAAATCCTGCATTCTGGTGAACTACGGAGCTAATTGTTTCAATTATTTTGTGACCTCAAAAGATTTTTTTATGTCAGTGTGAATAAAAAAGTAGAGTTTTTGTGGTAGGTTACTGATTGATTCAATGCAATAAATTCCGAAAATATAACAGATGGTCAGGTGTACTGCTCAATGAAAAGTATAATATTTCATAAGTACTGATAACATACTTAAATTCTTGCTATATAAATAATAGTAGCCAAGAATGTATGAATAGTATAAAAAAATCACGAGCTTATCCGAAAATATGTATATATCCGAAAAGTGCAACTCGCATGTCACACAAGTCGTTCTTATCCCGACCGTCTATTCAAATAGGTGCTCATTTTGCAGTTTTAGACCGATTTCTTTGAGTAATAGATCAAATTGAACCTGAAGCTTTACTGTTTTTAAATTATAAATGAGCATCATTTTCATTAATGTAAAAAACGACTAAGTGGGTGTTTAAAAGTCTGACCTGGTCAGACGGCGCATAAAACAGCACTAAACATGGGTCTATTCAAAATGGTGCTCAATTTTTATTTGTGGACCGATTTACTCAAGCTAGGCATCAAAATGACCCGGAAACTCTGTCGAACCTACAAAAAAATTGAGCATCATTTTGACGGATTCTAACAGTTTAAAGGAATGATAATACTGATTAAGACGCACAAAAATACGAGTCTAAATTCATTAGACATCACGCATTTGATCGGATATTTCTCAGCAAATACAAGTTCAAGCATCAATTTCTTCGCGTCTTCAACAGTAAAAATATGTCTGAGAACAAACAAATGTAACTTCAATACTCAACTTACCTATTTCGCAGAAATATCGGCTAAAATGTTACACTAGGTGTTTCAAATAAACGCCGCCATTTGCAATTTACGCTGGTTCCCTGGCTTCGGGCGTAAGTTGCACAGGAACGGAATCCAGTAAATTAGCCAATACCGGTCCGTATATTGCGACGTTAGAAAGCAATCGGACCGCGGCACCTGTCTAAGACGCATGCGCAGTCACCAACGAGAACAAAAGGAAAGTAGAAATATAAACATGACGAATTTATTAGAAATCAGGCATCTTATAGAATGACAGTCAGGAAAAGCGGTCTTAATTAAAAGGCAATAAGACATACTTACTCTAGGTAATGTAGATTATGTAGTCTGATGTTTCAAAGATACCAAAAACATACGAAAACAATACCGGTCTGAACGCTAAATATTGCACATATTATACATGTAAAGCAATGTTGTGAATTGAAATTTAGGGCACCAATACTTAAAAGGCATGCATATATTATGATATAAATATTTGAAAGTCTGTGACAAGTACCCACAGACGTCACAATATCTAATTATTCATTTTTAAATTAGTTACCCCTGAATTAAGTAGACCTAGAATTAAACAAATTGAAAAACGTGTATTATCCACAGACAGATATAATTTCATTTTGATCGGGCTGACAAATGTTCATTCGGACTGACAAACGATAGCAGGTTTGTATCGTCTTTCGTTACTTTGTACCCAATAGTTCGTATCAAACCGTTATCGAGCGCTTTCTTGTGCAACGAACCGCTTCGATGGGTTGCATAGACGTAGGAAAGCGCTCGGTAGCGCCTTTTGGAAACGGCTTGCTCCAGATTCGTAACTTCGTAACCAAACAATTTTTTGTGAAGTTATGCATCACCAAAAAATCCAGTACTAGATAAGCATGTTACAAATAATGTAGGACAACTGACATAGTCCGCTAAAAATATGCTGTGCATTAGTTCATATTACGCCACTTGAGTTTAATTTTGTCTTGCACTATTTTTCAATGTAATATTTATCCAGATTCTTAGTGCATAACTTTGATCCTTCAGTCTACATTGAAATGCTATATCTTAAAACATTTCATGACAAATGTATAGACCCTGAACACATTTTTGGGATAGCTAAAACTTGTTGTAATTTACAATTGACTAAATCAACAACACAAGTAGCTCAAAACATATGTAGGCCCACATAAGCTTCAATTTATTATGTCCTTAATGTTTCGCGACATTTCAAATTTATTATGCCTTGAAAAAATGTTTTACGATATTTCAAATTTATTTGCTGTGTACTTCGAAACGTTGTTCAGATTAAAGTATATTTATTACATTCTGCGTAATTCTGCATGTATCTTTTTAAGTATCAAATTTCAAAATATCAAAACAATCAGGAAGTTTTGGATTTTACTAAGATTTGGATAAAATAAAGAAGGTAACGAAGAATATATATGTGATAAGTGTACAGAAGTATTTACAGAGGAAGACCAGTTTACATATTAGTTGACTATATAGGCGGTTTAATGTCTATAGGGTATTACTGTAAGACTGAGAATGGATAAAATCGTTCTCAGCTTTTGGATTTATATGATTATGTGTAAGTAATTTTTGTTTGAACATTTCCGATTGGCTCTATAACTGTAGCACGTTATATTGAGCGTAATAAAAAAACTATAATATTTCGGTAGTAGATATGAATTGAGGCAATAATTTACATCACATCACATTTGACTTCTCGGCTCATACATAAGCGCCAATGCGGTTAATTCACGATAACCAATATTCCACCAGTTGGCAGATTTTTGATGGGTGCGAACAAACGCGGTTGTCTTTTGGTTGTAATAAAACTAATTCTATTTCATGAGTGTAATGATTTAGACTAGTTTTTTCATATACGTATACATGTATGTCTTACTTTCTTAGCGTTTGTATTTTATTTCAGGTTTGTCTACAGAATATGGTAAGTACAAATATTAAGTTATTTCTATGAATCATTTCATTTCTGTAAAGTTTACACAGTCTATACAACAGGGGTGATATTCACGAAGCATCTTAAGGACAAACTTAGAATTTTCTTAAAATATTAAAATTTCCTTAAGTGTATCAGCTAAACAGGAAAATCGAAATTATCAATATTTTACATTGTTTAGAAGCATTATGTAAAGAACTTCAATAATCACAAAGAAAACATGGGTTATTCTTAGTTTCTAGGAAAATATGTGCAGCTAAATTTTTTAACTTAAGTCAAAATATTTAAGTTTTCCCTTAAGATGCTTTGTGAATACCAGTCCAGTACTTAGGTTTATAGCGTGTTTTATGCGGTAATATTTGGCCACATCATTTGTTTTAAATTGTCAATGTTAACTAACCATTTTAGTAACGCGTTCTGAATATGAGTCTTTAAACTCTTTTACTAGCCATGGGCTACTAGATATTATTCGTATATAATTCTCATTAAAATGTATACGTTAAAGCAGGATGCGTGATATAGCATCTTAACTGATTGTTATCCGATACATTAAAGTCAACCTCATGTTGTCATAATTTCAATATTGGTAAACCCTTTGTTTTTGAAGTAATTATGCAATAATGTTGTAGCCACGTTTTAATTGGCTTACAAATTATATAACATGACATTTGATTGGCTAAGAACGTTTTAAGTATTTTGTAACGTGTTATTTGATTGGTCAAAAGCTTTTTAACATTTATTTTCTATGATTTGAAAATAATGTATATTAAGTAAGATTTGATTTAGACTGAATATATACAAACAAAGTGATGATGTAGGACTAAGACAGTTATGATGTAGGTTTTAAAAAGTTAGGAAAAGTGGAGTTCCACTACGCTTCATTAAAATACAATGTACTTACTAACTCTGTGTGTTAAAACATATTTGTTATTGTTAAACTATTTGGAGAAACTACAAAATAAAAATAGTAAAACTGACGGTGGATTTGTCATCACTTATTTAGTTGAGACTTTATCAGATTTGAAATTATACTGGAAAATGCATTGGACTTACGACGTTAGCAGAGCCAAACTGACAGCTCACACACAACGCTGTTACATACGAGCTAATTCCCAAAACAACCGACATAACACTGTTGGTCTAACAACAAGCTGG
Organism: Spisula solida; assembly: GCA_947247005.1. NCBI lineage: Eukaryota > Metazoa > Mollusca > Bivalvia > Venerida > Mactridae > Spisula > Spisula solida. The sequence goes on along the minus strand of OX365959.1, from coordinate 36,700,339 downwards.
ATTCCACGTACTACAACAACCTCAAGAGATAACGCAGAGTTCTGAGATTAGAGTTCAGAATCGGAACTCATCATCAACACAAGGAAAAATGAGCTCAATTCCCACACAGTATAACAACGCCTAAACACGGCATTACACTGGCGGAGAAGAGAGGGTAAAATTTGCGGTACCTCACAACATCACAGCCAAGCGAGTGAATTTCAACAAGCGAGTTACTACTACCAAGTGAATTTCAACCAGCGAATAATCTCAGCTAAGCGAATATCTACAAGTGAGTGCATTTCTAACAGCGAATAATCTCAGCTAAGCGAATATCTACAAGTGAGTGAATTTCTAACAGCGAATAATCTCAGCTAAGCGAATATCTACAAGTGAGTGAATTTCTATTACGCGAAATTCAACCAATGATAAATCCAGCTAAGTGAAATAGTGCAAAATAGTGGTTTTAAATAAGTATATCTAGTTAGATCAGTGATAGAATGCATCAACTCAGAAATTGGATGTTTTCAAATTCTACCAGAATGAACAACCGGCGGTATTCGTTGGATTTTCAACATCAAACCATATTGATTACAGGTTACGTATATCCATGGACCCATTCTACGTTCGCCACACGGAAGGTGGAAATCTGCGCTCTACAAAAACAGTAGACATTAAACTTTGGATGTGTAATTATCAGTGCACCTTCTGTGTCGATGAACTTGTACTTATTTTATGTAAATTTTGGTACTTTTATGATATTCACGTCACAGTTGAAAACTGTATTTATTATCATTGACAATGTTTTTAGTCTAACTTAATTATGTTTTTGTATTAAATTACGTAATTGTTTCCATGCGTAAAATTTTCCAAACCTGTAGTACGTAATAATGATGTCATTAATTTTATTTTTACAAGATCAAATGAGCTTTCGGATTTCTAAGTATATGGTCATCTTAGACATTTTGCAGTTTAGCTAATATTTATGCGGAAATAGAGAAATATGTCAACTTTAATTTAAAAGTTTAGGCATAATCGGCAACACATGGCATTAAAATGTATGAGAGACATTTAATTAAGTATACATGTACAATATACAATGAGTTACATTATTTCTAAGGGGGTATGAGTAAGCAATATTAAAAATAATTTATTAACTGTTTTAGGCGGTAATAATTATTTTGTTACTGGTAAAAATGGGTTAAAGCAGCAATGTTCTTGGTTGTTAAGAGCTCACAAATACTTCTAAGTTTGTATGCATGTTACGTCCTTTCAAATATCGAGGACTTCATGTATAAATAACACTTTGGACCGCGGAATTATTATCATATGATAAATTAAGGAAATGCAGGCTCACTAAGCTCTATTTCAGTCAATCTATTTATTGTGCTACAGTAGCACTTAATATTGGTCATTGGTTATCCCAATACCATTACAGGTGTATATTTTTTTGTGCAAAAGGTGTGAGTGTGTTATCTAGTCTATCTATTAGTGTGAGTAAGGTATTTTTTAACACATAGTACTGGTATATGTAGGATGCAGTAGTCTGCGCGGATGTTGCTTCTATGGTAGATAACAGTCAAATTCTTATATTTTAGTTGACTGGAGTCGACTGGTGATGTTTTTGCTTTCCATCGTTCTGTGTTTCCATACGGTATTTTGGAATCAACCTTAAGCGGGCTGCAGTTTAAGAACTTTATAGCTGTCTTTAATTCACGGGATATATCCACGGTATATAATGCACTCAGCTATTGTGAGCGGGTAGCATAGGCATAAATTAATTAATTGTGCATTTACCAGAACATTGGGAAATGTAATTATATAGAATTACATAATATTGCTGATCTCAAAACCCTAGGGACGTGAACTGCATGTATAAAGAACGGAGTGTTGTCCGATAGTAATCAGTTTATAAAAACAACAGGAGACAAATAAACTAAATAATTGTCTGTGTTATTTACATGATTCTTGAAAAGATTTTACATTGCCACTTTGAATATGTTGGTAGCATTACTAACTGAAAACGTCCGAATGTTAGGACATGGTTCCAATGAACTGTTGAAATTTGGAAAACTTCAACACTTTCCGGTTTTAGCCTTGCTGAACACTATGTTTATTAACTCTAACATTTGTGGAATAGGCACAATATATTCAATGGCTAATAGATAATGTGACCGTGTACATGGCTTTATTTGTAAATGCATATTTTTTGTATATTTAAGTACTGTTGATAAAATTGGATGACCACTTCATAGGAATGAAGTTAAATACGGGAGGGGAAACTTTTATGCGGTAATATTTGGCCACATCATTTGTTTTAAATTGTCAATGTTAACTAACCATTTTAGTAACGCGTTCTGAATATGAGTCTTTAAACTCTTTTACTAGCCATGGGCTACTAGATATTATTCGTATATAATTCTCATTAAAATGTCTACGTTAAAGCAGGATGCGTGATATAGCATCTTAACTGATTGTTATCCGATACATTAAAGTCAACCTCATGTTGTCATAATTTCAATATTGGTAAACCCTTTGTTTTTGAAGTAATTATGCAATAATGTTGTAGCCACGTTTTAATTGGCTTACAAATTATATAACATGACATTTGATTGGCTAAGAACGTTTTAAGTATTTTGTAACGTGTTATTTGATTGGTCAAAAGCTTTTTAACATTTATTTTCTATGATTTGAAAATAATGTATATTAAGTAAGATTTGATTTAGACTGAATATATACAAACAAAGTGATGATGTAGGACTAAGACAGTTATGATGTAGGTTTTAAAAAGTTAGGAAAAGTGGAGTTCCACTACGCTTCATTAAAATACAATGTACTTATTAACTCTGTGTGTTAAAACATATTTGTTATTGTTAAACTATTTGGAGAAACTACAAAATAAAAATAGTAAAACTGACGGTGGATTTGTCATCACTTATTTAGTTGAGACTTTATCAGATTTGAAATTATACTGGAAAATGCATTGGACTTACGACGTTAGCAGAGCCAAACTGACAGCTCACACACAACGCTGTTACATACGAGCTAATTCCCAAAACAACCGACATAACACTGTTGGTCTAACAACAAGCTGGATTCCACGTACTACAACAACCTCAAGAGATAACGCAGAGTTCTGAGATTAGAGTTCAGAATCGGAACTCATCATCAACACAAGGAAAAATGAGCTCAATTCCCACACAGTATAACAACGCCTAAACACGGCATTACACGTGTTTTAATTAATAATTTGCTACACTGGAAAAATACTTTTTGAACAAACATCTGCCAAAGTGATGTTCAAAGAATGTGATAAGTTGATGCGGTCACATCAATCACCAAAGTCAGACGATTCTAATGCACTGTTCCTTGGAACGTAGATTATTAACTCTCCGTAAGTGAAACATAATATACTAGTACATGTGATTTAAGTTCCATAAAATATGTTGGGTTTCCCGCAATGTAACATCTGGGTACTGTTTGATCAAAGCACTTACAAAAATCTTAAAGTTACGCCCAAATTTAAATTCTTTGGAATTCTTTAAAACTTCAAATTAGTGACAGATAGGTTCCTTGACTGAATCATTATTAGTGTTGCAATTCCATGTATCACACTTAATAAATGTAAGCAAATTATATAGACTTTAAATTTGATCGTAAGTTTAAGATTTCCGTAAGTGCGTTGATAAAGCAGTGTTTGCCGTTTTTTAACAAGAACTTGTTCAGACATATTTTCAGACCATTTTTCCGTTCTGACAAATAATTAGTTTTCAGGATCAAGTTGTTGAAAGCTCAAACTTGTTTTTTATTACTAATAAAGAAAACAATGTTATTTAAAGAATATAAGAATCCACCATGAGCTTCTATGTAGGATAAAGATATCTCACCCGAGGGGTCGGATTTTAACCAGGGACGAGGCTTGCCGAGTTCCTGGTTAAAATTCCGTCCTCCGAGGGTGAGATATCATTATCCTACATCGAATGTCTCATGATGGATTATTTTTCTTCGACGTAATTTGAGAAAATGGGACTTTGTAACATTATTTAGCTTTCATGGCGTCAACATGACGTCATCATAACGTGCTGTTTGCCGTACGTTCTCATTCAAAACAATCATTAATAATAACGTAAATAAAGCGTACGCTGTTATGTTATGCTCAAGAATATGCTTTTCTAATGGTATAGAGCATATTGGCGTTCGCTATCATTAGCTTTATATCGCTATAAAAACATAAATCCCTAAATTAAGGTCGGAATTAAATCACGCAGTGGTCGCTCATGTAAGATAGATGTTGCTAATGTAAGATATAAAGGATATTTGTTGATTTTGATGTAAGATCGAATTTTATTTCACTGAGTGATGACAGAAAATCAATATTTTCACGAGTGGCGTAGCCACGAGTGTAAATTTATTTTTCTGTGATCACGAGTGAAATAAAGATGATCTTACACCAAATATCAACAAATTTTCTGTTTATTATATGCCTCAATTCCTCTTAAATATGTGCCGTAATTGGAAAAATCACGTCGAAATTAGAACGTCAAGACGTGAGAAGTATGACGTCATGATGACGTAACGGATATTTTAAAGCCTGGCGCGGTTGACGTTACGTTTCTTTTTCTGCACGATTCTGGAACCAGCTTCTAAAACAGTGAAAATAACAAATTGGTAATTTCACTGTTATTTTCACTGTTATTTTCACTGAAAAACTCCATAATCCATTGATAGCAAATAATAAAGGAGTTTCTTACATGAGCTGAAAACCTATTTTATAATTTCTTTTACACGGATGAACCAATTGTGATATGTCTTTACATTTCTGAGACAAATAAAACTTTTACTCGTAGTTTTCGAAAGTCATGCTAAATAAACGGAATCTGAGTTTAGAAATTTTATCCTGGTATATGTATTTTTTTATTCCCTGGTTTTACCGGCTCGCTGCTTTACACGACACGCTTGTCCGATTAGTTGTCGGATAAACCTGATTATACGATAATATATTTGGATATATAGAGAAAAATCTTTTGTGCGTATCAAACATTTCTCATGGGATTGAACATTTGTTTGTATTCTATAATTTATACAATTATTTTTCCTTCGGCGGGGTTTATGGTTGTTGGTGACTGCTTCCTGTGAGAACGGGACCGGACTTGCTAAAACCACGTAACGTTAAATATAATTGCGTTAATAATTTGAACATGGCCAACACACAACAAATACTGTAATATGGTAAAAGGACAAAATAAATCAATTGTAGGCACAAGTAATGATATTTGTTCCATTTCAGGTCTACCATGTACTTGTGGAAATATACAAGAGGGACAAGAGTTGGAATGTCATTGTTATATTAATGGTGCAGTAGAGACAGAGTGGTATAAAAGAAATACTAGAATAACTAGGTGTCTCTTTTCAGCATGTACACCAAACTCAGTATCAGGCTATTTATTTTCACGCAATCGACTAACTATTTCAACGTTCTCTTTTACCAATTGTAAAAGATATTATTTCAAGGAAACGACAACTAACGAACGTGCTTTCTTCCCTTATTGTCCGGGTATGTGTAATATGTACCTATATTAAGTTATAAGCTAAACTCTTTGTTCTATCGGATTAAACCTTTCTTCTCAAGAATTGTTCAGATACACTTACGGACTTTGAAAACGCACCACTTTTTAGGGATTCGTATTTAGCTGACTTTGTACAAATGAAATTATGTTCCTGGTTAATAACCTTGTCAGTAGAAAACATCTGATACGTGTTTTACCAGGCAAATTACACGTGGTAATCACGAAGCCAAATGTCATTTTTCGCTCGTTGATCTCGCGTGGATAAAACTATCCAATTTGTGTTAATGTAAATATCACACGATACATAAACATGCAAAGAAAATCACATTTTCAATCATCAAAAACCATTAGTTGGGTATGTTACGTTCACCAGAAAATGATGTGTAGAGGTGTAGAAATGTTACATACCGGAACGCCGTTTTCGCACGATTTCATGACATAACAAATATACGTCCACAAGAACCCTTTATAACACCGTCACTGGCCGTCGAAGGCAGGATAAAAGACATAAACGGCTATTTATACGGATGAATATATGCACATGCGCAGCCGACAAAACAGCTTCAGGTCTGCAACCATGACTGTCAGAGAAATACTTCATCATGGCTATGCCAAATGATTAAATGAAAGTTCAAATACATTCGTTATTTTCTAAAAGACATTAAATTTTTCATTTAGTAGAGTTCGCCAGTTTGTGTTCAATCTTACGTCGAAGACGTTCTTCAATATGTGGCCATTCCCTTTTTGTATCACTATTTCCGACGACAACGATGTTAACTTTAGACAGCATGATAACAATCATCCGCATAAAGTAAGGAAAATATCACTTTTATGGACGAAAAACATATCTACGTGATGAATACAACAGTTTTATCCTCAGATTTTGCTCTCATTGAAAAAGAGAAGGACGTGTCCACGGATGAGTGCCGGTACTCAATCTTCCCGCGATCTTCACCAAACTTTTGTCCTAGAATGGTGGAACATTCCCTCAGCAGCACAATTAAAATGTGATGTTGTTTATGAGTAGCCGTTGTTGTGAATGCTCCACGAACAAATCGTTATACACAAACTACTAAGTTGTGAATTTGGCATAAATCGATGTCACGTGACTTTGCCACTTTGTTCACTTTTATTATGAAATTTTGCTAGTGGATTAAATATATAATAAGCTTTTTATATATCAATTTTTGTTTCAATTAAATATTATTTACTATATATTTGCGTGGTTTGCATAAGTGGTGCGTTTTTAAAGTCTTTAAGTGTATATATTGCACGGATAATTTGACACGATCATGACCTTTATGCATGAATATATATTACAGGGTTCTATATAAATTTCCGCGAGCAAATCGTGCAAAATCGGTCCTTTAGATTTGTGTTGGTATTCACCTCAAGCGTCTTCGTGATACTCCCCGCTTATGAAAACACACAGCCGGTATAGTTCGATTTCGAGCATTGAGCCGTAACTGCACTTTTAAGGTTTTAACCACTAATCGATATACAAATGTAGGTTGGTATATGTTTGAACAGTACGATAAGTAATACAATTGAGGCCAAATATTGCATGTGTCTGGATGGTCGTGACGGTAAAGCGCTTGATACATTGTAAAATAACTTTTGTCTGACCAGGGCGAGTTCGAATCCCACCAAAATAGTTTTTCATTTTTATTATATTTTTTAAATGCACACAACTTGTAAAATCCATGATATACTAGAACATGTGACAAACCATATTTGTTACATGTATATTTTAGAACGTTATGAAGGCTAATCAACCGAATATAGGATGTCAGTAAGCTCGAAATACACCAACGATTGAAATGAGTGAAAATGATAAATATATTGAATCGACACCTTTCAACGGATAAATTAAAAATATAAACAAAATCTTTTAACTTACAATCTCTTCAAATAACATAAAACAACGAATTAAAAAAATGAGCGAATCAAGGATTCGAACCACCGACTTCTGTGTTAGAAATTCTGAACGTTGCCGACTGCACTAAACTGTAATCTGATTATGAACAGATATCTGTAAGAATAATATCATTAAACATGCGCTCCGAGCGTAATAAATGATAGTCTACCCGCCAAAATGGACTAGTCGGATAGGTCATGGCTCAGAGTTCAAAATTGAACTATATTATAAATATAGACACTAAATCAGCTGTGAAATTATGCTAATAGAAGTTCAAGAGTTGTGTCCACTTCTTTGGACTATACGACGGCCAAAAACGATAACATTCATGAAAGATAAACAGCGGAATTTAACCGTATTCGTACGCGATTATCTTGTCTTATAAGAAATACACTGAGTGGCTACTAAACTAACCGATACCATTACATATATCGTATCCCATGCATTCAATGATCAAATGACGTTGTTCATGTTCATTTCAGACTCTGGTGCACCGTTAACAAACATGAAAAGTTGCACAAATTACTATTTGGATTTTAACTTATTGATTTTCCTTTGGATCGATATCGATAACCTTTGAATACGTTTCAGTAATTATTGCACGCATCAACATTTCTTCTATACATATGTTCCATACCATATATCAATAATGATTTATTCACTTTCAACTTTTGTATAGTTCTAACAATGACAAAGCCAACAGAAGATGATCGAGTCAATATTCTAGAAAATACGACAGAAGAGTTCGTCTGTAAGATGTCGAGTGATTATCCTGCAGGAACAATTGATTGGTTTATCGACCCCGGGACACCGAATGATTTGGATGACGACGTGAATATTGCAAATGGCATTACTATCATTGAACAATCTCCGACAGATAACCAGGAGTATATAGCTACTAGTACGCTAATGTTATCTCCTGCTAGGGTGTACTCTGGTAACACTATATACTGTAACGCTACCAATAAGCCTGAACAAGCGACTTTGATTTCTCACCTTCGCCTCAATATAGTGTGTAAGTATCATTTACTTTTCAATATGACAAGGTAGTTTCATGTCGATGTTAAGCAATGTGGTATCCATGTAACTTGTCAAAATAGTCGTGGGTATTTTCTTGAATTGGTATAATATCGGAGATGTACACGGTGCATAGCATTCACCGTGTATTTCATATTACAGATGGGCCAGAGATATTACCAATGGCCAATCAGAGCATTGAAGAAGGCAAGCCATATGTATATAACTGCCTATACATACCTGGTAACCCTAAAGCCACATCTGTGAAATGGACAAGAGATGAAGACAACAAGGAATGGATTACAGAACTGTTGGCATTTGTAAATGTATCAAAGGATGACAGGATGATGTACACGTGCACCGTAGAGAACACAATTGAACCGACAAACCAATCACCCGTGACTGTTTCTATGTCTGGTTCTTTTTATCTTGACGTAAAATGTAAGTTCTTTTCTGTTATTAACACTCCAACATAGTTAGTAACACTTTTACTCTTATCTGATCGAGGTTATACATAGGGACTAATACATGAATACTCGTTTAGAAAATCGCTGTTTTGATAGTCATAATATCTTGTCATAATTGTTTTGCTTGTTGGTATTATAGATAGAGCATATATTGAGGAATTCGTTGTGGAAGATTATATAGGGAATGAAGTTACCGTTGAAGAGTTTACGTCGCCGATACTTGTTTGTAAAGTAGATAGTTATCCTGCATCCAGTATTAAAGTTCTGTTCCAAGATAAAACATTGGCCGAAAGTCCTAGCACATTGCAACTGAAACATCAGCGCTCTAATGTAAGTTGCAGTGATATTGGTTTCTACACATGCATAGGGAGTAATTACCTCAATACACAGACACTCTCAACTCAGGATGTTGTTCTGTTTGTGAAATGTAAGTAAACTACAAGTACATGTGTATATTAACAGTGCAATACATCGTCTAAACCGAATTCAAGCGTTTTGACTATTTTTATTTAAATTAAAAAAAAAACACCTTTCAGCACAGGACTGTGTACTAATTGTGAAACGTAAGTCTTTGTGTTCAATTTTTAACTGATACATGTAATACTAAATTTAAATATTCAAATGTCGTTTTGTCTCATAGACACTCAACTTACCAATAATCTTGCAAACATGAGAGTCTGCATCGTGAAATAATGTATACATATACACTGTAGTAGCAATCAGAGACAGCTATTATTAGATGTTATCGTTATGTTTTTATTGTTGAAATAGGTCGGCCACAACCTTATGGAGATGTTACGTACTCTGTTTACAGCGCACAAAGTAACACGGCAACATTACGTTTGTATGCAAAGGCGTACCCCACTGTATCATCTGTTGTCTGGGAAAAAGATGAGACCAAGTTACAAAATAGTACAAAGCTGACTTTGACCATGGTTCATGTAATATCGAAGTATGGTTATATTGATATTGTTCAGCTAGAACTTATAATTCACAATATAAATGAATTAGATTACGGGGAGTATAAAGTTCAGATACGTAATGATGTTGGAACGATGGAAAAGACGTTTATTCTCATAGCAGAAGGTAATATTGCGTTTTATTATGTGTCATTATTATTCATGAGCAATCTAGACGTTTTGATTGGCCGAGAGCACACAGTGTGATATGTGATATTTTGAATGTTACCCTCATTATTATTTGCTGTTACGTACATTATACATGTATACCATCGTATATATGTATAGTTACATGTGTCGACTTTGTAAATAAAGACATAAATATACTAGTACATCATCCATGAGGAATTAATTATATGTGTTACCTTCAAAAGGAGTTGTGAACTCGAGAAACTGAATATCACTCGATGCAACTAGTACATTGCAGTTGGTGTATTTGTTGTACTTTTTTGTTTATTTGTAAAACTCATTTGCTGATTGGTTGACCTGTTTATTAAGCCAAGTCCTGGTGAAAATGGGAAAGGCAAAAAGAAACACTGACCTGATTTTGATTCTAGATTAAGATGAATGCTCGTGATATCAATTAAAGCATTCAAACAGTGTTTTTCCGAAACGTAATAAAACTATTATTTCAAAGGTTTTGTATGTGCTTGCATTCCAATTTATCACGCTGCATTTGATATATGCATTGATGCAGCAAATATCAGATGATAACGCATAACAATTGTGTTCGGTCTGAGACAGTTAAAATGTATCCATTGTACTGGAGAAGTGTCTTCTTGGTCGTCTTTACTTTTGAACGTATTAATAGCATACAGTAAATGGAATCCAAGAACTTGCCTCCTCATACATTATAAGTTAGTCAAGCTCCAAGATGGTTCAAGTGAGTGAAGAAATCGCTGGTGAACGAGAACGAATTCTTATGATTCAGACAAATCTATACTGAGATGTGTAGCTTTTTTATTTATGTCTTAAACACATTTATTTCAGAGATTTTAGATCCAGCTGGAGCGAATATTGGAATGATAGTTGGTAGTGTTGTTGGAAGTATAGTGTTTGTTGGCTTGATCGTGTCTGCAGTGGTATTTCTTCTACGAAGACACAGAACAACTTCTGGTTTTGATATTAAATTGTCACAAAAATCATGTTAAATTTCGATATTATTACATGTGTTCTCTTTACTTTGATTATGACCATTTACTACATTTGACGAAGCTGTAAGCTACTGATTCAATGAATTTCGTTTCCGGCCACTGGTCGCCATAAACTAGGACATAACTGAAAACCCGAGATAGAACCCAATGGCGGACAACTAGAATAATGTTAGCACCTTGAAAACTGCTTCTTGCAAGATCATAGGCAATTGGTTTCAACTCGTCGTAAATTAATGATTTTTCCTAGTCACTGATCGACCCGGGTACTGATGAGAGTAGAAGGTTGGACAGCGTTGGGCATGTTTAGCCGCAACGGATATGACGTAACGAAAGCTGGTACCCAAAAATAATTAATTTACGGCGAGTTGAAACCAAATACCTATGTGCAAGATATTCGGATACACTCTTAATTAAACATAGTACATTTTGTCATGTATTAAATGTATTACTAGTATGTCTGAAGAAATGATTATTGTTTGGAGGCATGAGCTGATAAGTTTGGTGATCATATCCGACAGTTCTACTGTCCTTTCAAAAAAAATATGCTGAAGTTTGTCAGTTTAATGTAAGAAGATAGTTGTTCATATATTTTAGGTATGGAAAGAGAAACAAACACCAACCTATCAAACGAATGGTAAGTTCCAACTTGTTATAGTATGTTATTGTCACCACGTGTATTGTAGAGTTATTTTGACCTATAAAAAGTGTAAATGCATGACATGCGCACTAAGGAGATAAATGATCATTTTGGATACGTCATCTCCAGAAAGGGGAGGTTTCTTATCTATAGTGTGCAGCTACCGTATAATTTTGTTGATTTTGACAGGTCAAAAAGTACTCACTAAAATAATCTTTGTTAATAATATCCTATTTAAAGGTGCTGCCTCACAGATCGGGCTAAAATTTTTGTATGACGTAATTTTCCTTCATAACCAAGTATTTATATAATAGAAAGTCACTGGTGGTTGATTTATGAAAGATTTATGGCATATTAGCAATTTAAATCACTCTTGATATTTGGCACTCAGTATATTTCTGTTTGAAAATATCGCAGAGCTTCCTTCCAAAATGTTCTATGAATTATGTAATTCAGACATGATCAAACTGTAACTTCAACAAACTAAAGCCTAAACATCTGTGAGGCAATTTAATGGTATACTTGTATTAATATACACACATGTTCTCGTAATATGGATCATTTGAATGCAAAACGATTAAAATAGAAAATTACAAAAACTTATTGCCAACTGTGCCTTTTTGTGAATATATAAGATATAATTCATATGGATGTAGCCGTAGAGTTATCGAGGTAGGACTTTCGGTAGATTTGTAGTAGCATTTGTTTTCTTTTTCTTATGCCCAAACATACCCTGACTGCTAAAACTAGGCATGTCAGCGTATTTTATTGCTAAAACTAGACATTCAACCTTTTACAGCTGAAACGTTGTCTTACAGCTTTTTATAGCTGAAACAATGTTATTCAACTCTTTTATAGCTGAAAAGTTGTATTTCAACCTTTTGACAAATGAGACCTGAACTTTCGACTTCTCGTGCATTAGTGTGATGTTCATTGTGTCGTTTTATTGTGGTCTGTGTTATATCTGTTTTCTTGGCTCGACTGATATATTTGAATAGTGCCTTCCCCGTCCGATTTTTTATCATCTATCTTTTAGTTAAATTTGTAATTTAGACGGAGCTCATTATGTGTACTTTCCTTTAATTTCATATATTTGTTTTACAGGGAGGAACCACCCTACAACCAAAGAAACAGTGGAGCTATCTATTACAATTGTGGACGGTAAATTATTTTATTGATATAGCCAAGTACTAGTATGCGTGTGCCAGCAAACAAACGGGCATGAATTGCATGCTCAATGTATGGTGCTTACGTACGAATATAATTATTATATGCGATTATCTTACAACTAATGTCTAAGACATGAGTGATGGCTACAATCAAACTTAATTAATACTGTTCACAAATCATGCAAAGCAATCCTATAGTAGAATTCTCATCGCTATGTATGAGGTATGTTCAAAAAGTTCGCGGACTGGTCATTTTGATATCAATCCGTTTTGTAAAAGTTGCCATATCATATAAGGTTGGAAAGAAAAATTAATTGTCAACCAGACTATAGGAAAACAAAATTAATTCAATTTCTTCATTCATTAACAAAAAGAGAGTTGAAATTCTATAGCATCAAAATGACGTCTGCTCAACACCGGAGAAGTTTTGTCCTGCACTACAAAATACGCCTACCCAGGCTTGAAAATGATCAATGGTCAGTGAGAAGAACGCCCACAAGCACGTCACTGATAACGTTAGACCAAGACGTCCTCACTCTAGATAGATATTTTGGAAGCATGGGTTTTCAAAATAATAAATGCTACACAATAATTTAATTGTTCATTATACAATTCAAACCGAATTGAAAAATGACGCCGTAAACCGCATGAAAACCGTATGTTTTTATAATGTAAACAAAATTTTTAATTCATAACACATCTTTATGAAACTGTGTGAACATGTTCAGAACATTTTGATTGCATGTTAGTGAAACTAATGCAAAGCTATATTTTACAAGATAAGCAAAATACACGGATTACTTGAATACCCCTCGTATTGTACATTGTTGTTTATTCTTGTACTGGAACTTTCTGAATAAGGTAGCATACTCGTAGTTATGATGAGGAGTTATACTGCTTTGCGCATCTCGATCGATCGGTAGGTCGGTAAACCAAATGATTTCCGTTCAATTACTAGGGAACTTCAAACTTTACATGGACGTTGGTCATCAACAGTAAATAAACCGTGTTTATTTTGATGCCAGTAGGTTAGAGGTCAAGGTCACTGTGACATTAACCATTTCTGACTATTGGGCTGTCATAGGCATACGTATACGTGTTACTCAAACACCTCTTGTTACTTACTAAAGTTCTACTTTATTTCAGTGTCACTAATTTTGAAACGTTGAACCACCAAAATCAGGATGTCTCGACATATTCATCTCCCTCTTGCAGCAATGATTCAACCAGGGGTAAATGCATGTAATAGGCAATAACGTTACTAAAGCATCTTACACTTGTAATGTGAAGTTTTTTTTGCAAAATGAGCCGTGAAATAGCAGGTGATGAACGATTTAAAACGCCTCTCTCTGTTGATTTTATTTTAACTTATCTCAAAATATTTTCGGGTTATGACATAAGCTCTGTATATTTTTGCTAAAAGTTTTCTTTCAGCTGTTGATATACTTATGCTGCTTTGTCTGTATACCCCCGTACAACGAGTTGTAATGGAGGTATACTAGATTTAGCTTGTCCGTCCGTCTGTCTGTCCGTAGACGCATTCTTGTGGACGCAACTCCTTCTACAGTTTTGGCAGGATTTTGCTCAAACTTTCACAGTAAGATGAACAACCTCAACATATAGATGTGCATGGAGAAAGGAATTTGCGCTGCGATGAATTTTGGCAGAATTATTGCCCTTTGCCGGCGGGGGTATATTAGTCAGCCGAATGGCGACAGCTTTAGTTTATATACATTTTACACGGTATTCTGTAAATGTATATTATTACATTACAACATATTATGAATATATAAGGAGGATCATGTGAAAGCAACTGAAATCAACCTAACTGTTTTGCCTCTTGAAAAAATCGCTTTGTTATTATACTATTTTGTTTATATGTTTCTTTTTAATATTCCATCCATGAACTTATACATTGTGCAATACTGGTTGAGACATATTCTTTCAGATTGTCCCAGTGGAGAAGACAGCGCCTATGCTATTTGCGAATGATGTTGACGATCGAGGAAAGAAGTGTTGTTTTATATGCCCTGTGCAAATTAATATACAAATATGTACAAAAAGGTGCTTCTGTTTCATCACATACGTTTGCTAGATTGCCACCATGGTCCATTCAATAACGCCAGGCATAACCGGAAGGTTAAGTTGAGTGCTGCCTTCCCTGTTTGACTTAATATACTCTTTTTTCAAAACAGCATGTGCACTGTACATATCTGTTGAGTGTTATACGATTGTGGTTTTGTTTGACTGACGAATATTTAAAGCGACCGGCTGTCGGAGTGAGGTGTCATTTTTTGTGCTCTGTTGTGTCTGATGAGTGCGGCCTTCCTTATCCGATTATTATCATCTTTTTTACTTAGCGTCTAAAATGTGTGCTTGAGTTGTTATCAATGTAAATGCCTACATACTATGCCAGATCTACCTTTGTTCTAATCCAATTTGTTAGTGCATCAACCATGTACTGTAATATGTCTACATATGTGTAAATAAAATATTATAAATCATAAATTTATATAATATATATCGCTGGCTTAGAATTAGAAGGTCGTAAGTACTACTTACGACCTTTTAAGACCCGTGCATATTTGCAATCTGCATCTCAATGCGCTTCTTTTGAGCCTGTTTTCATGAAAATCAGAACAGGTCATGTTGACCAAACTGAAGTTGAAAAAACCTTGTTTTCCATAAGTAAAGAGTAGTTTTCAGACAGATTCTTTCTTATTTTCTCATAATATTGATTGTGTACTTACGACCTTCTAATTCTAAGCCAGCGATATATATATATATATATATATATTGTGTTTTACTATAGACCATGTGTTTTTGTTTTTACAATTATTTGATAGCCCGCGAACATTTTTGCAATGTACTTCCGGTGAATTATAAACAAACGTTTATTTTCTGTGTTGCGAAAAAGTTTAGTTTTTGTGCAATTGTGCTGAATGGACATTATTGAAAATTATATATTTGGAATCGTGTAGTTGTGGACTACTGAATGAGTTATTTGCAAGTGATTTTGTCTTTGCATAAGTTGAATATTAGTGAGTGAAAATTTTGATAAACTCGATTGAATTTTCCGATATTTGATGTGTATTACATGCTTGATTACCTGTACTCTGTATGTTTTGACAGTCGATTACCGGCCTATACATACCCGCTAGCAGTTTAAAAAACTACGGAAGCGAGTTTGTGCCATTAAATTATCGGTGAATAAATATTCCTTTAAGCATTTAACAGTTCTGTAGTTGATATACAACGGCCGCTAATATGGCTTCTCTTATTGTAACGCAGGACCATAATAATGACGCTGCTGAGTACGTCGATTCTATCATGGCGTCCCAACGAGTTACGAAAGTGGCTACGCCAGCAGTACTGAGTAATAGGAAGCGTAATCGATCGGAACCTAATCCCGCTGTAACAGCCTCGGAAACTACAGCAAAGAAAGCTCGTGTAACAGTTAATGCCAGACGGTCCTTGTATTCGAATACTCCCAAACCAGCGCCTAGAAACGTTAATACTACAACCGTCACGCAGGTATCCATTGAGGCGTTGTTTGCTGATTTAGCCTCGGATATTCATATGCAGTTTGGTGCAATAAACGAACGCATGGACAGATTGGAGGCTGGTTTAGAACAGAAAATAGCCAACAAAGTGGCACAGATTCTGGATAAACGCGTGACAACAGAAATTAACAAGATAAGAAAGGATGTGGACGACAAGTGAATGTCATTGAAAAATGATATTCAGGCTGAGTTGACTTCAGATATTGACAATATCAATGATAAGTTGAAAGTGCTGTCTGATAAGTTAGACTCGTCCAATCAACAAACGTCCAGACCAGATGTGTCACTGAATATTGTAGTTCGTGGACTCGCAGAATCGGCCAACGAAAATTCCATGAACAAGGTTAATGGCTTATTTCGGGACGGTTTGAAAATTGCGAATGTCACTTGTACCAAAGCCGAGAGGAAACAATCAAAAGGGAATTCAAGGAAACCGGGTCTGATTATCGCCACCTTAAAATCGAATGAGGATAAAAGAAAGGTCATGACAACTAAGCGCAAATTGATGGACTCTCGTCAGTATAGTGATGTGTTTATTCACCATGACCAGACTGTAGCTGACAGAACTTTGTCTGGAAACTTCCGTGCAATTTTAAGTGCTATGAGGAATAGTGGCCTTGTTGTAAAAGGCAATAAGATTGTGAAATCAGAACACTCGGCGGGCAGTCGTCAGCAGTCCCGGACAGGCGATAGACAAGGGGATCGAGCCAATAACGGGAACAAGAACGATGACAGGCGTAACCAGGGTAATGGTGGTCAACAGAACGGCAACGGTGCGCACAGAAACAACAACGAGACGTGGAATACGGTCAGACGTGGGGGTAACAGTTTTGGTCGCAATGGGCGACGGGGTAACTACAGAGGACGTAACTCTCGTGATTTATAGGTAAAAACCGGGTTTTGGAACGTTCGAGGTTGGAGTGCGAACCCTGACTCAGACAATTCTATTCTACGTTCTATGTGTATTATTGACAAACAGTTTGATATTTTAGCTATTGCGGAAACCCATTTATTAAACGATGACATTTTAAACGTTGATGGTTTTAGTTGGTATGGACATAACAGGAAGATTATCCACAGAAATGCACGTGCTGGATCTGGAGGAGTTGGTTTTTTAATTAGTAATGATCTTTTAAAATTGTATAATGTATCAATACTGAATAATTCTTCAGAGGGTATTTTGTGGTTGAAATTGTCTCATATGTATGAAAATGTTACGTTGTTACCATGTGTCTGCTATCTTCCACCCGAAAATTCTTCACGATCCTTTGATGTGAACGCTTTTTACGATAATTTACTTTCGGATATTTACCAGTACAAGAATGAAGGAAATATTTTTATATGTGGGGATTTAAATAGTAGATGTGGTGAGCTTAATGATTTTATTGCCAGTATAGATGATGTACCACCGCGTAGAATCATTGATTTTAGCACAAACTATTATGGTGAATTGTTCACTGATTTTTTGATTAATACTAATATGTGCATGTTAAATGGTAGAAATGGTGACTGTAATAATTTTACATCTGTTTCTGTGAAAGGTTCGTCTGTTGTGGATTATTGTATTGTACCTCATGAAAACTTGTCTTGTTTTAAGGATTTTGCAGTCACACTAACTTATGATCTGATAAATAGCTGTGGTGATATAGAGGTGTTAGCACCAAGTAGTATACCTGACCACTCTTTATTGTCGTGGAATATTATTACTGGTGTTTGTAATACTAATGAAACATGTTCATCTTTTAGAAACTTTGATAAGTTTGATTTAAGTAGCATAAATAATGATTTTATGTCTGGTGATTCTGTATTGATTGAAATCAATCAGTTGATTCATAGGTTAGAACAAGGTTCAACTAATCAAGTTTCCATAGAAACTGTCTATAACGAATGGTGTAGTATCGTTAAGGACAGTATGTATGCAAACATTCCGTATAAGAAGATTGGGAAATATAGTAATTTTCGGAAGCGCAGACCAGAATTATCAACAAATATGAAATCTGCTTTAAATAAATCTCTGCAATCAAATGCTGCAAATCAATCTAGCAAATTTGAAATACCCTATGTTGAAATAAATTATGTAAAACGAAAGCTAAACAGTATTGATGAAACAAAAGCGACTGGCTTAGACGGCATAAGTGCAAAATTCCTAAAAACAGCCTCAGATATCATATGCCAACCACTATGTAACATAATAAATTTGAGTATAAAACATGGCATAATATGCAGTGTGAGTTATTAAAGGAGTGTGATGTGAATCCGAATAAATTTTGGCAATCCATCCAAAGTACATCACTAATAATGTAGAAACAGAACCATCCTGAAGTACAACTTCTTCTGGTATGCATTTACTTTTAGACTGTCTCACACCTATCTTACCGATGGATTGCCAAAATTTATTCGGATTCACATCACACTCCTTTAATAACTCACACTGCATATTATACCAATGATGTCGCTTTGAACGTTGAACTTCCCTATCAAACAATTTACGCATTTGTACATATTCAGATTTCAAAACAATTTTCTCATTTCTATTGCAACATTTCAACCAATTGCGTTCAGCCGTACATGGCTTAGACCAAAGTTCAGTTAATTTATAATTGACCTTTCTGCCGATTTTGATTGACAGGTGGCGTTAGCCAATCAGATTGCAGTATTTGGGCAACGATTTATCGCCGCCATCTTGTTAGACAACCTGGACATTAGACAAGCTAAAATCAATGTAAAATGCGCAATATTCAATTAAGCCTTATTTCATTAATATTGAACACATTTTTAAAATTCTGGTATGTTTAAAAACTAGAGAACTTCAACTTTAATTTAATTAATTTATTAAATCCATAAGGCCTCGGAAGTAGTAGCTATATATGTATATTTTGTCTCAAATATAGTCTGATTTAAAAGTTATATCATTGATATTTACATTAATCGCATTTGAAATAATTACATGTTGTGAAACTAGAAAGCTTCGTCTTTAATTTGATATGAATGTTGTTAAAAATATATACCATAGACTCGTGAAATTATTTTATTATTTGATATCATGCATGTTATTTAATAGAATAAGGACACATAACCCCCAAATAACGAGAATGTGTGTATTTCCCATCAAAGATGATTGTGAAATGTTTTAATAATATTGAACATTATGTTGTTTTGGTCTATGTAATAGTTAAAGCACTTTTCAGTTGATACCCTTGTGGTGCTAAATGCATTCAATCTCCAAAGCTTATAAAAAAATTTTTTTAAACATGTAGGCTACTGTATGGTCCGGACAGCTATTGTAAATCATGATAAATATATACATGTACAAGTTTATTTCAAAGTATCTATAGGTCAGAGACCTGTCGGATATATACACATTACTACAAAACATTTATAGCAATTAACTGACCCCATACTGTTCCCCTGTCCTGGCGGAAACCGCTATGTGTCACATTGATTATTGACAATTAACAAGACACCGCGGTATATCACTGGTCCCCGACTGATGTCCGAGATACGAATATCTAAACGAGATCATCAAAGTACATCACACATTGGAATTTTAACTAACTTATAATCTAGGGCTTATTTATTTCTTGTATAATGGTGCATATGAAATCTGTGTAGCACTTATTGCACTTGACCCGACAGTTTTAACGTTATGTTAGAAAACGATATTTTTTTACTTAATAACGCGTGATTGTACATTTTTTGTTGATATGCTGACTGTTAATGACAAATCATGTATTACGTAGCGATGTGGGATTTGAAAGATTCACACCCGACGCAGAAAATCTTGCAGAGGTCTTGTAACTTTACTTAAATAATTTTTTACGAACATTTAATTTCGATTATTTATTAAACACACTATCATACGAACGTATACGGAAGCTGAAATGCTATAGTGTATGGAAGATTCCATTATACCGTGTATACGTAAATATATGTATTAACCCTTAATGATATCTTTGTTACAATAAAGGGTGTATCTTTCAAGCCTGGTCATTCCCGATTGGTGCAAAAACTATACATAAATAGCTATTTAGATAAAAAGAAACATTCTGATTGAGCGGCAAAATTACGCTTGTGAGTGTCTGCTTATTCGGACACTGCTTGGCTCTGATTTAGTAACTGTTTACGTAAAATTCTTCGATTTGCAAGTTTTAAGTAGGCACATAATTATGTTTCACAAAATTTTCAAAACATTGACTAAAAGCGAAATATTTAACGGAATTGTATCAAGAGCATCACACGACATCTCCGTATTAGACGCCATTTTAATGCAAGCTTGTCTTGCGTAGCAACAACGAATACCCGTAACTATAGGGGGCGTGGCTACGAAGCGTCTGCAGAAAGGTCAATTCCACCAAGGTTTGCCTGGTCTGCGCTTCCGAAAATTACTATATTTCCCAATCTTCTTATACGGAATGTTTGCATACATACTGTCCTTAACGATACTACACCATTCGTTATAGACAGTATCTATGGAAACTTGATTAGTTGAACCTTGTTCTAACCTATGAATCAACTGATTGATTTCAATCAATACTGAATCATCAGACATAAAATCATTATTTATGCTACTTAAATCAAACTTATCAAAGTTTCTAAAAGATGAACATGTTTCATTAGTATTACAAACACCAGTAATAATATTCCACGACAATAAAGAGTGGTCAGGTATACTACTTGGTGCTAACACCTCTATATCACCACAGCTATTTATCAGATCAGAAGTTAGTGTGACTGCAAAATCCTTAAAACAAGACAAGTTTTCATGAGGTACAATACAATAATCCACAACAGACGAACCTTTCACAGAAACAGATGTAAAATTATTACAGTCACCATTTCTACCATTTAACATGCACATATTAGTATTAATAAAAAAATCAGTGAACAATTCACCATAATAGTTTGTGCTAAAATCAATGATTCTACGCGGTGGTACATCATCTATACCGGCAATAAAATCATTAAGCTCACCACATCTACTATTTAAATCCCCACATATAAAAATATTTCCTTCATTCTTGTACTGGTAAATATCCGAAAGTAAATTATCGTAAAAAGCGTTCACATCAAAGGATCGTGAAGAATTTTCGGGTGGAAGATAGCAGACACATGGTAACAACGTAACATTTCCATACATATGAGACAATTTCAACCACAAAATACCCTCTGAAGAATTATTCAGTATTGATACATTATACAATTTTAAAAGATCATTACTAATTAAAAAACCAACTCCTCCAGATCCAGCACGTGCATTTCTGTGGATAATCTTCCTGTTATGTCCATACCAACTAAAACCATCAACGTTTAAAATGTCATCGTTTAATAAATGGGTTTCCGCAATAGCTAAAATATCAAACTGTTTGTCAATAATACACATAGAACGTAGAATAGAATTGTCTGAGTCAGGGTTCGCACTCCAACCTCGAACGTTCCAAAACCCGGTTTTTACCTATAAATCACGAGAGTTACGTCCTCTGTAGTTACCCCGTCGCCCATTGCGACCAAAACTGTTACCCCCACGTCTGACCGTATTCCACGTCTCGTTGTTGTTTCTGTGCGCACCGTTGCCGTTCTGTTGACCACCATTACCCTGGTTACGCCTGTCATCGTTCTTGTTCCCGTTATTGGCTCGATTTTGGTCTCGTTTATCAACTACGAACTCATCGAGATTAAATAAGCGTATCGCACTCTGGGCAAACCAACAACCAATTAAGTGTAAAAACTGGTATTATATTGTTAAAAAGCAATTCTGTGATATTCACCTGAACCAGTTCTGTGATATTTCTGTGCCAATACCAAAGTCTTCATTTGTAATACAGGTTTCAGACAATCTTTTTTACAAATATGTTAATGACTGGTATTCTAGTATTAACAGTATTACCGGTGTATCCGTCAGAGGCCGAAATAAACTTAGAACGTATTGTACTTTCAAACATAGTTACGAAGTTGAGAATTATTGTAATATACTATTGCCTTTAAGACATAGATCAGCCTTTTGTAAATTTAGATGTGGAGTTGCTCCAATACGCATTGAGACAGGGCGGTATGAAGGCTTGCCATTAACGGAACGCATTTGTCAAAATTGTCAAGTTTTAGAAGATGAAGCTCATGTTCTTTTAAGTTGTGATTTATACACAGATTTAAGAAATACCTTGTATGAACAGGTCGCAACTATTTGTCCTGATTTTTATTCTCTGAATGATTTAATGAAACTAAGGGTTCTTTTTACTGAGAAAAACGCTTTAAGAATTTGCGCCAAAACCTGTTTTATGATTTTACAAAGACGACATTTTTATCTGTGTAAATAATGTATTCATACTATCTTATTAATTATTGCCAGTTTTATTGACATCTAAGGGAATGTTGTTAATCAGTTCATCTACGGTCTGACCGGGGTGATAAATGATATATTAATACTATTTTTTAATTAGCGCATTAGTGCCTCATTTACAAATCTCAGTTTCTTAAATTAAAAATTTAACTATATTTTAATTCAACGTATTAACAACATTCTCTTAGTTTTAATTTTGTATATTAATTAATGTTTTTTTTGTTTATAAATAGTGATATAGCACTGTTTATAGGACAGTTCATAGTACAAGCTAGTCATATAGTGATTTTATGATAATCAGATTATTTTAAGATTTGATAATTGTCTCTTATAATTCATAACTGAATGGTTATGTACATTTTATCTGTTCTGCTTATGTCGTATGTTATATGTATGTACATAAATGAGACGAAATAAAGAATATATATATGTAGCAAATACACGTAGAAGTGTTTATCACAAAGCAATTAAAAAGCACAATGCATAACGTACAAGTGCAAACAACGTCATTGTGCATTATTTGTTTATACGGCGACATCAGGGACGTATACATGTGAAAAAGTGAGGAAAAAAAATAAAATAACATGATAAAAATAAAATAAAACTGAAATTAAAATAAAAGTGAAAAAAGGACCTACAAAAACTATATAGTTTATATAGTCATAAGACTATACTTCGGTCTCGGAACTTCATGAACTTCATGAACTAGTACCGCTTACCAAGGATTCATTACATTTCATTCAACTTAATACTTAAAGCCACAGTATGCATTAAACGACTATTTTCAAAAAGCAATAACTGTGTAACCTATTTGCAGAGCCATGGATTTTGAGCACTTTAGTTGAGTCCTTAAGGTGGAAAACACCAAAAAATGGAAGAAAATTAAATACAACCTCCAGTTGGTTTGTTTACAAAATAATGAATAGTAAACAAAAAATGCACACTTTATAATCTAAGGGAAGCAACTGTTACAAAATTAGTATTTTGTCATCCATACATTTTACTTAAATGTGATTTAGGCATACTATTTCGACAGATACATTTGACATTCTGTCGTCAATTTTTGGTTATTTGTGAAAAATATCCCAATTCAAACATATCCGACGCAAGAGCTAGCAGGCAAGAACTAATCACATGCATGGCCATACATCACAAGAACAAACCACAAAGCCACACTCAACAGAGACAGTATGCATGGACATACATTATGCATGGACATATACCAGTTTGAAGGAAACCAAACAGCCTTGTACTGGACTCTGAAGAAGATATAACAGAACAGAACAGAAGCAGAACATTTACAAACGAAGATTTTATAAGCATAAGAAGTAAGCATTTATTTAACAGCACCAATGATCAGGCAATCCTCATTCAACAGACATCTGCATACAGTAGGGGTATAATTATTCACACAATATTAGAATTATAGCATACTAGGTTACAAAGAGTTATGAAAAGAGAAATACAATTATAAAATACATCATATTAGTATGCAGACGGAGATATAAAATAGAATAGAATAAATGTGATTTCCAATTATTGGCCTTCTCGGCCATATACACTTAATAACACTCACCACGCAACACCAATATTTGTCATTATTTCTCAACTATTTATAATGTGATTTGATTACAATTCGGCATATTATTAGATACATATTTTACTGATGTTTCTATGATTGTTTTAGCAAAATCGATTGATTGTAAGATGAGAAATAATTCCAAAAAAATGTAAATGGAAAAGTCACAAAAAGACACAATGAAAATTATTACAAAGGTTGGTGTACATTTTCCAAAACAGATTATACCAATAATATAATAACATTTATTTCCTTGTTAATTGGTATCTTGTACGTCCTGGCATGTCTTTTATGATATGTTTATACCTGCACATATTTCTTATCAATAATGGGGAATGGTTCCGAAGATTTTCATGATAGCGACAACTGGTGTATGTTGTAGTTATGCAGAAATGCTTGATGTGCACGTACTATGTGAGTCAGAGCTCCGTCTGGCAGTATATTTACATGGCGTTATATTCAAATGTGACTTTCCATTTTGCAGTGATGCGCAAGTTTGGTTTTATTTTTATCTTGCAATAAACTAATTTGCATATAAATTCTAGGAAGCATGCAAAGAAACTTATTTCCTTCACATTCGAAATTTTAACTATATCCATTGATTGATAGTGGAGAAATTATGAAATATATAGGCGTTGGGTTAGGAGTGTGATTATGAATAAAATCACACAATAACAGCTGTGCAATGTACAAGAACATTATAGGTATTTTTTTTGTAAAAGTAACACAGGCTTGATTCTGATTAGAAGCAAAACAATTAATTAAGGGCTAGATCAACAGTAAATTAAAAATGGCATTTTAAATGACAATAACCATAACATGTAATTATAATATGAACTAATGCACAGCATATGTAGCGGACTATGTCAGTTGTCCTACATTATTTGTAACATGCTCATCTAGTACTGGATTTTTTGGTGATGCATAACTTCACAAAAAATTGTTTGGTTACGAAGTTACGAATCTGGAGCAAGTCGTTTCCAAAAGGCGCTACCGAGCGCTTTCCTACGTCTATGCAACCTATCGAAGCGGTTCGTTGCACAAGAAAGCGCGCGATAGCGGTTTGATACGAAATATTGGGTACAAAGTAACGAAAGACGATACAAACCTGCTATCGTTTGTCAATCCGAATGAACACGAATAATACACGTTTTTCAATTTGTTTAATTCTAGGTCTACTTTATTCAGGGGTAACTAATTTAAAAATCAATAATTAGATATTTCTAGGCCTTATTTGATATTTTATCTTTTTTTAATGGGTTGTATGAGCATACCAGATAGTACTTTTGTTCAAAAGAAAAGGCTATTTTCATTTCAATTAATCATATTACTTAGAGGTTAATACACGACACAGCCGGGCAGGAAGGCGATTATCCGCCCGGAAAATGAATAGTCACCTCGAGGGCTTCAGCCCGAGGGTGATTATTCATACCGGGCGGATTATCAACTTCCGGCCAGGCTCTAAAGTGTATTAAAGTCTTTAATACAATTGTTCGATTTTAGAATATCTATGAAGAACAAATAACGTAAATATTACTGATGTAGATATACACTAATATTGTAACCAATAAAATGCACTTAGTGTGAATAAAATTGGCAAAGAAATCTGGCATATGAGCAACGTAACGTCATTTTGGCTCCAACGTGACGGCATGTTTACATGGATAATGTAACGTGCGCTCGTTCAACCGGTCCGATTATGATTATGAGATTGCGGACCGGGCGGATAGCCGATAATCAATCACGTGATGGCCATAATCAGCCGCAAATAGGCTTATTTGTGTTACTATATATAGTAACAAGTGTATTAAGATTAAATATCAAACATCTTTAATCTTAATCACCTTTTTTCGTTAAATAAACCCTGCAAATCGTCACAACATAAAAGAGATTTAGACGGAAAATTACGGGTTTTATTGTATCCAATAACGACAACAACAACATGTAATTAGTTTTCACGACCTTCATCCCGCGAATATTTTTTGACGATTTTGGAGGGATTTTTTAATTACATCTCGGCGAGGAATTACGAAAATGCATTTGTTTTACTTTCTTTACAATACCCTACAACTACGATGTGGATTATCACCGTCCGGTCTAGATACGTAAATACCCGAAACGGACTTTAATTAATTGTATTGCAAACTTTGCGATGGGAAATAACCGAAACTTGTGTCTTTTTCATTAGATTTTCTTAAGATTGGTTGATATTTCGCGCATATGAACGATTCCCGCTCGACTTACTTCGTTATCTCAGAGTAATCATGTGTCTCATAACAGTTTGTAGCATCGTTTATGCACTGACAATGTTAATTTCCTTCCGAAGTGGGCAACAAAATGGCTGCCTTTTTTGTGTCCAAACATTTAGGAAATAGCCCTCCCCATATAAAAAGATTGGTTGCATAGCAACCATGGAAGACTGATAATTATTATCTTTTCTTTTCTAGACAGGGGCCTACGCTAGTTTTTGGAATATTTTTAAACATCATTAAAAAATAAAAGAAAATTTATGAGCTGCCGAATATCGATTTTAATTTTTTTTTGTTATTCTATTAGCAGCCAAATTCTAGTATCTTTGCTTCAGTGCGGGATTTTAACACAAATTTTTAGATCCATTAGTGAATTCAAACTCTGACCAAACCACGTGCACACGTGTTATCGTAAAGCGGAACGAGATCCGCAGGCCTTGCGGCCTGCGTATTGTCCGCTATAAACAAACGTTATTAAAATTCGCAATTGAATTGAAATGTACATAGCACAGGGTTGTTGAGCTGGTTTAACCTCGAGTTGTAGCAGGACCAAATATACTCAGCAGTTCTTTTAATAATACAAAGATCTAAAAACATATTTTTAGATTTTTGAATAGTATTGTGATTTTCGATACTTAACAAAAATATAAATTTGTATTTCGGAGATTTGAGTGTACCGGCAAGGAACCACTGATCATTGGTTCTCGCTACAGGCCTCCCAGTAGTGACCAACACCATATGGAAGAATTATGTACACAGATCAGAGGACTACATACACAGTACCCACGATCCGCTATATGGATAGCCGGTGATGCAAACCTTCCCGATATAGACTGGGACACGAACACGATATCTGGATCCAACTATGGACACCCAATCAGCCAACATTTCCTCAACACTATCTATGACACAAGCTCTGAACAAGTAGTCAGATTCCCCACAAGAGGACAGAACACCCTTGATATCTTCCTGACAAATAGACCATCACTCATCTACAAGTGCAAACCAATGCCGGGTCTGAGCGACCACGACATCATCTTCGTAGAAGCAAAGGTCTTGGCACCAAGGAAGAAACAACCACAGAGAAAGATACACTTGTGGAAACAAGCTGACCTCAATGGCATGAATAAACACATCCAATCGTTTTCCAATCGTTTTACACAGGAGAACACAACTGATACAGACATCAACACACTATGGAACACCTTTAGAAACTTTTGTACGGAGGCAATTGACACCAACGTCCCTTCAAAAATGACATCATCTCGTTTCCACCAACCCTGGATCACTAGTAAGATCAAACGCCTATCTAAAAAGAAGAAACGGGCCTACCGCAGATCACGGAGGAGCAGTCATGACCAGGAACACTTCAAACAGCTACAGAAGCAAACCCAGCATGAGACAAAACGAGCCTACAACCAGTATGTTAATGATCTCGTAACACCAGACACCGACAAGCGCCCAAAGAGATTATACTCCTTCGTAAACGGCAAAAGGTGTGACAGCAGTGGCGTTTCACTACTGAAGAAGAATGGTGTCTCATATAGCGACCCTAAGACCAAGTCTGCCATCTTGAACGACGAGTTTAGTAGTGCCTTCACCAGAGAAGACATTGCTTTGATGCCAACCATGACTGGTGAACCTTCACCCAAAATGGATGCATTCACCATCAGTTGTAATTTAGTGAAGAAGCTGCTGAGTGGCCTCAACCAACACAAAGCACAGGGACCAGACGCCATCCCATCACGCTTCCTGAAAGAATGCGCAGAAGACATATCCCCAGCTCTGACCCTTGTGTTTCAGGCCTCCTTGAAACAGGGTGCTGTACCAGATGACTGGAAAAAGGCCCTCGTCACGCCTATCTTCCAGAAGGGTGATAAGAGTTCTCCTGGTAACTATAGACCAATCTCACTCACTGCAAAGTCATGGAACATATCATCCACAGTCAAGTGATGCAACATCTGGAAGCGCATGACATCTTGTCAGACTACCAACATGGTTTTCGGAAGAAACGTTAGTGTGACAGCCAGCTTATCCAGACTTTGCAGGATCTCTCAGCCGGACTGGACGAAGGGGAGCAGATAGATGCAATATTATTAGATTTCTCTAAGGCCTTCGACAAGGTACCACACCAGAGGCTCTCCCTGAAGCTGCGCCACTATGACATCAACGGAACAACCCTGCAGTGGATTGAAAGCTTCCTCAGCAACCGCAGCCAGCAGGTCCTTGTTGAAGGTCACTCTTCTTCATCAGCACCCGTCACTTCTGGAGTCCCACAGGGTACAGTCCTAGGACCTCTGCTATTCCTTCTGTACATAAATGACCTGCCACAGAAGGCTACATCAACACCTCGTCTGTTCGCCGATGACAGCCTCCTATACAGGAAGATCCGCTCGCCCCAAGATTCTATCGCCCTACAGGATGATCTTGACCGGCTGCAGCAGTGGGAGAAGGACTGGCAGATGAACTTTAACCCCTCTAAGTGTGAAGTGGTCAGGTTCTCCAGGAAACGAAACCCAATCCAGGCCAACTACACCATCCATAGCCACGACCTTGCCATCGTAAGATCTGGCAAATACCTAGGTGTCACGCTTACAGACAACCTATCATGGAACAACCATGTGGACACCAACACGAAGAAGGCCAACAACACACTCGGCTTTCTCAGAAGGAACCTTGCCAGATGCCCTAGGGAAACGAAAGCACAGTGCTACACTAGCCTGGTGAGGCCCATTGTAGAATATGCTTCAACTGCCTGGGACCCTCATACCAACAGGAACATCCAAAAACTGGAGGCGGTCTAGCGGAGGGCAGCTAGGTTTGTCACTGGTGACTATAGGACCACCAGTAGCACCAGCCAGATGATATCCGACCTCGGCTGGGAATCCCTACAACAGAGAAGATCCGACAACAGACTGGTGATGATATACAGAATCACCCACTTCCTCATCGACATCCCAACTGACAAGTACCTGCACCCTGCTACACTAGCCATACGCGGTCGCACCACCAGGTTCCTGCTCCCATTCGGTAGAACAGATGTGTACCGCCACTCAATCTTTCCAGCTGGTATTCGTTTGTGGAACCAACTGCCAGAGCACATCGCCACAGCCCAGACCTTGTAAGCCTTCAAGGAGGGGTTAGCGGGCCGCAGCAACTGAGCTGTACTCAGGGTTTTTATCAGCTTTTATCTGTTTTTATCGTTATGGTGCGTGATTTGCAACGACCTTGTACATAGGCATTTCATTTGCGACAATGCCCCAGAGTGGGCCCTGCAAATTACTCGGAAGAAGAAGAAGTAGAGAGTTAAGGTATCCAAAAATGTTATCGACTCCATGAGAAAGCAGTATAATAGGACCCAAAAAACAAAACCATTTAAATAATTTATTATACATTAAATCGATTTTCGGCAATAAGTAGTTGAATTTAGAGGTCGCTAAAAAAAGTTAAGTCCGTGTTATTTGCATTTGATGTAATCACAAATATTATAAAAGAACCTGAATTTGAAACGAATTCATTTTAGTGCTGTTATGCCTAGAATAGTGATTCTCACGATTTGTTTTTTCTAACGGAAGTCAGTTTACGCGTGCGCACTCCAATGTAAATATGGAGGCGGAGGAGACAAAAATTTGTCGTACAAAATAAATAAACACTGTTTTCTGCATAGTAAATCACCGATTAATTGGAAAAATATTGCCCGATTCTTCAAAGGTATTTTGTGAAATATTACCACTCATTTGTACCCTTGAAATTTGTCTCTTTTTAAAGAAAATTGGTGTTTTATGCAACATCAACCAAGTGTCAAGTACGACATTGCACGAAGGCTAAACTCCGATAACAGACAAAACAACATGCAAACAAGATTCAGTTACGCTAATGTCATGAATGTGACTCCTCTGACAAATGTATTCACCAACTTCATATATCACTGTGACACATATAAGCAAGAAGTCATTGCGAATTTGGAAACTATTATTATTCTTCAAAATTTTCATCTTTTTGCTAGAATCCTGACATGGAAGATGCGCTTGATTGTCCATGCGTATTTTACCAAGGTAAATCCTGACATAAGGACGGTTGGCTTGATAGCGTATTGGTGTTTGACCCAGTTGAATCCCGACATAGGGACGGTGCGCTTGATAACGTATGCGTGTTTGATCCAATTGAATCCTGACATAGGGTCGGTGCGCTTGATAACGTATGTGTGTTTGATCCAATTGAATCCTGACATAGGGACGGTGCAATTGATAGTGTATGCGTGTTTGACCCGGTTGAATCCCGACATAGGGACGGTGCACTTGATAGTGTATGCGTGTTTGACCCGGTTGAATCCCGACATAGGGACGGTGCACTTGATACAATGATAGTGTATGCGTGTTTGACCCGGTTGAATCCCGACATAGGGACAGTGCACTTGATAGTGTATGCGTGTTTGACCCGGTTGAATCCCGACATAGGGACGGTGCACTTGATAGTGTATGCGTGTTTGACCCGGTTGAATCCCGACATAGGGACAGTGCACTTGATAGTGTATGCGTGTTTGACCCGGTTGAATCCCAACATAGGGACGGTGCACTTGATAGTGTATGCGTGTTTGACCCGGTTGAATCCCGACATAGGGACGGTGCGCTTGATAGTGTATGCGTGTTTGACCCGGTTGAATCCCGACATAGGGACGGTGCACTTGATAGTGTATGCGTGTTTGACCCGGTTGAATCCCGACATAGGGACGGTGCTCTTGATAGTGTATGCGTGTTTGACCCGGTTGAATCCTTACATAGGGACGATGCACTTGATAGTGTATGCGTGTTTGACCCCGTTGAATCCCGACATAGGGACGGTGCGCTTGATAGCGTATGAGTGTTTGACCCGATTGAATCCTGACATAGGGACGGTGCGCTTGATTATAAATTGATAGCGTATGCGTGTTTGACCCGTTTGAATCCTGACATAGGAACGGTGCGCTTGATAGCGTATGCATGTTTGACCCAGTTGAATCCTGACATAGGAACGGCGCGCTTGATATCGTTTGCATGTATTGACCTGGTTGAATCCCGACTTAGGAACGGTGCGCTTGATAGCGTATGCCTGTTGGACCAGGTTGAATCCTGACATACTCACATAGTGACTGTGCGCTTGATAGGGTATGTGTGTTTGACCCGGTTGAATCCTGACAGTGATGGTGCGCTAGATCAGGCCTAGACACTTAACTATTTTGGCCACTGGTCCGACGGGGCAAAAGCGCCCAATTTGTAAATAGCACAGTTTCTGGTCCTCCAGAATTTTCACTGGTCCTTCTGGATTTTCACTGGTCTTGGACCAGTGTTAGTGTCGAGCCCTGTAGATAGGGTATGTGTGTTTGACCCGGTTGAATCCTGACATAGGGACGGTGTGCTTGATAGGGTATCAGTCATGGCGATAGCCTTCGGACCATTGGACAAAGCCGACAAGTGTCCATTTCGGACCGACTATACTCTGCAGTTCGTCTGTCCAAGAAGTCTGACGATAAACCTTGTTTATTGTCTGGAACGTTACGGCTACGGTGCGGCCTCATCCCATTCTCCATTAAAATGAGGTAAAATTAAGTTTCATTTGCTTCACATTATTACTCTATCGAGTGAGTGGACGACGCCTATTGTTCTTGTTAAATTACGAGTGCAACATCACTGAAGGAATAATGCATTTGTTATCATCGAGTGTGAAACTCGCAGTGACTATGGCAGCCATTTTTTATGCAGAATGACTAAAGTCTGTACTGGGACCGTACGTACCCGGACTGATAATGCATTCAGAATTGAAATAACAAGGATGAAATAATAAATTAATTAGTGAAATGCCTTGATGGTTCATACAATGAATAAATTAATTTTGTTTTAAAAAGAGCTTTAAGAAAGCATGATGAATGATTAAGTGGAAACTGAAGGTAAGTAAGTAACGCCTTTATTTAACGAGGCTGGCACATTCAGTTTCCCGATCTTCCATGTGGGCCTCAACATGACAGTTGATTGCTAAAATGGGGCTATTGTTGGCATTCCTAAGACGCCTTTTTTTTTACCTTCATTTAAGACCTTTAATCAGGGAAAAGTACTGGTACATGTAATATGGGGGACTGATTTTGTTCAGGTCAAATTCATTTTCGGGAATTATTTTCCTTGGAGAAGAGGTCTTATAAACCTTCTGCTTGATTATAAGGAATTAAGCCTGTCATGTAATAAAGTTTAAAAGGCTTAAAGGTGCATGTCCTGGAACTGAAGTGTCTCGAATAGCAATCAAATTGGTATCAGTTTAATAAGTCAAATAATGAAAACCCTGTAAAAAAGTTACGAAATATCATGCTAGTTTTTAAAAAAAAAATCAAGAATAACTAAATATCGTTGTCGTCAATGTAAGGCTGACATCTTTTATTCAAATTGATACACAAAATATTGAAGCACACTTTATAAGTTAGTCAAATCTTATTTGACTTTTCGGTAATAGTTGTTTTTACAAGTGATAAACGCAATTTTGTTGTATGCAAACCAAGACACTCCAGTTTCAGGGCATGCACCTTTAAGAGTGTCTAAAAAGGATATTGTTTTAAAAACCATCTTTTTGTCAATATTTTTCCTAGAAACCGGAAGGGGACTAATTAGACAATTTGGTCAAAACTGGGATGCATACCTAAACAAACATCCACCTTGTTGTGATCATGCTGTGATTATCCAATCATGCTTGTTTATCTGGGTAACAAGGGTGCAAACCCCCAGTCCTCTAGGAACTGGACGCAGTAGATCCATGCATGATTCATAAGTTGGAAGTTATTTCCCTGTTTGTTTGACTATGTCAGATGATATTACTGACAGTTCAAAGATGAAGTTTTATTTGAAGATTTTCCCATGTTGGCACACTTACAAACAATAGACATCTGTACGGACTTTGTTTCATGCAAGGAGGATGTTAAAGTTACTAGTATATTAATGTGGTAATTTGATACAAACTGTTAATGGTATTTATTGTAAACTTAATTAAACATTTAAAATTGAGTTTGACTTGTAATCCCTTTGAAGGCGTTGATGTTTGAGTGTTAATTTCCTTCTTCATTTAATGTGAAACTAAGTATTACGTTTGTCTTGTTACATCTCACACATGTAGTAGGGGAGACATATTGACTATGTGCTTGACGTCTATCACAAGAGTGTGACAACAGCACTTATTCTCCTTAACCATTGGTCGGATTTCCATGAAACTTCACAAGAATAGTTGTACATTTTGTCAGGAATTATAGGTAGGATGTTTTTTGCCAGAGTTATGGTCCTTTGTGGGAGACATAATTAATTTATGTTATTCTCCCTAATCATTGGTACAATTTCAATGAAACTTCACAAGAATACTTTTTACCAAGCCTAGTTGTGCATTTTGTTAAGATTTTTAGGTAAGATGATTTTCGCCAGAGTTATGGTCCTTTGTGGAAGACATTATTACGTTTTTGTGTCAAAGCCTTCTAGTTTGATTTTTGTTTTCAGATAAATTTATTGAGTGTGTATTGCTACTGTATAATTGATCAAGATGGCGTTGGGGTTGGATCTAGCCGAGTTGTCCATGCATTTGAGACAGGAGCGTTTGTTTGTCTCGTCTGAACGAGAGCAGCTACAGAGTCTGTATGAACAGGTATGTGTTGGCTTCAAAAAGTTATGATATTTAGAGTTTATTTTGAAGTTTGAAGTATGGAAAAATATTAATATTTGACCAAAACAAATTCATATTGAGATTTTTGTAGCACTCCGTCTGCTTAAAGAAATAATCTTTTATTCAACATATTTTCTGTATTTGAAATAAAATTGAGCCTGATTTTGAAAACTAATTTTTTGTGAACGGGGCCTAGTACATGTATGTTGCTGTTGAGAGTGGGACCCACAATCTGGCTATCCTTGTGCTTTGGGATCGAGAGGTCTCGGGTATGATCCCTGTCTGTGTCAGTGCTTAGTTTCTCTGGAAGAATAGTCAACCAAGGTATTAATTGGTACCTTTCTTACAATGTAGGTACCCCAATGAACAGGAGAAGTTAAAGTCCAGACCTAGACACTAACTATTTTGGCCACTGGTCCGACAGGGCAAATGGGCCCAATTTGTAAATAGGACAGTTACTGGTCCTCCAGAATTTTCACTGGTCCTTCTGGATTTCCACTGGTCTCGGACCAGTGTTAGTGTCGAGCCCTGAAGTCAAAGGGTGGCTGAATTGTTGAAAGCGGCCCTCGAAACTTTATCTTAAAGTGTATGATGATGTTTTGTAGGTGAAGATGTCAGCGGAGCAGTTGTATCATCAGTCATGGATCGGTCGGTTACAGAAAGATGTCCTCGATAATTTAATCGGACCATCACAGGAAGTGACCCCTGCTGAGTGCTGCTTGCGTACAAACCAACTGGAATCCTTAGCGTTTGTAGACGGATATAAACATCTAAGCTACCATGACTCAAAATATGGTGAATTCCTGAAATTTCTTGTTGAAAATCCGATGTTAATGGGTCAGTCATTGTACGCAGCAGATCAGCACAATATAACCAATGTGTCCGATATGGTGAAAACATATATGCATTCTGTATTTGGAAATTGTATCTTGCAAGAAGATGAGACGGGGATGTTGCAGGTTCTGAAGAGCTTACTCGACCTTCAACTTGGCCCGTGTGAGAATCCTCGCCGAATGTTGAGGCGGGGATCAAGTGCTTTTAGTATTTCATTTAAACAATTGTTTGATGTTGTGTATTCGGCTAAGCTGTTTTTAACCGCCGCGTTGCACGATCCGGTTATGAGGTTGTTAATGGAAGATGAGTGGTATTATGACATTGATCCGGGTAAAGCTTTGGTCCGGTTCAGACCTCAAGAAAGACTCCGAAGATTTGGTGAACCAGGGACGGATCAGTATAAAGAAAAACTTACCAAATACCGGGCGACTATTGTGGATAAATTGGTACTGATGGCTAATCGATTCATCGCTTCTATCAAGAACAACATGCATTGTTTCCCACCAAGTTTAGGCTGGATAATTTCTCAGGTAAAAACATAATTATACCCCCAGATACATAGTATATGAGGGCTATATTGGAGTCATGCTTGAGGTTGGTTGGTCTGTTGGTTGGTTGGTCGGTTGGTCTGTGCAAATTTTGTCCGCGCTATTTCTCTGTAACCCTTGGTCGGATTTCATCGAAACTTTGCATGACTGATCAGTACCAAGTCTAGTTGTGCATATCGTCGGCACACACCGGTCGGATAAATTTTAAGGGAGTTATGGCCCTTTGATTTTTTACACTTATAAATTTTGTCCTCGCTATTTCTCTGTTACCAATGGTTGTATTTCAATAAAACTTTACATGAATAATCAGTAGCACGTCTAGTTGTGCATATCCTCAGCACACGTTGGTCGGATAAATTTTAAGGGAGTTATGGCCCTTTGTTTTTTACACTTATAAATTTTGTCCGCGCTATTTCTCTGTTACAAATGGTCGGATTTCAATAAAACCTGTGCATCAATGATCAGTACTAAGTCTATTTTTGCAAATTGTCGACGCACGTTAATAGAATCAATTTTAAGGTAGTTATGGCCCTTTGTTTTTTTCACTTATAAATTTTGTCCACGCTATTTCTCTGTAACCAATGGTCGAATTTCAAAGAACCTGTGCATCAATGATTAGTACTAAGTCTATATTTGCATGTGGTCAACACACGTTGGTCGGATCAATTTTAAGGTAGTTATGGCCCTTTGTTTTTTTACACTTATAAATTTTGTCTGCGCTATTTCTCAGCAACCAATGGTTGGATTTCGACAAAACTTTGCATGACTGATCAGTACCAAGTCTAGTTGTGCATATCTGACTGTGTCAAGCAGTTACTGGGGGTATTCATCACATTCAGTGATATTTCTTGTTATATTAGTATACCCAGTACATTTAAAAACGTACACTACTGAATTTTTTCAGTTTGTTGATTCGCATAATAACATGCTAGTAGTAGTTCATACTAATTTATTTAAGGTCGATTGTGAAACAAGTTTTTCCAACTTATATTCATCACTCTCGACACCTCATTCCTGATGTTATCCATCGCCACGAGGGTATGAGAGAAGAGAAGTCAGTTTCCCTTTTATGCTGAGCATCTAGCAAGGGAATTTCTGGTACCATTTTTATTTCGTCTTTGGTATGAAACGGCCAGGGATCAAACCCGAGACCTCCCGCACTCGAAGCGAACGCTCAACCACTAGGCTATCGAGGAGGCGGTATGCTAGTATGCTCGTAGTAGTCACCCTTACTAGAAAAGTGACATAACTCTAGCATTTTGTTGTAAGGAGTTATGGCCCTTTTTGACTTGGACATTTTAGTTGTAGTTTAAACATTTTGGTTGAAGTTTATTAAAATAGTTAAATACTTTGTTTACTATCAATGCTATTGCATTGAAACTTAACACACTTATTTATTTTCATTCACCAACCCTACTAGTAAAGTGGCATAATTCTAGGAAGATTTTGTAAGGAGTTATGACCCTTTTTAACTTAGACATTTTTGTTAAAGTTTTTAAATTAAGTTCCAACATTTTGTTTACTCTCAATGCTATTGTAATGTAACTCGGTAGTCATACGTAACCTAACCTAACATGCCTCAGTAGGATGGCCACTTCATGGTACTTAAAACATACAAAAAATAATTTAAAAAATCATGTTTATTGTTTACCCAGGTATATCAGACTCTAGCCAAGAATGGTAAGGTGGAGATGGGTGAGGTCCGTGCCGTCTGTGCTGATCTGGTGTTTGCCTTGTTTATATGTCCGGCGATATGTGATCCTGAACCTCATGGTATTACAACAGATGTTCCCATCAGGTAAGTTCTCTTATCGGAGTCGGCTTGATACTAATGAGTCTAGTGACTATCCACAGTTTCCGAAGGATTTTTTAACCAGATTTTCCAACGGAAAAAACTGGTTAGTAGATTGGCAAATTCGGCGGGTGGGCGGACGGGTGTCCACAATTGGTTTCCGATGGATAACTTCACTTTGGAATGAGATGTCATGATGTAACTTGCTGTATATGTAGCCTACATGGAAACCTTGCCTGGGATTGAAAGTGGGGTCAAGGTCACTGTAACTAAAAAATTGAATTAGATTTGGCTGCCACAAAAGTCTGGTTTTCATGGAATTTCTATGTCTTGTTCACTATATAATATTTAGCGAAGTTTTTATGGACACGAAAAAAGGATTTCTTTCAAATTTGATTGATATATTACAGTATGATAGCGAGACATAATTTGATGCAGATGGCACAGATTATACAAGTACTAGCGATCTCACAATGGGAAGAAATAGATCCGAAACTACACGACTTGTACGGGAAATTTGAAAAGGTAAGTTTGTGTAACAGATTTGCTGCAATAGAAAGAAAGAACTTTTCTGCACAAACTGAAAGTTATTTGATGAAAAAATTCTAAGTATTGACTAAGATATGGTCATTTGAAGTTTCATTAGCTGAATTTTATTATGTTTGAACAGAATTTTGGAGTATGGGTGTGTGCTAATTGCACCTGAAATGGACTTGCGACGTATTTTCAGGATTGGGCATTATGTCTCTGTAGGACCCCTGAATGATAGGGTCATATTTAATTTAATCTTCATACATGAGTGGGTATTCCCGGCATTATGACTGCAGTTTCAAATTGTCACCCACTTACAATTTTGAAATAAATCGGAAATCGAGATTTGCTGCATTGAAGAGAATGAACTTTTCAGAAGAAAATAAAAAATTATTGATTTGATAAAAAAATCGAAAGCATTGACTAAGTTATAGTCATTTGAAATTTCATAAGCTGAATGTTTACAATAGAACAATGTTTAAAACAAGAGTTTATGTGCAGTATAGGTGTGCACTAATGCAGGAGTTACAATAGCTCCTAAATCTGAAGGGTCATTTTGATACTTTAGGCTAAATTTTACCACTTAATAGGCATAATACCCATGATTTAAGAGACAATGACCCCTCAAAATCTTGAAGCTCCAAAGGTCAAAACCCCTACTCCCGAGTCAAATGGAGCCCATGCTAATGGCATCCCAAAAATGCTTAAAAGGCATTATGCCTCAGTATACATGAATATTGTTGTGTTGCATGTTTTTAGCTCACCTGTCACAAAGTGACAGAGTGAGCTTTTGTTATCACTCTTCGTCCGTCTGTCCGTCCGTCCACAATTACTTGTGTAGACACTAGAGGTCACAGCTTTAGCTTAATCATTATGAAACTTTGTCACAATGATCACCTCAACAAAATCTAGGTCAAGTTCGATATTGGGTCATTCGGGGTCAAAAACTAGGTCACTAGGTCAAATCATAGAAAAACCTTGTGTAGTCACTAGAGGTCACAATTTTGGCCTAATCTTTATGAAACTTAGTCACAATGATCATCTCAACAATATCTAGGTCAAGTTCGATATTGGGTCATCTGGGGTCAAAAACTAGGTCACTAGGTCAAATCATAGAAAAACCTCGGGTAGTCACTAGAGGTCACAATTTTGGCCTAATCTTTATGAAACTTGGTCACAATGATCATCTCAACAATATCTAGGTCAAGTTCGATATTGGGTCATCCGGGGTCAAAAACTAGGTCACTAGATCAAATCATAGAAAAACCTTGTGTAGTCACTAGAGGTCACAATTTTGGCCTAATCTTTATGAAACTTGGTCACAATGATCATCTCAACAAAATCTAGATCAAGTTCGATATTGGGTCATATCGGGTCAAAAACTAGGTCACAAGGTAAAATCATAGAAAAACCTTGTGTAGTCACTAGAGGTCACAATGTTGGCCTAATCTTTATGAAACTTGGTCACAATGATCACCTCAACAAAATCTAGGTCAAGTTCGATATTGGGTCATCCGGGGTCATAAACTAGGTCACAAGGTCAAATCATAGAAAAACCTTGTGTAGTCACTAGATGTCACAATTTTGGTCTAATCTTTATGAAACTTGGTCACAATGATCATCTCAACAAAATCTAGGTCTAGTTCGCTATTGAGTCATCCGGGGTCAAAAACTAGGTCACAAGGTCAAATGATAGAAAAACCTTGTGTAGTCACTAGAGGTCACAATTTTAGCCTAATCTTTATGAAACTAAGTTACAATGATCATCTCAACAAAATCTAGGTCAAGTTCGATATTGGGTCATCGGGGGTTATAAACTAGGTCACCAGGTCAAATCATAGAAAAACCTCGGGTAGTCACTAGAGGTCACAATTTTGGCCTAATCTTTATGAAACTTGGTCACAATGATCATCCCAACAAAATCTAGATCAAGTTCGATATTGGGTCATATCGGGTCAAAAACTAGGTCACAAGGTAAAATCATAGAAAAACCTTGTGTAGTCACTAGAGGTCACAATTTTGGTCTAATCGTTATGAAACTTGGTCACAATGATCATCTCAACAGAATCTAGGTCAAGTTCGATATTGGGTCATCCGGGGTCAAAAACTTGGTCACTAGGTCAAATCACTTCAATTTGTCATTGCGTCGAAATGTGATGTAAATTATAAAGCATAAGACAATATGAAAACCTTTTACATGCAATAGAGGCTATCATTAGGGGTGCATGAACTACTAGGACAGGTGAGCGACCTATGGCCCTTTGGGCCCTCTTGTTAAATTATTGTTAGAAGTGTGTATAATATTTCAGGGTTGTATGTCGACACTACTGGATTCATTGTTAGACAGTATGGGTGTGGAATTACCAGCCACCAATAACAGTCAGCTACCATGTTTATCCCGGACCTCTTCTCTTATACAGTTATCTCAGCTAAATACATTGGTATGTATGATACTATCAGGGGTCATACAATTCCGGAATAATCCGGTTTTCAGGGGTTCCACTAGCTTCTGAATCTGAAGGGTCATTTTGTTACTTTTTACTAAATTTTACCATTTAATAGACAAAATACACATGATTTAAAGAGAAAATGACCCTTCAAACTAAAAACTTAAGGGTCAAAATGTGGCTTTTGGGAAATTTCAAAGGTCAAACCCCTACTCCCAAGTCAAATGGAACCCCTGGATTTGCTACACTAGAAAGAATGGACTTTTCTGATGAAAATAAAAGTTATTTGGTGAAAATAATCAAAGAATTGACCAAGCAATGGTCATTTGAAATTTCTTCAGCTGAATTTTAACAACAGAACAATGTTTGAACTGTGGTATTGGTGTATGGGGTGTGTGCTAATGCCAATTGAAACAGACTTGCAACTCATTTATTCAAGATTTGGCATATTGCCTCATTATCTGGATGCTTGTTAATTGTTTCACCAAGTAATAAAAAAAAATCAATATTTTCACGAGTGAAATAAAATTTGATCTTGCACCAAAATCTACTAATTTTCTGTTTATTATAATATGCTTCAATTTCACGAAACACACTGCCATATAGCTGCTGAATAGATTAAATCGCTGGCTTAGAATAAGACTTTAAGACTCAAACATATTTTAAATATGCACCTCCATGGCGCTTCTTAAGAGCCCTTTTTCATGAAAATCGGAACTTGTTGACTAAGGGTGTAACGATATAAGTTGGACGGTATACCGAATTTGTTTGGTCTCGGTACGGTTCACGGTACGACGATGGTCCGGAACGGTACGGCTACGATATGGCCTCTACCGCTTCTCTAGTTAAAATGAGGTACTATTAAGTATCATTTGCTTGACATTATTAATATATCGAACGTGGGGATATCGCTCATTGTTATTGATAAACTCCGAATGCGACATCACTAATCAATAATGCATTTGTTATCGTCGAGCATGAAACTCGCGGCGACATAGGGGCAGCCATTTTTTAAATGCGGAATGACTAAAGTCCGTTTGGGAACGTACGTATCCGGACTGAAAATACGAAATACGACGGACAAAAATCGTTGACTCCTTGATAGCTCATACAACGAATATGTTATTTTTGTTTTAAAAATAATTTTAAAGGAAGCATGATAATGACTAAGTGAAACTAAAGGTGAAAGGTGATGGCTAAAATGGGGCTATTGTTGGCATTCATGAGAAATCTTTTCACCTTCATTTTCATTTAAGACCTTAATTAGGAAAAAGAACTGACTGATATATGTAATATGGGGAACTGATTTTGTTTAGGAAAAACACATTTTCCTTGGAGACGAGGTCTTATAAAGCCTCTGCTAGATTATAAGGGAAAAATCCTGTGATGTTATAAAGTTTAAACAGAAAAGATGCTCATTATCCTGTCTTCATGTTGAACAATTTGTATCGCGATACGTATTGTATCGTATACTCCGTACCGTGATACGTATCGTATGGCAAGGTGAGCGTATCGTTACACCCCTAATGTTGACCAAACTGAAGTTGAAAAAGCTGGTTTTTCCAGAAGTAATGGGTAGTTTTCAGGCAGTTTTTTCTTGTTTCCTCAAAATAGCGTTTTTGAACTGACAACCTTCTCATTCTAAGCCAGCAAAAGGCTTTTATTAGATTAGATATATTTGTTTCTTTTCAAATTAAATGTTAAATAAGCCATGTTTGTGTTTTTCAGATGAATTTTCTGAAAGCCACTCTACCTTACGTTGATGATAGTACGGAGAAGAAATGCCTGGATGAACTGTTGTCCTCGTTGGTTCCAGTAACCTCCCCAGCACCGCCGGCACAGAACACACTGGCTTTGCTTCCGTCAAGTGCTACCAATACTCCACCTGGTACACCCAGTATGCAGAAAAAACATAAAAGTAAATATTCACCTTAAAGTGTCATAATCTCTCCCAAAATCTTTTTTTCCGATGTCCCAGTAAATAGATTAATTACAAGGAATTGGGATATTTTTCACAAATGACCAAGAATTGACAACAGAATGTCAAATGTATCTGTCAAAATAGTACGCCAAACATCACATTTAAGTAAAATGTATGGATGACAAAGTACTAATTTTGCAAGAGTTGCTTCCCTTAGATTATAAATTGTGCATTTTTTGTTTGCAATTCATTATTTTATAAACAAACCATCTGGAGGTTGTATTTTGTTTTCTTCCATCTTATGGTGTTTTCCACCTTTTGGACTCTGCTAAAGTGCTCAGAATGCATCATTCTACAGATAGGTTACCAAATTATTGCTTTTTGAAAATAGCTATTTAAGGCATAATGGGACTTTAAATATTCTATGTAAAAATGCCGAGCATAGCCTTTATTTGCTGGTCAGCTTTTTCTGCTGAAATATGGCAAGCATATCAAATGAGTGCCTCCACCCGTTTTTGAACCCGGGTCGCCAGATCAGACGGCAAGTGCTATAGAGCTACAACGGCACGCAGTCATTTGTGATATAATAATCTCCCTTGAAAGATCAAGTCCATGGTGAACCCATTAAAAGTTCCCCAAATTAGACCGCTGATATTATATTATTTTAAAATCAAGGATGGACAAGTGGTCCAATGGCAAGAGCTACTGACTGCTGATCCGAAGGTTGTGGGTTCGATCCCGCTTCCAGTCGTATTAATACAGAAATGCTTTTCAGTGTTTTCGACCAAACATAGCTAAAATAACGAACAGTCTTTAAAATTGAGGTCATGTGTATGATTTATTAAAATAGTCTGAAGTGAGATAAATATGTGGTTCTGCAATTTATATCTGTAACGAAGGTTTGACTATATTTTAAATGTTTTAATTGTAGATAAAAAGAAGATGTCTGTTGCGTCTGTTATGAGTCAGGTCAGTCAACTATCTGATGATACGGCCAGTGTAACGTCTATGTCTATTGAACCTGAAGGCGGGCTTCAACCAACCAATCAGATGGAAGATATACTGGTTATATCGCTAGGTAACGATATGGAATGTCCCGGAATGATGTCAGAACAAAAGGTAATACACTCGTGTCATAATACATACACTTGTGTCATAATGTACTTGTGTCATAATTCACTTGTGTTATAATGCATGCGTGTCATAATGCACTCATGTCATAGACTTAGTGCACTTGTGTCGTAATACACTGGTGTCATAGTACTCGCGGATAGCAGACCGTTGCGTAGTTAAGCGCTACCGAAGCGGTCTGTTGCACAAGAAAGTACTTGGTAGAGCTCGCCTAGTAAAGTGTTAAGAAACGCTGGTAGTGTGTCGTTACATAGATTTCGAAAAGCACTCGATGGCGTAATTTGGAAGTGGATTGGTTAGGCAACAGGCTCCTGATTTTGATGACTGTTTCATTGTGTATACTATTTCTTTTGCAGGTTTTATCATGTGAACAAGAGAACAAACGTCGTAAAGTGAAATACCAAA
Organism: Spisula solida; assembly: GCA_947247005.1. Taxonomy (NCBI): domain Eukaryota; kingdom Metazoa; phylum Mollusca; class Bivalvia; order Venerida; family Mactridae; genus Spisula; species Spisula solida. The sequence goes on along the minus strand of OX365959.1, from coordinate 36,656,473 downwards.
CATTACCTGGAGGATATGAAGTAGGACCTGTTGAAATACAGGAGAAGAGGACAAGATTCTCATTGTCACATGACCAAGAATCTATAGGTAAGTTCCTAGTCACATGTCCACTTCTCATTGTCACATGACCAAGAATCTATAGGTTAGTTCCTAGTCACATGTCCACTTCTCATTGTCACATGACCGAGAATCTATAGGTTAGTTCCTAGTCATATATCCACTTTCTTTACCACATAATCAAGAATCTATAGGTAGGTTCCTAGTCACATATCCACTTTCATAGTCACATGACAAGAATCTATAGGTTAGTTCCCAAATGCATGTCCACTTTCATAGTCACATGACCAAGAATATATAGGTTAGTTCCCAAATACATGACCACTTTCATTGTCACATGACCAAGATTCTATAGGTTAGTTCCCAAATACATGTCCACTTTAATTGTCACATGACCAAGAATCTATAGGTTAGTTCCCAAATACATGTCCACTTTCATTGTCGCATCACCAATAATTGATAGGAAAGTTTTAGATCACATGTCTCATTTCCATTAGGCAGGAATGTCAGGCGAGCCCTGTCTGGCGAGCTGCAATAAACATGATGTACCTGTCTACACATTTCCACAAAATGTGTTTTGTAATCATAAATGTCTTTGTACAGATAGTTGATCGTACAATGTAATTTGAAAATAAGTTTACTTGATTGATTGATGATTGGTTGGTTGGTTGGTTGGTTGATTGATTGATTGATTGATTGATTGAATGTTGTTAAAAGGAGGGAGTCGCTTAAGAGAGGTGACGTTACAAGAGAGCGAGGCAACACTGTACATTATATTTTGAAAATGAGTTTGAAACATAAATTGCTTGATTGATTGATTAATTGATTGATTGATTGATTGATTGATTGCAGGAAATACAAGTGATATACCTGAAACTATATATCTAGTGGAGCCCCTGTATAAATAAAAATGAGTTTGAAACATCAATTGACTGATTGAGTGATTGATGGATTCACTGATTGATTGATTGATTGATTGCAGGAAATACAAGTGATATACCGGAAGCTATATCTGAAGGAGCGTCTAGTCACTCTGTCGGCTCACAGGATCTCGAGAATGATGATGATAATGATAACTTCTCTGATATGATATCAGCTAATGTGAGTGGGCGTGGCACTCCTAATATCAGTGAGAGTGGGCGGGACACACCCCTATCACAAGCCGAGAGTGGGGAGCGTGAAGTACCGCCCCATCCACAACCAGCCCTGCCAGAAACTGTACAGAAGAAGAATCGAGAGGATGTTACTGAGAAGTTCGGGAAATTTGAAATCAAACCAGAACTGGATTGTAAGTTTGTGTTGCTCTCCACCTTTTCCATTGTGTTAAAAAGCTGTTATTCAATAATGTTTGGTGATTGATTGTGGTCAGTTCAACTGACTGGTTTTTGAACTGAATGGTTTTGATGTATTTTCCTGTAAATATTGGTATCAAGTTATGTAATCAGGCATGGTGTCCATCTTGCAGCTCACTTGTTATCAGATTATATGTACAATTTTAGTTAAAGCCACATTAGGCCTTAAACGACTATTTTCAAAAAGCAATAACTTGGTAACATATTTGAAGACCCATGGATTTTGAGCACTTTTGTCGAGTTCTAAAGGTGGAAAACACCATAAGATGGAAGAAAACGAAATACAACATCCAGTTGGTTTGTTTACAAAATAATGAATTGTAAACAAAAAATGCACAATTTATAATCTAAGGGAAGCTACTCTTGCAAAATTAGTATTTTGTCATCCATACATTTTACTTCAATGTGACTTTTGGCATACTATTTTGACAGATACCATTAACATTCTGTCGTCAACTATTGGTCATTTGTGAAAAATATCCCAATTCCTTGTAATTAGTCTATTTACTGGATGATCGGAAAAAAGGTCTTGGGATAGATAATGTGGCTTTAATTTCTATGTCAGTCTGATAAAGCCTGGATAAAACCATAGTCATTCAGGGGTTCCATTTGACTCAGTATTATATAGTAAGGGTTTTGACTCTTGAAATTTCCAAAAAAGGCCTCATTTTGACCCTCAAGATTTTGGGTTGAAGGGTCATTTTCTTTTAAAATCATTGGTACTTTGCCTTAAAAATGGTAAAATTTAGTAAAAAATATCAAAATGACCCTTCAGTTTCAGAAGCTATTGAAACTCTGGAACATCGTTGCTTAATAATTTCCTGCATATTGTTTATTATATACTACAGATGATTTGAAATCAACAGTAAGTGATACATGGAGTACTGATGTACTAGCTAGTGATTCAGAACCACCAGAGATGAACCAACAAGTCCGACTGGATGAGATCGCTGAAGAAATGGTCCGACAACATTTACTTGCCACACAAGAGGTAACATTCTTTAAAATCACTTTTTTTGGCGAGAGTTATATTTTCGCTAATATTCGCAAGTTGTTGAAATTATTCTCACTAAAATTTCGCAATAAAAAGTCAGGAATCTGACATTGTCGATGACACTAGTTTAAAATTCATGTGAAAAAAAAAATCTTGAAATTTTCGGTAAAATAATAAATAGAGGTTTTGAAGTTTGAACCCCTTTAAAAGCTGGGAGAGATCACCAATGAATTTTGAATTTTAAAAAGTATATTATAATGTGTATATATTACCTTATCCTGAAATAAGTACCATACAGAATACTCTAAACTAATCATGTCTCTATATTTAACAAACCTGTATCATTGAAAAGAAGTAGGTTTCAGCTACAAAAAGGGGATCCTGTTTAAAGGGACTGCCTCACATATTGGTGTATAGTTGCCTGTATATCCGATAAACAACCACACTGACATCAAAAATAACTTGAGGAACTTTGGCATTTTGTAGTTATTTAGTATTATTACATCAAAAATTCTATAGGGTATTAATACCCTATAGAATTAACACAACTATTACTTAAATTGCCTGAAATTTATTCGCTTTTGATGAAAATTAATAGAAAAATGAACCAAATACCTCACTGATGTTTACGCTGTAGTTTGTTGATGTTACAGTTTGATCACATGTGAATTACATAATTCACAATTCATGTTGGAAGGAAACTTAACGCTTTTTTTTCAAGAACAAAATACTCAGTGGGCGATATCGAGAATGGTTAAAATTACTTATTTGCACCAAATCTTTCACAAAGCATCCGTCAGTGGCTTTCTATTACGTCAATACTTGGTTTGGTTGGTAAATCACGATATACAAAAATTTGAGCCCAGTCTGTGAGGCAGCACATTTAAAATAAGAAAAAATTTGTTCGACAAAGGTGGTAGACAAATTTTTACAGACACGCGAACGGCTTACATGTTAGTTTTACCCTACTCTAATTTTGCTTTGACAAATATGTCTGAATCTTAAATTATTCAAGATAAAAAAGATTCACTTCTTCACCTACATGAATACGATACCTGTAAACTCAATAAGATGATCATTCTAGTTCCATTTTGTCAAAGCATATCACCATTTCTAGTCAAACAGAAGTTTTGGTGAGGACTATTTGAGTCTGTCCGACTTTGGGCCGCTTATCAGTTAGTGGGGTTTGATGTATATACATACAAGATGTTAGACACAGTTCTTTAAGCACTTATCTCAATGGCAGGATTTGAGTTGATCTCAGATTGACTTGCTTTAGGAGATCAGGCCTGGTTAGTATTGAATATGGATCTTACTTGACTTAAGAATAAGGACAACCAATCAGATCACACCATATTACACTCTTGGTCAGTAACAGGCGATATGATTGGATATCCTTATTCTCCAATGAAATAAGATCAATATTGAATACCATCCCAGGACCCAGTTGGTATAAATGATATTGTAAGTAATGGAATGTATGTAGAGTATTTACCATTTTACAGAGAGTGTCCGAGATGTCCGAGACAGCGAGCGATGCTTGGAGTACGGACGTTTTAGCCTCCGATAATGAAGAGAAACAAGCAGAAACATTCTCTGAGTTTGATGATATGAGCAGTGTGGCTGAAATGGGGGGAAGTAACCTTGACGATGTTAGAAGTGAGTCCGATATTGCCGAAGTTACCCCACTTGCATCAGGTAAATGTTTTGTTTATTTATTTGGGTTTAACACTGTTTCTCATCAACTTATCAGTTATAAGCACATCTGTCTGCTAGGTGGTGCTACAATGCACGAAAGAACGTATTTATGTCCAAAATAAATGCTTCAACATAAAGAAGAGTCATTAATGTTTGTTTGTACCAAGTTTTGATTAAATTGGAAAAAATAAATTTCGGCCAATTTTAATCGGTTTCCTGGACTGGACTGAACTGTATTCTCGAACCAGTTCTAACTTACCCTTCCACAAGGAACCGGAAACATGTGGAATAAATCTACATTTATTTTAGTGTTAAAGTTTCATGGAAGGTTACATATCCAGTGCGCTGAACCATAGCTGAGACTTTGTAAATTTTTCCAGAGGGTCAACACATATTTTGGGTAGGGGACAATTTGCTTGGGTAGGTAAGGAAGGGGAAACAAACAATGTTTTGTTTTTGGCCCTGTCCTGGAAAACTGGACAAGTGTTAATTTCGCAGACTGCTAATATGGTTATGAACTAAAAATGTTTGTTTAATATTGTAGGTTTCCAAAGTCCGAATGAGAACGGAAGTGAGGATATGTATCCCAATGTCCTGACTGGTAGTGGCCGTGGCGGAACGTCGGTAACGTCTGATAACGTCAGTATGTCGCCGACATTCTCCGACAGTGTGTTTTCTGATATTGACGATGGTCGGACGTCTAGAATACCCCCTCGTGGGTTACCAGGCAGCAACCTGCCATTAGACAATAACCGATTATTTGTGCCGATAAAGAAGAAGCGGCCGCCATCCCCTCCGGGGTCCTCACCTGATAGGATCAGCGACCCAGGCAGTTACGCCCCTGGTGCTAAAAATAGACTTGTAGATTTTGACCTTGAACCTAGGACTATGGATACGTCAGATAATTATTCTAGATTGTCAAATAATATAGATCATTTAAATTTAGTTACTAATACCTTAGCTTCTTCGGATACAGGCGCTCGTCCTAAAACTCAAACTCACACAAGTTTACGAAATGATAGAAGAGGGAAGAAACATGTGTCGAATTTAAAATTAAGGGATCATTTTTCCGAAGACAAAAATAGGGACTTATTTATGCCGAAACCTACTAGGGAAGTTTCAAGCGACTCTGGCTTAGGTTCCGCACACTTCACATCACCAATCGAGTCGATGGGAAATCCAGCAGAGCAACAAAACACTAATGTCGACGAAGCTCGATTTTCTGCCGCGTTAAGTTTATTTGACCCTTTGGTGCAAAGTAGTGATATGGGCGGGGATTTACTTGAAGGGACTGCTAGCCCTCCTGGACAAGATTTTGCAGGTTTTAAAAACCCTGCTTACGTAGAGAATTCAATAAAAGAACCATTAGTACCGTTAACTGATATTAAAGACATGAGTCAGTTTAAATATGACATTACCACATCTGGAACTAAACAGAACGGTATGGTGGTAGATTCTAATGGTATGGTGGTGGACTCTAACAACTGTGATATATTCGGTCAGTCTCAAGGAGTGACCAGTAAAAGAAGAGGAAGCACTGATAGTAATCGTTCCTCGGGTTCCAGTCTATCGAAAGATGGTTCCGCCTCTGGATTAGACTCGTCACAACGACATGACGATAAGGTACCTATGACTTTGCTTGTACAGTCTGCCCATTAATATAATCAGTTTGTTTGATCTGATCAGGACCAAGCCTAGTTGCGCATATCATTGGCACACGATGTTCAGATAAATTTTATGGGAGTTGTGACTTTTTTTACTCTCGCAAGTTATGTATGCGCTATCCCTCTGTAACCATTGGTCGGATTTCTATGAAAGTTTGCATTACTTATCATTTCCAAGTCTAGTTTTGCACATTTGAGTAACTTTGTCAAGCAGTATCTGGGGGTATACATCGCATTCAGTGATATATCTTGTTTCCTGTATTTATTTTGATATCAATTAAATGCAGTTTTAAAAAAATATTGGGTCTTTTATCTTTTGTAGGAACTAACAAATGGTGATGATTCATTCACTCCAGGAAAGAAAAAGGGCCTATTCCGTACGTTTAAGGATAAAATTCACAAAGGTAACATTATTTCTTGATTTCATGATGTTTTATAAGTTGATGATAAACAATAGGCATTAAGACATTAATACTAATAGTCCATTGGCTGTAGTATCTATTTCCCAATTCTAGTGCTCTCAATTGGACCAGGCCACGATCTCCCGAAGCATCTCAATCATAGCTAAACTCCATCTCAGATTTTGTTATATGTCTTTGTGATAATTTCCACGGGATGCCTGGCTCATAATTGACATATCAAAACAGAAACATTATTCTGAGTTTATTACAGTAAAATTTCAGGAGTTTGAACATTAGTTTGACACAAATTCAGACTCTGATTTGAGTAAAATCTCTACTTGAGATGCTTGGGGAGATCGGGGCCAAATTGCTATTGGAGGAAAATGCCGACTTGGTATGGTAACACTTACTACTGGACACTTTAATGTTTCTATGACAATTAATGATTTAATTAATTAGAACAATCAGAGGAATTAACCATGATGTGATGAATCATCCTTTCAGTTGTTTTCACACTGTAGTGGTCCCGATATGCCGCATCTCAGTTCCGTCAAAGAATTGTACCTGTTTACATATTGCTCTGGCGGATCTCAGGGTACATGACATCTGGGTTCTGTCTGAGCTAGATGATAACAGTACATTTCTCTGACGGAACTGAGAAGTTGTGCAGACTTCTGGAAAACTGACGGTCTTGACCGGCAAATTTTGACCAGGTCTGACACAATCTTTCAAAAATTCGGCCTGACTGTCTGAAGCTCATCTTAAGCATAACCTGTAATTTGTGTTTGAGTCGACACGCTTTACATAATTTTACTACACACGTTTAATGTGTAACGTGTATTTTCATTGGTCCGTGATTACAGTTCAACCAATCAATTGTTTTCTTTCATTCTACCCTTGAAATGGCCATATTTTACTTTCTCAGTTGTGTTGATTTATCTTTGACTTGTAGATACTTCGGCTACAAGTAAAAAAATATCAAAATGACTCGCACAAAATATGAAAAAATATCAAAATGACTGGTACAGAATATGAAAAAATATCAAAATGACTGGTACAGAATATGAAAAAAATATCAAAATGACTGGTACAGAATATGAAAAAATATCAAAATGACTGGTACAGTATATGAAAAAATATCAAAATGACTGGTACAGAAATATTAAAATCGTTTAAAAGCATGTAAATGACCCTTAAAAAAATATTAAAATAATACATACAAAAATATCAAAATGACACATACAAAGATATCAAAATTACCTGTTCAAAAATATCAAAATGACCCTTACATAAATACCAAAGTGAGCCGTACATAAAGATCAAAATGGTCCTTCAGAATCAGCCCCTAATTTAACCCCTGTATTTAGAGTTCAAGATTGAGAAATATTTAAATCACTTTTCCAGTGGTTGATGTCACATCACAGACCGCTGCAGGTAATGAATGGATTGATGCTTGTGAATTGAGGGTTTGATGCAAAATTGACGTAACTTTTGTCCATGAGTTATGTGTCTGTTCTGCATTCAGTTCTCATTTGTTATTGTGTATACACTGTATTCCTAATTTAATATATTATGTATTTTGTACTGCATGTTGCTGAATATTGTATAACAGCCATCCTTATAAAATTGTTTGTTTACTTGCACTTTACACAGTTAATAGATTTATTGAATACCCAATTTGGGCAATCACCATTCATTTTCATCAATTTGTTTCACATTTTCCAAAAAATGAGAAAAAAATCTTGCCTATGATTTGAGGTTTTTTACCAAACCATGTTCCTGATGTTGGAATCAAAGTTGTTATCTTGTTTCCTTCAAATACAAGCTATATTTCATCATTTTTAGCTCATCTGAATTTTGAAAAAAAGATGAGTTATTGTCATCACTTCAGGCCCTGCATTAAGGCTAAATTTCTGGAAGTCCTGACTTCCTGACCTTTGATTTGGGAAGTCCCAGTATGATTTTACGGAAGTCCCAAGTTTCGAACGTCAACTCTGCGTGTACATTCAGTAATGTAGTGCCATCCAACAGTATGTAGGATTGTCCAACCATTTTTACTAAGTTCAGATTACATTCATGAAATGTTTTATCTGTACTTAGAGCCCATTTAACCCTTTACTTAATATGTGTTACTGTGTATTGTTTTGATATATGATCAATCCAGCTACATGTATGATTGCTCAATGATATGGTCAGTTCAGTGTACTGGTTCAAGCATATTTACAATCCATTTTAACCCTTTGCTACATCGGCATATACTAGTAGCCTGTTTATAAACATTTTAATTGGTCATCCTTATTATCAGCAAGATGTATATACACTATCATGAGGTAAACAATGAAAATTTATTTCTGAACATGATACATATTTTATTGAAAATTGAGGTATGTCTATGGAGTATAGGGTTAAGAATTAGATGTTCAAAAAATGTTACTTGATTTAAGTACTAATAACACACTTGAATTCTTACAATAATAGAAGCCAAAACTGTATGACTGATTAAAATAAAACACGAGTTTATCCGAAGATATGTACATATCCGAAATAATGCAACTTGTATGTCATATAAGTCGTTCTTTTCCCGGTCATTTGCAGTAATTTATGCACCTAAACTCATATCTTGTTTAAATGCCACAAAATTTGTTAAAACTCGAATAATACCAGCACCATTTAATGCTTCCGAACACCACGTCATTTACACGATTTTAATGTTCGCGCTCTGCAAATTCAGAAAAAAATTCGCTGCGTCAATCAATAAATTCCTCAAATTTAACACACGTGTATCGCAACAGTTTACGGGATAAATTCGCATGCCGCACGATCAAAGACCGCCGAGGCACTACCCGCACCTTTGAAGGGAAGCGCGTCGGTCACATCAAACGTCCTTAACGTAGACATTGATGCCGCACGCTCGTCTGATGAAACTGCCGACCGAACGTTGGCAAAAGTATGTTAGAGTTGTGATATTTTGTGTCTGGGATTTAAGTAAACGCGCGGAATATGAATTACAAGGTAAATATTCTTTTTAAACTCGATATTTGCAGAACATACGTTTTGACTCATGTCTTTTTTTAATTATGCGTACAACTAAGAATTACGCTAACCCAACGCACGACAAATTTATAAAATAAAATCGATAATTCAATCAAATCAATTAAAGCATACGTGTTTACGTAACGGTTTGTAACTACACAATTATCTGTCTCTACACGAGATTATTAGCGCGACGCGTTTTACACACCTTTGGTGAATTTGATTACCGCAGCGATCGCGTACATTATTATGTACAGTACGCATGACCAGGCCGTCAATCAAATTAGCTGACAATCGTGGGCGGAGCGAACGTTTATCGATTGGCCAATGATCTAGCGAGATTAATGAAAACTGATGCGGCTTTCATCGTCTGAAGTTTACACAACAGGACGTCCTGCGTATTGATTATCGGCGTATAACATATTTTATTGACGTACGCTGTACGAACGAGAGTTTGATTTCCGGCGTACACGGCCGATTTCCTGGCGTAATATACGCCCGTACGCACGCTAACGCAACTGCTGTCACTTGATCCTTGTCGGCTTCGGCGTTGCTTGGTTAAGTTTTGTGTTTAGGTGAACTTTTTATGCCCCCGTATCGATAGATCGGGAGGCATATAGTGATGCACCTGTCCGTCCGTCCTTTCGTTCGTTCGTCCGTCCTGGTTAACCCAAATTGACCGTTTCTTCTAGCATTAATATGGCTTGCTACAAAGCTTTTATACTTGCATGGATGTTGTATATGAACACTCTCCACACACCTGTATCACCTGACGACATTTTGACCTTCACCTTGACCTAATTTTGGACTTAGACTTGTTTATGGACAAGGCTTCCACAGGGGGCATAAGCAATTATTGAACGCAGTCTTGTTTCATTAACTATCAAAGCTATTGCTTTGAAACTTGCAACACTTGTTCACCATCAATACCTGAGCCTGTAAAGCAAGACCCATAACTCTGATCTGCATTTTGCGTGAGTTATTGCCCCTTTTTGGACTCAGAAAAATCCTTGGTTAAGTTTTGTGTTTAGGTCCACTTTTCTCATACACTATGTGGGCTATTGCTTTGAAACTTTCAACACTTGTTCACCATCAATACCTGACCATGTCAAACAAGAACCATAACTCTGATCTGTATTTTGCGTGAGTTATTGCCCCTTTTTGGACTCAGAAAAATCCTTGGTTAAGTTTTGTGTTTAGGTCCACTTTTCTCATACACTATGTGGGCTATTGCTTTGAAACTTTCAACACTTGTTCACCATCAATACCTGACCATGTCAAACAAGAACCATAACTCTGATCTGTATTTTGCGTGAGTTATTGCCCCTTTTTAAACTCAGAAGAATCCTTGGTTAAGTTTTGTGTTTAGGTCCACTTTTCTCATACACTATGTGGGCTATTGCTTTGAAACTTTCAACACTTGTTCACCATCTATACCTGACCATGCCAAGCAAGAACCATAACTCTGATCTGCATTTTGTGTGAGTTTTTGCCCCTTTTTTCACAATCAATACCTCACTTTTCTAAGCAAGACTCATAACACTGCTCTACTTTATGCAAGGGTAATGGCCCTTTTTTACAGTGACAATGATCAGATGAGCGTCTGCACCCGCAAGGCGGTGCTCTTGTTATCATATTAAAGCACCAACATCAAAAGCACCGGTGGTACTACTAATAATTCATACTCAGAACAGGCCGTTTTCATGGGTCGGTAGCGAAGGGGCTGGGTAGGGGTTTTGACAAGCAAACAATTTTGGGATATGGCATCATTAAAAATCCACCAGCATGATGTTCGTTGTTATATTTCCTTCAATGCGTTTTATGCCTCGGTATCTACTGATGGGGAGGCATAAAGTGATTGTCCTGTCCGTTCGTTTGTTCGTCTGAAAATGTTAACCAAAACTTTCAAGTTGTTGAAACTCAAATAATTTTGAAGTCCATCAAGGCATTGATTTCAAACTTGGCATACTTGTTAACCATCATAAACACATTACATTTTCAAAGCCATTTTACACTATCCAACATTTCAACAGAATTATGGCCCCTGATTGACTTAGCTAGTTTTTATTGACAAGGCTTCCACCGGGGCATAAGCATTTATTGAACGCAGTCTTGTTTTAAATCCCAATTAATAATAGATATTGTAATTCTTTTTATGGTTATTGTTTGTTTTCAGTTATGGCATGATATTTTCTAGGTTTTCTAACATATGATAATATATTATCTGATAGACGAATTTTAGTTGTTTGTACATTTATAGTAAATGCATCATGTAATGTATTAGCATGAGTGATTATTGTGATCAAGTTATTCCCTTTGCATGCTTGTACAGCTAATATATACAACTGTAACAGTATAATCAATTTTTATGCACTTAATCACAAACTTTTTAAGAAAACTGTGATTTAATATGTTCAGTCTACAACTGACTTCCACAGAGTGACACCTCCGCTGTCGCTCTACGGAGGTTATACTGTACATACATACTATATAATTAACATAATGTTCATATTTTATAAGGTACATGGGTCCTTTTACTATTTCTCTTTCAAATTTGTAACTCAACATTCTGGGTTTGATGCCCCCTCATCACAAGTCATACCCTTCCTCGAAAATTTGACATCAATGGTCGGTTTTCCTCCATATATGGAGAAGTTGCTGGTTCCTTGTGGAAGGGTTAGGATATAGTCCAGGAAAACATGTTAAACTGTTTGGATGATTGACTGCCATATATATAACTATAAATTTTGGTGACAATGTTAAACCCAAATAAACAAATTAACAATCATTTATTTCCCTTTGCACATATATATTGTAACCAATATTTATTACAATGATACAAATTATATATTTCAAATAATTTACATATTTATTTTGCAGCAAATGTTGGCTCGAAAATATTTGAGTGTGTCTTAAACAACTGAAGTAATACACATCTTTTGTCCAGGTCTTTGCCCAGGTCGTCATATCGCTGGCTTATAAAAACCATACATATTTGAAATCTGCATCACAAGGCGCTTGTTACGAGCCTATTTTCATGAAAATCAGAGCAGGTGATGTTGACCAAACTGAAGTTGAAAAAACTTGCTTTTCCATAAGTAAAGAGTAATTTTCCCGACAGTTTTTTGTTTGTTTTCTCAATATAGCGTTTTTGCGCTTACAACCTTCTCATTCTAAGCCAGTGATATGATGTTATGTCTTTCCGTTTCTGATTCATAGAACTAGCAGTTAGAATATTTATAATATGACTGAAATTCTGTTGGTAGGGTTCTAAATTAGTGTAACTGTATTTATATTATAGGGATCAAGAAGAAGGGCACGAGACATGATAAGGAACACACGTCTGCTCCAGGAGCATCTGGTACGTTACAACCTCATTTTAGCATAGCCGTGGTCCAGTGATTATTGCACTGGATTTGTTACCTGACAATCTGGTATCAAATGAATATTAATGTGTTATGGATTATTCATGTCTACTTGTTACTGAAAATAGACATATGATCTGTCTACTTGTTACTTAAAATAGACTAGTGGTATGTTTACTTGTTACTAAAAATAGAATAGTTACCTCTACCGAGTACTATAAATAGACAAAAAGTATGTCTACTTGTTTACCAATAAAAAATGCTGGGAGTATACTTCTATTAAGTTTGAAATATGTCTGAACACAAACATAGCTTTACAATTTCTTTTTTCAGATGTGAACCTTATAGATGGTAGTGCAGTTACTGAAGGGGCTACCAAAGGGGTCACAGGAGCTGCTGGAGGGGAACCTAATATCGTAATTACAGGTAAAAGTTTCTATAATGAAATAAGTTTTTAGACTAAGAACGTATGTTTTAGGAGCGGTGGCCTAGAGGTAGGGTACATGCTTATTAATGAGAGGTCCCGGCTTTGAACCCTGTCATTGCCACTGCTCAAATTCTCTGGGCAAGAATAACCCACATGCTCTACTTTACCCAGGTGTATAAATGGGTCCCTGTCAAAATCCAATATGCTGGGCTGCTGCCAGCGGGGGGACTATAACAGCTGACTTGCGAATGATCGGGGGGTAAATGTAAAGTCAGTTGAGCAGACCCTTGTCTGAAAATAGACTAAGTTGGTACTTACTTTACAAACATTTTTTTTGTGCTTTGACAGATACTGAAAGGTTTGGTCAAGGTATTATGCTATTGATTTGTGCATGCCCTGTATACCAGGGGATCAACAAGCTGCTGATAGTTTTGACTAAATTTGACCCTTTTATTGGCAAAATACTCATAATTGTACGTGCAAATGACCTTTCAAACCAATATATTGAGGTTCAAAATGTGGGGTTTTGGAAATTACAACAGTAAAAACCCTTACTCCAGAGTCGAATGTAACCCCTGGTTATTCTTACGGTATTATATGCTGGGAACATTGGTTTGGCTAAATACTAAAAATTTGGTAAGGGTATTTTGTTTTCTATGATTTGTGGACCCACTGTATACTATTATATCTTGAGTGTTTTATACTTCACAGAAACCTCGGATGATATTCTTGCCAAATATAGAAAGAAGTCAATATTAACGAGTACACCAAATTCTGAACCAGTGCCATCAGAGAAAGAACGTAGACTTACGCTGAAAGACAATGATGATACGACGCCATTGTATGATCCTAACAACCTCGAGAATTGCTTAGCATTCCTCGATGCCAAGCGAAAACTGAGAATTGTTTTAGGATCAGCTGACTTTCAGGTAATTTGACTAGCATGATGGTTTTCATTAATGTTGATACTGACAACATATTGGTAGTTAAAAACAAGTGAAAAGCCCTTTCTATAGTATTAATACTGTCCAGTTAAAGCCACATTATGCCTTAAACTGCTATTTTCAAAAAGCAATAACTTAGTAACCTATCTGAAGAGCCATGGATTTTGAGCACTTTAGTTAAGTCCTAAAGGTGGAAAACACAATAAGATGGAAATAAAAGAAATACATCCTCTAGTTGGTTTGTTTACAAAATAATGAATTGTAAACAAAAAATGCACAATTTTTAATCTAAGGGAAGCAACTCTTGCAAAATTAGTATTTTGTCATCCATACATTTTACTAAAATGTGATTTTTGGCGTACTATTTCGACAAGTTCATTTAACATTCTGTCAGCATTTATTGGTCGTTTGTGAATATATCCTAATTTCTTGTAATTAGTCTATTTACTTGATGATCGGAAAGAAAGGTATTGGGAGTGATAATGTGGCTTTAAGATATTAATAGAGTGACGCAGCAGTAGAGTCCCCTATTTCGGTGTAAAACCAATTACAAAGGTTTATCCGGACATCTATAATTTCAATGCTTAAATAAAATACTTCACATATTCAGACAATGGATGTAATCTTTTGTGTACACATAAAATGAAACGTGTCTTGCACATTATCCTTACTGGACAGTATTAACAAATCATTTAAAAAAAACAATCAAAAACAATTTTAAACTTTGATCCCTATCGGCAATCAATTAATTATAAAAACCCTGTACAATAATTTAACCCCTTTCTGCATGCACACTATATTAAGAGTATACTATTCTGATTAGAAATGAGCTAGAAAGTGTACAAATCTTGTGTGCAGCTTTTTGAGACAAAAATCAGGAATGATCTCTCTTGATGAAGGTGTCTAGTTAATTTCATGTCAGTACTGTAAACCTAGAAACTATTATGCACAATTTAGTTTTGGAGAGTTCACGAGTTGTAGCATTTCATGAATTAAGTCCCCGCGAAAGTGCTAAAAACATTAAAATTAAAACCTTGAAAGGTTGTAGTCGCAAATATGCCGACGATCAACAAAACGCGAAAGAAGTACTCACGAAAGTAAATTTTATAGTATTTGGATAAAGCTTTAACTCAGCCTGGGTGTAAGGTTTCAGGAAAATACCTGATTTCAGGTTTTTGAGTGTACCAAAAAGTCTGTTTTTCTTTGTTTTCACTATATGAATTGACATTTTTCAGGATTTCAGGTAGTAATTTTTAACTTGCACCCATGCTTAACTGTATGTACCTATAATCCATTACAGCAAGTTGGGTACAGTGTATTCTGTAACAATACAGCGTCCTATAGTCCTCGGGATCTCGATACAAGTAATAATAATGACTTGGTCAATCTGTTGAGAACACAACTTTCTGAAGCCACCAATCTACAAAACAAGGATACTATAGCACAGTTACATGAAGCTCTTAGATGCGTACGACAGTTCAATAATGAAGGGTACGTACTGTAGAGATGTTATATGAGGGGCGTTTTTTAAGTTCCAAGAAAAATGCTTTATATTGTTTATCACGTGTTTAAATTAATTCAAATGGCATTAAATAGAACAATTCATGTTACATATTGCAAAATGAATCAAATATGTGATGGAGTATCAACATGGGGGGGCATGGCCTAGAGGTAGGGCGTGCGCTTCAGGATCAAGGGGACCCAGGTTCAATCACCGTCTGCGCCACAGCTTAATTTCTAAGCAAGAATAATCCACATGCTTCAGTCGACCAAGGTGTGAGGGCTGTGTCATTCCTTTGGGCCGTAGATCGATGTTGGCTGCACACCCACCATGAGAGAAATAGTCTCCCTGGAAATAGTCTCAACAGGGAGACTTAAACGCAGGTTTCCTTAGGTAGCCCAATGACCAGGGGAAGTTAAAATGTCCAATGGTTGCTGAACAGCTGAACTGCTCAAAGCAGCCCTCTAAAATTGGTAACTTAACTGTTTTTTGTATCGTGAATATTTTGTATAGCTTGGTGAATTTGACTATATAAATTTCCGCCAGCAAATCGTGCAATAATGGTCCTTTAGATTTGTGTTGGTATAACATCTTGAGTATATTCGTGATAGATCCCGCTTATGAAAACATACAACCTGCGTTATAAATATAGACAGTACATCAGCTGTTGAATTATGCTAATAGAAGGTCGAGAGTCTTGTTAAATTCTCTGTGCTATATGTATTTTGTATGTGTATATTTTGTATGTGTATATTTGCAGGTGTAAGAAGTTAGTTCGATCATTACAAGAAGATTACAGATATAGATCAAGTTATGTCTCCTATCTGGTTAGATGTAAACAAGGATTGTTGAATACATTAGCACATATAAATAGATTACAAAACAGAATTAGAAGGTATTACATGTAGATATTTCACTTAAGTTGTGATTAATGAAATCAGTATATTTTCTTCACTGACTAAAATTCAATTTTACAACTAAGGCAACTGACCACCATGACAATTTGGCTTCCATGTGGCCACCTATTGTTTTCAAGGGTGTTGTTATTCCTCCTTTAGGCAGAATTTAGCCATTTGGTCTGAAAATCTTTGAAACATTAGTGTCCAGATTCATTTACTCAAAAATGATGTTGCTCAAATGACGCTGATATAGTCGTTGTTATACAGTACATGAGGTATAAGGCGAAAAATATTGAATTATCTCTGATAATTTTAACTACTTTTCTGAATCTTATTTCTATTTCAGAGAGAAGGAAATATATAACAAACATATGACTAGTGTCTGTGTCAGGTTGTTTATCGAAGTCTGGGAGAAATATTTAATGAACTTCATCACAAAATTTCAGGAACTTACGGTAGCTGATGAAAAGGTACATTGTATAAACTATGTTATTTTTTTGTCCCCATAAGTGGGGGGCATATAGCATTGGTGCTGTCGGCCTGTATGTACGTCAATCCAACCCTGGTTAACCCAAATTGATAGTTTCGTCTTATATCAATATGGCTTGCTACAAAGCTTTCATACTTGCATGGATGTTGTATTTGAAAACTCTCCACACACCTATATCACTTGACCTCATTTTGACCTTCACATTGACCTAATTTTGGACTAAGACTTATTGAAGGGTCAATTCTTGGTTAAATTAGTTAGTAAAATTTAGTTAAATCATACCATACACTATTTTCGACTAAAGTTGAAGTTGGACGTGTAGGGTAAATTCGTCTAAAGTCAAAATCCTCGAAAGTTATACCCACAAAAATATGTGATTTTCCAGTATCTAGTTTTATAGTAGAGTACAAAATCCGATACTTGTGGGGTAAAATGTTACGTACATGCTGGGTATCACTACTGTATTTTGTGTACAATATGGCCTATCGGTACAAAAGTTTTATAGTGTGTGCATTTGAATATTGTTAAATAGGATAGCTGTGACTACACAGTAAGGTCAAAACATAGTCGTGTTTGGCTTTTAACACAGTGTAATGTGAATTTTAAAATATATGAGTCAATAGGGTGTCGCTGAGTATATATTAGAAGTTACGCCATTGATCAACTTGTTCTCTTTCAGACTGATCTACTGGAGAAATTTCTACAGTTTATGTATCAGAATATGAACAAAGACCCTGTATGGCAAGGTATGTACCTACAAACATTTTTTACTTCTCAGTGGTAATATAATCAGGGGTCCAACTATTCCGAAATAATCCAGAAATCCAAATTTGCTGCACTGGAAAGAAGAAACTTTTCTGCAGAAAATAAAAGTTAGTTGATGAAAACTACCAATTATTGACTGAGTTATGGTCATTTGAAATTTCATACGCTGAATGTTAACTCTAGAACAATGTTTGAAACAGATATTTGGTGTAGGAAGTGGTGCTAACCACACACAAACAGACTTGTATCTTATTTCTTCAGGACTACACATCATGTCTCAGTAGGACCTCTGATATATTGTACATCCCATCAATTAAGAAATATTCGCTTACAATAACATTTTATCATTCTAGTATTTTAGCAAGTTTTCAGAATGGAAAATAATGTTAAGGATTGGAGATTTTGTCTGATGCTCAGCTGGGTATTCAGTATAGATTTGATCAATCAATGTTTGTATATTACAGCCGCCAGTGAAAGCCAGTTAGATGATGCTAGGTTAGCCATAGAACGATATATGATGTCTAGAATATATACTCACGCTATGTTTCCGAATGGTGATGGCGATATACACAGAGATCAGTAAGTATTTATAAAACAAACAGTATTTGTGACTCGTAAATGAGTTTTTCCATTTTACTGTTTTTGTGTCATTTTACTCCAAAAAATACTTGTACCTCTGAAATGAGTTGTTACAATTTTAACATAATTGTGTATTTCATCATTCTGTCACAATCTGGCAAGTATGCAGAGGTGTGGTATACATAACCAGGACTAGTGACAGGGTTTTTACAGTCTGTGAAAGTCAGAGTCACAACAGGTCATATCCTTCCTAGAAAATTTGACTTTTCTCCACATGCGGAGAAGTTGCTGGTTCCTTTTGGGAGGATAAATAAGTACAGTTTAGGATAAAGTCTGAAAAACTGGTTTGGTGAATCAGCCACCATGTAGAACTGAAAAATTGTGGAGAAACGCTGTTAAACATGAATAAAAAACAAACTGGTAACACCTGAGTACTAAGTTACTGTCCTAATAACTTCTGTAAACATTAACGCAGGTGTAAATTTTAACTAATTTCTTTCAGACTGATACAGCAACATATCAAAGAATTAAGCAAAGTTATCACTCCGGATCACAAGGATTTAAAAATACCAAAGATGTATCATCTAGAATGTCCTTGGCCAGCAGCACAGAGAGAATTATACATGATCAATGCTTATAAGGTAGGTTCTACAATTGCTGAAGTTTCTTGTATGAGAGATGGAGCAAAACTTTCCCATTGTTCAAACTTTTCTTATGATAGGCATTAGGTATACATCCTATAATAACAATTGTATACGAAGGTGTACATGCTGACGTAGCAATTTTATGAAGGTATACTTGCTGACGTAGCAATTTTATGAAGGTATACTTGCTGATTTAGCTATTTTATGAAGGTATACTTGCTGACTTAGGTATTTTATGAATGTATACTTGCTGACATAGCCTGAATTTTATGAAGGCATACTTTCTGACATAGTGGCATAGCAATTTTAAGAAGGCAGGTATACAAACTTTAGTCTTGCCATTGTAATATTGCCCAGGTGTACATGTTGACATAGTAGTTTTATGAAGGCATATTGAGTGATATTCTTTGTACATTTATGAGCATCTGTCAGTTTTACAGTACCTAGCTCCACAAACTGTTCTGGTTATTTTCAGACACCAAAAGACAAGGTGAAATGTGTGCAGAGATGTGCGGCAACTATTATGAACCTGCTTAGCATGGCTAACGAGAAATCAGTCCCTGCAGCGGACGACTTTACACCTGTGTTTATATTTGTGATAATCAAAGCAAATCCACCATGTTTACTGTCCACCATTCAATACGTGACAAGTTTCTACCAGGACAGGATCCAGGGGGAGGAACAGTATTGGTGGATGCAGTTTGTTGGTGCCGTAGAATTTATAAAAACAATGGATTATCAACTACATGGCGGCGGCCATGATCGGATGGTGTAGTATTACGTGCATAATAGAGTCTTATATAGTCTTCAGAGAGAGATATAAAATTATATGTAGAGATAGAAGTCTATGAGGCCCGGGGTATTCAAATTTGATCTTATTTAATTGGAGAATAAGGATACATGGGTGCAAGTTTTCAGGTATTTTAGTGTGCTAAAAAGTCTGTTTTTCTTTTTTTTTACGATATGAATTAACATTTTTTTCAGAATTTCAGGTATTTTAGAATTTTGAGCATGCACCCATGAGGATAGCCAATCATATCGCCTGTTACTGACCAAGAGTTTAATACGATGTGATCTGATTGGTTGTCCTTATCCTTAAGTCAAGTAAGATCAATATTGAATACCACCCCTGAACTAATTAATATTGTGATTCTGGGAACATGTTGAGCAACAATAGGGTATGTACATAGGCACATGGTTTCAAATTATCTGAGTGTTCCCTATCTATATCAAATTATACCCCTTGCGGCTAAACATGGCCGCTGCACAACCTTCTCTATACATAGGGTATGCTCAGAAAAAATGAAACCATGTGCCTAGTGATTAGTAGGTAGGAAAAACCTTTTATTTTTAAAAGATATTTTTTTTATTTATTGATTTATATGCTGGAAAATAATTTTAATTAACATTCCCCAGTGACTTTCAGTCTCAAATGCCTATAAAATGTTGATGGTGTGGACAAGAAAACAGATTTGGGTAGAGTGATCAGAACCACAATATAATTTGTTTCGCCTAAATAGAAATATTATATTACGGTACAGTTGATTCTGTGCTCATGGTCACCTGTGCTAAGCAATCACCTGTATTAATTAATCAGCCCATTAAATTTTAATGGCATCAACCACAAAATTGAATCCCCAATGAATAATTATACCATTAAATATTTCAAGTTTACAGTGGCTGCCATACATGCTTACAAGTTCCTTCAGGGAATTTGTATGAATTTTGAAAATTCTTCTGGAATTACGTCCCCACGATGTGGTCTTTTTCACCAAAACTGTGAAATTTTGTCCCATTGAAATTAAATGATTTTACAGTATATGGCTGACTGTTTGTGGTTTGGAATACGGACATCAGTATATCAAGCTCCTGTTTGTATCCTGTGTACAAAGCCATTAAAGTCACCAAATATGGATACACAACATAGAATTCCATGCACCATTTTCTATCAAATATAGACTATTACCATTCAATGATTCTTGTATTGCCGATTGGTTGAAAAAGATATGGTCTATTACCATAAAGCTAGCTGATAGGTTGAACACATGGATTATTACCATAGAGCTTGTAGATTGGTCCAAAAAATACAAACTATTAGCATACAGGTTGCTGGTTGGTCGAAAAAAAATAGGCTATTAGCATACAGAATTTTGATTGGTTGACTTTGTGTGGCCATGGTCTAAATAAGTGGATATTATTTAGTTATGATATATTTTTTATTTAAAAGTTATGCAACAGTCAATTGAAACCAGGGCCCCCAACCTGTGCAGGGCGGGGATTTTTTTACTTTAGCCTTTTCAAACCCCTGGTAAAATCCCTGCTTCCAAGGGCCATACAGATGTTAAAATCCCCGCAATTGTCCCGTCCCATACCTCACGGTTATAGTCACAGCTATATTTCCCGGCTATTTTATGTGCGAAACAAAAGTCTCTTACTCACACGGCAGTGTGGGCACATCGAAAAGGTAAAAACACAGGGCATTTCCCC
The DNA here is from genome assembly GCA_947247005.1 of Spisula solida. Taxonomy (NCBI): domain Eukaryota; kingdom Metazoa; phylum Mollusca; class Bivalvia; order Venerida; family Mactridae; genus Spisula; species Spisula solida. Next base: position 36,635,173 of record OX365959.1, on the reverse strand, counting down.
CGCCCTTCACCGGGGTTGGAGGGGGCTGTGGTTTCAATGGACTGGTGCATTACTATCGTGTGATACCGGTATTTAGGTTGTACGTTTGTCTTATATAATGTATGCCTTTGGCAAGACGAGAATATGATAATACATGTAATGTACTCCATATTGTTAACTGTGGGTTGTTGAAAAATATTATATTTAATTTTGTTTGTATGACATTGGATTATTGTTTGCAAAATAGCCATTTTTACGCACGATTTCCTTTTGAATAAAAAGGTATTAGCAGGGGTTCCATTTGTCTCAGTGGTAGGGGTTTTGACCCTTTTAATTTCAAATTGTGCTTAAGGGATCTGCATTATTAACAATGTCTCAGTTTATGAACACCTACCAACTATACCTGTCCTCTATCAGTAAATCAATATTAGTGTTTTAAGTTAAGATTTTCTGTAAGTGCTTTGATGAAACAGTACCCTGAGTTTGATATGTGTGTGTGTATTGTTACAAGTTGTCTCAAAGATGAAAAATGACAAATCTTGTTAGTCTTTTGTTAAGCCCCCCCCATCTTTGATTAGTGGGGAAATTGCTTTGCACATGGCAGTCAGTCTGTTGATGGGTTGGTAGATCAAATGATTTCTGTTCAATAACTCAAGAACACTTTGCCCTAGGATCCTCATACTTTACATGGAGGTTAAGTATCAACAGCAGATGGCCCCTATTGATTTTGAGGTCAGTAGGTCAAATGTCTAAGTCACTGTGACATTCCACATTTTTGACTATTGAAATAGTTTTCGTTTAATTACTTCCGAATACTTTGCCCTAGGATCCTCAAACTTTACGTTGAGGTTGGTCATCAACAGTAGATGACCATTATTGATTTTGAGGTCAGTAGGTCAAAGATCAGGTCTTTTTTACCTTTACCATTTCTGACTATTGGGCTGCCATGGGGGCATAGTTACGTGTTTTACAAACATCTCTTGTTTACTTCTGATCATGATTGATATTTAAATTATTGATTGATTTTTAGTTAAGTTATGCATTATAATGGCAACTATGATGTTATTTATGTTTGATTATGTTACAGTTTATGATATATGATACCAATTTATAATGAGTGTAATTAGAATTAATTGTTGAATATAATTTGAAAAATTTTTTTTTTGCATAGAGGTATTAAAATATTGCGTTATTTAGGCTTAACCATATTTTGTTGGAAGTCATTAATTACTTTTGCTTGATGATCTGTATCTAGGAATCACTGCATGCCAATGGATGTTAATTGGATTTTATTGTCTTACTTAAAGTTAAGTGTAGGCATTTTAAGAAAAGGTTTAAATAGACAGTACAACCTCTCTAGCATAATATTGGTGAATTAAACCATGAGTTCCTAAGATTTACAACCTCAATGTATATAATGCCATAAACAATGGAATTTTGTTGACTGGAATTATGTCCATTTGTTACTTTTACTATATATACCCCATAAAGAAAATAATATTGTATGTTAGATTTTTTCAAACTTTTGACAAATACACACCCTTAATCTTCCCCTCTCCTTCCTCATTTGAAAATGATTTGTGCCATAATGGGGGCATCTGTGTTTCATGGACACAATTCTAGTTTATCATTACACTGATGGCCGAGGTTCTGGTACATTCTTCGTGAAGTGTCTTGTCATTTGTATTACCAAAAATTATTTTTTATGCCGCAGCATCTACTCATGCAGGAGACATATAGTGATTGTCCTGTCCGTCCGTTTGTTCATCTGTCCGCAAATGTTAACCAAAATTTTTGAGTTGTTGAAACTCAAATAATTTTTAATCCATCAAGGCATAGCTTACATGTTCACCATCATATCACCTTACATTGTCAAAGCCATGTAACGCTATCCAACATTTCAACAGAATTATGGCCCCTGATTGAACCCACCGGGGCTTAAGTGTTTATTGAAGGCAGGTGTGTTAAAGATGTGATTATGACATATATATTTGTATATTTTCTGTAGAGATTTATTTATTAAAAATGTTATGTGTTTATATATATGTGTATATAAGATCGGTGTCACAGATCGAAAACGAGTATTGAGCCTCGACCACACTTTTAACTATAGACTCTCGTATATACTATGAACAACAATATCTGTCTTGTTTTTGCCTTACGTGACATTTTTTTAGCGTCTTTTGGAAGACCTTGTAGAAATTCTGTATAATTTGTGCTCAACATATTTATACTGCTATACTCCCTGGTGCCGACTTTTAAGCACCGTCAGTGTGTAGTTTACTATTTTCAAATATGATAAGGTCATGTACGCAATGTAACTGAGGCTAATAACCGTAAGCTACTTTTACTTATTTAGTCTAGTAGACTAATGATCATAAACAATGATTTGTTAGCCTAAGGATAGCTTAAAGTTATACTAAGTTAGCTTATAGTTATTAGCCCCTGAACCGGTGTTAACAAAGCATCTTAGACATCTTCTAAAGATATTTTCCTGTTAAAAAATATTTCACTTAAAAATATCTAAATTTTTAGCTCATCTGATTTTTGAAAAAAAGATGAGTTATTGCCATCACTTGATCGGCGTTGGCGTTGCATAGTTAAGTTTTGTGTGTAGGTAAACTTTTTTCGTAAACTATCAAAGCTATTGCTTTGAAACTTGCAACACTTGTTCACCATCAATACCTGAGCCTGTAAAGCTAGACCCATAACTCTGATCTGCATTTTGTAAGAATTATTGCCCCTTTTTGGACTTAGAAAATAAAATGCTTTGGTCAAGTTTTGCGTTTAGGTCCACTTTGCTCCTAAACTATCAGAGTTATTGCTTTGAAACTTTCAACACTTGTTCACCATCAATACCTGACCATGTCAAGCAAGACTCATAACTCTGATCTGCATTTTGCATGAGTTATTGCCCTTTTTCGACTTAGTAAATTCCTTGGTTAATTTTTGTGTTTAGGTCCACTTTTCTCATACACTATGTGGGCTATTGCTTTGAAACTTTCAACACTTGTTCACCACCAACACCTGACCATGTCAAGCATAAACCATAACTCTGATCTGTATTTTACGAGAGTAATTGCCCCTTTTTGGACTCAGAAAATTCCTTGGTTAAGTTTTGTGTTTAGGTCCATTTTTCTCACACACTATGTGGACTATTGCTTTGAAACTTTCACCACCTGTTCACCATCAATACCTGACCATGTCAAGCATAAACCATAACTCTGATCTGTATTTGGCAAGAGTTATTGCCCCTTTTTCGACTTAGTAAATTCCGTGGTTAAGTTTTGTGTTTAGGTCCACTTTTCTCATACACTATGTGGGCTTATTGCTTTGAAACTTTCAACACTTACTCACCATCAAGCATGACCCAAGATTTTGCAAAAGTTATTGCCCCTTTTTTCACCATCAATACCTCACTTTTTAAGCAAGTCTCATAACACTGCCCTATTTTATGGAAGGGTAATGGGGCTTTTTTTACAGTGACAATGATCAGATGAGCGTCTGCACCCGCAAGGCAGTGCTCTTGTTATCTTAGAATTAAGAAAATTCCAACTGATTTCATAGGACAATGATTAGACAATAATTCATTTAAGACAAAAACTACAATGTTTTCATTAACAATCTTAGCAAATTATTTTTAAAAATTAAAAATTAATTTTTTCATAGGCAAAAAATTCTTAGATTTTTTTGTGAATATAACAGTCCCTGATCACCTGTCAGGAAACTGTGGGTTAATTGTTGGGAGTCCTGGATCCAATAACCAGAAGCTGTCGTTAAGTTTACGATCATCGATAACGATGATAAATCTATGGCATTACTATGATCGTAAGTATAACAATAGTTTTTGGTTATTAGCCCCTGATTGTTATTGTCACATTTATTTATATATAAAAGTACAAGTATATAAACACATATTTATCGTCTTTGCCGTGCACTCAGTATTTCACTCATTTATCTATTATACTCAATGGGTTGTCTCTGATTTCATTGTGTAGTGAAAACCTCCATATTAAAACCAGGCCTGATCTCCCGAAGCATCTCAATATGAGCTGGATCTGGGGTGGTATTCAATATTGATATGATTTAATTGGAGAATAAGGATAGCCAATCATATCGCCTGTTACTGACCAAGAGTTTAATATGGTGTGATCTGATTGGTTGTCCTTATCCTTAAGTCAAGTGAGATCAATATTGAATAACACCCGAGGCCTGATCTCCTGAAGTGTTTCCATCTGAGCTAAATCTTGTCCCAAATTTTGTCATGTGTCTTTAAGTAACTTTCCATGGGAGGCTAGACTCAGAATAGGCAAATTGAAACAGAAACATTATTCTGAAATAACATTTTCACGATTTCAACCTCATTTTCGTGATTTTTTTTCATCATATTTTGTAAAATGAAGCCTAGAATACCAGTAGTTTAAAACTGGTTCACCTTGGATCAGAAACTAGGTCAACAAATATGCCATATCTCCCTTTGGGAAACTTTTTAACCCGAAATACAGTATTCCTCCTCGTTTCCCGGCCGGATATGAAAATTTCCCGTAAAAAGACGATTTCAGAAAAAATCATGTAAAAAGACAACACATCATCAATTTATTGATGAATCTCACCTCAAATATTGCCATATGCCTTTGGGTTAATTTCCATGTGACACTGGACTCAGAATTGGCATTACAAAACAGAAACAGAATTCTGAGCTTGTTTCACTAACAATCCAATAGCTCAAACTTCAGATTTATCTCTAACTCAGACTTGAGAAAAATTTGAGCAAAATCTCAATTTGAGGTAAGATTTCTACTAGAGAAACTTTGGGAGATCGGGACAAGGTCTCTCAGGTATGCGATATAGGACCATATGTCCATCATGTTCAAAATTTTATTAATTCAGAATAAGATAATTCTATTACCTTTCTTTTTCTTTTGATTGCTATTTTCTTACTTATTTAATATGTCTGTTTCCATAGCAACTTTACGATGTTGGCAGTTACCTGTGATTGAAGTGTTAATTGTTTTTGATTATTAATTATTTTTGAAATGTTTTTACTCGTCTGTGTTATGAATATATTCCTGTTGTCTCTCACAAAGTGATGTATGTACATTAAATGCTTTGTAGAAAATCTGACACTGTTACTTATTGATTGTCAAAGATCAACAGAATTGAAAATAAAGTGTTGCTTACAGATATTGATTTTTTTTTATTTATATGCTTTTATTTATCCTCGCCACCAGAAATCCATATGGGCGATGCCCCCAGAAGAGGTTAGTCATTTTTATGCTCCCTGAAGGGTGAGCATATAGTCGCCGCTTTGTCCGTCCTTCCGTCTGTCCGTCCGTCACACTTTTGTCCGAGCCATAACTTGAACAGTATTAGAGATAACTATTTGAAACTTCATAGGTGAATACACCTCATTAAGAGGAAGTGCAGTGCTCAAGAACCATAACTCTTGATTGCATATTTTTTTAGTTATTCCCCTTTGTAATTTTTCATACTTAATTCTTGTCCGGGCCATAACTCATACAATATAAGGGATATCAATTTGAAACTTCATAGGTAAATAGATCTCAGTAAGGGGAAGTGCAGTGCACAAGAACCATAACTCTTGATTGCATATCTTTTAAGTTATTCCCCTTTGTAATTTTTCATACTTAATTCTTGTCCGGGCCATATCTCATACAGTATAAGAGATATCAATTTGAAACTTCATAGTTGAATAAATCTCATTAAATTGTAGTGCTGTGCCAAAGAACCGTAACTCTCTTTTGCATATTTCTGGAGTATTTTCTCTGTGACAAACATCCTACGGGGAGCATCACCCCTCAATGACGGCTCTTGTAGTTTTTGGGGGATAGTGCATGATACAGAAGATGCCCTAGTTCCAGAAGCATCCCTCGTTCTTTTACGTGCCTGACGCAAAGCATTATACACGGGACCTTGCTTAACGTCTCGTCCAAAAGACGAAGTAATTTTAGTTATGTTAGGTGGGAAACACTGAAAAGCATTTGATCTGTTTTTGATCTGGCTGGAGTAGAGATCGAACCCACAACCTTCGGATAAGCAGTCCGGAGCCCTTACCACTAGACCACTTATTGATTGTGTATGCATTGTTATTTTACATATCGATGGCTTAGAGGAACAAGGTTGTAAGTACAAAAATGCTAATTTGAGAAAACAAAAGACTTCTTGAAAACAAAATGCTCTACTCTTTACTTATGGAAAAACAAGCTTTTTCTACTTCAGTTTGGTCAACATGGCCTGTTCCGATTTTCATGAAAGTTCATAAGAAGCGCCTTGTGATGCAAAATTCAAATATGTTTTGGTCTTCTGAGGTGGTAAGTAGCACTTATGACCTTACTCTTCCAAGTCAGCGCTATATTATTAGCTCCACTATTCGTAGAATAAGGGAAGCTATTGCAGTCACCCAAGTGTCGGCGTAACACTTTTTGTTAAGGTACAGGTTTTTTAACCTCTTATATTCTCTTAAGTCCTTTGAGATGTTGCTTTCATACTTTGCATACTTGTTCTCCATCAAGACCCCAACCCATATGCAGGAGTAGGTAACTCTATCAAGCATTTTGTTGAAATTATCCCCCTTTTTCTACTTAGTGCAAATAGTGCAAATGTTAGGTACAGTTTTTTAGCTCCACTATTCGTAGAATAAGGGGAGCTATTGCAGTCACCCGAGCTTCGGCGTAACACTTTTGTTAAAGTTTAGGTACAGGTTATTTAACCTCTTATATTCTCTAAGTCCTTTGAGATATTGCTTTCATACTTTGCATACTTGTTGGCCACCATGACCCCAAACCATATGCAGGAGTAGATAACTCTATCAGGCATTTTGTTGAAATTATGCCCCCTTTTTTCATCTTAGTGCAAATGTTAAAATTTAGGTACAGGTTTTTTCACCTCTAATATTTTCAAAGTGCATTCACATAATGCTATGCATACTTGTTCTCCATCATGACCCCAACAGGTTTTTTAACCCCTTATATCTTCAAAGTGAATTGATATATCGCTTTGATACTTTGCATACTTTTTCACTATCATGACCCTAACCCATACACAGGAGAAGATAACTATTTTTCATTTTGTTGAAATTATGCCCCCTTTTGGACTAAGAAATGCTTATTTGTTTACCTTCACGACCAAGACGACGTACACATGAGTAGGTAACGGTCCTGCATAATTTGTCCAAATTATCCCCCTTTTTCGACTTTGAAGCCCCAACATCTACACAGCAGAGGGTAATGCTGCTGTTATGAAGCATTTTGTTTTGAATATATAATGATTGTACTATCCTAGCATGGCGCTGCGAATAGTGGAGCGCGCTGTTCGTGGACAGCTCTTGTTCTAGTAACAGCTATCAACCAGTACAGAACCATCAGCCACCAACAAGAAATACCTGTTTTTATACGCCTGAGTGACGTATAATGTTCATATTCCATGCGATGTTCTTCTGTCCGATAGCAATTTCATGTTTGCTCTGTAACTCTTAAACCTCTGACATGATTTCATAGGAACCTGACACAAATGTTCACCACTTCAAGAAAAACGTGCACAGCATGGTTCTTTGGTGGATAGTGTTAATATCACACTTATGGGGGGATCCAAGCACATTCAACTTTGGCCTATTTGCTATCTGCTTGCCAACACTTGGAACCGTTGGAAGAGTTTTAAAGAAATTTGACATATACTGGGCGTCACTGAAAAGTTACCATTTATATACACCTCTGTATTTCGTATACAATATGACCTATCAGTACAAAAGTTTTATAGGGTGTGCATTTCACTATTGTTAAATAGGATAGCTGCGACTACACAGTCAGGTCAAAACATAGTGACTGTCGTGTTCTGCTTTTAACACAGTTTAACGTGAATTTTAAAATATAAATATGCAAACGGCGTGTAGAGCGCATATATAATATATATTAGGGACGACCTTCTCAATGTCATGGTTACATATATGCCATATGACTTACTTTTGTGTCCACTATGTAGATCTACATCTTGAACACTATAAATGATTTCAAAGAACTCAGAAACAAATGGTTTTTGGCATATTATAATTGCTGTGCTCCAGTCTTGTTAGCGTCTTCGTGATCGCCATTTGTTGGTAGATCGTCCACCCGTCGTAGGTAGGTCGTGTTGGATCAAAAACTACGTCTCCAGGCTAAATTAATAAAATAAACGTTTTATACCCCCACACAACGTGTTATTGGGTGGGGAGGGGAGTACTGGAATCAGCTTGTATGCCCATACACCGTAGATGAATTCTTTTTGGACGCAAGTCCTCCTACTGCTTTGTCACGATTCCGTTTGAAACTGTCACGGATAATCAAGACTGGCTCTTTGGCTATCTTTGGATGTTCAAGACATACGAGAGGTGCCCCACTTATATTTGAACACCGTTGGACATCCGATATTTTCATGCTGACACGCTATAATCGAAATGTCTCTATACAGCCATGTATATTAATGTGTCGACTAACATATGCACTCACTGTTTTTTTTATTTTTGCAGTTTTGTTAGACCCCAAATCAACAATTTTGAAGGGGCATGAAATTGAGCTTTTTTAAGACAGAAAACCCCAATTGATGGTGTAAATTGATCGAGTGTAAACAATACTGCTTTATCGTTAAGATTCCAAAGTTTATGAATGCAGGATTGTAAGACTTCGGCATTCACTATTTTGATGTAATATACTTGGAATTCGTGTTTCTAAGGTATCGAATAGCGTAATTGTGGTGGGGTATGAAGCTGGGTGTTGACCAAAACACCACGTTCTAGGCATTGTCGTCAGGAACGAGATCAGGCAAACATTTTGTCCAAAACCTATTTTAAACGTTAGGAGCATAGTACTGTGCGCTTTTCCCCCCTTTGTAGAATAAATATGAGTTCTATTTTATTAGTTTTAACAAACAACAGCACAAGTCATGCAACCGGGTGGGAACTTACGTTGTTTAACGAATGTTAACTTTTGATAGTCTATTAGACATTTCTCAAATAGCAATCTGATGTGTTATCTCAATAATAAAGCATTGTCTCAACAGAGAGGCCAAAGTTATCCAAATTACCATTTCGTTGTAGCATGTACGGGGTTAAAGACGATTGTCTCCCTTGGAATTTGTTTGTAAAATCGCTGGTGAACATCGACCGTTTTTCAGAGTTTGGTTTTAGCCATTTTTGAAATTACTTGATTAATAGTTTCGAAGGATACTTCTTCCTTCATTGCAATCCCCTTTTTTGTTTTTGTATTTAGCCTAGTTATCATATAACCAATGGGTGCGATTTTTGATGGAATCGTCACTCTGTGGCATTTTTTAATATTTTGTGTCATTTACATATTAGAGCAACAGAACGTAAAGCTCCCTTCAAGGGAGGAAAATTAATGAAAGCCCTCACGGAAACGGTATATCCATGAACTATTAACACCTTCTTGGTGCTTCTTAAGGAGCATTCAGCCTTCAAAAAGCCAAACGCCACACCATCTACAAAATTGCTGATTCCGCTCGAATCATATTGCAAACAAACCAAACAGTGAGTGCACATGTTACCTGACACATCATTGTACGCGGTTCGAAAATAAGATAAAGCTGTATACAAAATAAAACTGATAATAATTCTTGTGTTAAAACCTAATATCATGCTCAAGTAATTAAGTCGAGATTATGAATAATTCAGCAGATCCTAAGTATCTTTTGCGATCTTTCTACATTATCTTTTTTAACGGGTCGTTATTTTAAGTAATCGATGGAGTTTTCTTACAAGTGCTGAAGTAAAACAGAAATCAACCGTTGTAATTACGATTTCGGTGACATAGAGGATATTACATGAGTGTCTTTCCATATTGAATTTATTGAACGAGTTGAATAAAATAATAAAATGCGAGGCTCTGCCGAGCATTTTATCGATTTTTTTCATCGAGTTTAATAAATTAAATGTGGAAAGTCACAAATGTAATGTTCTTTTTATTACATGTTAGCCTTTTCCGGTCGAAACATAAAAAGCTACTGATTTTTCACTATAATAAACGCGCAATTTTGACGACGTCGCCTATCCTTTGAATGACGTCGCGTGATGGCTTTATTACACTAGTGTATTATCAAAAATAAATAATGGCTTTATTACGCTACCGCGACGTCAAACATGTGATAAAACTATATAATTATTTTTGTTCTGGTGATGACGATAGGCGTAAACTCCTTAGGGTACTCGTATATGACTTTACTTGCTTGCTTGGAACAGTGGCTTGGTTAAGGTTGAACAAACGTTTTTTAACGATGGAATCAAATATTTTATATAGTGTTTTAAAATTTGAAAAAGCAAGTGTTTTGTCGAATTCGCTTACTAACAGTCATATTTATATAATGCTTTAAGATTTGCAAAAAGCAAACGTGTTTTGTGTCGAATTCGCTTTCTAAGTCATATTTATATAATGCTTTAAAATTTGCAAAAAGCAAACGTATTTTATCGAATTCGCTATAACAGGCATATATATATGAATAAAGACGGAACGACATGGATAAATGGATATTTTGCTTTTGTGTTCAATGTATATTCAACATTCAATTGTCAGCATGCGACGACATTTTGATCTTGAAGGACGGAGTGGAAATATCTTACAACGTGACACGTTCTGATTATTGTCGAACGGGGGAGAATAAAGTGCAGCTCTTTCTTGATCTAAGTTTGACAGATTGTGTTATAGAATGTGGGCTACGTAACCATTGTCTGTCGTTAAGTTACCACCATGGAATGCACAGTTGTCTTCTCCTCCGTTCTACAGATACCAGTGATGTCATCGATGCACCATGTGATTATATTCTGAAAAGCGACATTGTCGTGCATAAGGTATGTATATCGTATCAATAATTGGGAAACTTGAACCAATTGAAATGCTTGTTTATTTGGGTATAACGCCGTTTCTAAAAAATGTTTCAGTTTTATACGGCGGCCAATTCAATTGACCAGTTTTCATGGACTGTATCCTAACCAGTACTTACTTACCCTTCTACGAGGAGCCAGTAATTTTTCCACATTGTCAACATTATTATAATTTGTCAACTTTTCATGGAATTTTATGGTCTGCCGTTTCTGTGAATCGATATGGACCACCGGCGCACTCACCATTGGACGGCAGCTAGAACCTCGTATACTTTATTGTCTGAGACAATGTATACAATGTATATGAATACCCATGGCACATGCTTTTCAATTTATTTGAGTGTACTTCTGAGTGTACCCTATTCAGAGAGAAGGTTGTTTAGCCGTAACGGCTATGACGTTGCGAACGTTGGTACCAAGTTTTTCAAAGTAGTCACAGCAAACAGGGACACCATGTCCATTGCAGCTAAACATGGCCGCTGCACAACCTTCTCTTTAGGGAGAACATTTCGATTATACATCGATATAAAAAAATACGTATGTGTGATACTTGTCCATTTATTTACTTCAGACACCTTGTGTAAATGAATGCAGTGACGGATTGGCATGTGATCTAGATACACAATCGTGTAAAGCTAAAGGTAATATATGTACTGTAGTAGGCCTACAAACGGGGTTTATCAGAATCATTTATTCTAATTATATTTCTTTTACTGTACCCGACATTCAAAAAAACAGTTTATTCGTGAACCGTTGCATTTAAAATATCCTATTAAGAATTTGCAACCCTTCAACTGGATCAATAAAATGTTTTTTAAATAAACTGACAATTTTGCAATGAAAATTCAAAATAGTTCAATCAAACAAACCACCATGAACGTCAGTTATATTCTTCAGTGGCCGATTCATCTAAACAGTTTTTCTGGATTGTACAAACGTACCCTTCAACAAGGAACCGTAACAACATATATTCCATACATTGTTGTGAGTGTACCGGAATTTGTCCGCCAGGTACACAGGTACACATGGATCTTTTTATACATTGTTGTCAAATTTTCAAAAGGCATGCCGCCTCCGGGAATCGAACCGAATCGCTGGGCTAGCATTGTAGTGCACTAACAACTGGAACACATGCGACTTGTTCCAAGTGTCAGCTCGGCTGTTACTGTTGAATGGCACATCGTTTCAAATTATCCGAATGTACCCTATGTATAGAGAAGGTTGTGCCCAGTTTTTCTACAGTTGTCATTGCAAACACGCATACCATGCAGTTCCTGTGACGTAATATCTGTTGAGGCTAAACATGGCTGCTGCTTTTTCTATACATAGGGTACACTCAAACGATTTGATATACAAACGGTGCACTCAGATGATTTGATATATACATGTATAGGGTACACTCATATAATTTGAAATCATGTGCCTATGTTACTGTTGAATGTTGCCTTCCCTGTGCGATATGCAATCATCGTTCTGCGACTGAATATTTTTTTTTCTAGAGTGCCCATTACCGACACCAATCAACGGAACAGTCTACGGAAACAAACTAACAATTGGTTCCAAGGTGCGATACAAATGTGATGTTGACCAGACTGAAATTACCGGAATATACACGGGTACATGCCTAGAGGACGGAACATGGTCACACATTGCTAACTGTGAACCGATCGTAATACGTACGTAAAATAAAACAAGACAAATTTCGAGGCAATGCATCAAAAGACGGCGCGAAAGTCTTTGAATGCCATTATTTTAAACACGTTGATCTATCTTAGGGGTTTTAATGTGACCTTTATTTCTTGATTAGGTATACTGACTTAAAATTTCTGATCCCATTATAAGTTAAAGCCATGATTTAATTTGGACTGGGTTGGTTATAAATCATAACATCTAATAATTAAAATTACATCACGATTTCTTAAAAAACCTAATTTATTCTCTTATTTCATGAAAACATAAAAAGGCGGTAACAAATGTTATAACATATAATCATACGTATATGTTTTCAGTAAACGTATGGGCCGAGTGGTCGCCATGGACACCTTGTGACGTCACATGTGGTAGTGGGACACAACATAGAACAAGAGGCTGTAGTACTGGGGATGATTGTATCGATGATGAAACAGATACTTCATCTTGTAATGATGGAATTTGTCCGCCAGGTACACATTTTAACACACTAGGACGTTATAAACGTACACATGTTTCAGAGTGGTATGGTTCTAAGTACTATGCATTAATTTATTAACAACAACAACAACAGAAACAACAGAAACAACAACATTCATGCTAAATGGCTTCAAACTGAATGTATAAACCCTATGTTTTGCAGTTCTGTGAAGTTGGCAGTTAGTTGTTAACTGTTCATTCAGAAGTTCATTTAATATTAAATTTAACTTCTGGCATAAGTTTATTCAGAAGTTCTTTCCAGCAGTTTATTCAGAAGTTTTTTCCAGAAGTTAATATAAACCTCTGGAATAAACTTCTGAATAAACTTCTAAATGAACAACTAACCACTTACTGCCAACTTCACAGACCTATGTTTTACACGTTGTAAAAACAACAACATGATATCATGCTACATTGTACAAGGACCATGCAATGGGTACATTCGGTCTGCATAGACTTACATCCATGAGTGACAAAACGTGCTATTTTATTTTCAGTGAACATATTGGCTGAGTGGTCACCTTGGACACCTTGTGACGTCACATGTGGTAGTGGGACACAACATAGAACAAGAGGCTGTAGTACTGGGGATGATTGTATCGATGATGAAACAGATACTTCATCTTGTAATGATGGAATTTGTCCGCCAGGTACACATTTTAACACACTAGGACGTTATAAACGTACACATGTTTCAGAGTGGTATGGTTCTAAGTACTATGCATTAATTTATTAACAACAACAACAACAGAAACAACAGAAACAACAACATTCATGCTAAATGGCTTCAAACTGAATGTATAAACCCTATGTTTTGCAGTTCTGTGAAGTTGGCAGTAAGTTGTTAGCTGTTCATTCAGAAGTTCACTTAATATTAAATTTAACTTCTGGCATAAGTTTATTCAGAAGTTCTTTCCAGCAGTTTATTCAGAAGTTTTTTCCAGAAGTTAATATAAACCTCTGGAATAAACGTCTGAATAAACTTCTAAATGAACAACTAACAACTTACTGCCAACTTCACAGACCTATGTTTTACACGTTGTAAAAACAACAACATGATATCATGCTACATTGTACAAGGACCATGCAATGGGTACATTCGGTCTGCATAGACTTACATCCATGAGTGACAAAACGTGCTATTTTATTTTCAGTGAACATATTGGCTGAGTGGTCACCTTGGACACCTTGTGACGTCACATGTGACAGTGGTACACAACATAGAACAAGAAGTTGTAGTACTGGGGATGGTTGTGTCGGTGATACAACAGAAACTTCATCTTGTAATGAAGGAACTTGTCAGCTAGGTATACACAATGTTTGACACGCGTAGACTTTATAAACATACACATGTTTCAGGGTATTAGTATTCTACACTGAGCGGCTTAGAAAACGCAACATTTATACTTAGATAGCCTTCATGTACGCATGTATGTATTAACGCATAGCTCAGCCGGTATGAGTTTGATTTTACTGATGTTTTCCACATTTGTAGCTAAGATATGTGGCATGACAGTCAAAATCATTTCATTAAGATCTGATAAGACCCTTTACAACTACAATAAAACAATGATGACACAAACAAAAGCATTTTTGATGCCGTGCGGTCTTCTGCGTTTTTCAGATTGTTAATGCTGATGTGTACTTATTTTCGGATAAAATTCGTGAACAAGTGTCTGTGCTTAGCATGCAGACAAACATAAAGCAAAACGAAGTCAAATATAAAGCTCAATTAAGATTTAGAAAAGTAGACTTTTATTCCCTCAATCTTTTTCCAAAAGATTACACGGGTACATGCCTAGAGGACGGAACATGGTCACACATTGCTAACTGTGAACCGATTGTAATACGTACGTTAAATAAAACAAGACAAATTTCGAGGCAATGCATCAAAAGACGGCGCGAAAATCTTTGAATGCCATTATTTTAAACACGTTGATCTATCTTAGGGGTTTTAATGTGACCTTTATTTCTTGATTAGGTATACTGACTTAAAATTTCTGATCCCATTATAAGTTAAAGCCATGATTTAATTTGGACTGGGTTGGTTATAAATCATAACATCTAATAATTAAAATTACATCACGATTTCTTAAACAAACTAATTTATTCTCTTATTTCATGAAAACATAAAAAGGCGGTAACAAATGTTATAACATATAATCATACGTATATGTTTTCAGTTAACGTATGGGCCGAGTGGTCGCCATGGACACCTTGTGACGTCACATGTGGTAGTGGGACACAACATAGAACAAGAGGCTGTAGTACTGGGGATGATTGTATCGTTGATGAAACAGATAGTTCATCTTGTAATGATGGAATTTGTCCGCCAGGTACACATTTTAACACACTAGGACGTTATAAACGTACACATGTTTCAGAGTGGTATGGTTCTAAGTACTATGCATTAATTTATTAACAACAACAACAACAGAAACAACAGAAACAACAACATTCATGCTAAATGGCTTCAAACTGAATGTATAAACCCTATGTTTTGCAGTTCTGTGAAGTTGGCAGTTAGTTGTTAGCTGTTCGTTCAGAAGTTCATTTAATATTAAATTTAACTTCTGGCATAAGTTTATTCAGAAGTTCTTTCCAGCAGTTTATTCAGAAGTTTTTTCCAGAAGTTAATATAAACCTCTGGAATAAACTTCTGAATAAACTTCTAAATGAACAACTAACAACTTACTGCCAACTTCACAGACCTATGTTTTACACGTTGTAAAAACAACAACATGATAACCATGCTACATTGTACAAGGACCATGCAATGGGTACATTCGGTCTGCATAGACTTACATCCATGAGTGACAAAACGTGCTATTTTATTTTCAGTGAACATATGGGCTGAGTGGTCACCTTGGACACCTTGTGACGTCACATGTGACAGTGGTACACAACATAGAACAAGAAGTTGTAGTACTGGGGATGATTGTGTCGGTGATACAACAGAAACTTCATCTTGTAATGAAGGAACTTGTCAGCTAGGTATACACAATGTTTTACACGCGTAGACTTTATAAACATACACATGTTTCAGGGTATTAGTATTCTACACTGAGCGGCTTAGAAAACGCAACATTTATACTTAGATAGCCTTCATGTACGCATGTTTGTATTTACGCATAGCTCAGCCGGTATGTGTTTGATTTTGCTGATGTTTTCCACATTTGTAGCTAAGATATGTGGCATGACAGTCAAAATCATTTCATTAAGATCTGATAAGACCCTTTACAACTACAATAAAGCAATGATGACACAAACAAAAGCATATTTGATGCCGTGCGGTCTTCTGCGTTTTTCAGATTGTTACTGCTGATGTGTACTTATTTTCGGATAAAATTCGTGAACAAGTGTCTGTGCTTAGCATGCAGACAGAAATAAAGCAAAACGAAGTCAAATATAAAGCTCAATTTAGATTTAGAAAAGTAGACTTTTATTCCCTCAATCTCTATCCAAAATTACTTCCCATTGACTGTAAAATTAGTGGTATTTTTCGGTGATTCTGAAAAATTGCCATTAAGCGTTTTTAAAACACTATTTTGCGGAGTGGTAAACCGTCTTATTTTGTGTTGTATTTTAATTTTCGATGGCTTGACTATTCCAATTGACCGTACATTAAAATAATTAGCATCAACCCATCAATTCCTCGTACATTTTTCGTTGTTTTCCGTTTCATGGTTCAATGCACCATCGAAGTGAATTGAGATGGAAAGGACCTCGAGTTACAATCCATGGGTAGCCACTAACATGCACACAAAATTCCATTGAGAAATATTACTGAATAAAAAAAATTTCATTAGTGTTGCGTTTTCAAAGTCGCTCAGTGTAGATAAATACAATGCTTTTATTTCTGAATAACAACAACAACAATAACAGAAACAACAACAGCAACAAAAACAACAGAAACAACAACAAAAACAACAACAGAAACAACAACAACAGCAACAGAAACAACAACAACAGAAACAACAACAACAACAGAAACAACAACAACAACAACAGAAACAACAACAACAGAAACAACAACAACAGAAACAACAACAACAACAGAAACAACAACAACAGAAACAACAACATCAGAAACAACAACAATATTAATGAAAACAACAACAATACTAATGAAAACAACATCTGAAACAACGACAACAATAATAACAGTTCAATATAATGTATTCTAACTGAAAGTATGAAAATATAAAACCCGTGTTTTACACGTCGTTAAAGCAACAACATGAAAACCATGCTACATTGTACGAAGACCATGCCATGGGTACATTCGGTCTGCATAGCCTTGCATCCAAGACAGGCAACCTATCACTGGCTAAGAACGAGAATGTCGTAACTTCAAATATGCATGAGTCTTGTAAGACCTTCTCATTCTAAGCCAGCGATATGTTGCTTTATTATTTGCAGAGAATGTATGGGCCGAATGGTCACCTTGGACACCTTGTGACGTCACATGTGACGATGGGACACAACATAGAACAAGAACCTGTAGTACCGGGGATGATTGTGACGGTGATACAACAGATAGTTTATCTTGTAATGATGGAATTTGTCCAGGTACACATGTTTTACTTTGGTCATATGTTATGTGTTGTTGATCTTAGTCCGGCAGATTTACAGCAGTTTGTTTTGGATAATTTTTTAATATTGGATGCCCTCTTGAATTCTGAAATGGATTGTTCGGTCATATGACTAACATTGGTGAACGTTTCAGATTTGGACAAAAAAATCGAATAAATCGCCCTCAGCCCTGAGGCTTATAGCTTCTATACTAAATGTGTTAGATGTTCTTTGTTCTCTTGGCAATACTAATACATGAACTGAATCTGGATGATGCCAATTGTCATCTCACAATAAGGCCCTAAAAGAAAATAAAGGTTCGCATAAAATGCAGCACTCAACTTTAACAGCCTACAAAAACATCACAACCCACAATTACACGGTACAGTTGAATGTACATCATACAACTGAACGAGAAAACGTATCCTGATCCAAGCTTTTTCGCGAATAGTAAGTATAGATGCATTAATATTCAATCAAATGTGAAACAAAGCGCATTGAATATTATTTGTATTTTACTGATCACCCCCTCGTATATGCAAGTATTGAAATGTACACATTAAAATCAGACCCTTATAATGCTTCACTACTTTACGCTGATATACGATCTGACAAAACTCAGTATGGGGTCATGTCGATGTGAACTTTACGTCATCCAATCAAATCGCTTCGTTCACAAATCTGAAAGTGCGGTGAAAGACTGTTGAGGCTATGTGACGTCTTTGTGCACCAGAGAGGTCATTTGAACATGACATCCTACGCAGTGTAGTCAGATCTCTAACAGCGTAAAGGAATGGGGCAAATGTTAGTGTCTGATTTTAATAAGATTGACATTTTTTCTAATCAATGAAAGGAAATTTCCAGATTTAAAAGTATAGAATCTAGCTTGATAATTTCCAAATTCTATGGAATGTATGACGTCACTAATGACACAATGAATGTAACCATGACATCCCATGGATGCATTCACCAATGGAGTACACCTTTTCAATTGTTTATCTTTAAATAAGACCAAAAGCAGCTCTCTAAGACAAACATGGGCACAGTTATTACATTTTGTTATCTGGACACGTATCAATGGCCACCCTGTATAATTTATAAGCATACTTCTTGCTTTTAGTTCCTACTGACTGCGATGATGCATTCCAATCAGGCCAGACAGCATCCGGAGTTTATCCTATACAGCTTATATCCGGTGAGAATATGACAGTTCGATGTTCAATGTCTCCAAACACGGGCGGTTGGACTGTAATTCAGCGACGGATAAGCGCAAGCGACTTCTACAAAACATGGGAAGAGTATAAGATAGGATTTGGAGACTTGAATGAAAACTTTTGGCTTGGAAATGAAAACATATTGGCGCTGACACAAACTGGAACCTGGAAATTAAGAATCGAGTTGACATGGAATGGGGAAAGCGGTTATGCCGAGTATAGTTCTTTTGCCATTGGCAACGAAGCGTCTAACTACATCCTCTCTGTAGGGGGATATAGTGGAAATATGGGCGACAGTTTAATACCTAATCACGATGGAAAGGAGTTCACAACAAAAGACAGGGACAATGACCTGAAAGCTGAAAAAAATTGCGCTATCGTGTATGGAGGCGCCTGGTGGTATAAGAGGTGCCATGATGCTAACCTTAACGGTGTGTTTGGGAGTACAGGGTACGGACAAGGTCTGAATTGGAGAACATGGTCAGGCTATTACGAGTCCGTGGATACAACTGAAATGAAAATACAATTACAATAGGAGGTTCTCAACAAGTAGTTATTTCTATTTACTTTTTGTTTTTGACGCATTTTATTTTTAAGTTTGTTCTTTGCCTTAAAATATAAATATCACATATATACATATCGCTGGCTTAAAATTAGAAGATCATAAGTACTTATAAGGATCATGCATATTTAAAAATATGCATCTCAAGGCGCTTCTTATGAGCCTATTTTCATAAAAATCGGATGTGGTCATGTTGACCAAACTGAAGTTTAAAAAACATGTTTTTCCATAAGTAAAGAGTAGTCACCAGACATTTTTTTCTTGGTTTGTTTTCTTCAAAGTATTGATTTTATAGTTACGATCTTCTTATTCCAAGCCAGCGAAATATACATACGTATATAAACGCGAACACAGACGTAAAAATAATATGCGTCAATACCCTGTGTACTAATAGATAGTCCATTTATTTCCTTTATGCGAGCTGTCATAATGGACAGTTTGAGTTTGTTTATTTTACTTAAACATTTGTTTAAGAACTGTATATACTAATTATTGTTTTGCTGCAACAAAATGGTTACTACCACAATACTAAAACTATTTTCTTGGATTTCACTAACAGGCTCGTTTCACCATAATAGTGGACTCGGCCGCTACCTCACTGTAGAATTACCCTGACTGGACTAGCCATACACGTTTGTTTGTTTGTGATCGACTGAGAGTGCCATTCGGATTTGTCACTGTAAGGATGACCAATGGCCCCGTCTTCGTGAAGGGGGTGGAGAAACAATAGTGTGATACCAGGCCCCGATCTCCTTAAGCATCTCAAATGGAAATCTCATCTCAAATTGAGATTTTGCTCAAATCAGAGTCTGCGTTTGAAATAAATCTGAAGTTCCAGCTATTGAAATGTTACTGTAATATTCGTAAATAATGTTTTCTGTTATGTGATGCCGATTTAGAGTACAGCCTCTCATAGAATTTAAGTAAAAATGGGGAGCGGTGGCCTAGAGGTAGGGCGCGCGCTTCGGGATCGAGAGGTCCCGGGTTCAACCCCCGTCTGGACCACTGCTTAATTTCTCTGAGCACGAATAACCCACATGCTCCACTCGACCAAGGTGTGAATTGGTACCTGTGAGGGCTGTGTCTGAACATTTTCGATAGTCCTGGGCGCCGAAGATCGATGTTGGCTGCACACCCACCAGGAGAGAAATAGTCTCCCCAGGGAGACTCGAACGAAGGTTTCCATAGGTAGCCCAATGAACAGGGGAAGTTTAAATGTCAAAGGGTGGCTGAACGACTGAACTGCTGAAAGCAGCCCTAGAAAATTGGTAACTTAACTTTTTAAACTTTTTTAAAAGACTCTTAGTAACACTAGAGGTGAAATTTAGCTCAGATTGAGATGTTTCGGGAGATCGGGGCCTGGTGCGCTATCCGAGCACTTTCCGAATACTTTCAGCTGTATATGCCCTTTCAAACTTCGTCTACCTTATCTAGGTGGTATGTATACGAGCCGTTCTCCAGGAAAACCGGGCTATAGTGACCATGATTACATAGCATTAGAAAGACAAGACTCTTCTGAACATTTTCTGAAAATTTAAGCTAAATATAGCATCAAATTACAAAGTTGCATACCTTTAAAACTAGCCACTCCCGCCTACTTTGTTAGTGACGTCGCAAATCGTCATTCAAACGTTATTTGACGTTACGTCAACAAACAGTTCATAAATCCAGTATTTGATGAGTTTTTGACGTAAACTTTTCCAACTTGTATTACATTTTAGAATTATATTCCTTTTTTAATAAAACATATCTAAATCGTGAATTTTACGCTTTAGAGAAATGTAGCTTCTGTTTTTAACCACTTACCCCTCGTTTTCTCAATATGGATACTCTTCAGAAATTGGTCACCATAGCAACGACAGAAGATATTGTAACATGATTCGTGAGAAAAAATAAATCTAAGATATAGTTCTATATTATCCAAGAACTTAAAATTAATCAAAGAGCATGGTTTTTTCTCATTTAAGAGTGTTTTCTTAACCTTATTACATAAATACTAATACAATGTCACTAAGCCCGGTGTCCCGTAAGATTCGTCAGAGCAAAGAATACGATTCTTTGGTCAGAGGTGTTATATTCGTCCGACTGGGATTAGTGCGCATGCGCGGAACTTACATTTCTTACGGTGTGATTGTCCGGTTTTCCTGGAGAATGGCTCGATACTTTTGTCGGTATAACAATCTTGCTCCGGTTGTAGGATTGTCCTGTCGAATTTGGAGCGGACTGAATATGTGCACTACGTTGGTTCTTTTTCAAAATGGCCCAACAAAACCCATTTGTCATTTGATTTATTTTCATCAATAATGTAGGGTTAATGCATGCTTTTTCGTGCAGAGTCCCGACGGACGGTTGGTGCCCAAGCCCGTTTATTTTTGTTGGTAAGGCCCTGAAATGAGCATACGTAAAACTGGACGTTAACAGCGCGTTCTCGCGTGAATCTTTATGTTTACGCATGGTTTTCGTCCCGTTAACGTATGGGCAAAATCACCGTTTTTATGCTATAAGATATGTTTAATTAAAATTAACCAATCTGCTATTTGTGTGTGTAGACTAGTGTATTTTGTAGTTCTTGTTACATAAACATTGTATGGATTTCATTAAATGAAATAAAATGGAACTTGTGACACCCAGAATAAGAACTGATACAAAATGTTTTATTTTCTCTCACACTCTCGTTGTCATCATGGTAATATATACTTAAGGTGATTCATAACTCTTAAATTTTTCTGTACAAGAGGTATCAAAAACCTGGTTTTAATGAAGAACACACTCATGATAGTGATTGTGCGAACCCATAACAGTTTTGCTCGGCTAGTTTTCAAGATATTTTTAGATTTTGGCACGATAACGTTTGTGTTAGACTATGCATGTTGTATGTATTTTTAAATGATATTTTAAAATATGTGATTTTTCATTTTTAAGTTTTACGAAAAAAATAGTTGAACAACATACTGTTTTCGTACATGCAACCAGTAGAGTAACTATTATAGAAGTTTTGTCCCAAATTTCACGGCAGTTGCTCGGCTAAATTTGTTTAATTGACACTTAAGTGATTTCGGAAATGTCGAAAACCAGGAGAGTTTACAAAATACGTCAACGTTTTGAATACGTTGTATCTAGTTTTCGCGATAATTTATTTTTGAAAACTGTGTATATTTAAAGATGAGCCAATGCTCTATTGCATTAGCTAGTCTAAATTCTTACGAAATAAATGCAAAAGAACCTTCCTCTAAAGTAGACGGGATGCTTGCTAAACAAATGTTAAAACTTGGATAAAATTTTGTATTACGTTTCGCATACGTTGTAGCTAGTATTCGCGAGTGTTGGTGTTTCAACGTTTGGAATAAATGGCTCATAAAATTTCAGCTATAGTTTTATGCTGCAAGCTTATTATAGTATAATATAGTAATAACTATACAGTACATTCGCGATTTTAAGACATGAGAACATGCTGACACACCAATTGTAAGTTTTTCGTACTATTTCACCATGGTAGTCAGACGCTTTCAATACGTCTTATTTTCACCGATTTCTAAACTTCCGTTCAACTGAAGAGTTATGAATCACCTTAATTGCGGCGGGATTAATGTTAGATCATGTGTCCTATCATAATCGATTGCAACAACACACGGTATAACCCGACGAATACGCCACCGAGTGACGAATAAACAACAGAGGTAAACACTGATGACGGGTGAGTAGTGATGCCATATTTCTCACCAGCATATCTCCATTTCGAGATTTCTTTTGGATCTGAGGATTTGTGACTGACCACGGAAGTTGAAATTTACTATACAAAGAGTCTCACATGTTATCTTAGCGGAACAAGTCTGATAACACCTGTTTATACACGACATGCAGAAAATAATGTTCAAATTTATCATTCATTTGCACACCAGAATGTCTAGACTGCACCAGATAACGATATTTTGTTTTTCCGAAAATTGTTTGGGGGAGCATGCCCCTAACACCTCGCCGATTTAGGAAGTTTACACAAATAGCAGGCTAGCTACGCGCCTGCTCTCAATCAGGAAAATACTGTATAGTTTATACTAAGTTATTTAAGGTCGATTGTGAAACAAGTTTTTCCAACTTATATTAATCACTCTCGACACCTCATTCCTGATGTTATCGATCGCCTCGAGGGTATGAGAGAAGAGAAGCCAGTTTCCCTTTTATGCTGAGCGTCTAGCTAGGGAATTTCTGGTACCAATTTTATTTCGTCTTTGGTATGAGGCGGCCAGGGATCGAACCCGAGACCTCCCGCACTCGAAGCGAAGGCTCAACGACTAGGCTATCGAGGAGGCGAAATACTGTATGTTGGAATAGGAATTTATATTTTATGATTTTAAAAAATGTAATAATTTGGTTGAGCAATTTGTCGTTTACATTACGAGACACTACACGCTTGAATGACATTAGGGTATGGCTGTATAGCATGGAGAATTTGACTTGATCCTGGCCTTTATACATGAATATAAATAACAAGGTTCTTGATTTGAATAATTATATCAATTTCCGCTTATGAAAACAATCGGGATTATAAATGAAAACAATAAATCAGATGTGAAATATGCTAATAGAAGGTCGAGAGTCGTGTCAAATTCTCTGGACTATATTACACCTCGAGCGTTTTCGTGATACTTCCCGCTTATGAAAACTACACTCCCCAAAAGTTCTAACCCGCCATTTTTTATTTCATTCCCGTTTTGTGAAAAATGCGTGTATTCACCTGAAATTTCGCATACCGATACATGATTAGGAGATGCAGCTGAGTTTTGGTTTATTTTGACCGTTTTCGCGTTAATTTCAGTGCATTCGGTGTATTGCGTAAAAAATACTAAAAATGCATGTTTGCACGTGCAATGCATGTGGACCAGAAATCACGCGCTCATAAACAAAATCGGCATTACTGATGACTGTTCATCTTGAAAAACACATAAAATGCCGAAACTGACTCAAGAGGAACACTCATGAGATTACGAAAAACCACTGTGAACACAATTTCTAGTTGACATTTTTTTATTCTATTAATAATTTTTTAATAATGCATTTATTAACACGACATTTCACATAATGACATATGAATATCCAATGAAGCCAACTAAGTTGTTTGTTTTGGCCTACTTACGGTCTAATTCACCGTTTTAGACTTGTTACGTAATCTAGAATAATTTACACGTGTAATGCATGCGCGTCGAAAAGCACGTGTTTATGTGCGGTTTTGGTATTAGTGAAGATTATCTTACGCGTAAAACACCTAACATGTTGAATTTGGCACGAACAGAACGCGGTTGACCTGATTCTTTTACTTCATCCAAGTTAATTTTGCTTCAATCTTGGCATGTAACGATTTTTTCTGAGAGGGCAGACATCGGTTGTGCTAAATGTTAATGAATACGTGTTTGTTGCGTTGCAATATGCACGTGTTCATGAACAATTTGGGTGCAATATGTTGTGACTTTGTAAAATCGACTTCATTACATAACGCGCCTGAAACGAGTTACATGGCCGTTTGTCTGCAAAAATGAATCAACAATTGAATGCAAGTATTATTCAAGTATTGGTATGCAAAATTTCATGAGGGTACGAGCAGTATTAACAAAATTATAACACATTGTATACGAAGGCGCGTTAGAACTTTTGGGTAGTGTATATCAACTGTTAAATTCTGCTAGAAGGTCGAGAGTCGTGTCAAGTTCTCTGTACTATAATATTGATTAAACGTACTCCAGTGCAAGTCATAGAATGTATGTAGATCAGACTTAACCCTTGATAGACCCGGGTTAATTTCCCAGGTTGATCAGATTAAATCTTAGTGCTCTTCCATGACGTAGGCTTGTGTTCACACGAATCGTGAAAGCTCGACCATATCCGTTTGTCTCCGGTAAATACACTGCAATGCATAAAGGCAGAGGTGATTAGAATGTTACATGCCCTCCACGTGTAGAGAAATTGTCAGATGCTGATGACTAGTAATGTTTGATAATCCTTAATTTCCAGGAAAACTAGGTTTGGTAACTTGTTGCCGGATATATGATTGAAAAGAGTTGATGAAAAAACCCCGACTGGAAGTTAGACTAAAACACAACAACGGATAGCCTTGTGGTAGAGCTTCCGCTTCGAGTGCGGGAGGTTCTGAGTTCGATTCAAGGCCGCGTCATACCAAAACCGAAATAAAAATGGTACCAGGAATTCCCTTAATTTCCATTGCTAGACGCTCAGCATAAAAGGGAAAATCGTTCGTTTCCCTCATACCGAGAGTGATTAATACAAGTTGGAAAACTTGTTTCACAATCGACCTTAAATAAATAAGTATAAAATAAATTAAACCCAAATAAACGTTTCTAGACGAGTGACTCACAAAGTTTACATACTAGCTATCTACTTGCGAAATGGCTACACACCCGGAATTTTACGCTATGTTGACTATTATAAGTACATGTAAATATTCAACTCATGTGAAGCTCAATGGGGGGGGTTACTGTACAAAATATGTCGATAAAAGTACACCAACATGCATGACCCAGATATACACCGGTAGTACACTGATAAGTGTATAATTAGATCTAGTAAATTATATTTAAACTTCAATACACTTCTTATTAGGTACGGAATATAGTATAACCTATTTATGCCAGCCTGTCAAGCAGTGCAGTATATAAGAATTAATAGCAATATAGGTGCAGCCTACGAGGTTTAATCAAAATGGCCTCGGTAGAATTTATTTTAGACCGTTTAACACAGGTAAAGCCTATGTCCCACTGAGGAAGTTCACGATGTTCTCCCGATTTTTCCCGATACCACCCGATTTATCACAAGTCCTTCCGATATCACAAACTTTCTCATGACTGACCAAAGCTTCCCCTAGACCACGAGGAACCTGTTCCCTACGTCCTGATATCCGAGAGTACATCGCCGAGGCAAACAATACTCAGTGGGACATAGGCTTAAGCAGTTAATACAAGTTTGACTGTACTGTTTGGTCACCTGTATTAAAAGACCGCATTTTGAATGCATGCAGGTATTATGTATCATTAAATCAGCTGTTTAAGGTAGATTAGTTAAATAGTATAACTGAAAAATTGAATAATACAAGGAAAAATAATCGTTTATTCCCTTCATTTGTGTATGAAAAAAAATAATGTATATCAATTTATTTACACAGTAAACCCCTATTACCCATTGGCGCCCCTGAAACAAACTAGCATTCATTTTTATAGTTTTGGACTTAACACTGACTTTGAAAATAGACTTGAAAATTGTCTATCAGTGTTAAATACGGTGGTCGTCAAGTGGCGTTGTACTGTACATGTATATCTGAGTACCTGGGTACTGTTTTATCAAAGCACTTACGAAAACCTTAAAGTTATGCTCAAATTTAAATTCTTTATAATTCTTTAACAACTGCAAATTGGTGACGGATATGGTTTGTAGGAGTTTATTAACTGAATCAGTATTAGTATTGCAGCTCCATTTACCACACTTTATAACTGTAAACAAATTATAAAGAATTTAAATTTGATCGTAAGTTTACGATTTCCGTAAGTGCTTTGATAAAACAGTACCCTGTAGTATAAGATATGGAGCTTAACTATACATGCGTACGTTTAAATTGAACACGATGTCGAAATATTTTACCAGTAATTGCTGCAGGTTTTGGGGAAAGTTTTGTGACCGGATCTCCTGAATTTAGTCAACATGGAAAGTTTAAGTTGCGTGATAATTCAAATGATTCTATTACTACTTTAAAAGTTTAAATATTGTTTACAAGTATGTATCATTAACCGCGAACACATGAATGTATAGTTATATTAATACGACAGTGTATTTCGAAATAGGTGTTTCAGTGAGTATTTCTCCATTAAAGAGGCTATCTCGGATACTAAACTTTACGGCTTTAATCCTCGACCGCGTCGTGCCGTAGTTGTTACATATGCACAGTGTATACATTTCCGGTTATCGCAATAAGTCATACACTGATAGGAAATCACATATTATTTTCTCGCAATAAGTCATAAAATTGAATTATATATTATCCAAACAAGTCATACAGTGATTAGGTTTAAACACTGTGCCATAATGGTGTAGACGGTCGCTTGGTCCCCAACATAATTTTACCTACCGGCATAATATAGATCAAATATCGTTCATTACCCAATCGTTAACCTAGTAAGTTAAAAAATGCAAGATATATATTGAAAACAAAAAAAATTGCACGTGCAAGAAACATCGAGTAAAGCAACAATCGTGAAAACCGCACATTAATCACAATTATTTCAGGTGATTCATTTATAGTGCAATTTTACGGACCTGTCACTAAATACACTATCTGCGTATTATACATGGGGAGCGGTGGCCTAGAGGTTCTGGGTTCGATCCCCGTCTGCGCCACTGCTTAATTTCTCTGAGCCAGAAGAACCCACAATGTTCCACTCGATCAAGGTGTGCCTTTGTACCTTTATCGGATCGCTATGTCTGTACGTGTTTGATATTTAATACTCCTGGGTACTGTTTTATCAATGGACTTACGGAAATCGTAAATTTACGATCAAATTTAAATTCTTTATAATTTGTTTACAATTATAAAGTGTGGTATGTGGAGCTGCAATACTAATAACGATTCAGTAAATGAACTCCTACAAACCATATCCATCACAAATTTGCAGTTGTTGAACAATTATAAAGAATTTAAATTTGAGCGTAACTTTAAGATTTTCGTATGTGCCTTGATAAAACAGTACCCAGGTCCCGATCTCCCGAAGCATCTCAAGTAGAAATCTCAACTCAAATTGAGTTTTTGATAATTTCAAAGTCTGAATTTGATATAAATATGAATCTTTAACTCTCAAAAATTTGCTGTAATAAACTCAGAATAATGTTTCTGTTTTGTTATACCAATTTAGAGTACGTTTTTGCATGGAAACAACCTTAAACGGTAGGTGACAAAATTTGAGTTGAGATTGAGCTCAGATTGAGATGTTTCGGGAGATTGGGGCCAGAACGCCATATCTCGATGTTGGCTGCCCACAAACCAGGAGAGATATAGTCTTCACAGGGAGACTCGGAAGCAGGTTTCCTTAGGCAACCCAATGTCCAGGGCACTGTTTTATCAAAGCACTTACGGAAAACTTAAACTTACGTGCAAATTTAAATTCTTAATAATTATTCTTTAAACCCTACATATTGGTGACAGGTATTGTTTGTACGAGTTCATTGACTGAATAATAATTAGTGTTAAACAACCCTTTATCACAATTGGTAGCTGTTAAAGAGCTATAAAGAATTTAAAGTTGAACGTAAGTTTACGATTGTCGTAAGTGCTTTGATAAAACAGCACCCAGTGGAAGATAAATAAAGGTGTGACTTATATAAATCGATCAATCAGAACGGTCACTTGTTGACATAACATTGTGTATAAAACCATTACAATTTCTTCTTTTTAATGTATTATTTTAATAGACATTATGTGTACATGTATTTGCATGTAGCTTAGTGAATAATGTATTGGTTTTCACTGCCTTTTTCTCCAATTGAAAAGTTTAAAACAATAAAACTACAATGTTAAGATATTGCAATGTTTGAATACAAGTGATTAACCGAACTATACTACTGATAAAAGTACATCAACATAATAACCTAGACATTTACCAGTAACCAGTGAAATTTTATTTCATAATCCCTTTTTATCATGACTTTAAGTGTAAATATACTTAAGGTGTGTTGTCGTATAGGTGCAGTTGTAAAGGCAGTTAGTAAAATCGTATTATTTGAAACAAAATAACGTAAACGCATACTCTGGAAAATTACAAAACGGATGGAAAAATAAGACCGACGTCTATCGATTGTTCGTAATAACGAGTTACGGTTTCTTATTAAGGAGCGTATCGATTTCGCAATAAACGGGGAGGGGGGTCTACCGAAATTGTTTATGACGCATACCTGAATTGAACGCATATAAATACATAATAAACCGAGTGATGAAAACAGGTCATATATAAAACTTATACGTATATATAAAGGTTGAGATATTTAAGGTTCAATTAATATACTCCTTTGATATTTTTATGTGAATTTGTGTCAGGGAGATTTATTGATCGAGTATTTTTTAAAGTTTTATAAAGCTTGTGGCCGAAGAAGGAACACAATTGTGTAAGCATACTTTTATCATTCATTATTTGTGTAAATTTCTAGCACCGTAACGCGTTAATCTTGTAAAACGTTAATTGTTTTTGTAAAGCATTCGAACTTTATTCATTGATGTCCGTATTTTAATGTTAATCGGTTGCTAGTCGAATTAATATAACAGCGTAGCAATACGTTTTCCAGCACCCTGTGAAATTGCTGGACAAAACGGCACAGTTGCTCAAAAAGATCTTAATTTTCCCATTAGCTCAAAAAGAAAATAATTTTCCCATTAGCGTGGTGTATATTTCATAGAAATCGATGACGAAATAAAATACTTATGGCTATTTTTGTTTTCCAATGTTGAAAAATTTCGTCTTGGACCTGTAGCCAAAAGTCACGTGGTATTTCTATACTGTATAAGGTTACAGGCGGGTTGACACCGTTTTATCAAGCAATACAACTGCCTGCTTATCCATTATTTAGACTTTGAAAAAGTAAGTGTCAAATTCCCCTGGGTAAGCCCGCCGCCCCCATGGGGGAAAACATTGATAGGTGCATGAGGTATACATTACCTGCAACTCTTGAAATAAAATTTCCATTTAATTTTCGGTACATGTATTTATAAATAAATTTTGATAATTAATTATGCATGTATATGTTCTTGTTTATTTCAGCTGCCATAACAACTTCTGCCTAGACGGAATATTCGAGAAGTAACTTCCAGCAATGGGCGGAGGACAGTCGAAAACACGATCCGGTAATTTATTTACAAAATGTACTTAAAAATGTATTATGGTACTGTATGCCGAGCATAGCCTTTTTTGTCATACAGTTTTCTGTTGAAACATGTCAGGCATATGCTAATTATGCTTGCCTCCACTCTGATTTGAACAGGGTTGCCCGATTAGATGGCAAGCGCTACGGAGGCACACTGTACCTGCATTTATAGTGATTATGTTTCGTGGGCTCCAATTTCGTAGAACTTGATGAAATGTGACGTAGATTAAAAACATGAGAAAGGACATTATACATGTAGTGTGATAATTTATCTTAATATCATATTCCGAAAGCCGAATGAATGTTGAATTAAAGCCTCTTTTTGGTGATAAATCGAAAGCTTACATCTGATCACATGCATATATACAACAAATGATAATTACACAAGACTTAGTCATGTAAAATGGAGTGTCGTATAACCACAGCGTATAAACCAAATCACTGTATGACTTATTGGAAGACTATACAATTCAACTTATATGACTTATTACGAGAAAGAAACACTTGTAACTTCCGGTCACTGTATGACTTATTGGTGGACTATACAATTCAACTTGTATGACTTATTACGAGAAAGAAACACCTTTAACTTCTGGTCACTGTATGTCTTATGGGGCGACTATACAATTCAATTCGTATGATTTATTACGAGAAAGAAACACCTGTAAATTCCGGTCACTGTATGACTTGTTGGGCGATATACAATTCAACGTGTATGATTTATTGCGATAACCCGAAGTTGGCTCGTTTATACACCGATAGCACGTTCATTTTCATAATTCATTGTGGTTAATCTAAACATTTTGTTTAGGATGATAACTAGTTTAAAGAAATCAAAACAGAACACTGAAAAGGATATTTAAATTGTTGATAACAATTTAGTAAATTTACTAACTTAGGTTACGCATCATCTAAGCATCGATAATGAAATTCAGTTTGAAAGAACAAGTCAACTATGTTTGTCGTTAGATAAACTCTAAGTATCACTGATTAAAAATTTGCGCTGTTTTATGGCACCTCACAGTACACGGCTTACATTACAATTTTGAACTTCAGATTTGTTAATTATTGGTCATAGACACATTTATTGTTTCATTCAGGACAGAGCCACGGGGGTCAAAGTAAGCACACATCGAACCATACCAAACGCGGTGGTTACAGCGGCCATAAAAGTGGTGGGCACAGAAGTGGTGGGCACAGGAGCGGAGGTGGATGGGGTGGTGGAGGTTACAGTGGCGGTGGTGGTTTCAGCGGCGGTGGTGGTGATGGTGGTGGTGGTTGTGGCGGGGGCGGAGGTGGAGGTTGTGGGGGCGGTGGAGGCGGTAGTGGGGGAGGTGGTTGTGGTGGCGGAGGCGGCGGTGGGTGCGGAGGTGGTGGGGGAGGCGGCGGTGGTGGTTGTGGTGGGGGCGGATGTTAGACACACACACGAACAACGAGATTCATTGTATTTAACTGCCTGTTATGGGAAGAAATTTGAACAACTGTGTTTCAAAAGAACCATGTTATGTTTTAAATTTATTTTGATATGTGTTATTACAAATGTATTTTAGTCAATCAATACATTGTTGTGTAATATTATATATTTTCATAACTTCGTGTTTTTAGAAGTACGCCTCTATCCCTATTTCTGACCATCCATGACAAAAGACGTATATCTGAATATATATTCAATTCCTTCCAACCAGCGCTCATGCCGGTAGGGCTATAGCCTTTCTGGCCAGCGTACGTAGCTTTTTGAGCAAGCGTACGTACCCGGCACAGCGATTATCAATCAATACCTCAAGTGGGCCGCTCGTGTTTTTCCGTAACATTAACATCATTACTGACTCTAAATCATATTATGTTACTTGTTACCATGTCATTGTATTTGTTTTTCTATGTATATAGTTTTGTATATATTTCTTTGTAAATATATTTTTGCCATATTTATATGTTATTTGTAAATGACCAAAAGCAATGTTCTTTGCTGATTATGCCAATGATCGGACAATTTCCAACAACATCTAACTTGTTAAGAAACACCAACTGCTTACACTGCTTACAACGACTGATTGCCTGTAACAGTTGTTTGTTGGTAAGCATAATGTTGATAAACAACTGGGTACTGTTTTATCAAAGCACTTACGAAAATCGTAATCTTACGCTCAGATTTAAATTCTTTTTAACTCCTTAATAGCTACATATTGTGGCCAAGAATCATTCAGTATTAATAACTATTCAGTCAATGAGCCTCTACAAACAATATTTGTCCCCTATGTGTAGGTTTTTAAAGAAAAATTAAGAATTTAATATTGAACGTAAATTTACGATTTTCGTAAGTGCTTTGATAAAACAGTACCCTGGTCAGTTCATCAATGATGACAGTCCTATGATGTTATTTTTGTGTGTATATATGTATGATTGTTTGTATGTTCGTATGTAATAAAATGTAAGAAAACTTTGAACCTTGTGGTGCTCATTTTGGACTTATGCTGTTGTATTGTTGTCAATAAACGCATATAATTACTAAAATTAGAATTTGTATATTTACGAGGTGATTTTTTCGCTTGGTTTAGATTTCGTCTTTTATTTTTATTCCTCCAGTATTGAAGATATACATACTATATTTACATACACATAATATATACAGTTGAAACGATTTGCTCATTATACTTAACAATATCAACAAATGTATGAATACACTGATTGCAGCATTAGTATTTACATCACATTCATAATGTACATACATTGCTCTATATCCCAATATCATGTTTAATTTTACTGACGGTTTACCTAACCGAAACGAAATGTAAGGCAAAACAAGTGAATCACTGAGCACAACATGAAGACAATTATCTCTGCAATCAAGCTATAAATGTTTAGCACGTTATACAAGCTTGCATACAGCTAAAGCAATGTGTACATCATGTAATACAGTACCAGTATTTCTAACAGCGAGATCCAGAATTAACCTAGACTGGTCCATTATATTCCCGTTTATTAGTTTTCTGTACTCGTTGTACCCAATACAGTATATCAGAGAATTCCACAGTTTATGTTTTGTGTGTAACTGTTGCTATACACCGAAACTTCCGACTAAAGGCGCATGGTATAACAGATTATGTCAACTTGAAACACAAAGGTAACGACAGGCCAACACATGAAACAGGAACACAATGTAATTTATGTCTTAGTAAAACAGGGTCAATGTAAAATACATGTACAAAATGCTGTCTGTTACAGCTACAGTAGCAGAGAATATACTTAAAAATACCCACCTCACAATACGGTCACCTCTGGAAATACGTGTTAGTTTTGTTGGGCGTACACTTCAATGCATACATTCTTCCACACTTAGACTACTGTTGCTCTATTTGGGGAAACTGGGCTATTGACCTTTCAAATGATATGTATAAATTTCAAAAACGTGGTGCTCGGATTATTTTGGATAAAGATTTTGAAACACCAGCAGATGAGTTATTTTTGCAACTAAACTGGATGCAATTTTCAGATCGAGTTAGCTACAAAAAAGCCATTCTTGTTTACAAATCAGTCAATAACCTTTTCCCCAAATTACATGGAGCAACTTTTTACATATAGATAAAACAGGTCACTTAGCAACACTTATACATTGCATGTTTCGTTGTTTTTCAATTGTTCATGAAGGAATTTAGTGAAAATTTGGAACATTTCAATGCATGCATTTATTATACATACATGTACTACCGGTAGTATCTCTTATTGACGTGTCATTGATTTTTTAATCAAGATCGAGTAAATGTAAGACGAAAAAATTCTTAAAGCCACATTATCTCTCCCAAGATCTTTTTTCCGATCAACCAGTAAATACAAATGTAGTCTAATTACAAGGAATTGGGATATTGTCCACAAATGACCAAGAATTGACGACAGAATGTCAAATGTATCTGTCGAAATAGTATGCCAAAGGTAACATTTGAGTAAAATGTATGGATGACAAAATACTAATTTTGCAAGAGTTGCTTCCCTTAGATTATAATTTGTGCCTTTTTTGTTTACAATTCATTATTTTATAATTATGTTGTATTTCGTTTCTTCCATCTTATGATTGTGTTTTCCACCTTGGGACTCAACTAATGTGCTCAAAATCCACATCTCTTCAAATAGGTTACAAGTTATTGCTTTTTGAAAATAGCCGTCTAAGGCCTTATGTGGCTTTACATGTTGGTACATCACTGTTAAATGAAAAGTAGGACGAGATGTGTTAAAATACATTGTATGTATCCTTTGGGTAAATAGTTACTGATGTTAAACATTGAACATTTATTGTCTCAGGTTGCGTAAACCAAGCAATCTAGACTTGTGGAAATTGGCTGCATTATTCCGTGGTTGAATCTGAAGCGATCGTTCATAACAAATGAACGCATCATTTGGTAGATTCTCATGTTTCATACATAGTCCAAGTAGATTCAGTGCTGTCTCCTTGTGGCTGAGATTTAGTTCATCAGTTGTGACTTGTTGTAGTTTCTGTAGAGCACAATGTTGTTTTCCACGATTCCCGAGAAGCACATAAGTTTTGTATTGTAAGAAATATAAGTATGGAAGTGAATCAACAACAGCACGATCCATCCATGTGTCATGTCCTCTTCTATACTGAATATCGTCTTGTGTTGATCTGTAGTATTCCTGTATCATCTCTTGTGAAACTACAGTAGCCTCACAGGGCAGGAATCCCACACAATATGCAACAGTGTGTCTGAAATCATTCACTGGTATCTGGTCAGCTACATTACCAAATCCAGGTTTGACTCTAACCAATGTATCATCATGACATCCACAAACAGGCATCACAACATTT
Organism: Spisula solida; assembly: GCA_947247005.1. Classification (NCBI taxonomy): domain Eukaryota; kingdom Metazoa; phylum Mollusca; class Bivalvia; order Venerida; family Mactridae; genus Spisula; species Spisula solida. The sequence goes on along the minus strand of OX365959.1, from coordinate 36,600,068 downwards.
CTGTCATACTGCTGCTCAACACGACGTAGTATAGACTCTGTTACATCTATATCACCTACACTGTAACAAACTGTAGCAAGTTTCAACAAACCAGATGATACGTCAGAGTCTAGTCCTAGTCTCAACCACTCCCATACAGTGTCTGACATTGGTCTGTTTAACACCGTGTAATAAGACGCAAGAAGTGAACCAATTGTAGAACACAACAAAGGAGCCAGATAACTATGTGCTTTCTGTTCTAAATTACTGAAGTGTGGATATAGTTGGTTAAATTTGAAATAATACGACATGAAACACCGTATGGCATCTTGGACATTGTTGGAAGTATGCACGCCACGTTCTAAGACTACGCTGTAAATATCGAGAATGCCATCTGCCGATGCGTAACAAAGCTGTGCCGAGATGACTTTCCGCATCTGTACAGGTGACAGTACACGGTCAGAATAAACTTGAAGTCCGCTTAACTTCATCTGTAATCGTTCACCAAAATTATCAATTTCTATTTCAAACAATGCTTTTCCATTACTACTTATTATATGTTGAATGACTTCTAACAAGTCGTGCCGTTGTACAGCTGATATTCGTCCAGCCATCAGGTTATTCTCCGGAATGATAAAGTGAGGACAGTTTTTGTGGTAAATAAAGTTATACAGTACCCGTAATGTTTGATTCATACACAGTAGTAGATGACGAGCTTGCTAGCAGTCAGGATTGCAGTTTTCTATACAATGGAACAGCGCCGTTTTACACATGTAACTAGATATCACGTCTACAAATGCAATGTATGTCTTCAACAACATTTTCATTAACACGTAACATCCCATCTGTGTTATATTAAGACTGAACATTAAATACCTCTCAGCTAAAGATGTGGAAATTCTCCATTCTAGATTATCCAGACCGTTGCCGACCTTGCTACTAACTGGCACAAGGAAACATCCTGACTTCTCGGAGTCGGACTTGAGTTGAGCAGTAGGCCATCCGCTTTTACTTCTTCTCCTGAGCCATGGTCTTCCTTCTTCTGGCCAATGATAACAATGTAATGCGAGAACTAGATCGCATTCTGAAACACCTAGTACTCCTGGTAACATTCCAGCGGGACCATGTCGCACACGACTACCGTTTTCAAGATAGTACATGTAATTATAAACTGTATTTGCCAAAAGCACCATGCCTTTGGCGTCCATCAAATAATCACTACATGGAGAAACACGGGTTGCTGCAAGAGGTGCTTCATCTTGTAATAGTTGTAAAAGACAGTATCCGGGAGCAGTAGCCTCGTCTTGTACCATTAGTACATTCGTTACACCAGGTTTCCAATCTGCCCAATCATGGATCACGTGTTGAGAATTACTGGTACCACAAGTCAGTACATCAATATCTGAATTTATTCCAACTGTTGTACTGCCCTCGGACTGACTTCCGAACAGGTATACATGAGACTGTGCAGTGTAGCCATCGCAGGATGCTATCTGAAGATTACGTGTAGATTCATCGAACAGGGTCGATTCTCGTCTCTTATGTATCATCTCATGGTTTACTCCAATGTCACTGAGCACCTCGGATATCCTCAAAGATAATTGTTCATGGTTCATTGGGACGCTCGACATTCTAAAATAAACAAGAACATGATATTTGAACATAGTTAATCCGAATCAGATAAGACTCGCCCCATCAATAAACGCTTCGCATGAGAATTCGACGACGACCGGTAGCAGTTCATGCACGTCATCTTTCGCTTTAACCAATCAATACCTAGCTTCCATTCCATTAATCAATCAATACCAAGCTATCATTCCATTAACCAATCAAAGCCAATCTTCCATTTTATTAACCAATCAATGCCAAGCTTCCATTTTATTAACCAATCAATGCCAATCTTTCATTTCATTAACCAATCAATGCCAAGCGTCCATTCAATTAACCAATCAATGCCAAGCTTTCATTCCATCAACCAATCAATGCGAATAATTAATTTCATTAACCAATCGATGCCAAACGTTCATTCCATTAACCAATCAATGTGAAACTTGTATTTCATTAACCAATCAATACTAAGCTTTCATTTTATTAACCAATCAATGCCAATCTTTCATTTCATTACCCATCAATGCCAATCTTTCATTCCATCAACCAATCAATGCGAATATTTCATTTCATTAACCAATCAATGTGAAACTTGTATTTCATTAACCAATCAATACTAAGCTTTCATTCGATTAACCAATCAGTGTCAAACATTTATTTCATTAACCAATCAATGCCAAGCTTTGATTCCATTAACCAATCAATGCCAAGCTTTTATTTTGTTAAACAATCAATGCCGAACTTTTCTTCCATTAACCAATCAGTGCCAAACTTTTATTCCATTAACCAGTCAATGACAAGCTTTGATTCCATTAACCAATCATTGCCAAACTTTTATTCCATTAACCAATCATTGCCAAACGTTTATTCCATTAACCAATCAATATCAAACATGTATTTCATCAACCAATCAATGCCAAGCTTTGATTCCATTGACCAATCAATGCCAAGCTTTTATTGCATTAACCAATCAATGCCAAGCTTTCATTCCATTAAACAGTAAATGTCAAACTTTCATTCCATTAAACAATCAATATCAAACTTTCATTTCATTAACTTGAAGGAGCGGGATTAATATAAGTTTAAAAAACGTGTTAACCAATCCTTTAGCAATTGTAAATTATTATACACATGTTGTAAAATATATTCTGAATAAATACTGTTTAAACTATTCCATTAAACAATCAATCTCATGCGTTCATTCCATTAACCAATCAATGCCAACGTTTCATTCCATTAAACAATCATTGCCAAGCTTTAATTTCATTAATCAATCAATGCCAATCTTTGATTCCACTAAACAATAAAAGTCAAGCGTTCAATCCATAACCAATCAGTACCAAGCTTCCATTTCATTAACTAATCGATGCCAAGTTTCCATTCCATCAACCAATCAATGCCAATATTTCATTCCATTAACCAATCAATATCAAGTTTCCATTCCATTAACCAATCAATGCCAAGCTTTGATTCCATCAACCAATCAATGCCAATATTTCATTCCATTAACCAATCAATATCAAGTTTCCATTCCATTAACCAATCAATGCCAAGCTTTGATTCCTTTAACCAATCAATGTCAATCTTTGATACCATTAAACAATAAATGTCAAGCGTTAATTCCATAACCAAGCAATGCCAAGTTTCCATTTCAGTAACTAATCAATGTCAAGTTTCCATTCCATAAACCAATCAATGCCAAGCTTTCTTACCATTCACCAATCAATGCCAAGCTTTCATTCCATTAACCAATCAATGTTAATTTTTCATTCCATTAACCAATTAATACCATGATTCCATTCCATTAACCAATCAATGCTAAGCTTTCATTCCATTAACAAATTAATGCCAAACTTTCATTCCATTAACCAATCAATGCTATGTTTCATTCCATTAACCAATCAATGCAAAGCTTTCATTCCATTAACCAATCAATGCCACGCTTCAATTTCATTAACCTATCAATGCCTAGCTTCCATTTCATTAACCAAGCGCTGCCAAGCTGACGTCACATGTCATTAACCAATCAATGCAAAGCTTCCATTTCTTAACTAATCAAGGCCAAGATTCCATTTCATTAAACATTCGAAGCTAAGCTTTCACATGCTGAAGGGTGTAAAGAAAGTTCGTTCCAGTTTTTGAAAAGCTTTTGTATACAAAACAAATAAATATATTTGGACCAAATTTTGCATTCAGTCTCCTGGTACATTGACATCATTATGTATAACAGTTTTAGCTTATTTGACAGTCAACATTTTTTTAAAACGCAAAGAATAAATTTGTTTATCTTGTTTTGAAGATGACGTAAACGACGTCGTGACCGGGTAAAGTTCGAAATACTCCCTTTGTTATCCCCTCACTGTATCGATTGATATGATTTAAACTTGTATTGAACTGAACTAAAATTAAACCTTACATAAGAACGAAACATCATCCATGTTATGAGGCTGTAAGAGTTTTCGTTTTGCCAATAAATGCCTTTTGTTTACCCATATATACGTGTTTTTCTCAAAATGACGCGTCTTTGTCTATTCAGACGTTTGTTTACTTCTGGAGTTATTTAGTTACACTTGAAAAGTGAGGCATGTCTTCGCCCATACCTTCTGATGTTCGTAAAAGTTGTTCCTGTAATTTTCCGCGTTATATTTTACACAGTCGGTCATTTTCTCTACCCTACTCTCAAATTTCGCATGACGAAATCGATACCATTTACTTTCAAATTCATAGTTGTGCTTCAATTTTATGAGTACCCGTCTTTTAGCAATCGATAACTTTAAGCATAACCTATTATTTAACAATACGAATGTCTAAAATGCCCAAATCTGACTATGTTTCATTTTTGCAGCTATTTCTGTTTGTCGACTCATCTTAAAATGGCAGTCGATGTAACGTTAACGTAAGCTTTCTTTCGCGTTCTATAAATCCATGCCTACGGTGCCCAAATAATCCACAGTTCCTAAATGTTGTACTGTACCTTTGTTCCAAATTTCGTAATATTTCGCTTGGTAAAAATAAAAATATGCCGTACTTTCTGACCGGAACGAACTTTCTTTACACCCTTTAGAAGGTGAAAGTAGAATATTTGAAACCATCCTTTCGTTCTCATTCTGTTGATTGTTTTGGTTCGATTTGCCGTGTAAATTGAAGATGTAAAGTATACGTGAATTAATGTTTTCCTTTTACACGTATACCATGTAAACATTGTAGATGTAACCTAAATCAAAATAATTACTAAAATACGGAAGTATAGAACGGCCACGTGTTAACAGATGTTTTGCATTAAATCGGCTTGCGTTTTTCTGGTCGTTTTGACTTAAAACATCTCATTAATTCGGAATAATTTATAGGAACGGTTTCATATTGATTATTCTGAATTAATAAGATGGTTTAAGTCAAAACCAAAAAACGCAAGTCGATTTAATGCAAAACATCTGTTAACTAGTGGTTTACTAGTGACCGTTCTACGCTTCCGTACTAAAAATATATCAATTTTTTATGAATAGTACATGTATGTATAACACGTAAGGTATGTGAAAAGTCCAAAGCTGGTTGATCCTGTACATTCTATCTTAGTAGACGCGTACATTTTATGCATCAATGAATGTTTCATAAATAATAAAAGAGTATCGCGTAAATAAACGACGATTCGCTGTTTTATCAGACTGTACCTTCATATTACTATTTAAACAAATAAAGTATAATAAATGTTCAAACCTTGCGTGCCCTGAAGGAGAAAGTCCTGAAGGTGACCATATGTTCGGGAATTATATAATTATATGGAAAATGAATGGCCAAAATTTAATACATTTGTAAATTATGACGTAAGCTGTGGGGAACTCTAACTTCCTCTTTCGATTTCATCTTCAAGCGAGATAACTTGACAAGTAAATGTTGGTGTGTTATATTGTACGCTCAGAGTTTTTGTACTTCATAGTCAAGTAAGGTATACTAATAATAACATTTTTATTACATCAAGTGTTGGAGAGCTCATACAACTGTGCAACAATATAATAATAATAATAATAATGATAATAATAATATAATGTACAAAGGAAGCATATTATACATATACATATAAGATAAAGAACATAAAGAAAACCTCCCCCCAATTACCCCAATACCAAAAGTGGTTGTTTCTCGAGCAGCGTCACATACCAATCGGAACGGTCCGTACGGCATTTTTACGGGATAAAATACCTCGGATGTATCAAGTGTATGAATCCAGCAGCTTTCTTTCTTAAATCCTACGCAGAAGAAAATGGGCCGAAGAAAATAGACCGTAACTTATCAGCAGTGGAAATATTAAAAGATGTTTTATTGATTAAACAATACAATTTCGGTACACACCTTGAGCATAACACGCAGCTACGCAGCGCTTGCTTGATGGGCGTGTATTCCATTGAAGCACTGTTTAAATCTGTCATGATGACGTCATGGCGAAAGACGTCCCGAGAGATGATTCGTAGAGATTGTCCGAGGTGTCCCGATTGCGTCACATACCACTGCAACGAGAAACTTACTCCAAAGGAATAGTGATACTTATCTTATGGAGTCCCCTGACTTCATGTAGCTGCAGGATTGTCATTCACAGTGTAGCAATACCACGTGGTTTTTGACTACAGTTCCAAGTAGAAATTTGTAAACATTGGAACACAAATGTAGCCATAAGTATTTTATTTCTTCATTGATTTCTATGAAATCTATGCCACGCTAAGGGGAACATTATTTGCTTTCCATGAAATATAAAATCTTTTTCAGCGGATGTGCCCGTTTTGTCAATTACCCTGTGAAACCGTGGAACGTGTAGGTTTCACAGGGTAATGGAAAAATCGGTAAAGCTGCTGAAAAAGATCTTATATTTCATGGAAAGCAAATAATTTCCGCCTTATCGTGGCGTATATTTAATAGTAATCGATGAAGAAATAAAATACTTATGGCTTTTTTATTTTCCAATGTTTGCAAATTTCTTCTTGTAACTGTAGCCAAAAGTCACGTGGTATTGCTACACTGATTCAGGAATATCATTTTCCTCAAACATCTATATGTATGAGGGATCATCCAAAATTACGTTGATACATACATTTTGTATTTTCTTTGTACATTATCATGTTTAATTTATTGTTGCACAATTCTATGAGCTCTCCAACACTGAAGGTAATAAAAGTATTATTATTATTATCATTATTATTATACCTTCCTTGACTAGGAAGTGCAAAAGCGCTGTTCCATTGTATAGAAAACTGCAATCTCGATTTCTGGCATGGTTAGAGTAAAACCTGGATTTGGTAATGTAGCTGACCAGATACCAGTGAATGATTTCAGACACACTATTGCATATTGTGTGGGATTCCTGCCCTGTGAGGCTAATGTAGCACCACAGGAGATACTACAGGAATACTACAGATCAACACAAGACGATATTCAGTATAGAAGAGGACATGATATATGGATGGATCGTGCTGTTGTTGATTCACTTCCATACTTATATTTCTTACAATACAAAACTTATGTGCGTCTCAGGAGTCGTGGAAAACAACTGTGCGTTCTACAGAAACTACAACAAGTCACAACTGATGAACTAAATCTCAGTCACCAGGAGACAGCACTGAATCTACTTGGACAATGTATGAAACATGAGAATCTACCAAATAATGGATTCATTTGTTATGAACGATCACTTCAGATTCAACCACGGAATAATGCAGGGAACTTACACATGTCTAGATTGCTTGGTAGTCGCAATCGTTTAATGGGGTGTCCTCAAAACAACATATATAAACTGATATTTTATGTACCAAGTACATGTATTACAATTGCTTATTTTTTTGATAGCTTCTACTTTGAAATGTTTAATGTTTAATCAGTAACTAAGGATACATAGTTTACCATATCTCGTCCTACTTTGTATTTGAAAATAGTTTCAATGTACAATTAATTGATCTTGATAAGAACATTCAGTGACACATTCGGACTGCCATATTAAAATAATGTCAAAGTCTGATTTTTTTTAAATAGTGAATTTGAGCGCGCTCAGGTAGACATACATATTTAAAGCATTAATTATTATCTTACAATACTGCAGATGTAAAATTATGTTTCTGAAAATTTCATCAGTTCATCTTAGTCAATATCGAAAATATTCAAAAGGAAATTTTGTTGACCCATATGAACTTTTGAGTGGTATATAACATTTATATGACGTGTAAATCCAAACATTGAACGTATACATGTGCAAATGTATATTGAAAATAAACCGAGTGATGGAAATCAGTTATAAAGGTTATTCATATTAAGGTTGAAATATTTTAGTTGAAATAATCTAATCCTTTGAACATATTTATGTAAATCTGTGTCAGTGAGATATATTGATCAATTATTTTTGTGAAAAGTTTTATAAAACTTGGGAACAGAAAATGGAATAAAATCGTGTAAGCATACTTTATCATTCCTTATTAATTAGATATTCGTGCATCGTTAGGCGATAAACCTGTACAAAGTTGATTATTTGTAAAACATTCGATCTTATTTCTTTGCTGTCCGTACTTTTAATGTTTAATCATTCGATAGTCGAGTTAGTCGCCATTGTGCCTTTTTGTTAAACGTTTTGTATGTGCCATTCTGCATTTCGTTGTCCAGCACAAGGCTGCTTTGTATCTTTCAAAATTGCATGCACACTATATATATGTTGTAGGTTGTCCTTGTGATGTGTAATGTCCAGTTGTTATTTTCCTCGTCACCTGGCTCTCGTTCCGTTTTAGTTTGACTGGCTGAGGCGGCAGACTTTTGGGACATGTTGCCATGTTTTCAGTTGGGTATTGTGCTTTGTGTGCTTTTAATGTTTTTTGTGCTCGGCTGGTTAAGTTGAGTGCTGCCTTCCCTGTCTGACTTAATATAATCGTTTTGATACTATAAACAGTGTAGTAATACAACGTGACTTTGGGCTACAGGTCCAAGACGAAACTTAGTTTGTTTCACTTCGAAAACAAAAAAGGCCATAAGTATTTAGTTTCTATACCGATTTCTAGGAAACATACGCCACGCTAAGGGGAAAATTATTTGTTTTCCACGTAATGTAATATTTTTTCAGCAGCAGGGCCATTTTGTCCAGCACCAACTCTAACTCTATCCATCGAAGTAAACAATCCATGTATTCAGAAAAAATATGATGATTAATTATACTTGTGTGTTCTTTTTTTATCAGCTGCCAAGACAACAACTCCCTAGACGGAATATTTAACCAGGAACTTCCGACAATGGGTATTTGTCAGTCGAACCCCCCACCAGGTAATGATACTGTTAAGTGATTATTTTTCGTAGGTTTCAATTTCGCGGAATTCGATGAAATATGTGTAATGGATTTAACAAATAAGAAATAAGTCAATGTTAAACAATTCATCCGTGTTAAAGCCTCATTAACTCTCCCATAACGTTTTTCTGATCATCCAGTAACTACAAGGGCTTGGGTTATTTTTCATAAATGATCAATAATTGACGACAGAATGTTAACTATATCTGTCGAAATACGCGTAGTATGCCAAAAAATAACATTTAAGTATAATGCATAGAACATACTTATTTTGTGAGAGTTGCTTCCCTTAGACGATAAATCATGCATTTGTTGTTTACAAATCATTATTTGTCTACAAACCAACTGGTGGCTGTATTTCGTTTACTTTCAACTTATGGCGTTTTCCAGCTTTGGGACTCGACTAAAGTGCTAAAAATGCATAATTCTGCAGATAGGTTACCAAGTTATTGCTTTTTGAAAAAAACGTTTAGGGTTAAATGGAGCTTTAAATAGGTTCGCACTTCCTGGCGCATCAGTATAATAGCTTATTTGAAAATATTTTTTTTCTAAAGCACAGTACACGTACTTATAATTATTAATTATAGACACATGTAATGTTTTATTCAGGGGGTCAAATTATACATACAGCGTACCCTTCCAACCAAAGTGGTGGTTACAAAGTCCATAATAGTGGTGGGCACAGGAGTGGTGGGCACAAAAGTGGTGGGCACAAGAGTGGATGGCACAAAAGTGGTGGGCACAGGAGTGGTGGTGGATGGAGCGGCGGTGGTTATAGCGGAGGTGATTATGGAGATTCAGGTGGTTACGGTGGTGTGTCTAGCGGAGGAGGAGGAGGATGCGATGGCGGAGGAGGAGGTGGGGGATTTGGCGGTGGCGGTGCTGCTTGCGGTGGGGGTGGCGGCGGTGGTTGTGGTGGTGGCGGTGGTGGGGGTGGTGGTGGTGGTTGTGGTGGTGGAGGCGGAGGCGGTGGTGGTGGTGGTGGCGGTGGCGGCGGTGGAGGCGGTGGCGGCGGCGGCGGAGGTGGTGGGTGTGGCGGTGGAGGCGGTGGCGGCGGTGGTGGTGGTTGTGGTGGGGGCGGATGTTAGAATTACAAATGAACTAGTAAACAATCTTCTTTTCAAATATCGACTTTGTTATGGAGAAGAAAATAAATAATAAATATAATATACCAGATTTATATAGCACCTTTTTCATGCGAACACTCGTTCAAAGGCACTTTACATTATAGTGTTGTAGCCACAAAGGGCGCATATGCATCCTCTACCAGTGCAGATACAGCGTGATCTGACCAGAGGGACATACTGAGAGAAAGCCCCTGGAGGGAGAGAGAGACATTCGATACAGGCATGCCCGGCGCTGCAGAATGCGCCTAGCTCTTATTTCGAATAGACAGTCTGCAGTTCTTTAATGTGCCCGGTATATAGCACCGATATACAGCTTCCTTGCACCTTTACCCAAATACTTTGCATTACGCTCGTTCTGATATAGCGGGAACTGTTATAAATATTTCAGAAATGTCAAGTTCCAATGCCGGGGATTGAACCCACGACCATGACCACCCAGTGCGTTACCACTGAGCTAAATCCGCTTATCTGTGAGCAATACAATGTAACGTGAACCATTTGATGTTTAATGTTATTCAGATTCATGTGTATATATTTCTGTCACTTTATTCTGCCATTTTTGGGTTACAAATGTATATAATTGTCTTAACTTTGTGTTTTAGTAGCACGTCTCTATCCCCATTTTTTGACATATTGTGTGAAATTAACGTATACCTGAATAATTATGTATTCTATTATTTCCGGCCAGTGTACCTACCTCGAATAGCTATTACGGCCAAAGTGCTTATCTGGAGCCTGTTGCCTAACAAAACCTCTACCAAATTGAGCTATCGAGCGCTTTCTTACGTCTATGCAACGATACGCTACCATTGCTCGCCGATAGCATACCGCTTTTCAGCTCTTTGCTCCTGGAGCCCATTGCCTAACAATTAAAGCGCTATCATCTAGCATGCGGATAGCAGACCGTTGCACAGCAAAGTGTTATTGAGGGCTACCGAAGCGATCTGTTGCACCAGAAAGCGCTCGGTAGCGCTCGCCTAGCTAAATGCCGAGTAAAAGTATGCCATCGGTGCTCAATAGCGCTATTTGGTTGTGATTGATTAAGCAACGGACTCCTGATATAGCGAATTATTCATATTCACCGATTTGACTGGTTACATCCAGAAATACGTTTTTGTTTTTGTCGGGCATGCACTCGATAGAGCTAATACCATTAGCGAACTAACACGAAACGTTTTGTCCCATCGCTAGAAGTCTATTTACAGTATTTTGCTTCAACTATCGATACCCATGGCTGTTGCCCAACTGTACCATCCAATCTGGGTTCTTCCTGTTCGATTGTTAGTTTCCAAGTGGGATTCGGCCGTCCACATGTTGGAAATGGCCGAGCATTCACGATTTATAATCAACAGTGCATTTATATCAAACTTTCTGTACTATAAATTCCACAATGGCCGAATTAATCAGGATTACTCCAAAAAAGCAAACTTAAGTTGTGGACAACTATTTTATTTCTATTTTACCGTTTATTAATACGACCGAAGTACCAATGTAACGAGCTACGAGTATATGATTGGCTGAATTTAAAATAGATATAAATAGCGATAGTGGAAATTCTGATTTCTAAAAACATAAACTTGTACGGGTTCTTTGTCATTAGATCTTCAAGTAAAGAAGATCAAGTTCTTTAGTCAGATTGCTTAGGTGAGCAACCTAGGGTCATCTTTTTAGATTTTGCATGGGTAAAAGTATGCTCTATGAAGTAAATGCTAAAATTTGAAGGACCTAGTTATAGAGATACCACAGATCCACTATTGAAAACTCGTCCATGAGTGTCTTTCTTGTAGAGTTGTCTAGATTTTAAGAATCGTAATTTAAAAGGTTATTTGTTGTCGTATGACAAAAATTGATAAACCGCCTTATCTAAAATCATGGTCCGTTTAAATATAAATAGGTACGTATGTCTATTTAAAAGTACATGTAACTCAAATGATAATAAGACTAACTACTTACTACATTGTAGTTTTACGGTGTGTGATAGCATAGACCCGCAAGTATATAATATTATTTTGTTGCAATGTTGTTGAGGTTATTATTGTGTGTGTTAGTACCGCTATTCACCAATGGTGAGAGTTGTGTGACTACGGAGGAACATGGTGCTTTAATGAACAGAGTCGAACAGTTGGAACACATGGTGCATCAACAAGAAGACCTTATCCATCAACAACGACAGCTGATTGAGGCTCTAACATCTAGATCAGACGTACTCCAAAAACCAATGCAGGAATCAAGTACTATTATATTACTTTTATATGTTCTTTTCTGTTGCAACGAATGTTCCTTAAATGCAAGCAAGTCGAGTTAAAAATGTCTAAATAGCACCACTTTGAAGAACAACCGTAAGTATGTTATTCTTCGACTGATTTCCTCGACGCTCTAGCCGAGAATTAGAACTATCCATATGAATAGGTATATCAATTTCCCTTTGATATTTTCAGAAACGTGTGTTATAGCGACATGAAACTTCTATTAATATTGACCTCTTTCAATAGATCGTCCTTATTGTTTACCGGTCACTGCATCACATACAGGGTGATCCATTCATTCCGCACATTAGTAAATGCTTATAACTTCAACATCTTTAAAGCTATCATATTAAAGAAAACATGTAATTGCAGAGTATATGTGAAAGTTTTGTTCTGATCTAAAACGAATATTCAACAATAGAATCCTTATCTAAAGCAGACGTTCATTGTGACCACCCGTTTTCTCTGAAACGAGTTTCAAACGTCGTTTTAAATTCTGTACACGAAGCTATTGCATGTAGCTAGGTAACCAATCTCTTTTCCCGACGAATCCAATGTTTCATTTCATTGAACATATCCAACAATATTCCTTCTTGAAGACACAGGTGTATTTGGACACACTTTTCTAGTTTTCTTTTCACTTAAATCGCAGATTTTCCCAAATCATAATGAAGTTTTATTATTCGAATTTGGAAATACTTAAATTAATGACGTCATCAATGACGTGACTTTGACGGAACAATGCCAAATACTTTTTTAATTTCAGCAGAAAATTTTATTTATTACGTTTCCAACAATATCAAATTTATATGTTAAAGTAAAGAATTAGTGAAGTTATAGGCATTTGCTAATGTGCGGAATTAATGGACCACCCCTGTATCTAAAGGGCTGTAAAGGTCAATCTGTTTTTATCTTGTGAACCATTTATTCCTAACTTCGTATTATGGTCAGAGGTTCAAGGAACTTGATAATGTCACAGGTCTTTAAATGCCAAACTCACATTATCTCTGCCGATACTTTTTCGATTATCCAGTAAATAGACTAGTTACAAAAAATTAGGAAATTTTTCACAAATGACCAATAATTGACGACCGAATGTCAAATGTATCTATCAAAATAGTATGCCAAAAATCACATTTTAGTAAAATGTATGGATGACTAAATACTTGTTTGCTTCCCTTAGATTATAAATTGTGCATTTTTGTATACAATTCATTATTTTGTAAACAAACCAACTGGATGTTGTATTTAATTTTCTTCCACTTTATGGTGTTGTCCAGCTTTGGGATTCAAAATCCGTAGCTCTTCAAATAGGTTACTAGTTGTCGTTATTAATTTTTATAAAAATGAGTTTTAGTGAATTATTATCATGACATGGTTTCATCTATTAAAAATGTTAATGTTAAACAAACGACGCACTACTTTTTTCAACGACTAACTGCTGTGATGGTATGACCGGCTTTTAACTGAACAGAAAAAGAAGCTCCATGGCAAAAAAGAAAAAGCATTCCAATAGTAGCCTCCACTTCAGTGGAGGCGACGATCAAGTTATTGCTTTTTGAAAATAGCCGTTGAAGGCTTAATGTGGCTTTAAGATCCTTCAGTCCAAAATACTTTATACTGTATAAGATGATTCACATCTTTCAGCACAAATTCATGAGATGTTGACTTGTGTCATTTATATCAACATATGGCTTGTAATGACATGCATTATAAGCCGTTTTCAGTTATACATGTAATCTACTTGAATTGCATACTCAACAGTTTTTATACACCGAAATGAGTGAACAACATGAACTACACCTATAGGATCCTCACATTTTACAAGGATGTTTTTCCGCAAACGTAGATAAACCCTATATTGATTTTGAAGTCAGCGTCGCCATGACCTTTGATATCAGGAAATGTCTATTTGGCTGCCATTGGGGCATACATGCTCTACAAACATCTCTTGCTATGATACTGTATTGCTTTACGATCAAATTCCCAGGAATAGTTGAACGTTCAACCATCGACTTGCCGACTCGGGTCCTATCCCCTGAAATGGTAGAACCATCTAGCGGCAGATCTCTTGCTATGATACTGTATTTACGTTCAAAAAATATATCTGCATCCTCTGTATGAAAACACGTTCACAGTAATCACAATAGTAAACTCGCTCATCATGTTTTACAAGCATGCTTTATAATGATTTATTGCAATTATATTTTCAAATACAGACCCAATACGAACACGACGACAAGTGGAGTCACCAGTTGCCCTTTCTGCAACAATCAATCAGCTGTATGTGGATCATATTGGTGTAGGACAGACTATTGTCTTTCCCGATGTTATCACCAACATTGGTGCTAACTATCACAGTAGTCATGGCATCTTCACAGTGCCTAGATCTGGTCTATACTTGGTTTCCTCATCTATTCTGAGTGGTCATGGTACAACTTTCAGTGCTGCGATAGAAGTTAATGGTAGTCAAATTGTTCGGCTGTATGAAAAGGGAGCTGATAATCTACACGGTTCATCATCACAAACAGTTGTTCTTCATCTAAATAAAGGTAAATACGACATATTATTATACCTCACGTGACCTCTCAATGTATTTTCCCCCATAGACCTTCCGTGTGATATTTTGTTCGATCACTATGTGATATTTTGTTCGATCACTACTAGTAAAAACGAGGCTGGGCTATTTATAGAAATTTGTACCCTTTTGAGTCCGGAAAACACCCTGCTAGAGAGTATCCGTATGCTATTGATATAATTGTATATTTCACGAGCTATTTTTAGTAAATCTTGTCAATTTCCACCACCTTATACGGACTTATACGGACTGAGATTGTACATGTTTGTAAACGTATCATAACGGTAATCTATCTGCTCCTTACATTTGTTGATATTTTATTTTGTAAAATGGTTGTAATTGTTTTCGGTATAATAAAATAAATAACACATGGATGCAGGGTGACAGTAAATAATACCAACCCTCGCCTAGGGTGATATAACTATTCTCAGGTTGGTATTATTTACCTCGCAGTCATGTGTTATTTATATAATATTAACTGGGGCTACACTTATTTGTTAAAACTAAAAAGATACACTTAATGTTGTGTGGTCACCTGGAGTAAGCAATGACTGTTACTTTTTACGCCCCGTATCACGTGACATATTTATGAATGAATGAACGTAAACTTTATAGTAAATCTTCAACGAAACGCGATGATAAGGCGAGATGCACGGGTATCCAGTGTTACAGCTACGGCGCATCTATTTTTAGAAACTCCAATATAGTCTCGAAACTAAGTTTCATAAAAACTTCTGATAATCAATTCATTTATATTTTTTATTTCATTAAATAGCTACCCTATACTCGTGTTATTAAAATTGTTTCAATGTTTAAAATGTGTTATTTCCTTCAGAAAATTACGAAGGTCGTTTTCATTAACGAGGGAGGTAATTGTACCAGCTAATAAGCCACTCAATTTCAGCGTGGAATTATGTTAAATGTCAAATGGGTGAAAATGGAATGCGCGCAGTTAAATAGTGCGGGATATTATCGTATTTAGAATCGAAATAAAAACTCTGTTCTTGTATTTTGTCGGTGAATAAAACACGGGCACTCGTTCGAATGCGGAAAATTAAATCACGAGTGCGTACTCGTGCTACGCACTCGTGATTTATTTTTTCCGCACCCGAACTCCTGCTCATGTCATACGCGAACAGATTTTTACTTCTTAAATATCAATCAATTAAAGACCAAAGTGCTTTAAATATTCATTTAAAATAATGTAAAAAGTGTCATGCCGATATACATGCATTTTATACTAAACAATTTCAATAAAAGGATAAAATAATGTGGATACATATTTATATTATGACAGTAAACATAAAATCGAAATATTATTGATAAAATGCTATTCTAACACGATCTCCGGATTAATCCATTAAAAATAGAACAGACCAAGCCATGTATTATTGCCGCGATAAAACATGGTAGGAAATTGGCTTTTATAATTTACGCCCGTATCACGTGACCTATTTAATGAATTATTGAACGTAAATTTTATAGTAAAAGCTTTTATGGACCGCGAGTTCCACGAGCATTCAGTGTTACAGCTATGACGCATCTATTTTTAGAAACTCCAATAAACTTCCGAAACAAAGATTCATAAAAACGTCTGATAATCAATTCATTTATATTGTTCATTTCATGAAATAGATACACTATACTCGTGTTAATAACCTTCGTAATTTTCTGAAGGAAATACCACATTTTAAACATTGAAACAATTTTAATAATACGAGTATAGGGTATCTATTTCATGAAATGAAAAATATAAATAAATTGATTATCAGAAGTTTTTATGAAACTTAGTTTCGAGATTATATTGGAGTGTCTAAAATAGATGCGTCATGGATGTAACACTGGATTCTCGTGCAACTCAAGACGCATGGAAGTTATAACTATAAAGTTTACGTTCATTCATTCATAAATAGGTCACGTGGTACGGGGCGTAAATAGTAACAGTCAATTTGATACCATGTTTTATTGGGGTAATAATAGATGGGCAGGTCTGCTCTATGTTTAATGGATTTATCCGCAGATCGTGTTAGAATGTACAATTATTTGTACCTTGAGAATCCTACTGACAATAGTTCAATTGGTAATGTCGGTCATTATCAACAAGCATGGTGGTCGGTATCCAAAAAATAATATGCACGTTTGAATTATTGTAGGTAAGCGTTAATTGATCTAATATTTTAAAATATTGAATCGTCCAAAGCATAGTTTATACAACTGCCGAAACTTCCAAAATGATATTCATTACATAGAGTACAATAAATGAGTTTGACTACGTTTTTAAGCGCAAAACTCATTCACAAATGCAAAATCCACACATTCTATAAGGCTTTTCACAGTGAAAAATATTACCTATATGCAAAATGTTTAGTGCAAGTAGTACATTTTCTTCATTCATATGTTGAATATGTTATATTGAAATAAACAATCTCGATAGTTTATATGGACAATATTGCGAAAACAATGTATTTACCTCATTTTTCATGTCGGCCATTTTGCAATCATGTTGATATTATCCAATCATGTTGGATTATCTGGGTAATAAGGGTGATAAATAGAAATCAATTTGTCTTGCAGGTGATGATGTTGGGATTCAAAGCAAAGGGAACGATATGACTATCTGGGGAGACAAATACTCGAGTTTTACCATCGTATTACTCAGTGAAAGTGATATTAACTCGCCTGTTGTTGGCTAGGGCTTCTCCTTCTTCGTTTCTTAGCGAGTACATCGTGCATACATTCGGATGCTTTTCTGTTCAAAATAAAAGTTTAAAGACAACAAAAGTTAAATATTGTTTCTTTTTCATAATCCATGAAATTGTTAATCCATCGACCAGCAAACCCGGGTCCTATTCCCAGAATTTGTAGAATGTTAAACCATCGACCAGCAGACCCGGGTCTTATTCCCAGGAATAGTAAAACATTAAACCGTCGACAGGCAGACCCGGTGTAGCGGTCCTTTTTTCCCCGGCCAGTTTTCTCCGGGGGAAAAATGGACAGGGGGGAATTTTGGCCTGTTATTGTAGCAGTCCTTTTTTCCCCCCGGTCAATTTTTCCCCGGGGGAAAGATCGGGCCCAGGCCTTCCCCCTGAGGTCTATTTTTTCCCCCTAATAAACATTATTCTTGATCAAGTCTTACACTTTATCTAGTCCTTTTTCCCCCTTGGCCCCGTTTCCCCCCTAGAAGTTGAAGTTTCTAGTTTGTTGCTCAAATGAAGCATTGGCCTCTTTTATCCCCCTTGGCCCCGTTTTCCCCCATAAAAGTTGAAGTTTCTAGTATGATGATCAAATGCAGCATTGGCCTCTCTTCCCCCCACCTTGGCCCCGTTTCCCCCCCTAGAAGTTGAGGTTTCTAGTATGGTGATCAAATGCAGCATTGACCTCTTTTCCCCCCTTGGCCCCGTTTTTCCCCCATAAAAGTTGAAGTTGCTAGTATGATGATCAAATGCAGCATTGGCCTCTTTTTTCCTCCTTTGCCATGTTCCCCCCCCCCCCCCCCCCCCTAGACGTTGGAGTTTCTAGTATGATGATCAAAATTGGCCTATTTTTCCCAACCTTGGCCCCGTTTCCCCCCCTAGAGGTTGAAGTTTCTAGTATGATGATCGAATGCAGCGTTGGCCTCTTTCCCCCTTGGGCCCGTTTCCCCCTCCCCCTAGAAGTTGAGGTTTCTAGTACGGTGATCAAATGCAGCATTGGCCTCTTTTTCCCCCTTGGCCCCGTTTTCCCCCATAAAGTTGAAGTTGCTAGTATGATGATCAAATACACAATTGGCCTCTTTTCCCCCATGGGTCCTATCTACAGGAATAGTATAACATTAAACCATCGACCGGTAGACCCGGATCCTATTCCTAGATATGGCAGAACGTTAAACCACCGACCAACAGACCCGGGTCTTATTCCCAGATATGGTAGAACGTTAAACCATCGACAGGTAGACCCGGGTCCTATTCCTAGATATGGCAGAACGTTTAACCATCGACCAACAGACCCGGGTCTTATTCCCAGATATGGTAGAACGTTAAACCATCTAGCAGAAGACCCGGGTCTTATTCCCAGGAATTGTAGAACGTTAAACCATCGACTAGCAGACCCGGGTCCTATTCTCATGAATGGTAGAACGTTAAACCATCGACAGGTAGACCCGGTCTTATTTCCAGGAATGGTAGTACGTTAAACCACCCAGCAGTCGACCCGGGTCCTATTCCCAGGCATAGTTAACGTTAAACTATCGACTATAGACCCCGGTCCTTTTCACAGGAATGGTAGAACGTTTAACCATCGACCAGCAGATCTCGGTCCTATTCCCAGGAATGGTAGAACGTTAAACCATCTAGTAGTAGACCCGGGTCTTATTCCCTGGAATGGAAGAACGTTAAACCATCGACCGGCAGCCCTCGTTCTTTTTTCAAGGGATGGTAGAACGATAAACCATCGACCAGCAGACCCGAGTCTTATTCTCAGAAATGGTAGAACGTTAAACCATCGACCAGCAGACCTCAGTCTTATCCAAAGGAATGGTAGAGCGTTAAACTAATCCTAAAGGTAGGATCATTCTCTGACCTATCTTATCGCAACATCAATAACACTCAAGCCGAGAATGAGTTATATCCATCTCACATAACAGGTTTGTGCGAACTATCATAATTTCCCCCCGAAATCGACTCAACTAAATCATATTCCAGGTTGTACTCTTCCATGAAAATTTGACATATGCGAAGATGTTGCTCGTTCATTGTGTAAGGGTCACTTAGTACGAAAACTGGATAGAAAAACTGGATAGGTGAATCAGCCGCCGTAAATGTAGCACTCGTTAGGAAACGGTGTTTAACCCGAAGAAACAAACAAACAAGGTCAAGGTAATGTTGTTGTTTTACTGATATGTATATTTCTACATAAAATACCACGAATATAAGATAAGCTACCATACAATTTGCTCATCATCATCATGCAATCAGATTGTTGTGTAGTACTGACAGTTTTCAAGACGTGTGTGTACATGTAGTACTGCCATCGTCATGACACTCACAAACATAGCAGTTATTTTTAAACTTCTCACCAACCGCATACCGCTTTCCTTCATACAAACAACCTATAAAAATAAATTAATCTAGAATGGGTTTTTTGCCCAAACGTGACTATGTATGTCTCTCACGAACTTTGTGGCCATCAAAGGGCCGTAACTCGAGCACAAATCATCAGGTCCAAATTCCAGAATATATACACATCAAGAATTTGTGGCTCGTATTTATGTGATGTATTCATGTCATGCAATCCGACTAATGGTTAAGGAGAATTAGCGAGGCAGCAAAGTTACACATAAATAACAATGATTATTCAAGATAATTATAAAGCTTTTTTTGCGTTCGACTGAGACAGGCGTAACGAGTTCCCTGCCTAATCGGACAATTACCTCCGGTTTTATTTTTCGTGCTTTTTTTCTTGCGATCGTGACCTGTTGTATTTTTGCATTTCAACATAAATTCATACTGGTTCTGTATAAAACATCAACTGACAGTAATAACTGTTGAACTTAAACAGTCAACAAGGTCATTAAACTCGGAATTCATCGTTTTGACAATTTCACGCAGAATTCTCATGTATATAACTTAAATTTTTTTGACCAGCTGGGACTTGTACTTTTAACTTTTTGACAGATGAAACTTGGACTTCATCGGTTAAGTTCACCCTTCGTTCAGTTGTGTGTTGGGCATTGTGCCTTTGATGTTTTTATGTTTTCTGTGCTTGGCTGGTTGAGTGCTGCCTTCCCTGTCCGATTTTTTACTATCTTAATCAGTTTTTATACTGTTAATGTTTGTGACTGTCGTAAGTTGCTGCTAAATACTGCCTGCCTTGTCGGATTTGATTTTTTAAATCGTTTTTATACTTACGTTTTGGTAAACAGCCGATCTTGGTACACCTAGCCACATTGTACCCCAAGCAGGTACATTTGTTACAGTTATCCAGATATTGTTCGTCTTTTTCATATATCAGACCAAGGTGCTCGCATCCTGAAAACACAATGCTGTAATGTAATAACAGTCATTTTGTGCTTCCTATGGCCCTTGTTTTGATAAAACAAATTGGGTCTCCGATGCGTTTCTCCAATATAAGATTTAATAATAGTTGTACTGTATTTTATCTTTCTTTACATTTTTTGCTCTTGTTTGTCACACACTGATTTTAAGGCTTTAATAAAAGTCCTTTTACAACAATCACCCCACTTGTTTGTTCAATTTGTTTAACAAGCTTATCAAACTACCGGGTTCCACTACACAATACTTTGTATGACATATCAAAGTTTTTACTTAGAATTAATAAAATATTTAAAAGCTTTATGTTTATGAGGAGTCGTGCAGACACGAGCTTTAAACTGTGCATCGTGTAGGTAGTTTTCAGTCTTGCATCACTAGAACCAGTTGGATTAGTCATGAAAAGTTATATACTGACGTTTTGTTAACTTATGTATTGAATTAATGCAAACCCCTTGTGGAATCAATATATCGCTAGCTTAGAAGAAGAAGGTCTCAAGTACAAAAACTTTATTTTGAGAAAACAAGAAAATTGTCTGAAAACTACTCTTTACTTATGGGAAACCAAGCTCTTTCAACGTTGGTTCGGTCAACATGATCTTTTCCGGTTTTTAATGAAAATAGGTTCATAAGAAGCGTCCTTTGATTCAGATTTCTAACTTGTATGAGTCTTATAAGATGGTATGTAGCACATATCACCTTCTCATTCTTAGCCAGCGATATAAACTTTTACGTATAAATACCTGTCGTTCGGCATTCCTCCTTCGTACAAAGAATAAGTCCCCTTCTTTTGCATACACAGTCATTACAACCGTCCTGAAATTTGTCTCCCTTATTGTAAATCTCGCCTTTATAGTAACAATCTGTAAAAACACTTGGCATTATTATTCCTCACTTTTTCTAAAATGTTAAAAGATAATATATGATCAAACAGGAAAGACAGAGCTTAACTTAAACAGTCGAGCACAGAAGTAAAAAAACGTCATACACAACAATTACACGACACAATTAAACTCCCATACCACAGAAAGAAAAACATTTTGACTGTCAAAGACATTTCCCACCTTTCCGACACGTGATCAAGCAAAAACATGACTATCAGGTCATGTGATCGACATGGCATTTGAATCGATCGAAAATACTCGATTATTTCCGTTATCGGTGTAGCTGAAGTTCCATTGGAGCGGAATGTTACATCCGAGATTCTAGTATTTGCCGGAAGACGATACGACCAAGCGTAAGAAAATAGATCATAGCGTCCCTAGAAATATGACGATATTATAATGAGGCATATCAATCATAATTATACTTGTTTGTCCGTTATTAATTGCAAATCGATTTTATAAACAACTCAATAGCATACCAAAAAGATAATACAGCTGAACTGCATCTTTATCCCATAATACAGTGAACTAACAGTATCATCATTGTAGTTGAAATCAGATGCTCAATACGAAGAACCAAACAACAAAACAATAACAAGTCCGATTTAGACAGTCGTCTTTGAGACAGCCGACGTTTCATTGCCTCCTTACACGTATAACTGATTTTACAACACGAGCAGATATGAACCCCTGGCGGACGTTACAATAGTATCACCAAAAACCTTTTATGAAAAGGCTGTGATCGCCAAAATGGTAATGTGATCAACTAGTAAACAATTTGTGTTTAAGATAATGGATTTCCAAAAAGCCAATAGAACCTTTGCGAAACGGCAATGATTCTCCAAATGTAGATTGGATACGTTAGAGGAAAGGAATAAAATATAGGAAAATAATAAAAACTATTCTTACTTCTTTTCACGGCAAAACATAATGCGACAACTGCCAGAATGATGAAAACATGTGTCGTCAATCTCATACTGTTAATCACAAATACTGACAAAACCATACAAAGTCTAAGGTTAAATACAAGTATTGTGCGAAACAATGTACCTCGACTACATGAATATTATGTTCTGTTTGTGATTAAAACCTTATGGTATAAAGTACGGAAATTTTGACTTGATCTTAACGTTTATGCATAAATATATTAAAAGGTACTTGAATATATAATTTTCCGCGAGAAAATCGTGCAATATCGGTCCTTCTGTTTGATTTGTGTTGGGAGTACATCTCGAGCGTCTCCGTGATACATGTACTGCCCGTTTGTCAAAACATACAACCGGGATTATAAATATAGGCTATATATCAGCTGTTAAATTATGTTAATAGAAGGTTGAGAGTCGTGTCAAATTCTCCGTACTATACCATAACGAAAACACACGGAGATTGATGACCTCCACGTTAATAGAACGAGAAAAAGACAACGTAAACCATTTAGTTAATTTCAGTTCATTTGTTTATTATATATCGGTAGAAATTAAGCCTTTGGCCATGAACGGCATTTTATATTATACATGGCAAAGACAATTAACATAACTTTATTTCTCTCAATATACGCAATAATAATTGTCTATAGATATACTTTACTTACACGAGGGTTGTGTAAATAAGAAATACTTTTTTTACGAAATATACCCAACGCTCAGGGAAAATTACATACTTGCTTTCCATGAAATATAAGATAGGTTTAAGCAGCTTGACCATTTTTTTCCAGCACCCTGTAAAACCTACATTTTCCACGGTTTCACAGGTTGCAAGACAAAACGGCACAGTCGCTGAGAACATATTTTATATTTCATGGAAAGCAATTAGTTTTCCTCTTAGCATAGCGTATATTACATATAAATCGATGAAGAAGTAAAATTTTTGTTTTTCAATGTTGACAACTGTTGCCAAAAACAACGTGCTATGGAAACACTTATGATTGTATTCTACATCCCTCGCCCACTTGTAACACCCTGATAAGTTATTCAATTAACTAACTACACTTGTTTACATCAATATGGCAATGCTATATATATACTGATGTTTATCATTTATATTACATGTAAAAAACAAAAGACGGATAAAATGACAAATGACTAAACGTGTTAACAGATGTTCTATAAAATAAACAAAACACTCGTATTCTCCTCATATTTCTTTAATTACACGAACTCACTTGTAATATGTATTAATGTCCCATTGTCATTTCATATCAATTTCATCGCAGCTAGATAGATGTAATACTGTCACCCATCAAGCTCTTCAAAAGCGCCTATGCGTCATACTATATCAGAATCACAACTGCGCAGTTCCAGCTTCCATGAATTGGCAACACGTCATCTTAATAAAAAAACTAAACCATTTCAGAAGCAGTTCTACACTACCGGTAGTAATATACCAACACAATGTCAATTCAACAATGGAACAATATCCGCTTTAGTATATTTCGCTAGCTTAGAATTAGAAGGTCGTAAGAACAAAATCAATATTTTGAGAAAACAAGAATAAACTGCCTGAAAACTACTCTTTACTTATGGAAAAAAAAGCTTTTTGAACTTCAGTTTGGTCAACATTACTACTTCCGATTTTCATAAAAGTAGGCTCGTAAGAAGCGCCTTAAGATGCATATTTCAAATATGGGTCTTATAAGGTCGAAAGTTGTACGACCTTCTAATTCTAAACCAGCGATTTAACGCGTAAAGCCCCGTTTCCATGAAGCGTAAAATCTACGCTGTTTCGGCGCGTATTAATTCGACAAGTAAAGCCGGGTTTCCATGGAGCGTATTATTTCGGCCCTGAATTTTTCGGCACGGAATAACGCCCCAAAGAAGCGCCAAAAACTGTTTCCATGAAGCTGAAAACAAACATATGTGTTTTTTTATAAAAACGCGTACCTTTCATCGATATTTTGAAGAAAAATGGGACTTCAAGGCCGTAACAAAAGATGCAATTGCATGTTTTATATCCCAATTTAAAGATAATTTGGTGAAGAAGATGGTGGTTGCGTTTTTGGTCAGACAAATATTTTGATGTTTTTCAAAGAGACAGGGACACTTCTATGAGCTTCTTGTCAACCTGTAAAACTAAATTCATGCAATTTAAGATGAGGGCGTCAATAAAACAATACTAAAAAAACTTCCTCAATTTTTACCTCAAAAGCCATTTTACGTGTAAGTAAATAAATGCAACAAATTTCATGAAAGTAAGCCATGTCATTATATAATATCAACATTATATTTAACAATAAAACTGCATTGATTTAAATCAGAAGGCATAAGTACATTACATTGATTTAGATTAGAACGGACCTTTTCTTAATATCGAAACCCTTTTCAACGAAAGTGGCAAGATTGCGGAGCATTTTACAATTGGTTGAAATTTAAAGTGATACGGTCTTATACATATTCGGTATCACTCAGTAATAAGGTGTTAAATACTTGTGTTTTATAGAGTTATACAATGTACATTAAAAAAGAAAATGGAACTCATCATCTAACTTGTCACATACAGGGCAGAGTCTTAGTTCCCTCGGAGTATTGTTCCAACGGCCAGTTTCTATGTGTAACATATGAGAAGACAACCTTAGTCTTGTGAATGTTGTCATATAAGACTTTAAATTTAAAAGTTGTAAATATAGTTGAAATTGAAAGTTACAAAATGTTCAATAAAAATTAGCCCTAGTTGATTCGTTCATTTTTGTATTCCATTCTTGTACAAATATTTCATTAATTAATTGTTTAAATAAATTCTAAAACGTATTTGTATTTCAAAACCCCATGATGCATACAATCCTAATCTACTTAATGTATCTTAACAATATACAAAAGCGCACTCCAAACATTTTGCTGAATAGTTTTCGTGTCTTTCAAGTAGATTTAGATATCCGACTCTTTGGTAACCCATTCCTTTCTGAAAAAGACAACGCGACCATCTTTATCCATGTCAAACCTTTATACATATGTATCCAATAGCAAACTATTTTGAATACGTCTTCTTTGAACTTCTTTTTCAAATATCACACCATTGTTTATATTAGTATACGTATTCTATTTGTCTCGTAATGTCTTCTTTGATTTTTTGTGCTTACTGTTTTTATAGTAGTTTTATCTCTTCACTTTTGTCTGCACATTATTCCTAGCATTATGTGTTTTCTAACTTACTTTCCTCTTATTTACATTCATAGTATATTGTAACTTCAGGCAAAACATGAATACTACAGCCCACGTACGAGAACAACTATGTAAGACTGAGTATTTCGTTCTAATCCCGTCCTGTATTATGATTGTAATGTATATGTTATTGTTTATGATATGTTGTAAATAATGGGAAAACTTTATGTTTAAACTAAATAAGCAATACTTCGACAATATCAATCCGAGACTTAATACTTGATACCATCTACTTTATTTGTTTACTTTTGTTCGGAATATACTCATACATGACTTATCTGTAAATTGATTTTAACTTATAAGATAAGTACTCCCCGTGTTAATGTTGTGAGCACAAGGGCAATCAATGCGTATGAGTTTGGCTTTGAGGCAGCTATACAATGTTCAGTAAAACATTGACTTCATACTTCCAAAAAAATAATATCAAGTAGAACAGGGAAAGCAGCACTCAGCTAAACCAGCCGAGCACTGAAGACATAACAGCATACAAAAGCACATTGCCCAACACACAACCAATCGAGAAAATGATCCACCCAAGTTCCAGTTGTTAAAAAGCTGAATAAACTAATTTCAGCAATCAAAAATCTGAATGTCCAAGCATGATGACCTTGTTTCAACAGTATAACGGCTTAAATAACTGTTTTGGCCGTCTAAAAACCTAAAAAATTAAAGAAAAACAATATCAATAAGCTAAATGCCATTGTTTCAACTGAATAACAAACATACAAGCACAACGTGGCGGCACAGTGGTCGAGTGGCTAACGCTCTTGACTACTGATTGAGAGGTCCCTGGTTTGAATCTCGGCCGAGGCACTTGGTCATTTCCGAAACGTTTTTCAGTGTTTACCACCCGACTGACCGTGTGTCTTGGCAAAGTATCTGGGTAAAGGTGTATTGCTGCTATACACCGGGCACATTAAATAACCAGGCTGTCTATTCGAAATAAGAGCTAGGTGCACTCTGCAGCGCCGGGCATGCCTGTATCTAATGTCTCTCTCTCCCTCCAGGGGCTTTCTCTCAGTTTGTCCCTCTGGTCAGATCATGCTGTATCTGTACTGATCTGTACTGATAGAGGATGCACTTGCGCCCTTGTGGCTGCAACCCAATATGTAAAATGACTTTGAACGCGTGTTCGCATGAAAAAGGCGCTATATAAATATGGTATATTTATTTTATTTTTTTATTTTTACAACGTGCAACACATGTCAGGACCATTGTCTTTATTACACACTAGGGCGAACTATAGATATCAGTTGTCAAGGCGGAACCAATGGTGGACAATTTTATTGAGTGCCTACTGTAAACAAGCTAATAAGATGTTCAATAAAAATAATAAAAATACAATTTTGTATGGAGGCAATTATCAAAAGTATTAAATAGACAGGTACTGTTACATATCAAGTGACTGGTAACACGTGGCAAACAGGAATCTTTGTGTGATGTTTGCCACGGGAAGTAGCTATATAAGGCCAAGGAACAAACCCGCACTATCTAACGCTTCTTCAGTCGTCCTTGAGGTAAGTTTGTATTGCTATTTATTGTATTTATAATAACGTGTTTGATACATTAATGCTCAATAGGAATGATATTGATGAAGATTTAATGAAGTTCTATTTCCCAAACCATATAAAAGATAAATATGACTGAATATGTACGCATGGATATTATGTAACATTTAATAATAATATTGAAATATCATTTATACAGGGGTTGATAATATAATAAAGGTGTACTATACCCATCTGTACGATTTACAAAAATGTTCTGAATACTTTCTGTGATCACATTGGCTCAAACATACGTAATAAATATGATATTGGTATACAATTGGAGCTGTAAATGTTTATTGACAAAATCGGCACATTGTTTATGAACATGTTTATTGACAAAATCGGCACATTGTTTATGGCAATAAACAACAATTGTCATGGCAAAACGATAAAGAAACTAGAAAAAAATAAAACGATATAATTAAAACATACATTTAGTAAAGAACAAAATCTACAGATCTATAAAATAATTTAAAATACACACATGCATATCTTCATATTAGTAAATATTAGACAAAGTTGTATGTTATCAATATAAAATTTGAAGCATTTAGCAGTTTTGACTTTGTAGATGATACGATTTAAGATTTGTTTAAACGAAACAATGATACAACATCAAATATATTTCATTTGTGTGCAATGTTTTGAATTTAATCAACACTTTTGTCTATTTTAGTCAATTGATGTTCACGTGATATATTTGTCATTATCAAGATGGAACTGACAAGACTCTTTGTTATCATGCTGGTAGTCGTCGCAGTTTGCGCTGCAAAGAAGACAAAGAAAAAGAGTAAGAGAAATTTATAACTGATATTCCAAATTGCTGTTTTACTATCTTCTTCAATCGTCTTTTGTCCCTTCCATCTTTGATGAAGTGGTAAACATCTGTCGGTCAATCTGTCTGGGTGGCTTAAATAAGTTCTGTTCATTAACCCAACAAGAACTCTTGACCCTAAGATCCTAAAACTTTATAGGAAGATTGGTCAACAGAAGATAACATATTTGAGATCTGTAGGTCAAATATCAAGATCGCCATGGCCTTTAACATTTCTTACATACATATGGCTGCCATGGGGGACATACACGTTTTACAAACTTCTCTTGTTCAGTTACATTGTAAACGATGAACAGCCTTCATGGGCAACCAGCAATTGCCTAGCAGAATCAGAATATTATTACATGTTTATTAAAATGTAAACGGTGACCAATCCTCGCACTAACAATATCCCCGCACCAGTCAGATAATTGAACATTATTTTGCAGGTTGTGAGTACAAAGGTGAAACATACAAAAAGGGGGACAAATTCAAGATCGAATGCAACGACTGTAAATGCACGAAGAAAGGAGTTGTCCTATGCAAAATGAGGACATGTCCAGTAACAAGTACTTACATACATATTATGTGTATTAATTATTCTTATATTCATAATGTACCAATTATGTTTTCTAGATGTAACATACAATCATACTAGTAGTTGAAATGCTTTCTGACTGTATGCAAGACAAATTACCGGCTGAATATTATGTACCTTTATCCAAAGGGATTCGACCCGATAAAAATATATTTCACATCTATACAATGAATACATAAGACAGGGGTCTTTCTTCATGACTGGCCCTCATATACCCAACTCAACATTATGTCCAGTATTTTAAAAAAGCCGAATACAATCATTTAATTTGTACTGCACACTTCAAGACAATATAATATTATACATAAAAAATACAACTTGTATCAATACACGTACACAATGTCGCCTGTGTCGAGCATAGAATGTTCACAAAATGCGTAAAACCCGGTTTGACGACATAACCCTGCACAGACAGAAACTAGAAAACGGCCTTCGATAAAGAAGAGAAATCATTATTTACACACGATCTCAGGAAATTAGTATGACGATTTGGTAGAGGAACATATTTGGATTAACTCACCGACACTCGTCCGTTTCTGTACAGCTTAGCTAGACGAAAGCAGCAATTCAACAACATTGACTGAAAACAATTCGCCGACTTTTGCCATTTTGACAGTGACAGCACGGCTTTTGTTACGAGTAATTTGATTGGCTGAAGAGTTGCATGGTATTACCCGAACACCAATCATTTTCTATATTGTCACATGATTCGTCACGTGATACTACAATGGTCGAAATGAATGTAAATATTAGAAAATGAATATCAGTTCTCCCTGAACTCGGATTATCGTCTATTTATGCGGAACAGAAACATATAGGTGGCGGTAAGTTGCAAAAAATATGTCCCACTATCAAATCGTCGTACTAATACCCTGAGATCGTGTGTAAATAATGATTTCTCTTCTTTGTCGAAGGCCGTTTTCTAGTTTCTGTCTGTGCAGGGTTATGTCGTCAAACCGGGTTTTACGCATTTTGTGAACATTCTATGCTCGACACAGGCGACATTGTGTACGTGTATTGATAAAAGTTGTATTTTTTATGTATAATATTATATTGTCTTGAAGTGTGCAGTACAAATTAAATGATTGTATTCGGCTTGTTTAAAATATCGGACATAATGTTGAGTTGGGTATATGAGGGCCAGTCATAAAGAAAGACCCCTGTCTTATGTATTCATAGTATAGATGTGAAAGATATTTTATCGGGTCGAATCCCTTTGCCTTTATCGTCATCGCATACGTACATTTAGTTCATCTCAAGTTGGGTTGGAATCACTGAAAAGCTTTTCTGAAATGTCCATTGCCCTGGCCGAAATTCTAGACAGGGACTTTCGGATTGGTAGTCGAGAATCTTGACCCATAGGGCACCGTTCCTCCCTTACTTGACAGGAGGTTTCAAGTGGGTGGGGAATATAGAATACAATTCAACACAAAATACAAAGAACTATTTCGTGATACTGCTGTTATGAAGCATTGAATAGACCACAATAATGGACATGGATCGAGTCATTACAAGAACTTGGAGCGGATTTCATATACAAAAACTATTATGGACAATACCGGTCTGTTACGATTGTTCTTATTCCGAGGTCTGGTCCTAGGCCACAAATTACGCTCTCACAAAAAGTATTATTCCTTTGGATATCAGACTAATCTTCCTGCAACTTTCAGATTCATGTCAAGATCTAAAACGAGCCAACCCTGACTATGGTAACGGTGAATACTGGATCAGTAATGGTAATGGGGAATTGTACAAAGCCTATTGTGAGTTCGAGTCTGACCATGGATACATGTTTATCTCAAAAGAGAATACAAATGTTTCAATCAATTTCGACCTAATTGATCATTCTACATCGGAGGTATGTTTTAACTTTTTATACAATTAATATTTCTTATTTGTTTTACATTTGTATTGATCGGACGTTGGCATATTCAGAATGTACTGGAGAACGTCAACGTTCACCTCATTGCTCATATATGTCCTGATCTACGGCGAGGTCGGTTTTCAATTTTCCACTCTTACAACGAAAATATAAACGCTAAGATCGAGCACGTTGGTTTAGAATCATTCCTTCACTAAGGTTACGTACACGGTATCCCCCCTCCCGATTAGGCATTTAGATGTTATGTGTTAACCTCTTAAAATAAGCCAAACAAGGTCATACAGCATTTCGACAGCTAGGCATTGGGCTTAGCGGTTTTAAGTTAATTTTCTCGTCCCATTTCATGTTGGGCATTCTGTCGAGTAATTGTGGTATGTGATGTTTTTTTATGTTTTCTGTGCTCGACCGGTTAAGCTGGGTGCTGCCTTCCCTGTCCGACTTTCTATTATCTTTAATCAAAGTTGAAAAGTCTTAAAAGTGTGTCTTCGTAATGTTTTATAATGAATTGAACATTTTCCGTACTACAGGTATTGGTGAAGCATCTGAAATATGACGGCCGTCAGTTTGATGCCACGATGGAGCAGATTTTCAAAGATCGCCCACTCAGCGTACAATTCAATGCTAACCATGGATACGCAACACCACATAACCACAAATTAATGGCTCCGTACATATATCTCGGCTTCTTGGCTAAAGATTATGCGGCCAACAGAAATAAACAAGGATTCAGAGCCAATGGTAAAAACTACGAATTCAACAATTGTGACGCCAATCCAAACAGTTACCTTGCGTTCTTTTTCAACGAGAACAATAACCTTCCTAACGGTTATGAGAAGAGGTGCTGCTACTCGTAAGTATAGTTAACATTCACTTAAAGCCACATTATCTCCCCCATGACCTTTTTTCCGATCATCCAGTAAATAGACTAATCACGAGGAATTGGGATATTTTTTACTAATGACCAATAATTGACGACAGAATGTTAAAGGTATCTGTCGAAATAGTAAGCCAAAAATCACATTTAAGTAAAATGTATGGATGACAAAATACTAATTTTGCAGGAGTTGCTTTCCTTAGATTATAAATTGTGCATTTTTTGTTTACAATTCATTATTTTGTAAACAAACCAACTGGAGGCTGTTTTTCGTTTTCTTCCATCTTATGGTGTTTTTCATCTTTGGGACTCAACTAAAATGCTCAAAATCCATGGCTCTTCAAAGAGGTTACCAAGTTATTGCTTTTTGAAAATAGTCGTTTAATGCCTAATGTGGCTTTAAAAATTCTCAATAAGAGTACCAGTTTTCAGTGTTTCAAAAAGGATGATCTTACATTATTGGTTTGTGTGATAGAGGTGTTCACTTTATATGTGCCTTGACATTTTGGAGTAGAGCATGGGCTGCTTCGTTTATTTCAAAACGACATACATAGAGGATCTTGCATGAGTGCTCATTACATACGAGTTTTATTAAACGAGTGGACAAAATGATATGAAACGAGGCTTTGCCGAGTGTCATATTGTTTTTGTCGACGAGCACTAATGTAAGATTCTATTGATCACATAACCTTAAAAATGCACATTATTGTTGAAAAGGATGATGTACGCCGTATATGTTTCAGCCAAAATTAAGCGGTACACTGAGCATGACGTCATGGCGACGTTAATATTATCCTGACGTCATTGACGGGTCAATGCATGGATTGGCTAACGTAACGTCAAGCTAATTTGCATATTTATTGCACAGTCTGGGAGTGCCGAACGATGTTTATGGCACGGCTTTATGACACTCCTTGAGCGCAGGTTATGTGATAAATGTTGTTTCTGTTAGTTATCCACATGAAGTGTGTTCGTCCTTGAAGATGTTGTAGACTGTCAAGAGTAGGGCGTCGTAGATTTGTTGCTGTTTTAGTTTGCCTTGTTCATTTTTTCCTTCTGATTGTCACTTGTACTTGTAATCAGTGATTTCTTGTGCATTCATTCTCGTATGTCTTACCTGCAGTTTGTGTGATTGTATGTGACATTGTATGTTATTTCTATGTCTTTCATGTAATTTCCGGTAGGTTCTGTCGTCTGTGTCGTCCGCTGTTCAATATCTTTTCAAAATATAAAAATACATATTTTATAAATAAGGTATGCTACAGTCAAAGTGATTTAAACTACCTGCAGCAGTTTTTCCCCTTGCAGAGATGACATTAACAGGCCCTTCACGACATGTTAGTGTATTCTTCTAATTATGCAAGAATGAACGGCGGACTCGTTAAAATCGTGTAGATGTAGACTGCAAATATCGGAGAATCTCCAGCGATGCCGAAGAATGTCGAAAAAGCATAAACTTTCGGAACATCTCGGAAAATCCAAAGACAATTCCAGTAGTGTGTGAATTCCTTAATAATACAT
The DNA here is from genome assembly GCA_947247005.1 of Spisula solida. Taxonomy (NCBI): domain Eukaryota; kingdom Metazoa; phylum Mollusca; class Bivalvia; order Venerida; family Mactridae; genus Spisula; species Spisula solida. The sequence goes on along the minus strand of OX365959.1, from coordinate 36,566,921 downwards.
TAATTTTACTATATTTATTTCGCTATTTCGCAGCATGCTGATGTTAGACTGGATTAACTTGGCTACCCCGGCAACTACACGTTTACCACACGAGTACTTCTTCGAGTTTGAGATGCACATGGGCGGTTGTGGAGGTTATGTGGTTAGTGGACATGAGAAGCTACAAGACACCTTGGGTGCTGCAATTGGATTGCGATTTGGTAAACTTTTCTGTCGTGTTTATATCTTTTGTAGATATTCCCTTAGTGACATTGATCGAGGTAATGGAGTATTCGTCCGTCGGACCGTTTTAAAGGCTCATACATCAGCTCATACGCTCGATGGGACATAAAAAGATAATTTTAAGTCAGACAGGGAAGGCAGCATTCAGCTCAACCAGCCGAGTGAAAAAAGCTTAAAAAACACACAATGCAAAATGCCCAACTAAACAAGTTATGAACCTCCAATGTCCAAGCTCTCGAAATTCTAAATTCATGTGGTGAAGACGTACATCTGTCCGTCCGTTTTACCGATCTATAATTATGTGGCTATGTACAGTACATAATGAACGGAATTAATAAAGCTCCATTTAAGCCCCATCAAAGACAAACACCACCCAACTTCTATAGTTTTCAACTAGTGTGTCCATATGTTCACAAGGTCGCAATGACGTCTATTTGTTCGTCTGTTAACAAATTATCCATACCACTTATTCTAAACGCTGTGCTTGTACATTGACTGATTGATTACAATATGCTTTAAGATCACAGATCCAATAGATAGATTTATTTCTATATGCAATGTACAATTTACATGACAAAATATATCATTACATACATTAAAACAATAAACATACATGGCTGCAATATCATTTCTACATACAATGCACAATTTACATGACAAATTATACCAATACATTCATTAAAACAATAAACAATCATGCATGCAATAATAACTGCATGGCAGTCAACATTACATATAAAGGATGACACAAAAAAGAACTACACGTAGATATTATGCAACATGTTTATAAATGATTATACGTACTTCTGTTCTTTTTTGCTCTTCCAGATCTTTGAGAGGAGTAGAATCAGGCAAACACGCAAACAAAAAGGCAAAAAAGAACTACACGTAGTTATTATGCAACATGAATTGTAAATGATTATAATACTTCTGTTCTTTTTTTCCAGATCTGTGAGAGGAGTAGAATCAGCCAAACATGCAATCCACTATGATGTACGAGTATATACCAGCATATATACCAAAACTCTGTTCTATATATTATATAATTACTTGTTCTTATTATACGTTTATAAATAGTATCCACTCAACAGATTTAAAAACACCCCACTTGCGAATACATAATATTATATGTATACATCTTATTGTGAACAAAATTGATGTAAACTATGATAATCATAATTTCTAGGTAAACTATGAGATACAAATGTATTTATAGCTATGACAATAAAATATTTGGGTACGAGGGGCGTTCAAAAATAAACAGGACTGGGGCCCTCACGGCTACAGTTTTCAAAATTATACAAATATTGTTACATATTATTGAATCGGAATTCAATTGTGAAAATTCGATATTTGATTTATCGAGTTACACTATCATGTCCTCTCATAATGGTCCATTTTGAAACCATGGTAACACCCACCCGACGCAGCCCAACAATTACCATTAATGGCGACTACGTAATGGGGTATATCTTCAATACTATCATATTCCAACTTCGCCGTATCATTACATGTTACATGCTGGACAAAGTCTGCAAAAATGACGACATTTGGACGTTAGATACTAAAATAAACAGAAGTTGAACTCGAAGTGTGACAAATTCGTGGCGCAAAAGTGACGTCATCAGAACGTATGGAAAAACGGACAAACACATAGTTCTGTCAACAGCAAGATGATTAAATCCTCTGAATCGTATGAAATTATCGTAACTACGTTTTGGAAACAGTTCAGCAAGTCGTTTATCGGTTTTAGAATTGCACAAATGCTTTAGTGTTAATATTGTTTAGGTTTGAAAGACAGGGAAGTAATAGGAAATCATAAGAACGTTTGTGACGTCAGTTACCGAGTCTTTTTCAAAATACCAACGTTTCATGGTACGGATTCTTGCCTAGATATGCGATTTAAGAACCGGAAAAATACATGCGATTCTCACCAACGCATTACTTGTGTGGCTCAGTGAGATACTGGAATGTATTCATCACCTTGTCACTATAAACTTCATATTCCATAGCCCTATGGGAAGCAACAACGCCGTGTGAAATAGCGTGACGTCATTTTGTGCGCCGGGTCAACGTTAGTGACCTTGTTTAGTCACCTGTAACTCTCGAACCGAGTTTTTGTTTTAGTTCATATCTTTACAATCTGTAGAAAAAGGATTCCGATTTTTTATATGGTATATAATTTGATTTATTTCGTTTAACCATGCGAGTTTTGTGACAATAGTCCTGTTTATTTTTGAACGTCCCACGTATACACAGTAAATGTTATTATTAAACTCATGAACTGATTATCGTTACCCATGTATGTGAACGTCGCAGTTTCAGTGGTGTGTTTTAATCTATTGAGTGTTTATGTATACTCTTTGTGTGAATGAACATTTAGACATTTTCTTTGATAAGTATACTGCCTGTTTGGCATCAATAACAAGAGAGACTATAGCGATACATGAATTACCTCCTTCGATAGATAAAGTAAGTATAAGGCTGATCACTGTGATACCTGGGTTCTTTTTTGTCAAAGCACTTACATAATTAATAAACTTACATTCAATTTTTTTATAATTCTTTAACAACTAAAAATTGTGGTCAAGTGTATTAATAACGAGCCTAGACGTTAGAGTTAGAAGTATCAACGAATGTCTGTAGACAATATCTGTCACCAACAGAATGTTTAGAGAAAAATGTAAGAATTTTAGTTTAAACACAAAATTCAATATATCCGTAAGTGCTTTGATAAAACAGTATCCTGGCCCTTACTAATCGAATTCCATTGAGATAATTATGCTTTTGATAAAAAATTAAAGCATTGAATCGTGAAATGAACATTTATCCAAACTTATTTTTAGTCAGCTTATGGCAGTTGCAAATTCAAACGTTTTCAGCAACAAAGTGTGATAAAACTATATCATTCCAATCAGAAAGGATCAGTTTCGAAGGTAGCGTAACTAACTAAAGTATCTCATTCTTACGAGATTATTTGTGAACCAATTAACTTTAAGGACTAGTTGAATGGCTAACTCAAAGCGGGTACCGCTGTGTAAAGGTTGCTGTTCAAGAGAGGGTCACTCTAGAGAGGTTACACTGTATATTAAACATGTTGTCTCTCAACCTGTATAAAAACGAAATAAAACTATACTCGTCTAAACAGTTTTTACTTTTTCATTTTCCTTATACGATAAATATTTAGCCCAGTTGGTTTACAATATCTTACACAGTTACTTCCCATGATATTGTTCGTACCAATCCGAATGGTCCGTACGACATTTATACTTGATAAATTATCAGAGGTGTCCCGATTGTAATCGTACTCCTACACAGTTATCTCCCTTGCTCCTATCCCGAGGGCGTAACCAAACTCTTTACAGCAGTTACTTCCCCTTGCTATTACGCAAATGTACATTCAAGGGGAGGTAACTGTTGCGGGGAATTTGGAACATAATATCAAGGGAGATGACCGTGTAGGAATTTGAACATTGCCAACCCGATAATTGAACCCAGATCAGCACTCGGCCACCCACACAATGATGTCTGTATATTGCCAACACTAGATTCACACCCAGATAAAAAAGTTGAGTAACCAGTTTTCGAGAGCCGCTTTCAGCAACTTAGCAATTCATAAATGCAGCTACTCTTTGACATTTAACTTTCCCTGGTCAATGGGTTACCTAAGGAAACCTGCATTCGAGTCTATTTCTCTTCTTGTTGGTGTGCAGGCAACATCGAGATACGGCGCCCTTGAATATCGAATATGCTGAGATATCGCCCTCACAGGTAACAATTCACACCTTAGTCGATTGGAATATTATGGTTTATTATTGCACAGTGAAATGAAACATTGGCCCAGACGGGGAACATTTTGATCACAAAGAGCGCGCCCTACCACAAGACCTCCGCTTCCCACAAGATGTTTCGGGTGACAGGTCAGCACTCCATCACCTGTACAAACAGGTCGGACTCTGTGTGTTTGGCAATAACTATAAGTATGTTCTGGTCGATTAACTATTGGGCGTTATTGTGAAGTTTGTGTTCGTCAATAAATAATTGAACTAGATTGTGAACTTATATTTTGAGTCATCAGCATAGAGTGAATATACTCGGAATGCAAGAACCACGCGATGAAGCTTTGTCATTGAGCATGTACAAGTGAGTGTGTATTTACGGAACACATAGTAAACCATTAACTAGGAACAATTAAATGCACATCAGGAGTTCTTTCATATGTACTATTAAAACATCAATGTTTGACAATAACGGAAGTACTACTTTTGTATTTGAACTTTTGTCAAACTATGGTCTTAGATAAAAATATGCAAACGGACAATATGTACCAATTAACTAACTAATAGGGTGGTTATTAGGACTAGAGGAATGAATACGCCCCCAGATTTACGAAATAGCGAACACTCGCAAATTACAATGTTTTAAGTACACAATCAAACCTGTGGTCGTTGTATAATTTATATAACTATTTTCCGATTATTTGACTTTTAAAAGTATCTGTTGCATTAAGCATTGAGTCATTGGGCAAATGTTATTATATAACCATTAAATGGATAGCAAATACTACATACATACATCTAACCACAAGTTATTGGAATGCCTCGTCTATGTATTTTCAGAACTATTCGTGTAGTTTCACAATTGACCAGGTGCGCGAATTCAATAGAAGACTGTTAGAATCTACTGTCATTTCCTGTCCATTTTGACAGCGTACTATTCGTCAATACAATGCAATTATATTCGGATTTCGAAATTTAAATATGGGCCTTGGTTTTACAGACACACATATAAAAATCCGTAGGTTAATGGCGTAAATTGACAGAGTCTATGTAAGAACATTATAAACATAAATAAAATTTGGATCAATTTAACTATGCTCGGACGTTGAATACTTGAATGTATAGAGGATAATTCGCTAGATTAGAATAAGAAGGTCGTTAATACTACTACGTACGACCTTATAAGACGCATGTACATTTGACATCTACATCACCAGACGCTTCTTATGAGGCTTTTTTCATGTTGACCAAATTGAAGTTTAAAAAGCTTGTTTTTCCATTAGTAAAGAGAAGTTTTCATATTGTTTTTTTTTTGTTTTTCTTGTTTTCTCAAAATATAGATTTTTGACTTACGGCCTTCTCATTCTTAGCAAGCGAATTGTTGGATGCTGGTGTAAGATTTATTTATTGTACCGAGTGATCAATGGAATCAACATTTTCACTGATCACGTGTGAAATAATATGTGATATTTCACCAACAATCATCAAATTTTCCATTTATTATAATTTATGTTCCATTTTTCAGCCTCATTTAGTATAGCAAGTAGATTAATTGAAAACGCCAATACCTGACTGTTACGACATCATGACGTGAACATGCTTTAAAACGCCGCGTCGTTATCGAATAATATCGACTTTTTCTGCATTGGAACGAAACCTGCTTTTAAACATTAAAAAATACAAATACTTATGTAGTTATTTTCACTGCAGTGAAATATCAAAAAAGTTAGTTTGATTGTTTTTGAACAGTTCATTAGATCTTCTGGTTGATTTCATACAGATACATCTCTATAATCCACTGACAGACACTAAATAAATTTATAATAAAATCATATGAAATCAAATAATTCATACTTTCTCAAATACTAAGCTCAGTTTTTATTTCAATTCTTCCTCACCTTGCAAAACACATGTTATGAAACACTTTAATATGATATCTAACAAAGTTCACTTTCTTAACAGATACATCAAATGTATACAAGTTGAATGGCAAGTTTCAGTAAATCGTCTCAAGATATTTACCTAGTGATGTTTAAATACAACCAGGAAATGTTATCTTCCGTCGGTTATTGCACGTAGTCGAACATTTACATCAAAAAGAATATATTACGTCAGACAGGGAAGACAGCACTCAACTTAACTAGCCGAGCACAAAAAACATTAAAAACACACGAAGCCCAATGCATGCCCAACTGAACTAACCGAGCACAGGAAACATATAACACATACAAGGCACAGTGCCTAACTAAACAAGCAAATATCCGCCAAAGTCCAAGCTGTCGAACAGTATAATGAATTATTAGTTTCAGCAAACAAAAGACTGAATGTCCTAGCTGAATGACATCTTCTCATCAAGTTCTCTCCTTTTGAACTGTTCACCGCGATCCCTTTGTCAATACAACGAACATCGATACGGTGGATATTGTGAGTAAAATAGCGAATAATACGAAACAAAGTTTATCAAACGCGACACTGACATCCTTCCAACTTATATCATCTTCTGTTTCTTTGGTGTACAAATTTGACATATTGTTGTTGTTGTTATTGCCACATAAATGCAACAAACGTCAAATATATGATACTTAAGTTATGCGCAATAAACGAATAAGATACGCTCTAGAATCGGACTGCGCCGTATTGGAGGAATACCAAAACTCTTGTGGGATCTTGATTCGTCTGGATTTATAGTAAATGTATTAACAATGGTTGTGATTGTGTATCATTATCTGAACATTATTTGATACAAAGTAAGACCTCACTATTTGTGCCCATCAGAAGGATGGTGAGAAATGCACGAATATAATTCAATATAGCTTTTGAGAATTGAGCTTATGTCCTTTGAATTAAAAAGACCCGGTTTGTAATATGAAATTAATGTATACGCGCGTACAATGTGTTTGATATTCTATTTCTATTGATTAATCTTCAGCAAATATATTCATGGTATACATCTATTACAATCATTGCCCATATTGTTCCTTTAAATCGCACAGTTAAATAAAATATTTTCCTGAGCCTGTCTTCGCGTTTTTCTAGAATGTGCCCATTTTACCCCCCAAAAAACTCACGCCATATTTAAAAGATATAACCAAATCGTACAGAGAAGACTGCCCGAACATCCAGGACGATTCTGGAATTGAATCATATTCATAAATTGCACAGGAAACATACATAGTATAACCGACTCATACATTTTGTCCAATGTCATACTACTGATGCTTTCAACAATAATTTTTACCGAGATTTCATACCGCCAAATTTATGATTATTGCTCGTAAAAGCATTATTGATGAAACTTAAGTTTGTATTCTCATTTTTATCAATTTAAAATTTAAAACAAAATACACGAATATTTGACAAACCTGTTTTGATGGACCTACATACAATATCCGCGTCGCTGTTATATTGAGCTATCAGATAACGTCCCACTATATATTGTTAATACTTCTTGCCCACTTAAATACACCAGCACATTGACATAACTCTAAATCTATGACGTCATAAGTGGTGGTATTATATAGGACATTATCCAATATCAAATGTGGAAATACCACAATGATAATAGAACATCGGACAGTTAAGGTATCACTCAACTTAATTAATCAGCCGAGCACAGAACACGTAAAACCACCAAATAGACAACTCACACGGTTTTAATAATGCAATCTGTTAGGTTTATGTTTCTGTTTAGGGCTACCTTCCATGCATATGTAATCTGTGATTTTCATTTTCGTGTGTTCTTTCTGTGAATTACGTTCCCTGCTGGTTCTAACTTTGATTATTTTCAAACTTAAATAATCATTCAAAAGTCGTCAAATATTATGTCATTTTAAGAATCCGGTTTCATACAATACTAATAATTTCAATTTGTACAGCTCTCTTGTGCCTTACTATTTGTTTTGAGTACCGCCTGATCTGTCCCAATAATTATTGTCTATATGAACGCCAGTTCCTATATCCTGTATGAATATGCAGTTTATTGTTTGAAAATCACAGGGCCAAATTAAGCCATTTGTGAACCTTGTCCTTTATGTCTTGTTTGTTATTGGTATATATTTTTTACAGTTGCTGGTATGTATTTTTGTTATACTGTATGATAATAACATTTCAATGTGATAATTATGCTGTGACATTACCAAGATACATTTGCCATCTTAAGTACAATAAGATAAACGTAATAAGCTAGTAGCAACTATTACTACAATTTATTAATAAAACAACACACATTTAAATATTTAACAACACCAGAAAATTGACAATTGTTTTTCTTAAATAAAATTTTACAAAACGCATCATATAAAATGGCATAAGAGACAGTGGCCAGAATATGCAATGTTATTCTATGTGACCAAGTTAATAAACAACAATAGCCATTTTTAAGTTTATCTAAAGTACAAATCGCACTGTTTTCATCGATGTAATATCCTTGCTAAATTTATATTTACAATTTATTACACGTATAATACAGTAACATTCCATCTGTTCAATATGGAATATCTTACGTTTTATTATTCGTATAACAATGGTATTTTCTACAGATGCATATAATCAAACAACTAATAACAATATGCAATATTTTAGTAAATGTTTAATTTAATTTAAGTGGTTAAAATGAATTCCACAATTGTCAAAAAAGATAGCGGTTGTACTTTGTTCATATAGGCAATTCTAGATAACTTTTAAATTAATGACGTTTTATCACAACGACACCACTAGTATGTAGTAAACAACGCAAACAAAATTTAGCAGCGTGTATATACGTAGTGAATATAAATTGTAAATGATATCGAATGCCCGATTGGCTCAATTAGTAGAGAGTGAAACATGTAAGAAGAATCTTGAAGATTCTATTCAAGTAAGGTATTTTAGTTGGGCATTGTGCCTTGTATGTGTTTTATGTTTCCTGTGTTTCCTGTGCTCGGTTGGTTCAGTTGGGTTGTAAGTGTTTTATGTTACCTGTGTTTCCTGTGCTCGGTTGGTTCAGTTGGGTTGTAGGTGTTTTATGTTACCTGTGTTTCCTGTGCTCGGTTGGTTCAGTTGAGTTGTAGGTGTTTTATGTTTCCTGTGTTTCCTGTGCTCGGTTGGTTCAGTTGGGTTGTAGGTGTTTTATGTTACCTGTGTTTCCTGTGCTCGGTTGGTTCAGTTGGGTTGTAGGTGTTTTATGTTACCTGTGTTTCCTGTGCTCGGTTGGTTCAGTTGGGTTGTAGGTGTTTTATGTTTCCTGTGTTTCCTGTGCTCGGTTGGTTCAGTTGGGTTGTAGGTGTTTTATGTTACCTGTGTTTCCTGTGCTCGGTTGGTTCAGTTGGGTTGTAGGTGTTTTATGTTTCCTGTGTTTCCTGTGCTCGGTTGGTTCAGTTGGGTTGTAAGTGTTTTATGTTTCCTGTGTTTCCTGTGCTCGGCTGTTTAAATTGAGTGCTGCCGTCCCTGTCTGACTTAATATACTCTTTCTGCATTTGTTCTCCAAAAATTAAATATATTTGTACATAACGGAAATATAAAAACTCTGAACAACATAAGAATTGTACAGATATAGCCGACACAAAGCTCGGATCAGCAAATCAGTGTTTATAAATCATACGCTCTACATATTAAGCTAATCGGTAGTTGATAAACATTCACAAATTGTATGTACTGTTAACACCCTGCTACGAAATGGTTTTCATAATTTGATTACATAGTATGAGTGTTGTTGTAATAAAACACGAAGAGACAATACATTATTCCAGTGGTATACGTCAAAATCGTAATAACCCGAAACTTATTTATTGATGAAATGAAATGGACGGACAATTCGTTCACAATATTACTTCTGTACATAAAAATATACATATTTCCCATTATACCTACCCAATCCTAAATAATAAGCGCTCTATTTTATTTTGGGCTAGCTTTAATTGTATGGCAAGTCAATTTAAACAAGTTCAGCCCCTATGCACTAGCCTATTTCCATAAATTATTCAGTTAAGGAGAATCGCGCTACCATGTGCACATGCGCTGAAATTCATAAGTGATAAATTAGAACAAACATACAATGTTGTTGTCGTGTAGGCATATATAATACAACTGATAATTAACATCATGGTTGTGCACACTGTTAATTTTTTACTTGTCTTGTTCGTTTTTGCATGTACAAAAAGTGGATGGGAACGGTATAGTTTTATACAAAAGTATATTTGAGCGTACAATAAGTCATCTGCCTAATATGTTAAATATATATTAATTTTATATAGTGTTATATATTATTCTATTCAAATATGCACATTGGGTTAATTTATGCAAAATTGGTACTGCATAGCTCCAAAGCAAGGCTGGCGATCCCTACTTGTTATAAAAAGGGTGGTCTGTATGATTCTCAACTCATTAGCACTTTAAAATTATTTTCGATCGGTGAGCTTTTGTACACTCGATGACAATCACCATTTATTAATAATTTTGCAAGAGGATGGGTTAATAATTTACAAATGTATCATGTACCAATATTGAATACTGAAAGGCAAATGCACACATAAAACTAAATGATTGCTTAAAGTGGCGTGATATGATAAATAATTTAACATGGATATGTTTGTGTCATATCTGCAAGAAATACACTGAATGAACACGCGACAATTGTTGGTTTGCAGATATTTCATTTATTATTCAAAATCGTATCGGTTTCATATTGTGATCAATAATATCCAGCTACTGAAACATATTTTCCATCGCACGACGGACGTACGTCGATCGTACGAAGGGTTTATAACAACTTTTCATCGTAGAGCTGACGTGCGTGGAATCTTTTGTCGTGCAACGGACGCATGATAGTCTCGAAATTTCCATCGCATACCCGTCGTGCTGTACGACAATTGTGACCGCTCCACAAATTTCCTTTTCCAGACGTAGGTCAGTACATTTAGACGTAGCTTTACAAGCATCGTACGACGGAGAAAATTCTACGGCAATTGTGAAAGGGGTTTAACGAGGAACATTTTAATGCAGAACTTGACTGCGTTCGTTCATGGGTGATATTAAAACACAAATATTTGACAATAAGCGAGGCACTACGTATATTAAAAAAATGATGTATTCGAACATTTATATCGAGGAATTTATATAACCATTAGATGGATAAAAAATACTACATACACACACCTAATGACTAGTTATTGGAACGTACTGACACCATCTTCTTTTTCAGAACTATTCTTGTAGTTTCACAATTGACCACAATTGACCACATTCGCGTATTCAATAGCAGACTGTTAAAGTCTACTGCCATTTCCTGTCCACGTTGACAGCGAACTATTCGTCAAAACACTGTAATTATATTCGGATTTCGAAATTTAGATATGGTTCTTGGTTTTACAGACACACATAAAAAGATCCGTATGTTAATGGCGGAAATTGACAGAGTCTATGTCAGAACATTATAAACATAAATAAATCACAATTTAACTATGCTCGGACGTTGTGTACTTGAATATATAAAGGATAATTCGCTGGATTAGAAAAAGAAGGTCGTTAGTGCCTTATAAGACTCATGTACGAGGGTCATTAAAAATTCTAAGAAATCATTGATTGTTTAACTATCTCTCATCCGATTTTCATCAAATTTGGAAGAAATAATGTTCTATCATTAACAAATCAAATCCATATGGTAATAAAGAAAAATATATGTAATATTCTAAAATAGGGTGTAGTTATAGCAACGCAAGATTGAACACTCGTCGACTTGTCCTTTCGAAAATTGTTTTGATAGATTTGTCCCATCACTTTTTGTTCACAGGGAGAAATCATGTCAATAATTTCTGTGGGTATCCTTTGATACTATGCAGCTATCTGTTTCAGATTATAATGTCGTATTTAAAAACCGTAATGGAGATCTTGGTTATCAAACCAAGCCACTATTTCACTGGCAAGACGAAAACCTGACGTCAGTGAAACCACGGGGCAACGCGGTTAATGATTAAATTTTAAAGATTTTCTAAAAATAGTATGTGGAATAGACACAACAATTAATGAAAGCACAGTCATGTCTACTGTTTATAAATATCACAATCATGGCTGTGAACATTTTGCATATTGTTCGGCATAATAAAATAAATATCAGATGCCTGCCTGCGTGACATTGGTATTGTCAACCCTCGAAACATAATGTCACCCTCGGCTTCGCCTCGAGGTGAAATTCTGCCCTCCGGTTGACAATATCAATGTCACGCAGGCAGGCATCTGATATTTATATAGTGTTAGGCGCTTGATAAACCCAAATACTAGCTTGAATTATCTCGAAAAATAGGTTATTTCACCAAGACTAAGTGTAGGAACATCGTGGCAAATCAACAGCTCTGGTGTTAGACAATTATTGACTTAACCAACTCAAACATGGTCTGTACATTTCCAATTTGGTCTTTACAAACGTCAAGGCGTTTCCTATGCTATAGCCTCTTCATGTGGTGTGAAGACTGGCAACATCAGATGCAATTAAGTATTCTTATTCATCCTATTTTGTTTAGTTTAGTCCGGCATTGTACATGGATGATTATACAGAATGGGGTTAGTGACAGAGTAGTATTTAGTGTCTTATGTGGAGCATTTAGAACAATTGTGAATTTACCACATTTGCTGACGTCAACAACGACGTCGGGAGTTGCCCCGCAGTCGCTATGGGTACAATCTATAGAACAAGTTCCTCGCTTAACGGTCGGGCCTATTTCAATGAAACTTCAGACGAATAAAGATGCAGCTACAGCATAGCATTGATTTGTTTACCTATCATGCAAAATAAACTAGTTAGTTGATGTGTCTACATATTTTTTGAATGACCCTCGTATATTTGACATCTGCATCCCTAGGCGCTTTTTTTGAGCGTTTTTTATGTTGACCAAACTTTAGTTTTAAAAGCTTGTTTTTCTATTAGTAAAGAGTAGTTTTCATACTGTTTTTTTGTTTCTTGTTTTCTCAAAATATATATTTTTACTTACGGCCTGTTCATTCTTAGCCAGCGAATTGTTGGATGTTTGTGTAAGATCGATTTATTTTACCGAGTGGTCAATGGAATCAAAATTTTCACTGACCACGTGTGAAATAATATGTAATATTTCACCAACAATCGTCAAATGTTCCATTTATTATAATTTATGTTCCTTTTTCAGCTTCTTTTAGTATAGCAAGTACGTTAATTGAAAACGCCAATACGTGACTGTTACGATATCATAATGACGTAAAACATGCTTTAAAACGCCCCATCGTTATCGAATAATGATCTTTTTTAATAGTGATGTATAAATACAATCAGGAAATGTTATCTTCCGTCGGTTATTGCAATTAGTCGAATATTTTTCTTTACACCAAAAAGAATATATTACGTCAGACAGGAAAAACAGCACTCAACTTAACTAGCCGAGCACAAAAAACATTAAAAACACACAAAGCACAATGCCCAACTAAACAAGCGCAGATCCGCCCAAGTCCAAGCTGTCGAAAAGTATAATAAATTATAACTAGCTGAATGACCCAGTAGAAAAGATACAGCAACCAAAAGGTGGAATGCCTACACTGAATGACCTAGTAACAACAGTAAAACTGCTGAACTACATAGTTATAGCAGCCTTTAGTCTCAAAAGTTAAATAACAGTATTAAAACGCACGAAGCACAATGCGTGCCCAACTAAACTAACCGAGTACAGGAAACATATACCACATACACGGCACATTGCCTAACTAAGAAAGCAAATATCCGCCCAAGTCCAAGCTGTCGAACAGTATAATGAATTATTAGTTTCAGCAACCAAAAGACTGAATGTCCTAGCTGAATGACATCTTCTCATCAACTTCTCTCCTTTTGAACTGTTCACCGCGACCCCTTTGTCAATACAACGAACATCGTTACGGTGGATATTGTGAGTAAAATAGCGAATAATACAAAACAAAGTTTATCAAACGCGACACTGACTTCTTCCCAACTTATGTCATCTTCTGTCGCAGGTGAATGAGTTTCTTGGTTGTCCAATTTTGACATTTTGTTGTTGTCATAACCATGCGAGGGCGACTGCAATGCCTTGTTGGAGGTAGATTTATATTGTATAGGTGGGCTTTCACTTTTTACACTGTCCGTTAATGATTTGTCAGTTTGGACTGGTTGTACGACATTTCTGTCGTATTCGTTGATCAATCCACCGTCAGAAGGTTGTTTCTTACATGTCTGCTTGAGGCATTGAAAGCTAAGCAAAGATACCAATCGTTTCCACATGGTGCCGACTAGTTTTGTTTCATTAGTGAAATAAAGCCTCAAGCTAAATAAGACTGCAATTGTGATGAAAGCGCTGAGTATAAGAACCGTCAACAAATAGTATGAGAAAAGACTCATTGGGACAGATATTTTGGGCAAATCGTCACTAATTATTGTAAGAAACACAGCAATGGAGAGTAGAAGTGTGAGACAAAATGAAATTCTTTCCCCACTGTCGACGGGAATCAAAAATACAAGAATATTTAAGAATGACAGACATATCAATGGGATAATGACGTTCACTACTACGAATGTTGGTAAGCGTCTTAGGAAAAGTTTCACGTAATAATGAATTCCTCTTCCTGGAATAGCGATGATGGTAATTTTTGAGTCTGTCAACTCCCAAGCACCATTGCCTTGGTAGTATGTTGTGTCAACTTTACTAGACGTGTTATGAAGTACTTGTTCATTTTGCATGAATCCCCAAGGCATGAAATGTAGAACGCATTCATGCTGGTCAAATGGAAAATAAGTTATATCCATCGGACAGGTAGTTTGGCAGATTTCAGCAGGGTAGAAAAAAGCTGTTCCAGAAGAAGTAAAACGAATGCCGGCCCACAGATCTCCAAACCTCTTTAGTTTTTCGTTTGATGACACAAGTACTAAAGATGGCGTCCAAAACAATTTGCTCTTGGCATGAGTCGTTCGGAGTCCACCGTAGTTAGACGGGTTCCAGATCATAGATTCGTCAATCCAATTAAACCCAAACATTGCATTAGTGGTAACAGTTTGAGTCACATCGTCAACATCTACCAAAGATAACAATTCAAATGTCAAGTTCAGATGTACCGGATCCGATTGGTTAGCTACCGGCCGTACGTCAGTGTTATAATCCGCTAACTTGTCATCAAGAAGATCCTTCATATCTTGCATTGTTTGTCCTTCACAGAAGTGGACAGGTTGAATGATACAGCAAATCATCAGATAGACACACACACAAACAATGTCTCTCATGTTGTCAGCACTTGTTTTCCCTGGATACTGTCTCTGGGCAATGTCGTATAAACCGTATGGTTGGTATCTGTAAATACAACATGCACCGTATATCGGTGGCTTCGAATTAGAAGGTTGTAAGTATATATTCGAAATCGATATTTAAGAAAACAATGAAACACTGTCCGAAAGCTACTCTTTAATTATGTAAAAACAAGCTTTTTCAACTTCAGTTTGGTCAACATGACCGATGTTCATGAACACAGGCTCATAAGAATCGCCATGAGGTGCAGATTTCAAATATGTATACCTCTAGTACTTACGACCTTCTAATTCTAAGCCACTTAATTCTAAGCGTCGGATAACCTATATTTTGAGGTAAATATATATCATTGAGTCCCGTTTGGATCTGGACACCCCGACCAGCACGCAATGGCTTCTCCGCTGAATCTTTTGGTACTTGCTTTCCATGATTGATTGCGTCGTTTTCTCAAACAGGTACCATGATAAATATCATTTTATGGTTATTTCCACCCTTATATCATGCATATTCCAACGATCAAGTGTGTGAACAATTCGCCTGCAGAATCGGATGCAACGGATATCAGATCTGATATTTGGTGCGTTTCTAAACACAATAACAGACAATTTGCATGAAAGATAGGGTGCACGATTATTATTTTGATCATTGAAACGGGATAGGCCGCACGATACATTTCGGTCAGCATAGTTTTCACCACTGTTATCGATATGGATATCTGTTCCGACATCCGGTATTTACTGTTTTACACACACTCAGTATGTTTTATCAATTTTATCATATCGTGTGTCACAATTATTTACATTATTGCAATATAATAGTATGTCCATATCCTAACATTGTATGCATTAAATATAATTAGTGAGAATTTCAATGGAATCAATTGTCAAGTAAATGTTGCATTGTTCTTACATTTCTGTCTCTTACATATTACTGGCAAATAAATTGTATCACCCATTGTGTATGCAATTACGAAAGGAAGCAGTTATTTAAAGAACTAAGGACCATTTAGTTAAATAGCACCTCATATAAGCAGATTCTACATTGACTCCTTCAGTTAGAAATGTTGTGTCGATGAAAGGTTGCAGTAGTAACAGCATAATAAACTTACAGTTATCAAGCTGTGCCATAATGACTTTTTGCTTATCACGCAGTGTTCTTGCGACATAAATAAAGATACATTTTGTATGATTGTTTGGATATTGAAAACGACATAAAGAACAAGTTCGAAAATAAATTATTTATTCTATTCAATCTGCTTGTTAAAACGGCCGTAATCAGACATATATATATGCTTATAGGCTAACATTTTGCATTTGTACATAGGGCAACATTCAATACATCCATTGCAATCCCCGATGTATTCGCGATGTCACTAACTGTCACAAGACTTTCCGAAGCTTCCCCGAGATATCGGGAACTTCCCTGAGACATCGGGGGAACCTCCCTCATGTATCGGGAACTTCCTAATTTCAATCCATTGTACACCCCGAGGGAGTTGGACCGTCGCATAAAGTCAAAAAATCATCGGGAGTTCTCCGGATCCCTCCAGATTGATCATGATTCCACCCGATTTTACAAATTGTCTCATGAAGCTCCCTTTATACCACAAAGACCCTGCTACCGATGCACCTACAATATCATTAATTTCATCGGGAGACATAAGCATTAGACCTGTCGTCCACTAGACACCAATGTCATGCGGAAGGGTAGCCGATTACTGTTTGCTAGCTTCGGGAACCTTTCAGTATCATTATCAATTACATTGTTCGGAGCTTTGGCATCGGGTCCTTTTTCTGAAGTATTCGTAGACAGGCATACGAAATGTTGCAATACAAACGCCGAAACATATCCGAATTAACCGAATGCAACGCGAATACAGTTTAGGATTTGGCACCGAATTTTCTCGATCGTGTGGAATGGTTGCGGTTGCAGAAGTGTTTACGAATCGATGCCGATAGAATGCCGAAATGTTGCCTATGTATATAAACGATGTCGGACTTCTTGTTATCTTGTTATCAGTTGCTAGTTGAACACGAAGGATAGAAGACACCTTCATCTTACTAGTTTCAGCTATAAAAACTAGAAGACATTGTTTCAGCTATACAAAAGATGAATGACCAAGTTTCAGCTATAAAAATAACATATTGAGCTAATGAAACTGACTCTTGGTAGATACACCGGTAGTATTTTTCCTGTTTGTGACTTCGTTAGCTGAAAACTGTCGAGCACTTGTTATGTCATAGTTTTCTATATAAGGTCTGGAACAACCCTATTTGGTAGCTTGCCCTTGATTTTTCGGACCATGATGAAAGCGATATATCTAAGATTAAAACTGACCTCATCGCTTCCTTTGTCGCTCTTATATAGTTCAGGAAATACGGCTACGACTCGGCATACCTTCCGTTAACAACTGGAGCCTTCGGCAATTATCACAGCATGAAACGTTACGTTTAATTTTCGATTAAAATTAACGTAAATGTAATTATATTCGAAATTTAAATACATTTATTTAGAAAAAAATGTAGCCATTAAATTCCATATTTAAGTATATAAACACAAAATTAAATGCGCTTAAACTTGAAATTTAAGTAGCATTTAAAGTTGACTAAATATCTGTGTTTTCATTAAATTTATTCTGCACATATTGTGCAAGGAAGACAACCACTCGGCAGTTCGTAACCTGCTTCTTACCAATAAAACATTTCTGTATCGTACGATTTATATAGTATAACCATACTTTTATATTGTATGACTTAATATATATTATTATCCTATATGTACTGATTTTATATTTCAATGTCCATGAACAACCATGAAGTAGAATTTAAAGATGTTACACATATACTAGTTCACTATGAATCTACTTAACGATATAATTTGTATTTAAAGTATATTTAATAATAATAGCA
This sequence comes from Spisula solida, assembly GCA_947247005.1. Lineage (NCBI taxonomy): Eukaryota > Metazoa > Mollusca > Bivalvia > Venerida > Mactridae > Spisula > Spisula solida. The sequence continues at coordinate 36,548,768 of OX365959.1, read as the reverse complement.
TTTACGCTTGGTTTTCGTGTCATAACAATTGCAGAAACCATGACTGGAGCGTTGGTGTGTATCTGGCTTGTGCACCAACCGTTACTCGGGTTTCTACAGATGCCATAACACGAACAGGCATGATTTACCCTGCATTGATATATCTTTTTGTCTCATTTTATAACATTTTATGGTTATTTAACTTCATTCTCCTCATCTGTCTGAAAAAAGTAAACACAAACATTTACAGGTCATGTAACGATTCTTTTAAAACTTACCCGAGAGTACTAATTGGTATTGAAAATCACAAAAATAAATACAACCCAAAGTATATCTAAAAAGTAGTAAAGTTAAATCAATACAATACAAAATGTTTATTGCATAAAACATATGCTTAAAGTAAAGTTTAATCAGACAACTGTACTGTTTTGTTGTGTACGAGGAAGTTATGTGAACAGTAGACCGTCTTGTAGAAATTGTAGATAAAATGCAATCCAAATGTATATTTTGTATCGTTGTATTCTTTATTCAATGTCTGGGAATCTATAAATTGAGAAAAAAATGAAACAGAATTGCTACTTTTACAAGACTAGTGTAACACTTCTTTGACAATTGATTCCATTGAATTTCTCACAATTTACATTTAATGGATTCTATAACTAGGAACATGTATTTCAATACATGTAATCTAAATTATTGTGACACACGATATGATAAGATTGATAAAGTATACTGATGATAGCGACTGTGTGTAAAGCAGTAAATACCGGTTACCGATATTCAGATCGATAACAGTGGTGAAAGCTATGCTCTCCGAAATGTATCGTGCGGCCTATCTTTCATGCAAATTGTCCATTATTTTGTTCAGAAACGAACGCACACAATATCAGATTCTGATGTCCGTTGTATTCGATTCTGTGGGCGACATGTTCACACACTTGAATCGTTTGAATATGCATGACATAAGGGTGAAAATAGTCATAAAATGGCCTTTATCATGGTACCTACCCCGCTAACATTTTGTTTTTACGGAACAATTTCGAAGTGTTTGAGAAAACGACGCAATCAATCATGGAACGCAAGGTACCAAAAGATTCAGCGGAGAAGCCATTGCGTGCTGGTCGGGGTGTCCAGATCCAAACAGGACTCGATGATATATATTTACCTCAAAATATACGTTTATCCGACGCCGATGGCAGCCATTTTTTAAGTGCGGCCTACTATTCAAACCACGTGATTCCCCACCGTGGAATCGTACTGTGCCGAATTTTACGAATACCAAAAGTATTGCAAGATCTTTGATTCTTCTAGATTAATAGTAAGGGTACAGTCATGGTTATTTACCATGGTTGTGATTGTGTATATAGAGAATACTAGGTTAGTGCCTTATATAACTTGAATTTATTGGGTTATTAATATAAGGCACTAATCCTAGTGTTCTATTTACCCTGCAAAACTTTTCTAACACAATGAATGATTTCTTCACCTTTAAAATACAAACACACAACCCTGTGGAACCCGCGCAACCATATCGAAACATCGACATTCCAAGGTCTCCAAATGAAATCTAGTTCCATATTAAAAGGTAAATCTGAACGAGAATTCAGTAACGCGATTCAATTCAAATACAATCATTAAACACATACATACAATTTAACGTAACATACACTACATGTAAACACATTTTGTGTTTCAACGTCGAATCTCTCCAAAGTCTATAAATGGCATTTCTAGAAATAAGAAGTTGTTATGACATCAAAACCTAAATTACGTCACACAGTACGTGACGTTTTCCGGTTTTTAAGTAACAATACGAATATGTTCCCCTACGAAACAGATTCAGTGACGGAAAAAATAGAATAAATAAGGCCAGTGACGTATTTAGGATTCATATATATCAGACCCCGCACCAATAATTATGTAAGATTCGCCTTCAACACTAAATGACATGGTTGAACTTGAGGTCGAAAGTAGTCCCATGTCATGTGACCACCTAACCTAATCAAGCTCATATGACATAATAAAGCATAAATATACACGACGGGTCGATTTCGGGCTAATAAAAGCCTAATGGTAGGATAAAAATCTTTGAACGTTCATGATGTGATTTTGTTATGTTTACATTCAGTTTAGATACGAATTTTAAAAGACCCCAATACTTGTGCCCATCACAAAAATGGTGAGGGATGCACGACATCATTTTATAGCATGCACTACATTTCTATAGCTTTTGATAATTAGGCTTATGTGCTTTCAATAAAAATGACTCAGTTTGTAATATGAAATTAATGTATACGCTCGTACAATGCTTTTGATATTTTATTTCTATTGACTAATCTTCAGCAAATATATTCATGGTATACATCTGTTACAATCGTTGCCCATATTGTTCCTTCAAATCGCACAGAGAAATAAAATATTTTCCTTATCCTGCCTCAGCGTTTTTCAAGAATGTGCCCATTTTACTAAAATTCCCATATTTAAAAATTATAAACAAATCATACAGAGTAGACTGTCTGAACACCCAGGACGATTCTGGAATTGAACAATATTTTTAAATTGCACAGGCAATATACATGCAATATACAAAAACTGCCCATTATGTGTCAGTCTCGACTTTATGAACGAGTATAACCGACTCACACATTTTGTCCAATGTCATACTGGTGCTTTCAACTATATTTCTTACCGAGACCTAAAAACTTGCATAATACAGAAACGATTAGTTTCCATACCGCCAAATGTATGATAAAAGCATTATTGATGAAACTTAAGTTTGTATTCTCATTTTTGTCACTTTTAAAACAAATAAAATACACGAATATTTGACAAACCTGTTTTAATGGACACAATATCCTCGTCACTGTTCTATCGAGCTATCCGATAACGTCTGACTATATATTGTTAATACGCTTTGTCTTCAACTAAATTCACTAGCACATTGACACAACTCACAATCGATGACGTCATACGTAGTGTTATTATATAGGACATTATCCAATATCAAATGTGGAAATGCCAATACTCATGGGTTTCAAAATTCAATCGGTAAGGTTTCAGATGTTCATGATTAAATTTTAACGATAACAAACTTAGAGTGGATGATTTTAACGCTCAAAATGTTTGTATAAATAATGTTTAGTACTACCATCCTTGTCCGATGAGTTATTATTGTTTTGACCTGAAGACTGTGCTTTTCATTTTCGTGTGTTCTTCGTTGTGCGTTTTGTTCCCTGTTGCCTCCAAGTTTGATTTTAAGCTCCAGAACCGTCAACAGTGATACTTGTCAAACTTAAATGACGAGTGCAGCAGTTGAATCTATATCTTCGTTCTTTTTCTCATTTCACTAGACTGCTTCTATCTTAAACGTTCATGCTATTCTGTTATTGGTTACCTGATTTTCTTGCGCATCGTTGTATAGTAGTCAAGTCTGACAGTACAACTTACAACATAGATTTAGATGTAGAAATAATTAATCAAAGATAGTCTGATAATCCGTCATTTTAGCAGACCACTTTTATTAATTTGTTCAACTCTTTGATGTACCTTTTCGGCTCTACTAGTTATGTTGAGTGCTGCCCACCCTGTCCAATTTCTTACTATTGTTTAAATGAACTCAGGTGCCTATCAATTGTATAACAATGCACATTTTCTTAGGCCTGTTATTGGTTTAATGTTTATCTACAGTTGCTATAGTGAAACAGTTGCTACAGTGATAATACACTTTACAGTGATAATACACAATACAACTTAGACATCATTAATACAAACAGATAAATGTACTAACAAACTTGCAGCAATTATACGTATAATTTATTAATTGAAAGCGTGCATGCATTATATTCAACCATACCATGAAATTAACATATACAGTAAAACCTCGGTAATACAAGCAGCGATTATTCGAGCAACCGGCCTAATTCGAGCAAATTTCAAACTCATTTTCGTTATAAACACAGCTACAATTAGTCATAACAACAATTCATCATAGACTTCGGATATTTCGAGCACCTGGCTTAACTCGAGCATTTGGCTTGTCCCGATGGGTCCTCGAGATAACGAGGTTTTACTGTAGTAATAAATAATTTTGTTATCTGTAATTCAAGGATCTATCTTGGTCTTCTATTATTCATGTTCCAATGAAATGATTAATCCAAAATTACAAAATGTCTGACAGTCAGCATTTGTACAACAAACTAACAAAACTTACTATTTATTCCAAACGTAAAATTGAAAATCTCATTGTGCCTGGTCTTGCATGTATATATCATTGGCTTAGAATAAGAAGGTCGTTTACTTGTGCGACTTACGACCTTATACGATGCATTCATATCTGAAATCAACATCACAAGACGCATCTTATGAGCCTATTTTCATGAAAATAAAAAAATGCCGTGTTGACCCTACTGATGTTGAACAAGTAATTCAGAATTGCAAGCAATACAGAAGTCCCCTACCGGTTTTAAGCCATTTTAAATGTTTCTGTTGCCTTAGAAACCACAATTTTTGTCATAATCAAACAAGTTATAGACGTTCATAATCCCCTTATTGATCCCTATCCACATATCAAGTTTCATAAACCTAGCCTGGAAACTGTTTGAGTTATGGCAGGATCCAGATTTTTTGACGGACGGACTGACTGACTGACTGACTGACTGACGGACCGACCGACCGACGGACCGACCGACAGAGGGCAAACCTATAGTCCCCTCCGGTAAAAACCCGGTAGGGGACTATAAAGCATGTAAAGAGTTTTCAGCCATTTTCTTTTATCAAAATATCGATTTTTTACTTACGACGTCTCATTCTAAGCTAGCGATAGATTAGCTTAGGCGTTTTACAAAACAAACGTAAACGACAAATATGTTACAAAAAGCATCCTAACAATTGACACAAGAAATGTCAAGTTATGCAAAACAAAGTCGGAAAACAACAATAAAAGCACTTTCAGTCAAATGTCATCCAAGTACATCTACGAGTTGCGTTTTTTAGTAAGCCTGGCATACGTCTATACACACAGTCATACATGGTACATGTACCACTGAATGGTCTTTTATAGTGTTATGAATCGTCAGGGGTATCATAGCGGTTCTTCCGTGTGTTTGGCCACATAATATGACTGTATGGAAATTATCTTGCAAAATGTATACATATAATAAAGTAAATAATGTGAAGTTGGCCCGATTAAACCTCAATAAACCATTCAAATCGCCAGAAATTGGAAATATTATAGACATTTCGTCAAGCGTATAGTAGACAAAGCCGCATTTGAATCGAGTGCTCTTCGTTACTATAGGTATTTAGAGTATGCAGCTAGCGACAGGTCAAGGTACGGTGGTCAGCTATATTTCAATTCAAACGCCTTACAAAACAAAGAAACAAACATCATCACGATTTATTTACCGAACTGACGAAAATCGCCCAAAAATTCTTTAGTGGTACCAGACGTTATCCCAATTGATATTACTTGACAAATCATACATCACTTAAAACTGCTAGTTTTTTTATAAAAGTCTAGTGTTTGATAAAAATCTGTTTTAAAAAAATCTAGTTTTATTTTTGTGACAAAACGAAATTATTTTGCTATTTTTGTAACGTTATAATGCGATGCGATTGAGCCATTTTCATTAACAATTTCATTACAGTGTTTCTTTACGGATGTTTTAGCCTGGGTGATCATAAATGAAAGAAATTCAAAGAGAATATTGAGATGCGAAAAGTAAAATTTCTTCTTTGCCGATTTTAATTAAATATTTGCCGCATTGTCTAAAGTTTCACCATGCTCTCCTTTCTATGCGTAACATATCACTTGAACATCTTCTACATGGCCGCAATTTGCCTCCAGGCTTAGATGAGAGCATGCAATTAAATCGCTTTCTGATCCTGAGCATGCTACGTCATCCATTGCAATCAGACCGTTGTAGATGACAGGATTGCTGCCTAGGGGATATTTCGGATAGCCACCACTGCAATAAGAAAGCCGTACATTACATACTACTTAAACTTAGATAAGGTCGAAACAATAATTTTGCCTTGTATTTTGCCAATAGAATAAGATGGACTGGTGGAAAGTTTTATAAAACATAATAATACCTTTGCAAAATTGTGAATGAATAAAGATTGCTTCAAAATGTGATTCCGAGCTCAACCTCACTAAAATGTTTGTATTGCACTCAAGCCTCTATGAAAACAGAATGTGGTCCGTTTTGGCATTTTGGGTGTAGCAAAAGTCTGACTAAATTCATATTATTCTCGTCACATTAGTCATTGCCAATATGGCTTATCAGTTACCCGGGAAAAGCGGCCATGTGTCAGTGCATACCAAATTTCAACTTGGTACTTTTTCTTTGTTAGCAGTCTTTATTCCATAACAATTGAACCAATAGCTAAAACAGTTAATGTAACTTTTAAGGAACATATCTAAAAGAAACTTTTGAAAAAGTACTTGTATTTCGATCTAATCATTCTTCAACATTACCTAAATAATTTTTGTTTTTATGCCCCCGTATCGATAGATCGGGAGGCATATAGTGATTCACCTGTCCGTTCGTCCGTCCGTCCGTCCGTCCGTCCGTCCGTTCGTTCGTTCGTCCGTCCCAATTCTTGTCCGGGCTATTTCTCAAGAACCACTGCTCAGATTTTAACAAAACTTCATTGATAGCTTCACTACAAAGTGGAGATGCGCATATCGTCGGCGCGTTCCGGTTCGCTTATTATTTACACAGTTATCCCCCTTGGAAGATTTGCACTATAACTATATACTAAATTCTTGTCTGCGCTATTTCTCAAGAACCACTGCTTAGATTTTAATAAAACTTCATGGATAGCTTCACTACCAAGTGGAGATGCGCATATCGTCCGCACGTTCAGGTTCGCTGATTATTCAGACAGTTATGACCCTTGGAAGATTTGCACTATAACTATATACTAAATTCTTGTCCGGGCTATTCCTCAAGAACCACTGCTCTGATTTTTACAAAACTTCATGGATAGCTTCACTACCAAGTGGAGATGCGCAAATCGTCAGCACGTTCGGGTTCGCTGATTATTCACACAGTTATGCCCCTTGGAATATCGCACTATAACTATATACTAAATTCTTGTCCGCAATATTTCTCAAGAACCACTGCTAAGATTTTAACGAAACTTCATGGATAGCTTCACTACCAAGTGGAGATGCGCATATCATCGACACGTTCCGGGTCGCCTATAATTCACACAGTTATGCCCCTTGGAAGATGTCCAATATTTTTCGTTCTCAGTTTGAAATATCTACCATTCACATTCTGATGTTGTATATGAACACTCTTCACACGCCTGTTTCACATAACCCCATTTTGACCTTCACCTTGACCTAATTTTGGACTTAGACTTATTGAAGTGCAAAATTCGTACTTGGTTAACCCAAATTGACCGTTTCTTCTAGCATCATTATGGCTTTCTACCAAGCTTTAGCTTGCCTGGATGTTGTATATGAATACCCTCCACAGGCTTATATCACGTAACCTCATTTTGACCTTCACATTGACCTAATTTTGGACTTAGACTTATTAAGCGTCCAAATCTTGTTAACCCAAATTTCGTCTTACATCAAGGTGTTGTCTTCAAAATTGACATTGTTAACCATCATAAGCCCCCTTATACTGACAAAGCAATGTAACCCTATTTAACATTTTAACAGAATTATGGCCCCTGATTGACGTTTTATGGACAAGGCTTCCACGGGGGCATAAGCGTTTATTGAACGCAGTCTTGTTTGTTGCAATATTGTGCAATACTATTGTAAAATATATCGAGGCTCCGTGGCAATGCACTTGACTTCCAATCCAGAGGCATATACTGTGTATTTCTGAAATTTGATTCGTGGTATTTCCTTCTATTTCTGACCGTGTGGACTGAAACTTATCTGATCAAAGGTGCTATACACCAGCCACAATATATAAATAACACACGGCTGCGAGGGTGAAATTATTATTCAAGGGTTGGAATTGTGGTTGTTATGGCAACATACACATTGAAAATAGCTTTAAACCGGTAGGGGACTTTTGTATTGCTTGCAATTCTTAATGACTTGTTCATTACGTCATATCTCGATTTGTTCAATTACGTCATTTTACTTCTTGAAACTAGGTCACTCGTCTATGGCTTTCAGATTTTTTGTTGCTGAAATCGGGCCTTTCAACGTTTTAATACTGTTACTTTACTTTTGAGACTAAAGGCTGCTAAAACTATGTAGTTCAGCAGTTTTACTGTTGTAACTAGGTCATTCAGCGTAGGCATTCTGCCTTTTGTTTGCTGAATCTTTTCTATTCAGCTTTTATGCTAAAACTAGGCATTGTAGTCCTTTTGCTGTGGAAACTGGGTCATTCAGCTAGTTATAATTTATTATTCCTTTTCGATAGCTTGGACTTGGGCGGATCTGCTCTTGTTTAGTTGGGCATTGTGTCATTATGTGTTTTATGTTTCCTGTGCTCGGTTGGTTCAGTTGGGCATTGTGCTTTGTGTGTTTTAATGTTTTCTGTGCTCGGCTGGTTAAGTTGAGTGCTGCCTTCCCTGTCTGACTTAATATAATCCTTTTGGTATTATTTACTGTCACTCAAGCAGCCATGTTATATTTATATTATTATACCGAACAAAATTAGAAGCATTTTACAAAATAAAAAACAACAAATGTCAGCAGCACTTTGATTGTCGTTATGATAATAGTTTACATGTACAATCTCTGTCCCTATAATCTCTGTCACATGCGTCCTTGGGACTGCAACACTACGTAAAGCGTCGGTTAACGTGTGCTGCATGAAAATGGTTGTTGAAATAGACAAGATTTACTAAAAAACTATGAAATAAACACAATTATATAAATGACCGACATGTGCAAAGCAATATACCATCTCATCAAAGATGGGGGCATATTAATAACTAATGACTCTATCTCCCTTCCGAAGAGCTTTCTGTCATTATGTCCCTCTGGTCATGCCGTATATGCACATGCGTCCTTGGGACTGCAACACTACGTAAAGCGTCGGTTAACGTGTGCTGCATGAAAACGGGCGCTATATTAATCTGATATTTATTTTATAATACTATAATAATAAAATAGTATGTATTTTTTTCCAAACTAATTCAAAAAATCAAATCATACAAAGAGCTGTTTGGAAGTAAGCAGAGCGTATGTTGTTTCTTTGTGAGTTTTATTTCTTACCGTGTACGATGATACGATACGATATTCCTTGGCGTCTTTAAAAAGTTGTGTTTCTCTTAAAGTGCGATTTAATTATGGACGAGTATACTAATACGAAAAACACACATAAGAAACAATACATATACATTTTGTAGTTAACAATCTTTTTAACTACCAATGCTTTTCAAAAAAACTAGTCGTGAATAATGTTCAATAAGTATACATGTATATAAAACGTAATAATTATTATGCGGTCTGAACCAAATAATTAACAAGACTGCGTTCAATAAACGCTTATGCCCCCTGTGGAAGCCTTGTCCATAAATAGGTCTAAGTCCAAAATTAGGTCAAGGTGAAGGTCAAAATGGGGTCAGGTGATACAGGTGTGTGGAGAGTGTTCATATACAACATCCATCCAAGTTTGGAAGCTTTGTAGCAAGCCATAATGATGCTAGAAGAAACGGTCAATTTGGGTTAACCAGGACGGACGGACGAACGGACGAACAGACGAACGGACGAACGGACGGACAGGTGAATCACTATATGCCTCCCGATCTATCGATACGGGGGCATAAAAACATTACTGGAAGATCAGCGTAGTTTTAGCAAGAGGTTCTTAGGCATTATCTTTCATAAAAGTATACGCTAGAAATGTATACACAATTTAATCACACTTTAAAAAGATAAGTGCGTTTGTAAAGATCTTGCTACCTCCTTTATTAACAAATTGCCAGTAACATCGTGTTATTCTGATAGAGGTTTGGATAATTACCTGTATCCAAAGCTCCTGCAAAACACATTCGCGTTCTGTGCTCCGTTTGATTCTTCTTCCCATCCGTCATCACACACGGTGCCCCAAGTCCCATTCAGGTTTACCTCAATGTATCCAGTCAGCTCACCCGGTACCGCGTACAGGTCGAGGTCGCATACTTTATATGCACCAGAAAACAAACACTACAACAACGAGAATAATTGGTTCATTACAGGACAACAATATCTTATCTAGTTGCCTTTGCATTAAATACTCGGATTAAAGACATTTCAATAGAATGTGGCGTCTAATCTGCCTTGCTAGTTTTCTGGAGGCAAATGACCAACTCGTTCTATGCTATAAAATATTCTAGCTACAGAAAGATGATAACCCTATGTGGGGGACAGGACTCAAACACACACCGATCATGTGATCAATTAGCACTATACTATATATAAGGGGCAGTCAATGGTACTTGGTGTAATATACAATGGCTTTCAAAATACATGTATCCATAATTTACGCTTGGTCGTCTTAAAATAATTAAATGCAATATCATATCCGCAAGTAAGTGGAAACTGTCTGGGTAGAAGGGAATGGTCATAGTAAATATAACACGCAAACAATTTTAAAAATGCAACATATTATCTTTGCTTGGCTAGTTATATTCCATGTCTCCGTGTTCTGCGCACGCATATGGTAAGGTATGGCTTCACCAAAAAGCACAACTATATCAAAGATAGCGGTGAAAGAGTGTGTTTCTAGTTTCGTACAGAATACGTAATACGTTTATTATGGAAATAGTATACACCAGTGTATAATATTTAATCTATTTATTATTGGTTGAACTGAAAATAACAAGAAATTTACTTACCTTGAATTCTCTCTTCTGTGCATATATCACATTCTGTGTGCATGTTGGGGTATCTAACCTAATCACCGCATTTAAGGAGCACACTTGAATTGTTTCGTCATACGTGCAAGATTCGCATTGACTGTTGTCCATACAAACTGTTGTACAGGATACTATATCTCCAATACCATTGTGGGTAATCAATGCAGACCCGTAGGTACTTGAGTTGCACAACGGATGTATCTCAAACCTGTGTTTCCTGACTGCTGAAACAACATACCAGCGAAACACAATTAGTCCAATCATAAAAGAGCAGTAAGATGTTATGCAATTCCACTTCATTATTGTTAATATAACAGTTGTAAAAATTATAACGAAAGGAATAACTTATGTGTGGCACAATGAGTTTAAATGAGTATTTAACACAAATATGTAAACTATCTTCCTAGAACACTCGTAGTACTTAGGAGGAATACAGTTTGCTAGAGTATTAAGAATATACAACTTTCAACCGGTATTTTTTTGAATAGTTTTTAATCAGGAAGAAACATCCATTCGCACAATGTTTTTGAACAAATGTACACAATCCTGTAAATGTTCTCTTCTAGATGATGATTGGTTATAAATAACAAGTTATACTCTGACAAAGAGCACCCCTACTTATCAGGTCAGGGGTCTACCTTATTAAGTGACTGGAAACTGAACATAAAAGACGTTAATTAATATCAAATCAATGACTGAACTAAGCGGAACGAGACAATATTAAATTTTGAATTATAACAACGTTATTTTTGTGGATAATCCGTGCATACATAGAGGTTCATCAATTGTGGCTAAAGCGACCGAACGAGAAGTGATCAATAAATACACAGAATTGTGCTGTCATAGAGTATATTAATATTAATTGAATTATATACAACACTATAAACACGCACGTTACGTCCGTGGCATCATCATCATAATAAACAAAGAACGTCAAATGATATTATTTACATATTTAATGCCCTCTTTGCATTATCACTGCGCATTACGAGTTTTTATAGCACTGAAGAAAAGTGAACAGGTGCGTGATGCTTATTTTTATTCGTATTTGTATGTCCATCAGACTATGTACACGTAGGTACATATATTCCAACTTGATTCATCCTTGAACGTTATCAAAGATCGATGTATGAACGAGTGCGGTTTCCAATGGCAACGTCATCCGTAATTCCATTTGAAGTTTTTGAGAAACATTAAATACACCATTCAACATGACATAATTGTGTGACATGTGTTATATTTATTGAAGTCATGATATCGACGTTGGACGGGTGTAGTGACCATAGTTGGCCTCGGAGTGACAATTTTTATACATCCCAAAAATGTTAAAATTCTTATGATAACGGTCTCTGTATATTACATATAACGAAAAGGAGTGCAATAAATTGTCCCCCCCCCCGTTGTTTATCCAGGCCCTAATTACTCCCGATCTGTATCAGTCACAGTATCAGACAAATGATTTTAAAGCGCATGAATGATCAGGATTTAGGGGATCACTGGTGTTTGATTCACTGATCTATGTTACTATAATGTGTTAACTGATCGATATGGTAATAGTGACACGATAGAACTTAAATTACATTTCGAAATTATCTTGTTGCTAGATTTATTACTGATTATGTATCAATGCAATTTTAATAATTTCACATGAGGATTTAGAACATAAAAGCTGATAAAACGATTTTAATTCCAAATTCACATAAATCTTCGCATGGGGGGGGGGGCACATTTTTTAAGTTCATGACTGTGTCTAGCGTTAAATTTTAATATTGTTTAAAAGTTAGAGTGCAGGAAATTTCATTAGTTTTATTAAAATGTAAAAAACATCGATCTGAACCTGTGGAAACTTTCAGTTATAGATCTAATATTGTTTATTTCATGGGTTATGTATTTTGATTTGTAACAGTACACCTACACCTTGAAAAGATATAAATATTTAAAGTTCTTATTTGAAAAAATCTTCAATTGGGTAACATTTGTTTTAATAATTGCATAAAAACACGTTGTATGTAGCGTAAATTTTATTTGACGCCTGATTTGTAAATTTTAGGGAATTGAAAGAAATAATTTTTAGATAATTGTTAAACTCATCGATTTTTCTGTTGATGTAGCAGTACAATTTTAGTAACTTGACTTCCGATTTTAAAAGCTTAAAGTGCAGGAAATTGCATGATTTTAATTTGAAACGTGAAAAAATCTTCACCCCTCCCGAACCAAATCCATCATAACATCCCAATAGCTAGATGTGCCCCCGACTTGACAATGACAACTTCTGGAAACGTGCCTGCATACTGTATGTTTGTAACCATACGCGACGCAGTGAAGTGTCCCCTTTTGATCTTTGACAAACCCCATAATGTTGAAATATTCCACAGTTGCGTTACATGAAACAAGTTAGCAAGTGTTTTAAAATTCTGAATTCTAATTATAATGGACAACATTCACATTAAGATATTCCCTCGTTTCATAGATAAAACCGCGCATGGTGTACACCGGTTCACTCAGAAAGTCTTTAATTTTCAATCACATACAGCGCAAATACATTGTATTCCTACTCGACACTTTGTAATTTTATTATAGTACCTGATAGAAGCGGTAGCAGGCAACATACATTGCAAATATGACAGCTCGTTGTTCATCTTTATCTACATGGCTATATGAACTTGACAGACCAGTTTTCTTTGATAAAAACATGTGCCATGGTATACACACTATCTTATGAGAGAATAAAACTTCAAAATTAAAATTAACAAAAACAGCATAGTTGGAACACTTGTTCAGTATACAAGTGTATGTTTGTTTGCCTTTCTCATACCTCCTTGGTGCCCAATGAAGAATGTCTATCTACATGTGCAATAACCTCTAGATGCGATCGTGGCTTTATGAGTCTACAAAGTGCTCTGTTTGAGAAATAATTAATATGTAACTGCGCTTTTAGTCTAGTTCTAATGCGTAGTACATTTAAAATTGAAACACGACTGCGTAGCACGAATCCTAGTGATTTAATGTCTTATCTTTTGATATACAACACAGCACAGACGTATTATGAATCAAGCACGCCACCCGACGATTTACACTCTGTGGCGACTATGATTTGTCAAATGTTTAACACACTTAGTTTATATGCAATTATGCAATAATTTTGTTCTCATTAGAGTTCATTAGTCATGTAGAAAGACAGTTACTAATTTGACAAATGTGAGTATTTGCTTTCTGTTGGAAAACTTCTATTATGATTGATACAGGAGCGTTCGGCTTGCTTATTAGGCAAGGCGTCTGTCATTCCATTATGACATCACCGGTTCTATTCACACCAGGCCCACACTACGTATTATTGCTTTCTTGACAAAATGACGTCAAATTTAAACAAAACAGCTTTCTATGCTATAACGCAAGAATCGGGCTTGTAACATATTGTTGCATAATAAAATTCTCCTTTTAGTGCCCCTTTTAGTGACTAGAGCCTTTTAGTCAATTTCTTCTGATGAAGTAATTTTAACTCCATTTGATGTTACCCCCTAGGCGCTAATATCATCGTTTCAAATCTGATAACACGGTTTTATTTACGAGAGAATTTAAACGTTTCTAGGTGATAAAAGCAAAGCCCCGTAAAAGCTAATTGATACTTAATAAATATTGCCTAAATATTTAAACGATACGTACAAGTTCATATATTCTTTAAAAGGTTTTTATCTTCCCCTTTGGGAAGCAAAACATTTACAAAAATGGAAACGACATGCAGATCTACTGTAAAAAATATTTTCCCAACCTGAAAATTATTCTTTTTTTCGAAACAAAACAATATATTAGAACAAAAATTCCAGTTCAGTTTTGTCACGTTATAAGGTTACATGTACATGTATATAGAGAGATACTTTCAGCTGCATTTTCATCACAATACACTTATAAGTGTGCATGTATATATTTTCCATAGCTCGGTCAATACGTGATTGATCTTGCTAAAAGTTTCACTATATATAGCTTCGATACGTGAAATTACAATTCAATTCAATCTGATTACAGTTTTCACGGGTAAAATAAACGAATGCTGACATAAGCAAAGTTAATGTCGCATATTTTACCGTGTGTTCATTGCATCGGGCGTTTGTCAGGTTTATATGTACCTAGGTGCCCGCTTTGCTGATAAAGTTCGTTTTCATGTATGTCCTCACCTAGGAGACATAAATACCGTAAACAATGATAAGAATAAAGACTAATTTAGATTAGGAACTGTCGACTTTTGGCCTCGCAAAGGCAATTGCCAACGGGATACTTCTCCTTGACGATACAATGACCGTTATAATTCAAAATTTTCTACCAAGCATGTTTAAAAAATAACAACCACCATGTTGTTGATTGACAAAATCGCATTATTTTGTGTTTTCTGACTATGGCCGTATATCTAAAAATTCCTACTGACCATACATAAAATAATGTACACCTTATCGTCATTTCTCGTATGTTTTACGTGATTTAATCTTTTATGCTTCATTGAACCTTGGATTTAAGTTTGAAGACAAAACTTTATTAAGCGTGTGGTAGTCAATAGCATATACACAAACTATCATGCAAAAACATTTATAAATAAAACAGTTATAAGGTAAAACACTTTATATGTACTTTAAGTCCGTTATAATACGTCCCCTGACATTTGCTCGTTATTGAAAACGCACTTGTCTATCATACTCTTACAAGCTCTATGAATAATAATAATATAATCACGTTTTTAAACACTTCCAAATTATAATTCTAATTAGACGGTTGTTAGAATGAAGTTACCCATTATACATTTGCATAATTTTTAGTTTATGCTTTATAGAATAATTACGCCTTTCTTATTCGTCCTTTTGCAACTACAGTTGATATTGGAACACGGTTTGATGAATTTAAACATATCTAATAATTACCAGCACACAAACACATCAAAAATCATTTAAGCATACATATATGGTTATTAAGAAACTTGGTTTCTGGTAACGCGATAAGGATATACAAGGAGTGATCCTAAATTTAGCGGACATGCTATTATTTGATAAATAAAATTCATAATTTTGATTGAACTTTTGCAAGGATAAACATTGACATAATTTCATGGCTTATTTACATGCAAAATATGATTTTTTGACGTTTAGTAGCTTGACTTTTTAGTGCTGCTTTCCCTGTCCGACTCAATATTATCTTTTTTCACTAAATGTTCGAATTTCGCAAATACTGTATATTGTAAGCATCATGCCGTGGTATCTAGTGGTAAGATCTGCTGGCTCCGTCATTTAAAATAACAGAACAGGACAGATCTACTAAAAAGAACAAGATTATTATTATATACGTGGGGTGAAAAAAAAGAAATGAGACAAATGCTATAATTTGTAAAGTTTACGTGTTTTAACCATAAAAATATCATATTCGTTTAGGTGCATTTAATGCCGATTTGTACGTCTGAAATATAATTTTCTACTATTAGTAGTTATTTATTAATAAAACGTTAAATATAAGGTATTTCGCTATGTCGCCGCATACATGTATCAAAACGTCGTCAGTTTTCGCCGTATGATATGAGAAAGCATATGACTAATATTTTATTAAATATTCCTCCAACATTTGTCAAATTAACATGTCGTCAAAACATGGAATAACCGCGGACTAAAACGGTTTTGATATTTGTGTGTTTGTTTTAAATATATGACGTGAAAAGTAACAGTACCCTCTCAAAAACCACGTCATATTTCGGCAAAAAAACACAGCTTGAATATATACAGTTTTATCACAAACTAGGAGAAAAGACTAAACAACCATTTAAAATGATGAAATGGGCATCGGAAGGGAAGTCTGGCAGAAGTATACTTATATATGGTTAGTACACAATATTTTGTGGCGAAAAATAAACTTTATTATATAAAGCAGAGGCCCGAAATGCATTAGATGAGGGTTCAATTTTGGACGTCGCTCGCCAAGACGGACGTCATACGCGGACGTCGACTTTAGAATGATAATGATGGAATAATTATTTAACCTATTCGACAGTCGTGATATTTTATTACAACTGAAATGTTTTTATATAAACAAACTATCTTTCTTGCTAAATACTGAATAAATTGCAATTGTATGCAATATGTTTAGAGACATGAGCTATTTATTTGAGCAATGTGACGTACGAATAGTTACCGTTTACGTACAAGACGTCATTGACGTCAATTTTGTGCGGCGAGTCGCTTAACCCGGAGTTGCGAAAACGCTGATATCTATCCAAGTAATAAATGAATAAATATGGCACACAGAGAGGGGATATATTTTGTAATAGGCATACAACTTTTCTTATTTATATCCGTATGCATTGTCATTTTACAGCGTTTGTCTCATTTCTTTTTCATCACCCCACGTACATTATACATCATGCCGATATTTATTCTGAGTATGAGCTTGATGCATGGATGATTGTGATAATTATGAATTAAATATAAATGTTGTTATGCATATGCTCAGGCAACCGATAAATGAAAGTTGTTATGCAAATTCTCAGGCAACCGAAAAATGAAAGTTCTTATGTAATTGTTCAGCCAACCGAAAACGGAATGTTCCAACGTTCGTTTCCTGTTTCTTCGTTATATATCGATACATATGTGTTATATATTCATGAATTCACAATGAAGCAGTTAATTTAAGGCTACTAGAAACCAGTATTAAATGCGCAGTGAACTTCGTTGATATACCAGCGTTTTCCTGAATACCTTAACTATTCCTCCTGCGAAATCTGGCCGATGTATGTCCCATCTCCAGCTTGATTAGCTAAGTTAGTCGGTTGATCAATCGAAAGCGTTCGTCATTGATCTTCGATTCACAATAATATGGAAGCTAAACATAACCAATGAAGAAAACCTAGTGCAAATTAGGCATACATTAGCACAATGTCGTTTTTTTGTAAGGCATCGATAAGTCAACCGACATTGGTTCGAGTGGCAAGAATAACTAGTTTGAACTGATACTATTTACTCAAGCAAAAGAAACAAAGATAAAACATTACTACTCACAATTGTCCAGGGCCGATATGCAGAAAGCATCGTACAAACTTGTAGAAACTTAACACTATTAAATTAGCGAAGAAGTCTGCGGGAGGTATATCAATACAAAGGGGTGACAACTGTATATCCCAATCACCCGAATTTCAAATAAGCCGGAATGGGCCCGAATGAGTCGGAATGGAGAAAGAATAAAAATTCGAAACACATTTATTATGATAATTAGAATTTACAAAAATTATTACAGCCTTGTCGAACTGCCTTTGGAATACTGCGATCAAGAGTATTTGAGTGAATACACATTTTAGGTTTAGATAATTTGTAAAACATTCGAAATGACCATAATGCATTTTGGACATTTCGGCATTCCGCCACATTCTGACTCTCGTGTGATTGGGCTATTAGAAAGATCAATGTTCTAAATTGTTAATTGCCAACACACACGATATAACCACGTGTAAATAAACTTTTATAGAGTTATTTAAAGTTGGATTTTAATTGTATGTAAGTAACATATCTCAAAATACATGTGAAGTAAATATATGAACACGCGGTAAATATGCGACATTAATTTTGCTTAATATGTAACCATTTGTTTATTCCGTTTGCAAGAATTATAATCAGTTTGAATTGAATAAATTATTGTCAGTCCACATATCCAAGCTACATGTACATGGTGATTAAAATTTCAACAAGATCAAACACTTATTGATCAAGTTATTGGTAAATATATACATGCACCTTATTATAGGATTTGTTAAGTGTATTGTGATGAAAATGCAGTTGAAAGTATCTCTCTATAATTATATCATTACTACGTGACAAAACTAGCATTATACTGCACTTGTTTAAAAATCTAGAAATTTGGTTTGAATTTAACAAAAGGGAATATCTTCAGGTTGGCATAATATATTTTCAAAGTAGATCTAGAA
Source organism: Spisula solida (assembly GCA_947247005.1). Classification (NCBI taxonomy): domain Eukaryota; kingdom Metazoa; phylum Mollusca; class Bivalvia; order Venerida; family Mactridae; genus Spisula; species Spisula solida. The sequence goes on along the minus strand of OX365959.1, from coordinate 36,530,017 downwards.
TATCGTCATTTCCGTTTATGAAAGTTGTTTGCTTCCCAAATTGGGAAAAATAAAACTTTAAAAGAATATCTAAACGTGTATGTATCGTTTAAATACATGTATTTAGGCAATATTTACGATAAGTATGAATAAGCTTTGACAGGGCTTTCATTTTATCACCTAGAAAACTTCTAATCAGTACTTCCCTCATAAAAACTGCACATGGACTTACGGGAGACGTTGTCATTGGTCAAACATCGGTCTTTGATAACGTTCAGGGATGAATCAAGTTGGAATATATTTACCTTCATAGTCTGGTGGACATACAAAGACGAATAAAAACCATTATTAAGCACCCGTGCACTTTTCTAAAGAGCTATAAAAACTCGAAATGGTCGGTGATAATGCACAAAGGTCATTTCATATGTAAATAACATCAGTTCTTAGTTAGTTTGATGGCGTCATTAACGTTATGTTTGTATACGCAATTCGCCATAGCACGCTTCATATAACTTTATTCAACGTGTTCCCTAAATGCAATTATAGACAAATACTCAAATTAATATCCTCTATGACAGCACCGTTCCGGTTATTTATTGATCACCCATCGTATGCAATTACTTTGGACACAATTGATGAACCTCTATGTATGCACGGATTATCCACAAAAATATTACTATATCTACGATAGTATAGTTTAGAAATCAATTCCGTATCGTTCTGCTTAGTTCAGTCTTAGATTTGATATTAAAAATGCCGTTCATGAAAGGTTTCTATTCACTGAATAAGGAAGATCCCTGACCTGATAAGAGGGAGCGATCCTTGTAAGAGGCTAACTTGATATTTATAACCAATCGGCTTCTTGAAGTGAACGTAAGACTTTGAACATTTGGTAATGAAAAGTGTGCGAAGACGGATGTTCCTTTTAAATGAAATACTGTTCAGTTAAATTACAATTAAACACAACGATTGAAAGTTGTTTGTTCTTAAAACTATATCATTCATAATATATTGTACATCTAAATACTACGAGTGTTTGAGGAACATATTTTATAGATTTGTGTTAAACTCATTGTACTACACATTAGTTACTACTTTTGTTCTTTCTTTCATTCTTTATCATTTATACAACTGCTATATGAGCAATAATGAAGTGGAATTGTATAGCATCTTACGGTTCGTTTATTATTGGTCTAACCGTGTTTCGCTGGTATGTTGTTTCAGCAGTCAGGAAACACAGGTTTGAGATACATCCGTTGTGCTCCTCAACTACGCACGGGTATGTATTAAGTACCCACAATGGCATTAAAGATATAATGTCTTGCACAGCAGTTTGTATGGACAACAGTCAATGCGAATCATGCACATATGACGAAACAAGTCGCGTGTGCTCCTTACATTCGGTGATTAGGGTAGATATCCAAACATGCACACAAAACGTGAACTATGCACAGAAGAGAAAATACCAGGTACAGTTAATTTCTTGTTAATTTTATTTCAAATATAAATATATATAATATTAAACACTTTTGTATACTATTTCCATAATAAACGTATTACGTATTTCGCACAAAACTAGACCGTTTTCTTTGATATAGTTGTGCTTTTGGGTGTAGCCATACTTTAACATATGCGTGCGCGGAACATGGCGATGTGGAATAGAACTAGCAAAGCACAGAAAACATGTTGCATTTAATTGTTTGCGTGTAACGTTTACTATGGCCACTGCCTCCTACCAAAATAGTTCCGATTTTTTTAGGATAAAATATTGCATTTAATTATCTTGAGACGACCAAGCGTAAATTATGAATATTTTGGAAGCTATGACGTAACGTCAAAAGATGAGGCACACAAGTGTAACGCTTTTGACGTCAAACAGCGTTTTGTTAACAAATGTCAGTGTCGGTACTAAATGCGATGGATAAGGGTCCACATGAAAGTAAAATATAAAGCGCTTATTTGTTATAAATAAATACAGGACACTCGATATGTTATGCGCTTTTTATCGCGATTTTTTTTCTTACTCAAGAAATTATACGAGTAAATGTACAAGAAAACTATGGCCGGAATAACCTTCGACGTCATAATTTGTCTTAATTTGCGGTTACGGGACACTTATGTATATGCAAAAAAGGTAATATATTTTTTAATTAATAATTCAATCTACTTGAAATTCGCTATGCTTGTACTACGATAAAAACGTATTTTTACATATTGTTTTCAGTTACATAAATTCACTTGGAACAATTTTTTATACGTTCAAAATTGGGATTTTTTAAAATCACTTTATTTCTGTATTTTTGGACATTTCTGTATATGCTACCTAATCTTCAAGAAAACAGTCATTTTTAATGATATTGAAACAAATCTTTGGAAAAAACGTATTTTTTTAGTTAAAAATGACTCACATACGCACAGACATAATTTAGCAAGTCGACTTTAAACAAAAGAAAATTGAAATTAACGTCAGAAAAATACAAAAGTCTCGCTTTGTTAACTTTGTCTTTTCTTAGCTCCATTTTGAATTTTCTCGACGGAAACGATAAAAAATAATATGGCATCGGGTGTTGTGACTGCTTTAACAGAAAACGTTGTTTCCATCCAAATCCGTTCCGTAGTTACTACTTTATTACAACTGTTACATATAAGACCGTGCGTTTTTGTTACAAGTCTCGTTTCGTTTTAGCGAAAACATCGCCCAAAACGGCTCATTTTACACTGCACCTTTATTATTTCCGTGTACATGTGTATATTACAAAATGCGCAATTTTTATCTGCGTTTAGTGATATAATTTTCATTTTTCTAGGCCGAGTAATGCAAAAGTAATCGTAGAAAATCGCTGGCGGTTTTTGCCGTTTTTGAGTGTGCCTCACCTTTTGACGTTACGTCTATTGCATATTAGTTTGAGTCACAACACGTACCATTGACTGTCCGTGTAGTACAGCGCTAAACTATCACATGAACTTAGTATGTTTGGGTCCCTGGTTGGAAGGTTATGTTCTTATCATTGACCTCAGTCATTTCACTCATATGGTTAAGACCTTTCTGTTATTAGCATATTTAATAGCATAGAACCCGTTGGTAGTCATTAGCGTCCAGAAAACAATCAAGGCCAATAAGACGCCACATACCATTGGAACGTCTTTAATTCAAGTCGTTAAGGCAATTGGATAAGGTATTGTTGTCCCTATTGAACCAATGTATTCCTGTTGTTTTTTTGTAGTGTGTGAGTTCTGGTACTTCATATAAAATCTGCGGCCTCGATCTGCACGCGGTACCTGGTGAGTTGACAGGATACATTGAGGTAAACTCGACTGGTGTTTGGGGTACCGTATGCGATGACCTCTGGGGGGAAGGATTTAACGGAATACAGAACGCAAATGTGTTTTGCAGGAGCTTTGGATACAGGTACTAGTCCATCACTATACTTGGAATAACGCATGCTAAATTTATTGTCAGTCCGTTCTCAAAGGAGGTAGCAGGATCTTTTCAAACTCACTTTTTAACGTGTGATTTTGGTTGCGTATTCATTTCTCTCCTCTACTTTTACGAAAGAGAATGCAAAGGAAGCTTTTGCTTAACTATGCTAATTTTCGAGTAATACTTTGATAATTTCACGTGGGGCGCCTAATAATTATTATGTTTTGTATACGTTGTAAACATTATTCACGACTAGTTGGTTTTGAAAGCATTTGTAGTTATAAAGCTTTTTAATTACATGTACAAATTCTTCAACGTAGTTTGCATACAGGTATACTTGTAGATAATTAAATCGAACTTTAACAGAAACACATTTTTACAAAGATCCCAATGAATGAATCCCCTTAAAATTGTATAAGTCTTTTTCGGAATTTAAACTATTATTTCGATTAGTATTTTCTAATTTAATTGCACAATACTTTTCGAAACTGTTCAATTTGATTAATGTAATTATTTTGTCACATTTTTTTATATTTGTTTGGTACAAAACATACTGCGACAAATGACGCGTGCGCACTAAACCGACCCATCATCCTTTGTTACAATCAAACAAATATAATACTTCCATTGCTTCAATACCTAAACATTAAAGTTCAAGGGTTTGTCTTCTTTTTAACCACTCCGCGAATGCATATTTCGTTAAATGAACCGGTTTAGAAAAGGTTGTGTAAAAATTAAAATATTATCTTATCTGCTTCAAATTTTCGAATATTCCATGTGTTGTATTTTTGTGCATTGTCATAATGCCGTCTTTGCACAGGTAACTGGTACACATTTTGACACCGACCAAAGTGGCAATAATAGCATGGAGCATTTGTTCCATTTCTACTCTCATATTGTGTTATACACAAAATACCACAAGGCAGAGACTTGGATGTAGTGCAAACAGTTTATTGAGGATGTGATTATCAGCACTTTGACATCACAGTTTGAAACAATCTTTATTCATTTCTAATTTTGCATATGTACCATTATGTTTAATGAAAGTTCCAACAGCCATCTTATTCAATCGGCAAAATACAAGAAAAAATGTTTTGACCTTTATCTAATCTTGAGTAGCATGTATAGTACGGCTTTCTTTTTGCAGTGGTGGCTATCCGAAGTATCCCCTAGACAGCGCTCCTGTCATCTACCACGGTCCAATTTGGATGGATAACGTAGAATGCACAGGTTCAGAAACTGAATTACTTGCATGCTCTCATGTAGGCCCGGTGACAGATTGCGTCCATGTTGAAGATGTTCAAGTGAGATGTTACGTATAGAAAGGAAATCATGATAAAACAATGCGATAATAAAATCGGTCAAGGAAAATCTTTACTGTTCGCATCTGAATATTCTCTTTGCATATCTTTTCATTTATGATCACCCAGGCTAAAACATCCGTAAATGAAACACTCTTATGAAATTGCGACTGAAAACGGTTCGATCGTATCTCATTATAACGTTACATAAATAGCAAAATAATTTTGTTTTGCCTTAAAAATAATTTTGTTTTGTCTCAAAAATAAAACTATACTTTTTTAAAGATAGATTTGTATTAAAAACTAGACTTTTATAAAAAAACTTTGATGAATGATTTGTCACGTTATATCAATGGGGATAACGTCTGGGCCGGAAGTGGTACCACTGACGATTTTTTGGGCGATTTTCGTCAGTTCTGTAAATAAATCGTGATGATGATTGTTTGTTTTGTAAGGCATTTGAAATCAAGTCAAGATGACCACCGTACCTGGCCCTGTCGCTAGCTGCATACCTAGGTCCATTTTCCCTATAAATACCTATAGTAAAGGAGAACAATCGAATCAAATGCGGCTCTAGTTACTTTATGCTGGACGACTTGTCTATAATGTTTCCAATGTCTGCCAATTTGAATGGTTTATTGCTGTTTTATGAGACCAAATTCATATTATTGACTTTATTATATGTATGCGTTTTCCAAGATAATTTCGATGTAGTCATATTAAGAGGCAAAACACGCGGAAGAACCGCTATGATATCCCTGACGATTCAAAATACGCCACTCGTAGATGTACTTGGATGACATTCGACTGAAAGTGCTATTATTGTTGTTTTCCGAATTTGTAACAGAAATAGTTTTGCATAACTTGACATTTCTTACGTCAATTGTTATGACGCTTTTTGTAATATATTTGTCGTTTACTTTTGTTTCGTAAAAAGCCTAAGCTAATATATCGCTGGCTAAGAATGAGACGTCGTAAGTACAAACTCGATACTTTGAGACAAGAAGAAAAAAACTGTCTGAAAACTCTTTACGTGGGTTTTCAACATCAGTTTGTTAAAATGACATTTTCTGATTTTTACGAAAATAGGCTCATAAGATGCGTCTTGTGATGCTGATTTTAGATATGTTTGCATCGTATACGGTCGTAAGTCGCACAAGTTTACGACCTTCTCAGTCTAAGCCAGCGACATATACATGCAATTAGATTTTCAAAAATACGTTCGGAATAAATAGTAAGATTTGTTAGTTTGTTGTACAATGTATGCTTACTGTCAGGCATTTTGTAAAATTGGATTGATTATTTCATTGGAAAAAGAGTAATAGAAGACCAAAATAGACTCTTGAATTATAGAACAGATAACTCGTATTTTATTACAATATGTCAATTTCATGGTATGGTTGAATATAATGCATGTACGCTTTCAATTAATAAATTATACTTATAATTGCTGCTAGTATGTTTTTACATATACCTGTTTGTATTAATGATGTCAAAGTTATATATTGTATTATCACTGTATAGTGTATTATAAAGGAAATTCTAGCTAACGGGTTATCAGTAAAATTGTCCAATAAAATACCTTCTCAAGCATCATCACAATCCAATTTAATTTACCCATATGTTAATGGGATAAGAACTATACATGTACACATGTACATAACGATTCACGCACTGTTCACGTCGATTTTCACGTATGTATGCACTTTTAAGGAACCACAGACTACACTAAGAGGCACTTATAACTGTGCAGTTTTCAATTCCTAATTACTTTTTTGTTTGTTAATATTTTTGAACGAAATTTAGTGTTTTTGGTTGTCAGTCGACGCGCAACATAATCCGATATTTTTAATTTACGGTTCAATGAATATTGTCCATTGGACTGTGAAAATAGCAATTTAACGAATTGCACGAGAAAATGATGAAACAGCGGGAAATAAAATAAAACGTGGTCATTTCCATTAAATTCATGACCTGTTATCCTAAAAAAACACAAAGTTTAACGTCAATGTTTGTCTAAATTGACACCGTGACGTCGGGTTTATCAACACTGGATTTTCAATGTTGCACAAAGTAACTGTTTGAATTTATTTATTATTGGCGTTCCAATAAGCAAAAGTAGGCGTTTACAATCATTAACCTTCCTACAGGTGTTTGAGTCATGTTTACCTGTCTATCTGTTCGTTCATTGTTAAAAATATTCAACGTCATTTTGCTGCAATGACTGGTCAGATGTCAACGTATGTTGATAAGAAAGGCATGTTATGCTTCGATCAACTGTCACTGAGATTGCCCATCAAAGGTGACGTCAATGCGACAACATTGCATAGCATAAACTCTCAAGAATACGGGTTCTTATTTGTTGGAAAACAGATTTTGTGACTTCGCATTTTTAGGGAACGCTAAATTATGTGCTGGCGTTTCCTTAACATTGTTTGTTATGAGATGAAATATTCTTAGACATTATCACACATCTTTTAACTACACTTGCTGCAAATTTCAACAAAATATACACACTAAATACTGAGATAGTTAGATTTGTGTAAGTGCGCAGTTATAAGTGCCTCTTAGTGTACAACAAATGATTCACAGCGCTATATGAACTGCAATTCCCAATTTATTTCTAGTGACTAATTTTTTTCTATAAGATTCAAATGGTGAATTTAACAAACCCACATTATCAATGTTTACTTTGTATTTGTCCATCCGAGAAGCAGAGACTAACAAGTGCCAAATACGCCAGTCTTGGGGCATGGTGAAAAAAAATCCAACATTATTTTAGAATTAAAGGACCATTACCCAAGAAGGCATAAGCCGAATTGGCTTATAATCGAACTTGGTCTAGATATTATGCCCATAAGCATTGTCACTAAGTTTGAAGACATGAAAACTGTTTGGGTTAATGTACAGACAAGGCCAATTATACACTTTTTTGGTAATTAAAAATTAAAAAAAAACATAACCTAATAAGGCCTATGTCGTTTTGGCCTATAATCGAACTTGGCTTAGATGCTGTGCCCATAAGCATTGTCATTAAGTTTAAAGACGATCGAATGAAAACTGTTTGCGTTAGAGTACAGACAAACTGCTGGACAACTTCAACCACCTGCCCGCCAAAGGTGTTCCCATAAACCGTCCCGTTTTTCAAACGGGCGTATACAAATAGTACATATATGAAGTAAGCTTTGTTTACGCGATGTCGCCACAAAATCTCTGGCCATTATGTTCATAATTTATACTATGAAATACAAACACATAAGTTGATATTTGGAAGTTATAATATCGTTAATGCTTGTTTTTCATGGGAGCCTTGGAGCACTCGCCCTCATAGGCTTGACCACCAACCGTCCATAAATACTCAAACAATTATGCTTTAACCCTACCATTTAAAAAACATGAGGGGTATATTCACAGATGGTTGTTCATATTTATTTTTAATTTCATAAAATTCAGACTGAATTTTCAAGAACTCTAGTCCAATAACTCTAAGAATAATTGACCAATACAAAAACATGACGGGCATCATCTAAGTACACATGTATGAGCGTCCATATTCATTTTAAGTTTCATGTAATTCTACCAGTTAGTTACAAAGAAATGAATGCGAATGGATGGGCGGAGGCAATTCTTCAATAAATCAAGGGCAATAACTCAAAGAAGAAATGACCAATACAAAAAGGTTTGTTTTACCTAGGATTACTAATTGTTCTAAGTAGGTCACTCGGCTAGGTGCATAATTCTTTTCTGCTGATGAAACGTGGTTATTTACCTAGACAGTTGTCCTGCATAATAAGATCTAGCAACATGGTCATCTAACACAGAATGGTTGTTGATTATTAATTCACAATATTGGGTGTTTGGTTGAAATGAAATATTTTTTTTAATTGTTGACAATAATTTTGGTACGAACCAATTTGGATCCACTTCGTAACAATCGTTTATGATTGAACTCAGCATCGAAAGTTAAATTCATTGTATAACTACGTAAATTATGTGTATTAAAGACAGTTTTCATTGTTTAAAACAAGTACTTTAATCGTATTATCAATTATTGTACCGATACTAGGCTGAACGCGTTAAGTGTAAGTTTTTCCGTTCATCCAAAATGGCGGCCAAAATTTCCTTAGCATCCGCTGAACCGGGTACAGTGTATTACTCATCTCCCTTTCATTTATGTTTTCTGCAGAATGGGGTGTTTGGTAATCTTACGAAATACTCTTAAAATTATTGAAACATAATATATATTTTATGAGCAACAATGTTTTAGAAATAAGAAAAATCTAAACGTCAAAAAATCATATTTTTGCATGTAAATAAGCCATGAAATTATGTCAATATTTATACTTGCAAAAGTTCAAATCAAAATTATGAATTTTATTTATGAAATAATAGCATGTCCGCTAAATTTAGGATCACTCCTTGTATATTCTTATCGCGTTACCTGAAACCAAGTTTCTTAATACCCATATATGTATGCTTAAATGATTTGTGATGTGTTTGTGTGCTGGTAATTATTAGATATGTTTAAATGCATCAAACCGTGTTCCAATATCAACTGTAGTTGCAGAAGGACGAATAAGCAAGGCGTAATTATTCTATAAAACATAAACTAAAAATTATGCAAATGTATAATTGGTTACTTCATTCTAACAACCGTCTAATTAGAATAATAATTTGAAAGTGTTTAAAAACGTGATTACATTATTATTATTCATGGAGCTTGTAAGAGTATGATAGACAAGTGCGTTTTCAATAACGAGCAAATGTCAGGGGACCTATTAGAACGGACTTAAAATAAGTGTTTTTACCTTACAACTGTATTATTTATAAATGTTTTTGCATGATTTTTTGTGTATATGCTATTGACTACCACACGCTTAATAAAGTTTTGTCTTCAAACTTAAATCCAAGGTTCAATGAAGCATGATAGATCAAATCACGTGAAACATACGCGAAATGACGATAAGGTGTACATTATTTTATGTATGGTCAGTAGGAATTTGTAGATATACTGCCATAGTCAGAAAACACAAAATAATGCGATTTTGTCAATCAACAACATGGTGGTTGTTATTTTTTAAAAATGATTGGTAGAAGATTTTGAATTATAACGGTCATTGTATCGTCAAGGAGAAGTATCCCGTTGGCAATTGCCTTTGCGAGGCCAAAAGTCGACAGTTCCTAACCTTTATTAGTCTTTATTCTTATCATTGTTTACGTTATTTATGTCTCCGTGATGAGGACATACATGAAAACGAACTGTATCAGCAAAGCGGGCACCTAGGTACATATAAACCTGAAAAACGCCTGATGCGATTAACACACGGTAAAATATGCGACACTAACTTTGCTTATGACAGCATTCGTTTATTTTGCCCCTGAAACTGTAATCAGATTAAATTGAATTGTAATTTCACATATCGATCGAAACTATATATAGTGAAACTAATAGCAAGATCTATCACGTATTGACCGAGCTATGGAAAATATATACATGCACACTTATAAGTGTTTTGTGATGAAAATGCAGCTGAACGTATCTCTCTATATACATGTACATGTATCATTATCACGTGACAAAAGTAAACTGGAATTTTTGTTGTAATTTATTGTTTTGTTTCGAAAAAAAGAATAATTTTCAGGTTGGCAAAATATTTTTTACAGTAGATCTGCATGTATAATATCGTCCATTTTTGTAAATGTTTTGCTTCCCAAAGGAGAAAATAAAAACCTTTTAAAGAATATATAAACTTGTACGTATCGTTTAAATATTTAGGCAACATTTATTAAGAATCAATTAGCTTTTACGGCGTTATGATTTAATCACCTAAAAACGTTCAAATTATGCCCCCGTCGTAAAAAACAGTGTTATCAGATTTGAAACGATAATATTAGTGCCTAGGGTGTAACATCAATGGAATTAAAATTATTTCATCTGAGGAAATTTACTAAAAGGTTCTAGTCACTAAAAAGATAATTCTATTATGTACCGGTATGTTTCAAGCCCGATTCTTGCGTTAGAACATAGAAAGCTGTTTTTATAAATTTACACTATCAGTGTGTGCATACCATGTGGATTCGACGTCATTTTGTTAAGAAAGCAATAATCCGTAGTGTCGGCCTGGTGTGCACAGAACCGGTGATGTCATAATGGAAAGACAGACGCCGTGCCTAATAAGCTAGCCGAACGCTCCTGTATCAATCATAATTGAAGTTTTCCAACAGAAAGCAAATACCCACATTTGTCAAATTAGTAACTAGTCTTTCTACATAACTAACAAACTCTAATGAGAACAACATTAATGCATATCAACTAATTGTATTACATATTTGACAAGTCATATTGGCCAATAGGTTTAAATCGTCCGATGGCGTGCTTCATTCATAATACGTCTGTGCTTTCTTTTATATTAAAAATTATGAAATCAATCAGATACGTATATTATTATGTAAGACATTAAATCACTCTTCTCCGTGCTAAGAACCCGTGATTCAATTGCAAATGTACTACACTAAAAGCACAGCTACATATTATTTATTTTAGGACTCAGTCCTGACAAAACAACAAAGCTGTTTGAGTTTGATAATCTATTATCTAATATTCTTCCCGAAAAGTATTCTATATAAATATATATATTCAATAAATGTAAGTGTAATTCTTTATCAGAAGTTATTTAATTTAATGAGTTGGCGGATACGGCCATGACAGCAGAGGAGGAACTCCATTGGTTAAACGCCAGAGTGGAGTTGAATTTACTGCCGACCAGACATGAGAAGGAGCGACCAGGAGCAAACATGAACGTAACCGGAAATCGCCCACCCAGTTGCACTATGTAGCCATACTGCAAACGCCGCTGGCGTATATAATCGCACCGCTGGTGCTACATAAAAGCAAGCGCATCGCCTGATGCGTTTAGACCCTGGAAAGGCACCGCTGGTGCCATATAATTTATGCAAACGCCGCTGGCGTATATAATCGCACCGCTGGTGCTATATAAAAGCAAGCGCATCGCCTGATGCGTTTAGACCCTGGGAAGGCACCGCTGGTGCCATATAATTTATGCAAACGCCGCTGGCGTATATAATCGCACCGCTGGTGCTATATAAAAGCAAGCGCATCGCCTGATGCGTTTAGACCCTGGGAAGGCACCGCTGGTGCCATATAATTTCTGCAAACGCCGCTGGCGTATATATATAATTGCACCGCTGGTGCGATATAAAAGCAAGCGCATCACCTGATGCGTTTAGACCCTGGGAAGGCACCGCTGGTGCCATATAATTTTAAGCTATCGCCGCACGGCGAGAAATAAGTCCGCATGGTACGCTGTACCTAATTATTCGACTACCAGTGCAACATAATGTATAATACAGCTTAACTAAACAAGATCCTAACTAAAAGTGTGAGCCAATTAGAGACCGCCTAAGACGCTAATCTATCGAGCACATCAGTAACCGCTCATTTAACCCAAATAATATTTTTTGGAAGCAAGCCAAGAATCGTAGACCGACAGTTAAAACAGGTAGCGGTAAACAATCACAGGCTGCCATATTTCGTATCTTTAACATCACCATTATCCCGTTTTTTAGAAGGATAAAATCCTAACGCTTCAGTTCCCCTGGTCATTCCTAGCTCTAATAGTGCTGCTGTCACGACAAAAATAATTAACTCTAATCACAATTTTACATGGTAAGCATTGTAGTAAATATGCATCCCTTTATAATAAATATATGAATAGTCACAGGTTTACCAATCAAACCTTATAAATAGGTACACAACTATAATGTACACATAGTCACAAGTTACATCGACCACTGCCTACATACACTACAATCTTCCCGTAGTAGAATCTTAAGGCACAACATTCCACATGCATTCCAAAGTTCACTTATCGCAAGAATCACGCACTACGCTTCGTTGATTTATAGTTAGTTCCTTGTAGGAGCATCAGTTTACGTAGAACGACTGTACCTCTGCAACCGTTGTTCATTTCTATTTGAAGGGGGTTGTTGACAACTCTGTCACGTAATTCGTTCCATGTCGTATGACGATGTTTGTAAACCATGTATCAATGGAGATGCCAATTCGCACACATATATGATAACCAACTGCAAAATATAACGTTAGACACGGCAATAATGTTATTAAAGACATCATGCAAAATAAACGGTCTACACAAAATTACAAATAGGGAGCGGTGGGTGGGCTTTTGAAGTGTAATAAATTTAATGACACCGGACGAGAACCGATCGATGATTTATATAGCCTAGCCTTGCTACGTCACCGAATCACCGGTTGAGTAATTTGTAAATACAGGCTGACACAGATAGTAAGGTAGATAATAACCACAGAAAATTTACACGACCTGAGACACTAAATGACTGAGCAAAATAACTTAGATTAATTATTAGAAATTAATCTTTATTATTTTAGGACTCAGTCCTGACAAAACAACAAAGCTGTTTGAGTTTGATAATCTATTATCTAATATTCTTCCCGAAAAGTATCATATATAAATATATATATTCAATAAATGTAAGTGTAATTCTTTATCAGAAGTTATTTAATTTAATGAGTTGGCGGATACGGCCATGACAGCAGAGGAGGAACTCCATTGGTTAAACGCCAGAGTGGAGTTGAATTTACTGCCGACCAGACATGAGAAGGAGCGACCAGGAGCAAACATGAACGTAACCGGAAATCGCCCACCCAGTTGCACTATGTAACCATACTGCAAACGCCGCTGGCGTATATAATCGCACCGCTGGTGCTACATAAAAGCAAGCGCATCGCCTGATGCGTTTAGACCCTGGAAAGGCACCGCTGGTGCCATATAATTTATGCAAACGCCGCTGGCGTATATAATCGCACCGCTGGTGCTATATAAAAGCAAGCGCATCGCCTGATGCGTTTAGACCCTGGGAAGGCACCGCTGGTGCCATATAATTTATGCAAACGCCGCTGGCGTATATAATCGCACCGCTGGTGCTATATAAAAGCAAGCGCATCGCCTGATGCGTTTAGACCCTGGGAAGGCACCGCTGGTGCCATATAATTTCTGCAAACGCCGCTGGCGTATATATATAATTGCACCGCTGGTGCGATATAAAAGCAAGCGCATCACCTGATGCGTTTAGACCCTGGGAAGGCACCGCTGGTGCCATATAATTTTAAGCTATCGCCGCACGGCGAGAAATAAGTCCGCATGGTACGCTGTACCTAATTATTCGACTACCAGTGCAACATAATGTATAATACAGCTTAACTAAACAAGATCCTAACTAAAAGTGTGAGCCAATTAGAGACCGCCTAAGACGCTAATCTATCGAGCACATCAGTAACCGCTCATTTAACCCAAATAATATTTTTTGGAAGCAAGCCAAGAATCGTAGACCGACAGTTAAAACAGGTAGCGGTAAACAATCACAGGCTGCCATATTTCGTATCTTTAACATCACCATTATCCCGTTTTTTAGAAGGATAAAATCCTAACGCTTCAGTTCCCCTGGTCATTCCTAGCTCTAATAGTGCTGCTGTCACGACAAAAATAATTAACTCTAATCACAATTTTACATGGTAAGCATTGTAGTAAATATGCATCCCTTTATAATAAATATATGAATAGTCACAGGTTTACCAATCAAACCTTATAAATAGGTACACAACTATAATGTACACATAGTCACAAGTTACATCGACCACTGCCTACATACACTACAATCTTCCCGTAGTAGAATCTTAAGGCACAACATTCCACATGCATTCCAAAGTTCACTTATCGCAAGAATCACGCACTACGCTTCGTTGATTTATAGTTAGTTCCTTGTAGGAGCATCAGTTTACGTAGAACGACTGTACCTCTGCAACCGTTGTTCATTTCTATTTGAAGGGGGTTGTTGACAACTCTGTCACGTAATTCGTTCCATGTCGTATGACGATGTTTGTAAACCATGTATCAATGGAGATGCCAATTCGCACACATATATGATAACCAACTGCAAAATATAACGTTAGACACGGCAATAATGTTATTAAAGACATCATGCAAAATAAACGGTCTACACAAAATTACAAATAGGGAGCGGTGGGTGGGCTTTTGAAGTGTAATAAATTTAATGACACCGGACGAGAACCGATCGATGATTTATATAGCCTAGCCTTGCTACGTCACCGAATCACCGGTTGAGTAATTTGTAAATACAGGCTGACACAGATAGTAAGGTAGATAATAACCACAGAAAATTTACACGACCTGAGACACTAAATGACTGAGCAAAATAACTTAGATTAATTATTAGAAATTAATCTTTATTATTTTAGGACTCAGTCCTGACAAAACAACAAAGCTGTTTGAGTTTGATAATCTATTATCTAATATTCTTCCCGAAAAGTATTCTATATAAATATATATATTCAATAAATGTAAGTGTAATTCTTTATCAGAAGTTATTTAATTTAATGAGTTGGCGGATACGGCCATGACAGCAGAGGAGGAACTCCATTGGTTAAACGCCAGAGTGGAGTTGAATTTACTGCCGACCAGACATGAGAAGGAGCGACCAGGAGCAAACATGAACGTAACCGGAAATCGCCCACCCAGTTGCACTATGTAGCCATACTGCAAACGCCGCTGGCGTATATAATCGCACCGCTGGTGCTACATAAAAGCAAGCGCATCGCCTGATGCGTTTAGACCCTGGAAAGGCACCGCTGGTGCCATATAATTTATGCAAACGCCGCTGGCGTATATAATCGCACCGCTGGTGCTATATAAAAGCAAGCGCATCGCCTGATGCGTTTAGACCCTGGGAAGGCACCGCTGGTGCCATATAATTTATGCAAACGCCGCTGGCGTATATAATCGCACCGCTGGTGCTATATAAAAGCAAGCGCATCGCCTGATGCGTTTAGACCCTGGGAAGGCACCGCTGGTGCCATATAATTTCTGCAAACGCCGCTGGCGTATATATATAATTGCACCGCTGGTGCGATATAAAAGCAAGCGCATCACCTGATGCGTTTAGACCCTGGGAAGGCACCGCTGGTGCCATATAATTTTAAGCTATCGCCGCACGGCGAGAAATAAGTCCGCATGGTACGCTGTACCTAATTATTCGACTACCAGTGCAACATAATGTATAATACAGCTTAACTAAACAAGATCCTAACTAAAAGTGTGAGCCAATTAGAGACCGCCTAAGACGCTAATCTATCGAGCACATCAGTAACCGCTCATTTAACCCAAATAATATTTTTTGGAAGCAAGCCAAGAATCGTAGAC
This sequence comes from Spisula solida, assembly GCA_947247005.1. Classification (NCBI taxonomy): domain Eukaryota; kingdom Metazoa; phylum Mollusca; class Bivalvia; order Venerida; family Mactridae; genus Spisula; species Spisula solida. Next base: position 36,514,037 of record OX365959.1, on the reverse strand, counting down.
CGACAGTTAAAACAGGTAGCGGTAAACAATCACAGGCTGCCATATTTCGTATCTTTAACATCACCATTATCCCGTTTTTTAGAAGGATAAAATCCTAACGCTTCAGTACCCCTGGTCGCTCCTTCAATAAGAATTCCGCCACAAAATTAAATGTAACATTTAATTTCCGCCAATTCTTATTTTAAAATCAATTTCTCTTCTAATGTAAATAAAGTACAAATCTAAACCGACAATGAAAAGGTGCACCTGCCCTCTCCAAAGAATCCAGGTGTTTTTTAATCAATGTCCATACGCAGACTTGTATGTTTTGGTAAACGATCTATAATTGTGTGGCCAAATCTGTTAATACACCGTCGTTTCCTATCAATAGCTTTAAGCGCTTCAGCGGCTATTCCATACGATGTGAGACCCCGGAAGTGCCTGGTGCACAAGCTCTATGCCTTCTACCATTTTGAAAATAAAGCGGAGGGAATTGTTTATCACGTCATTCCCCCACAAATGGAAAACTATTACCGTTGGCTCGGGTCGTAGATCCATGGGAAGCCGAATGCAGTGCTGTAAGTCGCTCCAGCCCAAACAACCCACTCCACCATGTAACATCAAGTCCTTCCGGAAGTCGTAGATTAGGCCTGCCGCGTTCATTGGCACTAGCTCCTGCCCAGTATGTGATCGAATCATCCAGGATCCATATATCTGCAAATATATACAACTTAGTCGACACTTAATTTGTTTTTAATACAATGTATATTTGGATACGACTCCAATTTTTTAGCCTTAAATTTCATTTGTAATAAGCATTTCCTAAGACCGCTGAAATTTGATATCGAGTGACGGGTTTGTGCTCGCATGAACAAATAAGTGTCCTGGAACTGTATGTCTGGTGTCCATATAGTAAAATAAACATATAGATGTGTAATAAAAATGTATGCACTTGACAATTTTACTTATCGTGATAATTATACAAAATATACATAATTCCTTCTATTTAATCGAAGCGCTGAAAGCGCTAAAGTTGTTCAAATGAATGTAGGGGAAGTCCTAAGTTAAAGATGATGTAACTTTATTTTTCTACTGATTTATTTGTACATTTATACTAGTGTATACTCTTTAATAATACATGCGTGAATGCCTTGATGTAAACTTCTATCCGTATATACTAGGACTGGAAGATATATGTAGCTTCTGACATGCTGAAAAATATATGTCAATCTACAAGTTAAGATCATTTAAATATGCCACAAATAGTAGTGACATTCACATACCAACTACACAGATATAATTGCTTATCAGTCAATGTTTTGCCCCAAGCAGAAATAAACATATACATGGTCTATAACTAGTAAATATAAATCGGTCTATTTAGACCGGGATGTAGACACATGCAGTTCATTCAGGAGTGTGACATGGTCTTGATTCTATTGTGGGATGTTTTGGCTTTCTTCGGTCAATAAAATACTGCGATGCGACAAAGACCGATGTGGTCCGCATGAAATAATTAGTACTGGTTTGCATGACCGGTTTACATCCGCATAGTTTGTTATGCAACATTACTGGCTGACCGGTTTACTATTGCAAAGAAGGCGCCGCCTGGTGACGGCGTTGGAAGAAAAGTAGTTTCATCAACTAAACTATAAGGGATTGTAGAACGTTTGTATAAATTTAGTTATTCGATAAGTTGAACAAAAACCCTAATAGTACAGTCGGCTCAGGACCACATGACCCTATATTCTATTTCAGTACAGGCCAATGGCAGTAGAATGCAAGTATGTGTTAATTGAACACCGTGGATAAACCCACTTAAAATGCTTACTGTACCACGAGTAATTTTTGAATCTTGCTATAGCTCGGATAAATTGACATGATCCCGACCCCTGTGCACGCACACACCATAATGTCATTGTGTTGAATATATGAATTTCCATGAGTAAAACTTGCAATATCAGTGCCCTAGCTTTGTGTTGGCATCACATCTAAGCGTCCTCTCACACTTCCCGCCATGAAAACCAACGCAACTATAAATATAAATATAACCAGCGTATCAACTGTTAAATTAAGCTAATAAAAGTTCGAGAGGCATGTCAAACTCGCCGGACTGTCCTTATTGTTAACATAACTTAGTTTTGCAAAAGCAGTGATCAGTCATCCCCTACTAAAAGTGTGAAAGTCGTGCCGTTTAAGACATAATAGAGTACTAGCTACAGTCTCGTGCTCGACAGTTAATTGTATGTGGCTTATAAAAACACCGGCGGCTTTTAAACACTAAACATAGTGACACATTTGTCGATCATAATTCCATTCTAAAGTACACTAGAAATGCACGTGAATACCGGTACACATATTACAATAAAACCAAAACAATGTTTTATCTTTACAAACCAAGTGTCAAATCGTCAAACGTGACAGTGGCAAGCTACATAAGTACAGATCAGTCAAAGTTAACGATTGTTCGTCGAGTCCGCTAATTAATCCACCTGGGTACTGTTTTACTAACATTGCGTAAATGTCGCGTAAGTTTACGCATATATTTGTCACTTACGCAAATCCTTAAGTGTGTTTTACTAAACGATCGCAAGTTGTTGCATACATTTACGTAAAAATATTGAATATTGAACGTAGACCGGGCCACAATATTACCAATATAACGGGAACCAGAGTGACTAGATATACATAACAGTTCGATAAGTTTTGATGATTAAACAGGTTTATATTACTAATCACGGTCTATAACAACAAGTGACGGTCGAAAATCAACAGTGCGTGGCAAAAACTCCTCACTACGTTCATATTTGCTATTTACGCTTCCTCCGACCTTGCGTAGAATTACGCCAATACTTACGACAAAACATGAGAAATAATATCTTAGTAAAACGCATTTGCGCAAATATTATCGACGTACGCAATATTTACGGAAAACTTAAGAGTTACGCTAGCGTGAATGCTTTGATAAAACAGTACCCTGCTGGGTAATACAAACTCATACCTTTACGCCAGATACCCCCCTATCACTGTCTGGGACAAACTAGTATAATTATGTATATTCGTCCCGGGTCGATAACTGTAAGAAACCAAGTAGTCAAACCAACAAAATCTCATCACGTGGCTTCACCATGTGCTATAAGAAGTACAGCCGACAACATTTGACCTGTCCTTAATTAGTCTTCGTGTGTTTTCGCTACGGTACCATAAGCATGATTCGATTAGTTAATTTGAAGACTCACATTTGACAATGTATAAGCACATATGTTAAATGTTATTTGCAATGGGTCAGCCATATTGCCCCAAACAATAAAACATTTCCCTTCCGAGACAAACGCGCTAAGCTGTGCTGTTGTATTGAAGACAAAATAAAAATGGTACCAGTAACTTCTTACCACGTGGCGTCTAGGCGACAAACTAAGAGTACTTAGGTAATAGTGCATGACCCGCTTCACCATTAACTCGAATGAATTATTATAATCGATATATATCAGTTGTCAATACATAAATGTTGAAGTAACCAACCGACTCATGTGTTTATATAAATATACCACAATTAACTTGTGCTATGAACAGGCTCATGCCATCGCTATCATTACACATGAACATTTTCATTACGGACTCGTGACTGGCCTATTATGAATGTTTAATATTTACCAAAGCCATATAAATTGAACTTATTCCGTAAGGCACAAAACTGCGCTTCAAGCTTCATGCTTGCTGCATGAATTCAAATTATTCAATACCTGCTTGTCACATTTCTCCGTTTCATTGATATGTTATGGCTATATGACCTGTTCCACGTGTCATGCAATGACTACAAAAACAATAAACGCATTACTTATCTTTTCTACCATCTTCAGTGTGTCGCAGCAATAGTTGTGTTCAAATTCGCCGTTGCACATTCATTTCACCTCGAAACCACGCCATCCAAGGTGTGAACAGTTGTCTTTTGAAGTGTAATAAATTTAATGACACCGGACGAGAACCGATCGATGATTTATATAGCCTAGCCTTGCTACGTCACCGAATCACCGGTTGAGTAATTTGTAAATACAGGCTGACACAGATAGTAAGGTAGATAATAACCACAGAAAATTTACACGACCTGAGACACTAAATGACTGAGCAAAATAACTTAGATTAATTATTAGAAATTAATCTTTATTATTTCTCAAACATGGCACATGGTACGCCACGAAAGCATTTAGAGGTTGTTGCACTTGTAGGTAGCCATGAGAAAGGCACACAAACATACACTTACATACTGAAAAAAGTTCCAACTATGCTGTTTTTTAATTTTTAATTTCGAAGTTTTATTCTCTAATAAGATATTGTGTATACCATGGCACATGTTTTTATCAAAGAAACTAGTCTGTCAAGTTCATATAGTCATGTAATGAGAAATGTACATCGCGCTGTCATATTTTCTATGTATTTTGCCTGCTTTCGCTTCTATCAGGTACTATAAGAAAAGAACAAAGTGTCGAGTAGGAATACAATGTATTTGCACAGTATGAAAATTAAAGACTGTCTGAGTGAACCGGTGTACATCCTGCGCGGTATTATCTATGAAACGAGGGAATATCGTAATGTGAATGTTGTCCATTATAATTAGAATTCAGAATTTTAAAACACTTGCTAACTTTGTTCAGCTAAACTGTGGAATCACCTGCAACAATTTCAACATTATGGCGTTTGTCAAAGATCAAAAGGGATACCTAACTGCGTCGCGTATTGTTTCAAACATTTATACACAAATCTTATCGACATTATGCATATACGAGAGATGACCAACAAGTTCTCGGCAAGACCTGCTGAAATCTTTGTTTTGTCACCAATACTGCTGAATACTTTTCAGGTAAAATATAAGCGAATCACAAATACGAAACTATAAACATAATAAATCTAATGATGTATTTGTGTCAAATAATTATACGAACGGTATCGTCTTCATGGCTACTACAACCCGACGTTGTCATGACGTCAATACAGATAACATACTTTATCAATCATAATTGAAGTTTACCAACAGAAAGCAAATACCCACATTTGTCAAATTAGTAACTAGTCTTTCTACATAACTAACAAACTCTAATGAGAACAACATTAATGCATATCAACTAATTGTATTACATATTTGACAAGTCATAGTGGCCAATAGGTTTAAATCGTCCGATGGCGTGCTTCATTCATAATACGTCTGTGCTTTCTTTTATATTAAAAATTATGAAATCAATCAGATACGTATATTATTATGTAAGACATTAAATCACTCTTCTCCGTGCTAAGAACCCGTGATTCAATTGCAAATGTACTACACTAAAAGCACAGCTACATATTATTTATTTCTCAAACATGGCACATGGTACGCCACGAAAGCATTTAGAGGTTGTTGCACTTGTAGGTAGCCATGAGAAAGGCACACAAACATACACTTACATACTGAAAAAAGTTCCAACTATGCTGTTTTTTAATTTTAATTTCGAAGTTTTATTCTCTAATAAGATATTGTGTATACCATGGCACATGTTTTTATCAAAGAAACTGGTCTGTCAAGTTCATATAGTCATGTAATGAGAAATGAACATCGCGCTGTCATATTGTCTATGTATTTTGCCTGCTTTCGCTTCTATCAGGTACTATAAGAAAAGAACAAAGTGTCGAGTAGGAATATAATGTATTTGCACAGTATGAAAATTAAAGACTGTCTGAGTGAACCGGTGTACATACTGCGCGGTATTATCTATGAAACGAGGGAATATCGTAATGTGAATGTTGTCCATTATAATTAGAATTCAGAATTTTAAAACACTTGCTAACTTTGTTCAGGTAAACTGTGGAATCACCTGCAACAATTTCAACATTATGGCCTTTGTCAAAGATCAAAAGGGATACCTAACTGCGTCGCGTATTGTTTCAAACATTTATACACAAACCTTATCGACATTATGCATATACGAGAGATGACCAACAAGTTCTCGGCAAGACCTGCTGAAATCTTTGTTTTGTCACCAATAATGCTGAATACTTTTCAGGTAAAATATAAGCGAATCACAAATACGAAACTATAAACATAATAAATCTAATGATGTATTTGTGTCAAATAATTATACGAACGGTATCGTCTTCATGGCTACTACAACCCGACGTTGTCATGACGTCAATACAGATAACATACTTTATCAATCATAATTGAAGTTTACCAACAGAAAGCAAATATCCACATTTGTCAAATTAGTAACTAGTCTTTCTAAATAACTAACAAACTCTAATGAGAACAACATTAATGCATATCAACTAATTGTATTACCTATTTGACAAGTCATAGTGGCCAATAGGTTTAAATCGTCCGATGGCGTGCTTGATTCATAATACGTCTGTGCTTTCTTGTATATTAAAAATTATCAAATCAATCAGATACATATGTAAGACATTAAATCACTCGTCTCCGTGCTAAGAACCCGTGATTCAATTGCAAATGTACTACGCATTAGAACTACACTAAAAGCACAGCTACATATTATTTATTTCTCAAACATGGCACATGGTACGCCACGAAAGCATTTACAGGTTGTTGCACTTGTAGGTAGCCATGAGAAAGGCACACAAACATACACTTACATACTGAAAAAAGTTCCAACTATGCTGTTTTTTAATTTTAATTTCGAAGTTTTATTCTCTAATAAGATATTGTGTATACCATGGCACATGTTTTTATCAAAGAAACTGGTCTGTCAAGTTCATATAGTCATGTAATGAGAAATGAACATCGCGCTGTCATATTGTCTATGTATTTTGCCTGCTTTCGCTTCTATCAGGTACTATAAGAAAAGAACAAAGTGTCGAGTAGGAATACAATGTATTTGCACAGTATGAAAATTAAAGACTGTCTGAGTGAACCGGTGTACATACTGCGCGGTATTATCTATGAAACGAGGGAATATCGTAATGTGAATGTTGTCCATTATAATTAGAATTCAGAATTTTAAAACACTTGCTAACTTTGTTCAGGTAAACTGTGGAATCACCTGCAACAATTTCAACATTATGGCCTTTGTCAAAGATCAAAAGGGATACCTAACTGCGTCGCGTAATGTTTCAAACATTTATACACAAACCTTATCGACATTATGCATATACGAGAGATGACCAACAAGTTCTCGGCAAGACCTGCTGAAATCTTTGTTTTGTCACCAATACTGCTGAATACTTTTCAGGTAAAATATAAGCGAATCACAAATACGAAACTATAAACATAATAAATCTAATGATGTATTTGTGTCAAATAATTATACGAACGGTATCGTCTTCATGGCTACTACAACCCGACGTTGTCATGACGTCAATACAGATAACATACTTTATCAATCATAATTGAAGTTTACCAACAGAAAGCAAATACCCACATTTGTCAAATTAGTAACTAGTCTTTCTAAATAACTAACAAACTCTAATGAGAACAACATTAATGCATATCAACTAATTGTATTACCTATTTGACAAGTCATAGTGGCCAATAGGTTTAAATCGTCCGATGACGTGCTTGATTCATAATACGTCTGTGCTTTCTTGTATATTAAAAATTATCAAATCAATCAGATACATATGTAAGACATTAAATCACTCGTCTCCGTGCTAAGAACCCGTGATTCAATTGCAAATGTACTACGCATTAGAACTACACTAAAAGCACAGCTACATATTATTTATTTCTCAAACATGGCACATGGTACGCCACGAAAGCATTTACAGGTTGTTGCACTTGTAGGTAGCCATGAGAAAGGCACACAAACATACACTTACATACTGAAAAAAGTTCCAACTATGCTGTTTTTTAATTTTAATTTCGAAGTTTTATTCTCTAATAAGATATTGTGTATACCATGGCACATGTTTTTATCAAAGAAACTGGTCTGTCAAGTTCAAATAGTCATGTAATGAGAAATGAACATCGCGCTGTCATATTTTCTATGTATTTTACCTGCTTTCGCTTCTATCAGGTACTATAAGAAAAGAACAAAGTGTCGAGTAGGAATACAATGTATTTGCACAGTATGAAAATTAAAGACTGTCTGGGTGAACCGGTGTACATCCTGCGCGGTATTATCTATGAAACGAGGGAATATCGTAATGTGAATGTTGTCCATTATAATTAGAATTCAGAATTTTAAAACACTTGCTAACTTTGTTCATGTAATGGAACTGTGGAATCACCTTCAACAATTTCAACATTATGGCGTTTGTCAAAGATCAAAAGTGATACCTAACTGCGTCGCGTATTGTTTCAAACATTTATACACAAATCTTATCGACATTATGCATATACGAGAGATGACCAACAAGTTCTCGGCAAGACCTGCTGAAATCTTTGTTTTGTCACCAATACTGCTGAATACTTTTCGGGTAAAATATAAGCGAATCACAAATACGAAACTATAAACATAATAAATCTAATGATGTATTTGTGTCGAAAAATCATACGAACGGTATCGTCATCATGGCTACTACAACCCGACGTTATCATGACGTCAATACAGATAACATACTTTACTAATTGAAGACATTGTTCATGTTGAATTGTGCGTTTAATATGTCATAAAAATGAACATGGACTTACGTGTGGCGTTGTCATTGGAAACCGCACTCGTTCAAACATCGGTCTTTGATAACGTTCGGGGATGAATCAAGTTGGAATATTTGTACCTTCATAGTCTGATCGACATACAAAGACGAATAAAAAACATTAATAAGCACCCGTGCTTGATTTTTAGTGCTGCTTTCCCTGTCCGACTCAATATTATCTTTTTACTTTATATGTTCAAATTTAGCAAATACTGTATATTGTAAGTATCTCATGCCGTTGTATCTAGTGGGTAAGATCTGCTGGCTCCGAATCATTTAAAATAACAGAACAGGACAGATCTACTTAAAATAACAAGATTATTATTATATACATTATACATCATGCCGATATTTATTCTGAGTATGAGCTTGATGCATGGATGATTGTGATAATTATGAATTAAATATAAATGTTGTTATGCATATGCTCAGGCAACCGATAAATGAAAGTTGTTATGCAAATTCTCAGGCAACCGAAAAATGAAAGTACTTATGCGATTGTTCAGCCGACCGAAAACGGAATGTTCAACGTTCGTTTCCTCTGTTACTTCGTTATATATCGATACATGTGTGTTAAATATTCATGAATTCACAATGAAGCAGTTAATTTAAGGCTACAAGAAACCAGTATTAAATGTGCAGTGAATTTCATTGATATACCAGCCTTTTCCTCAATACCTTAACTATTCCTCCTGCGAAGTCTGGCCGATGTATGTCCCATCTCCATTGATTAGCTAAGTTAGTCGGCTGATCAATGGGAAGCGTTCGTCAATGATCTTCGATTCACAATAATATGGATGCTACGCATAACCAATGAAGAAAACCTAGTGCAAATTAGGCATACATTAGCAAAATGTCGTATTTTTGTAAGGCGTCGATAAGTCAACCGACATTTGTTCGAGTGGCAAGAATTACTAGTTTGAACTGATACTATTTACTCAAGCAAATAGAAACAATTGTCCAGGGCTGGTATGAAGAAAGCATAGTACAACCATGTAGAAACTTTACACTATTAAAAAATATTTTCCACTAAGTTGCATGGTAGATATTGCAAACTAAGAGAAACATCTTGATATACCTTTAAATCACTGGCACTCTACCAGAGACACAATTCAATAAATTGCCGTCGTGTATGATATATATTTTATACCATTATGCGCAACGTGAAAAACAGTCGCTCGGTTTAGACGCTGTCGAATCGTATTATATTCAAAGGTATCTAAATAACTCTATGCAGTTCTACAGAAAACAAATTCAACTCGTTTCGTTTTCGTTTGGTTTTCGCCATTTTATTAGACATTGACTCCCTCTGACTTCCGGTGATATCACATGGCCGGTAGGAAGATGTTACGATTCATCTGGTTGGTTAAACGGTATTATAGGTTACTCTGATCGCTAAATCGAAGTAAACATACATTTGTTTTTCATTTTTATTGAATAGATCGTCTCAAGAGTGACTACCATTTTGCGCCCGGCACAAATCAATTTAAATCTTTACTATTTTTACGTTTTTCGAACGACAACGTCATGTCTTATAATATTGCAGGAAACGACCTTATGACGTCATGGAGATGCATCACGACGTCACAAGTTTAACATTCATAATGTACGTACTAAAAAGCTATGTGAATAAAATAAGTGTCCATGGTACTGTTTTACTTACATTGCGTAAATGTTGCGTAAGTTTACGCATATATTTGTCACTTACGCAAATCCTTAAGTGTGTTTTACTAATCGATCGCAAGTTGTTGCATACATTTACGTAAAAATATTGAATATTGAACGTAGACCGGGCCACAATATTATCAATATAACGGGAACCAGAGTGAATAAATATACATAAAAGTTCGATAATTTTGGTGATTAAACAGGTTTATATTACTAATCACGGTCTATAACGACAAGTGACGGTCGAAAGTCAACAATGCGTGGTCAAAACTCCTGACTACGTTCATATTTGCTATTTACGCTTACTCCGACCTTGCGTAGAATAACGACAAAACATGAACACAAATATCTTAGTAAAACGCATTTGCGCAAATATTATCGACGGAATATATTAACGGAAAACTTAAGAGTTACGCTAGCGTAAATGCTTTAATAAAACAGTACACATGTCTTGAAAAATACCGTATTTAGATCGGAATATTGAGCAATAGAGTCAATCATTAGCATATATTAGTTGTTTTATTCTTTTTCTCTATATCGGGAAATGTTTGACAGATCGCGGGAACTACGATGTTTGACACACCTTCAAATTTTCGTCCAATGAAAACGCTCGTTTCAAATTAGTCTATTAAACCGGAAGTCAGAGGGGGATCAATGTCTGGAAAAAACATTTTCGAGGGAAAAACGCATTATTTTTACGGTATACAATATCTTTTGAAAAAATATTTACCTGTCAATCAAGTGTACTATATTTTCTTTCCAACTGTTATCCCAAACTCGAATTAGCCTGTGCTTTATATCAGAAATAAACGTTCAAATCGAGCGACTATTTTCACGTTGTGCGCTATGGTATAAATATAGATTATAGGTTACGGCAATTTATAGAATTGTTTATCTGGTCGAGTGCCAGTGCATTAAATGATCAAACAAACATTTCGGCATTCCGCCACATTCTGACTCTCGTGTGATTGGGTTATCAGAAAGACCAATGTTCTAAATTGTTAATTGCCAACACACACAATATAACCAAGTGTAAATATACTTTTATAGAGTTATTATAAGTTGAATTTTAATTGTATGTAAGTAACATATCTTAAAATACATGTGAAGTAAATATATTTTGTACTTTTAAAGTGTATTCTTTACTGATTAATTGTTATCTGGCTGGCCGTTGAGATTTGTTATTGCTGAAATTAGGTCCTTTAGCTGAAACCTTGACATTCAGCTTTCGTCTACTGTTTTTTCTTCTTTTAGGACTTCTGACAGCTCAAAAAGGTATTTCGGCCATTTTACTAGTGGAACTAGGTCATTCAGCTTTTTGATTGATAAACGACATAGTAATGTAACTGATTGCCTAAAGCATAAAATATGGAGCTAGGAAATTGTATAAACCCACAGCATGGATAAATATGCTGCATTACCGTAAAAAACATCTAGTTTGTGGCGTCAAATTTTATTCAATGTCTTGGATGAACTATATCATAAAATTCAATCCTCACAATTTATCTCCACCCTAACAATTATACAACAATGACTTATTTTTTATAATCCCCAGAGTAAAACTCTGAGTAAAATTGAATGTTGTTACAGTATTAATTATCATTAGCTACTGAAACAGAACTACAAACCATTTGTAAGCTTGAAAGATATATTGTGCAAATTGACAATCAATTGCAAGAAAGCTGAATTTTGTACTAGTACATCAACCGATTAGTGGCTACAACATTTTTTTCATTTTTAATGAGCATTGGTGATGCCATTAAGTATCACTTCATTACAACTCGGACAATTATGTTCTTTGTCCTCACAAAACTGTACAATAACCCTTGTAAGAAGACACTTTTGACGAATAACAAGTACAATATCTATTACATAATACTGTATTTGTTTAAAAATCCAGAGGTTTTGTTTGATATTATTTATTTGTTTTCAAAAGTGAAATATGTTCAGGTTTTACAGTAGATCACGATATAGAATATCGTCATTTCCTTTGTTGTACAAATGTAATGCTATGCTTTGGGGAAATAAAAACCTTAAAAGAATATCAGAACTTTTATATATCATTCAAATATTTAGGCAATAATTACGATAGGTATCAATAAGCTTATTCTGGGCTTTTTTATTTTAGAAAAGTTTTAATTAGTACATGTACTTCCCTCATAATAAGCCGGGTTGTCAGATTAGAAACGATAATATAAGCGCAGGGGGAATAACATCAATGGAATTAAAATTATTTCATCCGAGGAAATTGACTTTGATTTAATCACCTAGAAAAGTTAGTTAGTACTTCCCTCGTAAAATGCCGGGTTATCAGATTAGAAGCGATATTAGCGCAGAGGGAATAACATCAATGGACAATGGAATTAAAATACTTTAATCAGAGGAAATAAAGTAAAAGTTTCTAGTCACTAAAAGGAATACTAAAATGAGAATGTATCATGTACGGTATGTTTGAAAGCGTTTTAAAATATTTACACAATCAGTGTTGGCATACCACGTGGTATTTGACGTCATTTAGCTAAGAACGCAATAATCCGAAGTGTCGGCCCGGTGAGGACAGAACCGGCGATGCCATAATTAAAATGCATGCGCTATACCTACTCAGTTAACCGAACGCCCAGAAACCATTCAGATGAGAACATTAAATCACTCGTCTGCGCGCTACACACTCGTCATTTATTTACAAATGTATTATGCATTAGAACTAGACTAAGTGTCTGTGTTTCATTCTACAACAAAGCACAGCTACAGTCAGTCATTGTCATTATTTCTCAAACAGAGTACTTTGTAGACTCATAATGCCGCGAACGCATTAAAAGGTTGTAGCACATGTAGATAGGTACAAGCCATCTGGCACTTATTTATAATGGTAAATTAAGATGGTATTTTATGGTAGTACGCACATTTGTTCGCTTTCCAAGGACCAATTTCCCTTATCGTCATCCACCAATCTTCATATACACTTACATACTATATTAGTCACAATAGGCATGAGAAAAGCAAACGAACAAACACTTATATACTGAGCAACTGCACCGACTACAAGTTCTCTGTTTTCAGTTTCGCTGTTATCAGGTACTAAAACAAAATAACAAAGGGTCGAGTAGGAATACAATGTCTTTGTGCAGTATATGATTGAAATTTAGAGACTGTCTGAGTGAACCGGTGTATATCATACGCGGTTTTATCTATGAAACGAGGGAATATCTTAATGTGAATGCTGTCCATTATAATTAGAAATAGGAATTTTAAAACCCTTGGTAACTTTGTTCATGTAACGGAACTGTGCAATTACTTTCGAACATTTCAACAATATGGCGTTTGTCAAAGATCAAGAGGGGATGCCATACTACGTCGCGCAATGTTTTAGACATTCATACACAAAGCTGATCGACATTATGCATATATGAGGGGGTGATCAACAAATACTCCACAAACCCCACTGAAATATTTGTTTTGTCACCAATACTGCTTAATCGTTGTCGGGTAATAGATTAGCGTATCACAAATACAAAACCATACAAATAAAATTCTGATCATGCGTTTTATCGAATAATCGTAGGAATAGTATAGTCACTTTAACTATACCCGCCCAACGTCATCATGACTTCATTACAAATAGCACATGTCACTCATTGATGCCATAGTTCATGTTGAATGGTGTGTTCAATGTTTCTCAAAAACTGCAAATGGAATTACGGATGCTGTTGCATGCCATTGGAAACCGCACTCGTCCAAACATCGATCTTTGATTATGTTCAGTGATGAATTAAGTTGAAATGTATGTACCTACATCTAATATGATTAGTCTGATAGATGTACAATGACAAATAAAAACAATCACCACGAACCGGTGCACTTTTCTATATTACTATAACAACTCCAAAATGCGCAGAGATATTGTACAAAGGGCATCAACTATGTACATAACATCATTTGACGTTCATTGTTTATTATGGTGCGTATAATGTAGTGCTGTATATAAGGCAAGGCACGTTTCATATAACTTTATTCAACTCAATTATAAACAAATACTAAATTAATATCCACAATGACAGCCTCATTCCGGTTATTTATTGGTCACCCATCGTATGCAGTTACTTTAGACACAGTTGATGAACCTCTTTGTATGCACGAATTATCTACAAAAATATTTCTATATTTACGTACATTAGTATAATTTAGAAGTTAATTTTGTATTGTTCTGCTTAGTTCAGTCTTCGATTCAATATGATAAACGCCGTTCATGAACGATTTCCATTCAATGAATAAGGTAGATCCCTGATCTGATAAGTGGGAGGGTTCCTTGTAAGAGCCTTATTTGATATTTATAACCAACCAGCCTCTTGAAGATAACGCAAGACAGTGGGCATTTGTTAAAGAAAATTGTACTACGACGGATGTTTCATTCTAATGAAAGACTAATCTGTTAAAATAGTTAAAAGTTGTTTTTTCTTATCACTATAGCAAATTGTGTTACACGGGTGTTTAAGGAAGATATTTTATAGATTTGTGTTCGATATTTATTTAAACTCATTGTAACACACATTAGTTATTTCTATCTGTATAATTTATACAACTGCTGTATGAACAATAATGAAGTGGCATTGTATAGCATCTTACGGTTCGTTTATGATTGGACTAACCGTGTTTTGATGGTATGTTGTTTCAGCAGTCAGGAAAAATTCAAATTTAATTTTGTATCGTTCTGCTTTAGTTAACTCAGTCTTCGATTCAATATCAATAAACGTCGTTAATGTACGGTTTCTATTTACTTAATAATAAAGGTAGATTCCAGACATGATAAGAAGTACAGTATAGCCTAATTCGTTATTTATAACCACTCAGTTTCTAGAAGATAACGGTTCTAAGACTGCTTACATTTGTTAAAGAAAATTGTGCGAAGATGGATGTTTCTTTCTAATGAAATACTGTTCAGTTAAAATTCAAAATAACACTGCGGTTGACAAATGCGCTTCCTTAATACTACATAGAAAATTATATCACATCTACTACGTGTATAACAGGACACTATTTTATAGATTTGTGTTAAACATTTATTCAAACTCATTGAACAACGCACTATTTCTGATATTTCTTGTTTATTATATTTCGATGAATGAATTCCTTATTTTAATTGATGCCTTAGTTCATTACAACTCTTATATGAACAATAATGAAGTTGAGTTGCATAACATCACACTGCTCTTTTATGATAGGACTAACCGTGTTTCGCTGGTATGTTGTTTCAGCAGTCAGGAAACACAGGTTTGAGATACATCCGCTGTGCTCCACATCTACGTACGGGTCTGTATTGAGTACCCACAATGACTTTAAAGATATTATATCTTGCACAGCTGTTTGTATGGACAACAGTCAATGCGAATCTTGCACATATGACGAAACAAGTCAGGTGTGCTCCTTAAATTCGGTGATTAGGGTAGATACCCCAACATGCTCACACAACGTGAAATATGCACAGAAGAGAGAATTCAAGGTACAGTCAATTTCTTGTTATTTTCAGTTCGACAAATAATAAATAGATATAATATTATACACTGTTGTATACTATTTCCATAATAAACTTTTTACGTATTTTGTACGGAAATAAGGACAAATTATTAATAGTTGGGCTTTTTGGTGTAGTCTTTGGTGTTTGTTTAAGTGTCAGGTTGGACGGTTATGTTCTTAACATTGACTACAGTCATGTCTCCGACATATATAGTTAATCTTTCTGTTGCTCGCATAGGTTATAGCATAGAACCAGTTGGTCATTAGCGTCAAGAAAACAATCAGGCCAACTAGACGCCACATACAATCGATAAGTCTTTAATCCGAGTAGTTAAGGTAATTGGATTAGGTATTGTTGTCCTGTAATGAACACATTATTATCTTTGTACGTTGTAGTGTTTGTTTTCTGGTACATATAAAATCTGCGGCCTCGACCTGTACGTGGTAACTGGTGAGCTGACTGGATACATTGAGGTAAACCCGAATGGTGTTTGGGGTACCGTATGCGATGACGTCTGGGGGCAAGAAAACAGCGGAACACAGAACGCGAATGTGTTTTGCAGGAGCTTTGGATACAGGTAATAATCCAAACGTCTATAAGAATAACGCACGCCAAAGTTATTGGCAGTCCCCACGTAAAGGAGGTAGCAGGACCTTTACAAACTTTCTGATATTTTTAATTGTGTTTTTAAATGTATATTCAGTTCTAGCGTACACTTTAATTAAATTTAGGGCCTAAGAATCTCTTGCTAAAACTAAACTGATCTTCAAAAAATGTTTGCATAATTTAGTAAAAAGGGCATACTAATTATTGAGTATTATAATTATTATGAACATTGTATTCACGTCTCGTTGTTTTTGGAAATCGTTTGTAATTAAAAAGATTTTAAACAGCATGTATAGTTCTTTCTGCGTGTTTTGTATATGTGAATACGCGTACGTAATTAATTTGCACTTGAACAGAATCACATTGT
This sequence comes from Spisula solida, assembly GCA_947247005.1. Taxonomy (NCBI): domain Eukaryota; kingdom Metazoa; phylum Mollusca; class Bivalvia; order Venerida; family Mactridae; genus Spisula; species Spisula solida. The sequence continues at coordinate 36,497,283 of OX365959.1, read as the reverse complement.
AAAAAGATGTCAATGAATGAATCCCCTTTAAATTGTGCAATACTTTATCCTATAATTAAACAATTATTTCGATTAGTATTTCTTAATTTAACACAAAACTTTACCAAACTGTTTAATTTGAGTAAATGTAAATTATTTTGGCACTATTTACATTTGCATCGCACATAACGTACTATGACAAATTTTGATGACACATTTACACTAAACCGATCCATCATTCATTAAAATACTGAAATAATTATCATCTAATCTGATGCAATATTTAGAAGAGACCAACGTGCCAATAATGATATGGAATTGTTGTCGCTTTTCTTTACTCATATAGTGTAATACACAGAATGCCACAAGCCAGAAACTTGATTTCAGTGAAAGCAGTTTAGTGAAGATTGGGGGTTATCCACACTTGGACATCACATTTTGAAACAATTCTTATTCGTTTACAAGTTTGCAGATGCATCATTATGTTTTATGAATATCCCACCAGTCCATCTTATTCCATTGGCAAAATACAAGGAACAAATAATGTTTTGACCCTTATCTAATTTGAGTAATCTGTCATGTATATAATATACAGCACGGCTTTCTTTTTTCAGTGGTGGCTATCCGAAGTATCCCCTAGACAGCGCTCCTGTCATCTACCACGGTCCAATTTTAATAAATCACGTACAATGCACAGGTTCAGAAACCGAATTACTTGCATGCTATCATGTAAGCCCGGTGACAAATTGCGGCCATCATGAAGATGTTCAAGTGAGATGTTACGTATAGAAAGGAGATTGCGGTGATACTTTAGACAATGCGATAATAAAATCGGTCAAGGAAAATTTATACTTTTCGGATCTGAATATTCTGTTTATATTTCTGTTCATTTATAATCACCCAGGCTTAAACATCCGTAAAGAAACACTCTTATGAAATTGCGACTGAAAACGATTTGATCGTATCGCATTATAACGTTACAAAAATTGCAAAAGAATTTTGTTTTGTCGTAAAAATAATTTTGTTTTGTCTCAAAAATAAAACTAGATTTTTTAAAATAGATTTGTATTTAAAAATTAGACTTTTATAAAACAAACTAGCATTTTTAATTGATGAATGATTTGTCACGTTATATCAATGGAGATTACGTCTGGGCCGGAAGTGGTACTACTGACGATTTTTCGGGCGATTTTCGTTAGTTCGGTAAATAAATCGTGATGATGTTATTTTGTTTGGCAGGGCGTTTGAAATTAAATCAAGCTGGCCAACGTACCTGGCCCTGTCGCTAGCTGCATACCCATGTTCATTGTCCCTCTAAATACCTATAGTAAAGGAGAACAATCGATTTAAATGCGGGTTTTGTTACTATTAGTTTAACGACATGTCTATAATATTTCCAATTTCTCGCGATTTGAATGGTTTATTGTTGTTTAATCGGGCAAACTTCACATTAGTTACTTATATGTATACATTTTGCAATATAATTTCCATACAGTCATATTATGAGGCAAAACACGCGGAAGAACCGCTATGATACCCCTGACGATTCACAATACTATAAACTACCATTCAGCGATACCATGTATGACTGTGTGGACTGACTTATGTTTTAGGCCATTGTATCTAGATACAAATATGGGGTAAGGTAGACAAAATTGCAAAAGTTTTGTTACTGGTGGCAAAAGTACCAGACATGTATGTACTAACACGTGTTAAAACTCGCAATCATGGAAATGGGGGGAAAGTGACCAAATCAAGATGGCCGCCAAGATGGCCGCCGTTTCATTATATTGCTATGTATTGGCCATTATATAGGCAATTATTGAGCGTAAAGAGCTCAAAATATGTAATTTTGTACTAGAATGTATTAACAAATTATATGTCTAACAAATTATATAATACATTACACTATTATAGACGTATTGTTACCAAAAGGAGGCCCGAAAAGGGTATTTTGAGAAAAATATAATAAAATAAAAACAGGTTTGTATACTTATTCCAGTATTCCATATGGCTTAACAAGACAATTATAAAATGCATTTCAGATGATCTAACAATGTTTTTTACATAATTTAAATCATTTAAAAGCACTACTTATCAGTCAATTGAGGCCCTAATTTGGATATACTCAATCATGAAAAAGTAGATAAAGTAGGCGTTTTCACGGTTCTATCGGTAAGACACATAAATGGTACCTGAAATGTATAACAAACGATCTGTAGCTGTGATTTATATTTGTTTAATGTGCAAATTCAACAGATAGATACTTAAGTAAGAGTTCAATGTAAAAATGAGGCCCCAATAGGGGTAAAACCCAAAGCTTATTCCTGTTATAAGATACAATAGAAAATACGTCAAATCATTAAGGTAATGTACAATTACAAGAAATAGCTATATAACTTTAATAAGTACTATAAATACTGATCTGAGTAGCATGAATATACATCAAATATTTTAATGCTTGTTCGAATTAAATAAAATTGAGGCTGTAATAGGGGTAATTAAAAAGGGGAAAAAATGAAATCCATTAGTAGAGAAGTATTCTTAAAATGTATTTTCTTAAAGTTTTAATCGAAGGAACTCGGTAACCCAAGTTCATACTGTGTTAAATGTTGACATTTGAGCTATTTCACATTTTAATAGTTTTAAATATGTACATGAGGCCCCGCTTGAGGTACTTAAACAAGACATGAAGTACATTGTTAGGCAAGAGCAGTAAATACACAATTTAAAGTCAAAAGTTCTTGCAGAATTGCTAACAATATTGTATGTGTTTCAATATTTACCACGACTAAATTTTTTTATTACATGTTACATTATTCCAACTACGAATACAACAAACTTGCAATTGATCTAAGCATACTCAAAACACCATATTGCTTATCCTTAGTTTACATTGTATTATTTAAGTGAAACATGTAAAAGAGCAATCAAATGCATCGAGCCGGCATTACCCTCCTAAATTCTGAAAGGGGCATGCGTTCATTTTGTATTAATGTGTATGCTATTCAATGCCCTGGTGGAAGTTTTTGTGTGCTGGAGGTCAGTACGGCACATTGAATAGTTGTGTCCTGAATCATAAGAGCGCAGAATGGCTTTTCTTGACAATAGCCTATGATACAGAGCGTACAATTGAAGTAACCAACCTTGATAGGTACTCAATGAGCCAGGAATACATGGTAAGGTAACTCGCACGAGTCAGAAATGGCATTTTTAGTAGGTAATGGTAGGTTCCCCAATAACTGCATCTGACTGCATTAGGTTCTACAAGGACACATAGATGGCAATGTTGAACAGTGTAAGATATCTCCATATTGCCAGGAATATCTGTATACGACAGTGTTAACTATCACATGGTCCAATACTAGGTATCCATAGATATGGCTGAATTATGCAGTTGCCTTAACCAAATCGAACCCGACCGCTGTGCCAAGGAGTGACATTTACCACATGAAATAATGAATGGTTGTTCCTATGAATGTTAGCCTAGCTACCCTACATAGACAGTAATGGGTGTGGCAATAAGTGTTCGGTGCCTAGTGGAACCCGGACAGGGTGCATCGAGGAGGTGTATTAAGTAATCACTAAGCATGGCGTTTTAAGTAACCCACAAAAAGGCCACAACCGAGACAATGCGTGTTAGGTACTGTACTGAGCACTGAATGGAATATAATACCAAGCTAGTGATGTTAGTTAGATACCATAAGAAGCAAATAATGATTTTTCCGATCACTGTTAGGTACACCGTATAAAATGGTTATTCCAGGCAATGTTAGAAATCCCACAGAGTAATGGCTGTCTAAGCTTAACAAATTTTGCACAATCATTGTTGTTTGAATCTGTTTACACGTTAAATTGCGTTCGTTTGTATAAGTTTTGAAACACTCTTTATGCATCATCTGTCCCTCATCTGTTTTAGTATCTGATCACCGTATTTCACGTGCCCTGTTCACACTGTCCCTCTCCTTCTTCCTCAACTTTACAACTGTCTGTTCAGAGAGTGTCTTCTTACAAATCACACATAATTCATCCATCTACAATAGAAATGGGACTGTTACATTCAGTATGCATGTTACGATGTATGTTAATCTGACTTTCGAATTTCAAGTTTACATACTACATTAAATGGTTTGTTCATACCTATATACACTCATTAAAAGCTATAAGTACACCAACTTGTTACGCTTGTATCTTTTTTATTATACATGTGTTCGTGCAAGTAGTATAAAAACAATATCCGATAATTGGATATTTGTATTTGACTTGGAGTAGGCAGTGAGTCGTGAACCCTCCAAATTCAGAAAAATGCACGTGCACAACACGGTGTATTGTATAATGTCTTGAATTGTTTACTACACATTGTCCAGCAATACCAAAACCCTAAAAAGCATAAAATCTGAAGAACTCTGATTACAGAAAAAACAAGAGATGTTTGTAAAACATGCATGTTTTATGGCAACGAATAGTCATGTATACTTAAGGCATACATCCCGACATTGACCTTTGACATATTGACCTACAAATTTGTAGAAGTCTTTTGCTGGTGATCAGCTACCTGTCGGTAAAATTTTTACGACCCTATGACCCAACGTTCCTACCTTGTGGATTAGAAACCACTGTGTATTAGAAGGTCATGGTAATTTTGACCTTTGAACCATAGCCACCTCAAAATCAATGGGGTCATCTACTGAAGACGAACAATATCCACTGAAAGTTTGTGGGTTCAAGGTCCGACCGTTCTAAAGTCATTGATCGGAAAACATTTACTCTACCAACCGACCGATCGACATGCATTTCCTAAGTAATAAACCCCACATCTACGATACGAAACAACTAGTAACAGTTCCTAAGATGTTTAAACAAAATAATTTTAAAATAACATAATATCCTACGTTTTGTAGTTCTATATTGTGTAATAATTGAAGCTAGAGCCATTCACTATTCACTATTTGCATATATCGCTTTTTACTGTGTTGGTGTACTTATAACTTTTAATGAGTGTAGTAGAATTCAAACCGAAAGTCATGCTTACTTTGGAAAGATGAGTAGATTATTTGCAAATATCATGAAAAAGCTAATTACTAGCATGTTTAATTTATTCAATAAACACCCGTTTGTGTCTTAAATTGTAGTTAGTGTTATTATTTATATACATGAATTTCACTAGTATTACTTTCCGTGAAATATAAGATCTTTTTCAGAAGTTTTACCGATTTTTCCATTACTCTGTGAAACCTACACGTTCCACGGGATCACAAGGTAATGGACAAAACGACAGAGCCGCGGACAAAGAATTTATATTTCACGGAAAGCAAATAATTATCCCCGTAGCATGGCGTATATTTCATAAAAATCAATAAAGAAATAAAATACTAATGGCTTTTTTATTTTCCAATGTTAACAAATTTCTTCTTGTAACTGTAGTCAAAAGTCACGTGGTATTGCTACACTGTAATTGAATTCATATAACGTATACTGTCTACTGTGTTCCTGGGTTCCTGTATAAGTATAGAAAAAAATATAATGAGACCTAATGAAAGAGAAACTTTGTGAAATATAAAGTACATTTATTAGATCTATCATGTTCTAAACGAATATCCAATCTGCATTTTTTTGGTCATATTTAAGTGTTCCTATCGATAGACTTTGCTCACAATGTGTGTATATACACAATATCATGCTAGGAATAGAATGACGTGAAAAAATATTGAAGTTTTACCGCTTGTTTAAGAGATAACTTCCAAAACACAACGGCACTTGTGAAAAAATCGTTAAATTGATGGCACGAATACGCTTCCGTACTTATTTTTTTTGTTCAGCATGTCACCTTTATTAATTTCCATTTTTTTTATTTAAAGCGTCTAGTCGCTCTTTTCATATTACCGTGACTATTAAATAGATAAATATAGACAAATCTACCATTCAACCAAAAAAAAAACCTCAAACAAAAGAATATTTATGTTGACTCTACTTTCCGCAAAATCACGCAATTTCAAATTAATTTGTTATGTGTGTGTATGTACACATTCCCATAATGTCATGCCTTGTGTAAATACATCATACTTACTTCAAATGAACCGGTAATCTTTATTTACGATAGAAATCCATCGATTTTTAACCCGGTGATCGATTGTTTATAACAATACCTTCCATTTTATTATGATGTCATCCGTGACGTCATCAAAAAATACCGAGTATGGAAAACCGTTTACGACATCGTCGCTGATGTTAAAAAACGATAATCAAAACCTGTTTTAAACAACTTTCCCCTCACATTTCAAGGTGCGGGTTTTAATGGTAGGTATATATAAACGTATACTTTCGCCCAGTATTGAGAAAAATTCTTTTGCAATTTTGTCTAGGTCAAATTTTATTTTGAATGGACTATTTTCAGACTTTGTCACAGAAATAGTTTTGCATAACTTGACACTTCTTACGTCAATTGTTATGATGCTTTTTGTAACATATTTGTCGTTTACTTTTGTTTCTCAAAAAGCCCAAGATAATCTATCGCTGGCTTAGAATAAGACGTCGTAAGTACAACATCGATATTTTGAGAAAAGAAGAAAAAACTGTCTAAAAACTCTTTACATGCTTTTTCAACATCAGTTTGGTCAACATGACATTTTCTGATTTTCATGAAAATAGGCTCATAAGATGCGTATTGTGATGCTGATTTCAGATATGTATGCATCGTATAAGAACGTAAGTCGCACAAGTTTATGACCTTCTCATTCTAAGCCAGCGACATATACATGCAAGACCAGGCACAATTCGATTTTCAAAAATACGTTTGGAATAAATAGTAGTGTTTGTTAGTTTGTTGTACAATGTATGCTAACTGTCAGGCATATTGTAAAATTGAATTGATTATTTCATTTGAACATGAGTAATAGAAAACCAAGATAGATTCTTGAATAATAGAACAGATAAATCGTATTTTATTACAATATGTCAATTTCATGGTATGGTTGAATATAATGCATGTACGCTTTCAATTAATAAATTATACTTATAATTGCTGCTAGTTTGCTTTACATCTACCTGTTTGTATAAATGTCAAAGTTATATATTGTATTATCACTGTATAGTGTATTATAAAGGAAAATCTAGCTAACAGGTTATCAGTAAAATTTTCCAATAAAATACCTTCTCAAGCATCATCACAATCCAATTTAATTTACCTATATGTTAATGGAATAAGCACTATACATGTACACTTTTAAGGAACCACAGACTACAACAAATGATTTACAGCGCCATATGAACTGTAATTCCCATTTTATTTCTAGTAACTAATTTTTTCTTTAAGATTCAATTGGTGAATTTATCAAACCCACATGATCAATGTTTACTTTGTATTTGCCCATCCGAGAAGCAGAGACTCATAACTAACAAGAGCCAAATGTAAGAAAGACGCCCGTCTTGGGGCATGGTGAAAGAAAAAAAACAAATAATGCAACATTATTTTAGAATCAAAGGACCCTAACCCGGTTGGGCTTATAATCGAACTTGCCCATAAGGATTGTCACGAACTTGGCTTAGACGCTGTGCCCGTAAGCATTTTCATTTAGTTTGAAGACAAATACATGAAAACTGTTTGCGTTAGAGTACAGACAAACTGCTGGATAACTTAAACCGCCTGCCCGCCAAAGGTGTTCCCATAATACGTCCCGTTTTTCAAACGGGCGTATACAAATAGTATGAAGTAAACTTTGTTTGCGCTATGTCGCCACAAAATCTCTGGCCATTATGTTCATTATTTATACTATGAAATACAAACACATAAGTTGATATTTGGAAGTCATAATATCGTTAATGCTTGTTTTTCATGGGAGCCTAGGAGCACTCGCCCTCATAGGCTTGACCACTAACCGTCCATAAGTACTCAAAAAATTATGCTTTAACCCTACCATTTAAAAAACATGAGGGGTATATTCACAATATGGTTGTTCATATTTATTTTTAATTTCATAAAATTCAGACTGAATTTTCAATAACTCAAGGCCAATAACTCTAAGGAAAATTGCCCAATACAAAAACATGACGGACATCATCTAAGTATGAGCGTCCATATTCATTTTAAGTTTCATGTAATTCTACCAGTTAGTTACAAAGAAATGACTGCGAATGGATGGGCGGAGGCAATTCTTCAATAAATCAAGGGCAATAACTCCAAGAAAAATTGAACCAATACAAAAACGTTTGTTTTACCTAGGATTACTAATTGTTCTAAGTAGGTCACTCGGCTAGGTGCATAATTCTTTTCTGCTGATGAAACGTGGTTATTTACCTAGACAGTTGTCCAGCATTATAAGATCTAGCAACATGGTCATCTAACTCAGAATGGTAGTTGATTATTAATTCACAATAAATGGTTGTTTGGTTGAAATTAAATTTTTGTTGACAATAATTTTGGTACGAACCAATTTGGATCCACTTCGTAACACTCGTTTATGATTGAAATCAGCATCGAAATTTAAATTCCGTGTACTAAAGACAGTTTTCATTGTTTAAAACAAGTACTTTAATCGTATTATCGATTATTTTACCGATAGTAGGCTGAACGCGTTCAGTGTAAGTTTTTCCGTCCATCCAAAATGGCGGTCAAAATTTCCTTAGCAACCGCTGAACCGGGTATTACTTATCTCCCTTTCATTTATGTTTTCTGCAGAATGGGGTGTTTGGTAATCTTACGAAATACTCTTAAAATTATTGAAACATAATTGATAATTTATGAGCAACAATGTTTTAGAAATTAGAAAAATCTAAATGATTTTGTCAATTTCCATTCACATCCTCAGACTACCAAAACTGCTACACACAAATCTCAGCTGCCCAAATTTTGGATGGGCTAATAACTCGCAACACGTACAATGCCGTCTAGCGATTATATCGTGACCCCATAAGGGGTGGCGATAGAATCCCTATTAAATGCCCTCTGAGCATTATCACTGACCATTTCGATTTTTTATAGCACTTAAGAAAAGTGCTAGGGTGCTTAATAATGGTTTTTATTCGTCTTTGTATGTCGATCAGACTATGAAGGTACAAATATTCCAACTTGATTCATCCCCGAACGTTATCAAAGACCGATGTTTGAACGAGCGCGGTTTCCAATGACAACGTCACACGTAAGTCCATGTGCAGTTTTTATGACATACAAAGTCATGTATTAAACGCACAGTTCAACATGAACAATGTCTTCAATTAGTAAAGTATGTTATCTGTATTGACGTCATGATGATGTCGGGTTGTAGTAGCCATGAAGACGATACCGTTCGTATGACTATTCGACACAAATACAGCATTAGATTTATTATGTTTATAGTTTCGTATTTGTGATTCGCTTATATTTTACCCGAAAAAGATTCAGCAGTATTGGTGACAAAACAAAGATTTCAGCAGGTCTTGCCGAGAACTTATTGGTCATCTCTCGTATATGCATAATGTCGATAAGATTTGTGTATAAATTTTTGAAACAATACGCGACGTAGTTAGGTATCCCTTTTGATCTTTGACAAACGCCATAATGTTGAAATTGTTGCAGGTGATTGCACAGTTCCATTCCATGTACATGAACACAGTTAGCAAGTGTTTTAAAATTCTGAATTCTTATTATAATGGACAACATTCACATTACGATATTCCCTCGTTTCATAGATAATACCGCGCAGGATGTACACCGGTTCACTCAGACAGTCTTTAATTTTCATACTGTGCAAATACATTGTATTCCTACTCGACACTTTGTTCTTTTCTTATAGTACCTGATAGAAGCGAAAGCAGGTAAAATACATAGAAAATATGACAGCGCGATGTTCATTTCTCATTACATGACTATTTGAACTTGACAGACCAGATTCTTTGATAAATACATGTACCATGGTATACACAATATCTTATTAGAGAATAAAACTTCGAAATTAAAATTAAAAAAACAGCATAGTTGGAACATTTTTTCATTATGTAAGTGCATGTTTGTTTGCCTTTCTCATGGCTACCTAGATGTGCATCAACCTCTAAATGCGTGCGTGGCGTACAAAGTGCCATGTTTGAGAAATAAATAATATGTAGCTGTGCTTTTAGCGTAGTTCGTGCGTAGTACATTTGCAATTGAATCACGGGTTCTTAGCACGGAGACGAGTGATTTAATGTCTTACATATGTATCTGATTGATTTCATAATTTTTAATATAAAAGCACGCCATCCGACGATTTAAACCTAGTGGCCACTATGACTTGTCAAATATGTAATACAATTAGTTTATATGCATTAATTTTGTTCTCATTAGAGTTTGTTAGTTATGTAGAAAGACTAGTTACTAATTTTACAAATGTGGGTATTTGCTTTCTGTTGGAAAACTTCAATTATGATTGATACATGAGCTTTCGGCTAGCTTATTATGCACGGCGTCTGTCTTTCCATTATGACATCACCGGTTCTGTCCTCACCGGGCCGACACTACGGATTATTGCTTTCTTAACAAAATGACGTCATGGTATGCCCACACTGATAGTGTAAATTTATAATTTTATGTTCTAACGCAAGAATCGGGCTTGTAACATACCAGTACATAATAAAATTATCCTTTTAGTGTCCCATTAATGACTAGAACCTTTCAGTCAATTTCCTCTGATGAAATAATTTTAATTCCATTGATGTTACACCCTAGGCGCTTATATTATATTTTCAAATCTGACGAGGGGAGTATAATTTGAACGTTTCTAGGTGATAAAATCAAAACGCCGTAAAAGCTAATTGATTCTTAATAAATGTTGCCTAAATATTTAAACGATACGTACAAGTTCATATATTCTTTAAAAGATTTTTATCTTCCCCTTTGGGAAGCAAAACATTTACAAAAATGGAAACGACGATATTCTACATGCAGATCTACTGTAAAAAATATTTTGCCAACCTGAAAATTATTCTTTTTTTCGAAACAAAACAATATATTAGAACAAAAATTCCAGTTCAGTTTTGTCACGTTATAATGATACATGTACATGTATATAGAGAGATACTTTCAGCTGCATTTTCATCACAATACACTTATAAGTGTGCATGTATATATTTTCCATAGCTCGGTCAATACGTGATAGATCTTGCTAAAAGTTTCACTATATATAGCTTCGATACTTGTAATTACTATTCAATTCAATCTGATTACTGTTTTCATGGGTAAAATAAACGAATGCTGACATAAGCAAAGTTAATGTCGCATATTTTACCGTGTGTTCATCGCATCGGGCGTTAGTCAGGTTTATATGTACCTAGGTGCCCGCTTTGCTGAGAAAGTTCGTTTTCATGTATGTCCTCACCTAGGAGACATAAATAACGTAAACAATGATAAGAATAAAGACTAATTTAGGTTAGGAACTGTCGACTTTTGGCCTCACAAAGGTAATTGCCAACGGGATACTTCTCCTTGACGATAAAATGACCGTTATAATTCAAAATCTTCTACCAAGCATTTTTCAAAAATAACAACCACCATGTTGTCGAGTGAAAAAATCACATTATTTTGTTTTTTCTGACTATGGCCGTATATAAAAAAATTCCTACTGACCATACACAAAATAATGTACACATTTTCGTCATTTCTCGTATGTTTTACGTGATTTGATCTGAACCTTGGATTTAAGTTTGAAGACGAAACTTTATTAAGCGTGGGGTAGTCAATAGCATATACACAAAATATCATGCAAAAACATTTATAAATAAAACAGCTATAAGGTAAAACACTTTATATGTACTTTAAGTCCGTTATAATAGGTCCCCTGACATTTGCTCGTTATTGAAAACGCACTTGTCTATCATACTCTTACAAGCCCCATGAATAATAATAATATAATCACGTTTTTAAACACTTCCAAATTATAATTCTAATTAGACGGTTGTTAGAATGAGGTCACCCAGTATGCATTTGCATAATTTTTAGTTTATGTTTTATAGAATAATTAGGCCTTGCTTTTTCGTCCTTTTGCAACTACAGTTGATATTGGAACACGGTTTGATGCATTTAAACATATCTAATAATTACCAGCACACAAACACATCAAAAATCTTTTAAGCATACATATATGGTTATTAAGAAACTTGGTTTCTGGTAACGCGTTACGAATATACCAGGAGTGATCCTAGATTAAACGGACAGGCTATTATTGCATAAATAAAGTTCATTATTTTGATTTGAACCTTTGCAATGATAAACATTGACATAATTTCATGGCTTATTTACATGCAAACATATGATTATATGACGTTTAGTAGCTTGACTTTTTAGTGCTGCTTTCCCTGTCCGACTCAATATTATCTTTTTACACTATATGTTCCAATTTCGCAAATACTGTACATTGTAAGCATTATGCCGTGGTATCTAGTGGGTAAGATCTGCTGGCTCCGAATCATTTAAAATAACAGAACAGGGGTGGTATTCAATATTGGTCTTATCTAATTGGAGAATAAGGATAGCCAATCATATATCCTGTTACTGACCAAGAGTTTAGTATGGTGTGATCCGATTGGTTGTCCTTATCCTTAAGTCAATTAAGATCAATATTGAATACCACCCCAGGACAGATCTACTTAAAAGAATAAGATTATTATTATATACATTATACATCATGTCGGTATTTATTCTGAGTATGAGCTTGATGCATGGATGATTGTGATAATTATGAATTAAATATAAATGTTGTTATGCATAAGCTCAGGCAACCGATAAATGAAAGTTGTTATGCAAATTATCAGGCAACCGAAAAATGAAAGTTCTTATGCAATGGTTCAGCCAACCGAAAACGGAATGTTCAAACGTTCGTTTCCTGTTACTTCGTTATATATCGATACATATGTGTTATATAATTATGAATTCACAATAAAGCAGTTAATTTTAGGTTACTAGAAACCAGTATCAAATGTGCAGTGAACTTCGTTGATATACAATAATATGGAAGCTACGCATAACCAATGAAGAAAACCTAGTGCAAATTAGGCACACATTAGCACAATGTCGTATTTTTGTAAGGCATCGATAAGTCAACCGACATTGGTTCGAGTGGCAAGAATAATTAGTTTGAACTAATACTATTTACTCAAGCAAAAAGAAACAAAGATAAAACATTACTACTCACAATTGTCCAGGGCTGGTATGCAGAAAGCATCGTACAAATGTACTTACAATTGTCCAGGGCTGGTATGCAGAAAGCATCGTACAACCTTGTAGAAACTTAACACTATTAACCCATATCGTGCTTAGCGCGACTCAGAGTCGCGCTACCCGATACTTTCCACCACTGCGGAGCGCGACTGTGAGTCGCGCTATACAGTTGCTCTAGTGGGTTTGGCGTTTAAGTCCCGTTTCACCTTGCTTGTAGTATTCATGAATGAAATTTAACTATAATTTATTCAGTAGTAAATTAAAAAACTATTTCTAAAAATAATATCAGCCAATCAACTACTAAATACGTCAAAATTACTGTCTAACATTTGTTTGAAATTCCGAAACTAAAATGGCTGGCGATCGGCAAGGAATGCACAAGATGTTTTAGAATGAATATATAAGGAAAATTAACATCAACTGTATTTTGTCCATTGAAATTTGAAATATGAATAATTGAAATAAATGCATCATTATATCGAGGGGTTACAGCCAAAACCTTCTATCTGATAAACTTGGCCAAATTGACTTTTTTAGTTAAATGAGTTCCGTATCACCATTGTTATTTATTCTCAAAATTATTTCAAAATATCCAACTTAATTAATTAAATATTGATAATAGTCATTTTCAGCTATCGTGTATCTACATAACTGACTGGAGGCAAAACCAGTTTTAAATCAATGGCCTCTTAATATTTTCGTAGATGTAACATTAACATCTGTTAGAATGAATCAAATCTGTATATCAATCTCTACCAATAACATTTGTGTGTCTTAATATAATATTTGTCCCGCTCAACTGTTCCATATAAAACAATGACATTTTGGTTAAATGACATCAGTCTTGATTTGTCAATTTGTCAACAACAACAAGGCACCGGGTGCTGGTCTGTAGTACGTACAATTTCATCGCTGTAAGTTAAATGTCAAACCACAGTTGTTGTTTATATTGCTGTATAATAATAGCAGCTTCACTCGAATAAGATGTCAAAGTGTGACTAAGATGGAATTGTATACATTTAGCTATGTATGATTGAAACAGGAATACATGTACCTTATACATAAAACTAGCTAATTCTTAATTATAACAGTAAGTATAACTTACTTAGTAAACGTGTATGTGCTTGAATTTGTTAATTTTGTAACAGCTAATATGCATTATTTTTTGGAACGGTGCATGTTTTATTATTTAAACGAATAAACTATTTGTTACGAATCAATTAATGATTTTCATTCGTCGAGATGGATATTAACATAGCTGTGTAATGTTTGATTATAAAGGTGTATAAAGTAGAATTGTAATACACGAAAAACAGAAAAAAACTTTTAAACACTTGAATGTGTATTAAGACATTCAGTTAAAAGACTGTTTAGCCACTACGTAAGCAAACTTAAGGAAGGTGCTAGTGTGCATTAACTTGGTATCAAGTAGTGGTCAAGCGTTATTAATTAACTTTCCTAATGTAAAACAGAAATAACCACAATCACAGAGTACAAACCTAATCACTGTATGACTTATTGGGATATTATACAATGCAAAGTATGTGCCTTATTGTGAGTAAAAGCACTTTTGATTCATTGGTAGACTATACAATTCAACGTGTATGACTTATTGCGATAACTGGAAGTTGATTCATTTATATTCTTAGACAAATACGTGTAGCAGGAAAATATACATCTCTTATGACAATATCTTCCAACACTACTGTATATGCAAAAGATTGTTATAGCTTTATGTAGTATCTCAATAAAAAATACCACATGGAATGACACGTGGCCCAGTTGTTGCAAGTGATATACATTTTTTTGTATATTATATAGCATAGTGGAACGGTGGTCGAGTGCTTAGCTCGCTCAACTACTAATCTGGAATTGCAAGGTTTGCATCTCTGTCTGGACACAGGAAGTCTAGTCAGAATGACTGGACTAGGACATCCCGTCTGAATTCCTTGTATCACACAAGCATCAACATATCTCTTCTCCTTGAGGTCATTTGCCAATCAGGCAGAGATAAAACCGCACTACAAGTGTCTGTCGAAAGCAAAAGAGATAAATCATACATTTCAAAGATATTGAAGTTTTCAATTTCTGTAGTACATATCTAAGTTGCTGTGCCAATCCTAAAATATATTTTCATTTTAAACATATTCTGTATCTTATTACCCAGTTAATATTTTAAATGTTCATACCTGCTTGTAATTCAAACTTACCAACACATTTTAAATTTTAATTTACAAGCCGTAAATATTAAGGTTTTTAATGAATTTATAAATTGATGAAAAACTTCATTAATTACGACATGACATTTATAAATTCATTAAAAACTATTAATTACGGCATGGAATTCTAATTGAATATGAATACAGTGATGGATGTCACAGTGAACACTGACTTTCGTAATTAATTTTAAAGGTTTCTTAGCTTATGGCCATGGTGAACTACAATTATAGTACATAACCGTATTGGTCATTATCCTATATATATATATATACATATATTTACAATCGCAATTGCATAATTTTTATGTTTTCAAGTCACATTTCCTTTACATTTTATCTGTTACGGAAGCAATTTGAGCATTGAATGATATTCTGATTTACACTGACATTTAAGCTTAATCAGACCATGAACCATATAATCTTTTCTTGATGTTTTTTGTTAGTCCACAAACATCAATTGATATGATACCAGAGGATGTCATCACTGAATATGATACAAAGTTTCTAAAATTTTCATCACATGGACGTTTATCGTAAACTCCATATACATATATATGGCAATAATATGGTTTGACATTTTAAATGTTTTGGTATCAGGAGGAAAGTGGATTTGCCTACCGGTCTAGTGAAAGTAAGCATGGCATAGTGTGGACAGGTTTCCCATTATTTTATCATCAGCTGCTTGCCACATATATATATCGTATTACATTTGGATCTGCCAAATGTCAAATTGTATCATTGAGTGAGGGTTTGAAAACCCAAAGATATTTTGTCATTTAAATCACATTATTCCTTACAATGTTCACAAATATTTCATATTAGGGTTTAAAGTATTCAACTGTCTACATAATTTAATAGTTTAACTTTAACAATAACCATATCTTAACAAATAGTTATTAAAAACTGCTCTGCTGAAAACATAAGGAAATAGCACATAGCAGGATTTGGCTCTAACCCCTCGTTATTCTGACAGTTTTAGTCGGAATGTTCAATTCTGCGATTGGTATTTATTATTAGGCCTTCTTTATAACATTTAGCATAGCGTTATGTATGAAGTGCATAGAAATATTTCTCATTGCATAGACATACTGCTGAATATCATAACGTGTGAAATACCAATAATTATCAAAATTATATCAATATGTAGCTTATTGCATCTTCTTTGTATAAAGTATAGGGTTTATATCATTATTTTGATAATTAACACCATTGATTAGATACTAAACAGATTCACTATCAGATGAGATTTTTATCTCAAGTAGACTGCTAATATAATTCAGCACTGGTCAGCTGATAAGCCCACTGAGAAACTAGCACGGTAAGGGTTAAATTAGCGAAGACGTCTGCGGGAGGTAAACCAATACAAAGGGGTGACAACTATATATCCCAATCACTCGAATTTCAAATAAGCCGGAATGGGCCGGAATGAGTCGGAATGGAAAAAGAATAAAAATTCGATACACATTTATTATGATAATTAGAATTTACCAAAATTATTACAGCCTTGTCGAAATGCCTTTGGAATACTGCGTTCAAGAGTATTTAAGTGAATACACATTTTAGGTTTAGATAATTTGAAAAACATTCGAAATGACCATAATGCATTTTGGACATTTCGGCATTCCGCCACATTCTGACTCTCGTGTGATTGGGTTATTAGAAAGATCAATGTTCTAAATTGTTAATTGCCAACACACACGATAAAACCACGTGTAAATATACTTTCATCGAGTTATTTTAAGTTGGATTTTAATTGTACATATGTATGTAAGTAACATATCTTAACATACATGTGAAGTAGATATATTTGGTACATGTACTTCTAAAGAGTATTCTTTACTTATTAATTGTTATCTGACTGAGGGTTGAGATTTGCTATGGCTGACATTAGGTCATTTTGCTGAAACCTTGACATTCAGCTTTGTTTCACTGTTTTTTGTCCTACAGTTTAGGACTTCTGACAGCTAAATTAAGGTATTTCAGCTGTTTTACTGTTGGAACTAGGTCATTCAGCTTGGCCATTCAGCTTTTTGATTGATGAAACTGGTTCATTTAGAATTTCGACAGCTTGGACATGGGAGGATCATAACCTGTTTAAGTGGGCATTGTGCATTGATTGTTTTGTTTTGTCTTCTGTGCTCGGCTGCTTAAGCTGAGTGTTGTCTTCACTGTCTGACTTAATATTATCTTTCTACTAGTATTAGTCTTTTATTGTTATGCCCCCATCTTTGATAAGAGGGTATATTGGTTTGGTCATGGTCGGTCTGTCTTTAGGTCTGTCTTTAGGTCGGTAGACCAAATGAAGGTTGCAAGATATGTTACTTAACTTTTGGGGCTTAATACGAGGAGCGTTCAATATATAATGTCCATGTCCTTTGTATTTTGCTATGACAGTATTTAGAAGAATTCTACGAATACTGTCTGAAAGGTGTGTGTTTCTATACTATATCTGAAAAATTAAATAGCCTTTCGTCAATAATTAAGTAATTTATTGAACTTAGAAGAGGGTCTACTCGAATATACTAGCCTTATTGTCATTTTAAGCCAAATATGTGTTATCTTTGCAGTAGTGGTTTAGAAAAGTAAATAGCAGTATGCATTTAATTGCAACACACCAATCTATAACTTAATCCTTATGTTTCCACCAGAACAAAAAATGAACATGAAAGTATGATTTGTCTACGAGTAAGGCGGTCACATACAAGGGAGACTACTCTTATTTATACAAAATGATGCTTGTTGGTTCACGCTCCAATATCACTTCTATTTTGTTCGCAAATTCTTCCAAAAAAATTATTGTTGATGGTCTACGGCGTACGTCGATGTATAATATGTCAAATGCCAACCAATAAAACTAATTTAAAATATGAATTGAAAAATAGCATGCTTTCTGTACTTATTTTGACACCTATTTTCGCGACTTTCAAATGATCTTATTTTGTATAAAAATGGCAATCAAGTACCGGAAATCATGTTTTTATGGAAGGCATTTACATTATTCACGGAATAGTAGTTGTGGAATAAGATTATTTCCCGAAATGAAATTTTAATGGACATATATTCTCAAAAAGACGCAGTGTCTATTACTGACCCTTTAAAAAAGACACCAGAAACAACAATATGGGAATTAAATTTTATTGAAATTTTCACGAAATAATGCGGAATAGTTGATGGTTCCAGAAATGTATAAAGATTTCCAGAAATTTGTGACCAAAAAGACATTATATATTGAACGCCCCTCGTACAGCTATAACTATGTAGTTTAGCAGTTTTACTGTAAGTTGTAACTAGGTAATTCAGCGTAGGCATTCCGCCTTTTGATTGCTGAAACTTTTCCATTTAGCTTTTTAACAGCTGGGAGTAGGACTGATTGATTTTCTTGGTTGGCACTGCGCTGGGCACTTCTTCGTTTAAGGATTTCTGACAGCTAAATATAGGCAATATAGTCGTTTTGCTGTGGAAACTGGGTCATTTAGTCTTTTGATTGCTGAAATTAATCATTTATTATACTTTTCGACAGCTTGGATTTGGACGGATCTTTGCTTGTTTAGTTGGGCATTGTGCCTTGAATGTGTTTTATGTTTCCTGTTCTCGGTTCGTACAGTTGGGCATTGTGCTTTGTGTGTTTTAATGTTTCCTGTGCTCGACTGGTTAAGTTGAGTGCTGCTTTCCCTATCTGACTTAATATAATTATTTTGGTCATCAACAATAAATGGCCCTTATTCATTTTGAGGTCAGTAGTTGAAAGGTCAAGATCACAGTGACAATGACCGTTTTTGGTTGTAATCTCCAGAACCGTAAACAACGATACTTTTCAAACTTAGATAATCAATAAAAGGTAATCTAATATTCCGTCCATTTTAGCGGACAACTACATGTTTATAAATAATTTGTACAGCTTTTTGACACGTAAAATATACGAGAAATGACGAGAAGGTGTACATTATTTTATGTATAGTCAATAGCAATTTTAGATATACGGCCATAGCCAGAAAACTCAAAATAATGCGATGTTTCAATCAACAACATGATGGTTGTTAACTTTTAAAAATTCATGATAGAACATTTTGATTAACACGGGCATTTTATTGTCAAGGAGATGTAACCTATTAGAAATTGCGTTTGTGAGGCCAAAAGTCGTAAATTCCTAACCTGAATTGGTCTTTGTTCTTATCATTGTTTACGTTATTTCTGTCTCCGTGGTAAGCACATACATGAAAAGCACATTTAGATAGTCACCAGCCATCTGGCACTTATCTATAATGGTAAATTAAGATGGTATTTCATGGTAGTACGCACATTTGTTCCCGTTCCAAGTACAAATGTCCCTTATCGTCATCCACCAATCTTCATATACACTTACATGTAAACAATATATTAGTCACTGTAGGCATGAGAAAAGCAAGCAAACAAACACTTATATACTGAGCAAATTTAGTTTTATTTATAAGTTTATAAGTTATATTCTCAAATAAGATATTGTATAAGTTACGGCGTATGTATTTATTAAAGAAAACTGGTTTGCTAAGTTCATATGGCCATGTAATGAGAGATAAACATCGATCTGCCATATGTTTTATGTATTTTGCCTGATTTCGCTTCTATCAGGTATCATAACAAAATAACAAAGTGTCGAGTGGGAATACAATGTCTTTGTGCAGTTTAAGATTGAAAATTAAAGACTGTCTGAGTGAACCGGAGTATATCATGCGTGAGGTTATCTATGAAACGAGGGAATATGTTAATGTGAATGTTGTCCATCATAATTAGAATTCAGAATTTTAAAACACTTGCTAACTTTGTTCATGTATCGGAACTGTGCAATTACTTTCGAACATTTCAACATTATGGCGTTTGTCATAGATCAAAAGGGGATACATCATTGCGTCGCCAATGGTTACGAACATTTATACATAATTTTTATTGGCATTGTGCAAATACTCCGCAAACACCCTGAACTCTTTGTTTTGTCACCAATACATTGCTGAATATTTTTCGGGTAATACATGTATATTAGCATATTACAAATACAAAATTATAACATAATAAATTTAAGGATTCATTTCGTCGAAAAATCTTAGAAACAGATAGTCACTATGGCTACTACAGCCAAACGACATCATGACGTCAATACAGATAACATATTGTAGTCATTGAAGACATTTTTCATGATGAATGGTGCGTTTAATGTGTCATAAAAACTGCACATGGACTTACGGGTGGCGTTGTCATTGGAAACCGCGCTCGTTCAAACATCGGTATTTGATAACGTTCATGGATGAATAAAGTTGGAATATATGTACCTTCATAGTCTGGTGGACATACAATGACGAATAAAACCATTATCAAGCACTCGTGCACTTTTCTAAAGAGCTATAAAAACTCGAAATGGTCAGTGATAATGTACAAAAGGGCATTTTATATGTAAATAACATCAGTTGATGTTCTTAGTTAGTTTGATGGCGTCATTAACATTACGTTTGTATACGCAAGTCGCCATAGCACGCTTTATATAACTTTATTCAACGTGTTCCCTAAATGCAATTATAGACCAACCAATGCTCAAATTTATATCCTCTATGACAGCACCGTGTCGGTTATTTATTGATCACCCATCGTATGCAGTAACTTTGGACACAATTGATGAACCTCTATGTATGTACGGATTATCCACAAAAATATTGCTATATCTACGATAGTATAATTCAGAATTCAATTCTGTATCGTTCTGCTTAGTTCAGTCTTAGATTTGATATTAAAATGCCGTTCATGAAAGGTTTCCATTCACTGAACAAGGAAGATCCCTGACCTGATAAGTGGGAGCGCTCCTTGTAAGTGGCAATTTAATATTTATAACCAATCGGCTTCTTGAAGTGAACGTAAGACTGTGTGCATTTGGTAAAGAAAAGTGTGCGAAGACGGATGATCCTTTTAAATGAAATACTGTTCAGTTCAAATACAATTAAACACAACGGTTGAAAGTTTTCTTAATACTATAGCATTTATAATACATTGTAAATCTACATACTACGAGTGTGGGGGACATATTTTATAGATTCGTGTTAAACTCATTGTACTACGCATTATTACTACTTTTGTTCTTTCTTTCATTCTTTATAATTTATACAACTGCTATATGAACAATAATGAAGTGGCATTGTATAGCATCTTACGGTTCGTTTATTATTAGTCTAACCGTGTTTCGCTGGTATGTTGTTTCAGCAGTCAGGAAACACAGGTTTGAGATACATCCGTTGTGCTCCTCAACTACGCACGGGTATGTATTAAGTACCCACAATGGCATTAAAGATATAATGTCTTGCACAGCAGTTTGTATGGACAACAGTCAGTGCGAATCTTGCACATATGACGAAACAAGTCGCGTGTGCTCGTTACATTCGGTGATTAGGGTAGATACTCCAACATGCACACAAAACGTGAACTATGCACAGAAGAGGGAATACCAGGTACAGTCAATTTCTTGTTAATTTTATTTCAAATATAAATATATATAATATTAAACACTTTTGTATACTATTTCCTTATTAAACGTATTACGTATTTCGCACAAAACTAGACCGTTTTCTTTGATATAGGTGTGCTTTTGGGTGTAGCCATACTTTAACATATGCGTGCGCGCAACATGGCGACATGGAATAGAACTAGCCAAGCACAGAAAACATGTTGCATTTAATTGTTTGCGTGTAACGTTTACAATGGCCATTGCATCATACCCAGATAATTTTCCGATTATTTGAGGATAAAATATTGCATTTAATTATCTTGAGACGACCAAGCGTAAATTATGAATATTTTGGAAGCCATTGCATATTAGTTTGAGTCACCATTGACTGTCCGTGTAGTACAGCGCTAAACTATCACATGGACTTAGTGTGTTTGGGTCCCTGGTTGGAAGGTTATGTTCTTATCATTGACTACAGCCATGTCACCAACATATGGTTACTACCTTTCTGTTGCTAGCATATATTACTATAAAAATAGCATATACCAGTTAGTAGTCATTAGCGTCCAGAAAACTATCAAGGCCAACTAGACGCCTTTAATCCAAATAGTTAAGGCAATTGGATAAGGTATTGTTGTCCCGTATTGAACCAATGTATTCCTATTGTATTTTGTAGTGTGTGAGTTCTGGTACTTCATATAAAATCTGCGGTCTCGACCTGCACGCGGTACCTGGTGAGCTGACGGGATACATTGAGGTAAACTCGACTGGTGTTTGGGGTACCGTATGCGATGACCTCTGGGAGCAAGAATTGATCGGAACACAGAACGCAAATGTGTTTTGCAGGAGCTTTGGATACAGGTACTAGTCCATCACTATACTTGGAATAACGCATGCTAAAGTTATTGTCAGTCCGTTCTCAAAGGAGGTAGCAGGATCGTTTCAAACTTATTTTTAACGTGTGATATTGGTTGCGTATTCATTTCTCTTCTATACTTTTATGAAAGAGAATGCAAAGGAAGCTTTTGCTAAACTATGTTGATTTTCGAGTAATACTTTGATAATTTCATGTGGAGCGCCTAATAATTATTATGTTTTGCATACGTTGTAACCATTATTCACGACAAGTTGGTTTTGAAAGCATTTGTACTGTAGTTATAAAGCTTTTTAATTACATGTACAAATTATTCAGCGTAGTTTCATACCGGTATACTTGTAGATAATTAAATCGAACTTTAACCGAAACACATTCTTACAAAGATCCCAATGAATGAATCCCCTTAAAATTGTGTAAGTCTTTTTCGGAATTTAAACTATTATTTCGATTAGTATTTTCTAATTTAATTGCACAATACTTTTCGAAACTGTTCCATTAGATTGATGTAATTGTTTTGGCACATTTTTATATTTGTTTGGCACATAACATACTGTGACAAATGACGCGTGCGCACTAAACCGACCCATCGTCCTTTGTTACATTCAATCAAACATAATACTTCCATTGTTTCAATACCTAAACATTAAACTTCAAGGGTTTGTCTCAGTTTTTTTAACCACTCCGCGTATGCATATTTCGTTAAATGAACCGGTTTATAAAAGGTTGTGTAAAAATTAAAATATTATCTGATCTGCTTCAAGTTTTCGAATATTCCATGTGTTGCATTTTGTGCATTGTCATAATGCCGTCTTTGCACAGGTAAAACTGGTACACATTCTGACACCGACCAAAGTGGCAATAATAACAAGGAGCATTTGTCCCATTACTACTCTCATATCGTGTTATACCCAAAATACCACAAGGCAGAGACTTGAATGTAGTGCAAACAGTTTATTGAGGATGTGATTATCAGCACTTTGACATCACAGTTTGAAACCATCTTTATTCATTTATAATTTTGCATATGTACCATTATGTTTAATGAATATTCCATCCACCATCTTATTCATTTGGCAAAATACAAAAAAAAATGTTTTGACCTTTATCTAATTTTGAGTAGTATGTATAGTACGGCTTTCTTTTTGTAGTGGTGGCTATCCGAAGTATCCCCTAAACAGCGCTCCTGTCATCTACCACGGTCTAATTTCAATAGATGTCGTACCAGTCCAGTCCCTCTTATTCCATTGGCAAAATACAAGGAAAAAATAATGTTTCGACCCATATCTAATTTTGAGTAGTCTGTCATGTATATAATATACAGCACGGCTTTCTTTTTTCAGTGGTGGCTATCCGAAGTATCCCCTAAGCAGTGCTCCTGTCATCTACCACGGTCCAATTTTAATGAATCGCGTAGAATGCACAGGTTTAGAAACCGAATTACTTGCATGCTCTCATGTAAGCCCGGTGACAAATTGCGTCCATGGTGAAGATGTTCAAGTGAGATGTTACGTATAGAAAGGAAATCATGATAAAATAATGCGATAATAAAATTGATCAAGGAAAATCTGTTCGCATCTTAATATTTTCTTTATATTTCTTTTCATTTATGATCACCCAAGCTAAAACATCCGTAAAAGAATCACTCTTATGAAATTGCGACTGAAAACGGTTCGATCGTATCGCATTGTAACGTTACAAAAATAGCAATATAATTTTGTTTTGTTTTAAAAATAATTCTGTTTAGTCTAGATTTTTTAAAAATAGATTTGTATTAAAAACTAAACTTTTATAAAATTACTATAATTTTTAATTGATGGATGATTTGTCACGTTATATCAATGGGGATAACGTCTGGACCGGAAGAGGTACCACTGACGATTTTTCGGGCGATTTTCGTCAGTTCTGTAAACAAGTCGTGATGATGATTGTTTGTTTTGTAAGGCGTTTGAAATGAAGTCAAGCTGACCACCCTACCTGACCCTGTCGCTAGCTGCATACCCAGGTCCATTTTCCCTCTAAATACCTATAGTAAAGGAGAACAATCGATTCAAATGCGGCTTTGGTTACTATATGCTTGACGACTTGTCTATAATGTTTCCAATTTCTGCCAATTTGAATGGTTTATTGCTGTTTTATGAGACCAAATTCATATTATTGACTTTATTTTATGTATGCGTTTTCCAAGATAATTTCGATGTAGTCATATTATGAGGCAAAACACGCGGAAGAACCGCTATGATACCCCTGACGATTCAAAATACGCCACTCGTAGATGTACTTGGATGACATTCGACTGAAAGAGCTATTATTGTTGTTTTCCGAATTTGTAACAGAAATAGTTTTGCATAACTTGACATTTCTTACGTCAATTGTTATGACGCTTTTTGTAATATATTTGTCGTTTACTTTTGTTTCGTAAAAAGCCTAAGCTAATATATCGCTGGCTAAGAATGAGACGTCGTAAGTACAAACTCAATACTTTGAGACAAGAAGAAAAAAACTGTCTGAAAACACTTTACGTGGGTTTTCAACATCAGTTTGTTAAGCATGACATTTTCTGATTTTTACGAAAATAGGCTCATAAGATGCGTCTTGTGATGCTGATTTTAGATATGTTTACATCGTATACGGTCGTAAGTCGCACAAGTTTACGACCTTCTCAGTCTAAGCCAGCGACATATACATGCAATTAGATTTTCAAAAATACGTTCGGAATAAATAGCAAGATTTGTTAGTTTGTTGTGCAATGTATGCTTACTGTCAGGCATTTTGTAAAATTGGATTGATTATTTCATTGGAACAAGAGTAATAGAAGACCAAAATAGACTCTTGAATTATAGAACAGATAAATCGTATTTTATGACAATATGTCAATTTCATGGTATGGTTGAATATAATGCATGTACGCTTTCAATTGATAAATTATACTTATAATTGCTGCTAGTTTGTTTTTACATATACCTGTTTGTATTAATGATGTCAAAGTTATATATTGTATTATCACTGTATAGTGTATTATAAAGGAAAATCAAGCTAACGGGTTATCAGTAAACTTTTCCAATAAAATACCTTCTCAAGCATCATCACAATCCAATTTAATTTACCTATATGTTAATGGGATAAGAACTATACATGTACATAACGATTCACGCACTGTTCACGTCGATTTTCACGTATGCATGCACTTTTAAGGAACCACAGACTACAACAAATGATTTACAGGGCTATATGAACTGCAATTCCCAATTTATTTCTAGTGACTAATTTTTTTCTATAAGATTCAAATGGTGAATTTAACAAACCCACATTATCAATGTTTACTTTGTATTTGTCCATCCGAGAAGCAGAGACTAACAAGTGCCAAATACGCCAGTCTTGGGGCATGGTGAAAAAAAAATCCAACATTATTTTAGAATTAAAGGACCATTACCCAAGAAGGCATAAGCCGAATTGGCTTATAATCGAACTTGGTCTAGATATTTTGCCCATAAGCATTGTCACTAAGTTTGAAGACATGAAAACTGTTTGGGTTAATATACAGACAATGCCAATTATACACTTTTTTGGTAATTAAAAATTAAAAAAACATAACCTAAAAAGGCCTATGTCGTTGGGGCCTATAATCGAACTTGGCTTAGATGCTGTGCCCATTAGCATTGTCATTAAGTTTAAAGACGATCGAATGAAAACTGTTTGCGTTAGAGTACAGACAAACTGCTGGACAACTTCAACCACCTGCCCGCCAAAGGTGTTCCCATAATACGTCCCGTTTTTCAAACGGGCGTATACAAATAGTACATATATGTAGTAAACTTTGTTTACGTGATGTTGCCACAAAATCTCTGGCAATTATGTTCATTATTTATACTATGAAATACAAACACATAAGTTGATATTTGGAAGTTATAATATCGTTAATGCTTGTTTTTCATGGGAGCCTTGGAGCACTCGCCCTCATAGGCTTGACCACCAACCGTCCATAAGTACTCAAACAATTATGCTTTAACCCTACCATTTAAAAAACATGAGGGGTATATTCACAGATTGTTGTTCTTATTTATTTTTAATTTCATAAAATTCAGACTGAATTTTCAATAACTCTAGGCCAATAACTCTAAGGAAAATTGACCAATACAAAAACATGACGGGCATCATCTAAGTATGAGCGTCCATATTCATTTTAAGTTTCATGTAATTCTACCAGTTAGTTACAAAGAAATGACTGCGAATGGATGGGCGGAGGTAATTCTTCAATAAATCAAGGGCAATAACTCAAAGAAAAATTGACCAATACAAAAAGGTTTGTTTTACCTAGGATTACTAATTGTTCTAAGTAGGTCACTCGGCTAGGTGCATAATTCTTTTCTGCTGATGAAACGTGGTTATTTACCTAGACAGTTGTCCTGCAATATAAGATCTAGCAACATGGTCATCTAACACAGAATGGTAGTTGATTATTAATTTACAATAATGGATGTTTGGTTGAAATGAAATATTTTTTAATTGTTGACAATAATTTTGGTACGAACCAATTTGGATCCACTTCGTAACAATCGTTTATGATTGAAATCAGCATCGAAAGTTAAATTTATTGTATAACTACGTAAAGTATGTGTATTAAAGACAGTTTTCATTGTTTAAAACAAGTACTTTAATCGTATTATCAATTATTTTACCGATAGTAGGCTGAACGCGTTCAGTGTAAGTTTTTCCGTTCATCCAAAATGGCGGTCAAAATTTCCTTAGCATCCGCTGAACCGGGTATTACTCATCTCCCTTTCATTTATGTTTTCTGCAGAAAGGGGTGTTTGATAATCTTACGAAATACTCTTAAAATTATTGAAACATAATAAATATTTTATGAGCAACAATGTTTTAGAAATCAGAAAAATCTAAACGTCAAAAAATCATATTTTTGCATGTAAATAAGCCATGAAATTATGTCAATATTTATACTTGCAAAAGTACAAATCAAAATTATGAATTTTATTTATGAAATAATAGCCTGTCCGCTAAATTTAGGATCACTCCTTGTACAGTTTGTATATTCTTATCGCGTTACCAGAAACCAAGTTTCTTAATAACCATATATGTATGCTTAAATGATTTTTGATGTGTTTGTGTGCTGGTAATTATTAGATATGTTTAAATGCATCAAACCGTGTTCCAATATCATCTGTAGTTGCAAAAGGACGAATAAGCAAGGCGTAATTATTCTATAAAACATAAACTAAAAAATATGCAAATGTATACTGGGTGACCTCATTCTAACAACCGTCTAATTAGATTTAGAATTTGAAAGTGTTTAAAAACGTGATTACATTATTATTATTATTCGTAAGAGTATGATAGACAAGTGGGTTTTCAATAACGAGCCAATGTCGGGGGACCTATTATAACGGACTTAAAGTACATATAAAGTGTTTTTGCCTTACAACTGTATTATTTAAAAATGTTTTTGCATGATTTTTTGTGTATATGCTATTGACTACCACACGCTTAATAAAATTTTGTCTTCAAACTTAAATCCAAGGTTCAATGAAACATGAAAGATCAAATCACGTAAAACATACGCGAAATGACGATAAGGTGTACATTATTTTATGTATGGTCAGTAGGAATTTTTAGATATACGGCCATAGTCAGAAAACACAAAATAATGCGATTTTTTCACTCAACAACATGGTGGTTGTTATTTTTTAAAATGATTGGTAGAAGATTTTGAATTATAACGGTCATTGTATCGTCAAGGAGAAGTATCCCGTTGGCAATTGCCTTTGCGAGGCCAAAAGTCGACAGTTCCTAACCTTAATTAGTCTTTATTCTTATCATTGCTTACGTTATTTCTGTCTCCTAGGTGAGGACATACATGAAAACGAACTTTATCAGCAAAGCGGGCACCTAGGTACATATAAACCTGTAAAACGCCTGATGCGATTAACACACGGTAAAACATGCGACATTAACTTTGCTTATGTCAGCATTCGTTTATTTTGCCCCTGAAACTGTAATCAGATTGAATTGAATTGTAATTTCACATATCGATCGAAGCTATATATAGTGAAACTTATAGCAAGATCTATCACGTATTGACCGAGCTATGAAAAATATATACATGCACACCTATAAGTGTATTGTGATGAAAATGCAGCTGAACGTATCTCTCTATATACGTGTACATCTATCATTATCACGTGACAAAAGTAAACTGGAATTTTTGTTGTAATTTATTGTTTTGTTTCGAAACAAAGAATAAATTTCAGGTTGGCAATATATTTTTTACAGTAGATCTGCATGTAGAATATCGTCCATTTTTGTAAATGTTTTGCTTCCCAAAGGAGACAATAAAAACCTTTTAAAGAATATATAAACTTGAACGTATCGTTTAAATATTTAGGCAACATTTATTAAGAATCAATTAGCTTTTACGGAGTTATGATTTTATCACCTAAAAACGTTTAAATTATGTCCCCGTCGTAAAAAACAGTGTTATCAGATTTGAAACGATAATATTAGCGCCTAGGGTGTAACATCAATGGAATTAAAATTATTTCATCTGAGGAAATTGACTAAAAGGTTCTAGTCACTTAATGGGACACTAAAAGGATAATTCTATTATGTACCGGTATGTTTCAAGCCCGATTCTTGCGTTAGAACATAGAAAGCTGTTTTTATAAATTTACACTATCAGTGTGTGCATACCATGTGGAATTTGACGTCATTTTGTTAAGAAAGCAATAATCCGTAGTGTCGGCCTGGTGTGAACAGAACCGGTGATGTCATAATGGAAAGACAGACGCCGTGCCTAATAAGCTAGCCGAACGCTCCTGTATCAATCATAATTGAAGTTTTCCAACAGAAAGCAAATACCCACATTTGTCAAATTAGTAACTAGTCTTTCTACATAACTAACAAACTCTAATGAGAACAAAATTAATGCATATCAACTAATTGTATTACATATTTGACAAGTCATAGTGGCCACTAGGTTTAAATCGTCCGATGGCGTGCTTCATTCATAATACGTCTGTGCTTTCTGGTATATTAAAAATTATTAAATCAATCAGATACATATGTAAGACATTAAATCACTCGTCTTCGTGCTAAGAACCCGCGATTCAATTGCAAATGTACTACGCATTAGAACTACACTAAAAGCACAGCTACATATTATTTATTTCTCAAACATGGCACATGGTACGCCACGAAAGCATTTAGAGGTTGTTGCACTTGTAGGTAGCCATGAGAAAGGCACACAAACATACACTTACATACTGAAAATAGTTCCAACTATGCTGTTTTTTAATTTTAATTTCGAAGTTTTATTCTCTAATAAGATATTGTGTATACCATGGCACATGTTTTTATCAAAGAAACTGGTCTGTCAAGTTCAAATAGTCATGTAATGAGAAATGAACATCGCGCTGTCATATTTTCTATGTATTTTACCTGCTTTCGCTTCTATCAGGTACTATAAGAAAAGAACAAAGTGTCGAGAAGAATACAATGTATTTGCACAGTATGAAAATTAAAGACTGTCTGAGTGAACCGGTGTACATCCTGCGCGGTATTATCTATGAAACGAGGGAATATCGTAATGTGAATGTTGTCCATTATAATTAGAATTCAGAATTTTAAAACACTTGCTAACTTTGTTCATGTAATGGGACTGTGGAATCACCTGCAACAATTTCAACATTGTCAAAGATCAAAAGTGATACCTAACTGCGTCGCGTATTGTTTCAAACATTTATACACAAATCTTATCGACATTATGCATATACGAGAGATGACCAACAAGTTCTCGGCAAGACCTGCTGAAATCTTTGTTTTGTCACCAATACTGCTGAATACTTTTCGGGTAAAATATAAGCGAATCACAAATACGAAACTATAAACATAATAAATCTAATGATGTATTTGTGTCGAAAAATCATACGAACGGTATCGTCATCATGGCTACTACAACCCGACGTTATCATGACGTCAATACAGATAACATACTTTACTAATTGAAGACATTGTTCATGTTGAATTGTGCGTTTAATATGTCATAAAAATGAACATGGAATTACGTGTGGCGTTGTCATTGGAAACCGCACTCGTTCAAACATCGGTCTTTGATAACGTTCGGGGATGAATCAAGTTGGAATATTTGTACCTTCATAGTCTGATCGACATACAAAGACGAATAAAAACATTAATAAGCACCCGTGCTTGATTTTTAGTGCTGCTTTCCCTGTCCGACTCAAATATCTCTTTACATTATATGTTCAAATTTAGCAAATACTGTATATTGTAAGTATCTCATGCCGTTGTATCTAGTGGGGAAGATCTGCTGGCTCCGAATCATTTAAAATAACAGAACAGGACAGATCTACTTAAAATAACAAGATTATTATTATATACATTATACATCATGCCGATATTTATTCTGAGTATGAGCTTGATGCATGGATGATTGTGATAATTATGAATTAAATATAAATGTTGTTATGCATATGCTCAGGCAACCGATAAATGAAAGTTGTTATGCAAATTCTCAAGCAACCGAAAAATGAAAGTACTTATGCGATTGTTCAGCCGACCGAAAACGGAATGTTCAACGTTCGTTTCCTCTGTTACTTCGTTATATATCGATACATGTGTGTTAAATATTCATGAATTCACAATGAAGCAGTAAATTTAAAGCTACTAGAAACCAGTATTAAATGTGCAGTGAATTTCGTTGATATACCAGCCTTTTCCTCAATACCTTAACTATTCCTCCTGCGAAGTCTGGCCGATGTATGTCCCATCTCCATTGATTAGCTAAGTTAGTCGGCTGATCAATGGGAAGCGTTCGTCAATGATCTTCGATTCACAATAATATGGATGCTACGCATAACCAATGAAGAAAACCTAGTGCAAATTAGGCATACATTAGCACAATGTCGTATTTTTGTAAGGCATCGATAAGTCAACCGACATTAGTTCGAGTGGCAAGAATTACTAGTTTAAACTGATACTATTTACCCAAGAAAATAGAAACAATTGTCCAGGGCTGGTATGAAGAAAGCATAGTACAACCATGTAGAAACTTTACACTATTAAAAAATATTTTCCACTAAGTTGCATGGTAGATATTGCAAACTAAGAGAAACATCTTGATATACCTTTAAATCACTGGCACTCTACCAGAGACACAATTCAATGAATTGCCGTCGTGTATGATATATATTTTATACCATGATGCGCAACGTGAAAAACAGTCGCTCGGTTTAGACGCTGTCGAATCGTATTATATTCAAAGGTATCTAAATAACTCTATGCAGTTCTACAGAAAACAAATTCAACTCGACCGTCAAACTGAAATCATGTCGCAAAACCCATACGTTTCGCTGAAATCGGTCTTGAATTTCGTTTTTATCGTTTTCGCCATTTTACCAGACATTGACTCCCTCTGACTTCCGGTGATATCACATGGCCGGTAGGAAGATGTTACGATTCATCTGGTTGGTTAAACGGTATTATAGGTTACTCTGATCGCTAAATCGAAGTAAACATACATTTGTTTTTCATTTTTATTGAATAGATCGTCTCAAGAGTGACTACCATTTTGCGCCCGGCACAAATCAATTCAAATCTTTACTATTTTTACGTTTTTCGAACGACAACGTCATGTCATATAATATTGCAGGAAACGACCTTATGACGTCATGGAGATGCATCACGACGTCACAAGTTTAACATACATAATGTACGTACTAAAAAGCTATGTGAATAAAATAAGTGTCCATGGTACTGTTTTACTTACATTGCGTAAATGCTGCGTAAGTTTACGCATATATTTGTCACTTACGCAAATCCTTAAGTGTGTTTTACTAATCGATCGCAAGTTGTTGCATACATTTACGTAAAAATATTGAATATTGAACGTAGACCGGGCCACAATATTATCAATATAACGGGAACCAGAGTGAATAAATATACATAAAAGTTCGATAATTTTGGTGATTAAACAGGTTTATATTACTAATCACGGTCTATAACGACAAGTGACGGTCGGAAGTCAACAATGCGTGGTCAAAACTCCTCACTACGTTCATATTTGCTATTTACGCTTACTCCGACCTTGCGTAGAATAACGCCAATACTTACGACAAAACATGAGAACAAATATCTTAGTAAAACGCATTTGCGCAAATATTATCGACGGAATATATTAACGGAAAACTTAAGAGTTACGCTAGCGTAAATGCTTTAATAAAACAGTACACATGTCTTGAAAAATACCGAATTTAGATCGGAATATTGAGCAATAGAGTCAATCATTAGCATATATTAGTTGTTTTATTCTTTTTCTCTATATCGGGAAATGTTTGACAGATCGCGGGAACTACGATGCTTGACACACCTTCAAATTTTCGTCCATTGAAAACGCTCGTTTCAAATAAGTCTATTAAACCGGAAGTCAGAGGGGGATCAATGTCTGGAAAAAACATTTCCGAGGGAAAAACGCATTATTTCTACGGTATACAATATCTTTTGAAAAAATATTTACCTGTGCGATCAAGTGTACTATATTTTCTTTCCAACTGTTATCCCAAACTCGAATTAGCCTGTGCTTTATATCAGAAATAAACGTTCAAATCGAGCGACTATTTTCACGTTGTGCGCTATGGTATAAATATAGATTATAGGTTACGGCAATTTATAGAATTGTTTATCTGGTCGAGTGCCAGTGCATTAAATGATCAAACGAACATTTCGGCATTCCGCCACATTCTGACTCTCGTGTGATTGGGTTATCAGAAAGACCAATGTTCTAAATTGTTAATTGCCAACACACACAATATAACCAAGTGTAAATATACTTTTATAGAGTTATTATAAGTTGAAACATATCTTAAAATACATGTGAAGTAAATATATTTTGTACTTTTAAAGTGTATTCTTTACTGATTAATTGTTATCTGGCTGGCCGTTGAGATTTGTTATTGCTGAAATTAGGTCCTTTAGCTAAAACCTTGACATTCAGCTTTCGTCTACTGTTTTTTCTTCTTTTAGGACTTCTGACAGCTCAAAAAGGTATTTCGGCCATTTTACTAGTGGAACTAGGTCATTCAGCTTTTTGATTGATGAAACTGGTTCATTTAGAATTTCGACAGCTTGGACATGGGAGGATCATAACTTGTTTAGTTGGCATTGTGCCTTGTATGTTTTTTATGTTTTCTGTGCTCGGCTGGTTAAGCTGAGTGCTGCCTTCACTGTCTGACCTAATTTTATCTTTTTTTAGTATTAGTCTTTTATATGCCCCCACCTTTGGTGAAAGTGTATATTGGTATGCTCACAGTCGGTCTGTCTTTCGGTCTGTCTGTAAGTTGGTGGGTAGACCAAATGAAGGTTGGTCATCAACAGTATATGACCTCCTTTTTTAGGTCACTAGGTCAAAGGTAAAGATCACTGTGACAACGACCATTTCTGATTACTCAAATGGTGTCCGTTCAATAACTCAAGAACGTTTTGCCTTAGGGTCTTTAAACTTTACATACAGGTTGACCATTTAAAGTATATGCCCCTATTGATGTTGAGGTCATCAGTGCAAAGGTCAAGATCACAGTGACAATGACCGTTTTTGGTTGTAATCTCCAGAACCGTAAACAACGATACTTTTCAAACTTGGATAATCAATAAAAAGTTATCTAACATTCCGTCATCTTTAGCGGACAACTTCATGTATATAGATAATTTGTACAGCTTTTTGACACGTTAACAATACGTGAAATGACGAGAAGGTGCAAATTATTTTTATGTATGGTCAATAGGAATTCGAGATATACGGTCATAGTCAGAAAACACAAAATAATGCGATTTTTCACTCAACAACATGGTGGTTATTAACTTTTAAAAATGCTTGGTAGAACATTTTGATTATTACGGTCATTTTATGGTCAAGGAGAGGTAATGGTTAGAAATTGCGTTTGTGAGGTCAAAACTCGGCAATTCCTAACCTAAATTAGTCTTTATGCTTATCATTGTTTACGTTATGTCTGTATCCGTGTTAAGCACAGACATGAAAACGAACTTTATCAGCAAAGCGGTCACCTAGGTGTATTAACAACCCGACAAACGCCGGATGAACACGCGGTAAATATGCGACATTAATGTTTGCTTATGTGATCATTTGTTTATTCCGTTAGTGAAAATTGTAATCAGATTGAATTGATTCATTCATTGTAATTCCACATATCCAAGCTACATGGTGTTAAAAAATTTAGCAAGATCAAACACGTATTGACCGAGCTATGGGTAAATATATACATACACACTTACAGGACTCGTTCAGTGAAAGTATCTCTCTATATATCATTACTACGTGATCAAATTAGCTTATACTCCGACACGCCCACTGATTCCATTCAAAAAGTGTACACCGTTTTCGTAAGCAGACACTTTTGTGAGCTATAAGAAAACTGTTTCACTCAGAAAATAATTGCCATAAATGGTCAATCAGACGAAAACTATGACAAATCTGTGTGACAGTTAAATAAACGACATAGTAATGTAACTGATTGCCTAAAGCATAAAATATGGAGCTAGGAAATTGTATAAACCCACAGCATGGATAAATATGCTGCATTACCGTAAAAAACATCTAGTTTGTGGCGTCAAATTTTATTCAATGTCTTGGATGAACTATATCATAAAATTCAATCCTCACAATTTATCTCCACCCTAACAATTATACAACAATGACTTATTTTTTATAATCCCCAGAGTAAAACTCTGAGTAAAATTGAATGTTGTTACAGTATTAATTATCATTAGCTACTGAAACAGAACTACAAACCATTTGTAAGCTTGAAAGATATATTGTGCAAATTGACAATCAATTGCAAGAAAGCTGAATTTTGTACTAGTACATCAACCGATTAGTGGCTACAACATTTTTTTCATTTTTAATGAGCATTGGTGATGCCATTAAGTATCACTTCATTACAACTCGGACAATTATGTTCTTTGTCCTCACAAAACTGTACAATAACCCTTGTAAGAAGACACTTTTGACGAATAACAAGTACAATATCTATTACATAATACTGTATTTGTTTAAAAATCCAGAGGTTTTGTTTGATATTATTTATTTGTTTTCAAAAGTGAAATATGTTCAGGTTTTACAGTAGATCACGATATAGAATATCGTCATTTCCTTTGTTGTACAAATGTAATGCTATGCTTTGGGGAAATAAAAACCTTAAAAGAATATCAGAACTTTTATATATCATTCAAATATTTAGGCAATAATTACGATAGGTATCAATAAGCTTATTCTGGGCTTTTTTATTTTAGAAAAGTTTTAATTAGTACATGTACTTCCCTCATAATAAGCCGGGTTGTCAGATTAGAAACGATAATATAAGCGCAGGGGGAATAACATCAATGGAATTAAAATTATTTCATCAGAGGAAATTGACTTTGATTTAATCACCTAGAAAAGTTAGTTGGTACTTCCCTCGTAAAATGCCGGGTTATCAGATTAGAAGCGATATTAGCGCAGAGGGAATAACATCAATGGACAATGGAATTAAAATACTTTAATCAGAGGAAATAAAGTAAAAGTTTCTAGTCACTAAAAGGAATACTAAAATGAGAATGTATCATGTACGGTATGTTTGAAAGCGTTTTAAAATATTTACACTATCAGTGTTGGCATACCACGTGGTATTTGACGTCATTTAGCTAAGAACGCAATAATCCGAAGTGTCGGCCCGGTGAGGACAGAACCGGCGATGCCATAATTAAAATGCATGCGCTATACCTACTCAGTTAACCGAACGCCCAGAAACCATTCAGATGAGAACATTAAATCACTCGTCTGCGCGCTACACACTCGTCATTTATTTACAAATGTATTATGCATTAGAACTAGACTAAGTGTCTGTGTTTCATTCTACAACAAAGCACAGCTACAGTCAGTCATTGTCATTATTTCTCAAACAGAGTACTTTGTAGTCTCATAATGCCGCGAACGCATTAAAGGTTGTAGCACATGTAGATAGGTACAAGCCATCTGGCACTTATTTATAATGGTAAATTAAGATGGTATTTTATGGTAGTACGCACATTTGTTCGCTTTCCAAGGACCAATTTCCCTTATCGTCATCCACCAATCTTCATATACACTTACATACTATATTAGTCACAATAGGCATGAGAAAAGCAAACGAACAAACACTTATATACTGAGCAACTGCACCGACTACAAGTTCTCTGTTTTCAGTTTCGCTGTTATCAGGTACTAAAACAAAATAACAAAGGGTCGAGTAGGAATACAATGTCTTTGTGCAGTATATGATTGAAATTTAGAGACTGTCTGAGTGAACCGGTGTATATCATACGCGGTTTTATCCATGAAACGAGGGAATATCTTAATGTGAATGATGTCCATTATAATTAGAAATAGGAATTTTAAAACCCTTGGTAACTTTGTTCATGTAACGGAACTGTGCAATTACTTTCGAACATTTCAACAATATGGCGTTTGTCAAAGATCAAGAGGGGATGCCATACTACGTCGCGCAATGTTTTAGACATTCATACACAAAGCTGATCGACATTATGCATATATGAGGGGGTGATCAACAAATACTCCACAAACCCCACTGAAATCTTTGTTTTGTCACCAATACTGCTTAATCGTTGTCGGGTAATAGATTAGCGTATCACAAATACAAAACCATACAAATAAAATTCTGATCATGCGTTTTATCGAATAATCGTAGGAATAGTATAGTCACTTTAACTATACCCGCCCAACGTCATCATGACTTCATTACAAATAGCACATGTCACTCATTGATGCCATAGTTCATGTTGAATGGTGTGTTCAATGTTTCTCAAAAACTGCAAATGGAATTACGGATGCTGTTGCATGCCATTGGAAACCGCACTCGTCCAAACATCGATCTTTGATTATGTTCAGTGATGAATTAAGTTGAAATGTATGTACCTACATCTAATATGATTAGTCTGATAGATGTACAATGACAAATAAAAACAATCACCACGAACCGGTGCACTTTTCTATATTACTATAACAACTCCAAAATGCGCAGAGATATTGTACAAAGGGCATCAACTATGTACATAACATCATTTGACGTTCATTGTTTATTATGGTGCGTATAATGTAGTGCTGTATATAAGGCAAGGCACGTTTCATATAACTTTATTCAACTCAATTATAAACAAATACTAAATTAATATCCACAATGACAGCCTCATTCCGGTTATTTATTGGTCACCCATCGTATGCAGTTACTTTAGACACAGTTGATGAACCTCTTTGTATGCACGAATTATCTACAAAAATATTTCTATATTTACGTACATTAGTATAATTTAGAAGTTAATTTTGTATTGTTCTGCTTAGTTCAGTCTTCGATTCAATATGATAAACGCCGTTCATGAACGATTTCCATTCAATGAATAAGGTAGATCCCTGATCTGATAAGTGGGAGGGTTCCTTGTAAGAGCCTTATTTGATATTTATAACCAACCAGCCTCTTGAAGATAACGCAAGACAGTGGGCATTTGTTAAAGAAAATTGTACTACGACGGATGTTTCATTCTAATGAAAGACTAATCTGTTAAAATAGTTAAAAGTTGTTTTTTCTTATCACTATAGCAAATTGTGTTACATGGGTGTTTAAGGAAGATATTTTATAGATTTGTGTTCGATATTTATTTAAACTCATTGTAACACACATTAGTTATTTCTATCTGTATAATTTATACAACTGCTGTATGAACAATAATGAAGTGGCATTGTATAGCATCTTACGGTTCGTTTATGATTGGACTAACCGTGTTTTGATGGTATGTTGTTTCAGCAGTCAGGAAAAATTCAAATTTAATTTTGTATCGTTCTGCTTTAGTTAACTCAGTCTTCGATTCAATATCAATAAACGTCGTTAATGTACGGTTTCCATTTACTTAATAATAAAGGTAGATTCCAGACATGATAAGAAGTACAGTATAGCCTAATTCGTTATTTATAACCACTCAGTTTCTAGAAGATAACGGTTCTAAGACTGCTTACATTTGTTAAAGAAAATTGTGCGAAGATGGATGTTTCTTTCTAATGAAATACTGTTCAGTTAAAATTCAAAATAACACTGCGGTTGACAAATGCGCTTCCTTAATACTACATAGAAAATTATATCACATCTACTACGTGTATAACAGGACACTATTTTATAGATTTGTGTTAAACATTTATTCAAACTCATTGAACAACGCACTATTTCTGATATTTCTTGTTTATTATATTTCGATGAATGAATTCCTTATTTTAATTGATGCCTTAGTTCATTACAACTCTTATATGAACAATAATGAAGTTGAGTTGCATAACATCACACTGCTCTTTTATGATAGGGCTAACCGTGTTTCGCTGGTATGTTGTTTCAGCAGTCAGGAAACACAGGTTTGAGATACATCCGCTGTGCTCCACATCTACGTACGGGTCTGTATTGAGTACCCACAATGACTTTAAAGATATTATATCTTGCACAGCTGTTTGTATGGACAACAGTCAATGCGAATCTTGCACATATGACGAAACAAGTCAGGTGTGCTCCTTAAATTCGGTGATTAGGGTAGATACCCCAACATGCTCACACAACGTGAAATATGCACAGAAGAGAGAATTCAAGGTACAGTCAATTTCTTGTTATTTTCAGTTCGACAAATAATAAATAGATATAATATTATACACTGTTGTATACTATTTCCATAATAAACTTTTTACGTATTTTGTACGGAAATAAGGACAAATTATTAATAGTTGGGCTTTTTGGTGTAGTCTTTGGTGTTTGTTTAAGTGTCAGGTTGGACGGTTATGTTCTTAACATTGACTACAGTCATGTCTCCGACATATATAGTTAATCTTTCTGTTGCTCGCATAGGTTATAGCATAGAACCAGTTGGTCATTAGCGTCAAGAAAACAATCAGGCCAACTAGACGCCACATACAATCGATAAGTCTTTAATCCGAGTAGTTAAGGTAATTGGATTAGGTATTGTTGTCCTGTAATGAACACATTATTATCTTTGTACGTTGTAGTGTTTGTTTTCTGGTACATATAAAATCTGCGGCCTCGACCTGTACGTGGTAACTGGTGAGCTGACTGGATACATTGAGGTAAACCCGAATGGTGTTTGGGGTACCGTATGCGATGACGTCTGGGGGCAAGAAAACAGCGGAACACAGAACGCGAATGTGTTTTGC
Organism: Spisula solida; assembly: GCA_947247005.1. Classification (NCBI taxonomy): domain Eukaryota; kingdom Metazoa; phylum Mollusca; class Bivalvia; order Venerida; family Mactridae; genus Spisula; species Spisula solida. The sequence goes on along the minus strand of OX365959.1, from coordinate 36,457,308 downwards.
AGGAGCTTTGGATACAGGTAATAATCCAAACGTCTATAAGAATAACGCACGCTAAAGTCATTGGCAGTCCCCACGTAAAGGAGGTAGCAGGACCTTTACAAACTTTCTGATATTTTTTATTGTGTTTTTAAATGTATATTCAGTTCTAGCGTACACTTTAATTAAATTTAGTGCCTAAGAATCTCTTGCTAAAACTAAACTGATCTTCAAAAAATGTTTGCATAATTTAGTAAAAAGGGCATACTAATTATTGAGTATTATATCGAGGGGTTAGAGCCAAATCCTGCTATGTGCTATTTCCTTATGTTTTCAGCAGAGCATTTTATGATAACCATTTGTTAAGATATGGTTATTGTTAAAGTTAAACTATTAAATTAGGTAGACAGTTGAATACTTTAAACCCTAATATGAAATATTTGTGAACATTGTAAGGAATAATGTGATTTAAATGCCAAAATATTTTTGGGTTTTCAAAGCCTCACTCAATGATACAATTTGACATTTGCCAGATCCAAATGTAATACGATATATATATGTGGCAAGCAGCTGATGATAAAATAATGGGGAACCTGTCCACACTATACCAGGCTTATTTACACTAGACCGGTAGGCAAATCCACTTTCCTCCTGATATCAAAACATTTAAAATGTCAAACCATATTATTGTCATATATATGTATATGGAGTTTACGATAAACGTCCATGTGATGAAAATGTTAGAAACTTTTTATCATATTCAGTGATGAAATCCTCTGGTATCATATAAGTTGATGTTTGTGGACTAACAAAAAACATCAAGAAAAGAATATATGGTTCATGGTCTGATTAAGTTAAATGTGACTTGAAAACATAATAATTATGCAATTGCGATTGTAAATATATGCATATATATATAGGATAATGACCAATACGGTTATGAACTATAATTGCAGTTCACCATGGCCACAAGCCAAGAAACCTTTAAAATTAATTACGAAAGTCAGTGTTCACTGTGACATTCATCACTGTATTCATGTACAATTAGAATTACATGCCGTAGTTAATAGTTTTTAATGAATTTATAAATTTCATGTCGTAATTAATAAAGTTTTTCATAAATTTATAAATTCATTAAAAACTTTAATATTTACGGCTTGTAAATTAAAATTTAAAATGTGTTGGTATGTTTGAATTACAAGCAGGTATGAACATTTAAAATATCAACTGGGTAATAAGAAACAGAATATGTTTAAAATGAAAATATATTTTAGGAATGGCAGAGCAACTTAAATATGTACTACAGAAATTTGAAAACTTCACTATCTTTGAAATGTATAATTTATCTTTTTTGCTTTCGACAGTCAGTTGTAGTACGGTTGTATCTCTGCCTAACTGGCAAATGACCTCAAGGAGAAGAGATAGGTTGATGCTTGTGTGATACAAGGCATTCAGACGGGATGTCCTAGTCCAGTCATTCTGACTAGAATTCCTGTGTTCAGACAGAGATTTAAACCTTGGAATTCCAGATTAGTAGTTGTGCGAGCTAAGCACTCGACAACCGTTCCACTTTGATATATAATATATATCACTTACAACAACTGGGCCATGTCACATTCAAGTGTTTAAAAGTTTTTTTTCTGTTTTTCATGTATTACAATTCTTACTTTATACACCTTTATAATCAAACATTACACAGCTATGTTAATATCCATCTCGGCGAATGAAAATCATTAATTGATTCGTAATAAATAGTTTATTCGTTTAAATAAAACATGCACCGTTCCAAAAAATAATTCATATTAGCTGTTACAAAATTAACAAATTCAAGCACATACACGTTTACTAAGTAAGTTATACTTACTGTTATAATTAAGAATTAGCTAGTTTTATGTTCTTTATTTAAGATTATTAGAAGAGCTTCTTATTTACAAAAAGATTAAATAAATGAAAGCAATTTAATGTGTTTCTAAACGCACAACATTTAAATTCATCAGGAATACTAGTAGTCAAAATAATTTTCGCCAAAACTACATTTTCTCTCTGTATAAGGTATTCCTGTTTCAATCACACATAGCTAAATGTATACAATCCATTTTAGTCACACTTTGACATCTTATTCGAGTGAAGCCGCTATTATTATACAGCAATATAAACAACAACTGTGTTTTGACATTTAACTTACAGCGATGAAATTGTATGTACTACAGACCAGCACCCAATGCCTTGTTGTTGACTTATATAAATTGACAAATCAAGGCTGATGTCATTTAACCAAAATGTCATTGTTTTATATGGAACAGTTGAGCGGGCCAAATATTATATTAAGACACACAAATGTTATTGGTAGAGATTGATATACAGATTTGATTCATTCTAACAGATGTTAATGTTACATCTACGAAAATATTAAGAGGCCATTGATTTAAAACTGGTTTTGCCTCCAGTCAGTTCTGTAGATACACGATAGCTCAAAATGACTATTATCCATATTTAATTAATTAAGTTCGATATTTTGAAATAATTTTGAGAATAAATACCAATGGTGATACGGAACTCATTTAACTAAAACGTCAATTTGGCCAAGTTGATCAGATAGAAGGTTTTGGCTGTAACCCCTCGATATTATGAACATTGTATTCACGTCTCGTTGTTTTTGGAAATCGTTTGTAATTAAAAAGATTTTAAACAGCATGTATAGTTCTTACTGCGTGTTTTGTATATGTGAATACGCGTACGTAATTAATTTGCACTTGAACAGAATCACATTGTAAAAAGATGTCAATGAATGAATCCCCTTTAAATTGTGCAATACTTTATCCTATAATTAAACAATTATTTCGATTAGTATTTCTTAATTTAACACAAAACTTTACCAAACTGTTTAATTTGATTAAATGTAAATTATTTTGGCACTATTTACATTTGCATCGCACATAACGTACTATGACAAATTTTGATGACACATTCACACTAAACCGATCCATCATTCATTAAAATACTGAAATAATTATCATCTAATCTGATGCAATATTTAGAAGAGACCAACGTGCCAATAATGATATGGAATTGTTGTCGCTTTTCTTTACTCATATAGTGTAATACACAGAATGCCACAAGCCAGAAACTTGATTTCAGTGAAAGCAGTTTAGTGAAGATTGGGGGTTATCCACACTTGGACATCACATTTTGAAACAATTCTTATTCGTTTACAAGTTTGCAGATGCATCATTATGTTTTATGAATATCCCACCAGTCCATCTTATTCCATTGGCAAAATACAAGGAACAAATAATGTTTTGACCCTTATCTAATTTGAGTAATCTGTCATGTATATAATATACAGCACGGCTTTCTTTTTTCAGTGGTGGCTATCCGAAGTATCCCCTAGACAGCGCTCCTGTCATCTACCACGGTCCAATTTTAATTAATCACGTACAATGCACAGGTTCAGAAACCGAATTACTTGCATGCTATCATGTAAGCCCGGTGACAAATTGCGGCCATCATGAAGATGTTCAAGTGAGATGTTACGTATAGAAAGGAGATTGCGGTGATACTTTAGACAATGCGATAATAAAATCGGTCAAGGAAAATTTATACTTTTCGGATCTGAATATTCTGTTTATATTTCTGTTCATTTATAATCACCCAGGCTTAAACATCCGTAAAGAAACACTCTTATGAAATTGCGACTGAAAACGATTTGATCGTATCGCATTATAACGTTACAAAAATTGCAAAAGAATTTTGTTTTGTCGTAAAAATAATTTTGTTTTGTCTCAAAAATAAAACTAGATTTTTTAAAATTGATTTGTATTTAAAAATTAGACTTTTATAAAACAAACTAGCATTTTTAATTGATGAATGATTTGTCACGTTATATCAATGGAGATTACGTCTGGGCCGGAAGTGGTACTACTGACGATTTTTCGGGCGATTTTCGTCAGTTCGGTAAATAAATCGTGATGATGTTATTTTGTTTGGCAGGGCGTTTGAAATTAAATCAAGCTGGCCAACGTACCTGGCCCTGTCGCTAGCTGCATACCCATGTTCATTGTCCCTCTAAATACCTATAGTAAAGGAGAACAATCGATTTAAATGCGGGTTTTGTTACTATTAGTTTAACGACATGTCTATAATATTTCCAATTTCTCGCGATTTGAATGGTTTATTGTTGTTTAATCGGGCAAACTTCACATTAGTTACTTATATGTATACATTTTGCAATATAATTTCCATACAGTCATATTATGAGGCAAAACACGCGGAAGAACCGCTATGATACCCCTGACGATTCACAATACTATAAACTACCATTCAGCGATACCATGTATGACTGTGTGGACTGACTTATGTTTTCAGACTTTGTCACAGAAATAGTTTTGCATAACTTGACACTTCTTACGTCAATTGTTATGATGCTTTTTGTAACATATTTGTCGTTTACTTTTGTTTCTCAAAAAGCCCAAGATAATCTATCGCTGGCTTAGAATAAACAACATCGATATTTTGAGAAAAGAAGAAAAAACTGTCTAAAAACTCTTTACATGCTTTTTCAACATCAGTTTGGTCAACATGACATTTTCTGATTTTCATGAAAAGAGGCTCATAAGATGCGTCTTGTGATGCTGATTTCAGATATGTATGCATCGTATAAGAACGTAAGTCGCACAAGTTTATGACCTTCTCATTCTAAGCCAGCGACATATACATGCAAGACCAGGCACAATTCGATTTTCAAAAATACGTTTGGAATAAATAGTAGTGTTTGTTAGTTTGTTGTACAATGTATGCTAACTGTCAGGCATATTGTAAAATTGAATTGATTATTTCATTTGAACATGAGTAATAGAAAACCAAAATAGATTCTTGAATAATAGAACAGATAAATCGTATTTTATTACAATATGTCAATTTCATGGTATGGTTGAATATAATGCATGTACGCTTTCAATTAATAAATTATACTTATAATTGCTGCTAGTTTGCTTTACATCTACCTGTTTGTATAAATGTCAAAGTTGTATATTGTATTATCACTGTATAGTGTATTATAAAGGAAAATCTAGCTAACAGGTTATCAGTAAAATTTTCCAATAAAATACCTTCTCAAGCATCATCACAATCCAATTTAATTTACCTATATGTTAATGGGATAAGCACTATACATGTACACTTTTAAGGAACCACAGACTACAACAAATGATTTACAGCGCCATATGAACTGTAATTCCCATTTTATTTCTAGTAACTATTTTTTTCTTTAAGATTCAATTGGTGAATTTATCAAACCCACATGATCAATGTTTACTTTGTATTTGCCCATCCGAGAAGCAGAGACTCATAACTAACAAGAGCCAAATGTAAGAAAGACGCCCGTCTTGGGGCATGGTGAAAGAAAAAAAACAAATAATGCAACATTATTTTAGAATCAAAGGACCCTAACCCGGTTGGGCTTATAATCGAACTTGCCCATAAGCATTGTCACGAACTTGGCTTAGACGCTGTGCCCGTAAGCATTTTCATTTAGTTTGAAGACAAATACATGAAAACTGTTTGCGTTAGAGTACAGACAAACTGCTGGATAACTTAAACCGCCTGCCCGCCAAAGGTGTTCCCATAATACGTCCCGTTTTTCAAACGGGCGTATACAAATAGTATGAAGTAAACTTTGTTTGTGCTATGTCGCCAAAAAATGTCTGGCCATTATGTTCATTATTTATACTATGAAATACAAACACATAAGTTGATATTTGGAAGTCATAATATCGTTAATGCTTGTTTTTCATGGGAGCCTAGGAGCACTCGCCCTCATAGGCTTGACCACTAACCGTCCATAAGTACTCAAAAAATTATGCTTTAACCCTACCATTTAAAAAACATGAGGGGTATATTCACAATATGGTTGTTCATATTTATTTTTAATTTCATAAAATTCAGACTGAATTTTCAATAACTCAAGGCCAATAACTCTAAGGAAAATTGCCCAATACAAAAACATGACGGACATCATCTAAGTATGAGCGTCCATATTCATTTTAAGTTTCATGTAATTCTACCAGTTAGTTACAAAGAAATGACTGCGAATGGATGGGCGTAGGCAATTCTTCAATAAATCAAGGGCAATAACTCCAAGAAAAATTGAACCAATACAAAAAGGTTTGTTTTACCTAGGATTACTAATTGTTCTAAGTAGGTCACTCGGCTAGGTGCATAATTCTTTTCTGCTGATGAAACGTGGTTATTTACCTAGACAGTTGTCCTGCATTATAAGATCTAGCAACATGGTCATCTAACACAGAATGGTAGTTGATTATTAATTCACAATAAATGGTTGTTTGGTTGAAATTAAATTTTTGTTGACAATAATTTTGGTACGAACCAATTTGGATCCACTTCGTAACACTCGTTTATGATTGAAATCAGCATCGAAATATAAATTCCGTGTACTAAAGACAGTTTTCATTGTTTAAAACAAGTACTTTAATCGTATTATCGATTATTTTACCGATAGTAGGCTGAACGCGTTCAGTGTAAGTTTTTCCGTCCATCCAAAATGGCGGTCAAATTTCCTTAGCAACCGCTGAACCGGGTATTACTTATCTCCCTTTCATTTATGGTTTCTGCAGAATGGGGTGTTTGGTAATCTTACGAAATACTCTTAAAATTATTGAAACATAATTGATAATTTATGAGCAACAATGTTTTAGAAATTAGAAAAATCTAAATGATTTTGTCAATTTCCATTCACATCCTCAGACTACCAAAACTGCTACACACAAATCTCAGCTGACCAAATTTTGGATGGGCTAATAACTCGCAACACGTACAATGCCGTCTAGCGATTATATCGTGACCCCATAAGGGGTGGCGATAGAATCCCTATTAAATGCCCTCTGAGCATTATCACTGACCATTTCGAGTTTTTATAGCACTTAAGAAAAGTGCTAGGGTGCTTAATAATGGTTTTTATTCGTCTTTGTATGTCGATCAGACTATGAAGGTACAAATATTCCAACTTGATTCATCCCCGAACGTTATCAAAGACCGATGTTTGAACGAGCGCGGTTTCCAATGACAACGTCACACGTAAGTCCATGTGCAGTTTTTATGACATACAAAGTCATGTATTAAACGCACAATTCAACATGAACAATGTCTTCAATTAGTAAAGTATGTTATCTGTATTGACGTCATGATGATGTCGGGTTGTAGTAGCCATGAAGACGATACCGTTCGTATGACTATTCGACACAAATACAGCATTAGATTTATTATGTTTATAGTTTCGTATTTGTGATTCGCTTATATTTTACCCGAAAAAGATTCAGCAGTATTGGTGACAAAACAAAGATTTCAGCAGGTCTTGCCGAGAACTTATTGGTCATCTCTCGTATATGCATAATGTCGATAAGATTTGTGTATAAATTTTTGAAACAATACGCGACGTAGTTAGGTATCCCTTTTGATCTTTGACAAACGCCATAATGTTGAAATTGTTGCAGGTGATTGCACAGTTCCATTCCATGTACATGAACACAGTTAGCAAGTGTTTTAAAATTCTGAATTCTTATTATAATGGACAACATTCACATTACGATATTCCCTCGTTTCATAGATAATACCGCGCAGGATGTACACCGGTTCACTCAGACAGTCTTTAATTTTCATACTGTGCAAATACATTGTATTCCTACTCGACACTTTGTTCTTTTCTTATAGTACCTGATAGAAGCGAAAGCAGGTAAAATACATAGAAAATATGACAGCGCGATGTTCATTTCTCATTACATGACTATTTGAACTTGACAGACCAGATTCTTTGATAAAAACATGTACCATGGTATACACAATATCTTATTAGAGAATAAAACTTCGAAATTAAAATTAAAAAAACAGCATAGTTGGAACATTTTTTCATTATGTAAGTGCATGTTTGTTTGCCTTTCTCATGGCTACCTAGATGTGCATCAACCTCTAAATGCGTGCGTGGCGTACAAAGTGCCATGTTTGAGAAATAAATAATATGTAGCTGTGCTTTTAGCGTAGTTCGTGCGTAGTACATTTGCAATTGAATCACGGGTTCTTAGCACGGAGACGAGTGATTTAATGTCTTACATATGTATCTGATTGATTTCATAATTTTTAATATAAAAGCACGCCATCCGACGATTTAAACCTAGTGGCCACTATGACTTGTCAAATATGTAATACAATTAGTTTATATGCATTAATTTTGTTCTCATTAGAGTTTGTTAGTTATGTAGAAAGACTAGTTACTAATTTTACAAATGTGGGCATTTGCTTTCTGTTGGAAAACTTCAATTATGATTGATACATGAGCTTTCGGCTAGCTTATTATGCACGGCGTCTGTCTTTCCATTATGACATCACCGGTTCTGTTCATACCAGGCCGACACTACGGATTATTGCTTTCTTAACAAAATGACGTCAAATTCTACATGGTATGCCCACACTGATAGTGTAAATTTATAATTTTATGTTCTAACGCAAGAATCGGGCTTGTAACATACCAGTACATAATAAAATTATCCTTTTAGTGTCCCATTAATGACTAGAACCTTTCAGTCAATTTCCTCTGATGAAATAATTTTAATTCCATTGATGTTACACCCTAGGCGCTTATATTATCGTTTCAAATCTGACGAGGGGAGTATAATTTGAACGTTTCTAGGTGATAAAATCAAAACGCCGTAAAAGCTAATTGATTCTTAATAAATGTTGCCTAAATATTTAAACGATACGTACAAGTTCATATATTCTTTAAAAGATTTTTATCTTCCCCTTTGGGAAGCAAAACATTTACAAAAATGGAAACGACGATATTCTACATGCAGATCTACTGTAAAAAATATTTTGCCAACCTAAAAATTATTCTTTTTTTCGAAACAAAACAATATATTAGAACAAAAATTCCAGTTCAGTTTTGTCACGTTATAATGATACATGTACATGTATATAGAGAGATACTTTCAGCTGCATTTTCAACCCAATACACTTATAAGTGTGCATGTATATATTTTCCATAGCTCGGTCAATACGTGATAGATCTTGCTAAAAGTTTCACTATATATAGCTTCGATACTTGAAATTACTATTCAATTCAATCTGATTACTGTTTTCATGGGTAAAATAAACGAATGCTGACATAAGCAAAGTTAATGTCGCATATTTTACCGTGTGTTCATCGCATCGGGCGTTAGTCAGGTTTATATGTACCTAGGTGCCCGCTTTGCTGAGAAAGTTCGTTTTCATGTATGTCCTCACCTAGGAGACATAAATAACGTAAACAATGATAAGAATAAAGACTAATTTAGGTTAGGAACTGTCGACTTTTGGCCTCACAAAGGTAATTGCCAACGGGATACTTCTCCTTGACGATACAATGACCGTTATAATTCAAAATTTTCTACCAAGCATTTTTAAAAAATAACAACCACCATGTTGTTGATTGACAAAATCGCATTATTTTGTGTTTTCTGACTATGGCCGTATATCTAAAAATTCCTACTGACCATACATAAAATAATGTACACCTTATCGTCATTTCTCGTATGTTTTACGTGATTTAATCTTTTATGCTTCATTGAACCTTGGATTTAAGTTTGAAGACAAAACTTTATTAAACGTGGGGTAGTCAATAGCATATACACAAACTATCATGCAAAAACATTTATAAATAAAACAGTTATAAGGTAAAAACACTTTAAATGTACTTTAAGTCCGTTATAATACGTCCCCTGACATTTGCTCGTTATTGAAAACGCACTTGTCTATCATACTCTTACAAGCTCTATGAATAATAATAATATAATCACGTTTTTAAACACTTCCAAATTATAATTCTAATTAGACGGTTGTTAGAATGAGGTCACCCAGTATGCATTTGCATAATTTTTAGTTTATGTTTTATAGAATAATTAGGCCTTGCTTTTTCGTCCTTTTGCAACTACAGTTGATATTGGAACACGGTTTGATGCATTTAAACATATCTAATAATTACCAGCACACAAACACATCAAAAATCTTTTAAGCATACATATATGGTTATTAAGAAACTTGGTTTCTGGTAACGCGTTACGAATATACCAGGAGTGATCCTAGATTAAACGGACAGGCTATTATTGCATAAATAAAGTTCATTATTTTGATTTGAACCTTTGCAATGATAAACATTGACATAATTTCATGGCTTATTTACATGCAAACATATGATTATATGACGTTTAGTAGCTTGACTTTTTAGTGCTGCTTTCCCTGTCCGACTCAATATTATCTTTTTACACTATATGTTCGAATTTCGCAAATACTGTACATTGTAAGCATTATGCCGTGGTATCTAGTGGGTAAGATCTGCTGGCTCCGAATCATTTAAAATAACAGAACAGGGGTGGTATTCAATATTGGTCTTATCTAATCGGAGAATAAGGATAGCCAATCATATATCCTGTTACTGACCAAGAGTTTAGTATGGTGTGATCCGATTGGTTGTCCTTATCCTTAAGTCAATTAAGATCAATATTGAATACCACCCCAGGACAGATCTACTTAAAAGAATAAGATTATTATTATATACATTATACATCATGTCGGTATTTATTCTGAGTATGAGCTTGATGCATGGATGATTGTGATAATTATGAATTAAATATAAATGTTGTTATGCATATGCTCAGGCAACCGATAAATGAAAGTTGTTATGCAATTTCTCAGGCAACCAAAAAATGAAAGTACTTATGCGATTGTTCAGCCGACCGAAAACGGAATGTTCAACGTTCGTTTCCTCTGTTACTTCGTTATATATCGATACATGTGTGTTATATATTCATGAATTCACAATGAAGCAGTTAATTTAAGGCTACAAGAAACCAGTATTAAATGTGCAGTGAATTTCATTGATATACCAGCCTTTTCCTCAATACCTTAACTATTCCTCCTGCCAAGTCTGGCCGATGTATGTCCCATCTCCATTGATTAGCTAAGTTAGTCGGCTGATCAATGGGAAGCGTTCGTCAATGATCTTCGATTCACAATAATATGGATGCTACGCATAACCAATGAAGAAAACCTAGTGCAAATTAGGCATACATTAGCAAAATGTCGTATTTTTGTAAGGCGTCGATAAGTCAACCGACATTAGTTCGAGTGGCAAGAATTACTAGTTTGAACTGATACTATTTACTCAAGCAAATAGAAACAATTGTCCAGGGCTGGTATGAAGAAAGCATAGTACAACCATGTAGAAACTTTACACTATTAAAAAATATTTTCCACTAAGTTGCATGGTAGATATTGCAAACTAAGAGAAACATCTTGATATACCTTTAAATCACTGGCACTCTACCAGAGACACAATTCAATAAATTGCCGTCGTGTATGATATATATTTTATACCATTATGCGCAACGTGAAAAACAGTCGCTCGGTTTAGACGCTGTCGAATCGTATTATATTCAAAGGTATCTAAATAACTCTATGCAGTTCTACAGAAAACAAATTCAACTCGTTTGGTTTTCGTTTGGTTTTCGCCATTTTATTAGACATTGACTCCCTCTGACTTCCGGTGATATCACATGGCCGGTAGGAAGATGTTACGATTCATCTGGTTGGTTAAACGGTATTATAGGTTACTCTGATCGCTAAATCGAAGTAAACATACATTTGTTTTTCATTTTTATTGAATAGATCGTCTCAAGAGTGACTACCATTTTGCGCCCGGCACAAATCAATTTAAATCTTTACTATTTTTACGTTTTTCGAACGACAACGTCATGTCTTATAATATTGCAGGAAACGACCTTATGACGTCATGGAGATGCATCACGACGTCACAAGTTTAACATTCATAATGTACGTACTAAAAAGCTATGTGAATAAAATAAGTGTCCATGGTACTGTTTTACTTACATTGCGTAAATGTTGCGTAAGTTTACGCATATATTTGTCACTTACGCAAATCCTTAAGTGTGTTTTACTAATCGATCGCAAGTTGTTGCATACATTTACGTAAAAATATTGAATATTGAACGTAGACCGGGCCACAATATTATCAATATAACGGGAACCAGAGTGAATAAATATACATAAAAGTTCGATAATTTTGGTGATTAAACAGGTTTATATTACTAATCACGGTCTATAACGACAAGTGACGGTCGAAAGTCAACAATGCGTGGTCAAAACTCCTGACTACGTTCATATTTGCTATTTACGCTTACTCCGACCTTGCGTAGAATAACGCCAATACTTACGACAAAACATGAACACAAATATCTTAGTAAAACGCATTTGCGCAAATATTATCGACGGAATATATTAACGGAAAACTTAAGAGTTACGCTAGCGTAAATGCTTTAATAAAACAGTACACATGTCTTGAAAAATACCGTATTTAGATCGGAATATTGAGCAATAGAGTCAATCATTAGCATATATTAGTTGTTTTATTCTTTTTCTCTATATCGGGAAATGTTTGACAGATCGCGGGAACTACGATGCTTGACACACCTTCAAATTTTCGTCCAATGAAAACGCTCGTTTCAAATTAGTCTAAACCGGAAGTCAGAGGGGGATCAATGTCTGGAAAAAACATTTTCGAGGGAAAAACGCATTATTTTTACGGTATACAATATCTTTTGAAAAAATATTTACCTGTCAATCAAGTGTACTATATTTTCTTTCCAACTGTTATCCCAAACTCGAATTAGCCTGTGCTTTATATCAGAAATAAACGTTCAAATCGAGCGACTATTTTCACGTTGTGCGCTATGGTATAAATATAGATTATAGGTTACGGCAATTTATAGAATTGTTTATCTGGTCGAGTGCCAGTGCATTAAATGATCAAACAAACATTTCGGCATTCCGCCACATTCTGACTCTCGTGTGATTGGGTTATCAGAAAGACCAATGTTCTAAATTGTTAATTGCCAACACACACAATATAACCAAGTGTAAATATACTTTTATAGAGTTATTATAAGTTGAATTTTAATTGTATGTAAGTAACATATCTTAAAATACATGTGAAGTAAATATATTTTGTACTTTTAAAGTGTATTCTTTACTGATTAATTGTTATCTGGCTGGCCGTTGAGATTTGTTATTGCTGAAATTAGGTCCTTTAGCCGAAACCTTGACATTCAGCTTTCGTCTACTGTTTTTTCTTCTTTTAGGACTTCTGACAGCTCAAAAAGGTATTTCGGCCATTTTACTAGTGGAACTAGGTCATTCAGCTTTTTGATTGATGAAACTGGTTCATTTAGAATTTCGACAGCTTGGACATGGGAGGATCATAACTTGTTTAGTTGGCATTGTGCCTTGTATGTTTTTTATGTTTTCTGTGCTCGGCTGGTTAAGCTGAGTGCTGCCTTCACTGTCTGACCTAATTTTATCTTTTTATGCCCCCCTATCGATAGATGGGGAGGCATATAGTGATTCACCTGTCCGTCCGTTCGTCCGTTTGTCCGTTCGTCCGTTCGTCCGTCCGTCCTGGTTAACCCAAATTGACCGTTTCTTCTAGCATTAATATGGCTTGCTACAAAGCTTTCATACTTGCATGGATGTTGTGTATGAACACTCTCCACACGCCAGTATCACCTAACCCCATTTTGACCTTCACCTTGACCTAATTTTGGACTTAGACTTATTGATGGACAAGGCTTCCACAGGGGGCATAAGCGTTTATTGAACGCAGTCTTGTTTTAGTATTAGTCTTTTATTGTTATGCCCCCACCTTTGGTGAAAGTGTATATTGGTATGCTCACAGTCGGTCTGTCTTTCGGTCTGTCTGTAGGTTGGTGGGTAGACCAAATGAAGGTTGGTTATCAACAGTATAGAACCTCCTTTGTTAGGTCAGTAGGTCAAAGGTCAAGATCACTGTGACAATGACCATTTCTTACTACTCAAATGGTTTCCGTTCAATAACTCAAGAACGTTTTGCCTTAGGGTCTTTAAACTTTACATACAGGTTGACCATTTAAAGTATATGCCCCTATTGATTTTGAGGTCATCAGTGCAAAGGTCAAGATCACAGTGACAATGACCGTTTTTGGTTGTAATCTCCAGAACCGTAAACAATGATACTTTTCAAACATGGATAATCAATAAAAAGTTATCTAACATTCCGTCATCTTTAGCGGACAACTTCATGTATATAGATAATTTGTACAGCTTTTTGACACGTTAACAATACGTGAAATGACGAGAAGGTGCAAATTATTTTTATGTATGGTCAATAGGAATTCGAGATATACGGTCATAGTCAGAAAACACAAAATAATGCGATTTTTCACTCAACAACATGGTGGTTATTAACTTTTAAAAATGCTTGGTAGAACATTTTGATTATTACGGTCATTTTATGGTCAAGGAGAGGTAACCGTTAGAAATTGCGTTTGTGAGGTCAAAACTCGGCAATTCCTAACCTAAATTAGTCTTTATGCTTATCATTGTTTACGTTATGTCTGTATCCGTGTTAAGCACATACATGAAAACGAACTTTATCAGCAAAGCGGTCACCTAGGAGTATTAACAACCCGACAAACGCCGGATGAACACGCGGTAAATATGCGACATTAATGTTTGCTCATGTAATCATTTGTTTATTCCGTTAGTGAAAATTGTAATCTGATTGAATTGATTCATTCATTGTAATTCCACATATCCAAGCTACATGGTGTTAAAAAATTTAGCAAGATCAAACACGTATTGACCGAGCTATGGGTAAATATATACATACACACTTACAGGACTCGTTCAGTGAAAGTATCTCTCTATATATCATTACTACGTGATAAAATTAGCTTATACTCCGACACGCCCACTGATTCCATTCAAAAAGTGTACACCGTTTTCGTAAGCAGACACTTTTGTGAGCTATAAGAAAACTGTTTCACTCAGAAAATAATTGCCATAAATGGTCAATCAGACGAAAACTATGACAAATCTGTGTGACAGTTAAATAAACGACATAGTAATGTAACTGATTGCCTAAAGCATAAAACATGGAGCTAGGAAATTGTATAAACCCACAGCATGGATAAATATGCTGCATTACCGTAAAAAACATCTAATTTGTGGCGTCAAATTTTATTCAATGTCTTGGATGAACTATATCATAAAATTCAATCCTCACAATTTATCTCCACCCTAACAATTATACAACAATGACTTATTTTTTATAATCCCCAGAGTAAAACTCTGAGTAAAATTGAATGATGTTACAGTATTAATTATCGTTAGCTACTGAAACAGAACTACAAACCATTTGTAAGCTTGAAAGATATATTGTGCAAATTGACAATCAATTGCAAGAAAGCTGAATTTTGTACTAGTACATCAACCGATTAGTGGCTACAACATTTTTTTTCATTTTTAATGTGCATTGGTGATGCCATTAAGTATCACTTCATTACAACTCGGACAATTATGTTCTTTGTCCTCACAAAACTGTACAATAACCCTTGTAAGAAGACACTTTTGACGAATAACAAGTACAATATCTATTACATAATACTGTATTTGTTTAAAAATCCAGAGGTTTTGTTTGATATTATTTATTTGTTTTCAAAAGTGAAATATGTTCAGGTTTTACAGTAGATCACGATATAGAATATCGTCATTTCCTTTGTTGTACAAATGTAATGTTATGCTTTGGGGAAATAAAAACCTTAAAAGAATATCAGAACTTTTATATATCATTCAAATATTTAGGCAATAATTACGATAGGTATCAATAAGCTTATTCTGGGCTTTTTATTTTAAAAAAGTTTTAATTAGTACATGTACTTCCCTCATAATAAGCCGGGTTATCAGATTAGAAACGATAATATAAGCGCAGGGGGAATAACATCAATGGAATTATAATTATTTCATCAGAGGAAATTGACTTTGATTTAATCACCTAGAAATGTGTTAGTTAGTACTTCCCTCGTAAAATGCCGGGTTTTCAGATTAGAAGCGATATTAGCGCAGAGGGAATAACATCAATGGACAATGGAATTAAAATACTTTAATCAGAGGAAATAAAGTAAACGTTTCTAGTCACTAAAAGGAATACTAAAATGAGAATGTATCATGTACGGTATGTTTGAAAGCGTTTTAAAATATTTACACTATCAGTGTTGGCATACCACGTGGTATTTGACGTCATTTAGCTAAGAACGCAATAATCCGTAGTGTCGGCCCGGTGAGGACAGAACCGGCGATGCCATAATTAAAATGCATGCGCTATACCTACACAGTTAACCGAACGCCCAGAAACCATTCAGATGAGAACATTAAATCACTTGTCTGCGCGCTACACACTCGTGATTTATTTACAAATCGAGGGGTTAGAGCAAGAACCAGTTATCGAGCCAATTTTCGGAAAATGACTTTTTATTGAATTTGATGCCGTTACTGGAAATACATAATGTGTAAAAAAATCATTACCATAACGCAAGTACTTTTAAAGTTATTGAATTGTGACCAAACCAGTTATCGATTATCACTAATTTTGGTTCAAGCTAAAACCAGGTACAGTCAGATCTCTATACAACGACGCTGTTTGTTTCCAAGAAAAATGTCCTTATAACGAACATGTCGGTATACTGAATTGATACAAAGAGCATTTTAATACTTTTGTCACCAAATTTGATGTCGGTATAATGAATTTGTCAGTATATCGGATGTCGTTATAACGAGATCTGACTGTATCGCAGTATAACTTGCAAGTTTTAATTATAACACTGGTACTGTGTGGAGCTAAAACAAGTTAGGTGCCACAACTTTATTTTTGCAGAAATGTTAGTTGTTGTTCTTCGTATTACCGTTTCTGCAAAAACCATGTATCGATTTATACATGGATTTTGCAGGTACAAAAATCTAATAAATTCTAATTTTCCAACCAACAAAAACATGCTATAGAGAGATACAGAAAGCAGACGCCTAATATTGTCATCTAATGTTAGAGGTAAAACAGGCTATCAGTTGATGCAGGGTTTTACCAGACAACGTCCAGTCTGTAACTTAAGCATTTCAGATACAAAAACAATGCACCGAGTTATAATTGCTTTTACCAGAGAGTGTAGTGATAACAATGTGACCTGTTGAGTGATAAAAACCATGCATTGAAGAATTCTAACACCTTTGTTGAAACTTCATTGTCATAAAACAATTATTAGAGAAAGAATGTTCATGTTCAAAACTGGATTCCGATGCTAAACAGTGAACCGTAAGTATGTTTTTATTTGATTTGTTTATCAATACTGTTTCTTAATATTATATTTAAAATGTATTTTCTATATAAATATCTTGAATAGTTAACAAAAAGGGTTAGCAATTCAGTATAGCCAGAACAAATACATGTAGTTACATTACACAAACATAAATGTATGCTAACGTCACGTAAAATGCAACAATAGCAGAATCTGTATAGTAAAGCCAAAAGAATTATAGTTTTGCAATCATCAGCAGCTTCTTCATTCTAAATAAAGCACAAATTTATGTACAAATTACTATGGTCTCCTAATGTTTTACTGTACATATATTTTAAATAAATAACTTGCAACCATTATTGCTTAAATGACTAGCAAAACAGATGTGATTCGGAAATATTTTCTTCATTTTAGCTGTAAAGGAAAAAACAAATGACTAGTACTAAAGTAAAACATTTTGAAAATTGTATTCTTTGAAATAGTATAAATATTACATTGCTTTCGGGTAACATGGACATTGTCTATCGAATGGTTACCCATCTTATTTTACAGATATTGTCAGATACAGAAGATGAGCTTTTTCTATCCATAAATTTGAACAACCTTCTGAAGGTATCGTCAAACACACTAAATGGAAATGAAAATGACAACACCGTGCCAAAGTCAAGTGTACAAGACAGAAATAAAACTGTCAATCTCGTGAATGAGTCGTCAAGTGTATAAGACATCAATGATACCGACAATGTCGTGAATCGGAGTCGTCAAATGTACAAGGCCTAAATAAAACTGACAATCTTGTGAATGAGGGTACGAGACCAACACGAAACTGTTAATGTCGTGAATGAGTCGTCAAGTGTACAAGACAGAAATGAAACTGTTAATGGTGTGAATGAGTCGTCAAGTGTACAGGACAGAAATGAAACTGTTAATGTCGTAAATGATTCGTCAAGTGTACAGGACAGAAATGATACTGACCATGTCGTGAATGAGTTGTCAAGTGTACAGGACAGAAATGAACCTTATAATGTCGTGAATGAGTCGTCAAGTGTACAGGACAGAACCGACAATGTCGTGAGCAATTCGTCAAGTGTACAGGACAGAAATGAAACTGACACTGTCGTGAATGAGTCGTCACGTGTACAGGACAGAAATGAAACTGACAATGTCGTGAATGAGTCGTCAAGTGTACAGGACAGAAATGCAACTGACAATTTCATGAATGAGTCGTTAAGTGTACATGACAGAAATGAAACTGACAATGTTGTGAATGAGTCGTCAAGTGTACAAGACAGAAATGAAACTGTTAATGGTGTGAATGAGTCGTCAAGTGTACGGGACAGAAATGAAACTGTCAATGTCATAAATGAGTCGTCACGTGTACAGGACAGAAATGAAACTGACAATGTCGTGAATGAGTCATTAAGTGTACAGGACAGAAATGAAACTGACAATGTTGTGAATGAGTCGTTAAGTGTACAGGACAGAAATGAAACTGACAATGTTGTGAATGGGTAGTCAAGTGTACAAGACAGAAATGAAACTGAAAATGTCATGAATGAGTCGTCGAGTGTACAAGACCAACATGAAACGGACAATGTCATGAATGAGTCGTCAAGTGTACAAGACCAACATGAAACGGACAATGTCATGACCGAGTCGTCAAGTGTACAAGACCAACATGAAACGGACAATGTCATGACAGGGTCGTCAAGTGTACAAGAAAGAAATCGAAATGGCAATGTTGTAAATAGCTCATAAAGTGTACTATAGTCCAGTTAGGATATTGTGACAGTGACGTTGCAGTTTATGTGTACGCAAAAAAACACAACCATTGTCTCAACAGGTAGAGCGAATATAGTATGTTAGTTTAACATTGAAATTATAGTATTTGAACATAATAAGCCTTTATAATTGGTTTAACACTGTTAAAGTGGACTCGACCGCTGCGTCATTGGATTTTTATCCTGACTGGACTATAGATAGAAATTTGAATGACAATACATTGAATGAATTGACAAGTATACTTGATCAAAATTAAAAATTACAATGCTGTGAATGAATTGACAAGTGTACCAGATGAAAACACAATGGATGAATCGCTATTGTAGTAATAAACCAAGGTATAAACATAAGCTTCCAATTTCAGTAGCAAAGAGAAAAGATCTCCTCTCGCTATGGAAGAGTGGAATAATTGCGAAAGAGACTTGTGAATACTACAAACTCTGGCTTCCTTGTTGTTCTGTTGTGGACAGATTGGCACAGCCAGGTGCAGAGGAATTAACTGCGCTTTTGACGGTCAAAATGATACATTTTCAGATTCACTCACTAGTTTGTAAACAAATCAAGTACTAGTAATAGTTTCCACAAGCTATTTGAATTGATGACGTTCCCATAAAAGTAAGCAACAACACAAGTACATGTTGAAATTGTTGGAATTTCTGTATCGTAATACTGTATGACAATCACTATTTGGCATTATGTTCTTTAATTTAATGTACCTAGTTGTTTTTTCTTAAGATACATAAAAATGTGAATAGTGGTTCAATATGATGACATGCCAGCAGAGCATGTATTTTAATGAAATGTTAATGTCAAAGGGAAGATATGTTAATGTACAGGTTGTAAATATATTCTTAAAATCTTACTCCTTAGTTTAAAATGTTTATTTATCCTAATTTGTCCAACAGTTGTTATAATCTAAAGTATCATTTATAACATAAAGGCACATTAGAATATTGTAGTATGGTTTCAAGTTTCTTATTGCAATAATTTTCTTAAATGAAAACAAACCATAAACTTTACATTACCATATTGTGTAGCTTTTATTTGCTGTTGCTACTCTTACTAAATTTAATTATTATTATACCTCAAACCTTGCAAAAGACATGAATTGAAAACTGATTTCATAAAAAAACACTGTTAATGACAGATGTGGTGTATTTTGTGTTATTTTAGTATATTTTATTATCTGCAAAAACATATTATCTTAATATGACATTATTTGGCCCAAAAAGTCAAATAGTCATATTTGTGGTTAGTTATGTTGCCTGAAATCAGTTATTATGTGTTCATAAATTGTTTTACCAGTAAAAAGATGGTGCCTTGCTTCTTGCTGTTGCAAACAAAAACAGTGTATGTTTGGCTAAAGTGTTTTTGCAGGAACATTATCAAAGTTTGAAGTTGACAATGTATGAGAATAGACCAATTATAAGCAGATAACCTTCGTTTGCAGAAATAATATTGTAAAGATTTGTTAAAACTGTTTGTGAAAAAAACCACTATTACCATGTAACTTGTTTTGGCAGGAGCAATATCATACTATTAAACTGACTAGGTTTATGGAAAAACCAACTACTTCAGGATAACCTTTATTTGCAGAAACATTATTCAAATGAAATATCAAAAACGTTTGTGAAAAAATCAGCAATCACCAGATAACCTATTTTTGCTGTAAAGAAATTGTAGATAATCAATACATTTTGCATGCAATAACAGAAGTTGTGTTTTTTCTCATAGAGGAAGAAAGATTTTACCTTGAAACCTTTACATTGTTACTCCTATATAAAAGAAGTATAAATTTGTAATTATATTTAAAAAGTCCATGTAGAACAAATTTAATGACATTTAACGTTTCTCCTGAACATTTTCAAAAATCGGTGGTAACTGGTTCTTGCTCTAACCCCTCGAAATGTATTATACATTAGAACTAGACTAAGTGTCTGTGTTTCATTTTACAACAAAGCACAGCTACAGTCAGTCATTGTCATTATTTCTCAAACAGAGTACTTTGTAAACTCATAATGCCGCGAACGCATTAAAAGATTGTAGCACATGTAGATAGGTACAAGCCATCTGGCACTTATTTATAATGGTAAATTAAGATGGTATTTTATGGTAGTACGCACATTTGTTCGCTTTCCAAGGACCAATTTCCCTTATCGTCATCCACCAATCTTCATATACACTTACATACTATATTAGTCACAATAGGCATGAGAAAAGCAAACGAACAAACTCTTATATACTGAGCAACTGCACCGACTACAAGTTCTCTGTTTTCAGTTTCGCTGTTATCAGGTACTAAAACAAAATAACAAAGGGTCGAGTAGGAATACAATGTCTTTGTGCAGTATATGATTGAAATTTAGAGACTGTCTGAGTGAACCGGTGTATATCATACGCGGTTTTATCTATGAAACGAGGGAATATCATAATGTGAATGTTGTCCATTATAATTAGAAATAGGAATTTTAAAACACTTGGTAACTTTGTTCATGTAACGGAACTGTGCAATTACTTTCGAACATTTCAACATTATGGCGTTTGTCAAAGATCAAGAGGGGATGCCATACTACGTCGCGCAATGTTTCAGACATTCATCCACAAAGCTGATCGACATTATGCATATACGAGGGGGTGATCAACAAATACTCCACAAACCCCACTGAAATATTTGTTTTGTCACCAATATTGCTTAATCGTTGTCGGGTAATAGATTAGCGTATCACAAATACAAAACCATACAAATAAAATTCTGATCATGCGTTTTATCGAATAATCGTAGGAATAGTATAGTCACTTTAACTATACCCGCCCAACGTCATCATGACTTCATTACAAATAGCACATGTCACTCATTGATGCCATAGTTCATGTTGAATGGTGTGTTCAATGTTTCTCAAAAACTGCAAATGGAATTACGGATGCTGTTGCATGCCATTGGAAACCGCACTCGTCCAAACATCGATCTTTGATTATGTTCAGTGATGAATTAAGTTGAAATGTATGTACCTACATCTAATATGATTAGTCTGGTAGATGTACAATGACGAATAAAAACAATCACCACGAACCGGTGCACTTTTCTATATTACTATAACAACTCCAAAATGCGCTGAGATATTGTACAAAGGGCATCAACTATGTACATAACATCATTTGACGTTCATCGTTTATTATGGTGCGTATAATGTAGCGCTGTATATAAGGCAAGGCACGTTTCATATAACTTTATTCAACTCAATTATAAACAAATACTAAATTAATATCCACAATGACAGCCTCATTCCGGTTATTTATTGGTCACCCATCGTATGCAGTTACTTTAGACACAATTGATGAACCTCTTTGTATGCACGAATTATCTACAAAAATATTTCTATATTTACGTACATTAGTAGAATTTAGAATTTAATTTTGTATTGTTCTGCTTAGTTCAGTCTTCGATTCAATATGATAAACGCCGTTCATGAAAGGTTTCCATTCAATGAATAAGGTAGATCCCTGATCTGATAAGTGGGAGGGTTCCTTGTAAGAGCCTTATTTGATATTTATAACCAACCAGCCTCTTGAAGATAACGCAAGACAGTGGGCATTTGTTAAAGAAAATTGTACTACGACGGATGTTTCATTCTAATGAAAGACTAATCTGTTAAAATAGTTGAAAGTTGTTTTTTCTTATCACTATAGCAAATTGTGTTACACGGGTGTTTAAGGAAGATATTTTATAGATTTGTGTTCGATATTTATTTAAACTCATTGTAACACACATTAGTTATTTCTATCTGTATAATTTATACAACTGCTGTATGAACAATAATGAAGTGGCATTGTATAGCATATTACGGTTCGTTTATGAATGGTCTAACCCTGTTTTGATGGTATGTTGTATCAGCAGTCAGGAAAAATTCAAATTTAATTTTGTATCGTTCTGCTTTAGTTAACTCAGTCTTCGATTCAATATCAATAAACGTCGTTAATGTACGGTTTCCATTTACTTAGTAATAAAGGTAGATTCCAGACTTGATAAGAAGTACAGTAGAGCCTAATTCGTTATTTATAACCAATCCGTACCTAGAAGATAACGTATCTAAGACTGCTTACATTTGTTAAAGAAAATTGTGCGAAGATGGATGTTTCTTTCTAATGAAATACTGTTCAGTTAAAATTCAAAATAACACTGCGGTTGACACATGCGCTTCCTTAATACTACATAGAAAATTATATCACATCTACTACGTGTATAACAGGACACTATTTTATAGATTAGTGTTAAACATTTATTCAAACTCATTGAACAACGCACTATTTCTGATATTTCTTGTTTATTATATTTCGATGAATGAATTCCTTATTTTAATTGATGCCTTAGTTCATAATAACTCTTATATGAACAATAATGAAGTTGAGTTGCATAACATCTCACTGCTCTTTTATGATTGGAATAACCGTGTTTCGCTGGTATGTTGTTTCAGCAGTCAGGAAACACAGGTTTGAGATACATCCGCTGTGCTCCACATCTACGTACGGGTCTGTATTGAGTACCCACAATGAGTTTAAAGATATTATATCTTGCACAGCTGTTTGTATGGACAACAGTCAATGCGAATCTTGCACATATGACGAAACAAGTCAGGTGTGCTCCTTAAATTCGGTGATTAGGGTAGATACCCCAACATGCTCACACAACGTGAAATATGCACAGAAGAGAGAATTCAAGGTACAGTCAATTTCTTGTTATTTTCAGTTCGACAAATAATAAATAGATATAATATTATACACTGTTGTATACTATTTCCATAATAAACTTTTTACGTATTTTGTACGGAAATAAGGACAAATTATTAATAGTTGGGCTTTTTGGTGTAGTCTTTGGTGTTTGTTTAAGTGTCAGGTTGGACGGTTATGTTCTTAACATTGACTACAGTCATGTCTCCGACATATATAGTTAATCTTTCTGTTGCTCGCATAGGTTATAGCATAGAACCAGTTGGTCATTAGCGTCAAGAAAACAATCAGGCCAACTAGACGCCACATACAATCGATAAGTCTTTAATCCGAGTAGTTAAGGTAATTGGATTAGGTATTGTTGTCCTGTAATGAACACATTATTATCTTTGTACGTTGTAGTGTTTGTTTTCTGGTACATATAAAATCTGCGACCTCGACCTGTACGTGGTAACTGGTGAGCTGACTGGATACATTGAGGTAAACCCGAATGGTGTTTGGGGTACCGTATGTGATGACGTCTGGGGGCAAGAAAACAGCGGAACACAGAACGCGAATGTGTTTTGCAGGAGCTTTGGATACAGGTAATAATCCAAACGTCTATAAGAATAACGCACGCTAAAGTTATTGGCAGTCCCCACGTAAAGGAGGTAGCAGGACCTTTACAAACTTTCTGATATTTTTAATTGTGTTTTTAAATGTATATTCAGTTCTAGCGTACACTTTAATTAAATTTAGTGCCTAAGAATCTCTTGCTAAAACTAAACTGATCTTCAAAAAATGTTTGCATAATTTAGTAAAAAGGGCATACTAATTATTGAGTATTATATCGAGGGGTTAGAGCCAAATCCTGCTATGTGCTATTTCCTTATGTTTTCAGCAGAGCATTTTATGATAACCATTTGTTAAGATATGGTTATTGTTAAAGTTAAACTATTAAATTAGGTAGACAGTTGAATACTTTAAACCCTAATATGAAATATTTGTGAACATTGTAAGGAATAATGTGATTTAAATGCCAAAATATTTTTGGGTTTTCAAAGCCTCACTCAATGATACAATTTGACATTTGCCAGATCCAAATGTAATACGATATATATATGTGGCAAGCAGCTGATGATAAAATAATGGGGAACCTGTCCACACTATACCAGGCTTATTTACACTAGACCGGTAGGCAAATCCACTTTCCTCCTGATATCAAAACATTTAAAATGTCAAACCATATTATTGTCATATATATGTATATGGAGTTTACGATAAACGTCCATGTGATGAAAATGTTAGAAACTTTTTATCATATTCAGTGATGAAATCCTCTGGTATCATATAAGTTGATGTTTGTGGACTAACAAAAAACATCAAGAAAAGATTATATGGTTCATGGTCTGATTAAGTTAAATGTCAGTGTAAATCAGAATATCATTCAATGCTCAAATTGCTTCCGTAACAGATGTAGCATTTTGGCATATAAAATGTAAAGGACATGTGACTTGAAAACATAATAATTATGCAATTGCGACTGTAAATATATGCATATATATATAGGATAATGACCAATACGGTTATGAACTATAATTGCAGTTCACCATGGCCACAAGCCAAGAAACCTTTAAAATTAATTACGAAAGTCAGTGTTCACTGTGACATTCATCACTGTATTCATGTACAATTAGAATTACATGCCGTAGTTAATAGTTTTTAATGAATTTATAAATTTCATGTCGTAATTAATAAAGTTTTTCATAAATTTATAAATTCATTAAAAACTTTAATATTTACGGCTTGTAAATTAAAATTTAAAATGTGTTGGTATGTTTGAATTACAAGCAGGTATGAACATTTAAAATATTAACTGGGTAATAAGAAACAGAATATGTTTAAAATGAAAATATATTTTAGGAATGGCAGAGCAACTTAAATATGTACTACAGAAATTTGAAAACTTCACTATCTTTGAAATGTATGATTTATCTTTTTTGCTTTCGACAGTCAGTTGTAGTACGGTTGTATCTCTGCCTAACTGGCAAATGACCTCAAGGAGAAGAGATAGGTTGATGCTTGTGTGATACAAGGCATTCAGACGGGATGTCCTAGTCCAGTCATTCTGACTAGAATTCCTGTGTTCAGACAGAGATTTAAACCTTGGAATTCCAGATTAGTAGTTGTGCGAGCTAAGCACTCGACAACCGTTCCACTTTGATATATAATATATATCACTTACAACAACTGGGCCACGTGTCATTCCATGTGGTAATTTTTATTGAGATAATACATAAAGCTATAACAATCTTTTGCATATACAGTAGTGTTGGAAGATATTGTCATAAGAGATGTATATTTTCCTGATACACGTATTTGTCTAAGAGTATAAATGAATCAACTTCCAGTTATCGCAATAAGTCATACATGTTGAATTGTATAGTCTACCAATGAATCACACAGTGACCGGAAATCACAGGTGCTTTTACTCACAATAAGGCACATACTTTGCATTGTATAGTATCCCAATAAGTCATACAGTGATTAGGTTTGTACGCTGTGATTGTGGTCATTTCTGTTTTACCTTAGGAAAGTTAATTAATAACGCTTGACCATTACTTGATACCAAGTTAATGCATACTAGCACCTTCCTTAAGTTTGCTTACGTAGTGGCTAAATAGTCTTTTAACTGAATGTCACATTCAAGTGTTTAAAAGTTTTTTTTTCTGTTTTTCATGTATTACAATTCTTACTTTATACACCTTTATAATCAAACATTACACAGCTATGTTAATATCCATCTCGGCGAATGAAAATCATTAATTGATTCGTAATAAATAGTTTATTCGTTTAAATAAAACATTAAAACATGCACCATTCCAAAAAATAATTCATATTAGCTGTTACAAAATTAACAAATTCAAGCACATACACGTTTACTAAGTAAGTTATACTTACTGTTATAATTAAGAATTAGCTAGTTTTATGTTCTTTATTTAAGATTATTAGAAGAGCTTCTTATTTACAAAAAGATTAAATAAATGAAAGCAATTTAATGTGTTTCTAAACGCACAACATTTAAATTCATAAGGAATACTAGTAGTCAAAATAATTTTCGCCAAAACTACATTTTCTCTCTGTATAAGGTATTCCTGTTTCAATCACACATAGCTAAATGTATACAATCCATTTTAGTCACACTTTGACATCTTATTCGAGTGAAGCCGCTATTATTATACAGCAATATAAACAACAACTGTGGTTTGACATTTATCTTACAGCGATGAAATTGTATGTACTACAGACCAGCAACCAATGCCTTGTTGTTGACTTATATAAATTGACAAATCAAGGCTGATGTCATTTAACCAAAATGTCATTGTTTTATATGGAACAGTTGAGCGGGCCAAATATTATATTAAGACACACAAATGTTATTGGTAGAGATTGATATACAGATTTGATTCATTCTAACAGATGTTAATGTTACATCTACGAAAATATTAAGAGGCCATTGATTTAAAACTGGTTTTGCCTCCAGTCAGTTCTGTAGATACACGATAGCTCAAAATGACTATTATCCATATTTAATTAATTAAGTTCGATATTTTGAAATAATTTTGAGAATAAATACCAATGGTGATACGGAACTCATTTAACTAAAAAGTCAATTTGGCCAAGTTGATCAGATAGAAGGTTTTGGCTGTAACCCCTCGATATTATGAACATTGTATTCACGTCTCGTTGTTTTTGGAAATCGTTTGTAATTAAAAAGATTTTAAACAGCATGTATAGTTCTTTCTGCGTGTTTTGTATATGTGAATACGCGTACGTAATTAATTTGCACTTGAACAGAATCACATTGTAAAAAGATGTCAATGAATGAATCCCCTTTAAATTGTGCAATACTTTATCCTATAATTAAACAATTATTTCGATTAGTATTTCTTAATTTAACACAAAACTTTACCAAACTGTTTAATTTGATTAAATGTAAATTATTTTGGCACTATTTACATTTGCATCGCACATAACGTACTATGACAAATTTTGATGACACATTCACACTAAACCGATCCATCATTCATTAAAATACTGAAATAATTATCATCTAATCTGATGCAATATTTAGAAGAGACCAACGTGCCAATAATGATATGGAATTGTTGTCGCTTTTCTTTACTCATATAGTGTAATACACAGAATGCCACAAGCCAGAAACTTGATTTCAGTGAAAGCAGTTTAGTGAAGATTGGGGGTTATCCACACTTGGACATCACATTTTGAAACAATTCTTATTCGTTTACAAGTTTGCAGATGCATCATTATGTTTTATGAATATCCCACCAGTCCATCTTATTCCATTGGCAAAATACAAGGAACAAATAATGTTTTGACCCTTATCTAATTTGAGTAATCTGTCATGTATATAATATACAGCACGGCTTTCTTTTTTCAGTGGTGGCTATCCGAAGTATCCCCTAGACAGCGCTCCTGTCATCTACCACGGTCCAATTTTAATGAATCACGTACAATGCACAGGTTCAGAAACCGAATTACTTGCATGCTATCATGTAAGCCCGGTGACAAATTGCGGCCATCATGAAGATGTTCAAGTGAGATGTTACGTATAGAAAGGAGATTGCGGTGATACTTTAGACAATGCGATAATAAAATCGGTCAAGGAAAATTTATACTTTTCGGATCTGAATATTCTGTTTATATTTCTGTTCATTTATAATCACCCAGGCTTAAACATCCGTAAAGAAACACACTTATGAAATTGCGACTGAAAACGATTTGATCGTATCGCATTATAACGTTACAAAAATTGCAAAAGAATTTTGTTTTGTCGTAAAAATAATTTTGTTTTGTCTCAAAAATAAAACTAGATTTTTTAAAATAGATTTGTATTTAAAAATTACACTTTTATAAAACAAACTAGCATTTTTAATTGATGAATGATTTGTCACGTTATATCAATGGAGATTACGTCTGGGCCGGAAGTGGTACTACTGACGATTTTTCGGGCGATTTTCGTCATTTCGGTAAATAAATCGTGATGATGTTATTTTGTTTGGCAGGGCGTTTGAAATTAAATCAAGCTGGCCAACGTACCTGGCCCTGTCGCTAGCTGCATACCCATGTTCATTGTCCCTCTAAATACCTATAGTAAAGGAGAACAATCGATTTAAATGCGGGTTTTGTTACTATTAGTTTAACGACATGTCTATAATATTTCCAATTTCTCGCGATTTGAATGGTTTATTGTTGTTTAATCGGGCAAACTTCACATTAGTTACTTATATGTATACATTTTGCAATATAATTTCCATACAGTCATATTATGAGGCAAAACACGCGGAAGAACCGCTATGATACCCCTGACGATTCACAATACTATAGACTACCATTCAGCGATACCATGTATGACTGTGTGGACTGACTTATGTTTTCAGACTTTGTCACAAAAATAGTTTTGCATAACTTGACACTTCTTACGTCAATTGTTATGATGCTTTTTGTAACATATTTGTCGTTTACTTTTGTTTCTCAAAAAGCCCAAGATAATCTATCGCTGGCTTAGAATAAGACGTCGTAAGTACAACATCGATATTTTGAGAAAAGAAGAAAAAACTGTCTAAAAACTCTTTACATGCTTTTTCAACATCAGTTTGGTCAACATGACATTTTCTGATTTTCATGAAAATAGGCTCATAAGATGCGTCTTGTGATGCTGATTTCAGATATGTATGCATCGTATAAGAACGTAAGTCGCACAAGTTTATGACCTTCTCATTCTAAGCCAGCGACATATACATGCAAGACCAGGCACAATTCGATTTTCAAAAATACGTTTGGAATAAATAGTAGTGTTTGTTAGTTTGTTGTACAATGTATGCTAAGCTAACTGTCAGGCATATTGTAAAATTGAATTGATTATTTCATTTGAACATGAGTAATAGAAAACCAAGATAGATTCTTGAATAATAGAACAGATAAATCGTATTTTATTACAATATGTCAATTTCATGGTATGGTTGAATATAATGCATGTACGCTTTCAATTAATAAATTATACTTATAATTGCTGCTAGTTTGCTTTACATCTACATGTTTGTATAAATGTCAAAGTTATATATTGTATTATCACTGTATAGTGTATTATAAAGGAAAATCTAGCTAACAGGTTATCAGTAAAATTTTCCAATAAAATACCTTCTCAAGCATCATCACAATCCAATTTAATTTACCTATATGTTAATGGGATAAGCACTATACATGTACACTTTTAAGGAACCACAGACTACAACAAATGATTTACAGCGCCATATGAACTGTAATTCCCATTTTATTTCTAGTAACTAATTTTTTCTTTAAGATTCAATTGGTGAATTTATCAAACCCACATGATCAATGTTTACTTTGTATTTGCCCATCCGAGAAGCAGAGACTCATAACTAACAAGAGCCAAATGTCAGAAATACGCCCGTCTTGGGGCATGGTGAAAGAAAAAAAACAAATAATGCAACATTATTTTAGAATCAAAGGACCCTAACCCGGTTGGGCTTATAATCGAACTTGCCCATAAGCATTGTCACGAACTTGGCTTAGACGATGTGCCCGTAAGCATTTTCATTTAGTTTGAAGACAAATACATGAAAACTGTTTGCGTTAGAGTACAGACAAACTGCTGGATAACTTAAACCGCCTGCCCGCCAAAGGTGTTCCCATAATACGTCCCGTTTTTCAAACGGGCGTATACAAATAGTATGAAGTAAACTTTGTTTGCGCTATGTCGCCACAAAATCTCTGGCCATTATGTTCATTATTTATACTATGAAATACAAACACAAAAGTAGATATTTGGAAGTCATAATATCGTTAATGCTTGTTTTTCATGGGAGCCTAGGAGCACTCGCCCTCATAGGCTTGACCACTAACCGTCCATAAGTACTCAAAAAATTATGCTTTAACCCTACCATTTAAAAAACATGAGGGGTATATTCACAATATGGTTGTTCATATTTACTTTTAATTTCATAAAATTCAGACTGAATTTTCAATAACTCAAGGCCAATAACTCTAAGGAAAATTGCCCAATACAAAAACATGACGGACATCATCTAAGTATGAGCGTCCATATTCATTTTAAGTTTCATGTAATGCTACCAGTTAGTTACAAAGAAATGACTGCGAATGGATGGGCGGAGGCAATTCTTCAATAAATCAAGGGCAATAACTCCAAGAAAAATTGAACCAATACAAAAAGGTTTGTTTTACCTAGGATTACTAATTGTTCTAAGTAGGTCACTCGGCTAGGTGCATAATTCTTTTCTGCTGATGAAACGTGGTTATTTACCTAGACAGTTGTCCTGCATTATAAGATCTAGCAACATGGTCATCTAACACAGAATGGTAGTTGATTATTAATTCACAATAAATGGTTGTTTGGTTGAAATTAAATTTTTGTTGACAATAATTTTGGTACGAACCAATTTGGATCCACTTCGTAACACTCGTTTATGATTGAAATCAGCATCGAAATTTAAATTCCGTGTACTAAAGACAGTTTTCATTGTTTAAAACAAGTACTTTAATCGTATTATCGATTATTTTACCGATAGTAGGCTGAACGCGTTCAGTGTAAGTTTTTCCGTCCATCCAAAATGGCGGTCAAAATTTCCTTAGCAACCGCTGAACCGGGTATTACTTATCTCCCTTTCGTTTATGTTTTCTGCAGAATGGGGTGTTTGGTTATCTTACGAAATACTCTTAAAATTATTGAAACATAATAGATAATTTATGAGCAACAATGTTTTAGAAATTAGAAAAATCTAAATGGTTTTGTCAATTTCCATTCACATCCTCAGACTACCAAAACTGCTACACACAAATCTCAGCTGACCAAATTTTGGATGGGCTAATAACTCGCAACACGTACAATGCCGTCTAGCGATTATATCGTGACCCCATAAGGGGTGGCGATAGAATCCCTATTAAATGCACTCTGAGCATTATCACTGACCATTTCGAGTTTTTATAGCACTTAAGAAAAGTGCTAGGGTGCTTAATAATGGTTTTTATTCGTCTTTGTATGTCGATCAGACTATGAAGGTACAAATATTCCAACTTGATTCATCCCCGAACGTTATCAATGACCGATGTTTGAACGAGCGCGGTTTCCAATGACAACGTCACACGTAAGTCCATGTGCAGTTTTTATGACATACATGTATTAAACGCACAATTCAACATGAACAATGTCTTCAATTAGTAAAGTATGTTATCTGTATTGACGTCATGATGATGTCGGGTTGTAGTAGCCATGAAGACGATACCGTTCGTATGACTATTCGACACAAATACAGCATTAGATTTATTATGTTTATAGTTTCGTATTTGTGATTCGCTTATATTTTACCCGAAAATGATTCAGCAGTATTGGTGACAAAACAAAGATTTCAGCAGGTCTTGCCGAGAACTTATTGGTCATCTCTCGTATATGCATAATGTCGATAAGATTTGTGTATAAATTTTTGAAACAATACGCGACGTAGTTAGGTATCCCTTTTGATCTTTGACAAACGCCATAATGTTGAAATTGTTGCAGGTGATTGCACAGTTCCATTCCATGTACATGAACACAGTTAGCAAGTGTTTTAAAATTCTGAATTCTTATTATAATGGACAACATTCACATTACGATATTCCCTCGTTTCATAGATAATACCGCGCAGGATGTACACCGGTTCACTCAGACAGTCTTTAATTTTCATACTGTGCAAATACATTGTATTCCTACTCGACACTTTGTTCTTTTCTTATAGTACCTGATAGAAGCGAAAGCAGGTAAAATACATAGAAAATATGACAGCGCGATGTTCATTTCTCATTACATGACTATTTGAACTTGACAGACCAGATTCGTTGATAAAAACATGTACCATGGTATACACAATATCTTATTAGAGAATAAAACTTCGAAATTAAAATTAAAAAAAACAGCATAGTTGGAACATTTTTTCAGTATGTAAGTGCATGTTTGTTTGTTTGCCTTTCTCATGGCTACCTAGATGTGCATCAACCTCTAAATGCGTGCGTGGCGTACAAAGTGCCATGTTTGAGAAATAAATAATATGTAGCTGTGCTTTTAGCGTAGTTCGTGCGTAGTACATTTGCAATTGAATCACGGGTTCTTAGCACAAAGACGAGTGATTTAATGTCTTACATATGTATCTGATTGATTTCATAATTTTTAATATAAAAGCACGCCATCCGACGATTTAAACCTAGTGGCCACTATGACTTGTCAAATATGTAATACAGTTAGTTTATATGCATTAATTTTGTTCTCATTAGAGTTTGTTAGTTATTTAAAAAGACTAGTTACTAATTTTACAAATGTGGGTATTTGCTTCCTGTTGGAAAACTTCAATTATGATTGATACATGAGCTTTCGGCTAGCTTATTATGCACGGCGTCTGTCTTTCCGATATGACATCACCGGTTCTGTTCATACCAGGCCGACACTACGGATTATTGCTTTCTTAACAAAATGACGTCAAATTCTACATGGTATGCCCACACTGATAGTGTAAATTTATAATTTTATGTTCTAACGCAAGAATCGGGCTTGTAACATACCAGTACATAATAAAATTATCCTTTTAGTGTCCCATTTAGTGACTAGAACCTTTCAGTCAATTTCCTCTGATGAAATAATTTTAATTCCATTGATGTTACACCCTAGGCGCTTATATTATCGTTTCAAATCTGACGAGGGGAGTATAATTTGAACGTTTCTAGGTGATAAAATCAAAACGCC
The DNA here is from genome assembly GCA_947247005.1 of Spisula solida. Taxonomy (NCBI): domain Eukaryota; kingdom Metazoa; phylum Mollusca; class Bivalvia; order Venerida; family Mactridae; genus Spisula; species Spisula solida. The sequence goes on along the minus strand of OX365959.1, from coordinate 36,423,792 downwards.
GTAAAAGCTAATTGATTCTTAATAAATGTTGCCTAAATATTTAAACGATACGTACAAGTTCATATATTCTTTAAAAGATTTTTATCTTCCCCTTTGGGAAGCAAAACATTTACAAAAATGGAAACGACGATATTCTACATGCAGATCTACTGTAAAAAATATTTTGCCAACCTGAAAATTATTCTTTTTTTCGAAACAAAACAATATATTAGAACAAAAATTCCAGTTCAGTTTTGTCACGTTATAATGATACATGTACATGTATATAGAGAGATACTTTCAGCTGCATTTTCATCACAATACACTTATAAGTGTGCATGTATATATTTTCCATAGCTCGGTCAATACGTGATAGATCTTGCTAAAAGTTTCACTATATATAGCTTCGATACTTGAAATTACTATTCAATTCAATCTGATTACTGTTTTCATGGGTAAAATAAACGAATGCTGACATAAGCAAAGTTAATGTCGCATATTTTACCGTGTGTTCATCGCATCGGGCGTTAGTCAGGTTTATATGTACCTAGGTGCCCGCTTTGCTGAGAAAGTTCGTTTTCATGTATGTCCACACCTAGGAGACATAAATAACGTAAACAATGATAAGAATAAAGACTAATTTAGGTTAGGAACTGTCGACTTTTGGCCTCACAAAGGTAATTGCCAACGGGATACTTCTCCTTGACGATAAAATGACCGTTATAATTCAAAATCTTCTACCAAGCATTTTTCAAAAATAACAACCACCATGTTGTCGAGTGAAAAAATCACATTATTTTGTTTTTTCTGAATATGGCCGTATATAAAAAAATTCCTACTGACCATACACAAAATAATGTACACATTTTCGTCATTTCTCGTATGTTTTACGTGATTTGATCTGAACCTTGGATTTAAGTTTGAAGACGAAACTTTATTAAGCGTGGGGTAGTCAATAGCATATACACAAAATATCATGCAAAAACATTTATAAATAAAACAGCTATAAGGTAAAACACTTTATATGTACTTTAAGTCCGTTATAATAGGTCCCCTGACATTTGCTCGTTATTGAAAACGCACTTGTCTATCATACTCTTACGAGCCCCATGAATAATAATAATATAATCACGTTTTTAAACACTTCCAAATTATAATTCTAATTAGACGGTTGTTAGAATGAGGTCACCCAGTATGCATTTGCATAATTTTTAGTTTATGTTTTATAGAATAATTAGGCCTTGCTTTTTCGTCCTTTTGCAACTACAGTTGATATTGGAACACGGTTTGATGCATTTAAACATATCTAATAATTACCAGCACACAAACACATCAAAAATCTTTTAAGCATACATATATGGTTATTAGGAAACTTGGTTTCTGGTAACGCGTTACGAATATATCCTAGATTAAACGGACAGGCTATTATTGCATAAATAAAGTTCATTATTTTGATTTGAACCTTTGCAATGATAAACATTGACATAATTTCATGGCTTATTTACATGCAAACATATGATTATATGACGTTAGTAGCTTGACTTTTTAGTGCTGCTTTCCCTGTCCGACTCAATATTATCTTTTTACACTATATGTTCGAATTTCGCAAATACTGTACATTGTAAGCATTATGCCGTGGTATCTAGTGGGTAAGATCTGCTGGCTCCGAATCATTTGAAATAACAGAACAGGGGTGGTATTCAATATTGGTCTTATCTAATTGGAGAATAAGGATAGCCAATCATATATCCTGTTACTGACCAAGAGTTTAGTATGGTGTGATCCGATTGGTTGTCCTTATCCTTAAGTCAATTAAGATCAATATTGAATACCACCCCAGGACAGATCTACTTAAAAGAATAAGATTATTATTATATACATTATACATCATGTCGGTATTTATTCTGAGTATGAGCTTGATGCATGGATGATTGTGATGATTATGAATTAAATATAAATGTTGTTATGCATATGCTCAGGCAACCGATAAATGAAAGTTGTTATGCAAATTATCAGGCAACCGAAAAATAAAAGTTCTTATGCAATGGTTCAGCCAACCGAAAACGGAATGTTCAAACGTTCGTTTCCTGTAACCTCGTTATATATCGATACATATGTGTTATATAATTATGAATTAACAATGAAGCAGTTAATTTTAGGTTACTAGAAACCAGTATCAAATGTGCAGTGAACTTCGTTGATATACAATAATATGGAAGCTACGCATAACCAATGAAGAAAACCTAGTGCAAATTAGGCACACATTAGCACAATGTCGTATTTTTGTAAGGCATCGATAAGTCAACCGACATTGGTTCGAGTGGCAAGAATAATTAGTTTGAACTAATACTATTTACTCAAGCAAAAAGAAACAAAGATAAAACATTACTACTCACAATTGTCCAGGGCTGGTATGCAGAAAGCATCGTACAAATGTACTTACAATTGTCCAGGGCTGGTATGCAGAAAGCATCGTACAACCTTGTAGAAACTTAACACTATTAACCCATATCGTGCTTAGCGCGACTCAGAGTCGCGCTACCCGATACTTTCCACCACTGCGGCGCGCGACTGTGAGTCGCGCTATACAGTTGCGCTAGTGTGTTTGGCGTTTAAGTCCCGTTTCACCTTGCTTGTAGTATTCATGAATGAAATTCAACTATAATTTATTCAGTAGTAAATTAAAAAACTATTTCTAAAAATAATATCAGCCAATCAACTACTAAATACGTCAAAATTACTGTCTAACATTTGTTCGAAATTCCGAAACTAAAATGGCTGGCGATCGGCAAGGAATGCACAAGATGTTTTAGAATGAATATATAAGGATAATTAACATCAACTGTATTTTTTCCAATGAAATTTGAAATATGAATAATTGAAATAAATGCATCATTATAATTATTCTGACAGTTTTAGTCGGAATGTTCAATTCTGCGATTGGTATTTATTATTAGGCCTACTTTATAACATTTAGCATAGCGTTATGTATGAAGTGCATAGAAATATTTCACATTGCATAGACATACTGCTGAATATCATAACGTGTGAAATACCAATAATTATCAAAATTATATCAATATGTAGCTTATTGCATCTTCTTTGTATAAAGTATAGGGTTTATATCATTATTTTGATAATTAACACCATTGATAAGATACTAAACAGATTCACTATCAGATGAGATTTTTATCTCAAGTAGACTGCTAATATAATTCAGCACTGGTCAGCTGATAAGCCCACTGAGAAACTAGCACGGTAAGGGTTAAATTAGCGAAGACGTCTGCGGGAGGTATACCAATACAAAGGGGTGACAACTATATATCCCAATCACTCGAATTTCAAATAAGCCGGAATGGGCCGGAATGAGTCGGAATGGAAAAAGAATAAAAATTCGATACACATTTATTATGATAATTAGAATTTACCAAAATTATTACAGCCTTGTCGAAATGCCTTTGGAATACTGCGTTCAAGAGTATTTAAGTGAATACACATTTTAGGTTTAGATAATTTGAAAAACATTCGAAATGACCATAATGCATTTTGGACATTTCGGCATCCCGCCACATTCTGACTCTCGTGTGATTGGGTTATTAGAAAGATCAATGTTCTAAATTGTTAATTGCCAACACACACGATAAAACCACGTGTAAATATACTTTCATAGAGTTATTTTAAGTTGGATTTTAATTGTACATATGTATGTAAGTAACATATCTTAACATACATGTGAAGTAGATATATTTGGTACATGTACTTCTAAAGAGTATTCTTTACTTATTAATTGTTATCTGACTGAGGGTTGAGATTTGCTATGGCTGACATTAGGTCATTTTGCTGAAACCTGGACATTCAGCTTTGTTTCACTGTTTTTTGTCCTACAGTTTAGGACTTCTGACAGCTAAATTAAGGTATTTCAGCTGTTTTACTGTTGGAACTAGGTCATTCAGCTTGGCCATTCAGCTTTTTGATTGATGAAACTGGTTCATTTAGAATTTCGACAGCTTGGACATGGGAGGATCATAACCTGTTTAAGTGGGCATTGTGCATTGATTGTTTTGTTTTGTCTTCTGTGCTCGGCTGCTTAAGCTGAGTGTTGTCTTCACTGTCTGACTTAATATTATCTTTCTACTAGTATTAGTCTTTTATTGTTATGCCCCCATCTTTGATAAGAGGGTATATTGGTTTGGTCATGGTCGGTCTGTCTTTAGGTCTGTCTTTAGGTCGGTAGACCAAATGAAGGTTGCAAGATATGTTACTTAACTTTTGGGGCTTAATACGAGGAGCGTTCAATATATAATGTCCATGTCCTTTGTATTTTGCTATGACAGTATTTAGAAGAATTCTACGAATACTGTCTGAAAGGTGTGTGTTTCTATACTATATCTGAAAAATTAAATAGCCTTTCGTCAATAATTAAGTAATTTATTGAACTTAGAAGAGGGTCTACTCGAATATACTAGTCTTATTGTCATTTTAAGCCAAATATGTGTTATCTTTGTAGTAGTGGTTTAGAAAAGTAAATAGCAGTATGCATTTAATTGCAACACCCCAATCTATAACTTAATCCTTATGTTTCCACCAGAACAAAAAATGAACATGAAAGTATGTTTTGTCTACGAGTAAGGCGGTCACATACAAGGGAGACTACTCTTATTTATACAAAATGATGCTTGTTGGTTCACGCTCCAATAACTTCATATCACTTCTATTTTGTTCGCAAATTCTTCCAAAAAAATTATTGTTGATGGTCTACGGCGTACGTCGATGTATAATATGTCAAATGCCAACCAATAAAACTAATTTAAAATATGAATTGAAAAATAGCATGCTTTCTGTACTTATTTTGACACCTATTTTCGCGACTTTCAAATGATCTTATTTTGTATAAAAATGGCAATCAAGTACCGGAAATCATGTTTTTATGGAAGGCATTTACATTATTCACGGAATAGTAGTTGTGGAATAAGATTATTTCCCGAAATGAAATTTTAATGGACATATATTCTCAAAAAGACGCAGTGTCTATTACTGACCCTTTAAAAAAGACACCAGAAACAACAATCTGGGAATTAAATTTTATTGAAATTTTCACGAAATAATGCGGAATAGTTGATGGTTCCAGAAATGTATAAAGATTTCCAGAAATTTGTGACCAAAAAGACATTATATATTGAACGCCCCTCGTACAGCTATAACTATGTAGTTTAGCAGTTTTACTGTTGTAACTAGGTAATTCAGCGTAGGCATTCCGCCTTTTGATAGCTGAAACTTTTCCATTTAGCTTTTTAACAGCTGGGAGTAGGACTGATTGATTTTCTTGGTTGGCACTGCGCTGGGCACTTCTTCGTTTAAGGATTTCTGACAGCTAAATCTAGGCAATATAGTCGTTTTGCTGTGGAAACTGGGTCATTTAGTCTTTTGATTGCTGAAACTAATAATTTATTATACTTTTCGACAGCTTGGATTTGGACGGATCTTTGCTTGTTTAGTTGGGCATTGTGCCTTGTATGTGTTTTATGTTTCCTGTGCTCGGTTCGTACAGTTGGGCATTGTGCTTTGTGTGTTTTAATGTTTCCTGTGCTCGACTGGTTAAGTTGAGTGCTGCTTTCCCTATCTGACTTAATATAATTATATTGGTCATCAACAATAAATGGCCCTTATTCATTTTGAGGTCAGTAGTTGAAAGGTCAAGATCACAGTGACAATGACCGTTTTTGGTTGTAATCTCCAGAACCGTAAACAATGATACTTTTCAAACTTAGATAATCAATAAAAGGTAATCTAATATTCCGTCCATTTTAGCGGACAACTACATGTTTATAAATAATTTGTACTGCTTTTTGACACGTAAAATATACGAGAAATGACGAGAAGGTGCACATTATTTTTATGTATAGTCAATAGCAATTTTAGATATACGGCCATAGCCAGAAAACACAAAATAATGCGATGTTTCAATCAACAACATGATGGTTGTTAACTTTTAAAAATTGATGATAGAACATTTTGATTATTACGGGCATTTTATTGTCAAGGAGATGCAACCTATTAGAAATTGCGTTTGTGAGGCCAAAAGTCGTAAATTCCTAACCTGAATTGGTCTTTGTTCTTATCATTGTTTACGTTATTTCTGTCTCCGTGGTAAGCACATACATGAAAAGCACATTTAGATAGTCACCAGCCATCTGGCACTTATCTATAATGGTAAATTACGATGGTATTTCATGGTAGTACGCACATTTGTTCCCGTTCCAAGTACAAATGTCCCTTATCGTCATCCACCAATCTTCATATACACTTACATGTAAACAATATATTAGTCACTGTAGGCATGAGAAAAGCAAGCAAACAAACACTTATATACTGAGCAAATTTAGTTTTATTTATAAGTTTATAAGTTATATTCTCAAATAAGATATTGTATAAGTTACGGCGTATGTATTTATTAAAGAAAACTGGTTTGCTAAGTTCATATGGCCATGTAATGAGAGATAAACATCGATCTGCCATATGTTTTATGTATTTTGCCTGATTTCGCTTCTATCAGGTATCATAACAAAATAACAAAGTGTCGAGTGGGAATACAATGTCTTTGTGCAGTTTAAGATTGAAAATTAAAGACTGTCTGAGTGAACCGGAGTATATCATGCGTGGGGTTATCTATGAAACGAGGGAATATGTTAATGTGAATGTTGTCCATCATAATTAGAATTCAGAATTTTAAAACACTTGCTAACTTTGTTCATGTATCGGAACTGTGCAATTACTTTCGAACATTTCAACATTATGGCGTTTGTCATAGATCAAAAGGGGATACATCATTGCGTCGCCAATGGTTACGAACATTTATACATAATTTTTATTGGCATCGTGCAAATACTCCCCAAAAACCCTGAACTCTTTGTTTTGTCACCAATACATTGCTGAATATTTTTCGGGTAATACATGTATATTAGCATATTACAAATACAAAATTATAACATAATAAATTTAAGGATTCATTTCGTCGAATAATCTTAGAAACAGAATCGTCACTATGGCTACTACAGCCAAACGACATCATGACGTCAATACAGATAACATATTGTAGTCATTGAAGACATTTTTCATGATGAATGGTGCGTTTAATGTGTCATAAAAACTGCACATGGACTTACGGGTGGCGTTGTCATTGGAAACCGCGCTCGTTCAAACATCGGTATTTGATAACGTTCATGGATGAATAAAGTTGGAATATATGTACCTTCATAGTCTGGTGGACATACAATGACGAATAAAAACCATTATCAAGCACTCATGCACTTTTCTAAAGAGCTATAAAAACTCGAAATGGTCAGTGATAATGCACAAAAGGGCATTTTATATGTAAATAACATCAGTTGATGTTCTTAGTTAGTTTGATGGCGTCATTAACATTACGTTTGTATACGCAAGTCGCCATAGCACGCTTTATATAACTTTATTCAACGTGTTCCCTAAATGCAATTATAGACCAACCAATGCTCAAATTTATATCCTCTATGACAGCACCGTGTTGGTTATTTATTGATCACCCATCGTATGCAGTAACTTTGGACACAATTGATGAACCTCTATGTATGTACGGATTATCCACAAAAATATTGCTATATCTACGATAGTATAATTCAGAATTCAATTCCGTATCGTTCTGCTTAGTTCAGTCTTAGATTTGATATTAAAATGCCGTTCTTGAAAGGTTTCCATTCACTGAACAAGGAAGATCCCTGACGATCAAGAAGTCGATTGGTTATAAATATTAAATTGCCACTTACAAGGAGCTTGAAGTGAACGTAAGACTGTGTACATTTGGTAAAGAAAAGTGTGCGAAGACGGATGTTCCTTTTAAATGAAATACTGTTCAGTTCAAATACAATTAAACACAACGGTTGAAAGTTTTCTTAATACTATAGCATTTATAATACATTGTAAATCTACATACTACGAGTGTGGGGGACATATTTTATAGATTCGTGTTAAACTCATTGTACTACGCATTATTACTACTTTTGTTCTTTCTTTCATTCTTTATAATTTATACAACTGCTATATGAACAATAATGAAGTGGCATTGTATAGCATCTTACGGTTCGTTTATTATTGGTCTAACCGTGTTTCGCTGGTATGTTGTTTCAGCAGTCAGGAAACACAGGTTTGAGATACATCCGTTGTGCTCCTCAACTACGTACGGGTATGTATTAAGTACCCACAATGGCATTAATGATATAATGTCTTGCACAGCAGTTTGTATGGACAACAGTCAATGCGAATCTTGCACATATGACGAAACAAGTCACGTGTGCTCCTTAAATTCGGTGATTAGGTTAGACACCCCAACCTGCACACATAATGTGAAATATGCACAGAAGAGAGAATTCAAGGTAAGTAAATTTCTTTGTATTTTCAGTTCAACAAAATGTAAATAGATATAATATTATCACTGTTGTATACTGTTTCCATAATAAACTTTTTACGTATTTTGTACGAAAATAAAGACGCATTATTTCACCTCATTATTTGAAATTATTGGTCTTTTTGGTGTAGTCTTATTTTTCCGGACAGCGTTCCGCATCCGTGGTCCGCATACCATTTTCCATGTTTTCGCTTACTAGTCTTTCGTGTTACCATATCGATGTAAATTATTCAAAGCATTGTTTGTAGAATACATTTTTCATTTACGAAGTACCCTGCAAAATGAAATTCGTTCTTTTTTTACACATTTAACCCTAATGGACATGTTGATTCAATGATGGTATGAGAAATGGCAACATACTTTGTTGTGGTGTGGTGCGATTGGATTTCGGTGGTCAAGTCCGAAGTAATGAACACATTATTATCTTTGTACTTTGTAGTGTTTGTTTTCTGGTGCATATAAAATCTGCGGCCTCGACCTGTACGCGGTACCTGGTGAGCTGACTGGATACATTGAGGTAAACCTGTATGGTGTTTGGGGTACCGTATGTGATGACGGATGGGACGAAGGAAACAGCGGAACACAGAACGCGAATGTGTTTTGCAGGAGCTTTGGATACAGGTAAAAGTCCAAACATCTATAAGAATAACGCACGCTCAAGTTATTGGCAGTTCGCTCGTAAAGGAGGTAGCAGGACTTATATTTTTTAATTGTGCTTTAAGTGTATATTCATTTCTAGCGTATACTTTTATTAAATGTAATGCATAAGAATCTCTTGCTAAAACTAAACTGATCTTCCAATAATGTTTGCATAATTTAGTGAAGAGTGCATATTATTGAGTATTATACACGTATTATTAACATTGTAGTTCACATCTCGTAGTTTTTGGACAATGTTTGTAATTAAAAAGATTTTAAACAACATGTATAGTTCCTTCTGCATATGTTGTACCTAATTAAATCGCACTTGAAGAGAAACCCATTGTAAACAGATTTCAATGAATGAATCCCCTTTAAATTGTGTAAGTCTTTTTCCTGAATTTAAACTATTATTTCGAATAGTATTTTATAATTTAGCACAATAATTTACCAAACTGTTTATTTTGATTTAATGTAAATTATTTTGGCACATAACGTACTATGACAAAATTTGATGACACATTTCACACTAAACCGATCCATCATCCATTTAAATACTGAAATAATTATTATCTATTCCGATCCAAATTTTAGACGAGACCAACGTGGCAATAATGATATGGAATAGTTGTCGCTTTTCTTTACTTATATTCTGTAATACCAAAAATGCCACAAGACAGAAACTTGAATTCAGTGCTAGCAGTTTAGTGAAGAATGGGGTTATCAGCACTTTGACATCACATTTTGAAACAATTCCTATTCGTTTATAATTTTGCAAAGGTATCATTATGTTTTATGAAAATTCCACCAGCCCATCTTATTCCATTGGCAAAATTCAAGGAAAATTAATGTTTTGACCCTTATCTAATTTTGAGAAGTCTGTACATGTATATACTGTACAGTACGGCTTTGTATTTTCAGTGGTGGCTATCCGAAGTATCCCCTAGACAGCGCTCCTGTCATCTACCACGGTCAAATTTGGATGGATAACGTAGAATGCACAGGTTCAGAAACTGAATTACTTGAATGCTCTCATCTAAGCCCGGTGGAATATTGCAACCATTTTGAAGATGTTCAAGTGAGATGTTACGTATAGAAAAGAGATCATGATAAAACTTTAGACAATGCGATAATAAAATCGGTCAAGGAAAATCTTTACTGTTTGCATCTGAATATTTTCTTTGTATTTCTTTTCATTTATGATCACCCAGGCTAAAACATTCGTAAAAGAAACACTCTTATGAAATTGCGACTGAAACCGGTTCGATCGTATCGCATTATACGTTACAAAAATAGCAATATAATTTTGTTTTGTCTTAAAAATAAATTTGTTTTGTTTAGATGTTTTAAAATTAGATTTGTATTAAAAACTAAACTTTTATAAAAATACTATAATTTTTAATTGATGGATGATTTGTCACGTTATATCAATGGGGATAACGTCTGGACCGGAAGTGGTACCACTGACGAATGTTTGGGCGATTTTCGTCAGTTCGGTAAATAAATAGTGATGATAATTCTTTGTTTTGTAAGGCGTTTGAAATGAAATCAAGCTGACCACCGTACTTAGCCATTTCGCTAGCTGCATACCCAGGTCCATTTTCCTTCTAAAAACCTATAGTAAAGGAGAATACTCGATTCAAATGCGGCTTTGGTTACTATACGCTTGACGACTTGTCCATAATATTTCCAATTTCTGGCGATTTGAATGGTTTATTGCTGTTTATTCGGGCCAACTTCACATTATTTACTTTATTATTTGTATACGTTTTGCAAGACAATGTTCATACAGTCATATCATGAGACAGAACACGTGGAAGAACCGCTATGATACCCCTGACGATTAAAAATACTATAAAAGACCATTCAGCGATAGCATGTATAACTGTGTGGACTGCCTCATGCCAGGCGTACTTATAAACGCCACTCGTAGATGTACTTCAATGACATTCGTCTGAAAGTGCTAATATTGTTGTTATCGGACGTTGTCACAGAAATAGTTTTGCATAACTTGACACTTCTTACGTCAATTGTTATGATGCTTTTTGTAACATATTTGTCGTTTACTTTTGTTTCTCAAAAAGCCTAAGCTAATCTATCGCTGGCTTAGAATAAGACGTCGTAAGTACAAAATCGATATTTTGAGAAATGAAGAAAAAACTGTCTAAAAACTCTTTACATGCTTTTTCAACATCAGTTTGGTCAACATGACATTTTCTGATTTTAATGAAAATAGGCTCATAAGATGCGTCTTGTGATGCTGATTTCAGATATGTATGCATCGTATAGGTCGTAAGTCGCACAAGTTGACGACCTTCTCATTCTAAGCCAGCATATATACATGCAAGACCAGACACAATTAGGTTTTCAATTTTACGTTTGAAATAAATAGTAAGATTTGTTAGTTTGTTGTACAATGTATGCTAACTGTCAGGCATTTTGTAAAATTGGATTGATTATTTCATTGGAACATGAATTATAGAAGACCAAGATAGACACTTGAATTGTTGAACAGATAAATCATATTTCATTACAATATTTCAATTTCATGGTATGGTTGAATATAATGCACGTACGCTTTTAATGAATAGATTATACTTATAGATACTGCTAGTTTGTTATTACATTTGCCTGTTTGTATTAATAATGTCAAAGTTGTATAGTGTATTATAACTATAAAGTGTATTATCACTGTAGCAACTGTTTCACTGTAGCAACTGTAAAGTAAATACACATTAAAGCAATGACAGGTAAGACACAAAATCCGTAGAAATAATATACATTGTTATTCTGGAAATAGACATGTGATTTCATTAAGACAATAGTACGAAATCGGTCAGGGTAGGCAGCGCTAAACATAAATAGTACAGCCCAAAAGGCACCCCAAATAGCTGTACAAATAAATGAATGTGGTCCGTTAAAAATGACGAAATATTATACTACTTTTGCTTAATTATTTATACATCTACATCTATGCTGTACATTGTACTGTCAGGCTTGACGACTACACAACGATGCGCAAGAAAGTCAAGTAATGAATAACAGAATAGCATGAACGTTTAAGAAGCAGTCCAGTAAAATGAGAAAAAGAACGAAGACATAGATTTAACTGCTGCATTCGTCATTTACGTTTGAAAATCATCACTGTTGACGGTTCAGGAGCTTAAAATCAAATGTGGAGGCCACTGGGAACGGAACGAACAACGAACACACACTCAACAGAAAAGCACATACTTCAGGTACAAAACAATAATAACACATCGGACATGGTTGGTAGTACTAGAAAGAATCAACAGAGCACGAAAGGCACCCTTGAACGAAGATGATAGGATACGAATAGCGCGGACGAGTCATATAGGAGACAAATATTAAATGTAAAGAACAACAACCTACATGTTGCTCTAATAAAATTGGCCCCTTAGAAAATGACGAACACTGAGAAATAATGACTTTTTTTAGATTATTTAAGATTAAAGAACTTCACTATAAACGGCAATGGAGCTAAGAATTAGATCGACCACCATATTCCAATAAATTAAACAAAAATACGAAACTAAGCGCATAAGCAGCACCAAACAGAAACAGCAGGGCACGAAAGTACACATGAAAACAAAAAGGCACAGACAATGACCAACATTTAAAAACAAGCACAAGAACATGCCTTTATAACAAAAAAGACACAGACAATGCCAAACATTCAACATATTGCTACAATCGAATTGTCCCCTTAGGAAATGACGATTACTGAGCAAAGTTGAGTATTTAAGATTAAAATCTTCACTATAAACGGCAATGAAGCTAACAATTAAACCCAACACCATATCAATTTAGCAAAAAGGCACAGCCAATGCCCAACGAAAAAAGCAACTACAAAAACACAACATTCCATCCGAAAGTTTGCCGCATCAGTCAAACTAAACAAGAGCAAGAACCAGGTCACAAGAAAATAACAAACGGACGACACACGCCATAAAGACAATCCAGTGTGCATGTAATTTTGAAAGATGCGAAGCAGCAATGCGCTGGATAACGAACTTGCAGAAGGGCACTTACAAAATAATCAGATTTTCACAAAAAGCACAGTGGCAGGTAATAAAAGAATGTTAAACATTATATAAACAAAAAACATCGAGTAACACAGAAATTATCAATGACATATAAGAAGTCAGTGTAACAAGGGATCAAAACATTTGAGGGCACGACAAGGCAATATAACAGACAAGCCGTAAAGGCATGAGGTAAGGCATGTTCAAAGAGTCAGCAAAGTGTCGGTCATCGCACAATGAAATAGGACGCACTATGGCGAACTGTAAATGGACCCACTACTAACCATGCCGTCCTTTGCAAAATTAAAGGATCATATCCTTTACTCAGGAAACGTTTTACAGTCTTGAGAGACACATCATGAAAATGGCTATGGCCCTAAATCTTTCGAAAGGACAAGGTTCATTTATGGCCTAATTTGGCCCTGAGTTTTATCGAAAAATAGAAATGCATCTTCCTATAAATGTGTCCTATGTTTCTAACAACCTAACACTGTATTCCAAAAAAATAAGTATACTTTTCCAAATTTCCTTCGTAATATATCGAAAAATCTACTTGAAATATGTTATGATTACCAAACAATTTTATTTTTAGCCATTTCCGTGCCTTTTCATGCCGCAAAACCTTCCTAAAAACCACGATGGCATTCTTGCGACACTTTGATATTTTGTACATATATTAAAACTTGCAGAACACCGGTTATGAAAAATATCAAAGTGTCGCAAGAATGCCATCGTGGTAAAAATGACATTTTGGAATAAACATGACATAAACATAATACTATCTAGCTTATAGCACTTGAGTTTTATGTTGGGCATTGTGACGTTCGAGAGTCAATCAAAGATGTCATGAACTAAGTCCACTTTTCATAACGCGATAGTTAAATATCAGGACAGAGAGCCAGCACAATAAGCTAAAACAGCCGAGCACAGAAAACATTAAACACACCAAGTTTCATCATGGCATCTCGTTCCTTACTAAAGTTATCAAACGGAAACGAATCGTGGACGCCTGCCCGCCCATCCGCAACCGAAATCGCGAAACTTCTTCTGTTGAAAGATATGGTTAAAATTTAATTAGACATTTATGAAGTAGTTGTTTCTTCAGTTTATACTAATTTATTTAAGATCGATTTTTCCAAGTTATATTAATCACTCTCGATGCCTCATACCTAATGTTATCCATCGCCACGAGGGTATGAGAGAAGAGAAGCCAGTTCCCCTTTTAAACTGAGCGTCTAGCAAGGGAATTTCTGGTACCATATTTATTTCGTCTTTTGTATGACGCGGGCAGGGATCGAACCGGGACCTCCCGAACTCGAAGCGGACGCTTTACCCATAGGCTATCGAGGAGGCGGTTTTTGCTTTTGTTTTAATAAGAATAATATAGTGTTGTAAAGCAATAAAGGTTTGTGTTTGTCATTGCAACATTCAGGCAAAGGTTGACACATTTGTCGGGAACAAATAATATACAAACAGTTTCGTGTGTGGGGAATAATTGTCATTTCCTTGTTCAGTTATTTGTTTTGTATCGTACCGTGTTATTGTCGTCTTTGTTGTTTTTATGTTTCCTGCACTAAGCGGTTTCAGTTAGGTGCTGCCTTCCCTGTCCAATATTTAATATCTTTATAATGCGAAGAATCAAATAACAAGCGTTTGGTCAATATCGATTGTAGACAGGCCAGGGAAAAAAAAAAAAAAAACAGTCACGTAAATAAACTTCCCTAAACCGTGTGTATGCCACCGTGACCACAGGCAGTCGAATAGTTGTTCACAGTTAAAAAGTAAATTAGAACTTTATTCACAAATGTATGCATTATCTTAAAATACATTTTTCTTGTTAAGCATTATAAACAAACAACTATACAATTGGAATTATAAGTGACAGTTAGTGACTTTTTCGGAGTTGTCACATGTATCAGAGTAATCATGCAATCACTATGAATACGCTTAATAATCTACAGGACGAGGAAACATATAATACGATGAACGTTAACAAATAGTTTTCAGAATTTTAAAATACTGGTTAACTTTGTTCATGAAACGGAACAGTACAATCGCCAGCGAGTATTTCAACATTGAGGCGTGTGTCGAAGATCACTGGCCCAGGGCTACCCATTACAATATTTCTGGTATTTTGTTACAGACATCCAGGCACCCGTCTTATCCATGACGTGCATTTATATAAGTACTCAAGAAGCAGTTTGATGAACCTATGTGTATGCATGGATTATCAAAAATGAATTCCAAACCGCTCACATTGGTGCAATTTATTATTCAATTATGTATTGTTCTAAAAGTATGTAGTTCACTCATCTGAAGACATTACAATGTTTGATTATTCATAAACGTCTCTCACGTACGGTTTCCAGTCACTTACTGGGCTAGATGTCGAACCTTATACGGTTGCATATAAATTCAAAGAAATTGTGTGCTTTGTAATAACCTTACAATCAGCTTCTTCTGTTTGCCAGTTGAAACGTTTTCTGAGTAGAGGATATGTCCTTTAATTTTGCAAAGGACGGCATGCTTAGTGGTGGGTCAATTTACAGCTTGTCATAATGCATCCTATTTCATATTGCGATGACCGGACACTATGAAGCCTTTTCGGTCGGAAGGTGTTGATGCTTGTCTGTTACACAGGTCCATGAAAAGTGTCCAATACCGTCTATATATACATATTTAAATAGAAGGTCTGCAACGAACGATTTCCCAATATATACACGCCACTGACAGAAACATTCACAACTCAATTATTACTACATCAAATCTCACAGGTTGTTTTGCAGAATGCTCGTAAAACATAAGTGCCGATGATGAAACAACCATTCTGGGACTCAAACGCATGTTTCTCCGAAATTTTAGCGTCGGACAACGGTCAGAGCAGCCAATTTTCGCCACTTGCTCTAAACCTGTCCCCTCTCACTTCCGCTTTTTCGGTAAGTAATAAGGGCAAAGAGAGCCTCTCACTGATTGGTTAAAAATAAAATTCTTGAAAATTGTAAATTGACATTTATAATTTACGATAAATAGTTGCAGATATTGCTTATGACAATTAATATTTTTAGTGATGTTGATTTGAACAAAACACGCATCAAGTTTGTCAAAAACAAATATTTAAACTTGTGTTGTTTTGTTTTGTAAGTTGCGTCGTCATGGTCATGCTCACGTGTTTTTGTGTACATAACAAAACAAACAAGTTCTCGTAGCGGTAACATTTTCAAAGGTGTCAAGGATACATCGGATACCGGTACTGTGGGTGATATTAGTTGTAATTTGTGTTTTTAATTCTTCATCGATCTAAAAACAGCGTAGTTTCACGCATCCAGCACACTCGAGTGACAAAGTCTACTAGATTTCAACCAAGTCAATTAAGCTCGTACTTTGGGCCCTTCGTGGGGAATTTCCAATTAAGTTGATCACCAAGAATATGTCTACTAACCATCCTGCGTCCTTATTCTACTCTTGTTTTCTGAGATTAGAGTACTGAGTGTGAAAATAAATGTTCAATAACGAGGTCGATCAATTTGTCATGTTTTTAGATTGTAATTTTGACGTCATCAGTTTATATAGAGGTAACAAATGGGGTATAACTTTACGTGACGTAATAAGCGAAACGAGCGGAATGTAAAATAGATAGATATACGCGGTGGAATATCAGTAATCACTATAGGGACTATGTAAAAATCATAAATGCCCAGTCTGTGTTTGATTGTATCATACTGTAGGAAGGATTACATTAGATCTACAAATCATAGAACAGACTATCATTATATACGGTTAATAGGCCTACATGTATGTCAGCTCGTAGATCTGATGTTTTATAAATTCAAAGTAGATGTAGATCGAATGTGTGTGTATATGTTTAGTGCCTATTATTTGTATATGGTATTGACCGTCAGTTTAGCACCACAGGTGCAAGGCACAAAATCAAATTGGGTTGTATAGGCCTACTATAATGCATATAATGTATATCTATATACATAATTGGCCTATTTAGCCAATGAGATTTTGTGTCTTGTATCATTGTTTAGCATGGTTAGTACAGCATCTGACAGCAAGTATATAGGCCACAAGCAGACTTCAGTCCTCTTATTAATGCACAAGTGTCCTCCTATTAAAACTGTAAACGTAGATCTACTGTGTGTGTGCAACGATCGGGTTGTATACACATCTTCTAAAATGCCTAATTGTAGATCCATAAATAATTGATATATTTGTTCACAGGTACAATACACAAAATCAAATAAGTATTTAGAGACATATTATGTTGTGATACGAACTGTGTGTATTATGTCATAATAGGTAGGCCCTATAGTCTAGACAGAGATCTAGTGTATTTCTAGATCATTTTGTTTCTTCCACCTGCCTGTAATTTACTGCTGAAATCAAACACGTGTGTACACATGTATGCTTCATTGGTCATATTTATAATAATTATATGTTCACATCATGACATGGTGTCTCTGGAAGTTTATTTTATGTATGCATTATGATATAAATCCTTCAATTTTGCCCAATTCAATTTAATTCTTCATCACAGGCTAGCCAGAGCTATAGCTAGTTTATTTTCCTATTTCAAGGGAAATATTATATTAAATATGCAAAAAATTATTCTTTGGTGTCTCACGCCCAGTTGTTTTTTCACAAAATAAAGCATTCGGAACACTTATCCGGGAAAAAAGGCCCAATCTGGATGTTTGAACTGCATAATGGTTGAATCAACAATGGTGACCATTGTTCCAAAATCACAAAATACAAGCCAAAATGTAGTTCTGGATGTGTTTCTGCAGTGTAAATGTGCTCAATAAACCTTATTCTACTGTATTTTATCAAACAAATGAACAAATATGACTCAGGATGGATCAGAAATCATCAAAGCAGTGATTATATGCAGCCAAGGGAAGTAACTCTGCTCAGACCATCACATTTCCAAGTACTACATAGGTCATATTTCAAGTTTTTCAAGATTTTCACTCAAATATGTCACCAGGATTAAGCCTGCAGATTCCATTTAACACCAAATAACACATTCTGACCTATATCAGGCACATGCATGCACATTAAATGTTAATGGACCCCAAATGACAAGGCAGCAATCAAGAAAATGTCGCAAACCCCCTCAAATTATTCAAAGTTCCAGACTGTCCAAAATGCACTTTTAGGATACATTTGACATTTTTCAATTCATATGTAACAAAAAATATCAATATAATACAAATAAACAGCTTTTAGAGCTGTAAACAGGTGGTCAGGGGCCATGATGTCTCTGGAAGTTTATTTTATGCATGCATTATGATATTTATGTTTGTACATTCATGATTGCATGTATCACATATATATATATATACATGCTCATTGGCAATATTGCCTTCAATAAACTCTATTCTTTTATACATAGAGCTCTGTGGTCGTGATCTTTCACTTTAAATCTATTTTCTGACCATCACTTGGATCTTATCTAGTGCCCAGTCCCTGTATTCACATACTTGTTTTTGAGAATCAGGCTCAAAACTGTTTATTTCAAATACAGAAGTGATGTTCATAGAAATATACTTTCTTTTATCCACAGGTAACAGTATTGATGTCTCCTTAAAATTCAAAGACAAATAATTTCCACTCATAATTTTAAAATTGAAGCTGGTGTATTAGATTTTGATCCTGAAGGCTTGAGATCAGTCTCAAGTAAACCTTCAATAAATCCATTTTTAAAAGAAAATGAATGTGTTGAAGGTAACCAATCTGTTGTCTAGAACATGTTAAGGTACTTTTACATGCCAAGGAAAATAGAATGGAATCACTTAACAAATATTTAAAAAAAATAACTAAAACAGAATTGAGCTTGATTCTGATAATCAATGTAGATCTACTGTAACAGAACAAAACAGAAGTTTTTATATTTCATATAATTTATTTTTTTCAAATGGAAATTCACAACTAATATATTTCAATGCAATAATTAAATATGCATTCATATTTTGATATACAGTATGCATTCATTTGTAACTTTTACATACTACAAGTTTGTAAACAAGAAACTCACACTCTCATTTTCAACTGAGGAATTTGGTAGAGGTTCAATAAAGGAACATTCATGTGGACTTATATTCAAATAGGGCAAGCAGTTTCTGAGAAGAATATTTTTGAAGTTTTCTATATAGCCACATAGTGAAAACTAGCCCCGCCCCTGGTGGCCATGTTTTTAAGCAATCAACATTAAACTTAGGAATTTAGTACAGGTTCAATAAAGGAACATTCATGTGGACTTATATTCAAATAGGCAAGTAGTTTCTGAGAAGAATATTTTTGAAGTTTTCTATATAGCCACATAGTGAAAACTAGCCACGCCCCTGGTGGCCATGTTTTTTAAGCAATCAACATTAAACTTAGGAATTTGGTAGAGGTTTAATAAAGGAACATTCATGTAAACTTATATTCAAATAGGGCAAGCAGTTTTTGAGAAAAATATTTTTGAAGTTTTCTATATAGCCACATAGTGAAAACTAGCCCCGCCCCTGGTGGCCATGTTTTTAAGCAATCAACATTAAACTTAGGAATTTAGTACAGGTTCAATAAAGGAACATTCATGTGGACTTATATTCAAATAGGGCAAGTAGTTTCTGAGAAGAATATTTTTGAAGTTTTCTATATAGCCACATAGTGAAAACTAGCCCCGCCCCTGGTGGCCATGTTTTTTAAGCAATCAACATTAAACTTAGGAATTTGGTAGAGGTTTAATAAAGGAACATTCATGTAAACTTATATTCAAATAGGGCAAGCAGTTTTTGAGAAAAATATTTTTGAAGTTTTCTATATAGCCACATAGTGAAAACTAGCCCCGCCCCTGGTGGCCAAGTTTTTTAAGCAATCAACATTAAACTTAGAAATTCGGTAGAGGTGCAATTAAGGAACATTCATGTGGAATTATTTTTAAATAGGGCAAGCAGTTTCTGAGAAGAATATTTTTGAATTTTTCTATATAGCCACATGGTGAAAACTAGCCCCGCCCCTGGTGGCCATGTTTTTTAGGCAATCAAAATTAAACTTAAGAATTTGGTAGATAGTCGACCAAGGAACATTCATGTGAACTTATATTTAAATAGGACAATCAGTTTCTGAGAAGTTTTCTATATAGCCACATGGTGAAAAAAGTAGACAAAAACTGCCTAGTAAGTACTACAGAGACAATGCCAAACTTCAATCATTCTACTTGTTATTCACCAACTACAATACACTGATAATCTCTCATTATATATACAGGTCGTTTTTTTACTTTCTACCACTGAATGGTGCTAAATTCTCTCAAAATAAGAGAAATTATTAATCTAGAATAGCATGTCTTACAATATAACATTAAGTTAGCTGCATTGAGAATGTCTTTCTAATTTTCTAGTCATAGTACAAATTCAAAAGTGCAATCAGATATTGGTTGTGACCTAATTCACAGTAATTATGATTTTGCAAGTACTTAACAAGTACTTAAAACCTGCTTATAAAGGTTATTTAAGCAGAACAGTCTCAATCCAAAAATATATCTCCTGTGCAATTTTTCACAATAATACCAATGTTGTATTATAATTATTGAATGTCTTCAAATACCAACAATGCACAAGCTGTGTGACAAGATGTTTTAGATTTTTTTAAAAGATAGCAAACAGTCTCCATTTTTCAGAATAAAACTGTAAATAACATTCTTCTCATTAAACCCAACATTGTGGCCACCTTTTGATGATTGTTTGTATTGTACCACATAGTGTCAGCATCAGGCTTTCAATCACCACAAGGACTAACAAAGGAACTGTGTAGGACCTGTCATCTATATACTAGCAGTCAGAGCAACAGCCTCTTGTTTACCTGGAATTTTAAAAGCATGAATAATATGCTGCTAAAAATCTTTAATTTTTCTGTAGTATCCTCAGTATGATAATGTATTTATCAATATATCATTTGACATGCACAGATCCATAGGGGGTCTGTACCCCATGGAATTTAGGCAACATGGGGTTATCTGCCAGGGCTCTTAGTCTAACCAGGTTGGATTTCCAAGAGCACAATAGCTGACCTCTTCATGAGACAAATTACATGATTGGCACATAGAAAATTATTATATACAGTAAATTATATTTCACTGTTGAAAGTGGATTTCTAAATGCAATCAATTATGTACAGTAATGTAATATTTAAACAGCACAAATAGTGATTCAACTTGACCCAGCACAGTTGATACAGTGCAGGTCTAGTACAAATGTATATAATAGTCATGCTGCCAAGATTGAAGATTTAAGAACTTTTATACTAATAATAGTGTGCAGACAATAAACCAGTTCAGGTTAATCACATGACATTGTTCCAATTAATTTCTAGTTCTACTCTTATTATCATTATTATTGAAATGCAATTCAAATTGATTGTGTGGGAATAACTTTGTTACTAATACAGTAATCAACAAATGTTCAGACACTTCCGGGTCAAACCAGTTCGAAATTTACAGCTGTCATTTCACACATTACTAACTTACCCGATTTAACGGTGGTTCTAACACCTCAAGGATCCCCATTGTATACACAAACACCTCCGATGAACGCTCCTTCGTTTTGAAATATTGTCAGATCGACGTGGATTTACAGTGGTGACATCTTAATATTTTAGTTTGACACGGTTTAATACAGTTTGTTATGACGTAATATGGCGCTCATAATAATTATTTTATCGTGAAGACTGGTTGATTTAGGTCACACACCACAAGACGATTGTCGAAGGCTGTAGCAGTACTCTCATCATTTTTGGGGCCTTCTGTCAACAATATTTTAGCACAAAAGTTCCAAGGTGTGTCCAAAATACTAACTATCGATTGGCTAACCCCGTTATCGGTCCGTCCAATGAAAAGATATGTTACAATGGGACGTACACGTGCTGCCATTCTGCGATTCACTGCGGGACAGTAAAATGACGAAATGCGGAAGCGAAAATTGTTTATGATATTTCAATTAAAATAGCGATTCTTGTACGATGCATCGTTTTGATGAGCATGCTTTCGCGTCGTACAGTTAGAACGATCGTTTGTTGTTACTCATTGCAAATATTAGATTCCAGACTTGATTGATGCCGCCACAAAGCATCAATTCAGGTGAAAAAACACGTCAAATCGTCACATTTGAGGGGACAGGTTTAGAGCAAGTGGCGAAAATTGGCCGCTCTGACCGTTGTCCGACGCAAAATTTTCGGAGAAACATGCGTTTGAGACCCAGAATGTTTGTTTTATCATCGGAACTTATGTTTTACGAGCATTCTGCAAAAAAACCTGTGAGATTTGATGCAGTAATAATTGAGTTGTGAATGTTTCTGTCAGTGGCGTGTATATATTGGGAAATCCTTCGTTGCAGACCTTCTATTTAAATACGTATATATAGGTGGGCTAGGTCACTTTTCATGGACCTGTGGTCTGCTTTATTATCTTGTCTTTAAACGTTTTGCTTTCTTGTTGCTCTGACTTTTGATATGTCATTGAATACTTTCTGTGCTACTCGATGGGTGTTGTTAATATAATGTTTCATGGTTTGCATTATTTTATTTTACCTGTCAATACATTGCGGGAAACGTTTATTTACACTGTCTTGTTCTATAAGCTTGTCAGTGTGGTAAGCGAGGAATCCGGTACACTGTAAAATGTTTACGCCCCTTAGTCAACCTTCCTTTATGTACAGTGTATGAATTGACCACTTTAATGTATATATTTTGCAAATAAAAAAATTACATTTTTTTAAATATATTTGGCCATTGTGCCTTTTTGTCTAACTGCGTTCATTATGTCTGTGCCATTTTGCAGTTTCGTTGTCCAGCATAAGTATCTTTCAAAATAGCATGTACACTGTATCAGTTGTGGGTTTTTCTTGTGATGTGTGTCGTCCGTTTGTTAGATTCTTGTCACTTGCCACTTACTCCAGTTTAGTTTGACTGACTGAGGGCGCGGACTTTCGGTGTGGGATGTCGTGATTTTGTAGTTCCGTTGGGCATTATATCTGTGCATTTTTGTTATGTGATGGTCATTGTGTCGTCTTATTGTGGTGTGTGACTTTTTAATGTTTTTTGTGCTCGGCTGTTTATGACGAGAGCTGCCTTCCCTGTCCGACTATCTACTATCCCCTTGTGTACATGTACATGTGTTAAAGCCCCACTATCTCTGAGACTCCAAAACATGTTTTCCGATTATTCACTATACACAAGGAATTAGGATGCTAACAAATGACCAATAATTGACGACATAATTTTAACTACACTCAGCAATTAATTATTATCATTTTGCATGATGAGGTGCAAATTATTTTTTACGTATGGTTAATTTGAATTTTAGATATATCGAAAAACTAAACAAATCGATTTTTCACTCAACAATATGGTGGTAATTCACGTTTAATTTTTCTATTGTTATGGTCGAGGGGAGTCAGGAATTGCATTTTTAATGTAAAGTCGGTATTTCTAAGCCTAAAACTCTCAAAGATAATGGCCCTTAAATCATGTTCCTTATACCCCTTTTAAGATGGATATTGCTTTTCATTTGATTCAAGGACTGTAAAAGACTGGACTGTGATTGGAAATTGGATTTGTTTTATATCACTGGTATGTTCAATAGACTGTTTATTACACTGAATTCAATAAAAAGGCGCATTTTGTATTAAGGCGTTTCTTTATTCACACACGTGTAAAATGAAACAAAATAATGAGTGCAATGATTTATATCAATGTAACACTGATCTGTTGTGTGGACCCCCATGCGTGAACATACCGACCACTCTTCAGATATAAACATGAAATACGCGCCGTGTTGTCAACTAATTCTTGACTATCCCCATTCTACGATTCATGTACACAATAATCGTGCAAACGGCGATTCCTGGAGCATCTCGTGCAAAAGTGAGGTGTGAAGCTATTCCGCTATGGGCGAGTGTTTTTGAATGTATTGTCACAGGGTCAGCTGTTTTCTGTTCATAATGTATGTTGATAAGACTATGCAAAATTTGAAGTTTGTAAGTTAACATGTTACGGTAATAATCAAGTTTAAAAAGTGTTCGGTCAGCAGTTTTGCTCAGTATATATTTTATATTTTTAAATATCAATTCATTATTTATCATTGCTGGATATTGTACTTGTATACTAATTTATTAATACATTATATAGAGAATAATAGGTTAGTGTCGTGGATGAAAAAGTTTATCTGGCAAGGCGGAGGAATTTATCGGGTGAGCCGAGCCGGAAAAACTTTTACTTCATTCACGGCACTAACCTATTATTCTATTTATCCAGTCGCTTAATCTGCTCAGTGAGGAGATCAAACACGGGACTATATTGTAACTTTTTCATTAACTAGCGCGCAACGTCACGTTCGTTCCGTGACGTCACGATAAACAACGACATCGGACATCTTGAAAGACGTCGTGTAGACGCAGGTAAGTCGAAGGAAACCACCAGCTTATTTAGGATAGGAAAACCCCACCCTCGGGCACGGAATTGCAACCGGCGACTCTCATATAAGAAGAAGTCCGTCAGATCACGTGGTAAGGTGACGGATTATCACTGGTCACCTGGTCATTTATAGCTAAGTTTTTGCCGGAATTGACTGGATAAAATACTATACTGAGTAAAACTGGTAATTGAACACCTAGGTTCTTCATTCATTAATATATTTGGCATTAGGAAAAGGAATTTTCTAAAAACAGTTCTAAAATATTAACAATATGTCGGAACGCAGTGGTAAAAATTTCATTAAATTATTTAATTTGCATCATGATTTAGTAACACAACCCATCGAGATTAAATTCACAAAAGTTGTACACTGAGCGGCTATGAAAACTCAACACTAATGAAAAATGATATTTTTTTTATTTACGAATATTTTTAAACACAATTTTGTGTTAGTAATATTGACTGTTCAGAGATTGTAGATCGTTGTTCTTTCCATCTTAAATCGGTACAGCGATGCATTGAACCATTAAACGGTAGAAAAGCAAAAAATGTACTAGGAATTGGCTATTGATGATACTAATTAAAATCTGTAAGTTAACATGTTACGGAAATATTCAAGTTTAAAAAGTGTGCGGTCAGCAGTTTTGCTTAGTTTAGTGGCTGTTAGTTTGCTGTTACGTGTATATGATTGCAATAATAAACACGAAGTGATTGAGGTAATATAACGTCATAATTATCACATTGAAAGACCACAAATAGGTCGTGTGGGGCATTGAGGGTTTTTCTTGCTCAGAGAAATAAATCTGTGGCACAGCCGAGGATCAAACCCGTGACGCCTGGATCCCAAAAGCGAGCACCTTACCTCTAGGCGGCCGCTCTCCCACTCTACCGGATAGAGAAGAGTACATGTATATGCAATTTGAGAAGCGAACAGAATATATCTGCAATCGAACGCATTCTGTCTTAAACATCGACATTTTGTTTTGCATGATTTGGTTTGCTTTTCAAACTTCTTCCTATTATCGAGCGGAACACAATTTGACACAGATAAATATGAAGTAAACAATTTACATGTATATACGAGGGATGACCCATATATAACTAGAAAATGCGTATTACTTTGTTAGTGCATGTTATTTTCTAAAAATATTTGATGTGGTGGTTAGTACATATATTAGAAGAAAGCGTACAAAATATTTTGAAATAAATCAAACAATAAATTGTTTGGAATATTTTTACCGACCTATGACACCGGTAGGCGGGGCAATGTTATTTTTAAACTTTTTAACTTCATTCAGAATTTAACTATGATCAATTTAACAACAACATTACTTAGGTCCTACTATATTAATTTCTTTAAAAAGTGAGATTATCCTCCTTTATATTTATACATCTTCGCCAATGCGATACCAAGTTGAAAAAGACGCACGATAGTCATCCTTTGGAATTTTGTTCAGAACATCCAATATTATCGTGCTTAGTTCTGACGTCGACGTCACGTTGCGCCTACTTTGCGTTAGATCACTAGCCTTTTTCTAGCCCATTTTTAATGTGTTATTATGTACACAAATCGAAGCTTTTGACATGACACGTTCATTAATGATTACTGAATATCATGCACACTTTCATTATTACTTGTTTTCTTCAAAACTAAATATTTTAATGATAATCGGTTGTCGTCCGTTATTTTTGCTATCACTGAATGATAACACGTGCGTAAAGTAACAAATGACAACATAACCTGTGTATGACGTCACGATCAGTACGGCGAGTCTTAAGTGACCCCAAAAACCAATGTTCATCATATTGCTATAGCTTACATGAAAACTGTGACGGCTTGAATTTGCGCGAAAACGGTGAAAAATCCGCAAAATGCCCCACCTAGGCGTATCGAGGGCTACCTTAGCAACCATAGCTATTAGCATGGTGTCGCTGTAGTCATGGAAATTCAGGTAAACATGTCTAATGTTGGCTTTGAATTCCAGCTAAAGTTTGAGTATAATCTAAAGTATCATAAGAAAATTATAAGCGTTTTCGCATTATATATTGATCCTCCCTCGTATATATAGAAAACATTATATCAGCGGGGATACAAGTAAATAGCTTATAAATGCGATCGTGAATATCAAATAAGAACATGATTGGAACGCAACGATAATACCTAGACCTAGTGCTAATTCTTTATCATGTCGATTGGTTTATAGTTATAAGATCGGATCAATGTGGATTTATATGATAAAATTATGTGTTAGGTTAACAACACAAAAAAATTATGTTTGACGTCGCGGTAGCGAAATAAAGCAATTAATCATTTTTGATAATACACTAGTGTAATAAAGCTTTGACGTTGCGCGTTTATTATAGTAAAAATAAATAGCTATTTTATGTTTCGGTCGGGAAAGGCTAACATGTGATAAAAAGAAAATTACATTTGTGATTTTCCACATTGAATTTATTAAACTCGTCGAATAAAATCGATAAAATGCTCGGCATTTTATTATTTTATTTAACTCATTTAATAAATTCAATTTTAAAAGATACTCATGTAATATCCTCTATTTATCAGACTCACTCTAACAAACTATTGATTTGTTCCCCGTGTGGTAGTTGTTAATATTCGGGCAGTAAACATGAGCGAGCGTAATTTTGTTGTCAAGATGACGTGATTTAGCGACAAACAGGTGTGTGAGCTTGTTATCTGTATTAAAAAAAACTGTAAATCTTTCAATCAAATATCAAATCATACCTTTCTACTTTACGTTTTGTTTATGTACGGAACACGATAACCACCCAGTAATACCTTTAGGGTTGATGTTATTAAGTGCTATGTAAATACGTTTGCTACAATAAAACTGTTTGATTCATTAGTTATTAACATTATATAATAAATAACAGAACCTGTCTTGGCAGCAGTAGCTTGTGGGGAAATCACTTCCTTAGTATTTCCCAATACAACGTCGATGTAGAATAAATAAACAAAAACTTGTTATTGATAAGTTACTTCAAGTTTATTTCAATGATGACCCCTCTTATTCGATTTATCCGATAATCTGTACATCACCGACAGCCGATCAACATGACCTAGATTGAAATACCACAGAAAATGTTTTTGGTGTTATTGAAAGTTGAGAAATAGTAGATATGAAAACTGGCGGGTACCAGGCTGGTACTCTTGAGCATTTTCGAGAAATCAAGATGGCGTCCAAGATGGCGGAAAATCACATTATTTCACAACATACTCAACTCCTTATCGGATTATGAGGCAATAATGACCAGAATATTCAATAAATGAATACATTGATATAAGATACTATAGTCATGATATAATAAATGTTTACATTTTGACAAAAAAACTAAATGGAGTCATTGATACTGTTCTGTTTTGCTAAATTATAATCTACATGAATAACTAATACTTCTAAACAAGTTGAAAAATAAATCAAGGGAAGCAGTAATTAAGATGCAGTATCCATGAGCAACTAGCATTGTAGTGACAAAATAGAGGATCTTGCATGAGTGCTCATTTCATACGAGTTTTATTAAACGAGCGGACGAGTTTAATAAAACTCGTATGTAATGAGCACGAATTTTGTCGACGAGTTTAATAAAACTCGTATGTAATGAGCACGAATGTAAGATTCTATTTATCACATAACCTTAGAAAACGCTCAATATTGTTCAGAAGGATGTTGTGCGCTGCATATGTTTCAGCAAAATTTATCGGTACAATGAGCGCGACGTCATGATGACGTTGATATTATCCTGACGTTAGTGACGGATCAATGCATTGATAGGCTAACGTCACGTCAAGCTAATTTAAATATTTATTGCACGGTCTGGGAGTGCCGAACGATATTTACGTCACGGCTTTACGGCACTCCTGGACCGCATGTTATGTGATAAAGGAACTTTCAATCACTTGTTTATGGAAGAATATATCGCATAACGTTGCACATACAAAATGTAAGCAACTGTGACATTCGTTTTTATTTTGTACGTAAACGCCATTACTGGTACAGCAACAATGGTATTGAACAGCAGGTAGAAGATAGATATATATTTGATAGTCCACCCCAGTGTTTATAATAACGTCAAGCCCACGCTGGTCACTATACATGTATAACTGTTTATGTCCGAAATTGATATTATATAAATAACACATAGCTTCGTGGGTGACATGTCAGTTTTACTGTTACTCACAAAGCTATGTGTTATTTATTTTATCACCCCGAAAGATTTGCATGAACATACTGTTAAAAAATTACTTTCTGCATTTGACAGTAAAATAATGTTCAAGAAAATACTGTTGAAAATTTACTATCACTCTGTGACAGTAAACAAATGTTCAGTTACGTGGTACCATGGACGTTTCAGTAAAAATGTTTCCTGTTTGCCTATGGGAAATTCACATCACGAAAACAGTGAGGGTTAATACATTTTGTAACACTCACTGTTCAAGTCAAGATATAATTTCCCGTCACCCATGGAACCATGTATTATTTAATTTATGTTACTGAATAAAATTACAAGTCTAGCAAAGCGTTCTTCTGTCATGATTACCTATGTGAAATAATGCGACCTAACTACTAGGGTTTATACCTAGCGTTTGACATTACTCCGAAGCAGGAAACATGTTCGATTATTCAAAAGAAGTTATCAACATATAAACTGATTTTCAACATATTTCAATTTGTCGTACAATGGTACCGTAATTGGAAAAGATACGTTGAAATTAGAACTTCACGACGTGAGAATTAGGATGCCACAATGACGTATCGCATAATTTGAAGCATGGCACAGTTGATGTTACATTTCTTTTTTTATGGTTATGGAACACGCTTTTAATACAGTGGAAATGTTATTCTCACTGGTAAATCTTTGTAATCCATTGATAAAAATTAATAAATTTATTTTTTGACACTTATATTTTATTATCTTAAGCAGGATGTTTTCTGACTGGGGGAATACACATTTCTATATATAGTGCTGTGGTAATATTTTTGAACGTGTTCCAAGTATTGACGTATGATTAATACCCGAATTCCCCTTATCGTGGTTTATCATTTCATCTATAAATGTTATCAGGATTTCTTTATCACGAACAAGAAAAGCAAATGAAAATCAATGTCAATTCGATTAGATTTGATATAATATTACGATTTCAACTATTTGTGTTTTTGTGGTCTAGATAGTCCGAGACAGGATGCGAGGGGCAGAACTGTATGTCTTTGTTGGTATTATGTTCGCCGTCGGACACTCGGATTCTGTCGGATCACAGGTATGTACTCTAAAGCATTATGTTTAAATTAACGATTGTTTGGTACAATGTAGTATTAATCAATGGCGTTTCGAGTTATGACATATGCATAGTCCCGAGGAACGACTTGTACCCAAACCGACCCCCTTTTGGAAAATCTATATAATATATAAAATTAAAACAAAAGATATATACATATGTATATGTACATCTTTTGTTTTAAATTTGTTTAATTTTTTCATTACTTTGATGTATAACTAATGTTGTCGACAGTACCCAATTTAGAATTCATTATATAAAATAATGATGATTCGGGCAGAGAAAACAAGACTCTGCAGAAACAGCATTTCGCAAAGGAACAGTTAGGCAAAAAGGAACTATGACAAAAAACGAATCAAATCGAACAAAAAAGACCAACGTAGAATGCAAATATACTTGGGACATTAAACAGGACTATTGTCATTCAATATTTGTTTGATTTCAATTACTATTTTAAAATATATTAGTTTAATTTTAAACTTGTCTTCCTTATTTAAGATTATTTTATTTGTTGACTAATTGTGCCGCTGTTTGAATAGAAACAAGACAAAATTTTGATGCAATGCATCAAAGTAGCCGCAATTGTGTGGTTTACATGGCATGAATACTGTTATATAAAGCATCAACCATAACGCTGTTATATAGAGGATCTTGCATGAGTGCTCATTACATACGAGTTTTATTAAACGAGTGGACAAAATGATATGACACGAGGTTTTGCCGAGTGTTATATCGTTTTTGTCGACGAGTTTAATAAAACTCGTATGTAATGAGCACGAATGTAAGATTCTATTTATCACATAACATTAGAGAACGCTCCTATTCGTTCAAAATGATGATGTACGCTGCATAGGTTCCAGCCAAAATTTAGCGGTACAACGAACGCGACGTCATGACGACGTTGGTATTATCCTGACGTCATTGGTCAATCAATGCATGGATTGGCTTACGTCGCGTCAGGCTAATTTGCATATTTATTGCACAATCTGGGAGTGCCGAACGATATTTACGGCACGGCTTTACGGCACTGCTGGACCGCGGGTTATGTGATAAAAAATATTCTAAACAACTGAAATCTCTAATACAGTAATCAATATAAATTGCGTCACATTAGCTATTAAAGAGTCCAATGGTCTTGAATATGGGGTCAGATAAGGCTTACGGAATTCGCGATTTATCAGCCTTTATGGGCCTTTCTTTGGCATTCAGGACCAACGTAAAATTAAATCGCCGACACCCTTACGTAGCCCCATCTAGTAGTTTTAATATGGTAAATTACTCATTGCGTCACATTTCTTAGTAAAGGGGTGAAGGGTCTTTGAAATGGGGTCAGATGGGGTTTCTTACGGAATTTAGCGACTTACAAATGTATCAGCCTTTATTGGCCTTTCTTTGGCATTTAGGGCTAACTTACACATATATAGCCGAAATAATTTCTTAGGCTCATATAGTAACTTTGCTATGGTATATGACATATTGTGTCATAATAGCTATAAAAGGGTCACATGTTCCTTAATTTGGGGTCAGGTGAGGTATTTACGGAATCTTGCGACTTATCAGCCTAAAATGATGGGCTTTTTTGTTGCATCCAATGCCAACTAACAAATATATTAAAATATTATTATTAAAACAGAAATATTGTTTTATTTTAATTACAAACATTATCCATCCAAATCAATAAGAATTGAAATATGTTTATATAGTCATCAATTAATAGCTCCAATATTAACGCAAACAAATTATTTAATTGCATTAACAAGCAGTAACTTGTCCTTTTACCTCCAGGAAAAAACATTTGTTTGTATCAACAACTTCCATTGGCATAATGTAAACAAATGAATAAGTTATTAAGACACTATCCACGGAAAGGAAAGTTCGTCATCCGTATGTAAACTGTATTGATTCCATGCAATATGTCTAATTAAGAAAAAATCACATTTTCATAGAACATCTTATCTGATATTGTTTAATATGTGATTGTAAAACTTTTAATAAGTAACACACATGCACAAAACACTCGAAAACGACCCCATGGATTATGTGTACAAACCTGCTAGTTAAGGTGCACAAATTTTCCCGACGCGCAGAATTAGCCGAAACGACTATTTATTTTGGTTTCGAATTAGATTCAGGAAGTCGAGTTATCATTGTTATGTGTTTTGTGTTTCCTGTGCTCCGTTGGTTCAGTTGGACATTGTGCTTTGTGTGGTTTAAATGTTTTCTTTGCTTGGCTGGTTAAGTTGAGTGCTGCCTTCCCTGTCTGACTTAATATAATCTTTTTTATCATATTATACCCAAGTTTAATAAATATTTCAATTGGGGTAGCGATGTAATGTTTATCTAGTTTGGCCCTTGATCTGGTTTCGATATCTGTTTTGTGGTTGTGTAAACATGTGTGGGTTGGTTGCGGAATCCCACAGACTAACTGATAACGTGGCTTATAACTAGAAATATGTTCAAGGTCATAATCACATTGTAAACGTCCTCAATAAAATCCACGACAGTTGTTATCAATACGAGAGGTATTAAACTTATATTTGAACACTATAAATTTTGTATTGTCTCTCAATAGGAAAGAATATATGATAAATAAATAACTCTGACTCTTATATCAAATTCTGATGAAGAGCATGTTTTCGAAAATTTGATATAAGAGTCAGAGTTATTTATTTATTATATTTGAACAATTTAGTCATATTTACACAATAAAATCGATGTATTTATATATTTCTGTAAGTAAATGTGTTAAAACCAAAATCAGTCATCTTGTAGAGGGCGTTGTTTTTTGGTATTTTTAAAGACAAATTATGGTTCGATCTATTATACAGTTCAGTTAGGATATTGTGACAGTGACGTTGCAGTTTATGTGTACGCAAAAGATAATAGCCATTGTCTAAACAGAAAAGCGAATAAAGAATTGAAACTATAGTTGTTTGATTAGAATAAGCCTTAATTATTGGTTTTACCCTGTTATAGTGGACTCACCGCTGCGTCACTGGATTTTTACCCTGACTGGACTGTACCTCCATGTATTTGTATATATCCGTATATCGTAGATCTACATCTACCTGTAATAATTGATTATTGTAATAAAACACTAATCTATGTATGTAAATCATGTAATATATTACGACATTATATTATATAAAGTTTCCCAAATATGTTTATCGTTTAAGGACCGTATATTGATCTAAGGAATTCGATTGATTGATGGCGCGCGGACGGACAATGTAATAATCAATCGTTTCTTTTACTTGGTATCAATATAAAGGAGATCTATTACATGCAATTATATAACTCCAACGCGGTATTGGGACCTGTGCTACTGCATGTAGACCAGGTATAAATGTATAGTCATATTGGAAAAGGGATTATCTTTACAATGAGTCCGGGTCAGTCCCCAAATTTAAATTGATTTGGTGAATAAAAGTGACCATTTCTCACATCTGATAAAATAGCTCAGTGGTTTAGCTATGAGGAAATAGTAATGTTTTAGCCAATGCAGACAAGTTTGAGCCCTACATATCTATATATTTTTTAATTTTTTAAATCGGAAATTAAATGTGAAGTAATATTTATTTATCATTGTATGTAATTATTGTTTTCACATTAATCAAATGCAGTATACGAGTATTGTTTCATTTATTAAAATCTGGCTACACAAGTTATAACAATTTATAACATGAACAAATCAAACTATAAGATAGTTGTTACTGCGACACACAGCATAGGCAATAATGTTTAATCTCCTGAAACTTCAATCATGTAGAAGATCACAAGAAGATTGTGAATACGAGTACGACAATAAAAGTAATGCATGTGCATGTATCACATTTGTATTCAATTCGAATCAATTTTTTATTCAAGTCTCATTCACATTTCATATATAAAATACAATATACAAAGAAATTCTACCATACGACACTTGTTTTGGCGAAATGGCATCAAATATGAAAATCACCAAAAATGGTCGAAACCTGCAATCGCCATGACCATTGGTTCTGTGATATCTAGGACAAAACCAAAAAGTTGGATGGCAGCGAAGTTGTAAGCATCAATAGCAACCTTCAATCGAAAATGTTAGATGCAGAATTACAGAAAATGCGATGTGCATTAGCTCAATGCCAAGCAAAACAAAACACGCAGACAAAGTTCTTGGAGGCTGTATATGCGTCTACAGAACGGTAATTGGAAAGAAGGTGTCGCCTCTGATGAGTTAATGTTTTATCTTAGAGGAAGCTATTATATAGACAGAGTCTGCTATTTTAGGGTCATGCTGATAGGCAAGTAAGTTTAGCTTGGTGTGATCGCGGCCGCTTTCATGACATGGTCTTGTGTTTAATATTATGGAAAAGCGGAACTCAAAATGAATGAAAATGGGACAACAGTGAACGCATACTTTATTAATGCAAAAGGTTTACCCCAAAAGTGTGACAAATCCTTTTCCTGGTGACCTGCCAAAGACAGGGTGTTTCACCAATACTAAGCTTCATGTCGCCCTACAAAATGTGTCATGAAGAAACTTATGGATTAGACCAGGAATTCCATTATAACCAAACAGAGGAAAGCGAAGTCTCCCGATGAAGCGTTGATAAATATTAAATCTTGAGAATATTGAAACGTCAATTAGAGAAGGGAATTGTAAGCTTCAACACTTAGAGGTTGTTTCCTTCAAATATGTTGTAAATTCAACACCCTCTATAGAATAGTTGAATTTGTTCCAAGGATATTACATATACATTCTACAATGGTTGTTTATATCACTTGATACATTACTATACGATTGAATAGCCACTATTCGATTCCGTTGTGTAATTCATGAAAATATACTGGATGTTCAATTATGGTCAAATATAAGTTGAACACCTCTCGTATACAAATGAGTACTGCAAAATACAGGGTGATCATTAATATATGGTAACATAAATAACCAGCCCCAAAATACGTCGAAAATACCCAATTGAAACATTGCATGTTATACTACCAATGCTTCATATTTCACACTGTATTGAAGGTTTCAAACAAATATTGTTTCTGGTTTTGGAGTAATCATTCCTTCCTCTAGGCATCCACATTAAAAGAAACCCGAAGGGTTTAAGTCTATTAAGTGTAAAAGTCAAGTAAATGTATGGTCTTCGGCGAAATGATACAGTGGCCAAATAATATTATCTTGAAATCACTGAAAATGTATGACAGCATCAAGGACGGTATGGACGTCACCTTTGTACTACGTCTATTTATAAGTCATATCCAAAACAAAACTTGGGCTCATTAGCTTTATAACAAGGGTCAAACCACTTCTCTATCATAACATTTGACAAAGTTATTGAAGTTATTTATGTTACCATATATTAATGATCACCCTGTACTTGTACAATATACATACTTTTTAACATTTGAGGGCTATACGTAGACTATTTCAAAAACATGGACACAAACACAACTTCTATAAGCAATTACTAACATTCAAGTCACCATATTCCTATTCATAGTTTACATTTCTACGGCTATAAAACAATACCTTATGAAACGAACATCCCTTCCTATGTAATGTTCCGCATTAAATTGTCTCCAAAGTGCGTTTCAAACACAAATTTGTCCATATGACAGGCCAACTTTTCTTCCCAAATCGAAAAAAGGAGTTCCGGTTCGCTAGATATCTAAGCTGTCCAACATCAGTTGATTGACCTGCAGATAACTTTGCACATATGGCTTGGCGGCCACATATTATTTCAAGCAATGGGAAGCGTTGGGAGAACTTGAATTATTTCTCACTTACAAGTGCGTTCCTATATTCATACATTGTGTTGCAGTACACAGCATGAGAACTAACGTTTAATTTACTATTAAACGTAACTTATATGTAATTATATTCGTAATTTAAATACATTTAATCAGAATAAAGTAGCTATTAAATTCCATATTTGATTTAAGTTTAATGCTACATTTAAGCCGAATTATTCCTACAAGTTTAAGTCACATTTAAGTTGCATTTAAAGGTGATTAATTTTAGAATATAAATGGGATTAAATGCACGTTTATACAATACTAACGCAATTTAAATGCGTTTAAAGTTTAACTTAAATTTGAAATTTAAGTTGCATTTAAAGGTGATTAAATTATCTTTTTTGTTTTTAATAAAATTTATTCTAAACATATTGTACGAATAAGACAACCAACCGCTCAGTAGTTAAAAAGCAGTAAGTATTAAGAATAATTCTGTACAGTACGATTTATACAGTATAACCATACGCTTTTAAGTTAGCTATATGTACTGCTTGTTATTTCACTGTTCATGAGCAAATATGAAGTAGAATTTAATGATGTAACACATACATTAGTCCACTATGAAACTACTTAACGGTATAATTTCTATTTAAAGTATATTAAACGGCAAGGATGTACAAATTTTACTCATATTTCTATTCAAGGGAGGTAATAAAACAATTATGGAAATTCTTCTAATTTTAAAATTTGTGAAATAAAATTTAGAGATCTACATGTGAACTAAACGCGTATCTAGTTTGATGCCTGTATTAGTATTATTTGTGATTATATATATAAATGAAATTTAGTTAATATACGGAAATATATCGACTTAAATATAGACGTTTTTGTGAAATTCCACATAAACGGAAAGATAATATAGTATTATTTGCGATTAAATTTACAAATTAAATTTAGTTAATATACGGAAAAAAATTGACTTAAATTTGACGTTTTTGTGAAATTCCAAATAAAAGTAAATATAATAAAATATTATTTGCACTTAAACCCGTTTTTTATGCTGTGGTAATTCATTCAAAACATAATTTATTGTTATGTAAATTAACGGCAAAACATCGGTTATTAATACTGCAAATATACTGATGAAGAAACATATTAAGTAATTTCAGTTTTACTGAAGTAATTTCAGTTTACGATTGTTGGTCCACTCGGCTAGCGCATCTACAAGAAAGCTATACCGTCCTACTGAAAGACATGAGTTGATAGTATCCGGGTTAGAAAGGTTATTGCTAGTGGTCGAACCTAAAAAAGGGCTTAAAATCTTTAAAAGGGTTTCCGATGATAATGGTTACTGATAAAGCAACGTTTTGATATGTTTGTGGAGGTGAAGATGGACACTGATTTATTCCAGAGAGCTTGTTCGCTTGACACAATGAAATGTAATAATGTAGATATTCATAATGCACATTTACCTTAGAATGAGAATGCACTGACGGTAAAGGCGGCTGAAACTACTGTGGATCAGATGAAAGATTGCAATTTCTATGAAGTTTATCACCTTGAGAGAATCAGCTGCAATAGAAGTAGCGTAGATGATTCCATTGTACCCCATGGGACAAACTGCATTTTTAGACAACTAACGAAAGTAGAAGGACTGGTTAATACAACAGGGACAGTAGAATCACTAATCTGCACCGATGGTCATTGGTCCGGTACCGACGTATTTGTAGGTATGTACATGTATGCCTTTCTGTATATTTGTGATATATATTTACTTGGTATAGTATTGAAAGTATCCAAAGAACTACTTAGAACAATTAGAAACATATCACATAAATTAAAACTAAGACATTGTGATATGCGTTTGTTTGTACTGTAATAGTGTATATGTGTACAGTTTACTTAAAGCCACACTAAGGTTCCGGAACGACGTATTTTCTTCATATAGAAAACGCTAATCTGTGTTACTGATTTGATGAGGGACAAATAATAAACACAACGAGCCATTAAAATACACGCTAACTGTCATATATGTGAAATAATCTTTCCTGGAAGATTGGCATAACGAGCCCGGTTGTTTACAAATACGGCGTTTAACAGCTTCTCCGTGACTTTCTTTCACTTAAGAACTGGCACTGGGGATAAGAACTGGCTCTATAATTAAAAAAACAAACATTAAGAAAAAACAAAAATATTTGTATATTATTTGATTGCTAAAACACGAGTTAAAGTCGAATTAGTGTAATTTTCATAGACCCGATCTGATATTGTCGATTCTTGACTTTACTTGAAGTGACGTTCACAATGGTGATAACAACATTTGTCATAAGTTTATGTTTTATCATTCTTATTGTCCTGAAAGTCACATAATAAGCCCAAAATACTATCAGCTTCCATTAAAAACCTTTAAATCATCTTATGTACGCATTATTATTGAGTTATAGCGCCTGTTCTCTTCGTATCTGTCGATTGTTATGCGCCAGTTCTTATTGAAAGGGAGGTAATACATGCATGTTATCCCAAAATAGGTCATAAGTTTTTTTATCGTTCAAATTGTACTAAAATTCACATATGAATCCCGAAATTCTATTTTACTATCATTTTAAAGCATACAAACTTCGTATTTGTGGTTGGTTTTTGAGTAACAGGGCCAGTTCTTATCCCTGGTGCAATTTCTTAAGTGAAAGATTCCCGTTTGTGCGGACTTCCGATCATTGACGAAGTTTTCGGAATTCTTCGGAAAATTTAAATGTAAACACTATTAAGTATTTTGTACAGCGACCTGATATCAGATATGGGTCCCTTCTGTACCATGTTTGGTCTAATTTAATATCTAGATCTTTCGATAGTCTTTGTAGACAGAAAATACTACCAATTTAAACCTTATTGGGACTTTAATTAAGTTTGCCATTGGTACATTTCGATGTTGAAGTTACAAAAATATACGTTTTCAAGAGCAACATGTTCAAGTTTATCATATAAAGATGAGTACGCTTAGATGCTAATTTGAAAAGCTTTTGGGGAAAGAGACTGTACTTTTTGTACCAAAATGCATAGCCGCTATTTTGCTTCAACTATTTGGGTCAGCTTTAGTCTTTTCACAAGTAGTATAACAAGTAGTATAATGTCGAATAACGTGTCACACGGGCCAACTTGCACCTTAAAGTTCTACAACAGTTACTGCTATATGCCGACGATACAGTTGGTTCGGTGTTTTGCTACAACAGACATGATCGTTTTTTTGGCATTGATGATTGTTCGATAGTTTCGGCCTTTTGCTTAAAAATGCGCGTCGTCTTTATACTTACAATTATAAAGATGTTGAAACGGTAACATCGGCATTTTCAAGTGTGTATATGTATTTGATTGTAATCTAATTTAATGTAATTTAATGTAATTTAATGTAATTTAAATGTAATTTATATGTAATTATATGAAACATATCAATAAATAGTATGCTATTGTTTTGAGCATCGGTTTAAAAGGACATAATCCACACATTATCTAAGAAGCCACATATTTAAATGTTATATCAATACATTGATGAGATGCATCGCAATCTTTATAGCCCGGATTACCTGCCCCCCCCCCCCCCCCCTTACAGCCGGGAATTAAAGAAACATGGCAGTCGCTATCGATGCAAACATCATCAACATCAATCATAATATAAATATGTGTTATTGCATAAAACGTGTTCCTAATAAACTGACTAGATAGCTTATAATAATGACTTATACTTAATATATCAAAAACGATAATATTGTGCGTGTATGAATGTGTCACTATATTTTAACAAATGGTGAATGCGTAACATAATGTAATCATAAAGGGAAGTAATTCAGATCAAACTTACAAATATTCTAGATACTAGGCATCGTTGAGTAGATGGACTATCTAAAGGTGATGCCTCACGTTTTGGTGCATTACAATAATAAAATAAAATTGTCACATATTCGCGTAACTTTGGTATAGTTTCCTGTATATCCCATAAACAACGACGTTGACCTCTAACATAACTTGCAAACATCGGTATTTTGTAAATATTTAGTATTTTACATCCACACTTCTATAGGGTATTAACACTTATATCACGAATATCACGAAATGTGTTCGCATTCGGTGAAAACGAATTGCAAAACCAACCGAATACGTCACTGATGTTTACGCTGTAGTTTGTTGATGTTACATTTCGATTCCGTGTGAATTACATAATTTACAAAGGAAACCATGATCTATTCTAAATAGAAATAAACACTCATGCATTGCGCGATATCGAGAGTGGTTTAAATTGCTTATTTGCACCAAATATTTCATAAAGCAATCGCCAGTGGCTTTCTATTACATCAATACTTGGTCAGGTTGGGAAAATACGATATACAATAAGTTTAGCTCGATCTGTGAGGCAGCACTTTTTAAGTTTCCAATCGATAATTTAATATCCTATGTATGAGAAGACTAATCTATTTTTATAATGCATACCACTGACAGCGCATTGTTTCTAAAAGTATGTACTTAACATAATTCCTTCCGAAATTAGCTGAAATGGGAGATGAAAATTAAGATAAATATACAGTTATACATGGTGTTTTAAATATTATATTAACTACTTTGTTCTATCATTCCAATGAATTATAGAAATACTCGTTATTTTCACCGTTTCAAAACAAACAATACCAGTCTGTTAGTTCACTGTAAACAATATCGAAATAACATTAACACTAAGGCGTATATCTTAACATAATCTTAGTATACACTAAGAGGCACTTATAACTGTGCAGTTTTCAATTCCTAATTACTTTTTTGTTTGTTAATATTTTTGAACGAAATTTAGTGTTTTTGGTTGTCAGTCGACGCGCAACATAATCCGATATTTTTATCTTACGGTTCAATGAATATTGTCCATTGGACTGTGAAAATAGCAATTTAACGAATTGCACGAGAAAATGATGAAACAGCGGGAAATAAAATAAAACGTGGTCATTTCCATTAAATTCATGACCTGTTATCTTAAAAAAACACAAACGTCAATGTTTGTCTAAATTGACGCCGTGACGTCGGGTTTATCAACACTGGATTTTCAATGTTGCACAAAGTAACTGTTTGAATTTATTTATTATTGGCGTTCCAATAAGCAAAAGTAGGCGTTTACAATCATTAACCTTCCTACAGGTGTTTGAGTCATGTTTTGCCTGTCTATCTGTTCGTTCATTGTTAAAAATATTCAACGTCATTTTTCTGCAATGACTGGTCAGATGTCAACGTATGTTGATAAGAAAGGCATGTTATGCTTCGATCAACTGTCACTGAGATTGCCCATCAAAGGTGACGTCAATGCGACAACATTGCATAGCATAAACTCTCAAGAATACGGGTTCTTATTTGTTGGAAAACTGTGCGTTTTAATCCGGAGCAGATTTTGTGACTTCGCATTTTTAGGGAACGCTAAATTATGTGCTGGCGGTTCCTTAACATTGTTTGTTATGAAATGAAATATTCTTAGACATTATCACACATCTTTTAACTACACTTGCTGCAAATTTCAACAAAATATACACACTAAATACTGAGATAGTTAGATTTGTGTAAGTGCGCAGTTATAAGTGCCTCTTAGTGTATATGAAAAATACACATGAGTGTGTTTATCTCGGTATAACTGACTAGCATTCAATAACTCATTTAGCTGATATCATAAAACAGTCAATAAAGTTTATAAGACACATTTAATATAACTCGTTCATAAGACTGGTTATGCAAATAACGTAGACTGTTACTCTAAAATGTTTATTGTAGGTAACATCGATTTGAAAATTACTCAAAAGCGGGATTAATATATGACAGGCATAAATCTCAAAAACATTTATAAAATACCCATTGCGTCACCAGTTACGCATTCCTATAGCAACACATACAAGCGTTTGCGACGCACTGCAATTTTTGTTTTAAGTAAAACTTGTTATTTTAAATTGCTGATTGTAATATACTTTACAAATCTTATAAGCAAGCAGACAAATTGTTTATTGACGTTGACTGTGTATACATAACACATATTTACAAGTAAGGTATAATCAAGTCAGGATAAAAATCTAGTGAAAAATGATTAGTGTTGCAGTCTTATCATTTGTATGAGACTTTCAACAAAAACTGCTACTCATTTGTCTACGAAGAATAATTATGTCTTAGCAGTATAATTAAAATTAATTTAAGTTACAATTTTCTATTTCAAGGCTCTCCATTGAACAGACATAAGCGGTTTTTCATCGGGGCTTTAATCGGCGTGGTTGCTGGTGCGTTTGGTATATGTGTAGTTTTTTGTGAGTATTATAATCAACATATTGCTGGCTTAGAATTAGAAGGTCATAAGTAAAAAATCGATATTTTGAGAAAACAAGAAAAAACTGTCTGAAAACTCCTCTTTACTTATGGATAACAAGCTTTATAAACTTCAGTTGGGTCAATATGACCACTTCCGATTTTCATCAAAACAGGCTAATAAGATGCATCTTGGGATTTCAAAGATTTCAAATATGCATAAGTCTTAAAAGGTCGTAAGTAGGACCTTATAATTCCAAGCCAGCGATATGTACACTTCGACGAATTTCTTATTCGCCACCTATAAAATTTGATACTATGTGATAAACTTAATCAATAAATTGTGTCATGTTTTTATTCCACACAGTGGCAAGAATAACATGGAAACTGTTGTCCCGTTTCTTAAACCCAAAATGCCATGAAAAGGACCGCATTCTGTTATTACACAAGCTTGAGTGTCGTACAAACATTTTAATGGGTATGGGCTTATCAGTACTAAGCAATTATATTTTGAAGTCATCTTTATTTCTTTGCAATGTTGCAGATGTAGCATTATTCTACCAGTCCATCTTATTCAATTTGCAAAATATACAAATGGAAAATTTCTTGACCCTTAGCACATTTTGAGTAGTATATATAGATGACAGATTACACGATGCTAGTCATATGTATCTATTTTCGAGATCGATCTCCTATTAACATAGTCCTTAATTAATGGTCCAAGTTAATCTGTGACATTCACTTTAGTAAATAAGTAATTATTCAGGCCATTCGCCCAAGAATAACCCACAAACTACATGCGATTATTTTTTACGCGGTCCTGCGTTTCTGTTGATGAATGGACACCAAGTAAAGCAGACAACGGTGTGAAGGAATCCGGGCCTGATACCCTAGCTCTTTCCGAATTAACTCCTTCAGTTGGTTCTTTAACGTAATTACCTCTGGGTTACAAACCAGTTAATCTCTAGTGGGATAGGAAGCACTACAAAGTGTTTCAGAAATAGCCAACTGCACCGGTCAAGAATATTGTCGCTGACCCCTGCTTTTATTTCTATAATACTATCTTCATAGTACATGTAATTGCATTAAATATTATGTTTCTGATATTCCCATACACGTTGTTCACCCTTAGTTTCAGTTAAAATGCATATACTGTGTTAGGAGGAGATCATCATCACCATAAATCGACAGCAAATGTATCCTCCGTGGTAGACTTTTTATCAAATCTCTTACTCAATACAAAACACTTACGGAAATCTTAACATTACGTTAAAGATTCAATTCTTATTAATTCTTAACCACTGCTAATTGTGAACACACATACATTGTAGGAGTTCATTAACTGGATCATTATATACACTGCAGATCCATTTACCCCTCTTTCGATATGTTAAAGAATAATAATTTAAAACAATTTAAACTTGAACGTAATTTTAAGATTTGCGTAAGTGCTTTAAGTGCGTATTCTCGAGATAAACATATACTGATCATTCAATATCACCCCTTTCCGAATTTATTTTATTTATTTATACATGCATAATATTATAAACCATACCTGAACGTATAATCATAAATCTAAAGATAGAGAAAATTAATTACCTTAATAACATAATTTTTATGTTTCAATTGTTAAGAGGGAGAAAACTCGTATACTATTACATTTGTTGATGCTATTATGTAATACAATTATTCAAGGTGGTGGACACCACAAGGAAACGAAAGTATATCATCCCCCAACGTTCGAGTCACCCTGTAAACCTTGGAATGTACGCACTAATTACAATGTGGCAGCCGGTGAAAG
The DNA here is from genome assembly GCA_947247005.1 of Spisula solida. NCBI lineage: Eukaryota > Metazoa > Mollusca > Bivalvia > Venerida > Mactridae > Spisula > Spisula solida. The sequence continues at coordinate 36,380,101 of OX365959.1, read as the reverse complement.
TGTTCGTGTTAGGTGGACAGTTCCTAAAGCGTCTGATGTGGATGGCGATAAGCCGAGGTAAGTGGAGATTTACATTTTGTTGTGTAATTGTGGTATGTGATGTTTTTTATGTTTTCTGTGCTCGGCTGGTTAAGTTGAGTGCTGCCTTCACTGTCCGATTTTCTATTATTTTTATACATGTATAAAGTGAAGCAGGACTTTACTAAATGTTCGATTGCTTTAATGTGTAGGCTTATCATCCATACTTTAAAGAATAACATTGATTATATCAGAGACCGCAAATGCCACTAATCCTGATGAATAAACTAATATTACTTGACAATCAAATGCATTTCACGAATACTCACTATTAATTGTAATGCGTATACTCTTTCAATCAACATAGATAACGAGCAGCCAGTCGGACGGCAGTGTTTACATTATCATTTATGTTTATATAACAGGCTAGAGTTATTGTCGGCAATGAATACATTGTATACCTAGAGTGCAAATGACACATTCTGAAAATATCAAGGTCCAAACATCAACTCGAGGGCTACATAAAATATCTGCGTACAATATGCAACTACTTAACTAGAGTTCGTGAAATTCAAATCATGACGTCATGAAATCCTTTAATGGGCAATCTAGGCGATGTTGAAATCGTGAATTTATGAAGTTGAAAATGTGACGTAGTTCAAAACGTGAAATCTTGAAATTAAAAAAACCCCGTAAATTCATCAAGTCAAGATAGAGTGAATTCATAAAAATAAAGAAATTATAAAATTATGACTTTAAAATGCAACATGATGCATGCTGATGTTGTTTTTTCGAATTAAGGGTGTATCAAAGTGCAGGAATTAGTAATGGTGGGCGGTTCACAGGCTGTACATGTGGACGAACGTATGCTGTAACGTACACAGCTGAAGATAACACAGGCTTGAAAGCACACTGTACATTTTCATTCACAGTAACCGGTACGTAAAAGACTAACTTCGTTGGCCGAACAGACATAAAAGCTTTCTAAATAGCAACTTGCTTTGGGAAAGATTATGTCAGTATTTGCTCATTTACATTGGTACGTTGGTACTATATCTATATATAAAGCTGTCCAAATGATTTGATGTTGTATTATGTACCATCTTGCAAGTCTGATCGTATATATTGTGCTGTTTTATGTATTTCAAAAAGGTATGTCTATTTATGAGTGTATAATATTCTTTCTCCAGTTTCAGGCATGTACAGCCCTTTTGCATTATGGGTAGGGTTATCTCGTGGCTGTCCCTCTGAAGTGTGGTGTTGTTTTGCGCAATGTGCCTTTTTGCTTGTCATGTTACCTTTGTCAGATATTTCTTACTGCTCTTTGGTGTCTGTAGAGAGAAGTTTTCCCTATCCAATCTGGTAAAAAGAAAACTATTACAAATGATCAACACATAAATCACCACCAGCAATATGAGACAAAATGTGTCAGATACTAGATCAATTATGCGTATGTGTAGTTCATCCCTTACGTCCGTTGCAATTATAGACTCCATATGATTAATACTTATTTACCATAAACTCAATAAAAATAAATTAAGAAAATATACTAATAACAAGCATTGTTTTTATCGCTTATTTCATTGTTAACAGAATCGGCATGCGCAAGTCCACGATGGCCTTCTAATGGTCAACGTGATTGTGATGATTTCCGTGTAGGTAGTCGGTGTCGTTTCCAGTGTCACAGCGGGTATCAGTTACTTGGATATGGTGTTTTAACTTGCCAGAATACCTATGCACCGAGATGGTCGCATTCCGTTCCAACATGCAGAAGTAAGTAAATAATTGATATCCAGACATCCCCGCTAAACATACAACAAACACTATAATACGTTCAGATACTTCTGCTTCCACACAGGCCTGGATCTCCCGAAGCATCTCAGTTTGAGCTAACTCTCATCTCAAATATTGCCATATGTCTTTTTGTTATTATTCTAAGTTAATTAAAGTAAAATTTTAAGAGCTCGAACTTCAGACTTGTCTCATATTCAGACCCTGATTTGAGTGAAACCTAATTTTGAACTGAGCTTTCTTCTTGAGATGACTCTGGAGATCAAGGCCTGATGTATCGTAATTACTCGTCTATTGCGAGTACTAGCTCTTTAGACTTGTAATAATTACGTACGTGTTCTTGTACGCATCATTTAAGCATTATTTAATTAATACCACGTACATTAACAATTTTAAATTTAGTATTTTTTTGCTAATCACTTATCTATTTCATCACATAACCTGCGGTCCATGAGTGCCGTAAAGCCGTGCCGTAAATATCGTTCGGCACTCCCAGACTGCGCAATAAATATGTAAATGAGCTTGACGTGACGTTAGCCAATCCATGCATTGATCCGTCAATGACGTTCAAGATAATATCAACGTCGCCATGACGTCGCGCTAATTGTATCGCTGAATTTTGGCTGAAACTTATGCAGCGTACATCATCCTTTTGAATAATAATGAGCGTTTTCTAAGGTTATGTGATAAATAGAATCTTACGTTCGTGCTCATTACATACGCGTTTTATTAAACTCGTCGACAAAAACAATATTACACTCGGCAAAGCCTCGTGTCATATCATTTTGTCCACTCGTTTAATAAAACTCGTATGTAATGAGCACTCATCCAAGATCCTCTATTTCCTGAATGTTGACTACATTTGTATCTATTCTAGAAATCACATGCAGATCTCCTCCAAATCCACCAACAAATGGTGCTGTTCGCTGTACAGATTCTAGATACTCGTACCAGTCATATTGTTACATCAGTTGTAACAAAGGCTACTCATTACATGGACAAACCTTTACACGATGTGAAGCTGACGGTAGATGGTTGAACAACGTGCCTACAAAATGTAGAGGTAAAATATAAAATTGGTGTATTTTGTAGGAATATAAGTAATCCCTAAATATGTTAACAACTATAATAATATTGATAGAGACATTATTATAGTATATATAAACATAATTTGTGCTATTAACGGATGCACATTTTGCCAATTTGGCTATTCTAAATAAACAATGTATTATTTCCAGTCGAAATCTTGTTTGTAACAAATGTTTTGTAGATGAAACTCCACCATCGATAACCTGCAAGAGTCCACAGATATTTTACGCTGATCGAGGAGTCTCATCTACATCAGTAAATTGGAAGATACCCACTGCAACTGATGCAATTGACTCAGCACCTAACGTCATACATACCTCTGGTCCTTCATTGGGTGATGTGGTCTCTGTCGGGAGTGAATATGTTACATACAGAGCAATAGATTCCGATGGCAACAAATCACCGAGTTGTAGAATTGAACTTCGAATACAAGGTTTGTTCGTTCGTGTTTGAAAGGAAGCACATTTCGCCATCAAACAAATTATGAGTGCAAGAAGACATTTTTTTAACTCCACAAATAAGCAACAAACACAGACTAACATTATCTTCTTTAGATTAAATACATATGAGCCGTTCTCCTGGAACACCGGGCTTAGTGACAAAAATATGAAATCATGATTATATAGCATTAGAAAGACAATACTCTTTTGAACAGTTTTAAAAATTTGAGCAAAATATAAGTTCAAATAACAAAGTTACAGACTTTTAAATCTAACCACTCCCCCTATTTTGTTAGTGACGTAGCCAACGTCATTCAAACGTTATTTGGCGTTACGTTAAAAAGAAGTTCATAAATCCAGTAATTGATGAGTTCTTGACGTAACCTTTTCAAAATTGGATCACATTTTAGAATCATATTCCTTTTTTTAATAAAACATATCGTAATCGTAAATTTTAGCTTTTAGAGAAACGTAGCTGCTGTTTTCAACCCCTAACCCCTTGTTGTTTTTAAGTGGATACTCTTCAGAAATTGGTCACCATAGCAACGACAGAAGATATTTTAACATGATTCATGAGATAAAATAAATCTAAGATATAATTCTATATCATCAAAGAACTTAAACTTGAATCAAAGGGCATGACGATTTTGTCATTTAAAAGGATTTTCTTACATGTAACCTTATTACATAAATACTAATACAATGTCATTAAGCCCGGTTTTCCTGGAGAACGGCTCATATGTATATGTCCGTTTCATCTTAGCTAAGCTGGGACTTTTTAATGAAGCTATACATTTTGGAAGAGTTAAAATAGTTATGTATGCTAATTATTGATCACATATCTTTGCTCGAATGTACTAGTTGTCTCATGTAGCGCAAACTAGCATATGAAAAGGTCACATCTTAGCTAAGATATGTTTATTTAACGGGCCCAGGTCTTAGTGAGATTATAATTATGTAAAATGGTTTTAAAAGGCTCTGATTGCATAAAGTCATGTACATTGGTATTGTTTTATTGTGTATGTATGCATTTTGTTATTTCAGAAATAACTTGTGGCCATCCACTCGACACTTTTCAAGACAAGAATGTTCATTTTGAATGTAATGGGACGAGATATACGTATGGTGTCGAGTGCCAGGCGTCATGTGCAGCTAATCTCCCACTTGAAGGGGCTGTATTTGTAACTTGTGAAGACAATGGAAACGCTGTCGGTAAATGGGAAGTTGCGGGAAATGGTTCTGAACCCTACTGCAAAGGTACTATGTGTATACATTTTAATGTGTATACATGTTAATGTGTTTGAATTCATGTTATACGAGGCTGTTATGTCAAGCAGACCTTTGGTAATACAACTAGATCAGTTATTGTTGTGATTATTCTTGTATTAGACAGGCTAGGCTCTACTGCGATGAATATTAAAGACATGTCAATCACACGCCGAGGAAAGCTGTCACTTGCTTGTTGAATACTAGTATGTATACATTCATCAATTGATGTTCACAATTTAATAAATGTATGATTGATAAAATGAATTGTGTGATAATACTAATAAGGTTTATATATTGTGGCTGTTAGTTTTCATTTTTCTGGTACTTTTTTATTTTCGTCGTTGTGTCTGCTAGTTGAGTTTTCTTATTTTTCTTTTTATGCCTTTTGCACTCCACTATTTCAAATAATTCCGATTTGTTGATATCATTTGCTTCTTCTGTTTAACGTAGAATGTGTTAAGAGCATTGAAATGTACTGTTTGATCAACTGACCGGCGTTAACACAATGTCCTGTACGTGCGAACATAATTTATGGCATTTATAGAGTACCTGATTTAATTACTTTAATTAAATGCAACAGCTCAACCTGTCCTCCATATGTTGGCATTTTTCACTTAGAACTACCTTAAAAATTTGCGGATGATATGCAATTACCTCCCTTGATGATAATATGCAAATTCTATAATGCCATGTCATTTGTCATTTATTGTTAGATACAGTATATAGGCTTACTTGAAATATCCATCTTTGATGATGTAGATGGTGCGTTCTGTATCTGTCTCTTGTGTTGGTGGCTAGGCACTTCCGACGTTTCTGCAAAGCTTCATATTGGCTGCTTATGTATACTATGTAAAATGCATGTATTTATTTTTTTGTTTCAGAAATTTCCTGTCCGGATTTAGATCCACCCAACAATGGTGCGCTGGTGTATGATTCCATACTGACCAGGCCTATCAGTACAATGATGTGTAATGAACACTATGATATTCCATATATGGGAGAAGTATTTAATGGCATGTTCTTCTGTACCGACAATGCAGGATGGCAACCTACCGACCAAGTTCCTGACTGTACAAATAGTAATATTTTTGTAGTTTATTTCATCAGATGTTCATACATGTAGTCCATAATATCACGTAAAGCTACAAGCTACCAGTAAGGCATTTGAGTAACCCCGTTTGTCTGGATTTGACCACATTTACTGCTATTTAAAACAGCTATTCACGTTTCACATATCGGCGTCAAATATTGAACGAATATCATCGGATATTGGCGAATATCTACCTGTGGATGGTTTGAAGTGGTACTTTTTGTGTAATGTGTCTCTTCTTTTTCCATGACGCTGGCTATTGGTACTAGTAATATCTTTACAATTACTTCGAGATATGTAATGCACAAACTTAACGCCTTAAGTACATTGTAAGCATATTTATAGTACACTAGACAAAGCTGAGACGAACTATATTTCTATCATTACAAATGCTGGAAACTAAAAGGTGAACAACTCATTTTTGATATTTACTAAACCATCAAAAGGTAGCATTGTTATTGCATCGTGTCGATCATAATTGACAGTCCATCAAGTACAGTATCGTTCGTCACTGTTTCAGAAAACCAAGGTGCCAGTCGTCTATACCTTCCTGGACAGATATTCTATTACGAGGGAAATTGTGGTACTAATGAAACAATGGCAGATATCAAGGCCAAATTTCAACATATACTAAACGACAAAATTAAACCGCTTGGGATTTCAAATTGTCCTATCAACGGCACATGTACTGCTGAAAACATCGTCATACGCTGTGGTGACATTGTGCAAGAAAGAAGAAGAAGAAGTACCAATTGGTCTGTCGACCGGAAACGTTCAGTCAGTATGTTGCAGTTTAACCCGTTACAACACATTGATGCATTGTACAGGGCCTGGCTATTTTCTGATAAAGTTTTTATTTACATTTATTGGCTTTCAACATACCGTGACCGTAGCTGAATGATTAGTGGTCCGCATTGGAAGCGGTAGCTCGAATGTGTTGATCCCGGTGGAAGGTAGGTTAGAATGGATGCGGTCGGTTGGTTAGCCACCAGCTAGTTGAAGATTGGTGACCGTAGGCCCTTCTCTGCCAGTTGCCTGGCTATAAGAGAAGGGGTTCGGGAGATACTGAGCGCACGAAAGATAGGTGTCTCATAAATCATACATAGGGATGACATTTTAATAAAAAAGCCCTTACCTTTTAACTTCTAATTCAAATATGGCGATTGGGACTTATTTTCAATAATGTTAGTTGATATGAACGGCTAGACAGCTTTAGGCGTACTAGTATAAATTCATGGTACAATGTATAACATTTTAAAGAAAGCAAAATATTATGTATTATCACCAAGTGCAAATAATATTTTCATTGTATACATCGTTTTATTTAAACAGAAGATTTTTCACCTTCAAGACGTAAACGACAAGCTGAAAACGCTACACTTGTTGTCGAGTTAGACATAGTGGTCAATGTAAACTTGAATGAGGGGGATACCCTTATGAAGCATTTGGACTATTATGATGACATTGTTGCTGCATTATCCTCCGCTATGCAAGAGTTGGTAAACAAGGGAGCTCTTAATATGCACCATTTCAAAACAAAAAGTGATTCCTGGGAAGCACCAAGTAACGCGGATGTTGTATGTGATACTGGATATGTCTTAACTGGAGGCTTCTGTAGTATGTATTCCTAATTGATTATACACATTGGTATACATTTCTCGGCCACATGAACACGCATGTTGTACTAGACTCGGTTATATCGCTGGCTTAGAATTAGAAGGTACAAATTAAATAAATATTTTGAGAAAACAAGAAAAAAAAGTCTAAAAACTACTTATGAAAAAACATTATTTTTAAACTTCGGTTTGGTCTACCTGACGACATGATTATCACGAAAATAGGCTCATAAGAAGTGCCCCTTGATGCAGATTTCAAATATGCACGAGCCTTAAAAGTAGCACTTATGACCTTCTTATTATAAGCCAGCGATATATAGTCTATCGATGTTTACGTCTGCCTTGGGGATGGGCATTGCGGATTGATCAAAAGCCATTACATTAAAAACAATAACATTCGAATTGACTGCCCGTTGCTTGGCTCCAGTATATTTGCTGTAGTAAGGATGGTTCTATGATTGATTGGCTGTTTAAAAATAATAACATTACATGTATAGATAGAACACTTGTCTCCATCTGTCAGTCGAACATAGATGTATGCAAACATGCTCTAAACAGTTTGATTGAATTTCAGTGAAAGTTTGAAACTAATACGAAGGATACTTTTTATGAGATCCGCAAAGTACACGCATTACGTACATAGGAATCTGAAGTCACTTGACATTGTATGAATTGATAAGCAGTTAATTGCCTAATTATATTAACAGTGAGCAATCTCAAGAGGATCCGCTTTTTGTCTTTCAAGTTGTCACATGTTTCTCTATTTTAGAACCTTGTCCATTAGGTCACTATCTAAAAGAGACAGGCAACACATGTGTGCAATGTCCGATTGGTCAGTTTGCTCGTGAAGAAGGTAGCGTTTATTGCATGTTATGTCCAACTGGATATTCAACAAAGCAGACAGGTTCAAAGTCACTGGACAACTGCACAGGTGCGTATATGTAATGTCGGTGTGATAATATAGCATTTAACGTCCGCGTTTTGACATACCAAATCTCAATAACTACATTTGAACATTAGATCAATAACGCTACTAACCTTCATACCTTTATTGCTACATGCCGAGCATAGACTTTATTTGCCAGTCGGCTTCCTGCTTAAATATAACAGGCAAACGAGTGCCTCAAACCGTACTTAAACCCGGGTCGCCAGATTTGACGACAAACAATCTAACCACTGAGCTACGAGGACACAATAGTCGCCTCGACCCCTAGGGAGTTTCGTTCCACAATTCCCTAAAGGTGAAGTGAGGACGCTCCTCTGGCTCATGGACTACTTATACAATATAAAAAATTGTATTGATGTTACTTTTGCTTTCTCGGATTCGCAGGTTAATCACTAACTTGGTATTGTTGAGCGATATAACATCAAATACAGTCATGTCACGACCTTTATTGTTAGGACATGACTTGCATTATGCGGATCTCGAAAAGTGGTTATATATTTATGTTATATAGTGCTGTTCTAGGAAGGTGGTTTTGTGAGAAGTAGTCCTATGATACATAATGCTGGTCTAGAGAAGTAGTCCTGTGATACATAATGCTAGTCTAGGGAAGTAGTTAAGACGGACTTTGTGCTATTTCAGAGTTGTGTCGACCAGGGACTATCTCGCCGAACGGAATGAAGCCATGTTCTACATGTCTGTATGGTGAATACCAAGATGGTGTTGGACAAACATCCTGTAAACAGTGTCCACGTGGAACAACTACACAAACTACAAACTCTACATCAAGTCACGATTGTCAGAGTAAGGCACAATGTTGATAATTAATTATTGATCCCTTTTGTTTATGGCAAAACGAAAATAATAATCGAACAGTGATTGCAGCATCCATCCAAAAATGCAGAACACGTCAAAATACTGAACGGCTACAAAAACGCGACATCACACTCCGAACACCTGTTGGCTTAATAAGTAAAGACTTTATTTAAACGAGGCTACACATTTGGTTTATCAATCCCCAGTCACTCAAACACAACCGGACCAAGAAGACAAGAACAAATCAAAAAGACGATCACACATCACAAGAACAACCCCCCACACAAAGTATACTGAACTTTATTTACCTGTGCGGTCATTTCCTCATGTGAGACCAATGAGACGTTGTTCATACACGTTCCACTTTATTAGTGTTTGATATTATTGCATCTTTTCAAGATCATGATTCACTAGGGCAGTTTTATGTTTATGGAGGAACTGGACGTAATTTGTTTTGTATGTTCAAGATATAACCTATCATTTATTCATGACTTGTTTTATTCTGTCTCAGAATAAATGTCCAATGTAGGGGCAATAAAGCAAAACGTTGTTCAATGCCATTTTTAGTTTGATATTTCGCCTTTTCAGGGCTTTTACAAAATTACAAAACACTCAATTTTCTAGAACTACACCACGCTTTTCTAGAATTACCAAAGCAAAATTATTCTTTGTATCTCTAAACAAGCATAATGTAATTGATTTCGAAACAAGAATAATGTAGTTAAGAGTAATTTGAGTGTGTGAAATTTTGAAATAAAACTTTTAAAATGCGAAATAGAAAAGAAGAGCGAAATTCATTAGTTTGGTTTATTTATTACAGATTACGATATTCTTATTGAAGAAACCATTGAACCGGTCGGATTAGCAAATATAACTTCCAATATGACGTTGATGTTCTGGACAATGCCAGACGATGATCAAACTACGTCCACCGTTATTAAACTGACTAGTGACAATAGTGAAAGATGTATTATCAATCTCACAGATAGCTTTTGGGTTCAAGTACCGTAAGTTCTTAGTTTGTATTTAATGTCATTTTTTGCGGATTTAGTGACAAATAGTATGATGATTGATTTTTACTAGGGATACCGTGGCCTCCGAAGCTCAATGGTGAGTGCACTTGTCGTCTAATCTGGCTAATGGGTTCAATTACGGGTGGAGGCGCACATATGCACCCCATGTTTCAGTAGAAGGATGACAGGAAAATAAAGGCTATGCTTGCCATTTTTTAAAAAGAAAATAAAGGCGTATCTTTAGGAGCGAATACGAATTGTTAAGTTATTCTTTGATGATTATGTACGCGCCACATGTATGAAAAATGTGTTGACAAAAGGCGTATATCTGATTGAATACCACGCATGTTAATTAAATGTATAAGACACTCTATATTAACGTATGTAAAAAGGGGTAATCATGCTTTAATGAACAAAATGATGATTTTCGGCCGTTGATTGAATTTTTATTTGGTAAAAAACGGGATATTTTAAACTTACTTTTACGCGGAACGGATTCGTACTCGTCGCCGTGGATTTAACAATTAGGGTATCGTAATGAATGTTGTATTAATAGACAGACATATATCTCTGCTTCATTACAAGCTCTGAACATTTAAAATCGGATAACAAATACGAAAATTATAAGGTCTTACATAAAGCAGGGTAGAATTTGACTAGTGCGTTTTACGCTTAACGCGGTAACATTGTTTATCGGCCGATCGATATGTGTAAGCGGCAGCATATTTACGTTAATATAGAGTGTCATATACATTTAATTAACATGCGTGTATGATCTTTGGCTAAAGGTAATCAGTTAACTGGTTATTTCTGAAAGTTGGTAACTGTACTACATTTATGTAGTTTATTATATTAGCCAGATATCAATGTGATCAGTCAAAGATTAAAACATACATGTCAGGCGCGTAGCTACCTGTATGCAGATTACGCAGCTGCGTACACATGCTTCTCAAGAGGTGAAAAATTAAATGATCGAAAAATGAAATAAAAACTGATGCCTACGCCCTAAGGGGGGTAATCCTTTAGTATTTTCATCATTTCTTAGAAACACTTTTAAAAAGCTCTATACACAAAAACCCTGGTTTTATCAGTAAAAATAATGTCAAAGATGATGAAAAAACACCCCAGAACGCACCAGAGACGTTTTAGCGAACAAAATTTCAGGGGGAGCATGCCCCCAGACCCCTCTAGCCTTCTTGCGTACATATTCAAATACCTCTAGCTACGCCCCTGCATGTATACATTTAGATCTTTAGACCAGTAGTGTCGGATACATTATTTTTGTAGGTCGGTAGCCTTGTGTAAGAGTGTCCGCTTCGAGTGTGGGAGGTGCTTGGTTTGATCCGAGGCCGCGTCTGAAGACGAAACACAAATGTTACCAGAAAATAATAGATACGAACATTATGAGGTCTTGTATAAAGCAGGGTAGAATTTGACTAGTGCGTTTACGCTTAGTGCGGTAACATTGTTAATCGGCCGATCGATATGTGTGAGCGACACTACGTTTACCCCTTTTACATACGTTAATATAGAGTGTCTTATACATTTAATTAACATGCGTGTTGAATACTTAGGAACAAATATATGATATAGTATACTGGTATTAACGATAGAGTGCGGCCAAGGTATGATGGCACAATAACATTGTGTAGACGTCACTTGTTGGATCAGTCCATATTTAAACGCGGATAAGACAATTTATATTATACATGCATACGTACATAATATTAACTTTGAAATATTTTTAATAAAATTTAATTTCATTACAATATGCAAATTAGGTTAATTTTATGCAAATTTATTCATAATTAGTACTTTTTTTATAAATAGCTCCCAAAAAAGGCTGGTGACCCCTATTTTTTATTCGACTAAACTGGTGTTAATACTCAACTGATGGCCAATTTTAAATTATATTCGATCGTTAGATATTTTTGACGTTCATTTGAAAATCACAATTTTTTGCAAGTGGGTGTGGTAACTATTTATCTTGTTCAAATACTAAATTTGTTCACCAGGCAGCCAGAATTGTGACGAATGTCAATAGGAATGACCATTGAACACATAAAATAAAATGCATTGCTTAAATGTGGTTTCATATAAATATACATGTAGTAAAAAGTCTTAAAAAGAACATAATAATGCCATAAATGCAGGACATAGATAAAATGAACAAAATTAAATGGTAGGTCATTAGAAAGCCATGTATGTCGAAAACGAGCCCGGTGACATATCATTTTTATGATTTCAATGTTGTTCTAGAAGATTGTTCTGTCATTTAAAGATGTTTCAAGGAAACTTCGATCGTTAGATCTAAGGTGCGCGTACCTCCTTAATATGATAAAATATAATATAATAAATATACAGAATAGAGAAAGCATACGAATGAAAAAAATGTAACAAGATAATCAAAGTATAATGTAATATACAAAGAAAAAAAGGTTACTAGAATTGTAGAATATAAATCATTAACAAAAAATGCACAAAAAAGAGACTTGAACCAGTAACCTCAATTCATAATATTATTGTTTTTCAAAAGCTTTACCAACTGAGCTAGCGAGGCACATGTATAAATGTCTCGCATATTTGCTCATATTGCGAAAACGTAATACGAAACAAGCGCTTATTGACCATGACTGTAAATAAGCACCGCTGTTTGTTGAAAATAAACCCGTCGGCTAATTAGCATGTGTAAATGTTATTGTGCCATCATATCTTGGCCGCACTATATCATACAAATATTAATCACCATAGCAACTGTCATTAATTTCTGTAAAACCCATCAATAAGATAATAACAAATGGGACAGGGATGGAGGCACTAAAAAGAAAAAAAAACAGAGCACGAAATTCACAAAAAGCAACACATAACAAAATGAAACAAAAACACATTACAAATTACAAGTACACTTCACGATGGTAAACATAAAACAATAACAAGAAAAACATGAAACAGTTACATAAATACGACAGCCTACTCAGACGTACACCTCAGTTAGTCAATAATCGGAATAAGAAATAAAAATAACAAGGAATTCCGAAAAGGGACAGTACTCAATTAAAGCAACACCAAATAGAAATAATGTAACAGTTTACAAAATGCTAGTTAGACTTGATTAGATATAAATTTTAAATATGTTATTTGATATCGATTTAAGGGATCAGGTAGATGAAACTATGGTAGAGTTAAGTAGTGAGAGGTGGACGCATCAAGCAATTGTTTGGAACACGGCTGACAATACTCTTGATGTTTATGTCAACGGTTATATGCGTTTTACATCACAACTCCCAAGCAGCAGCAGATTATTTGATGGAGAACTAACTTTGACAGCAAATAGTCAGTCAGGTAACTAACCGTTTTGTTACATTTATAATTTAGTCATGTAATTCATACTCAACATATTAAGCTATATTCCAAACCATTTTTATGTGTCCATGTAACCGACTCGAATGCATAGGGGTCTGTATCGACTCACTGATCTCTCATTCACTAGATATAGATAACAGGGAAATGACTCGTATCAAAATTGCGACACCACCAACTTTACAAACAGTCGTGTAACTTGTCCAAAATGGCAATTAATCACATACTGTTTTCTCCAGTAGCAAGCTTATACATTTATCTTCGAGATACAACCAATCTTATGTCAAAATATATCGCACTCGAGTCGTTACAAACGCATACATGTTGAAAATATACTAAATAATAAAATCCGGACATGAACATGGACAGGCCCTTACCATACTAAAGGGCTCTTCACACAGGAGTGGTGACAAAAACAACGACATGGTTGGATGATCCTATAAAAACTAAAACTATAACCAAAATATCACCTCTGAACATGTAACTAGTAACATTTTCTTGTAACAATTATGTATCTATTGTATTATAGTTTACATTCGTTCTACCTGTCTGACATACTGTTGAGCCCAAGTATACAAATTGGTCGAACTCCTCTATGGCAGTGTCATTTATAACCTATGATCGGTTGTTGTTTGAGCGTGGGTATTGAGTAAAAAGATAAAAGAAAATCGGACTGGGAATGCAGCACTCAACTTAAACAGCCGAGCACAGAAAACATAAAAACACTACATACCTCAAATACACTTCAAAATGCCAAACACATAACCGAACGAGAAAATGAACTGCCAAAGACCCAGCTTTCAAAACTCATTGTTGAACTAAGTCATTGTTTCGCTGCATCTGGTCTCTAGAAAGGATTTCGTCAGCATAATTATCCATGATACATGATGCGACCAATATGATACGAACAACACACATACCCAAACATACTAAACCGTTACGACGATAAAGGGAACAGTTGCCTCACTTTTTCTGATCTAGTTCTTAGAAAATAAAATGAGACTAAGCTATGGCATTCTATGTAAATATGTTAACGTCTTAAATTGATTTTGGTGTTACAGGCCTATACATGACAGGATACCATCTATATGATAGAGTGCTTACATCGTCAGAGATCACTGCACATGTCTCATCATGCCACGTTACATCCGGCGATGACGTCATTGATATTGACATTTTCCGAGCCAAGAGCGCCAATGGGATATCTGTAGTTGCGCCATCGACATGCGATGGTAAGAACTGAAACGTACATAAAAAATTATGAAAAAAACACAGCATGAAATATTACGTTTAATTTGGTATTAAACGTAACTTAAATTTAATTATATTCGGAATTTAAATACATTTATTAGAAAAAAAGTAGCTATCATATTCCATATTTAAGTTAAGTTTAATACTACATTTAAGTCAGATTATTCCTAGAAGTTTAAGTCACATTTAAGTTGCATTTAAAGGTGATTAAATATAGAATATAAATGGGATTAAATGCACGTTTATGCAATATAAACGCAAACTTAAATGCGATTAAATTTTAACTTCAATTTGAAATTTGGGTTGCATTTAAAGTTGATTAAATATCTTTTTTTTTAAATAAAATTTATTCTGCGCATATTGTGCAAATATCAAACCGCTCAGTATAGTAGAGCAGTTTTTTAGTAGAGCAGTAAGCAATACAAATAATTCCTTGGTATGATTTACAAAGTATAACCATATGTTTTTATGTTAGCTATATATGCTGCTTCTTATTTCAATGTTCATCAGCAAATATGAAATATAAATTTAAAGATGTTACACATACACTAGTTCACTATGAAACTACTTAACGTCATAATTTGTATTTAAAGTATATTTAACGGCAAGGAAAAGATATATACAAATTTTACTAATATTTTTATTCATGGGAGGTAATAAAACAATTATTGAAATTCTTCTAATTTTAAAATTTGTGAAATTTAATTTTGAGATCTACATGTAAACTAAACGCGAATCTAGTTGGATGCCTGTACTAGTATTATTTGTGATTATATAAATAAATAAAATTTAGATAATATACGGAAAATAAATCGACTTAAATATGGACGTTTTTGTGACATTCCAAATCAACGGAAAGATAATATAGTATTATTTGCGATTAAATTTACAAATTAAATTTAGTTAATATTCGGAAAATAAATCGACTTAAATTTGACGTTTTTGTGAAATTCCAAATAAAAGTAAATATAATTAAATATTATTTGCACTTAAATCCGTTTTTTCATGCTGTGAAAGAAAACAAATATTTTCAATCTAATTATAAATCATATGTACCTTATAGGTATCTTATGGTGATACATGTACACATGTATGTCATCTTTTAATCAATAATAAATTAGTTAGGTCGTAGTCAATGTCAGGAAAATACTAGTTAATTACAATAATTGGAAGTTTGAAATTGCAGCCATTTCACTAGGTAGTTAGTATCACGTGCGGCAACCTCTGAATAAATCATAGCATTCTCTCAAATATCCTAAATGCAACTGATAAAATACTTTTCAAGAAATAATTTTAAACACTGGTCTTTCTGTTCCAGCGGTAGACAATTGTCAACCGGATCCATGTAATGGACATCAATGTGTAGATAATCAGGACAGCTTTACATGTCGTTGTAACTCGGGTTGGTCGGGGGCCACATGTTTGATACCACCTGATTACTGTACAGACAATCAATGTACAAATGGAGCCACGTGTCAAAGCGGCGTCTCTAATTACACATGTGGATGCTTGCAGGGTTATTCAGGGCTTATGTGTGAAGTTGCTCCAGGTTTGATTATTTGTCTACTTTCTTACATTAGGTCCCGATCTCCTAAAACATTTCAATCAAGCTAAATCTCATCTCATCTCGAATATTGACATGTGTCTTTTGGATAATTTCCATGGGAGACTGGATTTGAAATTCGCACCACAAAACAGAAAATCTTATTCATAGTTTATTACAGTAAAACTTAAAGATATCAAACTTCAGATTTATCTCAAAGTATGACTCTGATTTGAACAAAATCTCAATGTTTAGATTCAGATTTCTACTTGAGATGCTTCGGGAAATCGGGGCCAGGTCTGCTTACCTATTGTGAAAACAAAACAATATTGGTAACAAAACGGTGTCTCGGAGGAGTTTACAAAGCGTTGTTAACTTTGTTAAGTAGAAACATATCTTTACCATAGAATACAGGGGTTTGTCGGAGAGTGTACCAACTCATACACCAACTTATACATTGTAGTTGTTGATATTAGCGACAGTATTATATATACAGGGTGTTAAACAAGTTCGTTCTCTGTTTTAGTTTCAATATTTAATTTTTCTGAACTCACAAGACAATTTAAAGTTTCAGGTTAAATCAAGAAAATTCTACCATTGTTCTTATCTTCCTGGCATTAAATGACACAACATTGTATTAAAGTAAAAAAATTGCATTATCTGTAGCGTATATAGCTCAAATAAATTTTTATATGAATTTAAATTTTGAGAATGAAGTTTTTACATGTATATAGGTAGACAACTTTTAAGCCTTGTTATTTTTTATAGTCGATGGTGGATGGTCAGAGTGGAAAGTTACGTCAGCATGCACACAAAGGTGTGGCACCGGAAGTCAGACCCGTAAAAGGACATGTGACAGTCCTGTCCCTGATTTACATGGTGCTGACTGTGATGGGAATGCTGAGGACACGATTCCGTGCAACACCGAGGCTTGTAGAGGTATACTGTAAAGTATCTGGAATAGCATTTTGCATAGTAGGCTTTGTGATGGTGCGTTGCATCGAAAGTATACTCACATGTAACAACTTGTCTAAATATACAGCATCTATATTTAAAATATCTTAAACAGTAATGGACATACAAGTATTAAATCGACATTTTCTGTAAACATGTATTGTGCTATTGGTAATTAAGTCATTAACTACTTTTAATGATGTGCAACAAATTAACTAAGTTACAGTAGTAACTATGGAGCCATATACATGTGACTGCTACCACATAAACATTAATTTTCATTAAATATTTCGTGAAATTAACGAGGGATTTCATGAAAACAGAACAAAATAATGAATACAAGATAAATATCTTAACGTGAAACATTGTCTGTTACTGCTTTGATCTGCCACAACATTCCTGTTGTTTGTTTTAAGAAACCAACTTACTTTTCACAAAAGTAGATTATTTTCACCAAAACATCTTTACGTTTTCCGAAACATTTTATGCTTTAATGAAAAACTTATTAAGTCTCGTGAAAGCATATTCTTTATGTGGTGTCAGTTCAGAGCATTAACCAGCAGAATTTCGTGTTAAGATAATTAATCTGTCTTCATGATAATAAATATTTTCATGAAATTTCCCATAATTTTTACGAACGTTTTCATGAAATCTTAAATTTAAGTGGTGGCAGTTATATGGCTCCATAAGTAACAATTAGACAACGCCGTGTTTCGAAAGTCACAAACAACCGTTGGAAATTACCCCTGCTAGATACCTATATTAAAGCGTTATCTTGTATAATACCGGATATATCGGAGCCAGTCTCAAGGAAAACCTGCCATTTTGACATTATGTAATTACTCTATGTAACAAGGTTTTCAAAAGCTTTAAAATAAGAAAACAAGACATATCTATAGATTTCAATATTAAGTCATTTATCCACATGCTACAATATCTTAGCTTTAAATTTGCTTATGAATTATGTCGAAATCACTTACTTCGTTGCTATGGTGACCAATTTCAGAAAAGTGCTCTGATGGAGTAAAACATGGCGTCAGTTGTTTAAAACAGTAGTAGCCTTCTCTACATGTGAACATTTACAATTTGGATGTATGTTTTGAAATTCAAAACATCATTTTAAATACCATTGATAAATTGATACTAAGAAAGTGTGTATCATTTATTCAATGGTCAATATAGCATAATAGTGCGCCCTTGATAATGAAAAAGGCAGGAAAATTTGATATAACAGAAAGTGATTTTTCAGATGCGTACGATTTATCATTTATTGATGTTTTAGTACAAAACTGACCTTATCTGTTTTCATAAGCAATTTGTAAAACCAAGTTTGCAACAGTTGACCAAACCGATTAATGTTTGTAAACATCACGTTACCATAGGCGCACTATACCGTTTGTTTGGTTGCTTTCGTTCCACCGCGGCTGTTAGTTAATGGTCATTGATACAGTGTTACGTATTAATAAAGTGTTGATTTGAAAGGTAGGGATTAGTATTTAATTAACCGCTAGGGGGCGTTCATATACATAAAATATTTTTAGTAGTTCAACTAACTTCTGTTTTATTATATGT
The DNA here is from genome assembly GCA_947247005.1 of Spisula solida. Taxonomy (NCBI): domain Eukaryota; kingdom Metazoa; phylum Mollusca; class Bivalvia; order Venerida; family Mactridae; genus Spisula; species Spisula solida. Next base: position 36,361,336 of record OX365959.1, on the reverse strand, counting down.
ATTTGCATAGTATTTGAAATTGCGTATTACGGCAAAAATAATACAAAAAGTGACTTACATTTATCCTCAAGTTTGTAAAGATCTACCGACTAAAAGTGGTACGTTAACTAGCTGTATGACAAACATCACTACTGGAATACGCACGTGTACACTGTACTGTGAGGAGGGTAAGATAATGCCACATGGACTTTCAAACTACTTGGAGTATGAATGTGGTCCACATACAGACTACGAATGGGAACATTCGGAAGCATTGCCATCATGTGTTGGTACGTCATACTCTGTTAAACAATTTTCTTATTCAGTTTTGTGACGTTCATTGTGGCGAGTGCTTATGATCTGTGAATTTTCTTGTTTGTGCCTTTCTGTGCCTTTCGGTTGTTTCTGTTCTGTCCGATTTGTTTTTGTTATTTTGTATTTATATGTTAATGAAACCAAACTAGCAATTCAATAAAATCATCTAATTTAGATCGATCGCGTTTCACGTTTTCGAACTGACATTTTGTCTCTTGTCATTTATATGTTGTTAGGTCGAGTGGTATCCATCGCCAGAAGAGAACATATGTCATTTAGCACTAGACTTTTGAATACTTGTTACCGCGTAGAAGTGGTCCAAAATATGTGCATTTGCTTGTTCAATACTAATTTCAGGAAGCATATTAACTCAAAGCCGTTTCAGAAAGAGGAAAACATGAAAACTGCATTAGAATTTGCGCGTCTGCACTATCATACAATCGTTAGAGAAATATTGTTTTATATTACTATGTACGCATTAATGCAATCAATTGCATCGTAAAATCACGTACATGATATAACACAAGCATTTGTATATCGATATGGTGTATACTTATGACCACATGTTCTTTCAATCTTTTAGAACCATCAGCACCAACGCATCTTGAGATAACGACAAGTATCGAATACACAACGAATATAACAAATGGCAATGTAGATAATCTAATTGACTCAATATTACACAACTTCCAGTCAACAACGTGTAAAAACAACTGTCATGTTAGTGCACAAGTTTCCGGAACGACGCTGACAATATCATACAGCATTGCCTTATCACTAGGTCCTGAATTACATTTTGATCAGTATGTTGCTGGTGGCACAGGTAAGCTGGTGATGCTTTTATATTGTTATGACAGCTGTAAAACGGAAAATGACGCTCTATATGGTTTCTTACTCCATATTTTATGTACTGTCAAATGGATGGCGATAGTATGCCTTGTATAGCGAAAACTAGGTCATTCATAAATTCATAAAGCTTAGAATTAAGATACTAAGAATAGAATTTCTGAAAATGCCAGTTACATACCGGGTATTGAACCCACAACCTCTGAATTAGCAGTTACCACTAAGCTATCGCCGCTATATTTGTTCTATCAGAGTCCAGGTACATTTCAAAACATTTTCAACCAAGTAAGAAAATCGAATAAAATTTATCCCCGTACGTTATGTAATAACAACTGTTCACTGCAGTAAGTGGATCCTTGCAAGAACTTGTGAATGCTGTGAGTCATCTAGAACGCTTAGCACAGCATCTACAGAACCACACATCGGATATTTTTAATGCGATCGTAAATGGAACACTGTACACTACTGTGACGAGTAGTCTCACAACAGAAGGTTTTGTCAAATGCCCTAATGGACAAGTTGCGTATGATGGAACGTGTCGTGAGTATTTGAGTCAGTCTTTCTGAGAGCACTATCTACCTAAACACGTGGTCAATTAATGACAAAGCCCTGAAAGTTTAGACCAGATACAAGTTTCTTTGTTAGATTAATAAAAGTTCATTCTGATCATATTCCCTATTTTTAAAGAAATAGTGACATAAAAACTGTGCTTTGTATAATTGGACATTTTAAAAAGTTTTCGTGTTTTTAACGCGGCTGTCGAACAATATAACAATCATATACTATGTTGTTACTTTACACATCCATTTTCGTTTGATGTATTATCAACAAGTGCTAACATAGTAATCATACTGGCAACATATCCACATTTGAAAGACGTGGCCCTAGTCCATTGTCTGCTTATTAGAACCTTCCCAGTATAATGGTGATATGACGTTTCTCGATATTTCAGTAAAATGTCCAGCAGGAACATACTCAGATGGACATTGTTGTATCTTATGTGATAGGGGATCCTACCAGCCGTCAGCCGGACAGTCTGAATGTATACATTGTCCATCATCTCTGACAACCAAGACCGTCGGATCTACAGATCTCTCAAAATGTTCAGGTAAATTCATAGTTTAAGGAATTTGTCCCAAATATACTGCCTAACGCCATTTACAGGATACATTGCACAGAGCTACTTTTGTCTTGACGTTGCTGCTAATGGTGGCTAGGCGTGCATGCTACCGTTTCCGTATGGAATCGAATTATCTGTGCATGTAAAATGTACAGTATTTGGTTATTTAAAACAGGTGTTCCCCGTTTCCCCCTCTCTCTGTCTCCACCATGAAATGACCGACTCGGTATTAGTTATATAACCAGTTAAAGATAATTGGTTCCCTTATGAATGAGACTATTAACCAAAACAGTTGTTAGATAGGCCTACTTTGAAAGCATTACATTACTGAGACAAACCCCTTAACGTTGTTCAATCCATTTCCGTCTATCCTATAAGCAGGAAGAACACAATGTAGCTTTTTATTTATGTTTGTCTAATTCCAATCACTACATGTTATATAAGCATTAATCGATTGTTCTGGTCTGACGATTGATTACATAGCATTGTGAACATAAACATTGCAATTTCTCTTATTAATGTTGTTTTGTTATAAATATTATGCTTTATTTGATGTCATTATATAATAAATTGCCGTGACAGATCAAATATATAGAACGTGTCCCGGAGTTTTCTAAAATATCATGTTTCCCTTCCCTGCCATCATTAAAGAGAATCTTACCTCTCTTTTCCTATACCATTGTGGCTTTAAGTACTATGATCATGGATGAGGTGTCGAGTGATAGAACGTGTTTTGCGAGGATTGGTGGATACTATATTAGTAAAGTGATTTTGACTGATATGTGCTTTGAGAAACAGCAAAACGTCAATAACGTCGCTGACGTCAGACAAAATAGCGCTATGTGGGGATCGCGGTAAGGGGGTATTTTTTATTTTAGCCGTATGTTCTTGAAACATGCGTTGTTTCAGGTCATTGTGTCCGAAAGGCTGTAGTTTAATGTGGTTTAGTTTGTATTTCTCTGTGTGGCTTGGTATTAAAATGATAAAAAGATTATATTAAGTCAGACAGGGAAGGCAGCACTCAACTTAACCAGACGAGCACAGAAAACATTAAAACACACAAAGCACAATGCCCAACTGAACCAACCGAGCACAGGAAACATAAAACACATAAAGACACAATGCCCAACTAAACAAGCGCAGATCCGCATAAGTCCAAGCTGTCGAAAAGTATAATAAATTATAACTAGCTGAATGACCCAGTTTCCACAGCAAAAGGACTATAATGCATAGTTTTAGCTGTCAGAAACCCAGTCTACGAATTTATTGAATGACCTTTACTTGTTTAGCAAGGATTGGTGAATAATAAATTAGTATAAATAGAGCGGTGTAAAACATTATCATGGTGATTTGGACTGATATTTGTTTTCTTTTACAGAGTTACTTACGTCAAGACAGTCCATCAATTTAGAACAAACATGTAGGTTGAATAATGTTATCGAATTGATATATTTATTATGTACAATGTACCCTATAGAATTACCTAATTTTGATGTCAATGTGATATTATAAGATAAAATTTATTTAGAAACAGAAAGTTGGTGTCAGAAAGTTAGACCTAATCGAGCTGATCTTTCTAACTTGCCTCCCCAGTTATAAACTGTGCATCTTTACAATGCTACGTCTGTTAGTACGGATAGTTGCAAATACCAAAAAGAGAACTGAGTTTCTTTAGACACAACTTAGTGAATGAAAGTACGCGTACAGTAAAGTCCTGTTGCTGTTCCATTAAATAATACAAAAACTGCAAAATAACGCATCTTAGTAATTTTCAACATATCGTTCGTCAATGATAACAATGAGCATTATTGATTTTTGTGTTTATATTTTTGTCCTTTAGGTATGTATACTATAATTGTATTGATACACTACACTGTCGCAGTATATTCATGTTTCTTGTTAAAAACATACTTCGCATAGGTTGTTTCTGACACGTATATAAATGCTTGTATCGTTAATACATTTATTTCAGCATATACAACAATGGTCGTGGCCGTGGTTGTGTCTATGGTTGCTTTGGTGGTTGCATGTCTTGCCATTGCCTTGGTTTGGTACAAGAAAAGGCGGTAAGTGGCACTTATACATGTTAGTAACTACGTAACGCAAATTTTACAATAACAAAATTAATGTAGATGCTATTATATATTTTGTTTTAGTTTAATTCAAGTAGTGCCCATACTTATTCAGAATAAGGCACACAGATAACTTAGTATCATTCAGCACTGAATTGATATTGTCCGTGGGTTTTGTTATTGTTCGTTGGCGTTTTCTCCTGTCATGTTTGACTGATTGATGCGGATTAAACTAGTGTACTATTAAGAAACAGAATAATATGTACATGTGTTATGTGTTGTTTTCATAACGCTGATATGACTTATATATTTTAGATCAACAAACAATGCGAAAAATGCGAACCCTGTGGACCCTGTGGACCCGGTGAACCCTGTGAATGGTGTATCCAACATCAACAAGCCCCTACCTATCACCCCCAGTCATTCACTTCGTAATAGTAGTGAAGATTACTATAGTCTTCCAAAACACACACAAAAGGATGAAAACCCATATGCTACCATTTGTTTTAAGCAACAGTCAGAGTTAAACGTTTAACTTGATTTAGTAGAAACTGGCGTTCGTAATAGGAAACAGTTTGAAATCGTTTTCATTTTTGTGTTTGTCATTGTGATTTATACTCATGTGATTTGTGAATTTCCGTTTTTTGTGTGTTTCGTTCTCTGCTATTTCTGCTAAATGCTGTATTCCCTATCCGATTTGTTATCATAATTAAACAGATTTTTTTTCGATGAAATAATTAATTGTTTTGATAGTCAGTACGCTAAGATTCAGTCAGATTGTAGTCGTTGTCATCAAGTATTCAACCATGGCAGATGTCATTGCATATGCTATTACGGATATTGAGTTCAATATATGAATATTGATTACTGGAATTTCTATTTCTACCAAAATCAAGCCAATGATGCAGTTTGAATGCAAACTATTTCAGGGTGATATTAAACAATATAAACATCGTATGGTGTGTCACGCTTAAGTATAGTCCACATGCTCGGCATGGTGTGTAAACCAAATAAAGTATTTTTTGTGATTTAGCGAGGTATAAAAGTGTACATAATTAATATTTCGATATGTTATTTTTGTATTGCAATTTATTGTGCTGGTGTTATTGTCATTCTTACTTGTGTTGTCAAATCTTTGACTTTTGCATGTTAGGATTCTCACTTGGATTTTATGTCTATCCTTTTCACTTTTATTACATTTCTATCGATCTGCAACTTATTTTCATTGTGAAACATGTGCCCATTACATTTGACACTCTTAAGTTCTCGGTCAGTATTTTATGACACTAAATATTTAAGATTAGATAATATAAATTTATTTACGTCTCACTCTTTTACATGCTTGTTAGAAATATACTTTAAAAATATACTTATTACATGATAAAAATATAAAACACAATGCACAAAACCCTTAGTTTGAGTTATAAGATCCATCAAATGTACAGATTGGGCGTGGTTCGGTTTCAAGTACATGTATACTGTAACATATTTGTGTCTGTAAATTAAATATTTCATGTTGTAGTAAATATATTCAAGATCTCAGCATGACTTGTTAAATTGTCTTTGTCATCCCTTTTCCTTTAGACCAAACAAAATAAAATACCTTACAAAGACATCACTGCTGGTGTTCATTCTATCGTTTAAATGTACATGTATATTTTGATGTTTCGTAAAAGGCATGGGTGGTATTTACTAGGCATGTTAGTGGCAAACTTAATTCGTTTTAATATGGTTTTCTACAATGCTTTCTGAATATCAGCCTTGGACAAAATTAATGTGACCGGTGATGTTGTTTTCCTAAACTTAGTAATAAATAATAATAACAAAGACTTTATTTATAGAGGCAACACGTACAGTTAGGCAATTGCCCAATCTTCCAATTGAGCCTTTCGTGAAATAAAGAACATTTGCAGAAATATGTATTTAGGAACAAAATACATTAATTTAACACCATGATAGCAAAATATTTATCATATGCAATGTGTAAAGTCTATCAAGAACAAGGTTCACAATTACAGATATTCATTTGTTAAGCAATAAACATCAATGCAGCAATGATTTCCAATAACTTATGCTTGAAGGCATTTAAAGTGTGTGCATTTCGAATATCTAATGGTAAAGAATTTCAACGTATTGGCCCAGAGTTGTCGAGAGATATTTTAAAAAATTCTTGCCTTTATCATTTTACATAAAGATTTTACTGACACTCAGAAGATCTGAGATGGTGAATTTGGACTTCATGAGTTTTTTTTTAATTTGTCCTTAATGTATGGGTGGCTCATATTGTTAAATGATTTAAAAATAATGATGGCTTTATTATATTTTACTCTGTCAGGAAAGGTCATCCAGTTCAATAGCAAAAAGTTCTTCTGATGAAGTATCAAAATCTTTTTATGGTCTAGCAGCCCTCTTCTGAAATTTTGTAATAGTGTCCACATGACTGTAATTACAAGTTAGCTTTCCGTGTCAATATTATTAGTTCATATGTGTTATTTTTGCCGCACGAGCCAGTGTCGTTTGGCTTATCGATACATTGACAAAATACAGCCTCCAGTTGGTTTGTTAAGGAATTAACGACTTGTAAACAATAAGGGCTTGATTATTGTCTAAGGGAAGCAACTCTTGCAAAATGAGTATTATTTCTTTCATACATTTTACTGTATTCGAAATATATAGTTAACATTATGTCGTCAAGTATTGATCATTTGTGGAGACCATCCTAATTCCTTGTATATACTGGATGATCGGAAAAAGGTTTTGGCAGATATAATGGGGCTTTAAAAAATTAATGTACACAACCTGACGTTTCAACTTGCAAACAGAAGAAGGTGATTGTAAGGTTCTTACAAGTTACGCATTTCTTTGAATTATACGGAACTTTATCAGGTTCGACATCTAGCTCAATAAGTGATTGGTAACCGTACGTGAGAGATGTTTTAATTAATGAAGCAATGTTATGTCTTTATATGGGTGAACTACATAGAACAGTACAAAATTGAATAAAACATTTCACCAAATGAATGTGAACGGTGTGGACTTTATTTGTGATAATCCATGCATACACACAAGTCCATCAATCTGCCCGTGAAGTACCTAAAGTATATATTAAATGCACCACATGGATAAGACGGGTATTGGGTGTGTCTTTAACAAAATATCAGAAATAATGTTATGGGTAGCCCTAGGCCAGTGATCTTTGGCACATGCCTCAATGATGAAGTACTTGATGGCGATTGTACTGTTCCATTTCATGAACAAAGTTAACCAGTATTTTAAAATTCGGAATACAAGTCATAATTGCCAACGTTCATGGTATTATTTTCCCTCGTCTTGCAGATAACTCTGATACACGTCACAACTATATTTGCATTTGTACATGCATGTATGGTTGTGTGTCTATAATGCTTATCAAGAAAAATGTATTTTAAGTTAACCTCAGACACGATATTATTCTAATTAAAACAAAAGCTAAACTATATAAAAATGCATACCCAGCTAATTCATAAATATCTTATCAGATTTTTAAGTGTTAATTTACCCAACACGTGATCACATTCTGTAGAATTTCATTAAGTAGTACATTATTATTTACTTTAGTATTCATAGCGCTTGCATGTAAGTGTTTTTGCAATAACAAGCGAATTTCACGGGACCAACAAAGTACATAACGTTATACATATCCACGATAAAGATATATCATCGATATATATACTAACACGAGGGCACTATTATATTACATTACCTATTCTCTTGCGGTTTCAACTGATCCATAATATGGTTTATGTTGTAGGGAAAAGCACTAATAAGCGGACCAATGTTTCTATCTTGGGCTACGACATTGCTAATGCTTCTGGAATTGAGAAAATAAAACACGCTTTAGTAGGTTCAGACAGACGCAATAAAAAGACAGCAGCAGGTATTTTAAAACTGTATTAAATATGAACAATATTCTGAAATTGAACAACAGCAGATAACAACAAATCAATTTAATAAATGTCTTTTAAGAGACCAATCAAAGTTCTTATCTAAAATTTCACTGAGTCCTAAGTTCTTTTTTACTAATACCAATAATCTCCGAATGTTTATAAATCACTGAGCACATATAGCTTTATAACACAGTTGACCATTTAAACAGTATACTCCTACTATTGAAAAAATCCTTTTGGTTGCAAAATTGTCCATCATTATAAAATATCTAAGAATTAATCAGAATGAACATGATATAACACGCTTTTGTAAAAATAAATAACTGTACATGTTCACAACTCCAAAAAGATCATTTAAGAACTAAATGATACTGAGTTGGCACAAATAACAACTTGTGGAGAAAACTTTAACTAGTACACGTGTATCCTTTAAATATTTAAGCAACATAAGCAACACATACGGTGAGTATCCATTAGCTTTTTAAGGATTTTTTTATCACACATAAAAATGTATATAAGTTCTAATACTCCAGCCTAAAACGCCGTTTTATCAGATGTGAAACGCTAATGTTAGCGCACAGGGAGTGGAATAAACTATGTGGAATTTAAATGCTTCCAACAGAAGAAATCGACTAAAAGGTTGTTATCACTAAAAGGAACAAAAACCATAGATTATTTGACAAATCACTGAGGATAATAAAGTAAAAGCTGAGTACATACAGAAATAAAAAGACAAATTTATTATGTACCGGCAAGTTAAAAACACGATGTTTGAGTGAAATGTCGTGTAATGAGATTTGAAATTTTAATGTTAGTGCACAGGGAGGGAGGTTCACTCTAAGGAATTCAAAATATTGTATCAACAAAATTGACTAAAAGGTTTTAGTCACTAAAAGAAACAAAATATGAGGGGTGATCAATATATTCGAAGACTTTACTTCTAACTTTTTAAATATTGATTCTAGAACCATGACAATACCAGGCAATATAGATCTATCAATTATCTAGCGTTTTGATTAATTAATTATATTGAGACGTCACAATGTTCTTGGTGACGTCACTTATTGTGAACAACGTGCAACACGCGCCGTCGAGCGTGACGGACAATTAATAATCACAGAGCATCGGCATTTCGTTAAGATTAACGCCTAACTTGAAAAATCCTTGCGATAGTCCGAAGATGACATGACCATCATATAGGGATTCTGTGCACTCCAAATCTGTGACCTACGCATGATTTCGTTGTTTATGTGATTGTTGGGACTCTGTCAAACTGACGCCATGGTAAAATAAGAATAAACGGAATAATTCAGACAGAGTTAGGGATACTCCTCCCTTATACCCCAATCACACGAGAGTCGGAATGAGCCGGAATGATCCGGAATGCCGTAGGAATAGAAATTCGTGGTACATTCTTGTATGTTCGAAATGTATTCCGTCTGCATTCCGAGTACATTCCATATGTTCGGGCCAGTTTGAATGTTTTAACATGCTCTAAACCAATTTCGTTTGAAATAAAATACATATTAAAATAAAAATGAATAAACTGTTATAAAAAACTCTCTGTATTTATTGATACTGTCCAGATCACACGGCGTCGGAATGAGCCGGAATGCCGTAGGAATAGCAATTCGAGGTGTATTCCTTCATGATCGAAATGCATTCGAAACATTCTGTCTGCATGCTGAGTCAATTCGTAGTGCATTCGATATATTCCGGCCCATTCCTGTGTCCACTTCGAATGTTTTGCGCATGTTCAAAACTTTCGAGATACATTCGAAGTCGGGTGGAATATCGAACGGCTACCGAAGTGTATTCTTCCGACATTCTGATTACATTTTAAATATTCTTACGGCATTCTGACTATATTCGAAACATTACTTAAATCCATTATAGGTACTGATATTAAACACACTACCCGTGCACAACCCGTGCATAATCCCGTGAAAACGTCTGGTCTTGTATGTATATATCGCTGGCTTAGAATGGGACGGTCGTAAAATTGTGCGACTTACGACCTTATACGATGCATACATATCTGAAATCAGCATCACAAGACGCATCTTATGAGCCTATTTTCATGAAAATCAGAAAATGTCATGTTGACCAAACTGATGTTGAAAAAGCATGTAAAGAGTTTTTAGACAGTTTTTTCTTCATTTCTCAAAATATCGATTTTGTACTTACGACGTCTTATTTTAAGCCAGCGATAGATTAGCTTAGGCTTTTTGAGAAACAAAAGTAAACGACAAATATGTTACATAAAGCATCATAACAATTGACGTAAGAAGTGTCAAGTTATACAAAACTATTTCTGTGACAAAGTCGGAAAACAACAATATTAGCACTTTCAGACGAATGTCATTGAACTACATCTACCAGTGGCGTTTTTAAGTACGCCTGGCATGAGTCAGTCCACACAGTTATACATGCTATCGCTGAATGGTCTTTTATAGTATTTTGAATCGTCAGGGGTATCATAGCGGTTCTTCCACGTGTTTTGCCTCATAATATGATTGTATGAAAATTATTTTGCAAAATGTATACAGATAATAAAATAAATCATGTGGATTTGGCCCGATTAAACAGCAATAAACCATTCAAATCGCCAGAAATTGGAGATATTATGGACAAGTCGTCAAGCGTATACTAACCAAAGCCGCATTTGAATCGAGTTTTCTCCTTTACTATAGGTTTTTAGAGGGAAAATGGACCTGGGTATGCAGCTAGCGACATGGCCAGATACGGTGGTCAGCTTGACTTCATTTCAAACGTCTTACAAAACAAGCAATCATCATCACTAAACTTCTTAACACGTATAACAAAAAACTTATGTTGAATCTTAGCCATTTTATAAATAACCCTTTGAAACGTAGAATAGCATTAGTCCAACAATAAATATCCAGTCACCTCATGCAATATAAGATTCATACTTATTTATTAATTGTAACAACATTCCTTCTTCATTTTTCTTTAATCATTGGTTAATAAACAACATTGTCCAAATTTGTCAAAAAGTATAAATATATATAATTATGATCCTTTGCTTTGTTCCAAGTGAGTGAGTTTGTGGAGTGACTGTGTGTGTATGAGTAGGTGTGCACGTGTGGGTCTTTGTTTGTGTGTGCATTGTTTGTGTGTGGGTAAGGGAGTGCGTGTTTGTGCGTGTGAAAGGGAGTGTGACTGTGTAAGTGTACGTACCATGAATAATTGTTACAATTTGTTTTGTATGACGATGTACTTTTCTGTATAAGTTTAAATAAACTGATTCTGACTATTTATTTACCGAACTGACGAAAATCGTCCAAACATTCGTCAGTGGTACCACTGCCGGTCCAGACGTTATCCCCATTGATATAACGTGACAAATCATCCATCAATTAAAAATTATAGTATTTTTATAAATGTTTAGTTTTTAATACAAATCTATTTTTAAAAAATCTAGACAAAACTAAATTATTTTTAAGACAAAACAAAATTATTTTGCTATTTTTGTAACTTTATAATACGATACGATAGAACCGTTTTCAGTCGCAGTTTCATAAGAGTGTTTCTTTTACGGATGTTTTAGTCTGGGTGATCATAAATGAAAAGAAATACAAAGAGAATATTCAGATGCGAACAGTAAAGATTTTCCTTGACCAATTTTATTATCGCATTGTTTTATCATGATCTCTTTTCTATACGTAACATCTCACTTGAACATCTTCATTATGGTAGCAATTTGTCACCGGGCTTACATGAGAGCATGCAAGTAATTCGGTTTCTGAACCTGTGCATTCTACGACATCCATCAAAATTGGACCGTTGTAGATGCCAGGAGCGCTGTCTAGGGGATACTTCGGATAGCCACCACTGAAAAAACAAAGCCGTATTGTACAGTATATACATGTACAGAATCCTCAAAATTAGATAAGGGTCAAAACATTAATTTTTCCTTGTATTTTGACAATGGAATAAGATGGACTGGTGGAATTTTCATAAAACATAATGATACATCTGCAAAATTGTAAACGAATAAGAATTGTTTCAAAATGTGATGTCAAAGTGTGATAACCAAATTCTTCACTAAACTGCTTGCACTGAATTCAAGTTTCTGTCCTGTGGCATTTTGGGTATTACACAATATGAGTAAAGAAAAGCGACAACTATTCCATATCATTATTGCCACGTTGGTCTCGTCTAAATTTTGCATCAGATTAGATGATAATTATTTCAGTATTTAATGGATGAAGGATCGGTTTAGAGTGAAATGTGTCGTCAAATTTTGTCATAGTACGTTATGTGCGATGCAAATTTAAATTGCGCCAAAATAATTTACATTAAATCAAATTGAACAGTTTGGTAAAGTATTGTGTTAAATTATAAAATACTAATCGAAATAATGGTTTAAATTCGGGAAAAAGACTTACACAATTTAAAGGTGATTCATTCATTGACATCTTTTTACAAGTGCAATAATTAGTATGCCCTCTTCACTAAATTATGCAAACATTATTGAACTATCAGTTTAGTTTTAGCAAGAGATTCTAAGGCATTATATTTAATTAAAGTATACGCTAGAAATGAATATACATTTAAAGCACAATTTAAAAATATCAGAAAGTTTGTAAAGGTCCTGCAACCTCCTTAACGAGCGGACTGTCAATAACTAGAGCATGTGTTATTCTTATAGATGTTTGGACTGTTACCTGTATCCAAAGCTCCTGCAAAACACATTCGCGTTCTGTGTTCCGCTGTTTCCTTGCCCCCAGAAGTCATCACATACGGTACCCCAAACACCATTCGGGTTTACTTCAATGAATCCAGTCAGCTCACCAGGTACCGCGTACAGGTCGAGGCCGCATACTTTATATGCACCAGAAAACAAGCACTACAACGTACAAAGAGAATAATTGGTTCATTACAGGACAGCAATACCTTATCCAATTACCTTAACTACTCGGATTAAAGACTTTTCAATGGTATGTGGCGTCTAGTTGGCATGTTAGTTTTCTAGACGCTAATGTCCAACGGGTTCTATGCTATAACCTATGCGAGCAACAGAAATATGCACTATATGCCGGGGACATGACTATAGTCAGTGTTAAGAATATAACCTTCCAACCTGGCACTTAAACACACACCGCCAATGTGATCGTTTAGTGTTATACTGTACGGACATTAAATGGTACCTGGTGTGACTCAAAGTAATATACAATGGCTTTCAATCAGTTTACAATTTACGTTTGGTCGTCTCAAGATAATTAAATGCAATATTTTATTCTCGAGTAATTGGAAATGATTTGGGTAGAAGGGAATGGCCATAGCAAACAATTAAGTGCAAAATGTTTTCTGCGCGTGTTCTATTCCATGTCTCCGGACCACGGACGCGTGCACATGGAAAACCGTTCTAAGGATTAATCGCTCGGTGAGCGACGCAGTAAACGGACGACACTCAAATAATAATTATTTCTGTCATTGTTTGTTGTTTATTGGTCTGTAACGACTGTAGGAAGTTTAAGGACTGCACATTAATGTTGAACTCACTTCGGACTTGACCACCGAAATCCAATCGCACCACTCCACAACAAAGTATGTTGCCATTTCTCATACCATCATTGAATCAACATGTCCATTAGGGTTAAATGTGTAAAAAAGAACGAATTTCATTTTGCAGGGTACTTCGTAAATGAAAAATGTATTCTACAAACAATTCTTTGAATAATTTACATCGATATGGTAACATGAAAGACTAGTAAGCGAAAACATGGAAAATGGTATGCGGACCACGGATGCGGAACGCCGACACGTGCACATGAAATACCGGCCTTATGGTGTTTTCCGTAAGATGTCCGGAAAAATAAGACTACACCAAAAAGCCCAACAATTTCAAAGAATGAGGTGAAATAATGCGTCTTTATTTTATTACAAAATACGTAAAAAGTTTATTATGGAAATAGTATACAAAAGTGTATAATATTATAACTATTTATAATTTGTTGAACTGAAAATAACAAGAAATTTTCTTACCTTGAATTCTCTCTTCTGTGCATATTTCACATTATGTGTGCAGGTTCGGGTGTCTAACCTAATCACCGAATTTAAGGAGCACACGTGACTTGTTTCGTCATATGTGAAAGATACGCATTGACTGTTGTCCATACAAACTGCTGTGCAAGACATAATATCTCTAATGCCATTGTGGATACTCAATACAGACCCGTACGTAGATGTGTAGCACAACGAATGTATCTCAAACCTGTGTTTCCTGACTGCTGAAACAACATGCCAGCGAAATACGGTTAGTCCAATCATAAAACAGCGGTAGGATTTTATGCAACTCCACCTCATTATTATATATATTCATATAAGAGTTATTACAGTGTATGAACTAAGGCATACATGTAGCCTAAAATAGGGGATTCATTCATCCAAATATAATAAACAGGAAATATCACAAATAGTGCGTTGTTCAATGAGTTTGAATAAATGTTTAACACAAATCTATAAAATAGTGTCCTGTTACACACGTAGTTGATGTGATATAATTTGCTATATAGTATCAAGAATGCGCATGTGTCAACCGCAGTGTTACTTTGTATTTTAACTGAACAGTATTTCATTAGAAAGAAACATCCATCTTCGCACAATTTTCTGTAACAAATGTACACAGTCTTAGAAACGTTATTTTCTAGAAGCTGAATGGTTATAAATAACGAATTAGGCTCTACTGTACTTCTAAAAAGATGCTCCCTCACTTATCAAGTCTGGAATCTACCTTCAATATTAAGTAAATGGAAGCCGTACATTAACGACGTTTATTGGTATTGAATCGAAGACTGAGTTAACTAAAGCAGAAGATACAAAATTGAATTTGAATTTTTACCAACGTAGTTCTAATCAAAGCACTGGGAGTAGCGTTAGGTTGCGATCTGGTTGCTGCTTTTAAAGCTCAAACAGACTTTACACGCTTTATGTTCGTTTTCTTACTGCCGGTCTGGTCAAATGTCCAAAAAAGTTGCATGTGGCTTATCTAAATAATTGTAAAAAGGGCATATCATTTGACATACATGTATTAAATGCGTTTATCAAAGTATCACTTAGATAATTATAAGCAATTATAAGTTAACCAGTTTTAATATTTGCAGAAACATATGTACCAGTATTGAACATGTTGACAGTTTATGGAACTACTTTCATGCGGATACTCATGGTTTTGCCTCAAGGCGTTGAGTTGATATTACGAAATAGGCCATGTTACCTTTGAAAGGCTTCGCCTCCCAATAAAAGGAGATTCATCTCACCGCAAAGTTGGTTTTCACATGAAAACGTTTACGTTAAATATCTAGTGTGTTTGGTGGGCGAACTGCCAATTGTTTCCAGTATTTATGTCTGTGTTTCAAATTAATATTACGTTACATGTCTAGTGTGTTTGTTTGGGGAACTGCCATTCGCCTTCGTTATTTATGTCTGTATTTCAAATTAATATTACTTCAGATGTATACGTGTTCATTGGGCGAACTGCCTATTACTTCCATTATGTATGTCTGTATTTTACATGGATGTTACATTACATTTCTACTATTTTTGTCATACTATTACATCATATACATAATTGCACAGTTATATGTATATGGTGGTAATAGTTGTAGTCGTGCGCAATGCAGTTGTTCAGTCCAAATGTGAACATCTACGTTGAATTTTATTTAAACTACGAAATACGTTGACAATATGTTCAATGACGTTGTGCATATCTGTGGCCCATTTTGTTTTCCCATTTTAAATTATATACATAACTAATATTTTTTTGTTTTGTTCATGTATCTGAATTAAAATGAAGCTTGTATTTGTCTGTAATCTTTAGTGGATATATGTACATGTATTGTCATTAGTGTGTATTCGTTAAATTAGTTAAATTAAGGGAGGCTGAATTCAAAGCAAGTTTAGCATCACCAGTTACATTTTAACAACTTTAGTAGATTTATCTCTCGTGTCTTCACGACTTAAAGGTGTAAAACTATGTAAATACTTTTTTCTTTGCCCTAACGCAAACGTCGGGTTTGCAGCATACATACTACATTTGTTTATGTTTTTATAAATGACACTATGGTAAGAGGGGTGATCAATATATTCGTGGACTCTTCATCTTGCAATTTTATTCGTCGGCTAGACTCAAAAGCAAATTAGAATTATTCAGTGTAGAATATCACCGACCGAATGCACCTATAACATAGTTTTATTCATGTAATGGGTGCGTGACGCAGGCCGTCACGTGACGTCATTCCAAGCGTCACCGTTTGAGCAGCACCGTGCTCCTTCCTGGACTCATATCAGACCCACTGTACACAATGTATTTACTTTTAATACAGAAATAAGTCATAAATAGCCAACTCTGGAATGTAAGGCGGAATAGAAATTGCCTCGTTGCGTTACTGGACTTAAAACTCTGAAAAAAAGCGTTGGCTTTACACGGTAACATCATCCCGATGAAGAAGGAATCACGACCGAACAGGTTTAGGGCACAATTTCTAAAGAACTCCTTTCATATTGAATGAACTGTTTTGTAATCTATACTGATCGTAGAGTTCGCCAGTAACGTATCGGTCAGAAATATTCCTCTAATTTCTCAGAAATTAATACCCCAATCACACGACTCTCGAATCAGCCGGAATGGGCCTGAATGAGTCGGAATGAAGAAAGAATAAACATTCGAAACACATTCCGAATGATAACTCGAATTGACCAAAATTATTACAGCTTTGTCAAAATGCCGTTGGAATACTTCAAATACCGTTCAAATACAATTCTTATATACTTCGAGTATAACTCGAATACACTTCGAGTCCGCCTGGAATGATAGCGGAGATCGTGCACGCATATGTTTTCAAAATACGGTAAACACAAGCATCGGTCCGTTTTCACGGGATTATGCACGGGTTGTGCACGGGTAGTGTGTTTAATATCAGTACCTATAATGGCTTTAAGTAATGTTTCGAATATAGTCAGAATGCCGTAAGAATATTTAAAATGTATTCAGAATGTCGGAAGAATACACTTCGGTAGCCGTTCGATATTCCACCCGATTTCGAATGTATCTCGAAAGTTTTGAACATGCGCAAAATATTCGAAGTGGACACAGGAATGGGCCGGAATATATCGAATGCACTACGAATTGACTCAGCATGCAGACAGAATGTTTCGAATGCATTTCGATCATGAAGGAATACACCTCGAATTGCTATTCCTACGGCATTCCGGCTCATTCCGACGCCGTGTGATCTGGACAGTATCAATAAATACAGAGAGTTTTTTATAACAGTTTATTCATTTTATTTTAATATGTATTTTATTTCAAACGAAATTGGTTTAGAGCATGTTAAAACATTCAAACTGGCCCGAACATATGGAATGTACTCGGAATGCAGACGGAATACATTTCGAACATACAAGAATGTACCACGAATTTCTATTCCTACGGCATTCCGGCTCATTCCGGCTCATTCCGGCTCATTCCGACTCTCGTGTGATTGGGGTATAAGGGAGGAGTATCCCTAACTCTGTCTGAATTATTCCGTTTATTCTTATTTTACCATGGCGTCAGTTTGACAGAGTCCCAACAATCACATAAACAACGAAATCATGCGTAGGTCACAGATTTGGAGTGCACAGAATCCCTATATGATGGTCATGTCATCTTCGGACTATCGCAAGGATTTTTCAAGTTAGGCGTTAATCTTAACGAAATGCCGATGCTCTGTGATTATTAATTGTCCGTCACGCTCGACGGCGCGTGTTGCACGTTGTTCACAATAAGTGACGTCACCAAGAATATTGTGACGTCTCAATATAATTAATTCATCAAAACGCTAGATAATTGATAGATCTATATTGCCTGGTATTGTCATGGTTCTAGAATCAATATTTAAAAAGTTAGAAGTAAAGTCTTCGAATATATTGATCACCCCTCATATTTTGTTTCTTTTAGTGACTAAAACCTTTTAGTCAATTTTGTTGATACAATATTTTGAATTCCTTAGAGTGAACCTCCCTCCCTGTGCACTAACATTAAAATTTCAAATCTCATAACACGACATTTCACTCAAACATCGTGTTTTTAACTTGCCGGTACATAATAAATTTGTCTTTTTATTTCTGTATGTACTCAGCTTTTACTTTATTATCCTCAGTGATTTGTCAAATAATCTATGGTTTTTGTTCCTTTTAGTGATAACAACCTTTTAGTCGATTTCTTCTGTTGTAAGCATTTAAATTCCACATAGTTTATTCCACTCCCTGTGCGCTAACATTAGCGTTTCACATCTGATAAAACGGCGTTTTAAGCTGGAGTATTAGAACTTATATACATTTTTATGTGTGATAAAAAAATCCTTAAAAAGCTAATGGATACTCACCGTATGTGTTGCTTATGTTGCTTAAATATTTAAAGGATACACGTGTACTAGTTAAAGTTTTCTCCACAAGTTGTTATTTGTGCCAACTCAGTATCATTTAGTTCTTAAATGATCTTTTTGGAGTTGTGAACATGTACAGTTATTTATTTTTACAAAAGCGTGTTATATCATGTTCATTCTGATTAATTCTTAGATATTTTATAATGATGGACAATTTTGCAACCAAAAAGATTTTTTCAATAGTAGGAGTATACTGTTTAAATGGTCAACTGTGTTATAAAGCTATATGTGCTCAGTGATTTATAAAATAGGTAATGTAATATAATAGTGCTCTCGTGTTAGTATATATATCGATGATATACCTTTATCGTTGATATGTATATCGTTATGTACTTTGTTGGTCCCGTGAAATTCGCTTGTTATTGCAAAAACACTTACATGCAAGCGCTATGAATACTAAAGTAAATAATAATGTACTACTTAATGAAATTCTACAGAATGTGATCACGTGTTGGGTAAATTAACACTTAAAAATCTGATAAGATATTTATGAAGTAGCTGGGTATGCATTTTTATATAGTTTAGCTTTTGTTTTAATTAGAATAATATCGTGTCTGAGGTTAAACTTAAAATACATTTTTCTTGATAAGCATTATAGACACACAACCATACATGCATGTACAAATGCAAATATAGTTGTGACGTGTATCAGAGTTATCTGCAGGACGAGGGAAAATAATACCATGAACGTTGGCAATTATGACTTGTATTCCGAATTTTAAAATACTGGTTAACTTTGTTCATGAAATGGAACAGTACAATCGCCATCAAGTACTTCATCATTGAGGCATGTGCCAAAGATCACTGGCCTAGGGCTACCCATAACATTATTTCTGATATTTTGTTAAAGACACACCCAATACCCGTCTTATCCATGTGGTGCATTTAATATATACTTTAGGTACTTCACGGGCAGATTGATGGACTTGTGTGTATGCATGGATTATCACAAATAAAGTCCACACCGTTCACATTCATTTGGTGAAATGTTTTATTCAATTTTGTACTGTTCTATGTAGTTCACCCATATAAAGACATAACATTGCTTCATTAATTAAAACATCTCTCACGTACGGTTACCAATCACTTATTGAGCTAGATGTCGAACCTGATAAAGTTCCGTATAATTCAAAGAAATGCGTAACTTGTAAGAACCTTACAATCACCTTCTTCTGTTTGCAAGTTGAAACGTCAGGTTGTGTACATTAATTTTTTAAAGCCCCATTATATCTGCCAAAACCTTTTTCCGATCATCCAGTATATACAAGGAATTAGGATGGTCTCCACAAATGATCAATACTTGACGACATAATGTTAACTATATATTTCGAATACAGTAAAATGTATGAAAGAAATAATACTCATTTTGCAAGAGTTGCTTCCCTTAGACAATAATCAAGCCCTTATTGTTTACAAGTCGTTAATTCCTTAACAAACCAACTGGAGGCTGTATTTTGTCAATGTATCGATAAGCCAAACGACACTGGCTCGTGCGGCAAAAATAACACATATGAACTAATAATATTGACACGGAAAGCTAACTTGTAATTACAGTCATGTGGACACTATTACAAAATTTCAGAAGAGGGCTGCTAGACCATAAAAAGATTTTGATACTTCATCAGAAGAACTTTTTGCTATTGAACTGGATGACCTTTCCTGACAGAGTAAAATATAATAAAGCCATCATTATTTTTAAATCATTTAACAATATGAGCCACCCATACATTAAGGACAAATTAAAAAAAAACTCATGAAGTCCAAATTCACCATCTCAGATCTTCTGAGTGTCAGTAAAATCTTTATGTAAAATGATAAAGGCAAGAATTTTTAAAAATATCTCTCGACAACTCTGGGCCAATACGTTGAAATTCTTTACCATTAGATATTCGAAATGCACACACTTTAAATGCCTTCAAACATAAGTTATTGGAAATCATTGCTGCATTGATGTTTATTGCTTAACAAATGAATATCTGTAATTGTGAACCTTGTTCTTGATAGACTTTACACATTGTATATGATAAATATTTTGCTATCATGGTGTTAAATTGATGTATTTTGTTCCTAAATACATATTTCTGCAAATGTCCTTTATTTCACAAAAGGCTCAATTGGAAGATTGGGCAATTGCCTAACTGTACGTGTTGCCTCTATAAATAAAGTCTTTGTTATTATTATTTATTACTAAGTTTAGGAAAACAACATCACCGGTCACATTAATTTTGTCCAAGGCTGATATTCAGAAAGCATTGTAGAAAACCATATTAAAACGAATTAAGTTTGCCACTAACATGCCTAGTAAATACCACCCATGCCTTTTACGAAACATCAAAATATACATGTACATTTAAACGATAGAATGAACACCAGCAGTGATGTCTTTGTAAGGTATTTTATTTTGTTTGGTCTAAAGGAAAAGGGATGACAAAGACAATTTAACAAGTCATGCTGAGATCTTGAATATATTTACTACAACATGAAATATTTATTTTACAGACACAAATATGTTACAGTATACATGTACTTGACACTGAACCACGCCCAATCTGTACATTTGATGGATCTTATTACTCAAACTAAGGGTTTTGTGTAGTGTGTTTTATATTTCTAAAGTATATTTCTAACAAGCTTGTAAAAGAGTGAGACGTAAACAGATTTTTATTATCTAATCTTAAATATTTAGTGTCATAAAATACTGATCGAGAACTTAGAACGAGTGTCAAATGTAATGGGCACATGTTTCACAATGAAAATAAGTTGCAGATCGATAGAAATGTAATAAAAGTGAAAAGGATAGACATAAAATCCAAGTGAGAATCCTAACATGCAAAAGTCAAAGATTTGACAACACAAGTAAGAATGACAATAACACCAGCACAATAAATTGCAATACAAAAATAACATATCGAAATATTAATTATGTACACTTTTATACCTCGCTAAATCACAAAACATACTTTATTTGGTTTACACACCATGCCGAGCATGTGGACTATACTTAAGCGTTCAATGTTCATATTGTTTAATATCACCCTGAAATAGTTTGCATTCAAACTGCATCATTGTCTTGATTTTGGTAGAAATAGAAATTCCAGTAATCAATATTCATATATTGAACTCAATATCCGTAATAGCATATGCAATGACATCTGCCAGGGTTGAATACTTGATGACAACGACTACAATCTGACTGAATCTTAGCGTACTGACTATCAAAACAATTAATTATTTCATCGAAATAAAATCTGTTTAAATATGATAACAAATCGGATAGGGAATACAGCATTTAGCAGAAATAGCAGAGAACGAAACACACAAAAAAACGGAAATTCACAAATCACATGAGTATAAATCACAATGACAAACACAAACATGAAAACGATTTCAAGCTGTTTCCAATTACGTACGGCAGTTTCTACTAAATCAAGTTAAACGTTTAACTCTGAATGTTGCTTAAAACAAATGGTAGCATATGGGTTTTCATCCTTTTGTGTGTGTTTTGGAAGACTATAGTAATCTTCACTACTATTACGAAGTGAATGACTGGGGGTGATAGGTAGGGGCTTGTTGATGTTGGATACATCATTCACAGGGTTCACCGGGTCCACAGGATCCACAGGGTTCGCATTGTTCGCATTGTTTGTTGATCTAAAATATAAGTTATATCAGCGTTATGAAAACAACACATAACACATGTACATATTATTCGGTTTCTTAATAGTACACTAGTTTAATCCGCATCAATCAGTCAAACATGGCAGGAGAAAACGCCAACGAACAATAACAAATCCCACGGACAATATCAATTCAGTGCTGAATGATACTAAGTTATCTGTGTGCCTTATTCTCAATAAGTATGGGCACTACTTGAATTAAACTAAAACAAAATATATAATAGCATCTACATTAATTTTGTTATTGTAAAATTTGAGTTACGTAGTTACTAACATGTATAAGTGCCACTTACCGCCTTTTCTTGTACCAAACCAAGGCAATGGCAAGACATGCAACCACCAAAGCAACCATAGACACAACCACGGCCACGATTATTGTTGTATATGCTGAAATAAATGTATTAACGATACAAGCATTTATATACGTGTCAGAAACAACCTATGCGAAGTATGTTTTTAACAAGATACATGAATATACTACGACAGTGTAGTGTATCAATACAATTATAGTATACATACCCAAAGGACAAAAAAATAAACACAAAAATCAATAATGCGCATTGTTATCATTGACGAACGATATGTTGATAATTACTAAGATGCGTTATGTTGCAGTTTTTGTATTATTTAATGATACAGCAACACAGACTTTACTGTACGTGTACTTTCATTCACTCAGTTGTGTCTAAAGAAACTCAGTTCTCTTTTTGGTATTTGCAACTATCCGTACTAACAGACGTAGCACTGTAAAGATGCACAGTTTATAACTGGGGATGCAAGTCGAATAGGTCTAACTTTCTGACACCAACTTTTTGTTTCCAAATAAATTTTATCTTATAATATCACATTGACATCAAAAATA
This sequence comes from Spisula solida, assembly GCA_947247005.1. Lineage (NCBI taxonomy): Eukaryota > Metazoa > Mollusca > Bivalvia > Venerida > Mactridae > Spisula > Spisula solida. The sequence goes on along the minus strand of OX365959.1, from coordinate 36,338,085 downwards.
GGTAATTCTATAGGGTACATTTAGTCCATGGGCCAGTGGGGTAAACCCTCCCCCCCCAGGGAATTTCGGACACTATATTTTTCTGAAAGCGTATGACCAGTAGAGTATTTTTCCAAAGTCTGCACTTTGGCCGTTGGGGCGTTAAGAGTTTTTGGGGTAAAACGTTAAAAATATGAACGAAAGTGTGAGTTTCTGGAATTGGTTAATTACTATCACATTTAGTAAGTTATTTTGTAATTAAACACTTTCATGGGTTGATATTAACTTTTAGTTTAAGTATGCAAAGTTCTAGTCCCGTGTAATTATGCAAAATGGGATATTTTTGGGGTAAAACATTAAAAAATACATGAAGAAGTGCAAATTTTGAGAAACGGTGCACTTTATTGGCAGAATACAATGTCATTGATCTTTTTTTTGGTAAGTATGAAAGGCTTTGACCTACCAATACTTTTCCCAAAGTCTGCATTTCAGATATTGGGGCGTTAAGATTTTTTGGGGTAAAACGTTAAAAATATGAACGAAAGTGTTAACTTCTGGAATTGGTTAATTACTATCACATTTAGTAAGTTATTTTGTAATTAAACACTTTCATGGGTTGATATTAACTCATAGTTTAAGTCTGCAAAATTTTAGTCTCGTGTTATTATGCAAATGGGATATTTTTGGGGTAAAACATTAAAAAATACATGAAAAAGTGCAAATTTTGAGAATCGGTACACTTTAATGGCATAATACAGTGTCATTGATCTTTTTTTTGGTAATTATGGAATGCTTTGACCTACCAATACTTTTCCCAAAGTCTGCACTTCAGACATTGGGGCGTTCAGCAGGAAAAGCAAAAATAAGATTATCTCCCCTGCTTTTAAATGGTGTACAAATTGTAACGATGTATTCACTTAACTATGCTATAACACATTGTGCCTTACTGTATTTTAATTGCAATTGTGAATACCAATAAAGGCATATTCCCAAAACGTATTTTAACATTTAAATGCACAAAAGGTGGGTCTATTATGGAAAATGGCCATCAAAATGGCCATCAAAATGGCCATCAAAATGGCCGCCAAAATGACTAAAGTATTGAAAACAGCCGTTCTACTTATTTACAAGTACTCACAATATGATTTTGAAATCTATTTCCATTTTTCACTTTGTTTGCAATGTAATGTATGTTATAGTTGGCATCAGTAACATTTGTATGGATTGTGTTAAATTATACTTACATATATTTTACAATAGTGGGTGGGGTAAATATACATTCATTTTTTTTCAAATGTTATTGTACAGCTATTCCTTGTGACACAATGGCTGTGCATCATGGTTGTGTCAGGAATGGCTGTTCTGGGTGGTTGTGAGTATCCAAAAGGACCAGGAATCTCTCGACCTTTTAGCTGCCAGTACACAAAGTGCAATAAATGAGATACCCCATGATAGTGCACATCCTATAAGACCATGGATGTGTGTATCCAGTAGTACTGTCTGCTCATGGTGTGTGTCGGTACCCTACAGCACCATAAATACCTGTACCTAGCGGTATTGGGTACCTTCTAATTGATGCACCTAGTGGTTATGAGTACCAAATACAACCTAGTATGCATGAACACGATGGTTGTGGGTACCCATTAGGACTAGGATGGATGTACCTAATGGTTATGAGTACCTAATAAGACTAGGAGTTTATGTTCAAGGTGGTCGTGAATACATACATGGACTAAGACTGATTTACCCAGTGTTTATGATTGCCTAACAAGACCAGGAATGTTCTACATGGTGTCAATAGGACAAGGAATGGGTGATCCCAATAGTTGTCTGTACTCAATAAGACCAATAATGTATGTAACTAGTGATTGAGAGATGTCTTAACATGATGATATTCAGTATCTATCCTAAACAGGAATGTCTGTTAATCGTGGTTATTGGCACCCTATACGACCAGGAATGTATGTATATGCATGGTAGTCAGTACCCACAGGGACCAATAATGGCTGAGTATAATGGCTGTGAGGACTCGATTATACCACTTATGCATGAACATAGTGGTTTTGAGTACCCACTAGGACTATGAATGTATGCATCTAGTGGTTATGTATCACTGATAGGGCCAGGACTGCCTGTAGATGGTGGTAGCAGTGACCAAATAGAACAACATATGACTGCACCTAGTGGTTGTTAGTGCCCAACCCAGTCACAAATGTCTGTACAATGTGGTTTTGTGTATTCAATAGGACCAGGCATGCATGTACATGGTAGTTGGGGTACCCACTATGACTAGGTATGTATGTATGAGTATCCAATAAGAACATCACAGTCTGTACACGGGGTTAGTGATTACCCAATAGGACAACAAATGGTCGCACCTAGTAGTTGGTAGTTCCCAATCGGACAACTGATTTTGTACATGAAGGTTTCGAGTAGTACATATGTTATGAATGGTCAATAAGGCCAAGCATGTAGCCACATGGCGCGCCTGAGTTGTCAATTGATGATCGGCAGTATCCAACGAGAATGTCTGAACCTAGTGGTTATGAGTATTCTTTACGACCAGCAATATATGTACATGGTGGAAATGAGTACCCAATTGCACCTATAATGCCTGTACATGGTGGTTTAGAGTACCAAATAGGACCAGGAATGTCTGTATATGGATATGTAAGTCACCACTATGACTGGGCATGTATGTACTTCAATAAGCAGTTACGAGTACCCAATTAGAACATGGTAAGCGTGACTACCCATTGAGACAAGGAATGAATGTACCTACCAGTGGTTATGGGTACCCAGCCTGACCAGCAATATCTGTATAAGTATGGTGGTTTTGGATATCAAATAGAACTAGGAATGGTATTGGCTATGCTATCAAATTAGACTAGGACTGTCTGTGCATGGTGGTAGTTAATACCCGATAGGACAACTGATGTCTGTATAGGGTTGTTTAGTGCTAAATAGAACCAATATTGCATGTAATGGTTATTCGTATGTACCAATTAGGACTAGGTATGGATGTACTTAGTGGTTTAATAATAATTTACCCAACAGTACCAGAACTGCCTATATATGGTTAGAATGTAATTTTGAATACCCATTAGGACAAGGAATGTCCGTACCCGATGGTCGTAAGTTACAACTAGGACACTAATTCCCAAAAATCACACTTTCCATTTATTATTTTTGTAATTTCCCCCCAAAGTATCTCATCTGGCAATATATATTTGCAATCTTAAACTGCATGTTACTACAAATTTATCACATTAATATTATTTAGTTACAAAAAATTATCATAGGAATGGTTTTATTGTAATCTACAGATTCCTAATATTCCCACTTTTCGGTTTATATTTTTTTATGTTTTACCCCAAAAATATCACACTTTGCGTAATAACATGGCTTTAATTTTTTGCAGTATGAAACTGCACTATAATGTCTTTCAATTAGAGTATTTTTTATAAAAAAAAAATAATTGTCTATGCAGTCCACATATTCCAAAAATTCGCACTTTTCTCTTATAATTTTTAGCGTTTTACCCCAAAAAAGCCATTTTGCACAATAGCAGCACTCTGATTTTTTCAGTCTAGATAGGACAGGTTAATATCTACCTGTTACAGAGATTTATTTTAAAATAACATAATAAATAAGATTATAGTTAACCGATTCCGAAAATTTGTACTTTTCGTTTATATTTTTGGACGTTTTACCCCAAAAAATCTTAACGCCCCAATGGCCAAAGTGCAGATTTCAGGAAAATATTCCAGGGACCATATGCTTTCAGAAAAATATAGTGACCAAAATTCCCTAGGGGGGGGAGGGTCTTCTATCGGTGGCTCATGGACTAATTGTACATAATAAATATATCAATTCGATACTATATTCAACCTACATGTTTGTTCTAAATTGATGGATCGTCTTGAGGTAAGTAACTCTGTAAAAGAAAGCAAATATCAGTCCAAATCACCATGATAATGTTTTACACCGCTGTATTTATACTAATATATTATTCACCAATCCTTGCAAAACAAATAAAGGTCTTTCAATTAGTTCGTAGACTGTGTTCATCATTTTAATACCCAGCCACGCAGAGAAATACAAACTACACCACATTAAACTACAGCCATTCGGACACTATTGCCTGAAACAACGCATGTTTCAAGAAAATACGGCTAAAATAAAAATGCCACCTTACCACGATCCATACATAGCGCTATTTTATCTGACGTCAGCGACGTTATTGACGTTTTGCTGTTTCTCAAAGCACATATCAGTCAAAATCACTTTACTAATATAGTATCCACCAATCCTCGCCAAACACATTCTATCACTTCTATCATTCTGCACCTCATCCATGATAGTATTTAAAGCCACAATGGTAAAGGAAAATAGAAATCAGATTCTCTGTAAATGATGCCAGGGAAGGGAAACCAGATAATTTATAATATACAGATATCAACTAAAACATAATATTTATAAAATAGACATTAATAATGGAATTGCAATGTTTATGTACATAATGTTATGTAATTAATCGTCCGACCAGAACAATTGATTTATGCTTATATAACATTAGGTAGTGATTGGAATTAGACAAACATATATAAAAAGCTGCATTATGTTCTTCCTGCTTATAGGATAGACGGAAATGGATTGTACAACGTTAAGGGGTTTGTCTCAGTAATGTAATGCTTTCAAAGTAGGCCTATCTAACAACTGTTTTGGTTAATAGTCTCATTCATAAGGGAACCAATCATCTTTAACTGGTTATATAACTAATACCGAATCGGTCATTTCATGGTGGAGACAGAGAGAGGGGGAAACGGGGAATACCTGTTTTAAATAACCAAATACTGTACATTTTACATGCACAGATAATTCGATTCCATACGGAAACGGTAGCATGCACGCCTAGCCACCATTAGCAGCAACGTCAAGACAAAAGTAGCTCTGTGCAATGTATCCTGTAAATGGCGTTAGGCAGTATATTTGGGACAAATTCCTTAAACTATGAATTTACCTGAACATTTTGAGAGATCTGTAGATCCGACGGTCTTGGTTGTCAGAGATGATGGACAATGTATACATTCAGACTGTCCGGCTGACGGCTGGTAGGACCCCCTATCACATAAGATACAACAATGTCCATCTGAGTATGTTCCTGCTGGACATTTTACTGAAATATCGAGAAACGTCATATCACCATTATACTGGGAAGGTTCTAATAAGCAGACAATGGACTAGGGCCACGTCTTTCAAATGTGGATATGTTGCCAGTATGATTACTATGTTAGCACTTGTTGATAATACATCAAACGAAAATGGATGTGTAAAGTAACAACATAGTATATATTGTTCGACAGCCGCGTTAAAAACACGAACACTTTTTAAAATGTCCAATTTAGAGACAATTATACAAAGCACGGTTTTTATGTCACTATTTCTTTAAAAATAGGGAATATGATCAGAATGAACTTTTATTAATCTAACACAGAAACTTGTATCTGGTCTAAACTTTAAGGGCTTTGTCATTAATTGACCACATGTTTAGGTAGATAGTGCTCTCAGAAAGACTGACTCAAATACTCACGACACGTTCCATCATACGCAACTTGTCCATTAGGGCATTTGACAAAACTTTCTGTTGTGAGACTACTCGTCACAGTAGTGTACAGTGTTCCATTTACGATCGCATTAAAAATATCCGATGTGTGGTTCTGTAGATGCTGTGCTAAGCGTTCTAGATGACTCACAGCATTCACAAGTTCTTGCAAGGATCCACTTACTGCAGTGAACAGTTGTTATAACATAACGTACGAGGATAAATTTTATTCGATTTTCTTACTGGGTTGAAAATGTTTTGAAATGTAGATACCTGGAACTCTGATAGAACAAATATAGCGGCGATAGCTTAGTGGTAACTGCCAATTCAGAGGTTGTGGGTTCTATACCCGGTATGTAACTGGCATTTTCAGAAATTCTATTCTTAGTATCTTAATTCTAAGCTTTATGAATTTATGAATGACCTAGTTTTCGCTATACAAGGCATACTATCGCCATCCATTTGACAGTACATAAAATATGGAGTAAGAAACCAGGTAGAGCGTCATTATCCGTTTTACAGCTGTCATAACAATATAAAAGCATCACCAGCTTACCTGTACCACCAGCAACATACTGATCAAAATGTAATTCAGGACCTAGTGATAAGGCAATGCTGTATGATATTGTCAGCGTCGTTCCGGAAACTTGTGCACTAACATGACAGTTGTTTTTACACGTTGTTGACTGGAAGTTGTGTAATATTGAGTCAATTAGATTATCTACATTGCCTTTTGTTATATTCGTTGTGTATTCGATACTTGTCGTTATCTCAAGATGCGTTGGTGCTGATGGTTCTAAAAGATTGGAAGAACATGTGGTCATAAGTATACACCATATCGATATACAAATGCCTGTGTTATATCATGTACGTGATTTTACGATGCAATTGATTGCATTAATGCGTACATAGTAATATAAAACAATATTTCTCTAACGATTGTATGATAGTGCAGACGCGCAAATTCTAATGCAGTTTTCATGTTTTCCTCTTTCTTAAACGGCTTTGAGTTAATATGCTTCCTGAAATTAGTATTCAACAAGCAAATGCACATATTTTGGACCACTTCTACGCGGTAACAAGTATTCAAAAGTCTAGTGCTAAATGACATATGTTCTCTTCTGGCGATGGATACCACTCGACCTAACAACATATAAATGACAAGAGACAAAATGTCAGTTCGAAAACGTGAAACGCGATCGATCTAAATTACATGATTTTATTGAATTGCTAGTTTGGTTTCATTAACATATAAATACAAAAGAACAAAAACAAATCGGACAGAACAGAAACAACCGAAAGGCACAGAAAGGCACAAACAAGAAAATTCACAGATCATAAGCACTCGCCACAATGAACGTAGGAATAAGAAAATTGTTTAACAGAGTATGACGTACCAACACATGATGGCAATGCTTCCGAATGTTCCCATTCGTAGTCTGTATGTGGACCACATTCATACTCCAAGTAGTTTGAAAGTCCATGTGGCATTATCTTACCCTCCTCACAGTACAGTGTACACGTGCGTATTCCAGTAGTGATGTTTGTCATACAGCTAGTTAACGTACCACTTTTAGTCGGTAGATCTTTACAAACTTGAGGATAAATGTAAGTCACTTTTTGTAATATTTTTGCCGTAATACGCAATTTCAAATACTATGCAAATACTTATAATAAAACAGAAGTTAGTTGAACTACTAAAAAATGTTTTATGTATATGAACGCCCCCTAGCGGTTAATTAAATACTAATCCCTACCTTTCAAATCAACACTTTATTAATACGTAACACTGTATCAATGACCATTAACTAACAGCCGCGGTGGAACGAAAGCAACCAAACAAACGGTATAGTGCGCCTATGGTAACGTGATGTTTACAAACATTAATCGGTTTGGTCAACTGTTGCAAACTTGGTTTTACAAATTGCTTATGAAAACAGATAAGGTCAGTTTTGTACTAAAACATCAATAAATGATAAATCGTACTCATCTGAAAAATCACTTTCTGTTATATCAAATTGTCCCGCCTTTTTCATTATCAAGGGCGCACTATTATGCTATATTGACCATTGAATAAATGATACACACTTTCTTAGTATACATCGTATCATTTTTTAATGAGACAGTCTCCAGGAAAACCTGCTATTTTGATATAATATTTGATTTTGAGATTTTTTTATTATTTAAACGAGTAATCTCAATGAAGCAATATGCATATGAAATTTTGTTACCCGGTAGTATCTTGATTTTTAAGGAAGTTACGCCTGTTTTGTAAAGGCCCTATTCAGAGCCTTTTTGAGTGACGTCGCAAACGTCATTCAAACATTATTCGACGTCGTTGTGACAAGTATTTTCTAAATACAGCATTTGATCAATTCTTGACATAAACTGTTTAAAATGGTAAAACTATCAATTTATCAATGGTATTTAAAATGATGTTTTGAATTTCAAAATATACATTCAAATTGTAAATGTTCACATGTAGAGAAGGCTACTACTGTTTTAAACAACTGACGCCATGTTTTACTCCATCAGAGCACTTTTCTGAAATTGGTCACCATAGCAACGAAGTAAGTGATTTCGACATAATTCATAAGCAAATTTAAAGCTAAGATATTGTAGCATGTGGATAAATGACTTAAAATTGAATCTATAGATATGTCTTGTTTTCTTATTTTAAAGCTTTTGAAAACCTTGTTACATAGAGTAATTACATAATGTCAAAATAGCAGGTTTTCCTTGAGACTGGCTCCGATATATCCGGTATTGTACAAGATAACGCTTTAATATAGGTATCTAGCAGGGGTAATTTCCAACGGTTGTTTGTGACTTTCGAAACACGGCGTTGTCTAATTGTTACTTATAAAGCCATATAACTGCCACCACTTAAATTTAAGATTTCATGAAAACGTTCGTAAAAATTATGGGAAATTTCATGAAAATATTTATTATCATGAAGACAGATTAATTATCTTAACACGAAATTCTGCTGGTTAATGCTCTGAACTGACACCACATAAAGAATATGCTTTCACGAGACATAATAAGTTTTTCATTAAAGCATAAAATTTTTCGCAAAACGTAAAGATGTTTTGGTGAAAATAATCTACTTTTCTGAAAAGTAAGTTGGTTTCTTAAAACAAACAACAGGAATGTTGTGGCAGATCAAAGCAGTAACAGGCAATGTTTCACGTTAAGATATTTATCTTGTATTCATTATATTTTTCTGTTTTCATGAAATCCCTCGTTAATTTCACGAAATATTTAATTAAAATTAATGTTTATGTGGTAGCAGTCACATGTATAAGGCTCCATAGTTACTACTGTAACTTAGTTAATTTGTTGCACATCATTCCAAGTAGTTAATGACTTAATTACCAATAGCACAATACATGTTTACAGAAAATGTCGATTTAATACTTGTATGTCCATTACTGTTTAAGATATTTTAAATATAGATGCTGTATATTTAGACAAGTTGTTACATGTGAGTATACTTTCGATGCAACGCACCATCACAAAGCCTACTATGCAAAATGCTATTCCAGATACTTTACAGTATACCTCTACAAGCCTCGGTGTTGCACGGAATCGTGTCCTCAGCATCCCCATCACAGTCAGCACCATGCAAATCAGGGACAGGACTGTCACATGTCCTTTTACGGGTCTGACTTCCGGTGCCACACCTTTGTGTGCATGCTGACGTAACTTCCCACTCTGACCATCCACCATCGACTATAAAAAATAACAAGGCTTAAAAGTTGTCTACTTATATACATGTAAAAACTTCATTCTCAAAATTTAAATTCATATAAAAATTTATTTGAGCTATATACGCAACAGATAATGCAATTTTTTTACTTTAATACAATGTTGTGTCATTTAATGCCAGGAAGATAAGAACAATGGTAGAACCCTCTGGATTTAACCTGAAACTTTAATTGTCTTGTGAGTTCAGAAAAATTAAATATTGAAACTAAAACAGAGAACGAACTTGTTTAACACCCTGTATATATAATACTGAAAGCTAATGTTAACAACAATTTGTAACCTCCTCACTATTTAGTTACCAATATTGATTTTTTACAAAAAAAGTAAGCGGTCCTGGTGTTAGAAAGAAGACAAATAATCAAACCTTGAGCAATTTCACACATAAGCCCAGAATATCCATGTAAGCAATCGCATGTGTAGTTGGAGACGCCACTTTGACACGTGGCTCCATTTGTACATTGGTTGTCTGTACAGTAATCTGGTGGTTTCGAACATGTGTCTCCCGACCAACCCGATTTACAACGACATGTAAAGTTGTCTTGTTCATCTACACATTGATGTCCATTACATGGATCTTGTTGACAATTGTCTACAGCTGAAACAGAAAACCATTTGTTAAGAATTAATCGTCGATATTCAGTACTTAAAGCTGTGTAAGTTTCGTATTTCTAGAAATTATATTTGAGAGAAATGCTATGGTTTAATCAGAGATTAAAAACTACCATTTGAATTGGATGCAATTTCTAACGTCCAATTATTGTAGACTACAGGATAATATTCTAACAGAGACTATTACTTATCTAAGTTGTTAATTATTGATTAAAGGATAGCACACATGTGCAACCATTACATCATGTGATTTATAATTAAATTGAAAATACATTTATTCTATCCTTTAGATATACGTTTCAGTTCTTACCATCGCATTTCGAAGGAACAACTACGGATATCCCATTGGCGCTCTTGTCTCGGAAAATGTCAATATTAATGACGTCAACGTTTGATGCAATATTGCATGATGAGGCATGTGTAGTTATCTCTGACGATGTAAGCACTCTATCATACAGATAGAATCCTGTCATGTATAGGCCTGTAACACCCAAATCAATTAACGACTTTTAAATACATAAAATGCAATAGATTAGTCTTATTTGTATTTCATTATGAACAATATTAGAAAACAAAAACAATGAAGCAACGAATTCCTTTATCGTCGTTACGTTTGATATGTTTGGGTATGTGTTATTATCAATTATATTATCAAGACCAGTTTATATCATATTGGTTGCATGCAAGCTGGAATATTATGCTGACGACAAATCCCTTCTATCCATCATCAGTGATCAGATGAGGCAAACTACGACTTAGTAAAATAACTAGTTAATTCAGCTTTTTGACAGCTGTGACTCGGGCATCTCGTTTGGTTATGTGTTGGGCATTGTGCAGTGTAATTGTAGTATGGGGTGTTTTTAAGTTTTCTGTGCACGTCAGATTAAATTGAGTACTGCCGTCCCTGTCCGACTTTCTCTTTTTCTCCACACCCACGTACACTAAACTTGCCTGAAGATTAATGCTGCGAAGCCGGAATGATGAAAATGAGCACAAACAACAACCGATCAGAGGTTGTAAATGACACTGTCATAAAGGAGTTCAACACATTTGTGTATTTCGGCCAAACAGTATATCATCCAGGTTTGGATTATAGTTTATATGGTGATAATGTATCAAATGTAAATAATGTAAGTAACATAACGGTTCGTTACCATTTGCTGTCATTGTGAGTTCTTCATTAAGTGTTCTGCTGCTTGAGAGTGGTGACGTAAAATTCATATAACCGTTGATATAAACATCTAGAGTATTGTCAGCCGTGTTCCAAACAATTGCTTGATGCGTCCACCTCTCACTACTTAACTCTACGATAGTTTCATCTACCTGATCCCTTAAATCGATATCAAATAATATATATTTAAAGTATGTCTCTTATTAGGGCTTGTATATTTGTATTCACAGAGCATCTAAGTGGAAAACTTAAATATTTTTACTTAATTTTAAATTTTGTGACGCTAATATTTTCCGCAAATTGAAGAATAATCCATGTTTTTTGTGATTATGCTTGCTCTTAACACAAGGTTTTAAACATATTTAAAAAAAACAATAATATTGATTGTTATGTTTAGCTGACACACTTTGTAGGGTTTTAAGTTCTACTAAGATGCTTTGTGAGTACCAGCCAAGGTTTAACTTGCAGAGCTAGCATTTTGTAAACCGTCACCCCCTTTCTGTTTTGTGTTGCTTAGGGTGCTGTCCCTGTTCATTACTCCTGTTATTGACTAGCTGAGGCTACTACATACTATCTGAAAGATGCATTTAATACTGGGTTTACTGTATCATATATATGTTACCTAAGTTTAAATCTATTAGGCGCCTTTTGTTCACACATTTGTCATGATTGCGGAGCGTACATAGTCATAAAAGAATAACTGAATCATGCTTAATCGCTCCTACAGATACGCATTTATCATCTTTTTAAAACAATGCAAAGCATAGCCTTTATTTGCCTGCCACCTTTCTGCTGAACCACCATTCTGCTGAAACATGGCGGGAATATGTGTGCCTCCACCCGCATTTGCACCCGGATCGCCAGATTAGATGACAAGTGATCTAGTCATTAAACTACGGAGGCTACAGTATCCAAAGTAAACATCAATCACCATACACTTTGTCACTAAATCCTCAAAAAGGACATAAATATAAATTAAGAACTTACGGTACTTGAACCATTAATCTATCTGTGAGATTGAAAATGCAGCTTTCACCGTTGTCGCTTGTCAGTTTAATTATGGCTGACGCAGTTTGAGCATTGTCTGGCATTGTCCAGAACATCAACGTCATATCGGAAGTTATATTTGCTAATGAGACTGGTTCGCTAGTTTCGTCAATAAGAATATCGTAATCTGTAATAAATAAACTAAAATAATCAATGTCACTCTTCTTTTAATCTTTCGCATTTTCAAAGTTTTATTTCAAAATTACAACACTCAAAATACTCTTGAACTACAACATGCTTGTTCAGATATACCAAAAACAAAATGACACTGGTAAGTCAATTCCAAAAGAACATGAAGTAGTTCAAGAAGAGTGTGTGTTTACATTTTTGTAAATCTGGTTAAATTATGTGCTGCCTTTCCTGTCCGATTTACTATTATCTTTTCAAAAAGGCGAAATATCAAACAAAGAATGGCATTGAACAGTGTTTTATATAATTGCCCCTCAATGGAAAACAAATTGGAAATAAATGATAAAGTGAATATCATGAATATACTAACTTAATAAAAACATATTTTTCTTGTAAAATTATACACATAAACTAAAAGTTGCTTCATCAACATAAAACTCTCCCAGTGATTCTTGATATTGAGAAATTGCAATAATATAAAACACTTATAAAGATGAATGTGTATGAACAACGTCTCATTGGTTCATCCATGAATAAACGCATGAGAAGAGGATGAAAAGGGCGATAAAATCCGGACATGTTTTGTGTATGTGTTGTCCTTATGGTGTGTGGTTGTGCATTTGATACATGTATGTTATTCTCTTCTTGCTCTTGCACCGGATTAATTTCTTTAACTGAGGCGGCAGGTTTCTGGAGTAGGATGTCGTATTTGTAGCTGTCCATTATTTGGACGTGTTCTGTTGTTTTTAATGGATCTTAAATCCCTGTCCGTTTATTAGTTTATGTTAATAAACAAAAGGGATATACAATTAATTATCATTATTCTGACTTACACTGACAATCGTAACTTGATGCAGACTTTGTAGTTTGTGTTGTTGTTCCCCTAGGACACTGTATACAGGTTGTTTGTCCAACATCAGTTTGATATTCTCCATACAGACATGCAGAACATGGCTTCATTCCGTCCGGTGAGATAGTCCCTGGTCGACACAATTCTGAAATAATTTAAATTCCTTCTTAAACCACTTGCTTAGACCTGCATTATGTAACGCATGTACTAGTGATAGCAATAAAGGTTATGACATGCATTTATTTGATGTTATACATTCATCGCTAAACAATAAAAAGGAAATGTTGAGCTTGTGCATCTGAGTAAGCCGATATTAGTTGTATAAATAGACCATGATTCAGAGGATCAAGCGCGCCTTCTATTTAGGGAATGCTAGACAGAAACTCCCTAGGAGTTGAGGGGATTATTTGTAGCTCTAGACCTAAATGTATGAAAGTGAGTAGGGTTATCAAAAAAATGTGTAAATGTAATTATTTAGACTAGGTATGTCAATACACGGACGTTAAATGTTATATTTTCACCAACTTACTTATACTGTACCAACCTGTGCAGTTGTCCAGTGACTTTGAACCTGTCTGCCTGGTTGAATATCCAGTTGGACATACCATGCAATCAATGCTACCTTCTTCACGAGAGTACTGACCAATCGGACATTGAACACACGTGTTGTCTGTCTCTTTTAGATAGCGACCTGATGGACAAGGTTCTAGAATAAAGAAATATGTGACAACGTGAATAAAAACTAATAGAATATCCTATTGATCTTGATCAATATAAATATAATTTCGAAATTATTTGCTTGTCAATAAGTACAATGTCCCGTAACTTAATAGCCCTGCGTACGTGAGTTGTTCAAGTAAATCGTGTACTTTGATTATCTATAAAATGTATAATTTGGATTAGTTTCAAATTTTCACTGACATTCAATCAATCTGTTCAGTGCATGTACGCATATATCTATGTTCGATTTACAGATGGAGGCAATAGTTCTATTTGTATATGTAATATTTAAAAAGAGCCAATGAATCATCTTACCATGCTTATATTAGCAATTATACTAAGAACCAATGAATGGGAAGCAATTTAACATTTTGTTGTCTGTATTTCATGGCTTTTGGATCGATCCACAATGCCCAGCTCCGAAGGCATCAATACACTGTGTATAACCGAGATCAGTATACCAACGTGTATAGTTCATTAAGAATACATACTACAAAATCCTCCAGTTAAGACATATCCAGTGTCACATTCAACATCCGCGTTATCTGGGGCTTCCCAGGAATCACTTTGTGTTGTGAACTGTTGCATATCAAGAGCTCCCTTGTTTACCAACTCTTGCATAGCGGAGGACAATGCAGCAACAATGCCATTATAATAGTCCAAACGGGTCAACACTGTTTCCCCCTCATGCAAGCTAACAGTGACAACAATGTCCAAATCGACTACAAGTGTGGCATAGTCAGATTGTCGCTTATGTCTTGAAGATGAATAGTTTGCTGTTCAAAGTAAAACGGTTAATACATTGTAAATTATTACTTCCACTAAATGATTTTACACAATATTTTGTTTTCCTTAAAATGAATATGCACGTAATAGAACGCCTAAAGCAGTTGAATCAAATGATATTATTGCTGGTAAAAACATGTTTACGTCGCAATCGACAAACTGGAATACAAAGTATATTGAAAGCAAACAAACGTAAATTAGAAAATGATCAGAAAATAGCATGTAAAATGCATCACTGTGGAGTAGCGGATAAAATACAACATACTGACTGAACGTTTCCGGTCGACAGACAAATTGGTACTACTTCTCCTTCTTTCTTGCACAATGTCGCCACAGCGTATGACAATGTTTTCAGCAGTACACGTGCCGTTGATAGGACAATTTGAAATCCCAAGCGGTTTAATTTTGTCGTTTAGTATAAGCTGAAATTTGGCCTTGATATCCGCCATTGTTTCATTAGCACCACAGTTTCCCTCGTAGTAGAATATTTGTCCAGGAAGACTTAGACGACTGGCACCTTGGTTTTCTAAAATAGTGACGAACACTACTGTACCTGATGGTCTGTTAATTATGATCGACAAGTTACAATAATAATGCTACCTTTTGGTGGTTTAGTCAATATTAAAAAAGAGTGGTTTCCCTTCTTTTAGTCTCTAGCATTCGAAATGATACAAATATTGGCTGAGTTCGTCACGCTATTGACTAGTGTTACATAAATACATTTGCAATATGCTTAATGCGTTAAGCATGTCCGTTACATATTTCATAGACATTGAGAATATATTGCTAGTGCCAATAGACAACTTCATTGAAAAAATGAAGAGACACATAACACAAAAAGTAAAACTACAACCCAACCTGTGTAGGTGCTCGGCAAGTTCCGTTTATATTGGAAGCCGATACGAGGAACACATGGATTGCTATTAGTGGCATTATATGATGTCGAATCCAGACAAACGGGATAACTGAAATAGTGGACAAACTGGTAGCTTGACGTGATATTATAGACTATGAAAATCTTATAAGATGACAAGAAAACTCTTACTATTTGTACAGTCCGGAACTTGGTCGGTAGGTTGCCATCCTGCACTGTCGGTACAGAAGAACATGCCATTAAATACTTCTCCCATATAAGGAATATCGTAGTGCTCATTACACATCATTGTACTGATAGGCCTGGTCAGTATGGAATCATACACCAGCGCACCATTAATGGGTGGATCTAAATCCGGACAGGAAATTTCTGAAATGCAAATCAAATTAAATACTGCACACAAACAGACAATTTGAAACCTTTCAGAAACAGCAGTAACACCCAGCCATCTACGCAAGAGAACGTGCCATCCACATCCCCAAAGATGAATATTTCAAGTAAGCCTATACACTGTCTCTAACAATAAATGACACTTGTCAAAGTTTCTTGAATTTGCATATTATTATAAAGGGAGGTATTTGCAGAAAACAATGTATCTACAAACTTCTCAGGTAGAAGTAGAAAATACCAACATATGAAGAACACGTTGGAATGTTACATTCAATACATTCAATTAAACAAGTAATTAAATCACATACTCAATTAATGCCATAAATTATGTTCACATGTACATTCTGCTTACGTCGGTCCGTTGACCAAACAATGAACTTCAATTTTTTAACACATGCTACGTTATACAGAAAAAACTACAAAAATAACAACAAATCGGAATTATCAGAAATAGCAGTGTGCAAAAGACGTGAAAAGGAAACATAAAATGAAAATTACAAGGCATAACTACCAGACACCATGACAAAATAAAACTTAACTACCCACAGAATCTCACCTTGATCACTGAAAAACCAGAAAAACGCACAATTCGCTTAAATGGCTGTCATAGAGCAATTGTATATGGAAATATTACAAATTATTGATAAACTTATGTTTTCTGACATAGACAATGTCAGTATCTACACATAAGAAAAATATATTTTCAGGAACAATCAAGTTTGACATATTTTTTTCGACTATGTATGGTCACAAAATAGCAAAACTACCCTGTCACAAGAGCTACACTGCTATATTTTGTCTTTTTCTACATGTATTACACTGATACATATTGTTGTTTAATCTTTTTAGAATGGTTTTGAATAGACATAAGGTTGAAATTTGATATCATAATAATGCTGACATCATAAGGAATCCAAACAAACAAAAATGCCGCGATTTCGGCATGACACAGAATTCTGAGTGAATAACGTTACAGTTTTTGAGCGAATGAAATATAGCTCATGCATGTACTTACACCACAACTAAGACTCCCAGAAAACATAGAGTACATGTAAAATTAAAAGCATACGCGCCTATTTTACAAAAGCTGAGATTAAAACTAAAAAATATTGCAAAAAGTTAGAATTGTCAAATTTGACGTTTAAATGTGAACTACGTTACAATGTATTGCACTATTAATGAATCAAAGCAGACACGTGTTTTAGTGTGAATGTGATTATACCAATGTACTTGTAGTATCTATAATGAAGTTGTTAAAACTTGGTTATGTCCGATTCACATAAAACTGTACCACTTATAACAAGGATTCGTGAAATACGTGACTGTGAACTACGTGACTGCACGTATCTAAATACAGTTAAATTGTTAATGCATAGGATCTATTTCTCAATCGATATTGTATCAGTGCACCCGTACTGTACGGTGGGCGTATTGTAAAGCAGATATGGTGAGTCTTAGGCATTTTCGTACAACACTGTATGTATTTAAAGGTAGTACTTAACACGGTGTTCATATA
This sequence comes from Spisula solida, assembly GCA_947247005.1. Taxonomy (NCBI): domain Eukaryota; kingdom Metazoa; phylum Mollusca; class Bivalvia; order Venerida; family Mactridae; genus Spisula; species Spisula solida. The sequence goes on along the minus strand of OX365959.1, from coordinate 36,320,638 downwards.
ATACATCGTAAAATTAGTTTGTGTATTGTTGCAACTATTTGTTTTATAATATTATGTAAGGTTAAAGGTGTTTCTGTAGTTCTCAACCGATTTTCCACTAAAACAAATGTATCATTCAGCATAAAAGTAATATATATATGGTAACGTAGTTCACAAAATGGTAACGTAGTTCAAATTATAATAAATGCCTATTTTTTCTGATGTTTACCAAATATAAATTGCTAGCAGAAGCGTACATAGATAGGGAGGAGGCTGATAAATAATATGAATACTGAAGGATGCACAGTGAGTAAAGGAATGCGTGAGTGACAAAACGTTACCCATATACAGTAACATACTGAGGGAACTATTGATGTCAACAAGAGTTGAATGCACATGCGATACGTGACTGTATATTAGATATATACGTGATACTCCTTTGAAACCATTTTCATTGTTAATTTAGTTATCGTTTTAATAATAATGTTCAACATGCTTTCATGTTTACATGATTTACTTAAGTTGATTTCTGTATTTCAATCAGTGATCAATAAAACGATATTGATTTCTGTGAAAATCATCGTAGAGTGAGATGTTCATTTCAATTGCAAGTGACAGTCTTAAAATACGTTCATATGTACAAGTATAATTAAACGAGATAAAATTATGGAGCTGACAGTTTAAGCATTCCAACAGAAATATAGTCCTCATATCGAAAGGCATAATCGATGACTGAAAAGGAGTCGGAGTTTGCGCAAATATAAAAGTTAGGTAACTAGCAGTTCGTGGCATAACCCAAACACTTGGGGGTCTGGACCACGCCCCTCCTCCCACTACGCGCCTGGAAATATTTTGTTTTACTTATTATATATCCAGATCCATTCAGTACTCACACAAACATTTGTTGAATGTATTTGATATTAATACAAAAATATACGTACGTCCTCTACTGCTTACATTTGTAAATAACACAAAGATAAAAATGTTTCGCTGAACTTTCTCGCACACCTACCTAGAAAAATGGATCGTGTAAAACTCGTTTTGCAACTTTCCCGTATATTTCTGGTGCCCTTCGGTCAATAACAAATTAATCTTTACGATGAATATACTGACAATACTGGATCTTCAAAATATGCGAGAACATTTGCAATTGTCAACTCATTTTCCGCCGCGCACATAATCTTTCGACAATTTGAACGGTGTTCCCAGTCTGATACATAAGAACCGTGTCGCGCGTTGAACGCTGGACCCAAACGAGGTATTCCGAATTGTTTATTTACATATCTGTTTCCAACGTTCAACGCTCGTATCGATCAGGCGGGAAACCATGTCGAAAGATTAAGTGCGTGGGGTTTTTTTAGTTGAAAATTGCCAACTTTCTCGCAAATTGTGGAGGCAGGGGCGGGTATAGGTTTCTGTCACTATCATCATCGTGAAGAGTAATGTGTACTTGATCGAAGGACACCAAATATAGGCGGGAAAGTTGCACAGTGAGTTAAACACGACCCGATATTCGAGGAAGGTGTGCGAGAAATTTCAGTCAAACATTTTTATCTTTGTGTTATTTAGCTAGAGAGGCATTTACGAATATTTTTTATTTGTCCCGGATACGCTTAATAATGTCTGTGTGATTAATGTATGGGTCTGTGTATAAAATGTTGATGTTAAAAATATCCCAAAGTGCGTAGCTGGGGGCGGGGTCCAGACCCCAAGTGTCTGTGGGCAAAACTAACGGTGACTTGCACCTACAATTTAGTAAATACAAAATCATTTAACTAGTAAATAAAGTTTTGTTAGGGTGAGGATGCACAATATATATGCGTGTGTTAATTTAATGTGAACTACGTTACCATGACAATAAGTGTTATATCTTCACTATCAACACTTAAAAGTTTTTATGTTTTCAATATTGTTTGGTAATATGATTCTGCATTGTTGTTTGTTAATGTTCGAACAAGTTTGTATCATATATACAAGTATATTTGTTTATCTTTAAATTATTATTTAAATCTTATAATATATGGATTTTATTGCCATAGCTGATACATACGTATAAAGATTAGACATTTCAAAAATGTTTTGAATCTATGTTATCTGGGCTATTCAATTAACTAACAATTGGTTAAAATACTGTTTTGATGATGAAAAAAATCAATCGCAACATGTTTTTCGTCTATCAAACATGTTGTTGATCAGACTGAAGATATGTGGTGAGCTACGCTACCAACCTGTGGCTTTAGACTTCATAGGAGTGTGGATGCTCCATTAACATGACTACCTACTAGACTCCACTGACGTAAGCACTTAATATGTCAGTATTGTAAAAAATGTTTAAGTGTCGAGTATTTAAAGATTAATTGTACCAAATAGTGTATCCTGATGACATACTTTAACATTTTATTATTCAGTTTAATAGAGTTAGACAAACTATCAATAGTTAATTAGAATTGTGTTTTTATTTATTCTTAAAAATCGAATAGTCAATTTAAGCGGAAAACGTTTATTTACACTGTCCTGTTCTATAAGGTTGTCTATTGGGTAAGTGTGAGGTGTGGTGCACTGTAAAACGTTTAAGCCCCCAGTGGCATGTGTCACTGTCCGTACAAAGGCGGAAGCCCTTTAGTCAACCTTCCTCTGCGTATGTACTGTCCACTTTATAGTATTATTAGAAAAAATACAAAAATAATTGGCCACTGTGCCTTTTTGTTAAACTTTATTAATTTTGTATGACTTTTTATTGTGCCATTCTGCAAATTCGTTGTCCAGCACAAGGCTGCTTCGTATCTTACAAAATTGCATATACTCAGTGTCTGTTGTGGATTGTCCTTGTAATGTGTGTTTTGTCCGGTTGTTAATTTCTTACCAACTGGCTCTTGTTCCGCTTTAGTTTGACTGACTTAAGCAGCAGACTGTCGGGATTGGATGCCCGGTTTTGTATTACATGTTCTTGTGCTAGCTTTTTTATGTCGGGCATGTTCCGCGCCTTTTCGAGTGAAGTTGGATATTTTCTGTGCCTTTTTGTTCTCACGTGTCCCGCGGTTTCTGTTGGGCGGTGCAACTTCCGGTAGTTTCGTATTTTGTTTAATTATTATAATATGGGTCTGTATCTGGATTTAAACGCCAATCCCGTTTACAGTGAAGTTTCATTTTTAAATAATCAATAATTTCTCAGTATTTAATTTTTTGACCGTGGCCAAAATGTATATGAAGCTAGGAGTTATTTATTCGTGTTTGCTGGTTGTCCTCTTACTATTTCGTCTCCGCGATTCGCATCCTACCTGGTTCGTTCATGTGTTGATGTACAGCTGTGGAGTTATTGATGTAGTGTTTTGTCCCCTGATGTCATTTTACGTAGTTGTAAGTCCCCTGCCGGTTTTTGACCGGAGGGGACTATTGGTTTGCCATCAGTCCGTCAGTTTTGGTTCCGACGGGGATTGTGGTTGCTATGGCAACATACACATTAAAAATGGCTTTAAACCGGTAGGGAATTCTGTATTGCTTGCAATTCTTAATCTTAATGACTTGTTCATTACGTCATAACTCGATTTGTTCAATTCCTTCATTTTACTAATTGAAAGTAGGTCATCCGGCTATACGGGCCTTTTAACGTTTTAATACTGTTATTTAACTTTTGAGACTAAAGGCTCCTAAAACTATGTAGTTCAGCAGTTTTACTGTTGTAACTAGGTCATTCAGCGTAGGCCTTCAGCCTTTTGTTTGCTGAATCTTTTCTATTCAGCTTTTAAACAGTGGGACAGGGGATGTTTAATTTTCTTGGTCGGTAGTGTGTTGGGCACTTCTTCGTTTTAAGTTTTTTGACAGCTAAAACTAGGGATTATAGTCCTTTTGCTGTAGAAACTGGGTCATTCAGCTAGCTATAATTTATTATACTTTTCGACAGCTTGGACTTGGGCGGATCTGCGCTTGTTTAGTTGGGCATTGTGTCTTTATGTGTTTTATGTTTCCTGTGCTCGGTTGGTTCAGTTGGGAACTGTCTTTTGTGTGTTTTAATGTTTTCTGTGCTCGGCTGGTTAAGTTGAGAGCTGCCTTCCCTGTCTGACTTAATATAATCTTTAAACATCACGTAGTTCACAGGTGGAAATTTGTGAGTATTTATTTCATAAGAAACAAACATGTTTCGAGATTCTGGAAATTTTTTGTTTGTTGAATTCATTGTCAGAAAACGCAAAAGAAAATAAAGATTTTAGTAAAAAATATCGTGGACAAATTAGAGCACTGAATTGTGCGTTTTTTCTGGTTTTCAGTGTGATATGTTTTATCACAGTTGCCTCACAATTGATTTAACCAAACCTGCATTAAATTGTGAAAATCAATTGATGAATGTAAACATATTCCAGCGAGTGACAACTCTCCTCTGTGTGTGATGGACACGTCATTAATAGGTATAGAAAGTAAAATCTAGCTTGTCAAACACAAGGAATCAAAGTAACAGTACATTTTTGTACCAGCTCAGTTATTGTGGTGATGTTCCTTGTGTTAGACAAGCTAGATTCAAATGTGTGCCATATCAGTCTAGTACATCATGATGTCGGACACATAATAATGTATAAAAAATATACCTCTACAGTAGGGTTCAGAACCATTACCCACAACTTGCCATTTACCGACATCATTCCCATAGTCTTCACACGTTACCAATTCAGCCCCTTCAAGTGGGAGATTCGCTACACATGATGCCTGGCACTCAACACCGTATGTATATTTTGTCCCAGAACATTCAAAACGAAGATACATGTCTTGGAAAGTGTCTAGTGGGTGACCACATGTTATTTCTGAAAATTACAAATGCATACATACATGTACACAATGAAACAAATATATCAATATACATGACTTTTTCAAAACCATATTACACAATTAAAATATCACTGAGCCCTGGTATCATGGAGAACGGCTTATATACATATATATATATGTAATATAAAGAGGATATGTTAAAGCTTTGTTTGTCGTTCATTTGTGGAATTTAAAAATGCTTATAGAAATGGTAAAGATTGTCTTATAACACTCGTAATTTCGATTTCTTTGATTGCGAAATGTGCTTTCTTGCAAGCATGAACGAACAAACCTTGTATTCGAAGTTCAATTCTACAAGTTGGTGATTTGTTGCCATCGGAATCTATCGCTTTGTATGTAACATATTCACTCCCGACAGAGATTATATCACCCAACGATGGACCAGATGTATGTATTACGTCAGGTGCTGGATCGATTGCATCAATTGCAGTGGGTATCTTCCAAGTTACTGACGTAGATGAGGCTCCTCGATCAGCGTAAAATATCTGTGGACTCTTGCAGTTTATCGACGGAGGGGTTTCATCTATAAAGCATTGCAACAAACAAAATTCAATCTGATCTGTAGAAAATCCGAATTGAAAATAATAAATGTATTTCTAACGCAGGCTTACTTGATAGCTTCATTGAAAAAATGGGCATCCGTTAATAGCATATATTATGCTTATATGGACTATAATGACTTTATGATTATTGTCATCAGATATCAAATAGGTATGTTTTTCAGCCATGTCTAAGTTTGTTAACACCAGTTATTAATTATTTAGGAACTACGTATTTTCCTACTGAATGTATTAATTCTATATTTTACCTTTGCATTTTGTAGGTACGTTGTCCAACCATCTACCATCATATTGACAACGTGTAAAGGTTTGTCCTTGTAATGAGAAGCCTTTGTTACAGTTGATATAACAATATGACTGGTACGAGTAGCTAGAATCCATACAGCCAACAGCACCATTTGTTGGTGGGTTAGGAGGAGATCTGCATGTGATTTCTTGAATAAATATAGTTAACTTTCAGCAAACTAGATTTACTAATAATTAAATGATTTACAAGATAAGACTGCATTTGAAAATTGATAATGTTTATATACATGTATATATATGCATATACTTACAATACATGTCTATCCGTCGTAATACATGTATGTTGTAATCAGGCAGGGGAGCTAGTACTCACTATAGGCAGGGAATTACGAAACACCTGATGTGGTTAGCAAATGTATCTGAACATATTATGTTGCGTTTGTTGTACATTGTTGTATATTTAGCGGGGGAAATATCAATATCAATGATTTACTTACTTCTGCATGTTGGAACGGAATGCGACCATCCCGGTGCATTGGTATTCTGACAAGTTAGAACATCATTACCGTGTAACTGATACCCTCTGTGACACTGATAATGACATTGACTTCCCACACGGGAGTCCACACAATCATGTTGACCATTAGAAGGCCATTGTGGAATAGCGCAGACCGACTCTGTGAAGAAAGAAATAACAACAAGCGATAAAGACAATCATAATATTTTGTATATTTGTTCGTGGAGTTATCAGGTTTATGATATTAACTAGATATGTCGCTGTACGTCAATTGATATACACCCGCATGCTAAAAACCATTGCAGCTATTTCTTCCCGTCACGCACATCTACCTTCATCAATGAAAATTGCAGTGGTGTTTCAATTGTTATTTCAACGTGTGCAGTGGCGTTTCAATTGTTATTTCAATGTATATTACAGTGTAATCTGAGAAAACCGACACGTGGGAAAACCGGAATGTTGTCCAAACCGACCAAATATTTTGGTCCCGAAATTTCTCTTCTTTAACTCAATGTAAAAGCTGTTTGAAAAACCGGAACCTTGCGAAATCTGAATACCGCCGGCTACTTTGTCCCCCAACTAGTAATAATACACACAAATCAAAGCTTAAATACCGAACAAACAAATTACCAAACAATCAATTTGTTAAATAACCCCAGGGAATGCGTGAAAAACTGTATAGAGAACCGTCGGAGGCCTCTGCTACGAAGGTGTTAATTGCCCATTTAAATCTTGTCGATAGAAGTGTAACGTAATAATTACGAAGGCGTGATATTTACTCTTACTATTTACGATGAGCTCTCTTTCATGTAACACTGTGTGCTTTCAGCAGAGCGTTTTGAATAAAATAGTTTAACTCGCTTTTATCTTAAGTCATGTTATGAATTGTTTGTTCTTTAGGTCTATCGTGTTTTAATATATCCACTTAAATTTTAGTAATTTTCACAATGGGTTAATTTTACGATGATACTTTATTTTGTGATACTTCGGATATCATCGTTGACATTATGACGATTGGTATAAATAAAAGGTATTTTTGTACTTATATTTGTTATTAGAAGCCCCTCATTAAACATCCGACACCTGTTATGCACATATTGGCGCCTGATACTAAACAACACCAATCAAGGCCAACTACAACGCATTTAAGATAACAAAACAGTTGTAGTTTCACAATACCGAACTCTTGTGAAATCCGAACAAATCAGGCGGTCCGAAGGGTGTTCGGTTTTCTCAGATTACACTGTATACAGTGACTATAAAAACAAATGGCTTAAATCATTGCACTGCTACATTTGTAATTCCTTCAATATCATTCGCATCATGTAAAAGTTTGAAGATTCTTCCAAAACTGTTGCAGTTGCGCCCACATTAATGTTTTACCTTATGTCAGGGAGTGCTAATAAAAAGAGGAACAAAAGGTCATAATTCTGACATGAATCTAATCCTTCATGCACATTTTCAAAAAAATCTACCTATTGAGGTTGTTCATCTGTGATAGTTGAAGAAAATCTTGCTTATAAACTGTAGGAGGGGGTGCGTCCGTAAGAAGTTACGAGAACATTTATGTATACGCACCGGTTACGGTGATTGTAAATGTACAATGATCTTTCAAGCCTGTGTTATCTTCAGCTGTGTACGTTATAACATGTGTTTTTCCACTTGTAGATCCTCGGAACTGTCCACCATTACTAATTCCTTCACTTTGGTGAACCCTTAATTCGAAAACAATCCGCATGTTTTATGTTGCATCTTAAAACCATAAGTTTACGAGTTCTTGTTTTTTATGAATTCACCCTTTTTTGACTGGATGAAACCACGGTGTTTTTATTTTGCGATTTCACGTCTTAACGTCACATTTTCAACTTCATAGATTCACGATTCTAACATCATCTAGTATGCTCATTAATGTATTTCATGACGTCATGATTTCAATTCTACCAACTCAAGTTCTCTTTAAAAATAATTCTAAATACTTTTATTAAGTCGTTGCATAAGTTATACGAAGAAGTTTTATTTAGCCCTCGGGTTGATGTTTGGACATTGCCATTTTAAAAATGTTTCATTTTCACTCTGGGTATAAAATTGTATAACTCGTCGACGATATATAAACAAAACATTATACTATAAACACTGCATGTTCGACTGGCTGCTCATTTTCAATGTAGATTGAACGCATCAAAGTGATTATTCTCGAGTTTGAACAAAAAGTAACGTCGAAAATGCATTCGATTGATGATTGATATCATTTTTAATAAACAGGATTAGTGGCGTTGGCGGTCTATATTTGACAGAACAAGCAATGTTATTCTTTAAATTATGGATGATACAAATACAGGACATTTATATAGCGCAAAACATTATTTAAACAATTATATTGCGCTTCACAATTTCATGACACCGTATGGTTGTAGAGCTTGGATTTAGTCATTCATAAATACATGGGACATTCAGTTCATTAGCTAATACGCCACCTTATGTATGTATAAAAACAAAACAAAATCGGACAGAGAAGACAGTATTCAACTAAACCAGTCGAACACAGATTACATACAACAATTACACGACACAATGCTACACTCCACTTACATCGGCTTATTGCCATCCACATCAGACGCTTGAAGCACTGTCCACCTAACATAAACACGTCCTCTGGCTGCTGTCCAGGCCGTATCATGTATCAAATTACACGAGGAAAAGAAGATAATATATAATAGGACAGGGAGGCAGCACTCAACGTAACCAGCCGAGCACGGTAAGTATAAAAACAATACCACATACCACAATTATTCGGCACAATCATTGAATGTATACCGTACGTGTTTAACCAAATGTCAACCCTTCACTTACCTCGGCTCATCGCCATTCTCATCAGACGCTTTAGGAACTGTCCAACTAACAACAACACTTTCACCGGCTGCTACATTGTAATTATCGTGTATTTCCCTTGGTTTACAGGGTGACTCGAACGTTGGGCGATGATATACTTTCGTTTCCTCGTAGTGTCCATTAGAACCACCTTTGAATATTTGTACAATAATATCCTCACAAACAGTTAAAACATAGAAATGCAATGTGTTATCAAGGTAAGTTCTTCAACTTTAGATTTAAGATTATTCGTTCGTGTATAGTATATAAGTTTATGGATATATACAGCAATAAGATAAAATAAAATCTGAACGAGAGATGAAGATCAGAATCTTGTTATCTGGGGAATACGCACTAAAAGCACTTGCGGAAATCAAAAAAATATTTATAATGCTTCAACCACTGCAAATTGGGAACACATATCAAGTGTAGGAGTACACCAACTGATCCACTTTTGATATGTTAAAGAACAATAATTTAAAAGAATTTAAACTTGAACGTAATGTTAAGGTTTCCGTAAGTGCTTTAGGTAAGATATTTGACAAAACAGTAACCTGGATGATATAATTACTGACGATAATGGCGATGATGATTTACTCATAACACATTACATGCGCTTAAATAGGAACTGATGGTGAACTGCGTGTATGGGAAAACGAGAAAATGATATTTGATGCAGTAACATGTTCTAAGAAATGGAGATATTGTTATTAAAATAAAACCGTGGCACAATGGTCTAGTGGAAAACATTCTTGACCACTGAACGAGAGGTCTCTGGATAGATTTTCGGCCTTGGAAGTTGGTCATTTCTGAAACAATTATCAGTGCTTTAAGATGAACTGGCCCAATCTCCCGAAACATCTCAATCTGAGATAAATCTCAACTCAAATATTGCCATATGTCTTTTAGATAATTTCTATGAGAGTTTGGACTTGAAATTCGCATCACAAAACAGAAAACAGTATTCTTATTTTATTACAGTAAAGTTTAGCGAGCTCGAACTTAAAATTTATCTCAAATTTTGACTCTGATTTTAGCAAAATCTCAATATAAGATGAATTTTCTACTTGAGATGCTTCGGGAGATCGGGACCAGGTTTGTAAACAAGAGGTAGGTACGTGAAAGAACCAATGAGTTTATTCGGACAGAGCTAGGTATCACACCCGGAGTCCTTGTACAAATGTACCACACCACAGTCTCTTTTATGTGGTGGTGTCCAGGACCCTATTGGAAATAAGTACATGCACTTTTGTAGGTTACTCTCGATCGATAGGCTTAAATAATTACTTACATATTAAATTGAATGGAACAAAAAAACCAGATTACTTTTAAATTATTCAGAACATCAATTAAATACTATGTTATAAAGAAGTCAATTTTGAAAAAAGATACATACATGTATAGGACTAGCATCGTGTAATCACCTTTTGTTAATGCGGTAGTTCCCAACCGATATATATTGTGATATTAATTGTCAAAGATTAAGTTCCGAGCATACTTAATGAATTATATATTATCATCAGGGGATTATCTCAATATTTCCGGACTAAACCCAAGTATACATGTATACTCAAATTATATAATACTCACAAAAAAGTACACAGCCAATCACACCACCAAGTACGCCGATTAAAGCCCAAAATCGCTTTTGCCTGTTCAATGGAGTGCCTTGAAAAAGCAAATGCTAAACTGAATTAATTACAGTATAAAGTTGTACTGCTAAATATATTAATATTCTCCGTTTACAATGGGAGTTGCAAATCAAGATAGTGGTTGTAGACAAATGAATGGTTAGACACGTTAAAAGATTATATTAAGTCAGACAGGGAAGGCAGCACTCAACTTAACCAGCCGAGCACAGAAAACATTAAAAACACACAAAGCACAGCGTATATTAAGTTTCATTTCGAGTGGTTCTTGGTTTTAAAGTTAAAGAAAAAGAATGCAAACGCCAGGGCGTAAATCATTCATGCCTTAAGTTGTCTCTGTAATTTATAGCGCTGGCTGTGACATTGTATAAGGCGTGTATCAATAGCACATGACTTGAAATTGACAGAAAGCTCGTTTTTGGAGTAGTTTGTCCTGTTATCTTAAAATACTAATAGATCTAGTAGTTTTACATTTGTGGCCTTATTCTTCTAAGCCTTCGAAATTCTTACCAAATTTGTCTTAATAGAAGACCGACGTGTCATTTTAGCAAGGGACTATTGTACGGTTTAAGTAGGAACGTTGGTATATGGGTGCAAATACTATTGTGCAGGATAATATTACTGCACTGTAGTAATTGTACCCATTCCTTTGAAACACCCAATCAACTATCAGTGGATTTAGCTACCTCTGTTCAGTTAGCATCAATGTAAATTGCCGTAGCCATGATAAAATGCTATTGAAGGTAATACATATTGATATACAAATGTAAATCGAAAACGGGCATTGATCCGTGATTGCAATTTTAGATGTAAAGAAAATGTTCCTCTAAATCATTACGTGAATTGTACAAACAAACCAATATTAACATGTCTTCGTTTCAATGTATGTAAATAATCTATATTTAATTGTTCTTAGCATTATTCTGGACATTGGCAATACAATATTCTACGTAAATAATATATGTCTTATTGTTCTTAGCAGTTTTGGTGATATTGTCATTACCAAGTAAATATAACAATGCTAAAGAAAGGCATACATGTACATACCTACAAAAACGTCGGTACCGGACCAATGACCATCGTTGCAGATTAGTTGTTCTACTGTCCCGATTGTATTATCCAGTCCTTCCTCTTCCGATAGTTGTCTAAATGTGCAGTTTGTCCCATGAGGTACAACATAATCATCTACGTTACTTCTATTGCAGCTGATAAACTTCAGGTGATGTACTTCATAGAAATTGCAATCTTTCATCTCATTTTCTGTCCTTTCTGTCGCCTTTACCGTCAGTGCATTCTCATTCTAAGTGTAACAGATCCGATTTCTGGCCCGGTATAAGTATTACGGGTTTGTATCCACTCAGTCGGTCTGATCTGAGTGGTTACATACGTAGCAATAATATACCAGTGGTGTGTAGAGTATTGTGGTGGTCTCCAATGTGTATCGTATAGTGGTAGTAATGTGGTAGTACAACAACCTCAATATAATGAATAAATGCCTAACTACAAGAATAACACAACACCAAGTTAAATGAACAGTATTTAATTTAGTTATCAAAGTATATCATTTAGCACAATTACATTTAATTTATTCCAGCATATATACAATACAATTTACAGCCTCATTTATGTAAATGTAGATTTAAGTTAGAATGCAAGAACCCCTTAATTTATAGGAAATGTCCAAAGCAATATGCTTCGATGACAACAGACTCTATTTGCAAGGGTCGTGAGATACTCACAACAAAAGGTCAGATACCTAAGTATCTTGAGAGATAGCCAAAGCCTAAGCTTTATTGGCAGCGCTGACTGGACAGTCAGCCGACCTTTGCAATGATACTAGGCTAATGTTGGCCTTATATACCCAAAATGTGAGCTGACAAATCACTTTAGCCAATGAAAACACAAGTACAATGATTAGGAATGGTTCAGTGATTTGTCAATCTACCCAAGTAAAGTGCAGTATACAAGAACAGAGGTTTAACACTGATTTAAACCTAATGGCTTAAATCAGTCCTACTACATTCCTCCCCCCTTAAATTTCATATATTTTCAATAAATAAATCAAAGCAAAACAATTCAAATGACAATAATGACATCAGTGGACAATACATCATCTGAAATGTATAAAGTACATGAATGCAAGATATCAAGCCCACAGACATATCATACAAACATAAATAAACAACCAACAAAATTGAAAAAATACAAGCACAAGTCATGGAAAACAATTGATACAATATAAATATGACATATTAAACATCACACACATCTAATGATAGTATCCACATATCATATACTCAATAATCATACTGTCTAAACATACACGTTTCCTCACAAACTCACAAATCTACATATATCATACACAACCCACCATAAATAAGCAAACTATAAAGTTATAAACATAATTCACAAATGCTAACTGCAAATGAACTATGACGTTCATAGAAACACCATACACAACTATAAATGCATGTAACCAGTAATTTGTACAATACAAGTCTTCACAAAGTACACTGACTCATAATACCAATACTAATATAATCTATGTACCTCATATGTCTCAACTACTCAATGCATAACACAAATATTCACTCGTAAATACACAATACAACATAAAGTATATATAAGTAAATCACATACAAAGCCTGAACTCAAAGTATAAGTTGATCATTGAATTGATCAACATTAGAGTATCAACTCCCACCAAACAAGCTCAATTTAGTAACATGGATATAATGCAGTTACATAAAGCAAATGTTAACTATTAACATTAAATGAGATGCAATTGAGTATTAATTTATATCTGCTATTCAAATCAAGAATGGGTAAATTTATACTTCAGCTCATAACAAAACATCAAGTTTATATGCTAACAATTGTCATAATTGGTTTTAGAGTTTGCTCGCCACCAATTACAATACTTTTAGAGTTTGCTCGCCATCAATTACAATGATTTTAGAGTTTGCTCGCCACCAATTACAATGATTTTAGAGTTTTCTCGCCATCATCACCGTAATAATACACAAATACACGCCATATAATAATAATAATGAAAAAAGATGATTTTAGAGTTTGCTCGCCACCTATTATAATGATTTTAGAGTTTGCTCGCCACCTATCGTAACAATTTTAGAGTTTTCTCGCCAGCTATCGTAACGATTTTAGAGTTTTCTCGCCACACGTAATAATGAAAAAGAGTCTACATACAAAAGTTAAGTTTTATAATCACATTGTAACAATCTCCCAATCATTCTCAACTCTAACTGATAAGCCTCATTGCCTAATGACCCTTCTCTCAACACCCCCATCTTTCACTGATGTACCTCGCTTCCCAAAGCATCTGCTTTTATCATGACCCTTTTTGAAACAGAACCCACATCTGAATTCACTACCCTCTTGGGTACCCCTTTTCCTCCCAATAGTTTGCGATTGCAACTTATTTACATGAATTTTATCTTGTGGACAAACATTAGCTGGACAATTGCTATGACTATTTACAACTAATTGATTACACATAGATTTCTCTTGTTGCAGTTTTGAAAGGAAGTTTCCTAATTTATTGTCTAACATTGCAGAAATCATAATGTGAAAATCATCTAGATTCCAGTCTGTATTAGAATTTACAGATGATCGTGAGTTGCCCTGTTCAATAATTGTGGTATCCCTTACAGTTCTGTCCCTAGAATCAGTCCCGTGAAAATTATTGAACTTTACAGGAATGAGTGGCTCTTCGACGGGGACATAATCAAACCTAAAAGGATTTGCCCTTGAAGGTAATCTACAATTGTCTCCCATCAAAGGAGTAGGGCTTGTTAAATCAATCAAATTTTCCCCCAAGACATCATGGTTTAACTGTGAAGTTTTGATAAAGGGATTAGTCCCGTAATGTTTATCAATTCCATTGGACTCACATGAATGTGTAATGCACACTGATTCATGAGGAAAACGGACATTGTTCATTGTGTTCACATACACTCACAGTCCTCAAAGTCTTATACAAACATCAATTACATACAAGTACACACAATGAAAGCTTACTATTTAGTTTTACAACAATGTTACAGTAAGTACACACAATGAAAGCTTACTATTTAGTTTTACAACAATGTTACAGTAAGTACACACAATGAAAGCTTACTATTTAGTTTTACAACAATGTTACAGTAAGTACACACAATGAAAGCTTACTATTAAGTTTTTCAACAATGTTTAAGTAAGAACACACAAAATAATTAAATGTTACACACTACTCAACATAATATTCTAAGTTCACATCCTACCTTAAATTAGGGTTTATATTGAATAAATTTATTGAAGTACACACAATGTGATTATAAGACTCAATCACCCTATTAGTCACCTTTACTAACCTTATATACACACAAGTTAATGATTACTCAAATGTACACACTGTCTAATACTTACACATTATTTTACAGTTTAATATTTTTAAACCACATTTATAATCAAATACACAAAGTTAAATAATATAAATTTATAGACCTTTATTTTACACACTTATAATTATATTACTACTCTACTTCACACCTTATGATTAATAATGTACAATGTACACTATAAATAATGACTTAGGTTTATAATTTATAGAATAAGATTATATTTATCCTCCCTCCTAAATTTCCTATTTAATTTAATTTAATTTACAAATTAACCACAATCTAAACAACACCCCAGAACAAGATCACGACACCAATGTAACAGATCCGATTTCTGGCCCGGTATAAGTATTACGGGTTTGTATCCACTCAGTCGGTCTGATCTGAGTGGTTACATACGTAGCAATAATATACCAGTGGTGTGTAGAGTATTGTGGTGGTCTCCAATGTGTATCGTATAGTGGTAGTAATGTGGTAGTACAACAACCTCAATATAATGAATAAATGCCTAACTACAAGAATAACACAACACCAAGTTAAATGAACAGTATTTAATTTAGTTATCAAAGTATATCATTTAGCACAATTACATTTAATTTATTCCAGCATATATACAATACAATTTACAGCCTCATTTATGTAAATGTAGATTTAAGTTAGAATGCAAGAACCCCTTAATGTATAGGAAATGTCCGAAGCAATATGCTTCGATGACAACGGACTCTATTTGCAAGGGTCGTGAGATACTCACAACAAAAGGTCAGATACCTAAGTATCTTGAGAGATAGCCAAAGCCTAAGCTTTATTGGCAGCGCTGACTGGACAGTCAGCCGACCTTTGCAATGATACTAGGCTAATGTTGGCCTTATATACCCAAAATGTGAGCTGACAAATCACTTTAGCCAATGAAAACACAAGTACAATGATTAGGAATGGTTCAGTGATTTGTCAATCTACCCAAGTAAAGTGCAGTATACAAGAACAGAGGTTTAACACTGATTTAAACCTAATGGCTTAAATCAGTCCTACTACACTAAGGTACATGTGATTTATTAATATCTACCATTACATAGTATCAAGCGTTTTACGTTTATATACACTGACCTAGCTAGTTCTCTGGGATAAACCAGTGTTCACCTTCCCTTCCACAAACATGTCAAAACGTAGCTTTATCAAAGTAACCATTACCATCGGTAGATCCATTTAAGCCCCTTTTTGAGGTTCGACCATTGGCAATAACCTTCCTATCTTGTAGCCAAGTGCACCAACAATCGCAAACTGAAATTACTTCAGTGAAACTGAAATTACTTACGTTGCATTTTTCATCAGAATATTGGCACGGAATGAATTACTGCAACACAATGCAGAAATGTAAGTGAGAAATGATTAAGGTTGTTGAAAAGCTTCTGATTGCTTACAATACTACAAGTCCACCAACTGATTTTGGACTGCTTGGATACAAAGCTGACCAAAAATCTTGTCACCGATTTGGGAATGAAAGTTAGTCTGTTACATGACAAAATTATTTGTCTTTAACTAACTTTGGAGTACGATTTAATGAGGAACACTACATTGGAACGGATTGGCGTGTCATAAAAAGTGATTATGTTTGTAAATACAATTCATTCAGCTTTTTGATTGCTGAAACTAGTATATTCAGTTTGTTGACAGCTGTGATTTTGGTGGATCATTTTCTAGTGCTGTTGTGTGTTGGGCATTGTGCGTTGTGTGTTTGTTTTGCTTTCTGTGATGGGCTGGTTAAGTTGAGTTCATAAGGTCAAACAATGCCATTTAAGGAATAAAGGAACGCTTTGCAAGAAAGAGCGGATACGTTTCGTGTTATATTGCTTCATATTCGTAGAAATGTAAACTAGGAATATGTTGACTTGATTGTTAGTAATTGTTTACAAAAGTTATGTTTGTGTCCGTGTTCTTGTAATAGACTATGTATGGCCCTTAACTGTTTTAAATTATGTATACTGTCAAGGTATTTTGCATTTGTCATGTGTATATTTATAACAACTGAAGTGGGTTTTATTGCTGACGTGTAGAGAGTATTTATGACTTTGAACATGTTGCTTGTTATAAGCAGGCGTTATCAGTCAATCTGGAATATTTCAAAACTCATCCACAAATACCCAACCGCGAAACAAATATATAATCATCAGATCAAGTGCCACACTAGACAAACATACCTTATTTATGCTAACTGTTACACAAATTGCTTGATTAAACTTGGGTAAAATATGATAGCTCTGAATCTAATCCGAACCAACATGAATAGTTTTAGTACTGTACAGTAGTTTCCACTTATATTATTCTGCGTGTCGGGTAATTCTGCGGATCGTTTACTTTCATCCATCGAGTATTTATGCGCATGTTTTACTTATTAAACGTCTTACAATCACATAAACAACATCAATAAGTTTTACAGAACCGAGTACAAACGACTGTTTTTATTAATTAGACATTCAGAGTGACACATAAATTGCATAAATACTCTTTACTAATTAATGACGAACTTGCCATTCTGTCACCTTTGTGTAATAATAATAATATAATAAAATATAATATTATATAATAATAATTTATAATAATAATAATAATAATAACAACTTCATTTTCCGATGATATACCAATTAAGCCTAGGGCTTATCTCCCTTGGGGTCATCTAAAAAAACAAGCATAACTATGTTAAATGATTTATTCTTTCTATACTCATCATAATTATCTCATCAATAAAATATTAAAGCAAATATTATACAATTAATAATTCTGCGCAAAATTAGCCGAAAACAATAACGTCATGTAAACAAGGAGCCATCTGTATTATGGGGACATCAGGGGTGGTATTCAATATGGATCTTGCTTGACTTAAGGATAAGGACAACCAATCAGATCACACCATATTGAACTCTTAGTCAGCACAGGTGATATGATTGGCTATTCTTATTCTCCAATTAGTTTAGTGTACGTAAGCCCTTTTGAATTGTTTAGATTTGTTAATGCAAGGTTTCTATTCAAACACAATTTAATATACTAATAAAAAATAACCTTGAATAAGAAAGACAAATACTCGTTAGGTGAGCAGAATTACTAGACAGGACTGTGCAGTTTAACATTAAACTAATAAGTTTAAAATGAGGAAATGAATTCTATCAAATGTCTTGAATGTTTTGGTAGCAATAAATCTGCACATTTACTGTTGAAATCAACATCTCATACCGGTATGAAGTCCACATTAATTAATACCGTGTGTAACGCATTTTGGTAAAGAAGGTTTTACTGGCAAAACTGTGATTGTATGTGTAGCACTTTGAAATGTTTGATTCTAGACTAGTAGTTTATTTACGAGACATTCGTATGACAGATACGAATATTAGATAAAATATTTTCGGTAGTAATGATTGCACCGTATATCACGAAACACGTACCCAGCATTTAAATTACCTAAATTTGAATATAAAAATGACTTTTGTGCATGTCAAAGCATACAAACATTACTTTAGCGCCACTTATAAGACTATTTTGAATGTTTCCGCGTACTAACATTTTACGTTTTGTCTTTTTTTGTTCGATATAACTCGTGTGTTTGTCACAGTTCTTTATTGTCTAATTAACTGTTCATTTAAGTGCTTCTTTGTGATTTGTTGTTTAGGCTGAGTTCTGCTTTCCCCTTCCGAATTATCAACGTATTATGTAATGAACTCTGAATTGAATACGGTAAACTATCTCAAAACCGGACCCTGTTCTGTTTGCCCGGACCGAAAGCATTGTACTTTAAACACAATTATATAAGTTATAAATCATGGAAAAATGGACGAATAGATAAGAGTAAAAAATATAAGTTGATTATCCAAAAAGGGGATCGGTTTGAACACAAATCACCATGAATTAATAATACGAAACAATTGTCAATCTATCCGAAATTCTATAAAGTACATACCTTGGATCTGAACGAATCTGAGTGTCCGACGACGAATGGAATACCAACCAAGACATACAGTACTGCCCCTCGCATCCTTACTCGGACTATTTAGACCTCAGTAACCGCAAATAGATAAAATCGTTATATTACATCAAACCTCATCGAAAGAAGAATTGTTTACTTTTACTTGGCTTGTTCTTAAAAAGAATTATAACAGTTATAGATCAGATAAGAAACTACGATAGCGGAATTCGGGTATAAATCACACGTCATTACTCAGCGTTATATATAGACATGTGTATTCCCCAGTCAAAAACTTCCTGCTTAATATAATAAAATCTAAGTGTCAGACTAAATACATTTATTATTTGTTATCAATGGATTATCGAGATTTACCAGTGAAAATAACAGGGAAGGTTTTACTGTTTTAGAAGCTAGTGCCATTACCAAACAGAAAAAGAAACGCAATATCAACGGTACCGGATTCAAATTATGCGTTATGTCATTATGGCGTTAATTGTCTCATTGTGTCGTTCTAATTTCACCGTAATTGTTTTAATTAAAGTCACATTATCTCTCCCAAAACTTTATCACGACCATCAAGTAAATAGACTTAATACAAAGAATTAAGATATTTTCAAAAATGACCTATACCTTACGACCGAATGTCAGCTATATCTGTCGAAATAGTAAGCCAAAAATCACATATAGTAAAATGTATGGATGACAAAATACTAATTTTGCAAGAGTTGCTCCCCTTAGACTTTAAATTATGCATTTATTGTTTACATTTCGTTATTTTGTTTACAAACCAATTGGCGGCTTCATTTCGTTTTCTTCCATCTTATAGTGTATTCCACCTTTGGGACTCAACTAAAGTGCTCAACATGCATCATTTTGCAGATAGGTTGCCAAGTTATTGTTTTTTTTAAAATAGTCATTTAAGGCATAATGGAACTTTAAGCCAATTACTGTACCCTTCCTGAGTTTTCAAAATCATGACAAAGAACGCCTTGCTAGAATTGTAATTTTATTTAGTTACATTTGTATCAGGTTTGGACGTAAACAGTTGTAGTGACCAGCGTGGACTTGCGTTATTTTGATCACTGGCAAGGACGTTGAAATATCTATCTATCATCAACCTGTTGTTAAAAAACAGTAGTGTGTTACCCAGTAATGGCGTTTACGTTCAATTAAAAATGTTACAGTTGCTTATGTGCATAGTTATGAGATATGTTTTTCACAAGACAAAGTACTTTTTGTTAGTAAAATAATAACAACTTTGTGTATTTTCACATAAATGCTGCATTCTGATTGGATGAAACGGTCATGTGACCTGTCGTTCATATTCCGATGAAGCAGCTCCGATTGCAAATCAATCGACGAACTACTTTTTCATTCATTCTAAAGCTAGCTTCGTTCATCAGCTTGGACATGTTAATGTACTTCAGCGTCAAATGAACTGTAATTCCTATTTTATTCGTAATAACTCAATAATTTTCAATAATTTAAATGATAAATTTAAACTAACCCGCATTATCCATGTTTTCGTGGTACTTGCCGATCCCGGAAGTCGACGCTCATAACAAAAACTTGTATGACGTAACGTTTGTTTTTCGCGACGTATCGTACGCAACGTCGCCTTAAAATTCCCGCCAAAATGTAATTAGTTTGAAATACAAACTCAATTACGGAAGTTATAATGTGAGTTATATTCTAAAATACCGTTAACGCATGTTTTTCGTGTTTTGACATCTTCAGATTTCCTCGGGAGCGTTGTATAGCCCCCGCGCTGATTGGTTTTGTTACTTAATTTAGCTTCGTTCATCTCCGGAGACAGCGGATTCCTACGTCACGACTAAAAACATAACACGATGGGAACAGTTGAGTCCCTATGAAAATTAACAACACTTTTTATTTTTTATTGTAATTATATGAATTGAATACACATTTTCTTCAGTTCATCGGTGTATGAACTGTCGGGAAAACCACGCCTAATTGGGTGATTTGTAATGTGTAATGTGTATTCAATTCTTAAATGGTGGTTGCTCAGGGATACTGCATCTTAATTATTGCTTCCCTTGAAGTACTTTTCTGCATGTTTAGAAATATTATTTATTCAAATAAATTAGCAAAAACAGTATTAATGACATTACAAAGTAGAGCACCTATGTATGTTTAACGCACGAGAACTTTGACAAGCATGCTGCATGCCGAATACGTAAGTGCTATGTTTCACACACGTTAACACTTTATTCGCTTTTCTCTACATAGTAGATATTAAGTCCTCTGGGTGAAAAATTGCAAAGGTACAATAGGAAGATAACAAATAATAATTAACATATGGTCACAAAACATAAGAAGGACGATATGGCTGAATTTGATTTGAACGATTTACAGGGTTTGCAGACATAGATAACGATGTCACACACGTGTATGTCGCTAAAACACGCCATTTGAAAACAAAATAACGCCCGATTATGTACAACCACAGCATGGGGTAAAACAAACCGTTTTTTAGAGTGAGTCAGATGAAAAAAATGTTAGGGCTGTTAACATAACATATATATGAATGCACCTCAAATTAAACTCATAACAATAAACCAATTCACTTTGTAGAGAATGAGGTTTAGGTAGTATCATTGCTTTAAAAAATGCTCTTACTAGTATTTGATATTCACGATCGCGTTTATCAGCCATTTATCCCCGCTGATATTATTTTTTCTATATATTTAAATACATGTAAATCATTTACTTAATTTTACTTTATCAATTGGGGAGTCACATAGTGTTCCGCTCGATAGATGGAAGAGGTTGGAAGAGCAAAGCAGATATACAAAACAAAATGGCGACGTTCAAGACAGGATGCGTTCGATCGCCGATATGTTCCGTTCGCTTCTGAAAATGAATGTACTCTTCTCTGTCCGGTAGAATGGGGAGGGATCGGGCTCGATCCCCGTCTGCACAACTGCTTAACTTTCTCTGAGCAATACTAACTAACAATGCTCCACTCGACCAAGGTGTGGCCTTTTAATATGATAATTATGATGTGATATTATCGCAATAACTTCATCATTATTATAACAATCATATACACGTAATGCCAAACTAACATCTACTAGTATTACAATGTATTGATAAAATAACATACATGTACAGTATTCAGCAATGATAAATAATGAATATGTATTGAAAGCATTCCTATTCACAATTGCAGGATCAATCTTTTTCCAATAACTAATAATTATGCCCCCCGTCATTTATAGTATTGCTTTGCGCAAAAATCGCAACCGGAAGAAATAAAGACTGTGAAGAGCTGGTGTCAGAGGCAGAGTGCCTACTACCAAAATTCATCTAAAGTAATCTAAGGTAAGGTAAGGCAATGTCGGTTGGCCGGTCGGTCGGTCAGTCGCTACGCCAAATGGTTTCCGTTCAATGACTCAGGAACGTTCGACACAAGGATCTTCAAACTTTACTTGGAGGTTGGTCAGCGACCGACGTTTTAAGTATCTATTTAAAGTCCCAATAAGGTTTAAATTAGTAGTATTTTCTGTCTACAAAGACTATTGAAAGATCTATATATTAAATTAGACCAAAAATGGTACAGAAGGGACCCATATCTGATCCCAGATTGCTGTTCCTTCTTTGAGAAATAATCAACCGAAAACGCTAATTAGTATTTTGTCCTCCGTACAAAATACTAAATAGTGTTTACATTTAAATTTTGCGAAGAATTCCCAAAACTTCGTCAATGATCGGAAGTACGCACAATCTTTCACTTAAGAAATGGCGCCAGTTCTGGCGCTAAGGATAAGAACTGGCCATGTAACTCAAACCAACCACAAGTACGAAGTTTATATGCTTTAAAATGATAGTATAATAGAATTTCGGGATTCATATGTGAATTTTAGTACAATTTGAACGTTAAAAAACTTATAACCTATTTTGGATAACATGCATGTATTACCTCCCTTTTAATAAGAACTGGCGCATAACAATCGATAGATACGAAGGGAATAGGCGTTATAACTCAATAATAATGCGTACATAAGATGATTTAAAGGTTTTTAATGGACGATGATAGTATTTGGGGCTTATTATGTGACTTTCAGGACAATTAGAATGATAAAACATAACTTATGACAAATGTTGTTATCACCATTGTTAACGTCACTTCATGTAAAGTTAAGAATCGGCAATATTGGATCGGGTCTATGAAAATTAGACTAACTCGACTTTAACTCGTGTTTTAACAATCAAATAATATACAAATATTTTTGGGTTTTATTAATGTTTGCTTTTCTTAATTATAGGGCCAGTTCTTATCCCCAGTGCCAGTTCTTAAGAACTGGCGCCATTTCTTAAGTGTAAGATAGTGCTATAGGTGTGCTATCCATCCATTGGTT
Organism: Spisula solida; assembly: GCA_947247005.1. Classification (NCBI taxonomy): domain Eukaryota; kingdom Metazoa; phylum Mollusca; class Bivalvia; order Venerida; family Mactridae; genus Spisula; species Spisula solida. Next base: position 36,297,270 of record OX365959.1, on the reverse strand, counting down.
ATCAGAAACTGGCGGAAAATTCTCGGTAGTCTCCGAAAGTCACGGATAAACGCCGTATTTGTAAACAAACCAGGCTCGTTATGCCATTCTTCCAGGAAAGATTATTTCACATATATGACAGCTAGCGCGTATTTTAATGGCTTATTGTGTATATTATTTGTCCCGCATCAAATCAGTAACACAGATTTGTGATTTCTATATGAAGAAAATACGTCGTTTCCGGAACCTTATTGTGGCTTTAAATATCTCAATAACGTTTCCTGACAAAGGAACATCTAACTCCAATCAAGTTTTTCATTACGGCCAATTAAGCTTGAAACGGATATTTTCAAAAGGCAACTTGGTAACCTATCTGCAGAATGATGCATTTTGAGCACTTTAGTTGAGTCTCAAAGGTGGAAAACATTATAAATGGAAGAAAACGAAATACAACCTTCATTTGGTTTGTTGACAAAATAACGAATAGTAAACAATAAACTTTAAGGCTTATATCATAGTTTAAGGGAGGCAACTCTTGCAAAATTAGCATCTGTCTTCTATAAATTTTACTTTTGTGAATTGAGGCATACTATTACGACAAATACACATTTAGTTAACATTCTGTCGTCAATTATTGATCATTTGTGGAGAACATCCTAATTCCTTGTATATACTGGATGATTGGAAAAATGTTTTGAGAGAGATAATGAGGCTTTAACAAAATTTATGTACACAACCTGACGTTTCAACTTGCAAACAGAAGAAGCACATTTCTTTTGAATTATACGAAATTTTATCAGATTCGACATCTAGCTCAGTAAGTGACTGGTAACCGTACGTGGGAGATGTTTATGAATAATAAAGCAATGGTATGTCTTTATATGGGTGAACTACATAGAACAGTACAAAATTGAATAATACATTTCACCAATGTGAACAGTGTGGACTTCATTTGTGATAATCCATGCATACACACAATTCCATCAAACTGCCCTTTAAGTACCTAAAGTATATAAATGCACGACATGGATAAGACGGATATTGGGTGTGTCTTTAACAAAATATCAGAAATAATGTTATGGGTAGCCCTAGGCCAGTGATCTTTGGCACACGCCTCAATGTTGAAGTACTAGATGGCGATTGTACTGTTCCATTTCATGAACAAAGTTAACCAGTATTTTAAAATTCGGAATTCAAGTCATAATTACCAACGTTCATGATATTATGTTCCCTTGTCCTGCAGATAACTCTGATACATGTCGCAACTTTATTTGCATTGTACATATATGGTTGTGTGTCTATAATGCTTATCAAGAAAAACATATTTTAAGTTTAACCTACGACACGATATTATTCTAATTAAAACAAAAGCTAAAATATATACAAATGCATACCCAGCTACTTCATAAATATCTTATCATATTGTTAAGTGTTAATTTACCCAACACGTGATAACATTCTGTAGAATTTCATTAAGTAGTACATTATTATTTACTTTAGTATTCATAGCGCTTGCATGTAAGTGATTTTGCAATAACGAGCGAATTTCAGGGGACCAACAAAGTACACGTGTATAAAGGTATACGTCGATATATATACTACATGTAACACGAGGGCACTATTGTTTGACAGTTACTATTCTCTTGCGGTTTTGATTCATCCATTATATGGTTTATGTTAAACCCAGTTGTAGGAAAAAGCGGACCAATGTTTCTAACATGGGCTACGACTTTGCTAATGCTTCTCGAATTGAGAAAATAAAACACGCTTTAGTACGTTGGCAAACGCAATTAGAAGACAGCAGCAGTTATTTGAAAACGTTATTAGATATGAACAAAATTCTCAAATTGAACAATAGCAGATAACAACAAATCAATGAATGTCTTTTTAGAGACCAAACAAAGTTCTTATCTAAAATTCCACTGAGTCCTAAGTTCTTCTTTAATAATACCAATAATCTCCGAATGTATATAAATCACTTACATGTAACACATATAGTTTTATAACACAGTTGACCTCTTAAAGTATACTATTGAAAAAGCCCTTTTGTTTGTGTCCATCATTATAAAATATCTAAGAATTTTTCAGAATGAACATGATATAACAAGCTTTTGTAAAAATAAATAACTGTACATGTTCACAACTCCAAAAAGATCATTTAAGAACTAAATGATATTGAGTTGGCACAAATAACAACTCTTAGAGAAAACTTTAACTAGTACACGTGTATCCTTTACATATTTAAGCAACATATGCGGTGAGTATCCATTAGCTTTTTAAGGACTTTGATTTTATCAAATATAAAAATGTACATAAGTTCTAATACTCCAGCGTAAAACCCGTTTTATCAGATGTGAAACGCTAATGTTAGCGCACAGGGAGGGGAATAAACTATATGGAATTTAAATGCTTCCAACAGAAGAAATTGACTAAAGGTTGTGATTACTAAAAGGAACAAAAACCATAGATTATTTGACAGATCACTGAGGATAATAAAGTAAAAGCTGAGTATATACAGAAATAAAAGGACAATTGTATTATGTACCGGTAAGTTAAAAACACGATGTTTGAGTGAAATGCCGTGTTATCAGATTTGAAATGTTAGTGCACAGGGAAGGAGGTTCACTCTAAGGAATTAAAATTATTTTATCAACACAATTGACTAAAAGGTTATAGTCACTAAAAAAAAACAAAAAAATCATAGTATATTTTATCAAAACATAAACAAATACATTATGTATGCTGCAAATCCGACGTTTGCGTTAGGGCAAGGAAAAAAGTATTTACATAGTTTTACACCATTAATTTGTGAAGACACGAGAGATAAATCTAATAAAGTTGTTAAAATGTGACTGGTGATGCTAAACTTGCTTTGAATTCAGCCTCCCTTAATTTAACTTAGCACGAAAACACATTCATGACAATACATGTACATATATCCACTAACGATTACAGACAAATACAAGCTTCATTTTAATTCAGATACATGTACATGAACAAAACAAAAAAATATCAGTTATGTATATAATTTAAAATGGGAAAACAAAATGGGCCACAGATATGCACAACGTCATTGAACCTATTGTCAACGTATTTCGTAGTTTAAATAAAATTGAACGTAGATGTTCACATTTGGACTGACCAACTACAACTATTACGACCATCTACATATAACTGTGCAATTAAAAAAATGTAACAACTTGTAGTGAAAACTTAAACTAGTACACGTGTATCCTTTAAATATTTAAGCAACATATACGGCGAGTATCCATTAGCTTTTTAAGGACTTTGATTTTATCACATATAAAAATGTACATAAGTTTTAATACCTCCAGCGTAGAACGCCGTTTTATCAGATGTGAAACGCTAATGTTAGCGCACAGGGAGGGGAATTTATATGTATCCAACAGAAAAAATTGACTAAAAGGTTGTTATTAATAAAGGGAGTAAAAACAATAGATTATTGGACAGATCACTGAGGATAATAAAGTAAAAGCTGAGTATATACTGAAATAAAAGGACAATTTTAGTATGTACCGCTAAGTTAGAAATACGATGTTTTAGTGAAATGTCGTGTTATCAGATTTGAAATTTTAATGTTAGTGCACAGGGAGGGAGGTCCACTCTATGGAATTAAAATGATTTCATCAACACAATTGACTAAAAGGTTCTAGTCACTAAAAAGGAACAAAAATATCATAGTTTCTTTGATCGAAACGTAAACAAATATATTATGTATGTTGCAAACCCGACGTTTGCGTTAGGGCAAAGGAAAATGTATTTCAATATTTTACTGTTGTGATGACGCGATTGATATACCGGTATTTAACGCGGGTGTTCAAATTAAACTGGTGAAGCTAAACTTGCTTTGAATTCTGCCTCCCATGAAACTTAAGATGATACACATTCATGACAATACATGTACATATATCCATAAGTGATTACCGACAAATACAAGATTCATTTTAATTCAGATACATGAACAAAACAAAAATATTAGCTATGCATATAATTTAAAATGGCAAAACAAAATGGGCCACAGATATGCACAACGTCATTGAACATATTGTCAACGTATCTCGTCGTTTAAAGGGACTGCCTCACATATTTGTGTATTGCAAAAATAAAATAAAATTGACAAATATTCGCATAATTTTGGTATAGTTGCCTGTATATCCCAAAAACATCCACACTGACATCCAAAATAACTTGAGAAACTTTGGTATTTTGTAGTTATTTAGTATGTTTACATCAAAAATTCTATAGGGTATTAATACGAAAACGAACTTAAAATGTGTATAATCGGGTTGAGCTTTAAAAGCAGCACCCAACGGTACTCTCAGTGCTTTGAATAGAACTACGTTGGTAAAAATCTAATTTTATTTTGTATCGTTCTGCTTTAGTTAACTCAGTCTTCGATTCAATATCAATAAGCGTCGTTAATGTACGGTTTCCATTATTAATTCCACTTAATATTAAAAGTAGATTCCAGACTTGATAGGAAGAACAGTAGAGCCTACTTCGTTATTTATAACCAATCTGTTTCTAGACTGTGTACATTTGTTACAGAAAATTATGCGAAGATGGATGTTTCTTTCTAATGAAAATACTGCTCAGTTAAAATACAAAATAACACTGCGGTTGACAATTGCGCTTCCTTAATATTATATAGCAAATTAAATCACATCAAAAACGTGTGTTACAAGAAGATATTTGTAAAATTTGTGTTAAACGTTTAATCAAACTCATTGAACAACGCACTATTTGTGATATTTCTTGTTAATTATCTTTGGATGAATGAATCCCCTATTTTAAGCAATGCCTTAGTTCATACTACCCGTATAACTCTTATATGAGCAATAATGAAGTGGAATTGCATAAAATCTTACTGTTCTTTTATGATTGGACTATTCATGTTGCGCTGGTATGGTGTGGCCGCAGCAAGGAAACATAGATTTGAGATACGTCCGCTGTGCAACACAACGGTTTACGGGTCTGTATTGAGTACCCACAACGACATTAGAGATATATTGTTATGCACAGTAGTTTGCATGGAAAACAGTCAATGCGAATCTTGCACGTATGACGAAGGAAGCCACGTGTGCTCATTAAATTCGGTGATACGGGTAGAGACCCCAACCTGCACACATAATGTAAAATATGCACAGAAGAGAGCATTCAAGGTACTGACAGTTTCTTGTTATTTTCAGTTCAACACATAATAAACACAAATAACTGTATCATTGATAAAGAGTTTTTCTTTTATTGTTTTATAACATTGATATTTTCAGTTCAACACATTAAAAACACGGATAACTGTATCATTGATAAAGAGTTTTTATTCTATTTTTTATAACATTAAATTTATGTTATCTTAGGAAGGTGCTTTAAAAATTTGTACTATAGTGGTCAGATTGTATGATATCAAAAACAAGAATTGGCTTTCGATATCTTCATAAAGCTATTTAACATTCATACACAACATTGTTAGAACTATCTACATGCAAAATCCCATTGAAATTCTAGTCCATCACTTTATAATTTTAAGGTGCATTAAATAAAAACGACAATGTGAAATTATATTTTCAACGTGAAAGCATTACACGGCCCTATACCTGTTTATTTTCTATTTATCATGCAATTCTATCTTTCTTTTACACCCTTATAAAGATGAAGCTCTCTACTCTCTGAATATGTAAATATATTCAATATAAATGCCAGTATTAAAGTCACATCTCTCCCAAATGTTTTTCACGATCATCCAATAGATAGACTTAATACTAAGAATTATGATATTTTTCACAAATGACGAATAATTGACGACAAAATATTAAAGGTATCTGTCGAAATAGTATGCCTAAAATCACATTTCAGTAAAATGTATGGTTGACAACATACTAACTTTGCTGGAGTGGCTTCCCTTAGATTATAAATTATGCAGTTTTTGTTCACAATTCATTATTTTGTAAACTGGAGCTTGTATTTAATTTCTTCCATCTTATTGTGTTTATAACCTTTGGGACTCAACTAAAGTGCTCAAATTCTATAACTCTTCAAATAGGTTACCAATATATTGCTTTTTGAAAATAGCCGTTTGAGGCCTAACGGGACTTTAGTCAAATATTTATTAAAACAAAGTGCGCTTCAGTGTCTGGCCTATTTCCCGTCAAATACCTCTCTAACATAACGTACATTTTATACAAAAGAAAAATATTGTTTACTCTTTATCAATGATACAGTTAACAGTGAGTATAAAAACACTCAACAAAATCCTAATTGGCCACTTTTCAAACTCTTATAGTTTTGTATCTACATTGTATATATTCTATACGGTACACAGCTCAATCGTCTAGACAATTATGCATAGTTAGTGTCCGTTGTATACGCAACAGATTTTGCAAAAGTAATGCAACATTCGTAAAATAACATTTAACGAATTGTAAAAATACGACTCAATGATGATCATCTAAACAGAATAACATAAAATGTTCCTAAAAGAAATACACGTTTTAAAGATGCAATACTTTGAAGTGAGTTGAAATTGTCTGTCCCTCTTTTAACTGAAAATAGAACAAAATAAATTTCTTAAAACATCAGTAATAGATCAGTCAAATTTCATACACGTATTGGTCAATTTTCTTCTCTTTGCTTCAATTATAACTAGCTTTATAGGCGACACTGGGTTTCCTTTGGTGAATTACTGTGAAACTATTAAAAATCCAGATAAATCTTAAAAGTTGAATTCAATAGTTTAATTCTAATAGTAAACCTGATGTGTTAAAACTTTTTGACATACATTTAGTGCTTGATCCATGTAAAATTACTGTTTGCTAAGTTGTATGTTTAAACAAGGGGTTGCTGATATTTCATTTAACCCTTTATATAGTGATTTCAGGTTTTGAGGGTTGTTGTTATTAGCGTCAACAATTCCGTTTATATAAGAATACAGGAAACGGACATGGCAAACTGGACAAGGTATGCATTGTATTTTTAAAGCGTTTAGGAGACTAAATTAATGCGAGCATTGTAATATATTTTGCAGTGTGTGAGTGTTGGTACTTCATATAAAATCTGCAGCCTCGACCTATACGCGGTACCTGGTGAGATGACTGGATACGTTGAGGTAGAGCTGAATGGTGTTTGGAGTACCGTATGCGATGACTACTGGTCGGAAGGATTTAATGGAATACAGAACGCTAATGTGATTTGCAGGACATTTGGATACAGGTAATGATAATCTAGAATGCATAGAGAATAACTTTTAGGACTGTCAATCCAAAGGTCTTGTGTTCAATCCCGACATGGTAACTGAACTATATTTAACATAAACAAATATTTACAACTGTTTTTGACCGTGCGCAATGCAACGTGTCTTGGTAAATGTGCCAGGAAGCTGTGTATCGGTGCTATATACCGGGCACATTGACAAACAAGGCTGTCTACTCGAAATAAGAGCTAGGCGCACTTCTGCAGTGCCGCACATGCTTATATCTAAACTCTCCCTTTAGGGGCTTTCTCTCAGTCTGTCCCTTTGGTCATATCATACTGTATCTGCACATACAAGCAGATGATGCACCTGTGCCCTAGTGGCTGCGACACTACAATGTAAGGTGCATTTGAAGGTGGGTTCGCATGAAAAAGACGCTATATAAATATGGTATACTTATTTTAGGTAATGGTCTTTGTTATGACATCATATCTTATCATTCGTCGTTTAGGCCGATGTCACTTCAAGGTAAAGAACCAGCAAATGCCTACGCGGGCCAAATGGTTACACACTCAAGTAGTCATTAAAACACTCTGGCTTGCCTGTAAATGGGGATATTTCTTGACAAGTGTGCACTGGAGTGATGAAATTGAGTTTAAATGCATTGTAAATATGCATGTTATGTAGTGAAACTGGAAAATCTGGAATATCTTGATATTCTTACATTGATACCAAAGTGAAAGTAGAATAGGTTAAAACCCGGATTAAATCAGTCCGGACATTTGTAAAAATAGGTAGATCATGCTCAGAGGTACTTCTTTAAAATGATATATGTCTGCCTGCTTGCCATAGACTAAAAGATGTAAAAATTTGGGGCCTACTATTGTAACTTAACATTGAACTAAAGAGCAAATTTATTTGGTGGTTTCTAACCTCAAGCACTTTTATTTGAGTTCTGTCTTTTGGTGTCTTTCGCACTCCTAAATTCTTCCCTGTCTGATTTGTTATCATGTTTGGCTTACAATCATACACAAGACATAGAAACAGCCAAGCAAGCATAATTGGGCACAAATGGATTCATCCTGTTTTTAATTGTAGCATTGTCCCCCTACGTCTCCACTACGGCTCCCAAGCAGTGTTAGTAAAATTTACGACAAGAGAGATGATTTTAACTTCGATATTGTAAATTACCCACACTTGGATGGAGATATTCCACGGTCCATTTCATATGGTGTTTACGCTTCTCAATTAATCCGTTTTGCTAGAGCTTGCTCTCGGGTGGAGGACTTTAATACTCGAAATATTTGTATTACTAATAAGTTACTGCAACAAGGCTATCGCTTCCATAAACTTCGTAAAACGTTTGCAAAATTCTATAGGCGTAATTCAGATCTCATTTCTAAATATGGTACTAATTTAAAGACACTTCTGCGACAAGGTCTGTCTCAGCCTGCATTTTATGGTGATGTGCTTTACAAATTTCGAAGGATTCTGGGTCATAGCCACTTTCAAGATGTGTTTCTCAAGATCATAAAACGTTTTCTGAGTAGAGGATATGACCCTTTAATTTTGCAACGGACTGCATGCTTAGCAGTCGGTCCATTTACAGCTCACCGCTATGCTTCTTATTTCATTGTGCGATGACCGGAAAATATACAGACTCTATGATATGCCTAACCTCAAGCCTGTTGGACGGCTGGCATTGATTCCTGTCTGTTACATTGTCTTGTCGTACCCTTAAATGTTTTGCTCTCTTGTTGCAGGTCATTGAGTATTTTCTGTGCTACTCGATGGTTGTATTTTATATAATGTTTCATGTTTTACATTCTTTTATTACCGGTCACTGTGGCCTTTTTGTTAGGGGGCATTACATGGCGGGAAACATTTATTTACACTGTCCTGTTCTATAAGGTTGTCTATTGGGTAAGTGTGAGGTTTGGTGCACTGTAAAACGTTTAAGCCCCCAGTGACAAGTGTCACTGTCCGTTCCAAGGCGGAAGCCCTTTAGTCAACCTTCCTCTGTGTATGTACTATCCACTTTATAGTATAATTGGAAAAAATACAAAAATATTTGGCCACTGTGCCTTTTGTTAAACTTTATACATTTTGTATGTGCCATTCTGCAATTTCGTTGTCCAGCACAAGTCTGCTTCGTATCTTTCAAAATTGCATATACTCAGTGTCTGTTGTGGATTGTCCTTGTGGTGTATGTTTTGTCCGGTTGTTAATTTCTTACCAACTGGCTCTTGTTCCGTTTTAGTTTGACTGACTTAAGCAGCAGACTTTCTGGATTGGATGCCCGGTTTTGTATTACATGTTCCTGTGCTAGTTTTTATGTATGTTCCGCGCCTTTTCGAGTGAAGTTGTATATTTTCTGTGCCTTTTTGTTCTCGCGTGTCCCGCGGTTTCTGTTGGGGTCGGTGCTACTTCCGGTAGTTTCGTATTTTGTTTAATTATTATAATATTGGTTTGTATCTGGATTTAAACGCCAATTCCGTTTACAATCGAGTTTTTCATTTTTAAATGATCGATAATATGCCATAATTTCTCAGTATTTAATTTTTTGACCGGGGTCCTTTTGGAGTTAACTATTTATTCGTATTTGCAGGTTGTCCTCTTACTATTTCGTCCCCGCGATTTGCATCCTACCGGGTTTGTTCATGAGTATATGTACAGCTGTATAGTTATGGATGTAGTGTTCTGTCCCCTGAGGTCATTTAATGTAGTTTTAAGTCCCCTACCGGTTTTTGACCGGAGGGGACTACTGGTTTGCCATCTGTCCGTCAGTTTTGGCTCTGACGGAAATTGTGGTTGATATGGCAACAGACATATTGACAATAGCTTTAAACCGGTAGGGAGCTTCTGTATTGCTTGAAAAATTCAGTACGTCATATCTCAATTTGTTCGATTACGTCATTTTACTTAATGAAACTGGGTCACTCGTTTTAAGGTTTTCAGATTTTTTGTTGCTGAAATCGGGCCTTTCAACGTTTTAATACTGCTACTTTAACTTTTAGACTGCTAAAACTATGTAATTCAGCAGTTTTACTGTTGTTACTAGGTCATTCAGCGTGGGCGTTCTGCCTTTTGTTTGCTTCATCTTTTCTATTCAGTTTTTAACAATGAGACTAGGGGCGTTTAATTTTCTTGGTCGGTAGTGTGTTGGGCACTTCTTCGTTTTAAGATTTTTTACAGCTAAAGCGGGGCAATATAGTCCTTTTGCTGTGGAAACTGGGTCATTCAGATAGTTAGTAGGTCATCCGACTATACGGGCCTTTCAACGTTTTAATACTGTTATTTAACTTTTGAGACTAAATGCTGCTATAACTATGTAGTTCAGCAGTTTTACTGTTGTTACTAGGTCATTCAGCGTAGGCATTCCGCCTTTTGGTTGCTGTATCTTTTCTACTGGGTCATTCAGCTAGTTATAATTTATTATACTTTTCGACAGCTTGAACTTGGGCGGATCTGCGCTTGATTAGTTGGGCATTGTGCTTTGTGTGTTTTTAATGTTTTCTGTGCTCGGCTGGTTAAGTTGAGTGCTGCCTTCCCTGTCTGACGTAATATACTCTTTTATCATATAAGCAACATACACCGGAAGTGTTATCATGATATATCATTCATAACTGAATTGAACGGAAACATTTGTTCTATTTTTAGTAACAACGACCTAAGTACTGTTTTATCAAAGCACTTACGGAACATTTAACTTACGTCCAAATTTAAATTCATGATTATTCTTTAAAACCAACATATTTAAAACCAACATATTGGTGACAGATATTGTTTGTACGAGTCCATTGACTGAGTATTAGTAAGTATTAAACCAGCCTTTATCACAATTGTTAGCTGTTAAGGTAAGTTGCTTAGCTGAAATTGAAGTCATCATAGTGAAACTGTGTTAGAAAACAATTTGATTTTTCAAGTCTGCAATATAATGTTGTGCCAAAATCATTATGCTATATTGAAATATGTTCATAAATATATTTGTATCAAAAAATGAAAATTCAATTTGTAAAAAAAGTGTTAAATCACACATTGAAGATTGCCAATTTTTGTGCAACTGTCCTGCAAAAAGTACACACTCAAATTCAGTATCAATCACACTGCTATGTTTTCCAATCTATTATCCAGATGACGACATGATAGGTATACGTGTAATTTGTCTTTCTTTTTTGCAGTGATGGCATACCGATTTATCCCCTTCGATATAATCCCGTAATCTACGATGGTCCAATTTTGATCACCGCAGTTTCGTGTACAGGCTATGAAACATACATGCTTCAATGTCCCTACACAAGCCCATCCACTGTTTGTAGTCATTATGAAGATGTTGCTGTTCGGTGTTACTAGTACAGATACCCAGTGAAAATTTCAAGAATAGCTCAAGAAAAATTCTTGCACTGTTCAAGACTTTGGTCTAACCGCTTGGTCATCGGATGGCGGCTAGGGTAATGTATGGCTATTTGGACAGAGGTATTACTGCTCACCAACCAGCTTTTGCACGATGCATACGATGTTGTTCAAATTCGAATGCAAAAGATTCTTTATGTTTCTTATAATTTATCAATGAAATTTTACAAATAGTGAACTGTATATCAACGATCATTGTTTTAGTTTTAAAATGATAATGCACAGTTTAAAATCCGTTCAGTGTAGCTTTACATGTAGCAGTAGGTCGATTAACACTATATACTCGTGTATGCGTAATGCTTAAATCATAGGGACAATGTCACTTTTCTCTGACCAAATTTAGACCCATTTAAGAATAGTTGTTTTTCTTTTTCTTAATGCGGGGGCGAATACCATATTTGAATTAACTTGTACGGTGAAATGGTGTAAAGTAATATATTAATCATCAACTACTTAAAGCCACATTAGGCCTTAAACGGCCATTTTCAAAAAGCAATAACTTGGTAACCTATTTGAAGAGCTATGTATTTTGAGCACTTTATTTGAGCCCAAAGGAGGAAGACACCATAAGATGGAAGATAATTAATTACAAACTCCAGTTGTCTTGTTTACAAAATAATTAGTTGTAAATGTAATATAATGTAATATTTATTTCAGAATGTAAACCATTATTTAGACTTTTCTATTTTAATTGCATAATACTTATCAAAACTGTTCAATTTGGTTTAATTAAGATCAGTTTGACAATATTTTCACATTTATATGGCGCATAAATACTTTCAAATACAACTTTAGATATCTTAATATAAATTTCTTATAACTTGATACTTTTCTAGCATTTACATTTGTTCATAATGTTGTACATGTTTTCGTATACTGTTTGTGTGTAAAGGCTACAAAACATGACTTAACTACAATAAAATACATTATTTTGTACTTTGTTACACTTGTAGGCTAGAAGCCACATTTTGGCTATGAAGCTGAATAAATATTGTTGTTGTTGATTTTGCTAAGCAACTGCTGAAAGAACTGATTATTTTAATCGTCACCCCGACAATATATGCATTAGAATTACCGCATTAAGGCTTTTACATGTGTACTGAGATACACCTGGGTACCGTTTTATCAGATCACTTACGAAATGTTTAAACTTACGTTCAAATTTGAATTATTTATATCTTTAAGCTAAGTAAATTGTGGTAAAAGTTTTGTTCTATATGAATTACCCTTCAGTTAACGCACTCCTGCACACCATATTTGTCATCAATATGTTTTAAAGAATAATTAAGAATATAAACTTGAACGCTATCAGTGTAAGGATTTCTCCTCGTAAGTGCTTTATTAAAACAGTACCCAGGGTTGGTATTCAATATTGAGCTTATCTAATTGGAGAATAAGGATAGCCAATCATATCGCCTGTTACTGACCAAGAGTTTAATATGGTGTGATCTGATTGGTTGTCCTTATTTTTAAGTCAAGAAAGATCAATATTGAATACCACCCAGGACTGGGTATCGACAAAGCATCATAGTATACTTAATAGTTTTTCTTAAGTGTATCGTTTCAGCTAAAAAAGAAATTATTGATTTTTACACAGTTTTGAAGCATTATGAACGGCAACTATGATCGCAAAAAAAATCGGATTATTCGTCATTTTGTGGACATTTAAGAGGCACTAACTTTCACTTAAGTCGATATTTCTAAGTTTTCCACTGATACGTAAAAATGTGATTTCCAGTACTGGTATGTCAACAGCATCATGACATATCGCTAACCTGATAAGTGGGTTTGCGATATTAATGCCATTATTACATGTACATCATTTAGTTGTAATGTATTTTTTAAAATAAATAATTAACTTTGACTTATTTGGGTATTCATGGAGAACACGTAAAGTAAGAATGGTTAGCGAACTGATGGCACTGGGTTATCGGTTTGGCATAACTATGGCAACAATATCACTTTACACACCGTACAACCCGCTGTGTGTAAGGCAGTTATGTATGTTGAAGGCAGAGACACACGCGTTTTACGCCACTACAGTGGGGTAAGTATTTGTTATTTCATAGTGTTTTGCGTTGCTTTTGAAAGTGACCCTTACATATATCGTTCAAGCGATGAATGAACAATAAGTATATACAATTTATGTTCCCACAAATGCCATATTATTCGAGTAAACAGGGTTTAGGTACGCGATGTTTGCCAAAAGTTCGAAACTTTCGCCTTTGACATTAAATTCTTAACTTAATTCGTGGTTTGGAACAATTATAAAATATTGAATACAAAATTCAATCCTTCCTCAATATATCTGTCGTTTCCGTTTTGGAAAATGTGCATTTTCTGTGAAGATACAGAGGTTTAAATTGAACGAGGTACCAAAAAAATGCTAACGAAATAGGCAGTTCTGTTTTTCGAATGATAACGACAAAGGCAGAGCGATAAATATTAATGCTAACGCAGAGGCAGAGATATGAGACTTATGCTAACGACAAAGGCAGAAATTCTAATGACTTGACAGGGCCATAAAACCCCTTTGTACGATTTGTATGTTATAAATATAACCCAGATTCATATTAGGCTGTATTCCAAAGTCCATTTCACCAAGAATCACGAGTGTTTAGTGGTTATTTTCGTCCAGTTGATTAACGGTATATATTAAATACCTGGTGATCGCTGACGCTGGTAATTGTCGGTTGTGAGTTGCCTTTTATGCCTGTTAATGATGAGTGCATGGCTTTTTGGGACGTAAGCTCTTCAGACACTGTCTTAGAGTTTAGAAACGAATGGTTCTCGTAGTATTCGATCGATAATATAAGTAAAATTTTAACAAAATGACGGTGAAATTAGCAGTTTTTGGGAGGCGCAATAAGTCATACAAGTTGAATTTTACAGTCTTCTAATCATTGAAGTAATACAATGGCCGGAAATCAAAGGTTGTTGCTCTGTCGAGGAGGTTGTACTTTACATCTTATTCGTGCTGGAGCTTTAATTCTCTAACTAAGTACATGTCCATGCACGTCTGCATATTTAATAAATGTAGATCTATATAAGTTAGGTATAAATACAGCACTTGTTTGTCAGCAGTTTACATGAACTGTAAGTCATCGACACAGGAATTTTTACCTGACACTCTATTAAACAGCTTTATGTAATATAGATAGAGGATATTTGTTTTGATTGAATATGGTTTATATCTCATCGTGTAGTGATAAAATTCAATATTCAAAGTTCAAGAGCCCGTAGCGCGAGTAAAAATATTAAAATAAGATGAGATATTAACCATATTCAATCAAAACAAACAAATATTCTATTTATTTAATGCTTATCTGGTGACAAAACTGGTACTATTTATGCCAAATTAGAATCTACCACTGTGGTTAGGCTGCTTAGGAATATGTTATTCCCTATTTTTCAATTCAAAATCCGTCATCTTTGATTATGGTGAATAGGTGAAAACAACTTTTTTGAGAATTTTGCATCAAATCATACACAAACTTGTAGGAATTGTTCTAACTAAGAATAAATAACCCGCATGACATGTTTCCGTTCAGTAATAAAAACGTTACAGACGGTTTAGTGTAAAATTAAAGTAGTCCCTGTGAGGGGGCAGAGCTTATATCAGTCACATTGTAGGTGATAACCAGTGACTGATATAGGTTTTATTACACTGATAGAACTCCATATCTCATCAGTTAGCATTAAATGAATACTTTTTGTTTGTTCGAGAATCGACCAACTATAGTTATTTACACACGTTTCTACAATCGATTATACTTTAGTTGAAGAAACTACTTTTCTTCCTACACCACCGCTAGGCAGCGCCACCTTTGCAATAGTAAACCGATCAGCCGGTATTGCAATACCGTACGGCATTTTTACAGGTGTATGTAATAGATATACGACGAAAACTGTCCATTATGAAAAATATTGGACTATCTGAGGCGCGCCAGCGCCGAAGATAGTTCAATATATTTCATAATTGACAGTTTGAGTCGTATATCTTACTTAAACCATTGTTTACAAACTGAATATTGTTAATAATCGCTTTGTTGCAACCAAATAGTTACTTCTACAGCAGTTGTCTGCAAAAATATAGATAACAATGGAACTGCAAAGACAAAACCAACATCATTACTTCTTTTAAATGCAACAAAATTATCCCTTCCCTAACCTCATGTTTGTCAATCCATTAACAGATTAAATGGACACATGAAAATATGATCTCACGAACTAATCCAACAACAATGAATTTACACACACTGTGTTGAAATCATGACTAAATTTTACTAGCCGTGTAGGTGTTCAATTTACCCGCCTAAACTGTCTAACAAAAATGGCGTCTTTATACATTGGAAGTGAAATTATTGTCATTCAAAATAATATGGAATATGTGAAATTTCAAATTTAAATGGGATTTAATTGCTGGCATTGTGAATGGTGAAATATAAATGAAAAAATAGGCACCCAACCGTAATGTTAATGTAACGCTAAAACAATCTTTATGTGACTTTGGATTACTTCAACCATCTGAGCAAGTTAAAGGTAGGTGTTATTTTTCATTCGGAGTAAATAATTGATATTAATTAAATCAGTTCTTCAACTGTAAGTTTACTTCATAAATAATTGCCATCAAGTCCGTTGTTTAACTTTTAAAATTTCAAATACAAATAAAACCTGCATCTATCCGTGTTATGTATGTATCACGTAGCCGCCCAAAGGTAGCCATGAATCCTCTAGTCGACCCTAGTAGCCAGTAATCCACTAGCCGCCCCTGGTAGCCATGAATCCTCTAGCCACCTCTGATAGCCCCGGACCCTCTATCCACCAATGGTAGCCATTAATCCTCTATTCGCCCCTGCAGCCAGGTAGCCATTAATCCTCTATTCGCCCCTGGTAGCCACGAATCCACTATCAGCCACGGTAGCCATGAACCCTCTATCCGCCCATGAAAGCCATAAATCCTCCTCCGCCCATGGTAGCCATGAATCACCTAGTCGCCCATGGTAGCCATGAATCCTCTAGTCGCCCCTGGTAGCCATGAATCTCCCCTTCGCCCATGGTAGCCATTAATCCTCCCCCGCCCATGGTAACCATGAATCCTCCTCCGCTAATGGTAGCCATGAATCATCTAGTCGCCCATGGTAGCCATGAATCCTCTAACCGGCCCTGGTAGCCATGAATCATCTAGACGCCCATGGTAGCAATGAACCATATCGTCGCCCATGGTAGCTATGAATCATCTAGTCACCCATGGTAGCCATGGATCGTTTAGCTTCCACCGTTATACATATGTCCTGTAGCCCCCCCCCCCCCCCCTGTCATGTACATATGCCTCTTTGCGATTTTCATGTTTACAAAGATTGTTGTTGTTTTCATTCCAGATAAACGAACGGATATTGTTTGCAGGGTTTCTATCCTCGACCAAAGACAAATTACATGATTAAGATCCAGTTATGTGTACAGCACGCCGGTTACAACAAACTCCCCGATGTACAGGATTATATACCAACATGGTGCTATATATGAACCCAAAATTGAAGTAAAATGTCAGGGAAATTGTGTCTCGTTTCGCGTGCAATTCTAAACAATGGACTAATATGAATGCTGATGGACTATCAATATGATGTAACATGTAGTTGTATTTATCATGCATCTTTATTAAACACAGTAGTCATTGATTGGTATGTCCGTGTTTTCTTTTGGTTTATTGTAGCAGTCCAATATTTTTGTGTAGTAATATTGGACAGTTGAGTAAACATATTGGACAGTAAGCCATTGATAGCCGTCCAATATTAAATATATTGGACGATGAGAACAATAGCGTGACGTCATAACAATGGTTTAACCGATGTTACACGTATCTGGGTTATTTGGACTAATACCATTTAAACATACACCGGAATAAACTCGATCAGCGTCCAAACTGCTGAAAAATACTAGAAATTATCTGGCCGCAGAAAACTATTTGACTTGCACTTCCGGCACGCATATACATTGTATTTTAATCGTGAAACCTCGGACATTTCCGTTTGTCTCCGGTAAATACTCCAATGCATACAGGCCGAGGTGATCAGAATGGTATTCATTCGAACAACTGCTGACTTTCAGCGCTTTGATTTTATATGAAATGTTATTGATAACAAACTACATTTGTACATCGTAAATCTAATTATACATAAAGGAACTTACGCGTACTTGCGTCTCGTCTTATTGGTGTTATGCTACGCCTCGTTGCATAATTATCTGCGGTCCGGATGGCGTTAGATGATGTCATTAAGACCAAACAACTTAGCATGTAATAATATGTTACATGATATACGTGATGCTACATGAGCACGTGTTGCCCAACTGTTTTAAGCAAACAGCCCCTAATTAGATGTAAGACCGTATACTCTGTGACTGTTTAAATAACCTGACTGTTTTATTTATAAAATACAGGTAATTTTAATCAACACTGACTGCTTAGAAGATTAATACCAAGATCATATGTTCGACTGCACATGAATAGCAATGTATCGGGGCATTACGATGTTTTACGACATTATGTCTTATGTTCTTCGTATGAGTTATTCACGAATAATAGTCAAATAAAATGTGTAGCATACAAATAACATACATTTTTGTACAAACAAACAGTGCATTAAGTTCCCTGTCAAGTAATTTGAACTGCTGCATTTCGAACTCGCGTATTCTATAGAATGCTAAAAACTATTCGTTTCTTAACTTTATGATAACAAATGGAGCGCTGAATGCCCCCCCCCCCCCCCAACACACCAGTTCGTCATTTACAGACATAAAGGGCCACTCACAACTGATGATTGCGGGCGTCAGGATCACCAGGTATGTAATATATTCCGTTTATCAACTTGATGAAAATAACCACTAAACACTCGTTATTCTTGGTGAAATGGACTTTGGAACGTTGGAATAAAGCCTAACATGAATCTGGGTTAAATTTATAACATACACATCGTACAAAGGGGTTTTATGGCCCTGTCAAGTCATTAGACTTTCTGCCTTTGTCGTTAGCATAAGTCTCTTATTTCTGCCTCTGCGTTAGCATTAATATTTAACGATCTGCCTTTGTCGTTATCATTCGAAAAACAGAACTGCCTATTTCGTTAGCATTTTTTTGGTACCTCGTTCAATTTAAACATCTGTATCTTCACAGAAAATGCACATTTACCAAAACGGAGACGACAGATTAATTGAAGAAGGATTGAATTTTGTATTTAATGTTTTAGGAATGTTCCAAACCACGAATTAAGTTGAGAATTCAATGTCAAAGGCGAAAGTTTCGAACTTTTGGCAAACATCGCGTACGTAAACCCTGTTTTCTCGAATAATATGGCATTTGTGGGTACATAAATTGTATATACTTTTTGTTCATTCATCGCTTGAACGATATATGTAAGTGATCACTTTCAAAAGCAACGCAAAACACATATAAAATAACAAATACTTACCCCACTGTAGTGGCGTAAAACGCGTGTGTCTCTGCCTTCAACATACATAACTGCCTTACACACAGCGGGTTATACGGTGTGCTTTATGACACTCCATCTAATTTGTTAATTGTTCTATGTTAATTTCAAATGTTATTTGAACACACAATTGAAAATCTACAGCATTTTCCCAACAACTGAACAATGTCACGCGTAAATGTATTTGGATTACATATAACTTGATATAGTTTAGTAATACATGTTTGTGCATTTTTATTGTTTCTTGCTTATTTAGTCACGGATAATAGGATAGAATAAACTTGAAGCTTTATATGTCAATATTTCGCTGGCTTAGAATGAGAAGGGCGTAAGTACAAAATCTGTATTTTGAGAAAACAAGATATAACTATCTGAAAACTACTCTTTACGTATGGAAAACAAGTTTTTCAACTTCAGCTAGTTTGGTCAACATGGCCAGTTCCGATTTTCATGACAATAGGCTCATAAGAAGAAGCGTCTTGTGATGCAAATGTCAAATATGCGTAAGTCGTATAAGGTCGACCTTCTAATTCTAAGACAGCGAATAGGATAGAATAATCTTGAAGCTTTTTATGTCAATATGTATATTCTACACTCGCGCTCGACGCGAATAGCGAGGGACGAATAGCAATCAAGAATCGTGGGGCATTCTCAGCATTGTTTTTATCGATTTACAATCACATCGCGTATAAACCAAATCACAGTATGACTTTTGGGGATACTATACAATTCAACTTGTATGACTTATTGTGATTAAAACATCCGGTGATTTCCTATCACTGTACGACTTATTGCAATACTATACAATTCAACGTGTACTCCTTATTGCGATATCAATGTCTTCTGCAATGCGTCGATCCAAATGGGATACCAGTGGTACATTCGCCCCTGTAGTTTCGAAAGGACAAGTTGTAGGGGGTATACTGGAATTTGTCCGTGCGTTCGTGCGTGCGTGTGTGTTCGTTCGTTTGTATGCAACTGACCCTACATTAATGGCAGGATTTCCTTCACAGATGACCGATCTTGACATGTGGAATTGCAGGGAGAAAAATAGTGATGCGATTATGGACCTTTATTTCATTCACTTCATGATATATAGTGAAGTTCCTATTTTCACAAATAAACCACCTGAACATGTAGATGAACTGGAAGGAAGGAAAATGCACTTCGACGATCTTTGCTACAGTTATGACCATTGTTCTTTTATACACTATATATGAAATGTACAGTGAAAGATCTTCCAGTATCAGATCCTCACGTACAGTATAGCGGCATTATGTTAGATGAACAATCTGGATATATGCATGAATGAAAGAATATTCGGCTGCTGAATGGCGACAACTTTAAAAGTATTATACTAATGCATAGCAAGACGTTTTTTGCAGTGCTACGGTTCAAACTGCAATATTCATTAAGTTCCTAAGTTGTTTTTATTATTAATATTGAAAACTTATAACCCAGAGACGAATATACTCTATTGTTTTACTTTGCCCAACAACAGTATTATTCCGGTCATCGGCATTATCATGCAATGCATACATAAGTTATCATTGACTTCTTGACTGATTGTTCATTTGGAAATTTTTTACCAACATATGTCCCGGTGAAGATCTAGATTTCCCCAAGAGATAAATATGTTGGCGTGTAAGATACATGTACATTGTATATCCAAACAGATTCCCAACCACTGTTAACTGCCTACACATCAGCACAGCTGGCCAGACTTGAGAACTACCAGTGGTAAAAAAAAGAAGGAAGTCCATGACCTTTGTTAATTTGGTAATGTTCTAATGCTCTTAGCTCTTTACTTCTTTGAGTCCAATACTGACTTGAGAAAATACCACAGATTCAACAGACTTTTAAGCGCTTCCCGAGTCTCCGTTGAGCATACGATTGCAGATCTTAAGTCCTACAAAGCTGCATATTCTGTGCGGCGAAATTCCAGGCCTATTCTAGCACGTGTAGTTAGAATTATTGCTGGACGTGTATGTAGACGAAGAGATATGCGGTTTTGAATGATTGGAACGTTAGATCTTGTATTTTATTCTGTCATTATAAACTTGTAAACACACCTTTAATGTGTTCAAGTTAGGTACTACATTTTGCCTGTGGTATTGCTTTTTCAATGATATACAAATTCCCAAAGGTTTTGAACCTTTTTATCAAACATTTAAATATGTTTGTGAAAACCTTTATTGGTCGAATGTTATAACATATGATCATTCCTAATTCACGTATTTTGTTACCATGATCTTTATATCAATCTTGAGAATAAAGCATTAATTGCTACCTCAAAAAGGCGCAACACTTATGGAACGCAAACAATAGAACAATCTAGTTTGACTGCATGAGTGAGAACTTGCAGATGACCATGAATACGCTACATTTTGTGTGGCGATATTGTTTTGATAAGACCCCCGAATATTTAGTTCGCTCTTCGCTCCTCGCTATTCGCGTCCAGTGCGAGTATAAAATGTCTATTAATGACTTTAAACTCGTCGACAAAAATAACATGCCACTTGGCGAAGCCTCGCAAAAACAAACATTGTCAACGAATTATTTATGGATACAATAAAATTTCATTTACTAGCATAACATGGAAGGTGAATGTCTCCATTAAATATAAAAGAAATCAATATGATATAGGCAAATACTCATTAACAACTGTCTGTCATTAAAATGATGGCCATGTACAATTGTATACTCAATTGGTTGTCAATAACAGAACCAATACAATACTGTAATTGTTTTCGAAATTTTCCTATTGTGGTTTTGCAAACTTGATAACTGGTACTCTAGCCGTTGGAACATCTACCTATGCACCACACTTGGCAGCCAGTGACAATTTTCATTATTGCCCACGTTCGAAATGAATTCTTACTGTAACGATTTAGTGTCGGAGGGATACATCCATTGATACCCCAATCACACGGGAGTCGGAATGAGCCGGAATACCGTAGGAATATCGATTAGGGGTACATTCTTGTATGTTCGAAGTGTATTCCGTCTGTTTTCCGAGTACATTCTGTCTAATAATAATTTATACTGGTCATTTTGAATGTTTTCAAATGATCTAAACCTAAAATGTATATCAATTCAAATATTCCAGATCGCATGCCATCGGAACAGCCGGAATGTCACCAAAATGTATAATTTGAGGTGTATTCCGGCGTAATCGAAGTACAGTCTTAACATATTCCGTCACATTCTGTTTGTATTCGTAGTACATTCCATATACTAGTAGTCCGGTCTATTCTTGCGGCCACTTCGAATGTTTTGCGCATGTTCAAAACTATCGAGATCGATTCGAAGTCGGCGAAATATAGAACGGCTATCGAAATATATTCTTCCTACATTCTGATTACATTTAAATATACTTACGGCATTCTGACTACATTCGAAACATTACTTAAAACCTCTATACGTACTGTTATTAAACACACCATCCGTGCCAGAGACAGTAGAAGAAATAATTCTACTGTTGCTGCCCGTGCTAAATCCCGTGCAAAACGGTCCGATGACTGTGTGTACCGCAGTGTGAAAACATACACGTGTTAGTTATCCGCTATCACTCCAGATGGATTCGAAGTGTATTCGAGTTATATTCGAAGTATATTAGAATTGTGTTTGAATTGTATTCGAATCGTATTCGAAGTATTCCAACGGCTTTTTGACAACGCTACAATAATTTTGGTCATTTCGAATTATCATTTGGAATTCGTTTCGAATTTTTATACTTTCTCCATTCCGACTCATTCGGGCCCATTTCGGCTGATTCGAGATTCGTGTGATTGGGGTATTACGATCGTCAAAAATGTTGTATAAAGCAGATACAAAATATGGGCATTGTGCCTAAAATAACATGGGGACTAGTTTTTAAAACAGAATGCGTCGATTGGAAGAGTAAAGCCTTTAGTAAAAACATTACTAGAATTATCACTGTCGTGACCAGGG
This sequence comes from Spisula solida, assembly GCA_947247005.1. Classification (NCBI taxonomy): domain Eukaryota; kingdom Metazoa; phylum Mollusca; class Bivalvia; order Venerida; family Mactridae; genus Spisula; species Spisula solida. The sequence goes on along the minus strand of OX365959.1, from coordinate 36,274,233 downwards.
CCCCATGGTATCATGCCAGGAGAGGGGGTATAGGAGTAGATTAGGATTGCATATTTATCAGTGCTATGAGTTGCAATTTCCTATATTAGGACCCAATGATAAAGTCATTTATTATTTGCTTTCAATGGATTATGGACATTTTTCAGTGAAAATAACAGTGAAAATAACAGTGAAATTACCACTTTGTTATTTTCACTGTTTTAGAAGCTGGTTCCAGTATCATGCAGAAAAAGAAACGTAACGTCAACGGCGCCGGGCTTTAAAATATGCGTTACGTCATCATGACGTCATAATTCTCACGTCGTGACGTTCTAATTTCGACGTTATTTTTCCAATTAAGCCAATTACGGAACACATTTAAGAGGAATCGAGGCATATAATAAACAGAAAATTTGTTGATTTTTGGTGTAAGATCAATTTTATTTCACTTGTGATCACAGAAAATTACATTTTCACTCGTGACTACGCCACTCGTGAAAATATTGATTTTCTGTTATCACTCGGTGAAATAAAATACGATCTTACACCAAATTCAACAAATATCCTCTATATCTATACATGTACTTATGCCTGAAATAAAGTAATTCACTTCTTTCTGACATCGGGTTTCATTGACATTACCTGTTCATACAACATTCTGATTGGTCAATATTGATTGCAAGATGGAAAAACACAAACAACTACATTAATATGTTAACATTAACTAAAGCTAGGGTTGTTGGCCTTTGCTACAAATGTGAGTATTGTTTTTTTGCTCCACAAACATGTAATTGATGTCATTGTCAATACCAGTAAGTTTCATTTGAATATCGTGTACAGTTTTTGAACTATGTACAAAATTTAAGTTTTGAAGCTGAAAAAGGAGAGTAAGTCAAAATTTATCAAAGCTAGAGTTGTTGCCCTTTTCTTCAGGTATGTGTATAATCACTGGCAAAAAGAACAGCAAGTTTCATATAAATATCTATAACAATGCTTCTTATTGAAGCTACAGTTATTTTGCACCCCGTAAGCAACGGGATGAAAAGAATCTAAAAAAACCTATTGTTCCACACCCACAACTACACGTGGGTGAGGACGGGCATACATACAGACAGGTTGATTATTATAGGGCACGCAAAAGAAATTGCAGGGCCCTAATAATGCTTAGAATTGCACTATTTATGAACATACATGTATATTAAACTATTGCTTTTTTATCATTGTTGAATGTTGTACTTATATGTATTATTAGATTGTAATACCAGTTATTGTTCATTTGTTACAACATATATTAAACTATTGCTTTTTATTATTATTGAATAGTGTACTTATATGCATTCATAAATAGTAATACGTGAACACTACTACTACTTATTTGTTATAACATATACCCGATGATATTAATGATGCCAAAGTGAGTATAGCAATATCGAACCATAAAATGCAAAACAGCACCAGAAGCAAAAAAATTATAATAAAGCCGCGTTGTGTTTTGCTAGTTTATTCTTATCATAGTAAATCTCCCGGTTCCAAAAATGGTTAAAATTAAAACGAATCTTACTGTTCGTATAGTCTTAGTTCTTCTGATTACCCTGGTGGATGCTCAAGCATATATATTATTCACTAACTGCGTCGCGGTTTTTCAGCCACATCATACCGATGTTGTACTGTTTTGACTATTGTCAATCATGTTACTAAATTTAGTTAATTGCTTAATTATTGAAATATCATGTTATGGTTACTATAGTGCAAGTTATAAACACCTGAGGCGCGTTCAACAACGCGAGGTCTCGCTTTAACTCCGAGACCTCGCCTTCTGAACGCAAGTGCTCGCTAGAGATCTCGATAGGGCTCGCGATTCCGCGCGATAGCAGTATCGCCGATAAATCCAAGATGGCGTCCACTGTAGTTGCAATGAAATAATTAGTGTTATAAAACTAAACTACGTATCAACGGTACATTTTATTAGTACCAGAGAAGGTCCATGATGACTGCATTAATGGTAAGATAGTGTTTTCGTGTTTTTGAAGTTTTTATTTTGCTTTCAAAGAGCGTAATTAGCGGATATTTCACACATTTTAGCGAAATGCAATTTATTCCCGACTTCACGATAATTGAATATTTTTACAGCATGACCAGAAGGCCCGTTTATGAATCTACAGGGTTGTGAATTGAAGCCTTTTTGATCAAATAATGTGAGCTGATCTTATAAATGTATATGAATCTTAAAAAAAAGTTTGGTAAATTTTATCAGCTGTTTATTGTAATAGCTCATAAAAATACATTATACCTCTGTCTCTTATTTTCGTGTATTCTGAAATCCGTGCTTGGTTTAATTAAGCGCAGCATTGTTATTATAGTAAAATTACCAAAAATAATAATCACACAAATATATCAATTGAGACAGTCATTTTAAACGGCTCATCGACGATGTAAATAAGAGTAGCAATTATGCCAAAGTATGGTATTCTTCAAATGACGTTAACTTGCATGTCATTTTCATTACGCATTTTATTTATTACACATTTAACTATAACACCCATACTGAACACACATTTTGATCAGTAATACGGCATGCTCCGATGAAATTGTTAAGAAGCACGGATATATACGAGACAACAGGATACAAACAAGCTCTATGGCTTTTTTCAAAGACTATCTTAACAATTGGTAATTGAACTACTTTTACATATGTATAATATGCTGAAAAGAGAGAACAATAACCAAGAGCAGTTAGTCAATTTAAACGTATGAACATCACATTATTATATAAGTGGTTATAATTATAATCTTAATTGTTCTCTGGGCTGCCATCTACTTTTAAGAAAATATCACAAAAGTCCAGCAAATTGAATTTAGTTGTGTTTTACCTTTGATTTTATCATCATGTAAATCCAATTTAAGTCACTGCTTTTTAAATAATTATACATGTATGATTCTCTAAAGTTATTTTTTAACAAATCATTTGAGCTCCTCCCATAATGCACAGAGACATAATGCATATTAAATTGGCTCCTCCCACAATTCACACTGTGCAATATCATCTTTGCAGTTATTAATTAGCCCCTCCCTATTATATAATATTACATAATCCCTATTATGTTTCCCCCCAGAGTTCACACTGTGCAATATTATCTTTGCAGTTTTTAATTAGCTCCTCCCCATTATGTAATATCACATAATCCCTTTTATGTAATATGTCATAATCCTAGCTCAACTCCTAAAAAGGATATCTTTGTTTTTGAAATTTATTAACAATTATTGAAGCTGCAGGAGACAGGAAATGGACCATAAAACTCCTTAGACTTGAAACGGTTGTTTATTGGTATATTGTTAATTACTTATTTTGGGGACAGTAGCAGCATAAGCAGGCACGTATTCAGGTAGGGGGCCAGGGGGCCTTGGCCCCCCCAGCTGACTGGCTAGCTACGTTTTTGTATATCTTTTCGGTCCCTACAACTATTGATTTAATACACCACTGATCTATTTTCTTGGGGCTGACTAAATCTTTCCGCATCTATCATACTGGACCTGTATATTGGACATTCTAGATGACATCCTGTGTATATATTGTATAGCCCTTTGCATGTTAATTAAATGCGTGATAGCCCCCAGACTAATCAAGCACTCAATAGGACCAACTGATGATGAAGGTGTGATTTTTGCAACTGATAAGAAATTAAGTGTGTTTAGGTTGATTAAAAAAGGTCAGTCAGATATTACATAATGATGTCAATGGTTGTCACCATTTAATCCCGTTAAATTAGAGCATGATGATTAAAAATTAAAGTTTGACTTGAAGAATTGATAGTTAAAATGTAAGTTACTAACTTACACGTAATCATTACAGTGAGAAAAATAGGTATATTATTTAATTGTTTGATGGGGTGATTAATTAGGATTCCTATATATAGTATTTAATGTTTGAGTGGAAAGTAATGGTCACATTCTTGAAATATTTTTAAATATGCATCCATTTCATTGAAATTTGATTCATAAATCAAATGTAGTAGTCCAATTTTATATCCGAATATAAAAGTTCATTATTTATATATATAGTGCAGGAAATCACATTATATTAAAAAAATTCATGTTCGTATAAATTTGGATTTCTTAATAATTAATGTTAAAATGGTAAAACATGAATGATCAGATTATTAAGTTTTTAAAAATTAGTAGATCTCTTTAGTAGCACTGCTTTAGTTATTTGAATGTCTGATTTCAAAACTAAAAGTGCAGGAAATTGCATCATTTTTAAGCAAAAACCGAAAAAATCGTCATTTGAGAGGGAACACTAATCAGTAGCACTATGTTAGTTATTTTTAAGTCTGATTTTAAAGCTAAAAGTGCACGAAATTGCATCAATTTTAGTCAAAACTCGAAAGAATATATTCGCTGGGAGGGTACACTATTTAGTAGCACAACTTTAATTATTTTTTAGGTCTGATTTTAAAGCTGAAAGTGCACGAAATTGCACCTTTTTTATTCAAACATAAAAAAATAATTCAATTAACTGAAAACATGCGTGCTGAAAATGAACCTCCAGTGGTCAAGATATTGAGTCCATACAAAGAGACCTTGGTAGATCATACATAAGTAGTCCAAACAGAGAGTTCAGCTTTTAGCTTTTATAATTATGATATTGAGTGTGTATCTTTTTCCATGCTTTATGATGCCTGGAATATCAGGAAAATGCACCGTTACAATAACAAGATTAAAAAAAATCTCGACCGGGAGGGGTATCCCCTCCCGCACCCACCCCTCTTGTCCCCCCCAGAAAACAATTCCTGGATACGGCCCTGATAAGTTAGGGGTCATGTAGTGATAACAGGGTTCTATGTTTTGACACGAATTGATTATCAATCATAGAAGGTGCATGAGACAGGAAATAGACCATATAACTCCTTTGACTTGAAAGGGTTGTATATTGGTTTTGATTTGGAGACAGCTGCATAATAAGGGGCCATGTACTGGTATTAAAATCTTGCATGACCCTGGGTTTAATTGGAAATCAACCAAAATAGGTTAGGTAAAACCAAAAGAGAGTTTTATGAGTGCAGTACATAATTATAATTTAGTTAATCATGAACCCTGACAAACACCAATTATTTTCTAATAAACTGTATACATGGACATAATATGCAGGCTAGCATTTCACTTTAGATAAATAGATTAAAGATATAAATTTTGTGATCAAGGGTTAACTTATCCATGTCAATTCCAATTTCAGTCAAACCTTTACCACCATAGTGATCTACTACTCTGAAGAAGAGGTCATCTTTAGGAGGGGCAGATGTTCATGAGCGACCGGAGTTAGCGAGGAAACTGAAAAAAACAGTTTATGTGAAACTGGTCTTGGCCTCATTTACAAATACATGTGCAGTCGGCTGAATAAAGACATTTCGGACAGAAGATCTGAAATTTGTACAGATCATAGATGTTCGGCATACAAAAGGAAGAAATGGTTCTTTCTAACCCTGGCCCCGATCTCCCGAAACATCTCACTCTGAGATAAACCTCAACTCAAATATTGCCATGTGTCTTTAAGATAATTTCCATGAGAGACTGGACTCAAAATTCGCATCACTAAACAGAAAACCTTATTCTTAGTTTATTACAGTACAATATAAAGAGCTAGAACTTCAAATTTATCACAAAATCTCAACTCAAATATTGCCATGTGTCTTAAAGATATATAATATCCATGGGAGGCTGGACTTAAAATTCGCACCAGGAAACAGAAAACATTATTCTTAGTTTATTACAGTAAAATTAAGAGAGCTCAAGATTAACATTTATCTGAAATTCTGACTCTGATTTTAATCATTTAAGCAAAATCTCAATTTGAGATGAGATTTCTACTTAAGACGCTTGGGAAGATCGGGGCCAGGCCGCAATGGATACCATTACGACTCGAGAGTGATCAATATAACTTAACATAACAACACAATCAGCATAAATGCATTTTAATATAATAGTTGGAAAGCAAAGAATTTCATGTAGATCAAGTTATGTCCATGCATCAAAATTCTTACACGCTCTAAAAAATATAAAAACTAACATCCTTTCATTAGATTGGAAAGTTTCTGCCATGAAATGTAGCAAAACTAGTTTTAGCTCTTTACTCAATGATCTCAGAGACTTATCTATAGTCTCTTATGATCTCAAATTATTTAAATTTTTGGTGTAAGTACAGCATCTTTTTTTCCTGGAAAGTACAAGGTTTTATTATTATTTATTAATAAACCATATTTATGTAGCCCTTTTCACACGTTCAAAAGTGCTGTACAATCACATCTAACACATGGTTAAAACAATAAAATGTACAAATATAGACAAATTCATAAGTCACATATAAAGCATATCTGCCACTCATTTACGCAAACGGGTAAAATAGTACTTAACCCTGTAGGCGGGATGCCCTACTTAAGCCGTTGCTAGGGGCACTGCTAAACCTAGTAGGTGGGGGCTCGACTTAATCCAGTAGATGGGGCTCTACTAAACCAAGTAGATGGGGCTCTACTAAACCCAGTAGGTGGGGGCTCTACTTAATCCAGTATGCGGGGGCACTACTTAATCCAGTAGACAGGCTCTCTACTAAACCCAGTAGGTGGGGGTCTACTAAACTCAGCAGGTGGGGGTTCTACTTAATCCAGTAGGTGGGCTCTACTTAATCAAGTAGGTGGGGCTCTACAAAACCGAGTAGACAGGGGCTCTACTAAACCTAGTAGGGGGCTCTACTTAATTTTGAATGCGGGGGCTCTACTTAACCAAGTAGTTTGGGACTCTACTTAATACTGTGGTGACTACAAGTTTAAAAAAGCCAGCGGATGCCCAGATACAGTAGGCAGGGGCTCTTCTAAACCCAGTAGACGGGGCTCTTCTTAATCCAGTAGACGAGTAGAAACCCAGTAGGTGAGGGCTCTACTTAACCCAGTAGGCTGGGCTCTACTAAACCAAGTAGATGGGGCCCTACTAAACCCAGTAGGTGGGGGCTCTTCTTAATCCAGTAGGCGGGGGCTCGACTTAACCCGGAAGGCGGGGGGGGCTAATAAACCCAGTAGGTGGGAGCTCTATAAACCCAGTAGGTGTGGGCTCTACTTAACCCAGTAGGTGGGCTCTACTTAATTCAGTAGATGGGACCCTACTAAACCCAGTAGGAGGGGCTCTACTTAATCCAGTAGGCGTGGCTCTACTACACCAAGTAGATGGGGCCCTACTTAACCCAGTAGGTGGTGCTCTACTTAATCCAGTAGGCGGGGGATCTACTTAACCCAGTAGGTGTGGGCTCTACTTAACCCAGAAGGTGGGCTCTACTTAATTCAGTAGACGGGACCCTACTAAACCCAGTAGGAGGGGCTCTACTTAATCCAGTAGGCGGGGCTCTACTACACCAAGTAGATGGGGCCCTACTTAACCCAGGAGGTGGTGCTCTACTTAATCCAGTAGGCGGGGGATCTACTTAACCCAGTAGGTGGGGCTCTACTTAACCCAGTATGTGGGAGCTCTATAAACCCAGGATGCGGGGCTCTACTTAACCCAGTAGGTGGGCTATACTTAATCAAGTAGGTGGGGCTCTGCTAAACCCAGTAGACGGGGCTCTTCTAAACCCAGTGGGGGGCTCTACTTAATCCAGAAGGCGGGTGCTCTACTAAACCAAGTAGATGGGTCCCTACTTTACCCAGTAGGTGGGGCTCTACTTAATCCAGTAGGCGGGGCTCTACTACACCAAGTAGATGGGGCTCTACTTAACCCAGTAGGTGGGGCTCTACTTAATCCAGTAGGCGGGGCTCTACTACACCAAGTAGATGAGGCTCTACTTAACCCAGTAGGTGGGGCTCTACTTAACCCAGTAGGTGGGCTCTACTTAATCCAGTAGGTGGGGCTCTTCTAAACCCAGTGGGGGTCTCTACTTAATCCAGAAGGCGGGTGCTCTACTAAACCAAGTAGATGGGGCCCTACTTTACCCAGTAGGTGGGGCTCTACTTAATCCAGTAGGCGGGGCTCTACTACACCAAGTAGATGGGGCTCTACTTAACCCAGTAGGTGGGGCTCTACTTAATCCAGTAGGCGGGGGCTCTACTTAACCCAAAAGGCGGGGGCCTACTAAACCCAGTAGGTGGGAGCTCTACTTAACCCAGTAGGAGGGAGCTCTATAAACCCAGGATGCGGGGCTCTACTTAACCCAGTAGGTGGGCTCTACTTAATCCAGTAGGTGGGGCTCTTCTAAACCCAGTGGGGGGCTCTACTTAATCCAGAAGGCGGGGGCTCTACTAAACCAAGTAGATGGGGCCCTACTTTACCCAGTAGGTGGGGCTCTACTTAATCCAGTAGGCGGGGCTCTACTACACCAAGTAGATGGGGCCCTACTTAACCCAGTAGGTGGGGCTCTACTTAATCCTGTAGACGGGGGCTCTACTTAACCCAGAAGGCGGGGGCCTACTAAACCCAGTAGGTGGGAGCTCTACTTAACCCAGTAGGTGGGAGCTCTATAAACCCAGGATGCGGGGCTCTACTTAACCCAGTAGGTGGGCTCTACTTAATCAAGTAGGTGGGGCTCTGCTAAACCCAGTAGACGGGGCTCTTCTAAACCCAGTAGGGGGCTCTACTTAATCCAGAAGGCGGGGGCTCTACTAAACCAAGTTGTTGGGGTTCTACTTAATACAGTAGGCAGGGGCTCTTCTAAACCCAGTAGGTGGGGGCTCTACTTAATCCAGTAGACGGGGGCTATATTAAACCCAGTAGGCGGGGGCTCTACTTAATCCAGTAGATGGGACCCTACTTAACCCAGTAGGTGGGCTCTTCTTAACTCAGTAGGCGGGCTGTACTTAACCCAGTAGGCGGGGCCCTTCTAAACCCAGTAGGTGGGGGCTCTACTTAACCAAGTGTCCATGGCTCTACTTGGTCCAGTAGGCAGGGCTCTACTGAACCCAGTAGGCAGGGGCTCTACTTGGTCCAGTAGGTGGGGCTCTACTAAACCCAGTAGGCGGGGGCTCTACTTGGTCCAGTAGGCGGGGCTCTACTAAACCCAGTAGGCGGTTATCCCACGCTGAAGGCGAAAGGATAATGTTATAGTATGCGTCGGTCCCGTATTTTGTCCAGAGCACTAGAAAATTAATTTAGGTATTCATTTGAAACTTGATATATTAATAGATGACAACTAGAAGTGCAGTGACCAAGACACATAACCAGTCTTAAAATTATCTCCCTTTAATTTTAAGATTTTTTTTTCAGAGCATAACTCTTAAAACTATTTTAGGTATTGACTTGAAACTTTGTAGTAAGTAGATGGTACCTAGGAAATACATCCGTGATGGTACTAGTAACTAAGAGAAGTGCAGTAACTAAGAACCATAACTCTTTATGGTCCAGTTTTTAAATTATTTCCCCTCGTTAATTTTTTTTAAAATGTCCAGAGCGTAACTAACAACTAAGTTGTTGGTGATGTTTTCAGGAATTGTAAGTATCAACTCCTGGTGAAATCACGGTAGAAACACTGTCCAGTCAGTTAAGTCTCTTGACTATGCACAGTAGTACAGATTTTGAGTTCAATGTGTTAATAGTAAATGTTGACTTTTAAAATCTGTTTCCGCTTGTCAGTAGGTTCGATACCATTTCCCATCTGTGCCAGCACTCCAGTAGTACAGTCTACATTCGGAGCTGAAGGTTAAGACATTCTAGTAATTCCAGACTGAGATACATACTGCTCAAAATTTGATAAGGGTCAATACATTTTCCATTTGAATATTTTGCAAATTGAATTTTCAGAAACCTAATGCTTCGTCTGCACTATTGCAAACAAATTATGATTTCTTCAACATTTAATGTCTAAGTGCTGATAAGCACAACCCCATCAAAGGTTCGTGCTGCAACAGAATGCGGTCATTTCCCTCGGAATTTTAGATCATTCACGATAATCGAATAAAAAAGGGACGAAAATTTCCATGTTACTAGTATTTTTGCCATATTGGACCCTGCAAATGGGGCTTACCAGTTACCTTGAAAACGACGTCATTTTGTCAATGCTCGTCAGATGCAAGACATGAATTTGTCGAAATTTATCAGCTGATTAGACGATATTTTCATAATTTCACCACATTTGCTTAATCGGTTTTGTTCATTTACATAGGACAGACATGAAACTTGATTTCTTGACCCTTAACAAAGTTTTCTATAACAAATTAACTTGGTCCTCGCACTTTCTATTTCATTTCATAATTGAACAGTTGATTGCTCCAAAGACCTACCGTTATTTTTAGGTCTTTGATTGCTCCACTATAATTTAATTATTGCCTGTGTTTTATTAGCGAATAATATTACAAATGTAAATGAGGTGTAATGAAAATACTTCTGTACACCTTTTAACTTTTCAAAAATTGACTTATTCCGCACAAGAAAGCTTTATGCTTAAAGGTCAAGGACCAGGTTATTTGTTTCGGGCTTTAGTTAGTCTTGCAATTTCAATAACAGAATTTCTACTGATGGTTGTCTACCACAGAAACTATTCTTTGATAGCAGACTGTCAGTTGGATTACAAACCAACGTGATCTGGTTAGTGAACCAAGATATAAATTGGTGGAGTGTAGAAATATGCATTATTCTGTTCAAGTAGGATATAATTATAGTAACAGAAATTATTTATACATTGTACTTTTTATTAATTATTTAAATTTTATTTTGCTTAAGTGCATTTTATATATAAATATTCTGTGTTGTAATAACAAACATACATACATAATTAAATAAATAAATAAATAATACTTTCTTTGAGTGTTTAAATATTGTTATCTACATGCCATTTACAGCAGCCGACTCACCAACAAGTTTTACTGGTATGTTTTCTAAACCTTTCCACAAGGAAACACCAACCTTTCAACCTGTGGAAGAAAATCAAAATGATTGGCAAATTTTCATGGAATGGTATGACTTGCCATTACCTATGCCTACCGGGGTCTCTCTTAACATCTACATGCAGATTTCAATATAATTCACACCAGTACTACTAAAGGTGTATAGTGAAGTATCGGCAAAAATAAAGCACCACAATGTAAACACACAGATTATACAATTCAAAACGAATACTAAGTCACTTTCAAAAAATACTAAAACTAGTCACAGACAGTGTTTGAAAGGCTTGGTATATTTCTTGACTTTGCCGCGTGTTTATCAACGTAAAATATCCATAACCATCACACGTGGACCAAGTTTGACAATACTGTCTGCTGGATGACCAAATATGGCATGTTCATTATTTATCGTAGATTGCGGGTTGACTGTATAATATCTGAGGCACATTCACTGGTGTTGGTGAAATTTCGATCAAGTCCACTTCTTGTTTTGATAAATCTTCCTACATGTATATTTATTGATCAACTACCGTTGACCTAACTTGACCATGATTGAGCTTTGGTCGGTACTGTATCAGAGGTTTCTAGAAGAAGTTCTGACTTGCAGGCCTGGAAATATGTTATAACATGGCGTAAATAAACTTAACAAAAATGAATCTGGTCATTGTAGAGAAATATACCACGAGCAAGTTGACCAGGAACCAGTTGACTCTAGATACCAAAGTTTGTGTCGCGGGGGGGGGGGTATTACACATGAATTGATTCTGTGGAAGGCATTTTATCTGTAAATGCTATAAACTGAGTTATGACACAGCCAAATTGATAACATTTATTCATGACATGGTGCTGTACATCAGTACTTTACATGTTAAAAATCTTAAGAATACACAGTAAACTGATGAACACGAAATGTGATTAAAATATTGTTTTAACCATGAGATGCTTAGTAGATGACTAGATCTACATCAGTATGAAATATAAACAACTTAAACAGTTTATATCAATATATTTGAATGACAGTCTTTAAATCATCGGTAGTAAGCCTATTACGGGATGTAAACAAAACGCTGTCACGCCCCACCCACTTTACGCACATCAATAATTATTTACGATAATTCGACATTTTTACTTTCAGGCAAAATAACTATGGTTTGTTTTAATTAAATACATAATATTATAACCAAATGACACAATTTACCACACCTGCGTCGCTATTTTGGGTTAATATCGGCGACTTGAGTCGACGTCTTCATTTTGACAGGTGCGATAGAAGTAAACGGAAGTTTACCACGCCGCAAAGGATTATGGTCTAGGAATAAGAGCGAGTGCTCGATTCATCGATAGCGTTCAACAAGCGAATAGTGCTCGCGGCGGGTGCTCGATCGAGAGCTCGCTTTGTTGAACGCGCCTCTGACATACTAACCAGTAACTTACCATTACTTAACATTAAACTTAGAACGTTCTAGAAGTGTTCATTGTCCTCATATCAAGTTTTGCCAAAATATCCAAATATGGTAAATGTCAATTGGTACTTAAATAAGCTCCAACCTAAACAATGGCATGTATACTACATGTATGACCGATATACACTATAATTCACTTCGCTATATTGGTCCATACATAAGTATATTTAGAGACTGTTCCCTAAAAATGCATAATCAATACTTAATTAAAGTAATTAATTACACATGTGGGCCGACTATGTATTTCTAACAAAATTAAACAATAATAACAAGACATAAGTCGCCCCGTGTACCCGGACAATACGTGTGAACCTGGACACTGACGTGTAAGCAAAAAATACCGTAGCGACATTGTCGACATTTTGCCACAGGTTTACACGTCAGTAACCAGGTTGACACGTCTTGTCCGGATACATGGGGTGTAAATACGTACTTAGAAAACATTCATTGTTATACTGGAGCCTTATTTACGTTTAAAGTTTTGAGAGTATTCATTGTTTCATAGCTTTCGTGCTTTATGATTCGGATTTCATACACAACACGTACTGTCTTGAGAGCTGATTTAACATTTTGATGCGTATAACCACATGTCCAACTGTCTAGAACAATGTAGGAGATTGCAAGGTCAATATGACGGTATGTTCTAACATTATATATATATCAGAACTCGATTTTACCCCAAAAAATAATAGCAAATCGGGTAGGAAGCACTCAACTAAAACAGCCGAGCACCGAAAACATAAAAAACATCACATATGTACCACAATTACACGACACAATGCCCAACACATAGATGAACAAGAAAATTAACTGTAATATACTGTATGACCATGTAGTTAGAGTTAATGATCCGGCACTGGTAGCTTAGTGGTACATCTTTTGCGTTATCCTTCCCGTTGCATAACTCGTACAAAATGTACCTACATACAACGTATGTATATGGGGCTTTATTTTATTTATTTTATAATAATTTGTTTAGGGTCGATTGTGAAACAAGTTGTTCAACTTATATTAATCACTCTCGACACCTTATGCCCGATGTTATTCATCGCCATCTTTAGTCTTTAGTTTATATTTCATTATCATCAAGGCGGTATGAAATACCATCATGTGGGTATGAGATCTTTGGTAAAACTGTTTCTATTTCGTTATCATCAAGGAGGAAGTGAAAACGGAAAAAGATAGGGAAGACATTACTCAACTTAACCAGCCGAGCTCTAAAAACATAAAGCAATCCCATACCACAATGCCCAACGCATACTAGTATCTGAAAGAGAAAAATTAACTTAACCGATATAAAGCCCAATGCCCAGCTGTAAAAATCGGAATGACTTAGTTGTGCAGCTGTACACGAATCAACCTTCCACTTACTTTGAGTTATTCAGTTACATTTAATCCAGCTAATAATACCTTTTAAGTCTATTTGCCCTTAACAGTTGACGTTATCATACTATTTAGTGTAATGGCATTTATCCATTATATACATTGACCTTACTAAGTTTGGTTATGTTATTAAGCTAATGGGGAGAATCTGAAAGCTTACCGAATGTATTGTTAAAATCGTTTGATTGTCCTATATAAACACACGAATTGTGACGTCATAGATTTTGAGTTTTTGCCAAATTCTAGTGTAGCTATATTTAAATGGACTTGGAGTGTTAACAATATACTAGTAGTCGGCAGTTATCTGAAAGCTTGGTACAACAGTGACGCGGATATTATCTGTGTGTCCATCTAAAAAAGGTTGGTAAAATACTCATGTATTCGATATATGACCGTAATAACCTGACTTACTTCATCATTATTTGATGTTAAATAGTGTGGTATAAAGTTAATTCGCTTTATGCAAGTTATTTGGTATCGGACTAGGCGGGTTCGTATATTAATTTTGTCATTACATTGTAGATGAAACTTATAGTCTAAAACCCATTATCAAGTCCCGAAACAAATCAAGAGAACAAATGCACATTCAATGTGTTAACGGTTATTCGCGAGTACATTACGCCATGACTATATCTGTCTATTTTCTTATTCTCGTATAAGTTAGATTACATTTAGGGAATTTCGATAATAATTATACCACGGTATGAATCCCGATACATCGCTTCTCAGTTCCGTGAGATAATTGTTCTATTTTTACATGGCTCTGACAGAACTGAAAGCCGACGTAACGCTCGGACGGAACTCAGATTTCATGTATCCTGAGTGTTACATCGAAATTCATTTCCTTCAGAGGTATGTGAAAACAGAACAATTATCTCATGGAACTGACCAGCGTTGTATCGGGATTCATACCGTGTATATGCACGCATTGCGGAAGCACACGCATTACATTAGGAACATATGACACATTTTCCAGAAAAACCTGCTATTTTGACCAAAAATGATTTTGATATTTGCCATACTTCAAACAATTTATCTTTTTGCAACAAAATGCAAAAGAAATTGTGTTTATATCTTGAAAATAAAGAAGCCATCGCTGTTTTTATAGAGACCTTGTTGTGAATTGTTGTGAATTTTTAAAAAACGTTAATCGACGTAACTGTTACAAGTATTAAATTCATTACTGCAGTATTTCAACTTAATTCTTGACATAAATTGTTGAAATAGTATTACATTATAGACTTATGTTTTGGAAAATATAAAAAAAAACATCGGCGTAAATATTCGTTTTTAAACAAATGTTACTAAGTTCTGTTTAAAATAGCACACTCGTCGTATTTTTCAATCGGTGTACGGTATTTGAACATAATTCATTAATAAAGTTAAAGCTAAGGCATTGTATTTTATGGGTAAATTACTTAAGATTATGGTTTTTTTATTTTTCAAAACCTGATCGAATAAGAATTTGAAATTATATCCATCAATTATCAATGCAGTCGATCTATTAAATATCGCTATGTGCCTGTTTGCGATACCCAGTCCTAGTAATAACATAATGTCAAAATAACAGGTTTTCCTTGAGACCGGCTCATATGTTATTTAACAATATGATTGCGTGCCTTTTAGGAACAATACCGCAAAAAATAGTTTTATCACAAGCGCAACAATCATCCCAAAATATTGTCAAGCAATTATCTTACTATAATTCTAATTCGACGATTCAAACATTTCTCAACAATATGTTGTACTAATAAATGCGTTGGCTGATTCTATAATGTATTGTATGCTGCCTGTTAATGTATACAAGAGGTGTTCAAATTATATTTGAACATCGGATTATCCCATACTAACACAATAAAATGGATTTATTTCTATTGAGCCATGTAATAAAATGTGCCAAGTAGTAAATGCACTCATTTTGTTCTTAATTGCATTATTAGTCTAACCAAAACCATCTAGTAGAGGGCATTGTGTTTTGATTTTTAAGAAAGGGACATGATGATATACATAAGTTGGAGTTAGTTAAGCTTGGTGTATTCGCTGCCGCTTTCAGGACATGGTATTGTGTCTGATATTTTGGAAAAGCGGAACTCAAATTGATTGAAAAGGGGACAAAAGTGAACTCTTCTTTTATTTTTGCAAAAGGTTTTAAAGTTATATCGACAAATATGTGACACGTCATTTTCCTGGTAACATGCCACAGTCAGAGTGTTTTCCCAATACTGAATTTCCTGTCACCCTACAAAATATGTCATTAAGTACCATATCAATTAGACTGGGAAGTATATTATACGCAAATAGTGAATACCGAAGTCTCCTGAAGACGCATCAATGGAATTTCAATCTGGAGAATATTGAAACGTCGATTATAGAAGGAAATTATATGATTCAGCTCTTTGAGGTTATGGCCTTCAAAAAGGCAAAACCAACACCCTATATACAATAGTTGATTTTGTTCTGAGGATATTACCTATACATTCTCAAATGGTTGTTTATATCACTTGATACATTATTATACACGATTGAATAGATACACCTCGTATTCGTTGTGATATTCAAGAAAATACTTGAATATAAGTTGAACACCTCTCATATAATGAATGGTAGGCTTTTAATGTATAATATGAACAAATGCACTGTATCCAGCGGGGATTTCCCATCAGGTTTTTTGATAATCTGTTCGAGGTAAAAAATGACTAAGGAATTTGTTTGCTCCACAAGGACTATTGTCAGACAGCACCACATAGGAGACCAGCCGAACAAATACTTAGAAACGAGTGTTTTCCTATCTAGGAAACGAGTTGCACACATATGCCCTCTAAATAGTTATTATAGTTTTACACACGTCTTTTATTTGCTATTTATAATTCAATTCAACGTATTTACAAGTAGGCGCGCTGTGCCGTGCGACGACGTCGCGTAAACGTGCTATGACGTCGCGTTAAAATTAATGATGTGACGTCATTTCCGACGTCGCCATATTGGGTTTGGTTACTTGGATTTAATAAGATATGAATTTTTTCAATAATGTTCATGGTTTGAATCAGGCTTACACGGAGTTATCCATTAATTCCGCAAATTAGTAAATGCCTATAACTTCACTAATTTCTTTACTTACATATATAAAATTTGGTATTGTTGGAAAGGTAATAAATAATTTTATTTGCTGAAATGAAAAATGCATTCGGCATTGTGCCGTCAAAGAGACGATATGACGTAATCAATGACGTCATAAATTTGAGTATTTCCAAACTCGAATCATAAAACTTTCCAAACTCGAATCATAAAACTTTATTATGAATTGGGAACATCTGCGATTTAAGTGAACAGAAACCTTGAAAAGAGTGTCCAAATACACACGTGCCTTCAAGAAGGAATATTGTTGGGTCTGGCCAATGAAATGAAACATTTGATTCGTCGGGAAAAGAGACTGGTTACCTAGCTGCATGCAACAGCGTCATGTACAGACATTAAAACGACGTTTGACACTCATTTCAGAGAAAATGGGTGGTCACATTGAACGTCTGCTTTAGATAAGGCTTCTATTGTTGAAGATCCATTTTAGATCAGAACAACATTTTCACGTATACTCTGCAATTACATGTTTTCTTTAATATGATAGCTTTAAAGATGTTGAAGCTATAAGCATTTAGTAATGTGCGGAATTAATGGATCACCCTGTAAATGCCAAAACCTTATTAAAAGAATGGAACAGTATTCATATTGGAAAAAAAAGTAAACAAGATTTGTCCTCAAATCTTGAGCAACAACTTGGAAGTGGGACTTGAAATTCAGTCTACCGAATCATTTTTTGCATCCGGTCTGTCAAAACAATATAAGCCATAGCCAATGCAACTACAACAACAATCACGTGTTTTTCGCATGTAATCGTTAATGGGGAAATGGGGATTTTCCCGGCAGCTGGACGGCAGGGGATAAATCCTCTATAAAGCATGTATGACGCCTATCTACATATCTATATGTTTTTATATATTTACAGATACCAACCAAACGCTTTATACGACATTGTCCAAATACAGTATCCAAGGACAACAAGTGCTGCAAACATGAGAGACATTGTTTGTGTGGGTGTCTATCTGATGATATGCTGTACCATTCATCATGTCCACTTCTGTGACGGACAAACAATGCAAGATATGAAGGATCTTCTAGCTGACAAGTTAGCAGATTATAACACAGACGTACGGCCGGTCGCTAACCAGTCCGATCCTGTACACTTGAGTCTGAGCTTTGAATTGTTATCCTTGGTAGATATAGACGAGGTGACTCAAACTGTTACCACTAATGCAATGTTTGGGTTAAATTGGATTGACGAATCTATGATCTGGAACCCGTCTGATTATGGTGAACTTTATACGACCTATGCCAAGAGCGAATTATTTTGGACGCCATCTTTAGTACTTGTGTCATCAAACGTAAAACTTAAAAGGTTTGGAGATCTTTGGGCCGGCATTCGTTTTACTTCGTCTGGATCAGCTTCTTTCTACCCTGCTGAAATCTGCCAAACTGCCTGTTCGATGGATATTACTTATTTTCCATTTGACCAGCATGTATGTGTTCTACAGTTCATGTCTTGGGGACTCAGTCCAAGTGAAATAATGCTTCATAACAAGTCTAGTAAAGTTGACAAAACATACTACCAAGGCAACGGTGCTTGGGAGTTGACAGACTCTGAAATTACAGTCATCGCTACTAGCGGAAAATACACAAATTATTATGTAAAACTATTCCTAAGACGCTTATCAACATTCGTAATTGTGAACGTCATTATTCCATTGGTATGTCTGTCATTCTTGAACATTCTTGTATTTTTAATTCCGACAGACAGCGGGGAAAGAATTTCATTTTGTCTCACGCTTTTGCTCTCTATTGCTGTGTTTCTTACAATAATTAGTGACGATTTGCCCAAAATATCTGTCCCAATGAGTCTTTTCTCATATTATTTATTGGTGGTTCTTATACTTAGCGCATTCGTCACAGTTGCAGTCTTATTCAGTTTGAGGCTATATTTCACTAAAGAAACAAAACCTGTCGGCACCATATGGAAACGATTGGTATATTTGCTTAGCTTCCAATGCCTGAAGCCTACCTGTAAGAAACAACCAGGTGACGGTGAATTGATCAACGAAAACAAAAGCAATATCGTAGAACCAGTCCAAGGTGACAGATCATTTAAGGACGGTGTCAAAATTGTTAAATCAATCTCCAACAAGGCATGGCAGTCGCCCTCACATGGCTTTAACAAAAACAACGACGAAATATCAAGTTTGGACATCCAGGAAACTCATTCACCTACCACAGAAGATGATGTAAGCTGGAAAGATGTTAGTGTCGCGTTTGATAAAGTTTGTCTTCTATTATTCACTCTTTTACTTACGGTATCGACTGTGACGATGTTTGCTGTATTGTCAAAGGGGTCACAGTGAACTGAAAGACGACAAGCTTATTTAATCAAATTTGTTTGATACTTGTATTCTAATTTCACATACTGAAGGGAAATGTCACAAGCTTAAGGAAGACATCCGCCGATTAAATTTAGCTTACCATATGAACTTTATAACATAATACAACATCATTTGACGACAACCTGGCGTCATCTGAATTTCTTTTATTTTATAGTGCTTTATTGTATGGCATGTTGTTGTATTTTTCAAGTTTAGACTCCCGTGAAGACTTATGAGTCGAAACTTTTTCGTGGTATATTCTTGGACGATTGAATGGTATTCCGATTGCATACCGAGTTTATATGCTGGCCCCTTCAAATGTGTGTTAAAAGCTGTGTATATACATTCGAATAGACCATACTAAACATTTTGCCTGCATTATGACTGTATTTCGAGTAAATTTGATGTGGTCACAAACATGGACACGAATATTTGGAAGGGGCTCAGAATGCAGACAGTGTGTTTAAGAATGCACTTCGAAGATCAAGGATTATACTACGAACGTTCATTCTGTTGACATTCTGGTTTAGTCTTTCTCTTGTGTGACTGGGGTATAACTGTAATGCGCAAGGATTATTCGGGACGGATTCGAAATGCATGTATATATTCAAATAGACTTTCTACAAAGCTGAAAGAAGAATTCATATGTCTTACACGAGTGTTTTTCGCAGTTTTTGTCTATTGCCGCTGATTTGAACTCATTTCTGCTGATCGCGGTGTGACTGTGGTAAACGGGTTAGATTCTAGAAAGCATCAATCGTTAATAAGGTTACCAGTGTATCTCGTAAAGAGGCCAAACACGTAACGGAACAAGGTTGATAATACGAACATCTCAATTTATACAATGCTGGTTATATTGGACCAATCCCCAGCAGAGAAAGTACCTTAGTTAAACTTCATATTGTCCGTACAATATTATAAGATTCCTTGAACATTTAATATTCTGTATTTAAAAAATGACCTCTGTTATATCTTATATTTCGATGTTTTGTAAATGTGAATGGATTAAAAGTAGATCTAATAACTTTTATTTATTGCTATCGATGGATTATGAAGATTTTTAGTGAAAATAACAGCGAAAATAACTGTGAAAATAACTTTTTTGTTAATTTTACTGTTTTAGAAGCTGGTTCCAGTATCATGAAGAAAAAGAAACGTAACGTCAACGCTGCCTGGCTTTAAAATATACGTTATGTCATCATGACGTCATAATTCTCACGTCGTGACGTTCCAATTTCGGCGTGTTTTTTCCAATTAAGCCAATTATGGTACCTTTTTAAGAGAAATTGAGGCATATCATTAACAGAAATTTTGTTGATTTTTGGTGCAAGATCAATTTTATTTCACTCGTGATCACGGAAAATCTAATTTAATTCAATAAAATATTGATTTTCTGTGACCACTCGGTGAAATGAGATTCGATCTTACACCAAAATCTACAAGTATCCTCTATATAAGCAGCTTAGTAATTAGTGTAAGCTATTAGACTTAAGTGATTTGATTTAATGGATTAGAGGTTTAGTTAATTAGATTAATATTAATATGTGATTATCCGTGGCGTATAGAGATTTACCAGTGAAGATCAAAATCTAGAACCCTGTTCCAAATCAGTGAAAATAACATTTTGTTATTTCACTGTTAATTTCACTGTTTTTGGAGGTAGGTGCATTACAATGCAGATAAGTTGGTGCTTTTTGCTGTGATCGCGCGGTGAAATAAAAATTAACCAAATTGAATATCCTTTATCACCCTTGTTACCCAGATAAACCACAATCATTGGATAATCGCAACATGATTGCAAAATGGCCGACATGGAAAATGTGGGAAGTACATGTACATTGTTTTTGCCATATTTTCCATATATACTATACAGATTGTTTATTTCAATATAACATAATCAATATATGAAGAAAATGTACTATTTGCACTAAACAATTTGCAGGTAATATTTTTCACTATGTAACGTCTTAAAGAAAGGGGGGTTTTGTATTTGAGAATGAGTTTTGTAATTAAAAACGTTGTCAACCTCATTTATTGGACTCTATTTAATGAATATGAATTGGGAAGTTTCGGCAGTTGTATAAACTATGATTTGGACGTTTCAATGTTTTAAATTTTTTGATGAATGAACGCTCACCAACAATAATTCAAACATATATACATGTAGTATTTTTTGGATAATGACCGAAATTATTGTTGAATTTTTGAGGATACTGGCGAACATGATAAAGTATAAAAACCAACATTACCAATTGAAATCTTGCCAATGGGATTCTCAATGTACACATACATGTAATTGTACATTTAAGAAGTGTGCTCATGAATTGTGGTAACAGGTTTATGAGCATACCCGATGTAAGGCATTTCTCACCCAGTCTATAGCACATGCTTTCGGGAAATTTAATAAAAATGGTGCATTCTGTTTCAAGTAATTAGAAGGTTGATAAATACTTTGTTGTGGTATATTTTGGTAAAATTCATAATAAGTCAAGACAGGTAAATTTAACACATGTATCAAAATGTACAAAATTCATTCGGAATGAGGTTTATTTTGCATATGTTTTAAAAGTTGTTATTGTCGTTGTTCTTTCACAATTTTTACACCTAATGTTAACAGTCATATATTGCTATCACAGTTGATCCACATTTCGACGCTATATCTTTGAATTGGTGACAACTTTCATTTGAATACAGCTTGTGACATATGCGCCGTCTGATACAATGGTTAAAGGATATATAAACGCGACACTTGGGTATGTTGGCATATTTAAGGAAAACAAATTCTCATAAACATATATTTGTATATTCGTAAAGGCTAATTCAATGTCGTCATTTCGATACCAAACAGTATAAAATCCAACGAGTATTAATTAAATTATCGCACGAAAAGGACATTGGTCCAGAAAACAAAAGTTACATGTTTATCGGCGCATTGGTTTTATCGTTGAAGATGACCAGCCTGCATAACGGATCGAATGTTTACGTAAGGCTTGTCTAATTTCTATAAACAAATTTTTAAACTAAATTAAATATGATAAATGATGTATCAAACTTTCATTTAAAATGTGTCTATATGACACGGACACATTGTTGCAGGAAACATACACCGGTGTCCCATAGACCTGCAAATAAATGTTTTTATGGTTAAGGGGAGGTGACCATGTAAGGAATTTTGGTCAGGATGCGACGTTTGTTTTCTGGGTTGACGTATTGATTGTACTGTATATTTTTTGATACTCGTCTCATTTTTATCATCTTAGTACCAAAATGACGTCAATACATTTACCTTTTATCTGCATGATTTCACTACCGGCATGAACTTGAATTGTATGCTATAAAACAACATACATAACCCAATGTCGCGTTTTTAAATCCGTTTAGTATAAGAGTGCAAATTATATAAGGTATTTATGTTTACTTCTTTTGCTAAATCACTCACTAGAAATATTATTAAAATTATATCCAAATACTTATTAAATTATGCGAACATTCAAAACCATGGATACCGACAAATTTGAGCCAAATTTGTCTATGTTACAATACTTTATAATACACTTTATTATTATGTGTACGTAAACATCATATCCTTTCCGCTACCACGATTTTTTGGGGGGTTATGAGAAATTCATATGGTCCCTATACCCCGTCCCTGAGACACTATTGACTTGCAGCACTGATAAAAAACTCGATACATCCGGATACTACACACCTACCCTAAACCGAAAGTAGAAAAAATGTCAATATTTCGACTAAAGGTCACCGGAAATGACGATGTGACGGTGACCCTTGCGCGAAAAACTTCATTTTATTTTTTTATTTTTTTTTAGCTTGACAGACCTACTTTTTGGCCCCTTTAGGGCATTGTTCCTGACCCCTTTGTCTAGCCTTATATTCCTGCTATAGAAAAATTCAAAACGTTTTGGCGCTAAATGTTAATGCAATTCCACAGGGAATCGTACCGCAATGGCGGGTAGGACCAGTAATTTCAGTTTTGTAAAATCTACGTTCAAAGCCCTCTTTAAAGGGGTCTAGCGGGCCCAAAAACCTGTGCACGACCCTGTAATATCCTGTAGTCTGGGATGCCTGTGTACCCATGACAGCAAAATTCCCGAATTTGGGCATTTAGGTCGAAAACTACGGAAGGCCGAAATGGCCATCTCGGCGAGTCTGCATAAGTACGCTTTGGTAGCGGAAAGGATATACAAAGTTCCAGAAATGCCCGTTTTAGTGGTAATTAGGGTCTGAAATCCATTTTTTCGATATATTAAGGATATTTTATGGATAAAAAGGGCAAAAAACGCAAAATTTAGTTTTTGGTGTATATCAATAGTATTGACCCAAAAATATTATATATTTGTTATGAATATTTTCAGTGTTCCTGGAATTATATCTGGAAGCACTTTCGTCATGTATCCTCACTGTACTCCACCCTGCCTCGCATCTATAGCACTGAAGCTTTTCATCTTCGGAGCTATAAAATATCAAATAAATACAGATATATTTATATACAAATATGCAAAAAGAAAATACGTTCAAGATGTTCCCCAATTACACAACAAGAGCTGTCCTGGAACAGCGCGCTGCACTATTCGCTTTGCTATGCTAGGATAGTATAATCATTACATATATTAAAAATAGAACTGCTACAGAGTGACAAATGATACCCGTACATAACATACCGCTTTGTCACAGACGTATGGCAAACCACATACATCCGTAGCATGATGGACAACGTTATGATCCAGACAGCATAAATTATGGTCATTTCTGACCTTTAAACTATTAACTGTGACCTTGACTTTGTGATATTGCAATAATTGTTCTATATGGCACATTGATTATAGGGGTGAACAATTGTACCAGGTTTTTTTAAAATTCCACAATAAATGATAAAGTTACAATCAGGACAACCTAAATTAATACATTTTTTATCTTTGAACTCCACGTGTGACCTTGACCTTTGAGATATTGACGTTATTGTTCGCATGACACACCGTCTAATATTGGTACACATTTGTAGCACATTATTTTCAAATCCCACAATAAATGCTCCAGACAAGCTCAATTATGAAATTATGACCATTTTTAACCTTTCAACTTCAAGTGTGACTTTGACCTTTGAGATTTTGATGTAATTGTTTCGCAAGACACACAGTCTCACCAAGGCGAACAAATATACCAAGTAATTCAAAAATCCTTTAATGCATACAGCATATACAGCCCGGACATATTTTGGGACAGACCGACAAAGTGACTCCTATATCCTTTCCGCTACCACGATTTTTTGGGGAGTTATGAGAAATTCATATCGTTCCTATACCCCGTCCCTGAGACACTATTGACTTGCAGCACTGATAAAAACTCGATACATCCGGATGCTACACACCTACCTCGTACCGAAAGTAGAAAACATTGTCAATATTTCGACTAAAGGTCACCGGAAATGACGATGTGACGGTGACCCTTGCGCGAAAAACTTCTTAAAATCTACGTTCAAAGCCCTCTTTAAAGGGGTCTAGCGGGCCCAAAAACCTGTGCACGACCCTGTGCCCATAATATCCTGTAGTCTGGGATGCCTGTGTACCCATGACAGCAAAATTTCCGAATTTGGGCATTTAGGTTGAAAACTACGGAAGGCCGAAATGACCATCCCGGCGAGTCTGCATTAGTACGCTATGGTAGCGGAAAGGATATTGCCCCCCCCCCCCCTACTTTAGTAGTGGGGGTATAACAAATGCTTCATAGCTGCAGCATTACCCTAATCTGAGTAGGGGTTGAACAAATGCTTGACAGAGTTACCTACCCCTGCGTAGGTAATGGGTCTGGTGTTGAACAAGTATGCAAAGTACAAAAGCAACATCAACATGTCACAACATTTTAAAGGTTGAAAATGTGTACCTCAACTTTAACATATGCATTAGGCCGAAACAGGTATAATTTATTTGAACAAAATCATCCTTGATCGAGTTACCTACTCATGTGTTCTGTGTATGGGTTTGCGTCATGATGGTGAAAACGTATGCAAAGTGTCAAAGCAATAGGTCAATGGACTTCCGAGATGAAAAGTATAATACATAAAAGAAATGTAAGAGCTATAAAGAATGATGTCCGTCCCCAGAACGTACATGTATATATATTTCAATAATAAAAAATGACGAAAGGAGTAATTAAAAATTTATATATACGTAGGGTGTTCCAGAAATATTAGGACTTTTTTCATAGCAGCTCGGTAAATCAGAAATTTAGAAAACTAAATTGCTGTAAATAAGAGTTCATCTCTCACTGACAAAAAATCGAAATATCAAAGTAATTGGCTGAACAATAAGAAATATATGATGACGTCGTCTTTCAAACACAGTATTTATTTAAACCGAAATACACCCTTAATAATTTTAATTAGACACTCTGGCTTTCAAAACAGATCTGATGTTACTGTCCCCATTCTTTAAATGTATATATGTACCCAGTTCATGAAAATTGGTAACAGTGATGTCAGAAACTGCTCTAACCTTGAAGCGTCTATCAGTGTACGAACGGTGTCTATCAACGTCAAACTACTTTTTCTGTGGCTTGACCTGTGTTCATTTGTTAGTTCTTACATCCGCCATCTGTGAACCATTTGTGCCAACAGAACACGAATGGGTGCTGGATGCTGGATATATATATATATATATATATATATATATATGTGTGTTTGTATTTGTGTGTGCTTGTGTGAGTGGGTGCATGTGTGTGTCATTATGCAAATTGAAAGAGAAAATAGTTCAGTGGTTGTAAAAGATTGTTCACAGTTATATAAATATACACATATTATAAGAATGGGAACAGTGGATTATGGGGACTAGGCTAAACGCTGTGAGCATGTCTTGGATGGTGCCAAATTGCATTTCTTATTTAAAAAGGGACATAATTTCATCATTTGCCCAATAACTGCGTACCCTCTAGGTGCAAATTTATATATCGGTACCCTCTCGGTGCTGGCACCGGTCTCTCTCGGTGCAAAACAATTAAATGGAAGGCAGTAGAGGTAAGAAAATCATGTTTTTGTCCAAAAATACTGGTTTATGCATAAAAATCGATAGCCCACGGAACCCCCCGATGATTATCCATTGTATTTCTATTGTTCCATTTGTTCTATCAGTTGTCACATAATCAGACGTGGCTGGAATGTTTACCGGGGTACTTGTTCGAAAGAATATCGAGCTATGTTTATGACGCTAAAATGCGACTTTTATTCTATATAGCAATATTAAGTATCTCAGACGTAAAACCGTTGATCATATCTTGCCACTAAAAGCTCTTTTTCGGTAACTTCCATCAAATGCCTTTAAAAACACCCTACTTTCGGTTTAGACGCGGAAGTGAAAACGGAAAAAGATAGGGAATGCATTATTCAACTTAACCAGCCGAACTCAAAAAACATAAAACAATCCCATACCACAATGCCCAACGCATACTAGTATCTGAACGAGAACAATGAACTTAACCGATATAAAGCCCAAGTCCCAGCTGTAAAAATCGGAGTGTTAATAATATAGTCGGAAGTTATCTGATAGCTTGGTACAATAGTGACGCGGATATTATCTATGTGTCCATCTAAAAAAGGTTGGTCAAATATTCATGTATTCGATTTTTTATTTTAATAGAAAAATGATCGTAATAACCTGACTTACTTCATCATTATTTGATGTTAAATAGTGTGGTATAAAGTTAATTCGCTTTATGCAAGTAATTTGGTCTCGGACTAGGCGGGTTCGTATACTAATTATGTCATTACAATGTAGATGAAAATTATGGTCTAAAACCCATTATCAATTCCCGAAACAAATCAAGAGAACAAATGCACATTCAATGTGTTAACGATTATGCGCATGTACATTACGCCATGACTATATATGTCTATTTTCTTATTCTCGGAAAAATTAGATTACATTTAGGGAATTTCGATTATAATTATACATGTACAAATGTACTACGGTATGAATCCCGATACACCGCTTCTCAGTTCCGTGAGAGAATTGTTCTATGTGCACATGGCTCTGACAGAATTGAAAACCGATGTACACACAACGCTCGGACGGAACTCAGATTTCATGTATCCTGGGTGTTACATCGGAATTCAGTTTCTTCAGAGGCATATGAAAACAGAACAATTCTCTCACGGAACTGAAAAGCGTTGTATCGGGATTCATGCCGTGTATATGCACGCTTTGCAGAAGCACACGCATTACATTAGGAACATATTTATGATTCATTTCCAGAAAAAACAGTTATTTTGACCAAATATGATTTTGAGATTTGCCATACGTCAAACGATTTATCTTTATGAAACAAAATGCAAAAGAAATTGTGTTTATATCTTGAAAATAAAGAAGTCATCGCTGTTTTTATAGAGACCTTGTTGTGAACTTTATTGTATGACGTCGTTTAACATCATTTTTAAAAAAACGTTGATCGACGTAACTGTTACAAGTATTAAATTCATTAGTGCAGTATTTCAACTTAATTCTTGACATAAATTGTTGAAATAGTATTACATTATAGACTTATGTTTTGAAATATATAAAAAAACATCGGCGTAAATATCCGTTTTTAAACAAATATTACTACTGTTTAAAATAGCAAGCTCGTCGTATTTCTCAATCGGAGTACGGTATTTGAACATAATTCATTAATAAATTTAAAGCTAAGGCATTGTATGTTATGGGTAAATTACTTAAGATAATGTTTTGTTTTATTTTTCAAAACCTGATCGCATAGGAATTTGAAATTCTATCCATAAATTATCAAAGCAGTCGATCTATTGGAAACCGCTCTATACATTTATTATACTGACAAATAAATCGACTGCTACATGTACGCTATTTATGAATACTTTTTGGATAGAATTTCAAAATCCTATGTTGACAGTTTTCTATTCAATTCTGACCACTATACCCTAGCTTTAAGTCTTATAACAAAGAATGTGGTTTACCAGGTGTATACCGTGGTATTTGGGTAAAAACCGTCGTATACCTAGATCTTTTTATAAGCGATACCCAGCCCTAGTAGTAACATAATTTCAAAATAACAGGTTTTCCTTGAGACAGGCTCATATGTTATTTAACAATAAAATTACGTGCATTTTAGGAACAAAACCGAAAAAATAGTTTTATCACAAGCGCAACAATCATCCCAAAATACTGTTAAGCAGTTTCTTACTATAATCCTAATTCGACGATTCAAACATTTCTCAAGATTGTTATATTTACAGATACCAACCATACACTTTATACGACAGTGTCCAGAGACAGTATCCAGGGACAACAAGTGCTGCAAACATGAGAGACATTGTTTGTGTAAGTATCTATCTGATGATATGCTGTACAATTCAGCATGTCCACTTCTGTGAAGGACAAAAATACAAAATATGAAGGATCTTCTAGCCGACAAGTAAGCGGATTATAACACTGACGTACGACCGATGGCTAACCAATCAGATCCGGTACATCTGAACTTGAAATTTGAATTGTTATCCTTGGTAGATGTTGACGAGGTGACTCAAACTATTACCACTAATGCAATGTTTGGGTTTAATTGGATTGACGAATCTATGATCTGGAACCTGTCTGATTACGATGGAATTTATATGGCCCACGCCAAAAGCGAATTATTTTGGACGCCATCTTTAGTACTTGTGTCATCAAACGTAAAACTTAAGAGATTTGGAGATCTTTGGGCCGGCATTCGTTTTACCTCGACTGGAACAGCTTATTTCTACCCTGCTGAAATCTGCCATACTTCCTGTTCGATGGATATTACTTAATTTCCTTTTGATCAGCATGAATGCGTTCTACAGTTCATGCCTTGGGGACTTATGCCAAGTGAAATAGTGCTTCATAACACGTAAAGTAAAGTTGACAAAACATACTACCAAGGCAATGGTGCTTGGGAGTTGACAGACTCTGAAATTGCCATCATCGCTATTGCCGGAGAAGCCACCAATTATTATGTAAAACTTTTCCTAAGGCGCTTACCAACATTCGTAATTGTAAACATCATTATCCTATTGATATGCCTGTCATTCTTGAATATTCTTGTATTTCTAATTCCGACCGACAGTGGGGAGAGAATTTCATTTTGTGATACGCTTCTACTCTCCATTGCTGTGTTTCTTACAATAATTAGTGACGATTTGCCCAAAATATCTGTCCCAATGAGTCTTTTCTCGTATTATTTATTGGTGGTTCTTATACATAGCGCATTTGTCACAGTTGCAGTCTTATTCAGTTTGAGGCTTTATTTCACAAAGGAAACCGAACCAGTCGGCACCATGTGGAAAAGATTGGTTTCTTTTCTCAGTTTTCCATGCCTTAAGCCTTCATGTAAGAAACAACCAGCTGACGGTGAATTGATCAACGGATACGAAAGCAATGTCGTAGAACAAATCCAAGTTGACAAATCAATGGCGGACGGTGTCAAAATTGAGAGCCCGCCTATAAATTATAAGTCGGTCTCCAACAAGGCATGGCAGTCGCCCTCGCACGGCTATAACAACAACAACAAAATATCAAGTTTGGACACCCAGAAAACTGATTCTCCAAAGAAGATGATGTCAGTTGGAAAGAAGTCAGTCTCGCTTTTGATAAACTTTGTTTTGTATTTTTCACTATTCTACTTACAGTTTCTACTATGACAATGTTTGCTGTATTGACAAAGGGGTCACAGTAAACTGAAGGACGGAACGTTGATTAAATTAAATTTTATGATACCGATATTCTAATTTTACTTACTCAAGGGAGCTGTTACTATATGTGGCTTGGAATGTTAATTTGGGGCTTATGGACCAAAAAATGGATTTTTAGTTTTTTCCATTTTTGACATGTGTAACATCTTGGCAGTAAAATCTGAAAATTTGAGCGTCAAATCTAAAAAAAATTAACAAAGTTACAGGATATTTCATATTGATGGTCATTTCAAATTATTTGCTTATTTGAAATGATTTTGTGCCATTTGTTGCACATTCAGGGAGGTAGATAAAACCCAGATTCAGAAATAAGAAATGAATACAAAAACATCTTATTGCATACAATTTGTTTATTTCATATCATAGAGCAATTTGAGAAAAACATCTTCACAAAATGTACACATGAATACAGTACCGTTGCCTAGCAACCAAGAAATATTGATTTGTTCTTAATATTTAAGACATACATAGCTATAACCTTGCCAAAATTAAGTAAAACCTCATTTTGTTCCAAAGAAAGTCCAAAATAGTATGTACTTAATGAAATTCTGAATGTACAGTACAATCTGTAAGGCGCTACTAAAGTTATATTAATTTTGAGTCATAGACTGAATAATTCCAAATAATTTTGAGCCTTGTCCCTTTTACAAAAATGACTACATCTATAAAGAACAACCCTTCTTTGTTATAAAAGCCTTTAGAATGTATGTTCCTAACCAACCTAGATGTAGGATAAATATTGTACCAAAATACATGTACAATAAAACAAATATCGAATTTCTGTTGCTTAGCAACAATGGAATATTTCACAATTTTGACATTTTTTAGGTTTTATGGCTTCACATGTGATAAAAACAGTATACTACCATTGACAGAAAAAGATCAATGTCAACACAATACATATTTTATTAGTTTCAAATGATTAATTTCTATCTATCAATTAAAATTATGACAATAAACCTATTTTGGACAGTATGGTTAGTATTCAAAAGTATACTAAAGTCATTTAATTTAATCCTGTCAGAATAACCCAAGATCACTTGTTGTCATATGAATTCTTCTACAAGTTGCAATGATTGTATATACTTTAAAATAGAAGTTGTCAATAGAAGTTGCAACCCACAACTCAATACACACATCTATATTGTTCTTGTTGCATAGCAACTGCAGAATGTCTCACTTTTTGTCTTGCTTTCTAAAATATATGCCCTTAAATGCAACTAAATGGTCTCAAAATATGAAATTGTTTACACCAAAAGACATTTCTTACAAAGCAGGATAATCAGACTTGGAAATATATGTTCAAATTAAATAGGCATGCATAAAAGCAATTTCTAATGTGTACCATGTTTGCAAAAGTGCAATCAGATATTAATATAGACATCAATTCATTATAGCAATGATTAAAGCATTATGAATCTGCATGACCTAAACATGTTTCTGCCTTCACAAAGTCTATGATAAATGTTACAACTTAAAGAGAGATTGAAGAAAAATAATGTCTACATAAAATGAGTTTTTGTTGCTTAGCAACTGTGGAATAATTCACAATTTCTATAGGTTAGAAACCACCAAATAAATTTGCTCTTTAGTTCAATGTAAAGTTACAATAGTAGGCCCCATATTTTTACATATTTTAGTCTATGGCCAGCAGGAAGGCATATGTCATTTTAAAGAAGTACCTTTGAGCTTCAAAATAATACAATAAAAAAGGGGGGGTCATGCAGGAAGGCATATGTCATTTTAAAGAAGTACCTTTGAGCTTCAAAATAATACAATAAAAAAGGGGGGTTCATGTATCTTCTAAGAAAATTTTTGTCCATCAAACATGGTCTACCTATTTTTACACATGTCCGGACTGATTCAATCCGGGTTTTACCCTATTCTACTTTCACTTTGGTATCAATGTAACAATACCAAGATATTCCAGTTTCACTACATAACATGCATATTTACAATGCATTTAAACTCAATTTCATCACTCCAGTGCACACTTGTCAAGTAATATCCCCATTTACAGGCAAGTTAAAGTTTCTTTAAGGACTACTAGAGTATCACCATTTGGGCCGCGTAGGGCAGGCATTTGGTGGTTCTTTACCTATAATATCAATGTTTGAACACATTTGGTGACATTGAATAATATGGTTAACAAGTAAAAATTATGTGCCAAGATGTTTTAAAATAGCATGAAGTCTGTGAATTCTAGAATGAACTTGTGAATGAGCTTCTAGATGTAAAAATACACTGTTTTATAAATGTCAACATTGCTTAATTGTGACAGAAAGTGGCCACCACTTGATTACTGTCTCCAATTGTACATCTATTGTACATACTTTCAGAATCTGAATGCCACTATGTGACTTTCAAACACAAATAGTTGTCATGCCAAGCCAGGACACTTTGTGTAGGTCCAGTCGTCTATATAGTCACAGCAACACTTTCTTGTAGTCCTGGAATTTAAAACAAATAACTTTATAAGTCATTTTCTAGACTAGAGTACATGTTTGTAGTTTTATTATTGTGTTGTATTAATCAGTGTCAAGTTTAATATTTTACCATTTATTTAAAGCAAAGGAGAAGGTTCGCTAACTAGTAAAAATTGCCCAAAAATAATGAGAAATTAAAAATAGACGAAAAATGTTTTTTGTTATCTATTTTTAATAACCAACCTTTATTCTTCATAAAAATGTATTTTTTCTTTAGAAAATCCGTTTTAAAGTCAGTAAAATTCCACTTGTAAGAACCCCTCTTTAGCTAAAAATGGCGAAATCTGCGTTTTTCGTGTAACACTTCTTTATTTGTTCATATCAGCGCACGTTTGTTCCACCTTCAAACTTGCTTAGCTTTCTGAGGAATTTCAAGTTGATTTATAACATCACTGTTATTTTTTGGAACACGCGTGCGCTCATATCTTAAATTTAAAGTATATAAGCCGTAACGTGACATTTTTGACCTAAAAAGCAACATGACGTCACGTCAGAAGCAGACGACGAAGTTTTGCGCAACGGCAACGTCATATTAGGCCGGAGCGCGATGATCGCAGTTTCTTTGTTTAAACCGCTCATTCTGCTCAACAACAGGACATGTAAGGCCACAACTATTTCATTTCTCGGTTACAATATTTTTTTGGAATTCTTTATGTCCATCGGTCAGACGAAATTGTTTTAAATGGAAAACGCCGTTGAACGCGTCTGTCGCATGAAAAGGTTGCAAAATAAATCTGGTATACTATTATTGTTTTATTATTTACATACACCATCATTTACCCACTTCAAAAATTCGTGACAGAAGCAGAGGTCCATTACGACCCATAGCAACGCATACATCCGATCCATAGCAACGTATACAGTAGCCGTTACGAGCGTAATGAACGTAACTGGTATAACGGGTGAATAACGCAACTATAAAACTCCGCGGCCTTACTGTTATTCCGATCAAACTGCATTGTAGCTTCTGATGTCGCCGACAATATGTACATCGCAGATTTGCCGACTGATTAGACGCTGCCGACTTACGTCGGCAATAAAAGGAAACAGATGGAGACTTGATATCGAGCACATGAGAATTTTGACTGATCTATAATTAGCTCGCTTTGACACATATTGAATCTTGTTCATTTAGTAGACTTCACGTAATAGACGTCGGTTGAATCGCTGTTAGTGGAATAAGTGATCATTAAACATTATTTAATTGAGAAAAATAAATCGTATGAATAATGGATACATCCTTGAAGGTAGGGGCCTAATTAAAAACGTCCCGTCTTCGCATCAAATGATTATTGGATTTATATGATTTGTGATTAAATCAAGAAGAGTCCCTGTAAAAACATACAGACAGGAATGTTTATAGTGTCTTTCTGATACAGGTGACAAGGTCTAGCGCATTGTCTACATTCGATATAGCGGACTATTCGGGAAATCTTGGACAAAAAGTGTAAACCTTCAATTCGAACGAAAATAGATCATCTGCATTATCAAAAATCACGATAATCAATTCAAGAGATCAAACTAGCGCTAATATCGTAGCCTTGAAAAGTCAGTTGACTATATAAATTAATGTCAGGGATCGTACTGAGGCCTTATGCCCGATCCTGAAAACGAGTCGCAAGTCGTGCCATTAGTAGACACCGCTACACCAAATTGCAGCTGAAATTCTGCATATGATAATAAAATTTCAAATGACCATAACTTTTATCAAATTACGTTCATATTGTCTGCAGAAAATATCAATCTTTATAATGCAGCAAATCCGGATTTCCGGAATCGTAGAATCCCCGTTATGCTATGTTTACTACCAACTGGAGGTTTCATAGACCCAGAGTGTTAGTTATCCTCTAACATTTAATATTTTAAATTGATGATATATGGCGCTAATATTTTCAATATTTTTACGATGAAAATTGTTACATTCTACTCAGTGACCGTCTTGCATTTTTGAAAATACATTTTTAACTATTTAATTAATTATGTATACAGCATATTAATAAAATATTGCAAAACTACACGTATGCTTGATTTAATCTTTTAAGCAAATATGAACGTGGGAAGTGCACGAGTATGCATGTACGCATTTTACATTCTATATTTTTTATCATGACTAAATCGATGATTTTTAAATACTCTTCAACATACATCCGCCAATACTTTGTATGTTTTCGTTACTTTCAGTTTAATAAATTATTTGAGGATTAAGGTGAAATAGACCCTTTTCGGGAAAAATCGTGTGTAACTGGTATCTTGATGAGATTTTGCACAAATATAGTATCAAGTGTTGGCTTTCGTTTTTGGTGGTTTTAGGAAAAAAATCATGTTCCGTTCAATTTGTAGTTTCTCCAAAATTTAGTGAATTTCGCGTTGAATTTGTTCCCGTCGGAACTAAAATATTTAGCGTGATTATCTGTTTAAAACCCATACATATCGGTGTACCCTTGTTTATCTACAGAAAGGCTTTATCAGACAAACATGTCTAAACTTTGGTATAACTGTAATCAGACGGTTTTTATATTCGACTTTGGAGCCGATTTTATCAGGAAAACGGTACTTGAAAACGTTGGACTTTATCTCCCCGAGCCCGGCTTGGGCTCTCTAAATTATGACGTATGACACCTGCATGTACATTCACCGTGACCCCAAAACTCACCCTTTGTTTTATATCAGCCAACATCCGGGCCGATAGTATAATTCACGTTGAAGAGTTTGAGTCAATAAATTTGAACAGTTTCAATAAAGAGCAATTCAACTATAGTCCAGAGAATTTGACACGACTCTCGACCTTATTAACATTATCTAACAGCTGATATATCGTCTATATTTATATTCCCGGTTGTATGTTTTCATAAGCGGAAAGTATCACGAAGACACACATCTTAAGGACCAATATTGTACGATTTGCTCGCGGAAATATATATATTCAACGCAAGAACCTCGTAATATATTTATGCATAAAGGTCAGGATCATGTCAAATTCTCTGTGCTATACTAACTTGCAGAACGTACGATCCGATTTACAAAGAATTTAATGATGATCAATCTAGAAAATAGTAAGTGATAAATTATACGCGCAGAGAGCTATTCAGAATTATACAAACAATTTGACCATTGTAATTATAAATAAAAGTGCAAAGTTACTATTACGTGGCATATATATTAGGTGTCTATTCGGAGAATCGAGTCGAGTTTTCCGAAAATGAGTTCACCTAGTCAGCTGAATATTTCACGTTACCTGATTGGTACTTTAATTTTGATACGTTTTATGGTGGCAATTAGACATGTGTTTTGACGGTAATTAAATCATTTTACAGATTTTAAACATGTTTGATCTTTTGACGATTCGTCCCGTCGGCAAAAATAAAAAATGTCACATTGCAATATTCGTTTGCACTTTTAGAAGACAAAAGTAGTGTCATTAACACGTTAATTTGAAGTAAATAGTCAAATGCTTTACGTAGTTCGTCTAGCTTCAAGGATAAAATAGAGCAGATGAAGCATTATTTTCACGAGCGTAATTGGAACCACGGGTTCAAAATAAATCAGTTGCTCACGATGTGAAATAACACCTGACTGTAAAATACAAATATTCTATTTAGTTCATGCTTAATTTAGGGTTTTCCTAAATATTTTTTTTAATAAAACATGGAGTGAAATTCGAATTCTGATTTTTTGAAACAAACTGAACAGAAGTGCATGTAAAATAATAACTTGTGTATATGACGGCCAAAACACCTGTAGTTGCCTATAACAAGCATTGATGTCACGTGTAGGCCGACTATAAAGCTCTCAAGGGCAACTGATCTTCTTGTATGACGTTTTTCCAGGCCGTTTAATTTGAAAACCAATTTGCATTCGCGAGTCAAGTGATGCTTGGTGAGCGGTTTAGTTTCATTTTTCTCGGTCAGTTGACTTGTGTGTTTGGGTATTTCTGTGCCGTGTAATTATGGTCTGTGTAAGTTCTGTGTTCGACTGTTTCAGTTCAGTGCTAGATCTACCTTCCCCTTAGAATATAACCTAACTTTTTAGCCAGTGAAAACGCTGATCTTTGCTGGTTAAATGCTACATTTAATTATGACATCGTGAGTAGATCACATACTCTATCGGTCAATCAAATGCCGACTGTAACATTCTGAGTTATTTTAATCATTAAAAGTTTGCTCTTACTAGATGGGTTGGCGGGAATTTCAATTGGCCAATCAAAATTACTAAAAAAGACTTTGCTTCGCTCGGTACGCTCACACCGTCCTTTTTAATCATAGACATTTGGTTTCAACTCGCCGTAAATTAATGATTTTACATAGTCACTAATAGACCAGGGTATTGTAAATTTCATTAATTTACGAAGAGTTGAAACCAAATACCAATCTTTTAATCATTAAAAACAAATAACTCACTATGTTCTATTACATAAAAAATACTTCATGAATTCCAACTGTCATGTAATTACATGAACACGTTATGTTTCGCTAATGAATTTGAATTGCAACATGATCGTATTTATGTACAATTAGATACAGGTACCCATATACGTTCCTTTTACTTTTGTTATCGAACTCAGATTTTACTAATTTTGCTCGTTCGTCAATTATTTTTAGAGGTTCAGTTTCTATAACAACCACATCTTTAAATAGCAATATCATACGAGTGTGTGTATGTCAATTATTACACTTCGCAAAAAGCTATAAGCCTCAACTTTGGATCTTCGTGA
This sequence comes from Spisula solida, assembly GCA_947247005.1. Taxonomy (NCBI): domain Eukaryota; kingdom Metazoa; phylum Mollusca; class Bivalvia; order Venerida; family Mactridae; genus Spisula; species Spisula solida. Next base: position 36,237,173 of record OX365959.1, on the reverse strand, counting down.
GTTATGCAACTATTCAGAAAATATCCGAAATTTTAAGTATTTTGGTTGCCATAGCAACCACAAAGTGTGTCCAATTATACATATCAAGTAATTGTCGTAATCCGACCAATGTCCTCTATCCACATACCACATTTCATAGTTCTGCCTTACATAATACTCTAGTTATGCCACGGTCTTGTAAAACCGGCTTTTCCCCACTGTTTTGTGTTCCATAGCAACGCTTTCTTTAAGTAAAATCAAAATATATGGTGCATGCATATTCCCCTTATTACAACCTATGCATACACTAAGTTCAGTAATCAAGACTTGCAAGTTGTTCGAATAGTGGCATGATTCCAGTTTTCTGTTGTTATTTTGTTCGTTTTTTACATGTTTCGTTGCCATAGCGACGTTTTCTTAGGCCTGACTGGTGAATGTATCAACATGCATTATTCCCATAATGTTCTTAAACAATATGCAACATTTTATGAGTGTCTATGTTTAGTACTGTTTCCTTATTTCCTCGTTCATGTCGCCAAAAAGATAAATAGAATGACGGATAAAATATTGTTGCCATGGCAACAGTAGATTATTTTTTTTGAATATAAGTATCATTTTCGATTATGATGCACTGTTCCTTGTTATTAGTCAAATTATTATAAAATTCTGTTACTGGGCCATTTTTACTGGTTAGTGAACCTTGTCCTTTTACAGTAAAATTATATTCAGCTTGTGTGAGTGTGTGTTGATTTGTTAACAACCATGTGTGTAATGGTATTCAAAATAACACAAACTACACAACGTAGTATAACATATGCCATTCATGAGTTAAACTTTATACTGATTAAAACTCAAATCATCAATCAGTAATACACATTGCATAGCAGTATTTCATGTCAGTTTTACTTTTACAAGGCCTAACATTGTTTGTTTGACCTTTACTGACCCAATATATTTACACTGGGTAGGTACACAAGTATAAAATAATTTTATTTTTATTACAAATATATATTTTGTGTTGTCTCAGTGATAATTACTATATATATAAACTTGTAGTTAATTTATAAAATATTGTTTGCAGGATATTCTTAGTAGATGCTCTATCAAATGGATACTTATAATATAGAAACCTTTTTTCACTGGAAGCAACATAATTAATTGAGTAGGGGCAATTTTATTTGGTAGGTAGGTAAAAGTCAAACAAAATAATTTTAAATTAGGCCATTGAAAGTATCTTATCGTGCCTTTGGAGCCATTACATACAAAACATGTTTTATCTAGCTGATATCTGTACATCATTGGCCCTGCTTCATATACTGTGCAATTGTTAATAGGGGTTGCAAAATGTGGTCACACTGCACAAGTAGAAAAGCTATTATTAGCAACTCCAGCTGATAAGCAAAAGTTTGGCTTATCTACTGGATAATTTCTTTATGTCACCCCCCCCCCCCCATTTAAATAAAGTCAATGTTCATTTACACTTTCAGGCTATCAGTCAGTTATGACATTTTTGAAATTATATATTTTATATAGATTAAATTAATATTATGGATTAACTGTACAACCTGTGCATGTTCCTTTCTCTGCAAAAACTTTCTCTTCACAGTGAGCCATTGACACAACATTTTCTGCTCCTTTATATCAAGTGCACCAACTTTTTAAATGTCAATCAGTTTGTATATAAACCTGCAAAAAGAAAGATAAATATGAAGAATATAGCTTCATGATATAAATCACAATGTAAGTTTACATTTATATGAGTGTTGATTACAGGCGATTCTAACATCAAACTTTTTAGGGGCACAGTATCTAGTTAACATACTCAAGGTTCCGGGTGACGTGTACGGTTTATATGTCACTTCAGCAACATAGTCATAGTGCCCGTCTGAAGTGCAGTAGGTAAATGTGTTCAATCATTGGTTGCTCTTCATGAAATGTATCCCCTGATTTAATGTTAGAATAGAGCCAATTCAAATGGGTGCCTGATGACCAGGTGCATGTACCTAGGTACTAATGAAGCAGCATGAAGAGGAGGTAGTGAATATAGTTCAATTAAAAAAACCCATGGTGTTTGGTTTGAAAAAGGCTACTGTTTTTGGTTAACTCTTCTGAGACTTGCAAGATGGGAGCTAGTATCCGCTTGTCATAAATGCGATGGAGGTCACAGTTCAATTCTTGTTACTGTCTGCGAATTTTATCCCCCTCATTTGTTTCAACGGTTTCGGAAGCTTAATTTTGCTTGCTATGATAGATTCATGTGTCATGATGATGACTGGAGACCACATAAAATAAGATAGGGGGGGGTGTAGTGATAAGTTATCCCAAAAACAAATTAACATATTGATTACGTTGTTTATATGTGTATGCTAAGTGACAACTATCATCAAACTTTGATTTTAAAAGTTTTTCCGGCATGTCACGTCGTCCTTCATTTATTTTCAATTTTACACCAGACTCGGTCCTGCTCCGAGCATATTATTACTCGTATAGCTCATGGAATCGTACTAGATGTCTGGATCGCTACACTTCTAACTGGCTCATACCAGTGATTGTACAAATTCAAACTGATTTTGTGATCATAACTTGGTTACTATCAACAAACAGTTGCTAAACAGCCAACACTTCCGGGTCAAAACTTTTCGACATACCGGCGGTTATTTATCGCTTCATACTGAAAGAAATCATACTTACACGGTGCAACGGTGTCACTACAGCATCCAGCATCGACTCTCAATACACATAACCACCCATGAGTCTTTCAGTCTCGCTAAATCTTATAAACTCGACGCATTTCAAGGGCATGCAAAATCATCTTTTACACAGTTTGTGATGACGTAATATGGCGCTCTCGTAATAATCAATAACTCGTGAAAACTGCATTGTCACGGGTCACAGACCACAAAATCTGGTTCGTAGAAGATTGTCGAATATGTAACAATCGTTCATGATTTTCATTAATTATTGTTTTAACCTTTATAGACTCATTTTTGCTGAGGAAACATGTGAATCTACCTGCGAAAATACGACGTTATAAACGGCGCATTATCTCGATAACGACGTCACGTCCATAAGCCCCAAATTAACTTTCCACGCCACATATTAAGGAAGAAATTCGCCGATTGAATTAAGATTACAATATAGAACTTAGTACTTACTGTTGAAATTACATGTATGTCATTCAGCTTGGGCACTTGTTAATAACTTTTTTATTTCTGAAATTAGATCATTCAGCCTTTTCACAGCTAGGACTTGGGCGGATCATGTTCTCGTTCGGTTGTGTGATGGACAATTGGTCTAGTATGTTTTTGTTTTCTTTGCTTGGCTCCTTAAGTTTAGTGATGCTTTCGCTGTCCGACTTACTTTCTGTGTGGCTTTGGATTGTCTGCGCGTAACAGTATTTACTTATCACTACAACAGGTGTTAAGTGTAGTGTGGCGGCTGAAAAAAGTCTCCCCGTACTTCACTTCAGTGTAGTTATCATTTATGATAACCCTTTATGGCTAATTATGCACAGAATTCGAAGTCTACAGTGTGTCATTCATTGCGGAGTTAGTATATAGGCTTGCTTGAAATATCCATTTTTGGGGATGTGGATGGTTCGTCCTATATCTGACTCTTGCGTGGATGGCTAGGCGCTGTCGTCGTTTCTGTGTGGCTTTGGATTGGCTGTGCGCTACAGTATTTAATATCATCTTTAATTACATACTACAACATCATGTAACGGCAACATGACGTCATATGATTTTTTTTATTTCATAGTTATTATTGTTACATTTGTATATAGATGTTGTTGTATTTTTCCAGTGCATTCCATATAATTATGCTGGCCCTTTTAAATGTGTTTTAAAAGCTCCGTAGAAACGTGTGTTTACGTTTTCGAATAGACACCATGTCAAAATAAACATTTTGCCTGTAGTATGACTGTATTTCGAGTACATTTGACTTGGTTACAAGAATGGACCCGACTATTTGGAACGCACTCGGAATGCAGACAGAGTGTTACATAATACACGTCGAAGATAAAGGAATATAAGATACGAATTTTCATTTGGCGACATGCTGGTTCATTCTTTCTCTTGTGTGACTGGGGCTATATACTCATAACGTACAAGGATCATTCAGGGCGGATTAGAAACGTATACAAATATTCGAATGTACTTTTATACAGGTGTTAGAACAAATTATATTTCCCTCCCGGCGGGGTTTCGAATTGTTATTCTATGTTCATATAATTATGCTGGTTCGGACTCATTCCTGCTGAATCGGGTGTGACTGGGATATAAGGGTTTGATTCTAGATACCATCTTTCGTTAATAAGGTAATCAGTGTACCTCGTAAAGAGGCCTCTCGCCGAAACGGAACTAGGAACATGTTTATAATACGAGCATCTCAATTTATAGAGTCTTGGTCATTTTCATAATTTAAGCGCGTCACTTCGTATAGATAAATCCCCATTTAGGCAGTGCCTAAGTTTAGAACACGCATAATTATAACACATTTTTATGCGATTCACCAGACATACAATATTTTGGTTTTAAAATGAACTCTGTTAGATATTATATTAAGATGTTTTGTAAAATGTGTTTTAAAAGTAAGTGTGGGTGAATTAAAAGCAAGTACTTATAATCAGCTTAGTAATTAAAGTAAGTGTTAGACTTAAATGATTTAATTTATCGGATTAGAGTTTTAGTTAATTAGATGTGATTATCAAAGGCTTATTGTAATTTATAAGTGAAGATCAAAAACTTTAACAGCTATTCTAGTACACTGTTCCAAATCAGTAAAAGTAAGATATTGGTATTTCACTGTTATTTTCACTGTTTTGGAAGGTAGGTGCATTGAAATGCAGATAAGTTGCTGCTTTTTGCTGTGATCGCGCATTGAAATAAAATATTAAAATCAATGAAATTGAATATCCTTTATAGTGTATGATATTCCGCCATGAATGTATTAAATCCGTACATATGATTACTGTAAACACATTCATATTCCGAGTAGTAAATTTCGCAAATAGCTGTTAAGGATGTTGGAGCGGTTTGGATCCCACATTCAGATTTCATTCAAATTTTGCAAGGAAGTAGAGAAATCTATTCTGACACAAAATATGATGAAAAAACACTAGGTCACGGAACTCGTTTACCGAGTAATCAGCCCTGTTTGAGCTGTGCATGAATTCTTTTTATAAGTTGGTAAATTGAGGAGCTATTCAATTAAAATAATATACCCTGGTAAATTGAAATCGGTGTTCAAATTTGACATTTTTATTTAATGTCTGTGATCTAAATAATAAAATATTTTTCAATATAGATTGTGTACACGTAGTTATACACGGTCATGATATCAAAAAGGATGTTTTCAATGTTGGTCTAATATATATTGCTCTTTTACCCCCACCCACTTCATATTTAATGCAGCAAAATAGCACTTAGGTAAAATCCTTAAAAACTTTTTTCCGACAATAAACTTTTTTAAATATTTTGTTAGATAAGTCAAATGAAAAAGATCTTCAAAATTATGTTATAAAAAATAGATGTCACCGAGCTATCTTTTTCGCGAATTTTATTTTTATTTTGGTTAAATGTGGCTAAAATGCTGAGAATATCAATGAAAACGCTTAAAAAAAAAATTTATTGAACATAAAAATATTCCGAAAACACATAAACACACAAATAACAAACATTAACAAACGAATCTGACTCGCTAAAAAGTCATTTGGCAAAAATAGCAATAATTTTATTTTTTTACCCAACCCACCTATTTTGTAATGTAATTTTTTTTTGAATGCTAACCGTCATTTCGATAAGTATTTTCTATTTGTATTGCATAATACTTATCAAAACTGTTCAATTTGATTTATTCTAGATTAGTTAGACAAATTTTTCCATTTATAAGGCACAAAACGTAATATGACAAATGACGCATGCGCACTAAACCGATCCAGCATTCTTAAATGGTAATTTGGTGGTTTCTTAAAGTCATGGTTTAAAATATTGAAAGTACATTCATTTGTTGTGTTTTTTAGGTCAATTAAGGACAATTAAACGTCCGCGAATATCGCATCTTTCGTAACTGTATGATGGGAATGATTGTCTTCTTGGTTGCATTGTTTTAACAGGTTTTCATTTTATATGGTTTTTGGCCAAAAGGTTTGAATACGGAATGTTGACAATTTTCCTTCGTTCTCTGGCAATCTGGGCTGGTATTCACAAAGCATCTTAAAGGTCAGTGGCCAGCCCTATTCCATGGCGATATTTTGCATTAAAAACACAAATAAGTTAATTATAAATCAAATTTTACCCAACGACCCTAAAAAATATTACTATAAAACGATGTAGTCGACGTTTAAAGATCGGTAAATCTCCGTTCCGGAGGAACGGTCCGTACGGCCTTTTTACAGTCTAAACCGGATGTGACGTAGGAATAGCGAGGTCGGATTTTGACACATATGTGTTAACGCTTACACAGTACTATTAAAAGGTATTTTGTAGTTATAATGGAGGCCTTTTCGTCTGATTTTGATGAAGAACGTGAAATTAATGTACAGCCATACATGTATGAGCCGGAGCCAACTTGTTTTCACGACGAAAACACGTCAAGTGATGAGGAATCGGATGACGAAATTTCGGACGGTCGGGAAGAAAACGAAGAGAATTGTGATCGAATTGGGGGTTTAACATGGTACTTTAGCATTTAATGATTAATTACATTTTGATTACTGCAAAAGATACGTCAAATCACTCAGTATAGATTTATTTTAAGTTTAGATAATTAAGCGTAATCATGAAATATACCAGTGCCGACATTGAATTGAAGCCTCCATTGCCGGCCCGGTCTCGTCAAACATTTTTTACTCGACATGTCTTCCAAAAGTTAATCATGTTTTTGTCACCATGAGTCTAGTTCTACTTAAATAATTTTTTCCCCAGACTGGCTTGTCTGTATTGATTGATTGTTGGGCATGGACCACCTTGACCTTGTGTAAATACTCAGCAGTTCAGTACATCTACACAGTTACCTATCTGTCAGCAGGTTATAAATGGGAGGTGCAGTTAGGAGCAGGGAATAATATATTTTTTAATAATTTTCTATAGGCCTATCAGTCACAAGTCACTTATTTAACTGTTCTGCTGTTGTACTAGACAGATAAGCTGTCTGCAAGTGGCTGCTTTTAAATTCTGACGGTCCTGCCACTACATTTATACAGGCATCCCTGTATGGATTGCGTCAAAGTGGTTTGACTACTGTTGTACATATTGGGTACAGATGAAGCTTACGTTTTTGGCAGTGATTTACCCATTTTCACAATGTGTTTTGTGCAGCAAAATGGATGTGTTTACATTCATTTACCGTTATTTGAAAATGTGAATTGATGAGCGATAGGCACACAAATATGTCGATACATCGATATGGCTGCATTCTATGACACCTCTGGTTATTAGCACACTAAAAGTTGAAGGCGCTAATTTCCCTGTGGACACTGGTATATCTCCCTAGCTTGACTCTCAACTGTCATATTTCATGTTATCTATTTTTCAGGTGTGACTGCAGAAGCTGTGGCATTATGCAGACAGCTTTCGAATCAAAGTGCTGCCAAGAGTATCTAGACCTTAGTGAGAAGTTGGATGGGATTGACTGTATCGCCAAACACCCAGGTTTTATTGGGAACTGTCTGAATAGGGATGTGATAGAAGTGTCCTTTTATGAGTTCCTGCAGTTTAACGGGCCAATTGGGGATGAAGAACCTATCCATGAGTATGTTAACATTAAATATCAGCTTGTCATAAAATACTAATACTTACCAATCTTATTATCCCCCCCCCCACATACACACACACAAAACAAAGTTTGGGGTTTGTAGGAGCGAGTTTGGTCGGGCGATAACTTTTGATTTTTTTATTAATGAAATGCTCTGTAGATAGCTTATGTGTATGCCGCTCAGGTTCGAACTTAGGGCCTGTGGGGTCAAGTCACTGTTAATAAAAGTAGAAAACATGGCATCTCTGACAACTTGACAAGACAGGGCTGTGAGTATTATAAGTCACTGTGTGACACTTCTAGTTTCATTTGAGTGTGTATAATTTTGTGTTGTCTCCATTTATTACATATTGCTTGTAGATACTATGGATATGATCATGCTTGTAATATAAGCCCCTAAAAATAAATGTTAACTGTAAGGTAACAGTTTTAGGGCTGTCCATTGACATCAAGTAAGTTTAAGTCTTTGGTATTTTCATCATAGAAAATGACTTTGAGACAGTTATAATGAAGAATTCCCTGACTTGCTCAATTTTCAGAATTCCTTGACTAATTAAAAAATTCACTGACTTTCCTGACCATGAATTTTTCCCTTGACTGTTCTCTGGCCGTGAGAATCCTGTCTATGTTGAGTTACCAGAACCGCAATATTACTTTATTTTTGCCTCGGAAAATAAGTATATAGTTAACTGCATAATCCTACAAGTTCAGATACCATTAGTAATTTTATTTTTCCTTTTTCAGAGTTTACAGATATGTGGCATATAAAAGACTTGCCAGATGGATTTGGCACCGCCTTTCCAAATATGACCGTCGGGTGCTTCCAGCTTGTGCTGTGTTAGCAATAAGAGCCAACTTCCCTTCTGATGAATATAAGGGGTTCAAATACTCTCGTGACTTTCAGTGGTATGTTACTATTTATTTGTATACATGTATAACTATATTACTTCACATGATAACCTTATGTTACATGCATTTCTATATAATATAGAAATACATATAATATACAGTTATCATGTGAAGTAAGCATATAATGCATTAATGATTGCCAGTACTTTAGCATTAGAACAATTCATTCTGAATGCATAAATTGCGATTCTTACCACATTGACTTCAATTTAATCACATTCTCATGATTCTGTCGCATATCCAGTCTTTGATTTAACCCATTTACCGGATACCAGGGGCAAGCAAATATTCACAGAGGCAAGTGAACATTGACAGCAACATACCTCATAGTGCAAGATTCAGGTGTATACAAAAGTAGAACAATTGATAAATTGCACTCTGCTAAAAAGTGATAAAAAGCTTGACTTGAAAGGTATGCCAAAAAGGCAAGTTGTCTGAAAAAAATAAGGTGAACACTGCATATCTGCATAATTGTTAGGGTAGTAACAACATTACTCACTCTGAAATTAATAAAAATTTATTAACAGTAACAAATGTATTTATGAAGATATGTATATATAAACATGACATACAAGCTAACACTAGACAGCAATAACTATAAATGAATGGCAGTAGTGACAACAAATACATGAATGGAATACAAATTAATATCAGTATCATGGTCAGCAATATATTATGCCTTTTCAAACAAAACACAGAACATTGGCATCTCATTGTTCATACTCAATTCACACACCCTAATTCGAGGCCTTTTCAAGGTAGAGCTTATATTTTCCGAACATTTACCACAGTAAAATGCACAATTTAAACTATTTGCGCTGGATAAGTAAAATGTCATCACAAATACTGCTTAGCACTTCTTATCTCAATCTCATACCCATACATTTACATACTTTTAATGTGCATGAAGGCAAATTATTCAATTTCATTTTTTACACAGATAAGTCATTATGACAACATCTTTACTCTTATATGTTATTCAAGGCAGTTAACCTAAATTCAAGATTTATCAGTCAATTCAAGTGCATTGGGGCTTTTTTCAAGACAGTACATAATTTTAAGTACTTTTCAATATTGAAACAAAATTCAAGGACATCAATGCCTGTGTAAACCTTGAAACCCTAACACATAGCACATAGCACACCCTAATACATAGCACATAACACTGGCAGTCCTAACACTTAATAACACAGTCACTGTATTTACTTTTTTCAGAGTACAGATATGTTGGAAATCTGGATCAATAGATTTGACGTCTCCTTAACACGAATGACCGCCATGTGCTGCTTGTTTTATGTTGAAGAAAAACGTGTTCTGTGTGCCAACACAGCTTCTGTCTTTGAAATGTGACGTGCTGCTGATGATAGTGGTGGAGGACATACATATAATTCTTTGGCCGCTTCTTGTGCCTTTGAATGGCAACTATACTTCTTCCGCAGGTGGAACAGCTCTTGATTCAATTGATCAATGTAACCTGAAATAAAAAGTCAATGTTATGATGTAATTTGTATTGATAATAATACTTAGTTTTCTCTTCATTAAACTTGAGTATCACTTGCTTATTGTTGTCAGTTCATATTGCTTACTGTATTTCAACAGCAATCATAAAGTATAAGAATCGGTGCTAACTTAAGGCTAACTTAAATATGATGGTTACTGTACAATTGGCAAAATACCTTTACGACAGGCCTTTACATAAAATATTGTTTGTTTCCCTACTTGTCAAAATTATTTTCATGGAGGTGGGTGTGCAAATTAGAAGTAGTATGTCAGCTTAGTCTGTAATTGTCTATACATGTAATATTTTCTCGAACTACCTAGTCAACCCTGAATAAAAATGACATGAGGTGTAGGAGGGAAATTAACAGTATTTAATTCATGGGCTCATAACATGGTATTAACTTCAGCATTCCTAAGTGTATTGAAGTAATGCAGTTGTAGCAGTTACCGTGCACTTTCACAAATATATTCTGAAATCAGTGCTGTAGTTTGATGAAGACCAATTCTATACAGAAGTACCGGTGCCAATTCAACGTATGCTATAAGACATAGGTCCTTTCATCCGACTACATATACCCTCATCCTTATGTTGAAAGTCGGCTATTACCATCTGAGGTACCTAACTCATACATACATCTAGTAAAGTGGAGCAATTGTGTGTTATTCTTGCTCAGAGAAAATTGAGCCCTTTTGTGCCTCCAGAAACCGCTCTCAACATTAGTTAAAACATGTACTTCTCATTTCCAATAAAAATATTACCGTAATTGCATGCTTCCATAACTGGTTTCACAGTGTGTTTGCCTCCTTTGTACTTTGGATAGGACAAGTTGTACCTCAACAAACCATCCCTAGTGACAGTCTGTGATCTACCGGCATTTGAACAGGTGTGTAATGCTGCAAGATTAATCCTGTGAAAAAAATAGCAAATAGTCAGACAAGGCAATATGATTAGTATAATACTACCACTACAAGAAGGGTTTTTGACACAATGGGCCTTCATTCCAACAAGAATCAACTGACCTAAAATTCCTGACAATATGCACAAATTGGCTTGGTATTAACAAATCCAAGTCAAGATTCATTGAAATTGTACCAGTGCTTAAGGAGAACAAGTACATACCAACTTTTGTTGCAAGCACAAAATCAATGTCTCCCAGGCTGAGAGACATAATTATAGCAGAGCTATATTGTGAATGTGCAGCAGCTTTATGCATACTTGAAGATCATAACTGGGTAGTACATAATGTATTTTCTTAATGTCAGAAAGAGCTTAGACTAAGCATTATATTTAGAATTTAGTAGAACATGTCCTCTGAAAAAAATGGCCCACAGGCACCCCATCCTAAAAGTGACTGAAATAATGGCACAAGTAGCAATGAAAAAGTTGCACTCCTGAAAACTTAACTGAAAAAATGTATCTAACTACTAATGACCTTTGCTTCATAACTGCATATGAAAACGAGACAAACTTTGGAGCAAACTGGCATACTACTTTGTGGTGAGCTTCCAGGCCTGAGGTCTGATCAACTGGCGACAACTTCCTAATGTCGGATATCAATCTGTTCTTTCCAAGCACTAACTGCACCTCTTTGTGGGCCTTAGAACCTGCAAAATTGTTGATAAAGATAAATATTTTGGGCAAATGTTCACTTTATACAGTCAGGTCTCGATATAATCATTATTGACTGACAAATGCATTATACCGACATCATGTTTTAGGATCAAAAGTATTAAAACCTATTCAGTTTACCAACATATTCGTTATAACGACATTTTTCATGGAAAACTTACAGCATTGTTGTACTGATCGTGATATTCATAAAAATAGAGCTGTATAGATTTAATGTAATGGATATATCAGCCAGTTCTACTACAGACAAATGCATTTGTCCCACAGAGATATCAAAGTTTAGTTGAGTCACGATAGTACAGCATTCTCTTTAACAGAGGCACCAATACATCTCAACTAAGTTAGTTACACAACCAATAACACATGTCGATCAATGAGGCGCAGCATCAAGCTGGTATAAACATCTGTTTGTTATAGGTTGTTATGCTCCGGACAAGGATTTGTGACACCGCAGCGGCCGCCACCGCCGACGCAAAAGTAACACCTATATGTCGCCTTTTCAGGCAACACAAAAATTAAACCAAATAGCATCCTGCACTAAGGCCACTTTTCTAGTACTGCTAATAATTTAAAAGTCAGTGTGCCAAGTTCCAATGTTATTTAGCATTGAGAGTAAACCAAATTGCGGACTAAAAATCCAAGTTCTAACTCAGGTCAAAATCTGTCATCATAAATATATATTTATGCAAAGTGCATAGACAGTACTGTTGAATATTGATAGTAATTTAGTTTGTCAAGACTGGGACAAAAAAATCCTAAGAAATTTAATCAACACCAACTATGGTGGAAAGTATATATAAAGTTATTGTACCTCATCTGTCTGACAAGCACGAGAAACTGTACCAGCAACAAAATTGTTCTGTTTTGAAGACACATTGTTAATAATATCATCTTGAACATCTTCTTGTATCAACTGGACCTCTTCCTGTTCCTCGACCTCTTCATGTGACAGATCATGTGACTTTATGAGTTCATCAATTGACTAAAATACAGTAAAGAAAGATGTATACACTGCTTCATTCTGCATACATGTACAGTACAGTCAGGTCTCGGGAATATTGTTTGTTTATAAGTAGTGGTGTAACAGTATACCCCGGTCCACGATATACCGCAAACTCCACACGGTTCATGGTACAACGAGATTTTTTAAAAATAATATTCCGACAACAAAAATATGCTGCAGCCGGCTGATTGTGTACAAATATCATGTATCCGTCTTTTTAATTGGAATAAAATTTACTCCATATTGTCAAAATTCATTTCAAAATGTTGTTCGACATGTTATGGTTTATAACGCTTGCTGGAATAATAGCAACAAAGTCATTGTCTAGATGTCTGAATTCTCAGTTAAATTTTTTTACATTTTAAGCAGATATTAGAGAATATCATACTGAATCGAAATATACCGAACCATAAGAAAAAATAACAGTACATATCATATTGTGAGGTGAGCGTATCGTTACACACCTACTGTGTGCAATTATGTTTAACAAATATAATTTTAGTCAGTAAAAAAAGGCCTCCTTGATAGCCTAGTGGTAGAGCTTCCGCTTTGAGTGCAGGAGGTCCCGGATTCGAGTCCCAGGCTGCGTCATACTGACGACAAAAAAATGGTACCAGGAATTTCCTAGCTGAGACGCTACTGAAGCCTAAAAGGGGAACTGGCTTCTCTCTCATACCCTCGTGGAACTAAACATCAACAATGAGGTGTCGAGAGTGACTTATATAAGTTGGAAAACTTGTTTCACAATTGATTTTATATAAATTAAACTGAAATTTTACAAAATCATTATAAAGTCTGATGTGTCGCCTGACAGCGTCATTTGAAACGTCAAAGAGTCAGTAGTTGGTTTGGTATCAACCAATTTATGAATTTTTTGAAAGTGTTAGAAATAGAAATCAATGACAACCTAAGGTGGACATTATACTTTATAGTCAATTATCACCTATAATATTCAATACAATGTCACAAAAGAAAAATGATTTCTATTGGGCTAATAAATAATTAGATTTAGTTATGTTCAGGCATTACAATGATTTTTATAAAAAACACAATTTCAAATTTAGATAATACTATTGATAACAGTTCCTATGGCATAAGAAAAATAAAACTATGTTACTTATATTTATATGCATGCAGACATACCCCAACTACAATTAGACATACCGGGTACCTGCATGTGTTACATATTATTACCAGCAGTAAAAAATGAGTCAATGTATTATTTTTTTTTAAAACGACATCTGTCTTATTGATGATAGAAACTAACATAAAAGCTTGTGCATGATAGGACATTCATTTCCTTATACAAAATGACTTGTGCAGCCAAGATGCACCAGATTGGGAATTATTTTCCTCTGAAATTGGGAAAATGGATAATTTTTCTAATTGGGAAGCTACCTGTTACGGGTACCTAACAAAGAAGGGGAAAAATTGCTGATGCCATAATTATGTGAAATGTAAAAATAGTAAAACATGTATATGCACTGCAATCTATATAATAATTTATTTGAAATTTTGATGATTGTGTCATACCAACAGAAAATGTGAAGAGGTGACCAATGACCTTAAAAATAGATTCTCAATTAAAAATCTATGCAATAATTATATAAAATATTCTCAAGATATTGTGATGTTATATCATGTTTTATTTCAATACAAATTATAACTTATCATAATGAAACATTTGCATCTTCATTAATTTATTTTGATTTCTATTGCTGATAAGCAGGTGCCTAATCACCAGGACAATACAGGAAATGTCATACTGTGCCCAATCAGGGTTTTATGACCCTGTACTACAGAATATACCACTGTGATCTGGAAGCCAGACAAAATAATCCCAATGTACACAGCTGGAGATTTATGATCATGTATAATATATCACTTACATGTAACATAGAGATAGGGAAATCATACTGTGCATAATTAGCATAACAGTGTTTGGATCTTTAACATTGATAATGACACATAGAGATAGATCAATTTAATTATAATCCTTATACTACAGACCCTCATTATTTTGTATTTTTTTGTTGAACATTGAATTTGTAAATTATAAAAAATCAATACCCATGTATACTGATCATGAAATAAAGTTCCATGAAAATAAAAGTTTAACATCTCAATTTTTACATTCATCCATCAATTCACATTGTCATGTAATACATGTATAACAAGTAGTGTTATACGGTAAAACAAAAACTATCCAAAAATAAAATTGAGATCTTTTGGTGAAACATCAAATATTTTAGATAGACATACTGGTAATATGATACCAAAAGTTAGAAAGAACCATGCTGGTCTATACCAAAATATCATAATTCTTCAATACTTCCCTTCGAATTGATTTGAAAATATGAATTCCGAGTAGTGCTGAATAATAAGGAAAACCTGCTATTGTGACATTATGTAACTACTTCATGGTTTAAAACGGCCCTAAAATAATAAAAAAAATGACTTACTATAGCAGCTAAGCTGTTGATTCAATTTGAGTAAATAATCCATAATTATAGTCATATAAAAATTATGTCGACATCACTAACTTTGTTACCATGGTAACCAATTTCAGAAAAGTACTTGTCACTTGAAAAAACTAGATGTGAGTTATTTAGAACAGTAGTAAGCCTTTCACTAAATGTAAATCAATGTTGCTGAGATATATAAGAATCATGACGAAATGAGTAATGAAAACTTCATAATTTAATTGAAAACCCAATGAATTTCGCCTTGTAGGCTCATCAGGGGTATAACAATATTACAAATTATATAATATAATATGATAAATTTGCGGACTTTTTCTTTTATCCCATTATTTTCTGAATGATCAATAGGAAAATTGCACATTTAATGCTGTCTAATGTATAAAATAATGAATTAAGAACAAAGTTTTTTAATCTAGTATAACAATGTGTCATCACAGACGGTCATGGAAATTAATGTTTCCCTGTGAGCATACCATTATTCTACTAATAATTTGTTAGCAGAATGATTAAAGTTATTTTTCATGTTTCTATAGACAACTTCAGCTATTTCTAGTATAGAACCCCCACCCCCGGAATTTTCAAGTTAGAGTTTTTTCAAACTAATTTTTATTTAGGACTCATACTGAGTTCTGCCTTTCATTTATACGTATTCCAATTGATACAAAGTCATGAATGCAATTGCTAGAATGTAAATTTAATTAACTAAATAAACAGCAACGCAATTCAAAGAAATGTTTGCATATAAATGTCCTATCATATCTAACGTTAACATCATATCAGGGGTGTGGAAATTCCCAAATTATTTGCTAGCCCATGGGCAATTTGGACTGAAAAATCCACTTGCCCGAAACTAGATCTACTAAAAAGCTCAATAGGTCAAACATAGGAATGCCTCACTCCTGCATATAAATTCATTCATGTTGTCATGCAATAACAAACATAAGGCCAGAATTTTTTAATTATTAGACTAGTTACTCAGACATTTTTCAGAAAAAAGTCCACAAGAGGAGGGAAAAAGAATAAAAATAAAAACTGCTGCTGGTGGCAGAATAGTCAATGAAGGTCGATTTAAAGCAATCAAAACTCAACAACAGTGTTACTAATGTTAAAAAAACCAGCCAATTTATCTTAAGACTAGGCCAAACTTAAAATATTGTTTGTTTCCCCATCCCGACCCGAGCAAATTTAGAATGGGTAGGTAGGTAGGTTAATTTTTTTTTTTAATTGTTTCAGAATAATAGTTATTGGTCAAGACATACAAATAATATAATATAGTAATACATGTAACTATAAGGTGAAAACCAACAATCTTAAATTTAAAATATGTACGAAATGTCCTTAAGTAAGAAACAAGCCTGTAAACAAAAATTTACATTTTCATCCCTAATATTTTATAAAAAAAATATAATTTCAATTTGGGCAATAAAATATTATGGGTAGGGTCGTTTTTTTCGGGTAGGTAGGGGATGGGGAAACAAACAATATTTTATTTTAGGCCCTAGGACACTGTAGTGAAACACTAATATGATAAAACTTATTATTAACAAATTAATGAAATAATAATACAAGGCTGGTCCATTTATCATCAAAACATTATATGCAATTTTATTTGTTTTTCAGTTTTTCAATTTTTTTTTTTGAAAATGCCAAAAAATTGGACAGAAGGGTCCGAGTAAAGAAAAATAAAAGAACTCTGGCCTAACTTTCATTGATGAAAATCGCTAACTGTACTGCGAGATAAATTAAACAGCCAAATGTCGACCGTGATATACTGTTTATTAAATCACGCATCAGTTCTATAAGTTTTAAAACATGGACTGAAATACTTACGGTATTAAAAATTCAATAATAAGTGGACAGGATTATGGGGATGTCGAAAACGCTATTACAAACACAAATCGGAAGGATTGATATGGCACGATTTTCTCAGGGAAATTAATATATTCTGTATATATAATTCAATCTTTTAATATATTCATGCAGAAAGGTCAAGATCAGTCGGTACTAATTACCTCATGTCCAGTTATGATAATGTGTGAGTTAAATTTTCTTTTTGGGGTAATAATGTGTATGCAAAAGATTCCACTATTGTCTGACCAGGTAAATTTTTTTAGTTTCGCAATGAAATTATACATGTCTGGATAAGCCTTAATAATTGGGTTTTCACCATAAAAGTTTTTGACTCGACCACTGTGTAACTCTATTGGTTTATACTAATTTATTCAAGGTTGATAGTGAAACAAGTTTTTCCAACTTATATTAATCACTCTCGACACCTCATTCCTGATGTTATCCATCGCCACAAGGGTATGAGACTGAGAGAAGAGAAGCCAGTTTCCCTTTTATGCTGAGCGTGTAGCAAGGGAATTTCTGGTACCATTTTTATTTCGTCTTTGGTATGACGCGGCCAGGGATCGAACCCGAGACCTCCCGCACTCGAAGCGAAAGCTCAACCACTATTCATATTCAGTTTTCTATATGGACGGTGACTTCACCTCATATAATTTAACATTCTAACACAACCAGTAGTTTCAGCTATATACATAAAGAGGAAACCAAGATGTGCTAAAATTAACGATAAAACACAGTTAAGGATGAATAAATCCAACTGCAAGTACCCGGTAAGCTTGAAAGGAAGAATATAGTGATGTGGTTGTCTTGATCTGTTGTCAAATGAGGAATATTGGCTATGTTAGAATCGAAATAATGAATATGTATCTGCATTTTATCTATAATAAAGCACAGTCACTTGTACATATATAATAATGCGTACCACAGGTAACTGTATCATTGATAAAAAGTTTCTTTTACAAAATTTATGTTATCTTAGAAAGGTTCATTTGTACTTAAGTAGTCAGATTTTCATGGTATCAAAGACAAGAATCGGCTTTCGATATCTTCATAAAGTAATTACATTCATAGACAACATTGTTTTAACTACCTCCATGCAAAATCCCATTGTAATAGATCAACTAGTTAAAAAGTTATACCATGAAAGTATACCACGGTGTCCAGTCAGTCACTGAGGTGCATTCAATAGAAACGACAATGCTATTCTGAACCAGACAAAAGAAAGTGATTTCAGCCTTATGGGTTTATTTTCTTATTCATGGACGGATTTAAAAAACATTTATATCAAATTAAAGACGAAGCTCTCTAGTTTCTGATTACTTAGTATATAAAAATATTAAAATTATACCAGTATTAATGAAATGTTAATTAAAAACAAACTGCACCTCAGTGAACGGGTGGTCAATTTCACGTGTTATAAACCTTTCTTAGATATTTTAAATTTCATAAAAAAAAAATTCGATTTACCCTTTATTAATGATACAGTTACCTGTGATGCGTACTGGTGATTTAGTTACTTCGCATCCGAACTCGTAACTGCTTTATTGTATGTTAAAACTTAGATAAATTTTCATTATTTCTTATAAATGAATTATATATAACATGATGATAAGCAATTAAAGCCAATTAGAAGGGCTTTAGACCACAATTCTGTTTAACTGCAGGTAATTGCTACGCACTAGTCAATGGAACCAATGCTCCCCTACCCTTGGGAAGGGCGGGGGATAGCCGAGAAACAGTCCCCGAGATTTTACCTTTAGGGCGGGGGTTTTACCATCTGCGTAGTCCTGGGGGTGCACAGGCCATCGATGCGGGGGTTTGGGGGCTGTGGCTTCAATACTTAAGACTGATTCATCACATGGCATAGACAGTTCTATAAGGTGTTTATGGTGGTAAACAAGTATGCAAAGTTTGAAAGCAATTACAGGACACAAGCCCCCTTATACACAACTGAACTAGAAAATGAAACTAAAAGGCTGAACGTTTTGGGTATATCTTGACTGGTTCCCACTTAGAACACATTTGGCCATTATTTATTTTTCAAAAGGTCAAACTAATAACAATTTTAACAAGCACAGAAAATCTTTGGTAAAACCATACTTCATTAATGAGGTTAAGGCCCCTAGGGAAAGCCCCTACAGTTGTCAACAAAACTGAAAACAAAGACATGCTAAGTTGCTTACCGATTGCCTGTTTCTTTTCTCATAGGCAGCATATGATGTCCTTTTTCTTTTGGCAGGACCAACATTTTCCTTTGCTGTTAAGGCTGGTCCATTCTTGTTGAAATTATATATTGATGGCACAGCACCAGGCTTCAACATGAGCTTAAACTCCATGCTTCAACATGAGCTTAAACTGAACACCCACACTTCTCATCACCACTGATCACGCTTGGGCTGCGAGTAAAACTTTCGTCCGTGAAGTGTTTCGCGCAAAGTCTTGAAGTTTTCGTCGGTACGAAATGCACTAACTTGCCGTCTTTCCATCTCATGGATTTCATTGATTTTGTCCATTTCTCACGTAAAATAGCGTCCTTTGGAAAAAGAAAAAACCCTTCGTCCATGCAACCATAGGCGACACAATGCACCATGATCGCGACTAACTTCAACTAAAACTTCCGGAAATTACGGATATTTTATTGATAAACACTCACAAAATGAATAATAAAGTAATTCCAAGAATCGTTCACAGTTGTCAATTCGAAATATAAACGTAATTCGGCGAATAGGAGGGATTCAGAACTACGTCATCAATATAGTCTGCTACTCGTTATCTCGAAGGTCGGTCAAGCAATGTAAACAAGGGCTGTGTTCAGTGTTAAAGTATTGTTGTTTTGAGTTGGTTATATTCTTCTTAACACAAAATAAAATGCTAATAATTAGGTAGTTGGAAAAATATTTGATCACATGATTACTCTGAAACTGAATAAGTTAACATTATTTTGTATCTTGTAAAACAACATGTATAATTAGCAGTATCTGTGACCATGTGTTATCCTATGCTTTCATTAAACTTCTTGACATCAATAGATCATGTACTTCAAAATCAACAAAAAACAAGCATTATATAATATTTTATTATTCATATAAACTTAAGGGTGTTTTTTTAATGAGAAAGAATACAATAACGTGAAAAATGCTTGTTTCTAGTGTAAACTGCACATGGACCATTCTTTATTTTCGTATATTGAGTGTGCAGTCAACTTAATTGTCTGTTCTATGCTAGCATATTTTATAATTTTGTAACAGTATGCTGTCACGAAAATATGTTCATCCCAAGGATGTAGGGTAGCTTTTTTATAATTATACAGGAGGACAAAAGTATCAAATGATTTTAACAAGGTAGACAAAACCCCTCCGTACGGCCACATGTGTGGTAGACAAACTTTTAGCTCATTCATTTTGAAAGTTAATTTTTTGATATGCGCATCTTCAAATTTATAGTTTCGAACACAAGTTGTTATTTAAATAAAAATACATATGTATAGTCCAGTTAGGATTTTGTGACAGTGACGTTGCAGTTTATGTGTACGCAAAAGATCACAACCATTGTCTAAACAGGTAGAGCGAAGTTTAGTATGTTAGTTTAACATTGAAATTATAGTAATATAGTTGTTTGTACAGTATAAGCCTCTATAATTGGTTTTACACCGTTATAGTGGACTCGACCGCTGCGTCACTGGATTTTTATCCTGACTGGACTATAACGGGAATTGTCTGTCATTATACAAACAATTACAGCATTTCGTTTATGAAAAGCGTAGTTGTATATAAATCAATTAAAACTAATTAATTACCACTAGATTCATATAATTAACATTATGGCATAAATACATGTACAATACTGTATTTTAATAACTTTTTTCTTTTATTACAGACTTAGTATTACCATGAAAATATATCACTAGGGATTTTGTCAACCTTACATGTATAATCATGATAATATCAATTCAAAAATGAGATAAGACGAGCGACAGCTTCATCATGTTGAGGACAATTGATTTATATTAACAGTGCCAAGTATTCAAAATTATTTACTATTATTTTCTGTTAGGTCAACAGCAGAATTATGACATCCGAAATGCATATGATGTTGAACATTGTTTCCAGTTAAGCTATTAATCCTTACATTGCTTACTTAAAAGCATGATTATGTTTCATTATACTTGATCCAACCAAAAACATATGTTACCTAAACATGTACATCATATCACAACAGTGTTAATTAACTCCTTTGAGTTTTAATTAATGCTATATTACACACCTTAGTACAAATTCTATACAAATGATACTAGGTTTTGACCGACCAGCAACCGTTGCTGTGGTCAGTTCTTATCAGTAAATCTATTTTTAGCACATTCTCTATTTCTGAATCCCTCCTAAACGACGATAGCTAATTGTTTACACATGCAGTTACAGCGTACTTGGTGTCACACCGGTGAAAGTACTTCCGGGTCGTAGTATGCTAAAATAGTTCCTATGAAAACTTTAATTCTGTTCTGTTCTTGTACTGTTTGACTGTGGTAACTGTGAATTGTTGACCAAAATTCCTATATATATTTCAAATATGGACTTTCTGTCAACAGCTAACAGCCTTTAATTTATCTTTTTCTAGATTACTACACCCTGACTGAGGGCTGGAAATGTGTGGGTGCTTCGGCCGAATCAGCTGTTGTGTATTGGAAAATAGCATAGTCTACCTGGGAGACTTGAAATAGCAGGAAAACAACACACTCAACCTGGCATTTTCTGTGACTCATTTATGAGGACAGTGTATGTATTCTATGGAAAAGGCCACAGGAAATCATTTGGGAAATCAGTGTGACTCAGGGAGAGACATGAAATTGGGTCATTTTGCATAGAAATGATAGCAGAAAATTTTACCGGTGTGACACCTATATGATGCGAAAGTGAAAGTAGGAGATCTTCTGTTGCAAACTTATTTATTGACTTATTGGCTTCAAATTGTGTGTGCAAGTTCCAAATACTCTGACAAACTTGTATATCTAGAAGAAAGTGGACAGGTAATTCAAATTTAAATTTTATTTTAATTTAAAAATAAAAACATTGAAATTTGACCTTTTGGCCTAGTTTGATGTATAGATTTTGCACCAACAATGCATTTGAGTCTACTTACTGTTGTAAATTGTCGTCTGCAAGGTTTGTTGCGCTTAGAGATTGCAGAAAATATTAGTTTTATTTTGTATTTTTACTTAAAATCATTTTTTTTTACATTTTAACAATCATAATAGCAGTGGAGATTTGTTATAAAAATGCTCAGACAAGCTACAGAGTGACTCTGTATTGCATGAGAATGGGGCATGTGTCATTTGGACTGGGTATAGTGTCTGGGGTTATGGCCAGTTCATATTCCGGGACCCAAGAGACCCTTTCAGAGCCGGGTTTCGAACCAAGACCGCACACCGTGTTGCCCTTATGGTTTCTGTCACAGACTTTATGTCGCTTGGAATGTGCCGGCATGTCATTTGTGCAATAATAAGTTATGTGTAAATGGGGAACATCATTACTTTGAAGATAAATACACAAATAGTAATAGAAATATTTGTTTTTATATGGGGTCCTGCACTCAGGTCATGTGAATACCCAGGGCAAGACACAGCCTCCATGTTTAATGAGCTTGTCTGGGTAGACCCAGTAGGATTATTTTGATTTATGAGTCTATTAGAATTATTTTTACTCATCCATCACACTCATCCATTTATTTATATGGCTGTTAGTTGGCTACTAAAAGGTAATAACAAATTTGTCAGGGAATGCAGCACTCATCATAGACAGGAAATTTCACTCTGTTTCGGCTAGCATCAAGCCATCGTCAGCAGCACTGCTTTGTACTGGACAGAGTGGTTGTCGACCCTGTCTTTGGTGAACCGGTAAGTTTGTTTGTGTCTGGGAGCCACTCAGTTATGCCTGATCAATCAATTTATTTGCAGTCATAGGTATGTATGTTGTCATCCAAAACACCCATCTCATCGTCAGTTTTCGCAAACCCAGAATCGCGTAACTGTCTGTGGTCATACTCCATCCTGGCTATCCGGGCCCGTCGTCTATTTCTGTATGTTGGTGTAGTCTTGTACTTTTTGTTGTGGTTTGCCTTGGTAGCGATTTGTTATAGACGTCCCTGTGCCCGTACAGAAAGCGCTGTACCGGATACATACCTGAGCTTGTTTTTCACGGCTGCATTGACACTGTTGTTGAGCGAAGTACTTGCGCTGACAAACGACCCTTGAATGTTCGTGCAAAGCTTACGTGTTTGCTCATTGAAGCCACAGTAGCCCTGTTGAAAGACTCACACCCCTGTGTTGTTGTTCTGGAGCGGACACTGTAAAATACTGCTTCACTCAGTCTCATTTGCAATACACCATCCATTAGCTTCTTTTCTTGTTCATTCATTTGCAGGTACTTGAACTTGGCCAGACTCAGGACATCAGATTTGTCCCACCAGCACCCATTTCCCACACCAGAAGAGACAAGTGAATCCCCAGGACAGAAACTGCAGTCTACCGCATAGCATTCAATGGTGGCTGCCCAAATAGCCGGTAACTTTTTTATCATTTTAGTGATGTGACCTTTGCCTGTTCGAGCAAGTTCGATCACCAATCACAGCGTTGCGACGCAGTTTTCGCGTCTCTGGCCAGGACTTTTTGTGCTGCTTGTCTGTCCTTTATTGTGGCGATTGGAATCATGGTGCTGGATAACTGGGTGCTTTGCACTTTTTCTCCTTTCTAGTCGCAAGGTAGTTTGTGTCTGCTTGTCGCGTCAGGTTATAGTCCATGTTGTGGGCTGCGTAATAGTCATTTAGTAGAGATTAGTCATTCTACTTGCTTAGTCTGTTTGCACAGTCCGCCTGCTAGCTTAATCTGTTTACAGTACACTGGCAGGTATTTGATGTGATTAAATGGTGATTAGAGGTGGTCCAGATTGTCTTTTAAAGAATTATGGTTGATAAAAACCACATTTTGCTTTAAAATGTAGACATAAGAGAGTAAATGATAGGCTGAAGGGCGTATTTTTATGAAAAAATGCACTTTTTCCAGAGTTATCTCCCCTTTAAACTAGTTTCTGAAGTCTGCTGTGATTGTTTTTATGTATTGAAAGAAACAAGAAACATTAGTATGTGTTGTTAAGTTTATTTCAACAAAATCCATTGGGTACCTACCAAGTAATTAATGTTTAGCTGTGGCAGGTAGAATGGCTCGGAAAGACATAATATCAGGTCTTAATACTGGTGACTGGTTGCATTAGCAAAACTGATTTTTCTAGAAACAGGTCATACTGAGTAAGATTTAAAAGAGTGGAAATTTGTTGTAAGACATTATGTTGTCTGCTGAACACATAGGAGCCAGCTCAAACTCATACAAGTTCATCATATTGATGCGAAAGTGAAAGTAGGAGATCTTCTGTTGCAAACTTATTTATTGACTTATTGGCTTCAAATTGTGTGTGCAAGTTCCAAATACTCTGACAAACTTGTATATCTAGAAGAAAGTGGACAGGTAATTCAAATTTAAATTTTATTTTAATTTAAAAATAAAAACATTGAAATTTGACCTTTTGGCCTAGTTTGATGTATAGATTTTGCACCAACAATGCATTTGAGTCTACTTACTGTTGTAAATTGTCGTCTGCAAGGTTTGTTGCGCTTAGAGATTGCAGAAAATATTAGTTTTATTTTGTATTTTTACTTAAAATCATTTTTTTTTACATTTTAACAATCATAATAGCAGTGGAGATTTGTTATAAAAATGCTCAGACAAGCTACAGAGTGACTCTGTATTGCATGAGAATGGGGCATGTGTCATTTGGACTGGGTATAGTGTCTGGGGTTATGGCCAGTTCATATTCCGGGACCCAAGAGACCCTTTCAGAGCCGGGTTTCGAACCAAGACCGCACACCGTGTTGCCCTTATGGTTTCTGTCACAGACTTTATGTCGCTTGGAATGTGCCGGCATGTCATTTGTGCAATAATAAGTTATGTGTAAATGGGGAACATCATTACTTTGAAGATAAATACACAAATAGTAATAGAAATATTTGTTTTTATATGGGGTCCTGCACTCAGGTCATGTGAATACCCAGGGCAAGACACAGCCTCCATGTTTAATGAGCTTGTCTGGGTAGACCCAGTAGGATTATTTTGATTTATGAGTCTATTAGAATTATTTTTACTCATCCATCACACTCATCCATTTATTTATATGGCTGTTAGTTGGCTACTAAAAGGTAATAACAAATTTGTCAGGGAATGCAGCACTCATCATAGACAGGAAATTTCACTCTGTTTCGGCTAGCATCAAGCCATCGTCAGCAGCACTGCTTTGTACTGGACAGAGTGGTTGTCGACCCTGTCTTTGGTGAACCGGTAAGTTTGTTTGTGTCTGGGAGCCACTCAGTTATGCCTGATCAATCAATTTATTTGCAGTCATAGGTATGTATGTTGTCATCCAAAACACCCATCTCATCGTCAGTTTTCGCAAACCCAGAATCGCGTAACTGTCTGTGGTCATACTCCATCCTGGCTATCCGGGCCCGTCGTCTATTTCTGTATGTTGGTGTAGTCTTGTACTTTTTGTTGTGGTTTGCCTTGGTAGCGATTTGTTATAGACGTCCCTGTGCCCGTACAGAAAGCGCTGTACCGGATACATACCTGAGCTTGTTTTTCACGGCTGCATTGACACTGTTGTTGAGCGAAGTACTTGCGCTGACAAGCGACCCTTGAATGTTCGTGCAAAGCTTACGTGTTTGCTCATTGAAGCCACAGTAGCCCTGTTGAAAGACTCACACCCCTGTGTTGTTGTTCTGGAGCGGACACTGTAAAATACTGCTTCACTCAGTCTCATTTGCAATACACCATCCATTAGCTTCTTTTCTTGTTCATTCATTTGCAGGTACTTGAACTTGGCCAGACTCAGGACATCAGATTTGTCCCACCAGCACCCATTTCCCACACCAGAAGAGACAAGTGAATCCCCAGGACAGAAACTGCAGTCTACCGCATAGCATTCAATGGTGGCTGCCCAAATAGCCGGTAACTTTTTTATCATTTTAGTGATGTGACCTTTGCCTGTTCGAGCAAGTTCGATCACCAATCACAGCGTTGCGACGCAGTTTTCGCGTCTCTGGCCAGGACTTTTTGTGCTGCTTGTCTGTCCTTTATTGTGGCGATTGGAATCATGGTGCTGGATAACTGGGTGCTTTGCACTTTTTCTCCTTTCTAGTCGCAAGGTAGTTTGTGTCTGCTTGTCGCGTCAGGTTATAGTCCATGTTGTGGGCTGCGTAATAGTCATTTAGTAGAGATTAGTCATTCTACTTGCTTAGTCTGTTTGCACAGTCCGCCTGCTAGCTTAATCTGTTTACAGTACACTGGCAGGTATTTGATGTGATTAAATGGTGATTAGAGGTGGTCCAGATTGTCTTTTAAAGAATTATGGTTGATAAAAATCACATTTTGCTTTAAAATGTAGACATAAGAGAGTAAATGATAGGCTGAAGGGCGTATTTTTATGAAAAAATGCACTTTTTCCAGAGTTATCTCCCCTTTAAACTAGTTTCTGAAGTCTGCTGTGATTGTTTTTATGTATTGAAAGAAACAAGAAACATTAGTATGTGTTGTTAAGTTTATTTCAACAAAATCCATTGGGTACCTACCAAGTAATTAATGTTTAGCTGTGGCAGGTAGAATGGCTCGGAAAGACATAATATCAGGTCTTAATACTGGTGACTGGTTGCATTAGCAAAACTGATTTTTCTAGAAACAGGTCATACTGAGTAAGATTTAAAAGAGTGGAAATTTGTTGTAAGACATTATGTTGTCTGCTGAACACATAGGAGCCAGCTCAAACTCATACAAGTTCATCATATTGGTGTCACACCGGTGAAAGTACTTCCGGGTCGTAGTATGCTAAAATAGTTCCTATGAAAACTTTAATTCTGTTCTGTTCTTGTACTGTTTGACTGTGGTAACTGTGAATTGTTGACCAAAATTCCTATATATATTTCAAATATGGACTTTCTGTCAACAGCTAACAGCCTTTAATTTATCTTTTTCTAGATTACTACACCCTGACTGAGGGCTGGAAATGTGTGGGTGCTTCGGCCGAATCAGCTGTTGTGTATTGGAAAATAGCATAGTCTACCTGGGAGACTTGAAATAGCAGGAAAACAACACACTCAACCTGGCATTTTCTGTGACTCATTTATGAGGACAGTGTATGTATTCTATGGAAAAGGCCACAGGAAATCATTTGGGAAATCAGTGTGACTCAGGGAGAGACATGAAATTGGGTCATTTTGCATAGAAATGATAGCAGAAAATTTTACCGGTGTGACACCTATATGATGCGAAAGTGAAAGTAGGAGATCTTCTGTTGCAAACTTATTTATTGACTTATTGGCTTCAAATTGTGTGTGCAAGTTCCAAATACTCTGACAAACTTGTATATCTAGAAGAAAGTGGACAGGTAATTCAAATTTAAATTTTATTTTAATTTAAAAATAAAAACATTGAAATTTGACCTTTTGGCCTAGTTTGATGTATAGATTTTGCACCAACAATGCATTTGAGTCTACTTACTGTTGTAAATTGTCGTCTGCAAGGTTTGTTGCGCTTAGAGATTGCAGAAAATATTAGTTTTATTTTGTATTTTTACTTAAAATCATTTTTTTTTACATTTTAACAATCATAATAGCAGTGGAGATTTGTTATAAAAATGCTCAGACAAGCTACAGAGTGACTCTGTATTGCATGAGAATGGGGCATGTGTCATTTGGACTGGGTATAGTGTCTGGGGTTATGGCCAGTTCATATTCCGGGACCCAAGAGACCCTTTCAGAGCCGGGTTTCGAACCAAGACCGCACACCGTGTTGCCCTTATGGTTTCTGTCACAGACTTTATGTCGCTTGGAATGTGCCGGCATGTCATTTGTGCAATAATAAGTTATGTGTAAATGGGGAACATCATTACTTTGAAGATAAATACACAAATAGTAATAGAAATATTTGTTTTTATATGGGGTCCTGCACTCAGGTCATGTGAATACCCAGGGCAAGACACAGCCTCCATGTTTAATGAGCTTGTCTGGGTAGACCCAGTAGGATTATTTTGATTTATGAGTCTATTAGAATTATTTTTACTCATCCATCACACTCATCCATTTATTTATATGGCTGTTAGTTGGCTACTAAAAGGTAATAACAAATTTGTCAGGGAATGCAGCACTCATCATAGACAGGAAATTTCACTCTGTTTCGGCTAGCATCAAGCCATCGTCAGCAGCACTGCTTTGTACTGGACAGAGTGGTTGTCGACCCTGTCTTTGGTGAACCGGTAAGTTTGTTTGTGTCTGGGAGCCACTCAGTTATGCCTGATCAATCAATTTATTTGCAGTCATAGGTATGTATGTTGTCATCCAAAACACCCATCTCATCGTCAGTTTTCGCAAACCCAGAATCGCGTAACTGTCTGTGGTCATACTCCATCCTGGCTATCCGGGCCCGTCGTCTATTTCTGTATGTTGGTGCAGTCTTGTACTTTTTGTTGTGGTTTGCCTTGGTAGCGATTTGTTATAGACGTCCCTGTGCCCGTACAGAAAGCGCTGTACCGGATACATACCTGAGCTTGTTTGTCACGGCTGCATTGACACTGTTGTTGAGCGAAGTACTTGCGCTGACAAGCGACCCTTGAATGTTCGTGCAAAGCTTACGTGTTTGCTCATTGAAGCCACAGTAGCCCTGTTGAAAGACTCACACCCCTGTGTTGTTGTTCTGGAGCGGACACTGTAAAATACTGCTTCACTCAGTCTCATTTGCAATACACCATCCATTAGCTTCTTTTCTTGTTCATTCATTTGCAGGTACTTGAACTTGGCCAGACTCAGGACATCAGATTTGTCCCACCAGCACCCATTTCCCACACCAGAAGAGACAAGTGAATCCCCAGGACAGAAACTGCAGTCTACCGCATAGCATTCAATGGTGGCTGCCCAAATAGCCGGTAACTTTTTTATCATTTTAGTGATGTGACCTTTGCCTGTTCGAGCAAGTTCGATCACCAATCACAGCGTTGCGACGCAGTTTTCGCGTCTCTGGCCAGGACTTTTTGTGCTGCTTGTCTGTCCTTTATTGTGGCGATTGGAATCATGGTGCTGGATAACTGGGTGCTTTGCACTTTTTCTCCTTTCTAGTCGCAAGGTAGTTTGTGTCTGCTTGTCGCGTCAGGTTATAGTCCATGTTGTGGGCTGCGTAATAGTCATTTAGTAGAGATTAGTCATTCTACTTGCTTAGTCTGTTTGCACAGTCCGCCTGCTAGCTTAATCTGTTTACAGTACACTGGCAGGTATTTGATGTGATTAAATGGTGATTAGAGGTGGTCCAGATTGTCTTTTAAAGAATTATGGTTGATAAAAACCACATTTTGCTTTAAAATGTAGACATAAGAGAGTAAATGATAGGCTGAAGGGCGTATTTTTATGAAAAAATGCACTTTTTCCAGAGTTATCTCCCCTTTAAACTAGTTTCTGAAGTCTGCTGTGATTGTTTTTATGTATTGAAAGAAACAAGAAACATTAGTATGTGTTGTTAAGTTTATTTCAACAAAATCCATTGGGTACCTACCAAGTAATTAATGTTTAGCTGTGGCAGGTAGAATGGCTCGGAAAGACATAATATCAGGTCTTAATACTGGTGACTGGTTGCATTAGCAAAACTGATTTTTCTAGAAACAGGTCATACTGAGTAAGATTTAAAAGAGTGGAAATTTGTTGTAAGACATTATGTTGTCTGCTGAACACATAGGAGCCAGCTCAAACTCATACAAGTTCATCATATTGGTGTCACACCGGTGAAAGTACTTCCGGGTCGTAGTATGCTAAAATAGTTCCTATGAAAACTTTAATTCTGTTCTGTTCTTGTACTGTTTGACTGTGGTAACTGTGAATTGTTGACCAAAATTCCTATATATATTTCAAATATGGACTTTCTGTCAACAGCTAACAGCCTTTAATTTATCTTTTTCTAGATTACTACACCCTGACTGAGGGCTGGAAATGTGTGGGTGCTTCGGCCGAATCTGCTGTTGTGTATTGGAAAATAGCATAGTCTACCTGGGAGACTTGAAATAGCAGGAAAACAACACACTCAACCTGGCATTTTCTGTGACTCATTTATGAGGACAGTGTATGTATTCTATGGAAAAGGCCACAGGAAATCATTTGGGAAATCAGTGTGACTCAGGGAGAGACATGAAATTGGGTCATTTTGCATAGAAATGATAGCAGAAAATTTTACCGGTGTGACACCTATATGATGCGAAAGTGAAAGTAGGAGATCTTCTGTTGCAAACTTATTTATTGACTTATTGGCTTCAAATTGTGTGTGCAAGTTCCAAATACTCTGACAAACTTGTATATCTAGAAGAAAGTGGACAGGTAATTCAAATTTAAATTTTATTTTAATTTAAAAATAAAAACATTGAAATTTGACCTTTTGGCCTAGTTTGATGTATAGATTTTGCACCAACAATGCATTTGAGTCTACTTACTGTTGTAAATTGTCGTCTGCAAGGTTTGTTGCGCTTAGAGATTGCAGAAAATATTAGTTTTATTTTGTATTTTTACTTAAAATCATTTTTTTTTACATTTTAACAATCATAATAGCAGTGGAGATTTGTTATAAAAATGCTCAGACAAGCTACAGAGTGACTCTGTATTGCATGAGAATGGGGCATGTGTCATTTGGACTGGGTATAGTGTCTGGGGTTATGGCCAGTTCATATTCCGGGACCCAAGAGACCCTTTCAGAGCCGGGTTTCGAACCAAGACCGCACACCGTGTTGCCCTTATGGTTTCTGTCACAGACTTTATGTCGCTTGGAATGTGCCGGCATGTCATTTGTGCAATAATAAGTTATGTGTAAATGGGGAACATCATTACTTTGAAGATAAATACACAAATAGTAATAGAAATATTTGTTTTTATATGGGGTCCTGCACTCAGGTCATGTGAATACCCAGGGCAAGACACAGCCTCCATGTTTAATGAGCTTGTCTGGGTAGACCCAGTAGGATTATTTTGATTTATGAGTCTATTAGAATTATTTTTACTCATCCATCACACTCATCCATTTATTTATATGGCTGTTAGTTGGCTACTAAAAGGTAATAACAAATTTGTCAGGGAATGCAGCACTCATCATAGACAGGAAATTTCACTCTGTTTCGGCTAGCATCAAGCCATCGTCAGCAGCACTGCTTTGTACTGGACAGAGTGGTTGTCGACCCTGTCTTTGGTGAACCGGTAAGTTTGTTTGTGTCTGGGAGCCACTCAGTTATGCCTGATCAATCAATTTATTTGCAGTCATAGGTATGTATGTTGTCATCCAAAACACCCATCTCATCGTCAGTTTTCGCAAACCCAGAATCGCGTAACTGTCTGTGGTCATACTCCATCCTGGCTATCCGGGCCCGTCGTCTATTTCTGTATGTTGGTGTAGTCTTGTACTTTTTGTTGTGGTTTGCCTTGGTAGCGATTTGTTATAGACGTCCCTGTGCCCGTACAGAAAGCGCTGTACCGGATACATACCTGAGCTTGTTTTTCACGGCTGCATTGACACTGTTGTTGAGCGAAGTACTTGCGCTGACAAGCGACCCTTGAATGTTCGTGCAAAGCTTACGTGTTTGCTCATTGAAGCCACAGTAGCCCTGTTGAAAGACTCACACCCCTGTGTTGTTGTTCTGGAGCGGACACTGTAAAATACTGCTTCACTCAGTCTCATTTGCAATACACCATCCATTAGCTTCTTTTCTTGTTCATTCATTTGCAGGTACTTGAACTTGGCCAGACTCAGGACATCAGATTTGTCCCACCAGCACCCATTTCCCACACCAGAAGAGACAAGTGAATCCCCAGGACAGAAACTGCAGTCTACCGCATAGCATTCAATGGTGGCTGCCCAAATAGCCGGTAACTTTTTTATCATTTTAGTGATGTGACCTTTGCCTGTTCGAGCAAGTTCGATCACCAATCACAGCGTTGCGACGCAGTTTTCGCGTCTCTGGCCAGGACTTTTTGTGCTGCTTGTCTGTCCTTTATTGTGGCGATTGGAATCATGGTGCTGGATAACTGGGTGCTTTGCACTTTTTCTCCTTTCTAGTCGCAAGGTAGTTTGTGTCTGCTTGTCGCGTCAGGTTATAGTCCATGTTGTGGGCTGCGTAATAGTCATTTAGTAGAGATTAGTCATTCTACTTGCTTAGTCTGTTTGCACAGTCCGCCTGCTAGCTTAATCTGTTTACAGTACACTGGCAGGTATTTGATGTGATTAAATGGTGATTAGAGGTGGTCCAGATTGTCTTTTAAAGAATTATGGTTGATAAAAATCACATTTTGCTTTAAAATGTAGACATAAGAGAGTAAATGATAGGCTGAAGGGCGTATTTTTATGAAAAAATGCACTTTTTCCAGAGTTATCTCCCCTTTAAACTAGTTTCTGAAGTCTGCTGTGATTGTTTTTATGTATTGAAAGAAACAAGAAACATTAGTATGTGTTGTTAAGTTTATTTCAACAAAATCCATTGGGTACCTACCAAGTAATTAATGTTTAGCTGTGGCAGGTAGAATGGCTCGGAAAGACATAATATCAGGTCTTAATACTGGTGACTGGTTGCATTAGCAAAACTGATTTTTCTAGAAACAGGTCATACTGAGTAAGATTTAAAAGAGTGGAAATTTGTTGTAAGACATTATGTTGTCTGCTGAACACATAGGAGCCAGCTCAAACTCATACAAGTTCATCATATTGGTGTCACACCGGTGAAAGTACTTCCGGGTCGTAGTATGCTAAAATAGTTCCTATGAAAACTTTAATTCTGTTCTGTTCTTGTACTGTTTGACTGTGGTAACTGTGAATTGTTGACCAAAATTCCTATATATATTTCAAATATGGACTTTCTGTCAACAGCTAACAGCCTTTAATTTATCTTTTTCTAGATTACTACACCCTGACTGAGGGCTGGAAATGTGTGGGTGCTTCGGCCGAATCAGCTGTTGTGTATTGGAAAATAGCATAGTCTACCTGGGAGACTTGAAATAGCAGGAAAACAACACACTCAACCTGGCATTTTCTGTGACTCATTTATGAGGACAGTGTATGTATTCTATGGAAAAGGCCACAGGAAATCATTTGGGAAATCAGTGTGACTCAGGGAGAGACATGAAATTGGGTCATTTTGCATAGAAATGATAGCAGAAAATTTTACCGGTGTGACACCACTTGTGAACCGTGTAGCACTATTGCTACGTCATTTCCGGTTTAGACACGGAAAATTCCGTACAACACGTACTCGGTACGAACTAAAAAAATATCGCACAATATCATGATTTTGGACAACTTTTAAGCATATTTCGACCATTTCGTGTATAAATTCGTATTTAGGAGCCAAAATTACATAAAATTACGTTTTTTATTTAAATTCTGGCCACTGACCTTTAAGTAAAAACTTAAATATTTTGACTTATGTCAATAATTTGTGCAGCTCATATGTCTCGCAATTTAAAAAATAATCCATGTTTTCTTAGTGATTATAGTAGCTGTTTACCTAATACTTCAAAACTATGTAAAATATTCAGCATATTGATTTTCTTGCTTAGCTGATACACTTAAGAAAAAACCAAATGTTTAAGAAATTCCTTAGTTTTCTGCTAAGAAGCTTTGTGAATACCAACCCAGATATAGTAGAGTTGAAGATTAAGACGGTATTAATTAACACGAAGCCTTAATAGTGTAAATGTCATTGTCATTAGGTGTGTGTGTATATATATAGGTACGTTATTTGCTACCCACTTTATGGTTATGTAATTACATTTACCTAGTTACAAATGTAATGCTCAATTTCAAAGATTATTTCAAAAAATTTTATTCTGAAATTCCAATTATTTACATTAGATGTAGATCTATGCGTTATTATGTCAACATATTCGATTGCGTACATCAAATATTATTATATGGGATTTTACGTTATTTCGTAAATGTGGAGGCGTATTTATTCGTTTATTCAGATTGTCACACTGTGTAATATTCAGTATTCTAACGCAAACAGCGGTTTCAGCAAGTCACACAAAGAGGAAACCACATTGTGTATGAATTACCGATAAAACACAGCTAGGGCTAAATACCCCCCCCCCCGAGGAAAAAATAGTGCGATGGTAACTATGTTTTCATGTGTTGTCAAATGCGTAATATTACCTAAGTTAGAATCGAAATAATGAATATGTATAGTCGATTGAATTTTTCGAATGCGTACATTAAATCACTCGTGCTACACTCTCCTCATTTAATTACTATGCAAACGAACTCGTGACAGTGTTTTATTTTACGACAAAACACAGGTACATATACATTAGTTCTTAATTAATCCACTGGTATGGTCTCGTACGGTCCTCATCAGATTTGAAAAGGACAAAAGTGTAACGAAAGTTCAACAGTATTACTTTCTCAATAATTATACTAATTGTCACAATACAAATTACAAGTATTGATCTTCTAATAACATCCATCATGAACAAACATTCCTCGTTAATGGTTTAATGGTCGTAAATAATCATAATCAATAACTAGCTAATTAGACACTCTAGCATGGCGTTCCATCACAATACGTTATTCACAATCAAGCTCTATAGTTATTGACACCAATAACGTATTTAAGTGTGTGGGGGCGGACTTCGCATGGACAATTTGTCTTTTGTTCTAGATGAAAAGCTACAGATATGCAAGTTTTCGTGCTTGCTTCACACGCAAAAAAACATTTAGTACTTGCTTTTAAAATAAATAATCCATCTTTCTAGTTCGCTTCACTCGCTCAGTTTTCAATATTTACCCTCAACGCCAAATTCTGAATCCGCCCCTGAACAAATACATTCATCACACATCCTTACATTTTTCTACAGTGCATAAAATTTCGTATTTACACATTTTCGTAATGCAGGGGTTGAATTTAATTGAATAAGCAAATGACGACATTTTGTGTTTTTGTTTATGATGACGTCACATGCATTACGTAGATTTATATAATTATAGATGTAGATACTATAGAGCGGTTACAGAGGAAGATGTGCATATTTATGCAAGGACTACCAGAATGCACCTCTTCAACTGCGGTATATACTCTATTAGATGTGGAACCAATAGAATCAACATTGGACAAAAACAGGTTATCCCTCTTCCTTAATATAAGCAGACTACAAGGTTCAATTGAAAATGAAATCCTCTCTAGACAGATCTGTCTATCAGCTCCAGATTCTAAATTCTTCGCTTCAACAATTAGGAACATCTTACAGAAATATGATTTACCAGACATAACCCATCTATTCAACAGCCCACCATCAAAAGTTTCTTGGAAAAAGACACTTAGGGAGAAGATGAATATTTATTGGAAAAATAAGTACATAGAAGATCAGAAGACAAAATCATCTTTATCCTACCTGCAGATACAGGAAAACCCATTGCAAGATGCACATAATGTATGGAAATCAGTAGAGCCTAAAACACATGAGGTTGTCAGAGCAGAGGTAAAGGCTAGGCTGATAACAGGTACATACATGCTACAGACTCGGGTCGGAAAATTTAATCACACCAAATCACAGACAACCTGTCAAATTTGCAGAGAAGAAGAAGAGTCAATGTCACACTTCTTACTGAAGTGTGATAAACTGGAGGCAGTTAGGAGTAAACATATGGAAAAGATCAAGAGGTTAGCAAACCAGTGCAGTGAAAATGGCCTTCAGTTATTAGAAGACAACAACCTCCTTCTACAATTTATCTTAGACTGCACACACAACTCTGTTAGAAAGTTACTATCACCATCCAGAAAACAGATGATTGATATATATTGAAAGATGCAGTGCAGTGTTGGCTCATTCCCTACATCAAGAGAGAGCACTCCTCCTAGCCAACTGCTCAACTGTAGACTCTATTGCCTCCCTTGTTATACAGCGGTAGTAAACATGACCCAGTCGCGACAAGTTACTACCTCGATAACTGTAAATATGTTAATTAAGTTATTCGTTAATTCACATTGATTGCTAAATGTATGGACTGTTTGTACATTTACTTTTATACGAATGGAATGTAATGATTATTCACTTGAAGTTTATTTACTATACGTTGAAGTTGGAACAGTTAATGTTTTTTGTGATTTGCCTTGCGCATGAATATGGACTAGAGCACGACGTTGTGAAATAGTGCTATAATATTCGTGGAGTTGGGTTTATTAAAACGATGATTGAGAGAATTAAATGATATCGTAAGGATATATTCATAAGGAGAAGAAGATATTCGTTGAAGACGAAGTGCCCCTGAGATTAAAGGGGGAAACTACCAAGATACAGATACAGATATGGGTGTAAGCGAAGGGTCCCGGGTTCTAGCCCCGGTCTGATTGCACATTTTTCTCACCCATACTGTGAACAGGTTCAGACCGTGACAAAAA
Source organism: Spisula solida (assembly GCA_947247005.1). Lineage (NCBI taxonomy): Eukaryota > Metazoa > Mollusca > Bivalvia > Venerida > Mactridae > Spisula > Spisula solida. The sequence goes on along the minus strand of OX365959.1, from coordinate 36,200,567 downwards.
TAAAAAAAATAGTGACGAGTTCCTTCGTTTGATATTCGAAGTCATAGAAACGTTCGCGAAATCAAGCGCCGAAATGACATGGCGAGCAGACTTATTCTCGACGTGAGGTCGATTTTGTCACCAAAACTGTGTTATTCGGAAGGGTTGAGGACTATTATCAGTCTAAATTACATTGGTAAACACCGTTGTGAGGACGAATACCGTTAGTCTTATGAATTTTCGGTTGAGAACGATGGAATCTCGGAAACAAACATTGAGCTGTTGAGAAAACGAAAGTAGAAATATTTCTGTTGCACCATTTCGTCGAGAAGAGACTCAATAGTGCAAACCAGCCTATGTTGATGTTCATCACGATGCTTCTCAACACTATGGAGGTAAAACTTGCTAAAACATTGTGTTCTTGATCAAATATTCTTGTATCAGATGAGCGTTATTCACCATATCGACCATTCGGAGCACCTCGTACAATTCTGCTGTAGAATCATACCTCGGATGTACGTCGACGGACTACTTTCAAGATGGAGACGGCTATTGACGGCGACGTCTGTCAAAATCAGAAACTATTGTATAACGCCTAAAATTAATGATTTAGGTACGCATTGTTGCAGTGTGGTGAACCAAAATGGTTTCTTTACTCGCTGAAACATTGAGGGGCTGATTTTTTAGCGTGATCTGCCACATGGAGTCTGTTTTTGTCTGCAAAAACGAAACTAGACAAACTGTCAGTGGAAAAATGTAAGTTATTTAATTAATTGTCGTGATTTACTCGATTTCTGTTTTATAATGATGTCTCATTCGTGGTCCAATGCACTAACTGGCAATATCGAGCCCCCTTGTCATAGTTTTGTAATGCCAGCTTAAGGGTTCAACTAGCTGCTAGGGTCATTTTGATACCTTTGACTAAACTTCAAAGTCTAAATTTGAAAGTACATTTTACCATTTTAAAGGCAAAATACCATGGCCCTTCCAACCAAAATATAAAATGTGGCTTTTGGAAATGTCATGGGTCAAAACTCAAATGGAACCCCTGCCAGCTAGGCACTAGCCAAGCTACTTCTACTAGGTAACCACAGACAGAAGGTATACCATTAATACCCTTATTTATAGTCGATGGCTCGCCAACAGGGAATATCAGACTCAGATCGGACCTCATCGGGTTTCAAACTTTCAAACACCAGCTTTAATTAAGGCATAGTATTAAAAGGGTGAAATTATGCACCTGTGACTTTAATTGGGACTTGAACCCAGGAACCCTGGCAAGAATAGTAGCTCTGCATACTGAGTACTGGGTGCCTTTCATGAGTCGATCTATCTGTCTCCAGCCACTACACTCATTAGTTTCATATTTGGTAATCAATTTTAACAACATATTTTTGCAGGTACTGATTGGTTGGTCCATACAGGCCAAAGCCCAAAGGTGAATAATGGGTTGCAATGGGGACCTGAATGATCAGTGAAACTACAGAGCCTGTACATCTAAGAGTTTGAAAAAGTTACAGATGTTGTTAATGACTATAAAACAATATCAGGTAATATCTTATCCTTGCATATGTTTTTAAGTGGTATAGTCCCGAGAATTTGACACGACTCTCGACCTTTTATTAGCATAATAACAGCTGATATATTGTCTATATAAAAAAGTATATTTATAACTTTGGTTGTATGTATTCATAAGCGTGACGTATCACAAAGATGCTCAATGTGTAATACCAACACAAATTTAAAGGACCAATATTGCACGATTTGCTTGCAGAAATTTATATATTAAACGCAAGAACCTTGTAATATATTCATGCATAAAGGTCAGGTTCAGGTCAAACTCTCTGAGCTATACTGTTATTGCCTCCCTTGCTTGACACTTAGCATAATTGGTATAGTGCCAGGATAATGCCATATGTGACCTGGGAATCTCTTTATGACTGAAATACTGTTTACCAATGGAACTTGTAACAACTTAGGTTCATATCACAAGATTATACTGTCTATAGAAAGGAATTATCATGTTAATTAAGTATCCTAATTAAATTTTTACTTGATAATTTATTTAATACAATGTATATAATAATTTATTTAATACAATGTACTGTAGTTATTAAGAAATTTAATTTTTACAACAAGTCCAAATAACTCTGGAAATACAAATCAATGGGTTATATGTCATGTTGTAATTGATTGCCCTTTTGAAAGTGAACTTGTAAGTACATTTGTGTATTCCAAGTTTAAAATGGATACCTTTTAAAGTTTGGTTTTGAGAAATATTGTCTCACATAAAATTAACCTGAAAACTTTGCTAACACAGCCGCAGTTTGACTTTACTTCTATGAAAACCATGCTAAAAATTGTTATCTTGACTTGGGCCTAAAATAAAATTTTGTTTGTTTCCCCATCCGCTACCTACCCGAAAAAAAAACAGCCCTACCCAAAATATTTTATTGCCCAAATTGAAATAATATTTTTTTATGAAAAATTGGGGATGAAATTTTTATTTTTTGTATAAAGGTTGGTTCTTACTAGTAAATTTGGTACCTATTTTCATGTAAGACTGTTGGTTTTCACCTTAGAGTTAACTAAATGTCCTTACTTGTGTTGATCAATAACTATCATTCTGAAACAATTCCAAAAAAATAATAGTTAACCTACCTACCAACCCCATTCTGAATCTGCTTGGGTCGGGAAGGGGAAACAAAAAATATTCTATGTTCGGCCTTGTTAAACTCATTAAAGCAGTCTGTGAAATTAGCACTTGTCAGGTTTAAGTATTAATAATTCAAGGAAATTATATGGTATAAAGGAAAACATAATTTAGGCCAAAAGTAAAAAGAATTTCCCCCTTCCTGACCCAGGCCAATTGGGATTAAGTAGGTATGACAGTTGGTGTTTTTTTTTGTGAAAATGTTAAAGTCAATGTTTTTCCCATGCAATTTACTACATGTAGTTATATTATTTTGACTAATGTTAATTTTGAACATTTGCAAATCATATTTTTAAATTTTATACCCAACTTTAAAAACAGTTGTTTTAGATCTTTGCTTTTAATAAATGGAAAAAAAATTTCAGAGGGTCAAAAAATATTTAGCGTAGGTAATATTTTGCTTGGGTAGGCACGGTGTATAACCATATCGGTACCCTCTCGGTGCAAAATGATATATCGGTACCCTCTCAGTGCTGGCACCGGTCTCTCTCAGTGCAAAACAGTGAAAACAGAGAGGGTACCGGTGCCGCGTCTAATACGAAAGTAGGGTGTTTTTTAAGAAATTTGATGGAAGTTGCCGAAAAAAAAGCTTTTAGTGGCAAGATATGATATTTTATCTGGCGACGTCAGGAAGCGATAAATGCCGTACGGACCGTTCCGATTGACTTAAGGAGTCAGTAAACCCAGAGAAGCCAAATATTCGAATTGGCCATGGTCAAAATTGTAAATATAAGACAAATGCTGTGTTTCTGAGCCATTCTATCATTAGTAAGAATAATCCAAGTGAGTTTTGTGTTAAAATCTTGAATAATTACATGTTTGCAATAAATTATTTGCAAGGGTTATGACCTTTGTAGTGTTTTGAATGAGAACTGGTGAAAAACTGGAAACCCTATTATTTTGGATCCAATTGTGAGTTAAGCATGTATTAAGGAAGCCAAACAAGTATGCTGTTGATGGATACCAATCCGATAAGCCATTTTATTCTGAGCTGAAGATACGGAATGTTGGCGTCTTTTTCACATGTTTTCGCGACCCAAACAAATGACTACTTGGTGCCTCAATGTGTCAAGATGTTGTTTTGTGGCTATTGTTTTTGTGTTTTTTGCTTGATTTATGATACATAAACTTAAAAAAGTGTGCATTTCTTTTCAGGTGTGTGATTAACTTCAAATCTACTGACGTTTTGGTGAAAGGTGTTTGTCGGCCAGACAATTCTGTGAATTCTGGGTTTACCGCTCCCTAAATTCCGCCGCATATTTCCGGACCACTACACGTAGTTATCTCCCTTTGCCATAGTACATGGAGGACATTGATTATATTTTCTTTATCATAATTATATATGTCATAGGGAATAAGTATATTAGGAATCATCCGTAATCAATGTAATACATTCTTGTTGTTGGAGTTAATACTAAATGTAGTAGTGTAAGATATTTGGCAGTGGCTAGCCGTCCGGCACCGGACGACTAGACAGCGAAATTAGTCGTCCGGCATAGGACGACTAGCAAACGCTACTGGCATGCCAGTACGTGTATTGGCTAGGGAACTGTCATTCTATTTCTAAGCATTAGACATTCGTAATTTAGCTATTTTCTTGTGATAAGTATCACGTATGTTTCTACCTTATAATAAACTACGAATTTGACAAGACATGTCAGTTTATAAACTAGTACGAATGAATGCGGAAATCGTTGTCGGGTGTATTAGAAATGGAGCTAGAAGTAGTAAGGGAACATAAGAGTGTTTCAATTACAGTATTATGAGGATTGGGAAAGTATATTACTTCATGCTGAAAAAATGAAATTGCTATGTTAGGTAATTGACGGTTTGGAATGTCACTGGTTATAATAGCGTGAAAACAATGCTGCCGTTTATGAATCGTATCATGGTATGCACTATTGTATATTGTATTTAAAATAAAAAAATAAAAATTACAATTTACAATTGTATTGGTTTGTATATAATTATGTGCCATTAAAACCGCGAATGAAAAATAATTAATTGCCATATTAGCTTTTTTGTGACACCTTGGCAAATTAACGTGCACACTTTGTTTTTCAATATGGCGGACAATATACGGAGATACACGGCCGATCACAAAATGGATGTAGATAAATGCACTAACATGTCTTGCGGAATTCCTAGTTTATTACAAGGTAGAAACATACGTGATACTTATCACAATAATATAACTGAAATTCTGGATGCCTAATGCATAGAAATAGAATGACAGATCCCTAGCCAATGCACGTAGCGTTGCTAGTTGTCCGATGCCGGACGACTAATTTCGCTGTCTAGTCGTCCGGTGCCGGACGGCTAGCCACTACCAAGACATTTATCTCAAATGAGAAACAAACAACTCAAGGTATCCGAACCTCCTTAAAAACTTGTCTGTATTGGGGCCCCTTGGAGAAATTTTTGTATTTGTGTTTAAATTAAATAAATTTAGAGTAGTGCTCATCATAATTTGTTTTCATTTTGAGTGTAATAAGCTGTGGCGATTAATAAAATGCGAAATCAAAATGGTACGCAAAACATTTAACACCAGTTGAAGAATCCCAGTTGGAATAAGTACTACCCGTATTGATCCTCGTCGTCAATGTGACAACTATAACCAGTCATTCAAAATGCATGTCCCAATTGATACAGACCATTTGTATGAATATTATTTGAGGTTATTTTAGTAAAATTACAACGTAGCGCATATTAGAGCTGAAATAAACCAAGCACGAATTTCAGGAGAAGGCATGCAATTATGAGACAGATGTAAACAACTACAAGTTTGTTTAATATACTGAAGTACTTTCAATAGAAGATACAGTTCCAAGATACAGAAGAGATAGAGCATGCGCACAGAACATATGAATTTATAGTCTGTTTCATAATAACGATTATACTTTCCAGGGATTTCATTTTATCATTGAATTATTGTTTGTATGACTTTTGATTTTATCATTGTTAGTTCTTCTTTGGTGCATTATGATTATATTGAAGTCCAACCTTTTAAAGAAGAAATTTTAAAAATATTTTTACTATATAGAGAACAAGTGACCTCTGGTTAAGTTAAAAAAAATACCACAGAGTCCTAATTTGAACAATTTTGGTAGAGGACCACATACTATGATGTTACATGCAAAATTTAAATACATTAAATTGGTGTCGACATCAGCCATTATCAAAACCAGGGCCCGTACATAAGATATACGTTCCTGTCTAAACTGCAACACCCACATGTCGTTTTGATGTTAATTTGAACATCAAAAAGAAAATATAAAATCACTATTTTACGAGACACTGGTTTATACCACAACAAAGATCTAAATATACAATTCACTGGCTTAGAATTAGAAGGCCGTAAGTACTACTTTTCATGAAAATCAGAAGTGGTCATGTTGACCAAACTGAAGTTTTAAAAGCATGATTTTCCATAAGTAAAGAGTAGTTTTCAGACAGGTTATTCCTGTTTCTCAAAATATTGATTAGTACTTACAACCTTCTAATTCTAAGACAGCGATTTTTTATATTAACATCTTTGTTGTGGTAAGAACCAGTGTCTTGTAAAATAGTGATATGATATTTTCTATATTAACGACAAGAATAAGTATGCATCATTTGTATGGTCACCATAATCAAATGTCACATAATAAATTGGAAATGGGTTGATTGGTTACACCAACGATTAACAGACAGAGTTCTCTTAATTAAAAACAGACAACCGGCTTCCAAACTGGCCTTGATTATTCTATCTGTGATTTTTATCTTGCTCTTGTATCAATCACGTAACCCAGTTATATCTCTCGAGAATCACGCATCGGTGTACAATAACTGTATACATATGTACCAGTATAGACAGATTAACACTTTTTCTCTCAAAAAGCACAGTCCTGATTTTGTCATACTTTATTTTATCAATATATCACTCATGATGATACACAATTACACCAAGGGCAGACAAATCAAAATTCAAAACCACTACTTTGAAGGGGCGCGCATTACATTGTACTGCACTATAAAGGGCTCTCTGTGACAAAGACACGCGTATTGCGTGTAAAACAATTTGTACATTAAAGTGCAAGTAATTACATGTTTACTTGATATACAAAGAAACACATATTATAGTATATTTGATTATTTGTTTGATTATAAATTGTATTGATGCAATTTTATGTCAATAAACTATATGTTATGTTATGTTATATTAGTCCACAGCTGTATATGTCGACTAGACACAACAGCAACATAAAACACGTTATAATTTTACAAGTATGTTTACATATACGCGTACGTGCAATAAAACTCAAAACTGTAAATGAAAATTATGGAATCAATAAATTACACGAGCAGCATGGAAAATGTTAAATGATCATTCAATATACATTCATCACAATATATTTAAATAATTGTACAACGTATATAACAAATAAAATACAAATACATTTGTAAAACTGTATATAAATTAAGTCACGAGTATAGTCCGTTTGCGGCGAAAAAAATCGTCTAAAATGAAGATTTCTTAGTATTTACTGCACCTACAAGTATGAGATTTTGCACGAGTAAATGGAATGTATCTACCTAATATACAATTAAATCTAAGCAACATGGGGCATTTGTGAAAAAAGTTTTGTTCATAAGTTCTATGTAAAATATTTGTAGTTTACAATGAAACTTCACTCGATACACACAACAGCCAATTTTATGGTCACGTGACACGTCTAACGGTAGATTTACGTATTCGTAACCTATTTAATATAGCATGTACGAGGCCCGTCTGTACATCTGTACTGTCTATGTGTATCATATTTTCGGGTCTAAACGTAATCAAAGCACTGAAAGTACTGATGTGTGGCGTAATGATGCCATTAAAACCAATATCGAATAAAGGTTGCATCAACATTTTATGCTCGATTTCTGATAAGCCCAGTCTAATTCAGACGTTTGTGCTGCCCAAGACACCAAGCGAACCAGCAGTAACATGGAACTTACTATGCTGGGCGTCAAGCAAAGTATATTTACAATGGCCATTTAAACGACTTGGAGAGATCGCCCGGTGTCAAGATAATTACATGTAGTCACCAACCAAAAATCACCAACGTAAATGTGCCAGGTTAATCTTATCCCACCATGTATAAATAAGAAATGATCCGTACAAACTTTAATTTGATCTCCAACACTGACCTTGCCCTTTGAGAGAGGAACTTGGGGTTGCTCATGACACTCAAATTGATAGATGTTAACATTCATGTCAATTTTAAGATTGGCCAATGCATGACAAAGGAATAGTTTGGCAAATTTCAACTTGACCTTTGATCTCCAACTGTGACATTTCCCTTTGAAATAGGAACCCGGGAGTTGGGCATGACACCCTGTCTCATTGAGGATAACATTCATGCCAAATATACAAGAAAGATTGGCCAATCCATGACAAAGTTATGGTCCGGACAAGTTTCAATTTGACCTTTGACCTCTTACTGTGACATTGACCTTTGAGATAGCCTAGGAACCTGGTGGTAAGGCATGACATTCCGCCTTGTGGAGGTAAATATTTATGCCAAAAAAAATAAGAAAGATTGGTCAAAGCATGACAAAGTTATGGTCCGACAAAACTTCAATTTGACCTTAGACATCCAACTGTGACCTTGACCTTGCAGATTGGAACATTGGGGTTAGGCAGGACACTCCGCCTCATGAAAGTTAACTTTTATGCAAAATATAAGAAAGATTGGTCAGTGCATGACAAAGTCATGCTCGGACAAGCTTCAATTTGACATTTGACCTCAAACTGTGACCTTGACCTCTGAGATATGAACCTGGGGTTGGGTATAACACTCATGCCAAATATAAGACAGATTGGTCCATGCATAACAAAGTTATAGTCCTGACAAGCTTTAATTTGATCTTTGACCTCCAACTGTGACCTTGACCTTTGAGATAGGAACGCAAGGGTTGTGCATGACACCATCATCATGGGGGTGAACATTCAAGTCTAATATAATCAAGATTGGTTATAGCATAACAAAGTTATTGTCCAGACAAAATGGAACGAACTTACACATGCTCGCACTTACGCCCACACATACACTAAAAGTGGCGACTAAGTCTCACTCACTGCAAGCAGGCTCAAAAACAAATTTACCCCTGTCAAAGACATTCAATAGATATTTCAGGGTTGACCGCTGTAGAAAACTTCCACTTATAACTAATCGACCCCTGCCACTGTAGAAAACTTTCACTCATAACTAACCGACCCTTGTTAGAGACTTTAATTAGATATTTCAGGGTTGACTGCAGTAGAAAACTGCCAGTTAAAACAAACTGACCTTTGTCAGAGACCTTTTATAGAACTTTCAGGGTTGACCAATACAAAAACTGGCTCTTACAACTAACCAACGCCTGTCAGAGACAATAAATAGATATTTCAGGGTTGACTGCTTTGGATAACTTCCACTAAAATCTAACGGACCACTGTCAGAAACCTTAAATAGATATAAAAGGGTTGACCGCAGTAGAAAACCTTCAATTATTACTAACCCACCCCTGTCAGAGGCCTTTAATAGATATTACAGGGTTGACCGCAGAAGAAAACTACCACTTATAACTAACTGACTTACTGCCAGAGACATTAAATAGATATAACAGGGTTGACCGCAGTAGAAAACTTCAATTAATAAATAACCGACTCCTGTAAGAAACCTTAAATAGATGTTTCAGGGTTAACCGCTGTAGAAAACCTTCAATTATAACTAACCGACTCCTATGAGAGGCCTGAAATAGATATTACAGGGTTGACCGCAGTAGAAAACTTCAATTTATAACTAACCGACTCCTGTAAAAAACCTTATATAGATATAACAGGATTGACCGCAGTATAAAACCTACAATTATAACTAACCCTCCCCTGTCAGAGGCCATAAATAGATATTACAGGGTTGACCGCAGTAGAAAACTACCACTTATAACTAACTGACTTACTTCCAGAGACATTAAATAGATATTACTGGGTTGACCACAGTAGAAAACTACCACTTATAACTAACTGACTTCCTGCCAGAGACATTAAATATATATAACAGGGTTGACCGCAGTAGAAAACTTCAATTTATAAATAACCGACTCCTGTAAGAAACCTTAAATAGATGTTTCAGGGTTAACCGCTGTAGAAAACCTTCAATTATAACTAACAGACTCCTATGAGAGGCCTGAAATAGATATTACAGGGTTGACCGCAGTAGAAAACTTCAATTTATACCTAACCGACTCCTGTAAGAAACCTTAAATAGATATTACAGGGTTGAAAACTACCACTTATAACTAACTGACTTACTTCCAGAGACATTAAATAGATATAACAGGGTTGACCGCAGTAGAAAACTTCAATTTATAAATAACCGACTCCTGTAAGAAACCTTAAATAGATGTTTCAGGGTTAACCGCAGTAGGAAACTTTCAATGATAACTAACCCACTCCTATGAGACCCTGAAATAGATATTACAGGGCTGACTGCAGTAGAAAACTTCAATTTATAACTAACCGACTCGGGTCACTCCTGTAAAAAAACCTTAAATAGATATTTCAGGGTTGACCGCTGAAGAAAACTTCCAATTATATCTAACCGATCCTTGTTAGAGACCTTAAATAGATATTTCAAGGTTGACCACAGTAGAATACTTTCCCTTATAACTATAACTGACTTCCTCTCTGGCAGGAAGTCAGATGTTTCAGGATTGACCGCTGTATAAAACTTCGATTCAATCGTCGTAGCATTTTGAGTTATAAAGTGACCATATTACATATTGATTTAGGTATTTCGATTAAACTTAGTTGTAAATAAATGTATCTAGACATATGTGAAAATGATATAACGTTTAATTGGTTAAAACGTTTGTTTTTCGCTTCGCCAGCTTTTGTCAAGATTCGACTCTAGCTCTTGGATTTGTCGTCGTAGTAGTTTTGGCTATAAAGTCATCATTTAAATATTGTTTAGGTATTTTAATTTAAATTAGTTGTAAATACATATATCTGGGCATGTGTGACAATATTATAATGTTTAATTGCTTTAAAACGGTTATGTTTCGCTTCGACGGCATTTATCTAGATTTCGACTCTTGTTTAGTCCAACCCAAGTTCTCTCCTGTAGATTGGCCATCGTACAGTGTTTGGACTATAAATTCATCATATTACATACTTTTCTTCAGATATTTCGGTTTTATTATCGACAAATATACATATACATGTACACATAAATTACCACGAACCTAACATATACATGCCTAAAACATTGTTTTCAACTTCGACGGCATTCGACCGCAATAGACGGCCTAGAAGCCTAGAAGTGCTTTTAGTAGCACACCTCGTCTACAAACAACGGCGGAGTGATTTAATCTCCTTTCATAAAGAAGAAATCTGCTTAGTTTATTTCAAAGATAGTTTTAGTTATTGGCGTTTTTTACATGCACATGATTTGGAACTACTTTACGTAGAACTATTTCAGTTTCCGCCACCAGTGAACACATGCTGTTTCTATTTATAGCATCAATGTTTGTAAACAAATTAATTAGGTCATCGTCTGCAGTGTTCAGCGGCGGAGTGATTTACATACGTAACAGTATACGAATTCCCGCCATCCCAGTGAAAACATTCGTTGGTAGTAAAAATATAGTCCGGCGGAATGATTTACTATAAATATCCTCTAAAAATAAAAGTCGGATATAATTGTTGGTCTTAATATAAGTAAATGTTGGTAATGTAAACAAATCAGGTCCAATGATACGTGTAACCCGTGTTGCATGCTTGTAATATTGTTCAAATCATAGAACTATTTATTTGCAGAGCCTAATGCGTTAAATTGGTCGTAAGCTGAAAAGTGGTAATAACATTGTGTGGCGTTACGCCACACAAAAATGGCTTACGTCTAGCAGCCTCCTTTTCGAACTATAAAAACACGGATTTTACAGCGTCTTTAAACGATTTTGACTGCTTAACAAACGTGTTCATGAATGTCGATTTCAGACTAATCCTAAAGGTTTGGGTAGATGTATATTACTCAATTATTTAGGACTGGTTCAGTCATAAGACTACATGTCATTGCGCACGCAAACATTACAATGCATTTATAAAGTTCTTAATATACGTGTATGTCCATGTATAAGTATATACATAGCTTATGTAGCTTAAACCCCTTTCACAATTGTCGTAGGAATTTCTTCGTCGCACGACGCTTGCGAATCTATGTCGAAATGTACCGACTTGCGTCTGGAAAGGGTAATTTCGTGGAGCGGTCACAATTGTCGCACGACGGACGTGAAACGGCTCTACTAAGCGTATTAGGGAACTATCGTTAATCCGTCGCACGAACGTCGTGCGTCCGTCGTGCGATGGTCGCACGACATAACAATTGACGCACGACAGCCTTACGATGAACAGTTGTCGCACGTCCGTCGTACGACCGACGTACGTCCGTCGTACGATCGACGTACGTCCGTCGTACGACAATAGCATTGTCGAACTATTAGCTGGTTTAAAAAAGAAGTTTCAGCAGCTGGATATATTTAATCAAAACGTCGAACCAAACTCTTAATTTTCGAATAATAATACATTTTGCAAATAGGAACTTGCAAAATACTAGTATTAAACTACATGTATGCATAATCTATTATAATAATAAGACTGCATTTTGTGGTCCACTGGTGTCAAACGCGGCATATCTTAGGCGGTGTTTGTTTCGAGATATTTTGGATGTCCACTTGTTATAAAAGAGAGAAGAGTTGATTCCTAATTCAAATCATGGCTTTCTTGTGCATAAAATGTTGGAATTATTTATGAATTAATAAATCGTGTTTATAGTCTTTATATATACTGGTATATTGTTACTAAGTATACAAGTCATTTAAATGTAACTAATTATGGAATAAAAACATACATGATTGTTGATATTTTTATAACCTGCTAAGTGATGAAAGTATGTTGTTGATATGCATGTGTGAGAACATTTAGGCAACTTCGAGATCTTCGTTTATAGCTGAATGCATCTATCATATGTATGTACAATGCAACCTCTCCAGGGCAGCCCTCCACTGAGCAACAACCTCTCTTAAAAAGCAATATTTACATGTTGTTCGAGAAGAAACAATTTAATATGTATACACATTTACCTCTCCAGAGCAACAACCTCTGTAACGTTATGTTTCTCAATGTGTGTCGCTATAGAGAGGTTTTATTGTTTACAAAGTACACATATTTCTCCAAGAATATGATTTTATCTTAGATTTGCACTGTAGGGTATGAATTTTGAAAAAAACGACATATATGTTTACGAGCGTCGTACGACGGTCGTGCGATTGTCGTACGACGGTCGTGCGATCGACTCACGGCTGTCGTATAATAGTGAATATACACAAGTCTGTCGTGCGACCATCGTACGACCATCGCACGTCCATCGCACGATAGTGGTGGGATTCTAAGTGCCTAGTTTGACCTTATAATCACAAACAAATCGTGCGTCCATCGCACGTCCGTCGTGCGACGACGTAGGGCATCGCACGACGGACCTACGACAGTCACCCGCCGTAGAAAATATTGAACATGTCCAAAACTCTACGACGAGGGTCCACGATTATGTTTTCCGTCGCACGACGGTCGCACGATGCAGAAATTTTTTAAGTCCGTCGTGCGACGGACGCACAATAGTCCCAAAATTTGCATCGTAGACCCGTCGCACGTCCGTCGTACGACAATTGTGAAAGGGGTTTTAGTGAATAAGGGTTTGGTTTTCACTGCTTTTCCGTGATACCGTGATATTACATGTTTTATACATAACCTGTATACACACAAGCGACATACCTCAATAAATCGACTTATATGGGCCTCATAAATTTCGCTTTCATCACAGCAATGTTAATCTCGCTGATCACGGATTATAACAGTTAATAAAAAGACAGTTAAACATCAATGGAATACCAGATTCCCTCCCTGCGTTAAAGTGTTCAAATGCAAGTAATATCAATATACAATCAAGAATAAACTTGTTTAAATAAGTAATTAAAAATTATGAAATTTAAAATGGGAGTAGGTAGAATGTAATTATGATTCTAGGTAAATTTTTATCAACATCTGATGAATAGATTTTCAACCATTCAAAATTTAGACGATTTTTTTCGCTGCAAACGGGCTATACAAGAATCTGCTGCGTAATATATAAATGAAAAACATCACATGATTGTACTTGTCACAATTATACAGTTTTGAAAATATAAAGCATTGCCTATAGTCAGTTTACCACATGTACATAATTATCCATATACATGTAGTTCACAACTGATGACTCAAAGTTTCACGATAAGTCCATTGCCCAAGCCAATCGTCCAGGTTTGTCAAGTTCCGATGACCATGCATACTGGTACATATTGTCATAAGATTGTACAATCTCTTTTTGCACTTTGCCCAGTCTGCTTTTAACGAATCGACGAACAAAAACTCGGCCACCATTCTTCAGCACTGTCCGTAAGCTTTGCTTTCCTAGATTTGTTTTCACCATTTTGTGTTCCCAATTAACATACGGTGTTTGTAGTACGCACCATGATGATTGCACAACGTTATATCTGCAGCCTTTGTGTCTCTGCACGGCAACTTCATATAAAGCTTTCCTACCACAACATGGTTTCCTTGGAAACAGTGTTTCCTTCCGCCATCCGATTTTATCTTTTCGTTGTATCCAGTTGTTATCAACGTCGTTCTTGTCACCCGTTAATGCTAGTGTCCACGGTGTCCAACGTGAATCAAGATTTCTTTTCATTAAAACAAAGTCTGAGTCAGTAACTTTATGACGATATTTGGCTACTGCTTTCTTACTTCCTTTAGGTTTTGAAAAGGTCTTCTTTGCTTTTGGTTTGGCGATTCGCGCTTTATTATTATTCGGTTTTGGCTCTGGTTTGTTATTGTTCGTACGTTTAGCAGCAGTATTTGGCTGTACAACTGGTTGCACGACTGCGGTTGTTGCGACAGAACTGGCTACTGATGCTAGGGAGGATAGTTTACGTAAAGGTTTAGCTGCATGTCCCCAAAAAACCGACCCAATTGAAGATACGGACTGTAGTGATGATAGTTTACGTAAAGGTTTAGCTACATGTCCCAAGATATCCGAGCCAAATGAAGATGCAGACGCTTCACGGACCATAGCTGTTTTGCTTGAAGCAGATGAATCGCCACGTCGAAGTACACCAAACAAACCCTCTAAGTCCTTATGTAGTACCTTCCTCGCTTCTCTAGCTCGTACCTCGGCTTCATAATCCTATGAAAGTGATAAAATGGCATTGATAACATGTTTGCTGCATACATGTGTAATTTACATTTATACTATGATGACTAATGCTAAGTGTTGTGCATACCGTACTTTCAAACATCAACTACATGCAGCCTACACGTATGTTTGGCTAATTAGATTGCTTGTAATAATTAATGTGTCTACTAATTAAACAATTAATATGATGTATATAAATATAATATACGTATCAATACTAACCTCAAGGAACACATCGCCGGCTTCTCTGTAACATATTGCCATTATAAAGTCACAAATGTTGGAGAAGTTGCCAAGTTTGATATGTTCTCCAAGCGTGGCTTTTGTAATCTCTTCAAAGAATGCTGTAGATTTTTCATCTTCAAATGCTTGGACACCGTAAATTTTGACTCCCTGGAAACGAATACAAAATTCAATGTACTGCAAGTCACAAGTTACATTTTACTATAAATGCAAAAAGATATTTTAGTTACGTCAAATGTAATATATTTCCCGTTAAATACATCTATAGGATCCCAGAAAGTCCCATTCACCTATCATATAGATCTATACAATACACTTTATATAATGGAATTATATACATGTAAATGTAATAATACATGCATGCGACCAATCATGAATCGTCTCATTAGTATACTGTACATGTATGTAATTAGATTGGTCAGATATTTTACTGCCTAAAATATTATTTTAAAACGTACAATTTAGACTTTTAAATATTTGAAAGTAGCTATGGGAATTGTCCTAACACTAATGTATAACGTGCAACATGGACATAAAATCTTTAGAATTATATACATATGATAATTTTTAGTTTTTAACGAACCTGTTTTGCCAATGCTGCTGTCTCCTCCCTCCAGTCTATATTGCCAGTGTTCAAGTCGTAATCTGCTTCGTGCGGAACGGAGTCCCCTATCATCACAAGGGCTTTCCTGGACCCAGCAGTCCAGTTAAGGTCACGTGTTAGACGAAGTACATACTCATAGCACTCCTCGGGATCACCACCACCAGTTCCCTCTACGTCTTTCACAAAGTCAGTCAACTCCACGATATTGTTGGTTAGATCAATATGTTTCTCCAAGTAAAATACGTCCTTATCACAATAGTCACCATGAGCGATGACGCCAAATCTTATACCAGGTACGTCTGCTTGTAACCGCTGAATCATATCTTGTAGACGTCCCTTTACTTCATCGATGACTCTAGACATTGACCCTGTTGTGTCGAATGAGAAGACCATCTCAAATAACCCACCGGGTGGCAGCATTTGTGCTGAGGTACCAGGTACGGCATCCATGGTTATTTATTTAGTTCGCTGATGCTGTTTATTCTGTTAAAGCTGTTCAAAGAAGAAAATACAATTTTAAGGTACGTTCTACTAGCATATTCACCACAATATATCGTACACATTTTGTACTTCGAACATACTTATTCCAAACATAGTAAGCATTCACAAATCGTCACGGAAAACAAGAAAACGATAAGCGTAAAAACTAATAGCCTTTCTCATAGAATTATAAGAATGATATTTGCAACACAAGCACTATACAAAGCGATACTCTGTGCGGGTGTCTAAATGTGTTTTGAACAGTAGGACGAAAAAAAGTGTTAAACAACAAAATAATTACTCAATAGCTCGCCGATCCTACCCTGTATTCGAACCCATTCAGCATTTTTATGTACACAAAAATGTACATGTAAGTATACTGGCGATATAGATTGAATGTAATTCAATATCTTCAATTTGTATCATATGAAAAATAGTATTTAAATTATGCAATGCAAAGTTACCTATGTAATATTTTATGTATACAGTAACAATCTAATGCAACCTACCTATATTCTGGTTTATCAAACTAGATTTATATCAATGTAGATATAGGTCTATATATGCACTGTCCTCAATACAGTAGACAAGTATTGAATGATAACTTAACCAGCTATCGGTCTTTATATATACCAGTCTGTGCTACAGTCTGTATTCGTTCCAACTTGTTTCAATGACATCATTCTATTTTTACATCGGTTATTTTTAACTATCGTTGTATAACAAAGGGAGATGAACAGTACAAAGCCTATTACAATTTCTGATACGTGGTTGTTTCCCTTACTGCCATTGAGCTTTGAAAAAATGAAACCAACCAAACTCGGTGTGGTATTTAATAAATAGCCACGGATATACACAGAGTCTAATGTATTTCCGTGAAATAGCGTAGCAAGGGAGATCACTGCGTTGAAGTACGTGACATATATCTAGGCTTTACTAAATTAGACCATTTCGAAATATAATTATACATGTACATCCTAAAGTGAAATAGTGTAAGTCAGTTCAGCTCTGTATTGATAGACATATGAATACATCGATGATTAAGAGATGTCACTTTGAAACATATAATATATTATATAACGGATACATCGTTAATATAAAATGATAAATCCCATTTAATTAAGTCAAACATCATTTCTATGGTTTACGATCAGGGTCATAACTAATATAAACTGTCTGAAACAATTTGTAAACTGACCAATGTTTACTGAGTGAATCTGCTTTATAATATAGGTATAGCACGGAGAAGTTGACATAGTCCTGACCTTTATGCATGATTATATTACAAGGTTCTTGCGTTGAATATATAAATTTCCGCTAGAAAACCGTGTAATATCGGTTCTTTCGGTTTGTGTTGGTAGAACATCTCGAGCGTCTTCGTAGTACTCCCGCTGATGTAAACATACAACCGGGATTATAAATATAGACAATAAATCAGCAGTTAAACTATGCTAATAGAAGTTCGAGGGTCGTGTCAAATTCTCTGGACTATACTAGTATAGTGCGCACATGATATTGAGAAATTAAGGCGGGAAAATCAGATGAGCACGATTGATCAGTGATGTTTTGAGCACAATACTGACCTTATCTTTTTACTTTAGTAATCTGTAAAACCAATGTCGCAACAGTTGACCAAACCGATTCATGTTTGTAAATATCACATTAACCTAGGTGCACTTACAAGTATGCTGTATAGTGTTGTATCACATGGGCAGTCTCGATTACCGTCGTATCTAATGTATTCGGTTTCAACTTGAAATTAGGGCACCACCTTGTATGCAATTCTTCAAAGATGTGGCGTATTCCCTTCCGCATATGTATTGAAGCGATAGTGACTGCTTCATTAATGGATCTAGAAGAAAATGCCATATGATATTGGTGAATCTTATGTGTGACTGTCTGTGTGATGTTGTTCTGTTGGGTATGTAATTTTAAATAATGATACATTTTCGGTGCGTGTTGTTGTCTTTGTGTTGCGTTTCATTGTAGGCTCTACTTAGCTGTTTCTGCTTTTCCTCTCATATTTGAGTATCTACTTTTTGGTGTAAACTTTCTGGTCAGTGGTCAGAAATATCTAATTATTCGAAGTTAGCCTTTGATCCATGAATTTGAGTGAAACCTGTTACATGTTTATAAAAGGCAAAACATTGTGCCATATGTACTATATACACCGGAAGGACATGTAGTACGACGAGCTGGGATATATGTAAGACAGTATTGGATGTAGACGTCCATATGTTCATAGTCTTAGGAACATAGTTGATCAAAAAAAAACCAACTGAGTGTGATTGATTTTATTTAATTAAATTAAATTATTTAATTGAATTAACAAAAAAAATTAAAATTTCACACAAACGATTGGTTACGTTTTGTGCCAACCTGCATGCATGTAGTGTATAAATATTTATTAAATAATCACAATTATTACAAACATAACTTAGGCAACACAACCAAATGATGTATTAAAACATCACCCTCTTATAGTTGGCCATTGTATTGGATCGTCAATAGGCTCGAACACAAAATGTAAAGGAATGATGAAATTTAAAATCCAAAAACGTCCAAACACTGCCCGTAATTTATCACCCAAACACCTTGTATCGGTCAATTGCATTTTAAAGTCAACTTCGAAAGTTGTCTTTCCAACAGTTATAAGATCAAACACAATTTTGAAAAAAGAGATTGCCCAGAACAATAATGCTAATAATAACCAGCCTAAAACAATGTATACCGCATATATCGCGTCAATATATCCAAATATAGCGCGCAATATAGCAACCGGAAATAAAAAATCAACATATTTTGTGAACGGTAAAATTTCATAGTAATAATATGGTAATGCGTGTAATGTGGCAAAAATGGTGGCGACAGATGCCCAGAATAAGAACACACAGAAATGTCGCAGGTTTCTAAATCCTACACAAGCTCCGGTAAAAAAACAATGATGGTCTCTTTTGAGTATACATTTATCACATAATGGACAGTGGTGACATCTAGGCGGCCGAGGTCGATTACATCGCAAACACGGTGTCCAGGAAAAATATGGATATGCTGTCCTTTTTGGTGGTGCATCAAACGACGTCGGCAGTTCTGAGGCAACATACATAACACTTCCATTATTACCGCCAATCGTTACAGACGTGGCGTCTTTCCGTCCACCACGTCCTTGACCTCCACCATTTTGATTTTCATCCCTCGACTGCACTTTGGAAATGTTTTGACCCAATAAGACTCCATCAGGAAGAGCCCCGTGACGGAATGGATTATATGACGAATCAACAAATTTAATACAAAACCAGTTCAGCGTCATCTGAAAGGCTAGAAAACAGCCAATTACACGCACTGTCAAGATCACACTTTCGTCGTAGTCTTCATAAAGGAAGGGAATGGCAAACAGAACTCCAATACTGCCAACACTGCTTATGCCAACAATAAAACATGCTTGTGACAAGGTGTTTAGAACGCGTGGGTCCAACAAATAAAAGCCTAGACATCGTTTAATAATCCTGAGATTTCTTCTAATGGGCGTTTCATTGTCTACAATATGCATCTTGGTGTCTGAAAGAAATAACGACATAGCTAGGGTAATTTACTGATTACATTTGTATATACAATTATAATGGTCGAACATGTTCATGTCCGTCAGTAAACATCGTGTTGTGCATGGGTTCTATTTGAATCGGGAGTAGGGGTTTGAACCCTTGAAATTTTCAAAAAGCCACATTTAGACACTCAAGGGTTTGATTTGGTTTTATCTTTATTTCATGGGTATTTTGTCTAATGGTAAAATTCAATCAAAATGATCTGTATGGAGGTGATATGAACATTTCACATTGGCTTGCATCTGGTTATCACAGGGACAAGAGCATTGGATGCCTGTCCAGTCTATATATATGGGAGTCATGCGAAGAGCTGCCGATATCTTTTGAGTCAAATGTTTGAATCCTCAGGCATTCATAGAGACAGGCATCCAGTTCTTGTGTGACAGAGATGGGGCACTGTGTGCACGAGAGGAAAGGATAACCGCAACACAAATAAATGAAGAGTTAGTTAAATGTAAATGTCATAGTGACAGTAGATTTCTAACTATACAGTGCTATTAGTTATACAGTGTGTCGGCAAGTACACTCTGTACAACACCACTCAGGAAGTCTGAGAAACTTAGCGTATCATATATATCACGGTACGTTATTATTAATGAGCACATTTCTAATAATGCAACTTTATAATTCGAGCATTGCATGAACAGCAATCGCGCATATATAAATGTACTAGTATACAAAAGAAAATAATATAAATATAGTAGAGTGTATTAACATGCAATTAAATATCTTGATTCAATATTAAAACGCTTTAGCACAAAAAAGTAACATGCAGTCATTCAAAATACTAAGGTAGAGCAGAGACTGCAGTAGACCATACAGCTACATATTTACCGATGGCCATGGTAACTAAGGAATTAGTATATAAACAATAACACCACAGCAAAAATTTAAGTACGGTTCATGTAGATATATCCAAATCATTTAATCTACAAAATCAATGCCCAGTGCTACTTGTCACGTCTGATACCCTGCCGATGTAGATTAATATACCCTGCCAGAGTTCCTTGACAGCCTATAGATATGACAAACGCAGTGTTTTGAAAGCCTTAAGTGAAAAGAACTTAAAAATACAGAATATACTGAAAAAAATAACAAACCTCAACTGTATACAGTCGTATTCCGCCGCTCTCACAGGTCATAAATAGAATGTATGATATGGATTAAGGCAAGTATGTTATAGTTAGAACATATTAAGTAAATTTTAATGATTAAAAAGGTCGGAGCGAGCGAAGCGAAGCGAGGCCTTTTTAGTCATTAAAATTTACTTAATATGTTCTAACTAACTTAGAATATAACATTCTGATTGGCCGATAGAAATTAGCGCCAACGCATGACGTCAAGTCTGTAAAGAGAAAATTTTAATAATTAAATTTTCATTTAACCGCGAAAATGCGGCGTTTTCATTGGCTCATAATGTAGGTTATATTCTAATAATTGTTAAACCAAAAGTTTTATGTATACATGCAGATTTGTGTGAAAAATTAAGAGCGGGTACAGTCATGATTGGAAACTATTTCATTGTATTCTACAAAATCGATAATCGGGTATGAGTACTGACTAACAACGATAATATGGCAAACAATAACCGTTTAAGTATCGGATATAATACATGTATACTTACCGAATAACAACGATATAAGGGCACACATTTACCGGTTTTCAAAATCAGTATCGAATACTTTTCTTCTTTGACCCCTGAATTAATCTAGCCATTTAAAATGTGCAACCCACCCGGAACTCACTCTTTGCATGTTAAAATTATTTCTTATTGTCATCACAGGTAACTGTATTCAGTGATAAAAATTTTATGTTATCTTAGAAACAAACTGCACCTCAGTGACGGTGTGGTTAATTTCCCATGTTACAAACCTTACTAAGATATTATAATATAAATTTTATTGAAAAAATATTGTGTTTGTTTACTCTTTATTAATGATACAGTAACCTGTGATTGTCATCTGGATAGTCCCACAAGTAAAAATCTAACTCGATCTACACATCATGATCGCATTATTGAAACGTCGAACTGCGTTTATGGCGTCAGAAACACTCTACGTGTTCTTATCGGAGCTACCACAAACCGATCTTCCGGTCCTCTGTTGACATTGCTTCGATCATCTCCGTTCCTTAAATGATTTACAACATACACACACCGTTCCTTAAATGATTTACAACATATACACACCGTGTGTATCGTAAAGTTTCTGAAGTTGTCTTTCGGCGCAAAGGCACTTGGAGTCTGGACCACACCCCTCCCGCTACGCGCCTGGATAAATTTTTATTATCGTTATATATCCAGATTCATACACTCACTAATCACACAAACATTCAATGCATGTATATGATATAAAAAATTAAAAATCTACGTAATTCCTCTATAGCTTAAGTAACACCTGACACGGTGAACGCTATTTCTCCATGTAATTAAATATTACGGAACGTGGTTAAGATATGATTTAGTATGCGACTGTCTTGGCTGTGGTGTTTGGACTTGCTCCCGTCCAAATAAATGTCACATTAAAAGTTTGTACTTGTTTAACATTAAAACGTCTGCCATTAGATTCTAGTTAAAAGTCATTTATTATTGTACATTTATCACTGTGACATAAATGAACTACATATACTGGGAAGCGCAAAATATAAATAACACGTCATATAGAATTGCAAGCAATACAGAAGTCCCCTATCGATTTGAAGCCATTTTCAATGTTTCTGTTGCCAAAGCAACCACAATTTTTGCCAGAATCAAAATAGTTTTAGACGTGCATAATCCCCTTACATAATCCCCCTACAATGTCATTATTCGCCTGAAAAACGGGTTTTATTGAGTAATGTCGATATCGAGAATAGGCTCCATTTTACATCTTGTTATTGTCAGCTCGACTGTACTTGGTCATTTTCAATTCAGAACTATTCTGATTTTGAATGGTTATTTTTGTAATCTTCTTGTAAGCATTGTGTTATTTTAACTAGATCAAATGGATAATTTAGTTTAAAAAGCTCAGTGGAAGTCTCGCTTGTTTTTTGTAAAAGATGTAGGCCTACAAGGAATAGCCCATGTATCTACATGTACATATTTGTGAAAGAACTGGACTACATGTACCGAAATAGCCTTGTAGTAGCCGCAGGTCTATTGTTTAGTGTACTTGACTTGTAACCGGGAAAGCCGGGTTCAAGGTCCAGGCCTTTTTTTGCTGAATTTTGTAGAGGCCCAGGCCCTTTTGTTTTGTGAAAATTTAGCACGAAAATTCTCAAAATTGAGAAAAAGTTGGCGCAGAAACTTTTCAAATTGTTATAAACTAAGCGCGATAAATCATCAAATTGTGAAATAATTTTTTCAGATGTTAGCTCTCAATTTTTGTCCACTTGTCCCAAACATGCATGTTATGATATAATACTTCATATCAAGTCCAGTACAGGAATATATGACTTTTTATCTATGTTTGGTTTGTTTGATGCTTTGTGGCGAAGTTGTGAAGGGGCCTTCATAAATTGTGAAAGGGGCCTATAGGAAATTGTGAAAGGGGCTGATGAAGGCCCCTCGTATATAGTGAAAAAAAGCCCTGAGTTCACATAATACTTGTTGCAACATCTGTCTATTTCATAGCAAAACAAAACAAATATATCTGAAATATATTTGAACTGCTACAGATTCTTATAAAAGTAGTTTACCTTAAGCATTTCTGCACTAAGTATGCGACATGACACTATAAATCTGCCAAGTCACTTAGTGTCAACATAATAAACAACAAGGTGATAATAATTATTATTTATATTTGCAGGGAATCGAGAATGGTACGTTTCACTTGAAACAGTTGACTTCAAAACTAGAGATGCTGAAGAAATGTGTGCAGAATTGAGAAAATGTAAAAGTGTAGTGTAACTGTGAGGTAATGCATGATTGTATTGTTACAGTTTGTTGCATAAGCAGAAGTAATGCGCGTCCATGTTTTGCAAATACATTGTTCCTATTGCAAAATTTAGGTTATTATTAAGCACCTATCCCTAATTCAACGATTTTATAATTGTATACATAATTCAGTTTGGTTGCTAAAATTGTTTTTGGTTGTAGTTACCATGACAATATTCCAAATAAATTCAAATTATATTGCAGTTCAGTCATAGATCTGTTCTTATAATATCTGTCTTTATTGGAGCTGTCATTGACGATTCTGATTTATCGTTGATACATTGATATATTGATTTTCAAGTAAAGGTGAACAAGAAACAGACCTATCAGTCATGTAGCAGTCACTTAATTTGAATTCTACACTCTATATGTTTAATACTGGGTATAGATTCAGCTTTTGAAAATAGCAGCTTTGGTTTTAGTTTAGATTTGATATAATTTGACAATTTCTGAACTTTCATTTTTTTAACAAAGAAAATGTTTTGTGCAGGACCACCAGGATCATATTAGTATATACATGTACTTATAATGTTATAATATTATTTGCAGGTTGTGAAATACTGTTGCTGAATACTACACAGATTGCAACAGTGGAATCAGACATAGCATATTACCCGGAATGCAGCACGGGAACAAGATTTTGCATATAACCCAGATCGGACCATGGAACTTTTTTCTGAAAGATTGTTAAATATTTACATATTAATAGAGGAATATATCGCGCAGTTGTTCCAGTCGTTGCCGGCAGTCACTAATGCTACTTTTATACTTGCACTCAGAAATGGTTGTATTGTTCAAGATTAGTGTCAGTGTCCATACCGTCTTAATTTGGATTGGCAGACAAAGTTCCTTTACTTTGATTCCATGTGACAGTTTTCCTGTGTCATAAAGTGCATTCTCTTGTATAAATAATATTTGAGTGTCAATTAAGAACTTGGGATACAGAGTGTATAAGTTAATTTTCACCCATTACTCCATAGATATACAACTTGAACATTTATAAGTATGAGACAGGACATATAAACTTTATAAGGGTATGATTATACTTGTAAAGTATGCTTGGGTATATTGAGTTTAGCACACCTGTCATATAGTCACAAGGTGAGCTTTTGTGATCACTCGATGTCCGTCATTCCCACCCTTTTTGCTTGCATAGGCAGTAGAAATCACAATTTTACTATAATCTTTATGAAACATAGACACAACGACCACCTCAACAAATATTTATTTTATATTGGGTCATTTGGGGTTAAAAAGGTGTTACTTGGTCAAATCATACATGAATCTTGTGAAGTCACAGGAGTTCACTATTTTGGTCCAATTTTTATGACTGATCATCTCAACAAAATCTGGCTCAAGTTCTATATTGGGTCATAAGTGGTCAAAACATAGGTCAATATCATTATGTCAAATCATACATAAACCTTGTGCAGTCTCTAAAGGTCTCCAGTTTGGTTTAATCTTCATGAAACTTGATGACAATGATCCCTAAACAAAGTCTATGTCAAGTTCTACATTGGGTCATCTGGGATAAAAAAAACTAGGTCACTATAGATCCAATCATGCATACATGTACACATTGAGTAGTCACTAGAGGCCACAATTTTAGTCTAATCTTTATGAAACTTTGTGACTTTGGTCACGATGATCAACTCAGGGTCATCTGGGGTTAAAAACTAGGCCACTGTGTTAAATAATCGATAAAGCTAAGTTGTCTTTTAGGGCATGTGGCTAATGCTGTGTTGATTGTGACAAATGGATGGCTGTCAGTTCACTAATGTCTAAAACATATTTGCTTTTGAATGAAAACATGACGTGTGTATATTCATTTTCTTAGTTAGATCATTAGCTATAAGCCAATGGATGTTTTAATGCGTTTTCTTATTTTTGGGGTTATACAATGGTCCAGCCAAAGGGAAGGAATTTAACTATTTCTGTATCCATAGCAACCACAGTTTCAATCAGAATAATACAAATATTCAAGTTTACACAATCTCCTTTTAAACTCCTTTCTGTATACCAAGTTTCATAGGTCTAGCTTGGAAACTGTTTTAGTTATGCCAGGATTCCAGATTTTATAGATTTTTTCTATTTCCGTTTCCATAGCAACCACACTTTTTGTTATAATCAAAACATATTTAGATGTGCATAATCTCCTTATTGGCACCTACCTACATACCAAGTTTTGTAATCCTAACTTAGAAACTGTTATGGCAGGATCCAGATTTTTACATTTTTTCATTATTTTTGTCTCCATAGCAACCACAATTTTTGTTAGATTCAAAATATTTTTGGACGTGCATAATTCTCTTATTGCCCCCTATCCACATACCAAGTTTCATAAACCTAGTTTGAAAACTGTTTGAGCTATGTCAGGATCCTGACTTTTGAGGAACGGACGAAGGGTAAACCTATGTCCCCTCTGGTTGAAAACCGATAGGGGACTAAAAAAAAAATTTCTGAATATTATGTCAGAACATACATCAACTTGTAGCAAATGATCTAACTAACAAAATGAATACACACATGACATGTTTTCAGTCAATAATGAAAAAGTTTCTGTGTTTTTAGTAAATGAGAACTCATTCTCCAGCGAGTACAGAAATAAGAGTATGCAAAGAAAAGTACATTTTCTGAAATAAATCTGTGGTAAACTTTTTTTATTTTGTTATTTTCTTATACAATATTGATTACTTAAAATTTGTATGTTACTATTGTAGCATGCCAATCATTTTATAAGATGATTTTATACCATTCTTTGAAAGGGAAATTTAAATATTTTGATAAATCTACTCATTCAAAACACTGAAATTGAAAGATAGAGGTGAAAGAAAAAAATATGAAGTAATTTACAAATTTCTGTTACAAATCATTTACAAACACATCCCATTGGCTGTGTAAAAACATAAAACTTTGCACAATTTATTGATTTTATTGACACAAAAAATAGAAAAATACTGTTAGGACCTTTTCTGAAATTTGCTCTATTTTGATATGGATGGTTACCATAGTTAAAATGGAATTTCTCCCAAACGGCGTGGTAAAAGTTTTTAAAAAATTATATTTAGACAAGCCATGTGATACCCTTAATGAAAAAGTTAGTTTCATTGGGAATCTAAATTTTGCCAATGATGGATGGATTACCTTAAATATAAATACTGTAGCGCACAGACAGTCCAAAGCCACACAGAAACGACGGCAGCGGCTAGCCATCCAAGCAAGAGTCAGACATAGAACGAACCATCCACATCCCCAAAAATTGATATTTCAAGCAAGCGTATATACTCACTCCACAATGAATGACACACTGTGGACTTCGAATTTTGTGCATAATTAGCCATAAAGGGAGGTCACTATAAATAAGACATAAACAGTTAAACAGAAATCGTTCCAGTGATTTGTGTTGTTGTTTGCTGCCATTTTTTGCCATATATTAATTCATGAAAGTTCCAAATTTTATTTATTTAAGCAAACGTAAAAAATGCATTCCAGTCAGCTCGTACCTAAGTAAGCTTGTACAAGAGTTAAATCGTACCGGAGTAAACTCGTACTGGTATTATATATTTCTTAATATATTGTACTATATTCCTTATTTTGCATGTTTAAACTGTCGTTGATTTGGTTCTTATTATGTATGAGGATTATAAACATATTACTTGTGCATGTGTGTATGTATATTGCACTGCGATCAACATGTTAATTAGTTCATGCACATGTATGTAATAGAATACCACATGAATGAAGACTTGCAATGTTTCTATTTTGCCTGGTCCACAATAGAATGGGAAAATTGGTACATATAGGTACAAGTTTTATTGTATTGCTTAGTTAAAAAGTCATTCTGGTTTGTAGCTTGTGTGAAATTAAGCTTTTGTATGGCTGGTCAGCTATGTAAGGGGATGGATGTAACATAGGAATACAAATTTCTAAATATGTTTGAAAAACACATGTTTGTTTCATAATTAAACCATCTAAATTATTGTAATTAAATATATTATATTATAACCAAATGACACACTAATTTACCATACCTGCGTCGCTATTTGCCTTAATATCGGCGACGTTCTTGAGTCGACGTCTACATTTTGACAGGTACGTTAGAAATAGACCGTAAGTCAACACGCCGTAAAGGATTATGGTCTACTGGAATAAGGAGAATGCTTTCAAATGAAGTGTTTCCATTAATCAGTTATCAAAACTAATAAAAGCATATAAAATAGCATATATTGGTATCATTTATAAGATAAGAGAAATTGGCATTTGATAGACTGTTCCTTCCTCCGCTGCTCGACGTATAAAAAAAGTGTCCCATCGGATTTCTCCTTGAGATGTTTCGGGATACCAGGGCGGATTCACTTTCATATATCTGTCCATACTTCATTCCATCAACAAGTGTCTCCTGACTGAAACTTAATAATGTATAAATTGGCAGAAATGTTCACTACATCAAGTTTTGTCCTGCACATGACATACATGTAATTCTTCAGATCAAAATTACATTATACATATGTATGAAACTTTACAACAAATTATATACTCTTATCATAACCCCCCCCCCCTTAATGTCTCCAAACATTTTAAACCATGTAAACATTTGTACAAAAAAATGTTACCAGGCTTCAAATCTGACCATTCAGTTGTTACATTCGATTTGGACGTCTTCTCAGCAGAACGAGGAAGAGGACTCTTCAAAATAAACAACGCAATATTACTAAATAAAGACTTTCAAACAAACATCAAACAAGCAATAAAAGAACAGCCAACATAAATAAGGAGTCTAACCCTAATACGTTATGGGAATTAGATAAAGGCACAGTTCGAAACGAATCGATTAAATTCTCAAGTAAATTACAAAAATCGAAGAAGGAAAATAAATTAAGCATACACAAAAAATAATAATCTAGAGCATGACATTATTTCCGATCTTAATACCGAAAACCTGCAAACTGAACTAAAACAACAATTCTAACACGATCTGCGGATTAATCCATTAAATATAGAGCAGACCTGGCCATGTTTTATTACCCCCATAAAACATGGTATGAAATTGGCTGTTACTATTTACGCCCCGTATCACATGACATATTTATGAATGAATGAACGTAAAATTTATAGTAAATCTTCAACGAAACGCGATGACAAGGCAATATGCACGGGTTTTCATTTCATTACATAGCTACCCTATACTCGTGTTATTAAAATTGTTACAATTTTTAAAATGTGTTATTTCCTTCAGATAATTCAGGTAATTGTACCAGCTAATAAGCCACTCAATTTTAGCGTGGAATTATGTTAAATGTCAAATGGGTGAAAATGGAATGCGCGCAGTTAAATAGTGCGGTATATTATCGTATTTAGAATCGAAATAAAAACTCTGTTCTTGTATTTTGTCGGTGAATAAAATACGGGCACTCGTTCGGATGCGGAAGATTAAATCACTCGTGCTACGCACTCGTAATTTAATGTTTCCGCATCCTCGTGCGACGCACTCGTGATTTAATTTTTCCGCATCCGAACTCCTGCCCATGTTTTATTCACCGACAAAATACGCGAACAGATTTTTATTTCTTAAATAAAACTATTAAATGATATAACTGAAGAAAAAATTAAAGGCATTATATAAAGGTCGAGTGCGGAGTGGATAAAAGGGGCTGAAAAGAACACAAACTACATTACAAACATAGAACGCTAGAGAGCCGAAAGTAAAACTATTCATCAACTTAAAACTGAAAATGGTATAGTGATAAAAAAACTCGAAAGAAATGTTATCGTATTGTAACAACTTTTATGCCGACTTGTACAAAGTAAATGAAAACTTAACCCCGGATAATAGTTTTTTTTACAAATGAACATACTATGCTTTCTGAGGATGATACAAACATAACTAGTGGAATAATTTCAGAATATGGAGGATCTAATGCATTGAAAGAAATGAATAATAACAAAAGTTCTGGTTCAGATGACCTGTCTGTCGAATTCTACAAGATCTTCTAGGGCGATATTAAAATATTCTTCATAAATTCATTAAACTACTCATATGACACATGTAAATTAACAGAGCCTCAATCTCAGAGTATCAAATTACATTAATACCAAAAAAAGAACAAGGATCCTTTATCAATCAATATCTGGAGACCAATATTGCTATTAAACATTGACTACAAAATTGCCTTTAAAGTTATCGCTAATAGAATAAAACAATGGTATAGATGGTAAAGTGAATAAACAACAAACGGGATTTATTAAGGGATTGTATATAGGTGAGAATGTGCGAACTATTATTGAAACCATAGAACAAATGCAACGAAAGCACAAAAAGATGGTTTAATTTTCTTTTTTGATTTCCAAAAAGCGTTCGACAGTTTAGATCTCCATTTTATATTCAAATGTCTAATAAAAAAACTTAATTTTAGCGACTCACTTAAACAATGGGTTAAGTTTTTTACGATAATAATGCAAAAGGGTGTATTACAAATAATGGTAATTGTTCTGACTTTTTTCGATATTAAGAATGGAGTACAACAAGGTTGTCCTTTATCTCCTGACCTATTTGTACTATGTATTGAATTTTTGTCATGACAGAAAACCAAATATCTTTAAATATTATTATTCATAATTTATATTTCCCATGCATGTGTTGAAAACGTCAACAAACATGAACCATATTTAATTTTCGGGAAAGTGGATTTAAATACCAATATCAAATTTCAATTAAATGACATTCGGTAGTTTTTTAATGCCAAATGATTGACATGCACACATTTTTAGATTCGACTGTTTTGGCGAATGTGGGGTAAAGTGAACACAAGGGAACATCTGATCGAAAGAGTTACCCTGCATAATTCGGCTTGTTTTCGCTTACGACAGACTCCAAAATTGTCCGCAGTATTATTTTCTTAAAAAGTAATGTTTCTTCAAAATACTTTTAATGTCGATCTAGATGTTTTAATTTTTGAAATTTTGAAAATTTATTACATTTTGAAAATTTATTTCATTTTGAAAATGCATTACAAAACGGGTTATTTTCAAAGTGTAATAACAATTCACAACCCGTTGTGTAATACATACATGTACCTCACTTTTGAAGGGGTTTCAAACGTATTACATTTTGAAAATGTATTACAAAACGGGGTTCAATGTTGTTTCAAAATGTAATAGCTATTCCCAACCCGTTTTGAAATAAATACGTTACTTTTGAAGTTATTTCGAAAATTAATTAGATTAATATTTCGAAAATGTATTACATTTTGAAAATTTATTACAAAACGGGTTTCAAAGTTATTTGAAAGTGTAATAACACTTCCAACCCGTTTTGTAATATGGTTAACGGATTTAAAAACGCCACACTTTTGTTTGTTGGCATATTTAATGAAAAAATCTCATATAAAACGTATTTGTATATTCGTAAAGGTTAATTCAATGTCGTTATTTTGATACCAAGCATAACAAAATCCAACGAGTATTAATTAAATAATCGCACGAAAAAGACATTGGTCCAGAAAACAAAAGTAACATGTTTATTGGCGCATTGGTTTTATCGTTGAAGATGACCAGCCTGCATAACAGAACGAATGTTCACGTAAGGCTAGTCTAATTTCTATATACAAATTCTAAATTAAATGGATATCCAACTTTCATTTAAAATGTGTCTATATGACACGGAAACATTGTTGCAGGAAACATACACCGGTGTCTCATAGACCTGCAAATAAATGTTTTTATGGTCAAGGGGAGGACACCATGTAAGGAATTTTGGTCAGAATGCGACTTTTGTTTTCTGGGTCGACGTATTGATTGTACTATATATTTATAGTTTATGTCGGTATTGGAATAGTGCCGATTAAAGGTAAATGTATTAGTGTCATTTTGGTACTAAGATTATTAAAATGAGATACGAATTTACAAATATATAGTACAATCAATACGTCGATCCAGAAAACAAACGTCGCGTTCTGACCAAAATTTCTTACATGGTGACTTCCCCTTGGCCATAAAAATATTATGCAGGTTTATGAGACAACGGTTTATGTTTCCTGCAACAATGTTTCCGTGTCATATAGACACATTTTAAATAAAAGTTGGATATGTCACTTATTATATTCAATTGAATTTAGAATTTGTATATAGAAATTAGACTAGCCTTACGTAATCATTCGATCTGTTATACAGGCTGGTCATCTTCAACGATAAAACCAGTGCGCCGATAAACATGTTACTTTTGTTTTCTGGACCAATGTCTTATTCGTTCGATAATTTAATTAATACTAGTTGGAGTTAATACTTGTTGGATGTTATTAATTTTGGTATCAAGAACTCTTGACAATTGGTCTTTTATTGCGTTTGGATATTAATCATACCGTCGCAGTGTAAAAATAGACCGAA
The DNA here is from genome assembly GCA_947247005.1 of Spisula solida. Classification (NCBI taxonomy): domain Eukaryota; kingdom Metazoa; phylum Mollusca; class Bivalvia; order Venerida; family Mactridae; genus Spisula; species Spisula solida. The sequence goes on along the minus strand of OX365959.1, from coordinate 36,168,355 downwards.
CGATTGCGTTCTTATTTTTTAGATGGGCGCTGTATTGTGGTAGATTTTAAAGTGAATGTTAACTATACTTACGAGTAGCAGCACCTCTTCTCATAACCGTTTGGAAGGTTATTGTTCTCGTTGAAGAAGAAGACAAGGTAACAGTTTAGATTGGCGTCACAATTGTTAAATTCGTAGTTTATACCATTGGCTCTGAATCCTTGTTTATTTCTATTGGCCGCATAATCTTTAGTCAAGAAGCCGAGATATATGTAAGGATCCATTGTTTTATGGTTTTGTGGTGCTTCGTAACCATGGTTAGCATTGTATTGCACGCTGAGTGGACGATCTTTGAACATCTGCTCCATCGTGACATCATACTGACGGTCATCAGCTTTGAGATGTTTCACCAATACATGTAGTAGATTAGATGCACAGTAAAAGTTCTACTAATATAACACGTCAGTGTGATTGTTTTAAAATCATGCAGATTTGATCATTGTAAACATAATTTAGAACGAAATAAGACCGATTTGCAAATAGTACCTTTCTATTTTCGGATGGAACATCTTTAGAGAGGGATCTTGTTGCGACAACTGAGTAGTCTAATGCGTTTGTATAGCTATAGGAGAGATCATTTTGTATACAAAGGCATTCATTCCACCAGCTAGCTATTGGTGAATGGCAGGTTTTTATTGTTCATTCATCCAATTAATAGATTGCCGGTGGGCATTTTGCTTATGAGAACAGTGATCTCTCCTATACTTGCCATTACTGAACCAGTAATCACCGTTACCATAATCAGGGTTGACTCGTTTTAGGTTCTTGGTAGGAATCTGAAAGTTACAGGAAGATTTTAGACTGGTATCCTTTCGAATATTGAAAAAAATACTGAATGCGATTTAATTCAGTCTCGGAACTTAAATCTAGTCGCATAGGACTAGGTCTATAGAATACACTTGACGATAAAGCATTCTTGTGCGCTTTTCGTTCAAAAACTACTTATTACAGTTAAAAGCCCTGTCCGATCGAAGAGGCATTTTCATGAAGAAGTACATATGGTATATTCCATTAACAATTTGACGCTGTTCTATTTATATTTGGTTACTGTCCAGGGGTTATAACGCATCACGGGCAAGTATACATGTATGTATGAAATATTTCTGAAGTTTTTCCTAAACAAAGTATTTATAGAACCTTCTTGCAAAATGCATATATTTCCCATTGGTTCTGGTTTTTGAATTGCAGGACCTTTGAAGGTGAAGAAAATCAAATGTATCATTTTCATCACTGCAAAGAATACTTTTTGTATTATCTTTGATCACTGACTGTGTGTGTGTTTTACATTTATAAATGGGTTTCTCAGAAATGTTGGTAGCACATAAATTATATGATAGTTCTGCTTCATCCTTGGTTAACTAATGATAGTGAGCTTGCGTTTCATCCTTTGTTATACCACGTACGTAAAAACTTCTCTTGAAAGTACAAGAGGTATATTTAATATGTTGTTGGCATTTAAGGAGGTCCAAGCTGCCTTGTGCGCATGCGCGAAATTTCAAAATCGTATTAGATGAATTTTTGTTTCAATGATCGCATACGAATGTTGATTAATGATAATAAATATAATATTATTGCACAAATTAAATATTTTTAACTTTTTATTTTTTGCATGTATGAAAAGTGGGTGGGGAACGGCAAAATTGTGAATAATATGAGTTCACAATAAGTCCCTTCAATTGTTCAAATACATATGCTTATATAAAATATGTAGTGCATGGTTTAGTTATAAGAGGTAGCCACATTTTGAAATATTTCATTACAATATGCAAATTAGGTTAATTTTATGGAAATGTATTCATAATTAGTACTTTTTTATGAACAGCTCCCAAAAAAGGCTGGTGACCCCTATTTTTTATTTGACTTAACTGGTGTTCTATTTGATACTGGACTTAGGGCCAATTCTAAATCATTTTCGATCGTTAGGTATTTTTTGACGTTCATTTGAAATCGTTTGAAAATCACACTTCTTTACAAGTGGGTGGGGTAACTATTTATCATGTTCAAATACTGAATTTGTTCACCAGGCAGCCGGAATTGTGTCTTATGTCAATTATAGGAATGACCATTGAACACACAAAATAGCATGCATTGCTTAAAAGTGGTTTCATATAGTAATATAATCTTAAAAAGAACATAATAGTGCCATAAATGCAGGAAATAGATAAAATGAACAAAATAGATCATTAGAAAGCCATGTATATCGAAAACGAGCCTGGTGACATATCATTTTTTTTATTTCAATGTTGTTCTAGAAGACTGTTCTGTCATTTTAAGATGTTTCAAGGGAAAAAAGGTGCGCGTACCTCCTTAAACAAAGATGACGTTGTGGTCACCACGTAATAAGCATGGTATCCAGTGAGTACAAACGTTGTTAACTTCAAGAATTTTCTTCCAGTTGAAGTGAACTTGGGATAAACTCGAGCATGTACGAGCAGTTAAGGTAGATCCTACCCCTTGAAAATGCTTGAAAAACATACACTTGAAAAAAACTATTTCAAACAGCGTATGCCATCTGATTTTAGCATATATTATAGGAAACCATTGTAGCACTTGCCTGTGATGTGAAATGTGCCATATAATCGCCTTATTCAAATGCTAACACTAAAATAAAGGCGATTTTTGACTGAAAAATACAGCATTTTTTTCAAAATGTCAAACGTTATCATTATTGTATTTTATAATACGAACTCATTGAATATACTTTATAATCAATCGTCGCAAGGGCATGCCAGGCTTGAAATTAGCTGCTGGTGTTTTGTTTACGAGAAAAACACCTTCATGTTGATGTGTAATTTCGACAAGGAAGTCGCCATGTTTGCTCCCTCCTGTCACCACAGTAAACGTACAGCAACATGTTTTTCAAACAAAGTAATCAACATAATCGATAGCCAGATCGAATAATGAACGTTATTGCATTCATAATTTATCAACATTACGAACGATCATACGATAATAACAATGAAATCCAAATATTTATTATTGTTTTCATCTCGTTTGTTTACGAATTTCGCGCTGTGTAGCAAATTTATATTCATGCGCCAAAAGTAGTGCGACAGTTTATCGACGAAACCATTATAATGCGGTGTTCATAATGTGCCGTTCATAAGGAATGATGACATCGAATACAATATGATACTTACGGTTTAATATAAGTCCCAATGAAACATCAATATCAGCATTTTCCTATCTCAACAACTGCTGCACATGTTAGCGAATTGATAATCTGATATGTGTTACGAGGCTGTCTGTCAAACTTTATTTTAGCTAAATTACAAAAGTACTATGCGTTTTTAAATAATCCTTATGTTATTTATGATCGTATAATCATTGCAAACACAGTTTTGTAACTCGATTGTCTGAATCGTTTCTCGATCACATACAGTTTGTGTAAAATCGGTCATTACATGTAGCTGTCAAAATATTTCAATCCACACGAATAGTCCGTGCAAATGTTACAACGTGCTCGGTAAGTAAATGTATGGTGTGAGGTTACTGCCATGCTATATTATCGTCTGCAAATAGTTTTTTGAGTAATATTTAACCATTTTAACACACAAACTGACCAAATACAGCATTTTTTCATGTTAAAAGAAACGGGCTAACGGACGGAACAAACGTTATCAGGGACCAGTACGACTAAATTCTTTGGTATATAAACAAATAAAATACAGTGGAAAGGAATATCTAACTAAATATGTTTATAATTGAAAGAAATACTAAAGCTTTAACTAATTTTCCATAAACCTGTTTCAGTTCTTTCGAGGGTACTTAAAACTTGTACAAAAAATCAAGTTTTAAGTATTATAGACCCGATAAAATCGGTTATCGACAAACCAACAACTATCTGGTCCGTCAGGCCCACCGTACCCTAAACTATTTAGGATTTATTAAAAGTAGGCCTTCACACATACACATGTGATATATTTTAATTCATGTTGATGTATTTATTGTTCAAAATTAATGCATTTTGACTGCTTTTATTTAAATAAATGGGCAGGCATGACCTTGATCAAATATTTGACAACCACAATTTCTATTTTTTCTAGCATTTTGTTACCCAATAAATGAGACTGACATTTTGAAAAATGTTACCTATTTTGTAATTAACTTTTTATAAATACATTTTTTATAAAAAGTGAATATAACAAAAACACTCGTTGATATAGATTATTTGAACTTTAAGCTACAAAATGATATATGAGACTAATGTGTTTTTATGCCAAAGGGGTATTTAATTCACTGAAGAAAAATACCCATTTTCACCCATTAGAGTGAACCTAAACAGTCCAACGGTCAATAATTATATCTAAATAATTAGCTACCAGTAGGGGCTTCGGTTACTCACATGTTTACAAAGTTTATATTTAAATAATTTTAATGAAATATGTCAAATGCTATCTAAATATTGTGATGAATGGATTTCAGACATTTAATAGTTTCGTCATACAAAGTAGGTATTTTACCGCAAAAAATAAACCACATGGATTATGTGTGTCTTGAAATGGGAGAAAAGTAAAATTGTCTTTCTTGTCCTTTTTTATCTTTCGGTCAGTAATTTCTATAACAAGCGTCTAGTTACATGGATAGAAACTTGGCAAGATGGCGTCCTCCGCGCTGAATGATGATATTCAATATGTTTCCTACTATAACATTCGTTCTATGCTTTTCCATGGTTACATTGGACCGTTTGTTGTCATATATATTGGCTGGTTCTATAACTGGACTGTAGTTTATGGTCTTGACGATTATTTTGACGCTGGTTTGATAGTCCTAGCCGGCATCGGGCTGTTGCAGATTTTGACGTCACTATTTTGTTTGTGGTCTGTTGATGTGAGATGCGCCCTGACGTCATCTAAGGTATGATTCATAACAAAATTTGTTTACTGTATAGATATAACAACACATTAATACAAAATGATACAATTTTTAGAAATTTCGGATTAACTACAAAAAAACCTGCATGGTCAGTCATTGAACCCACTGCCCCCCCCCCCCCCCCCCAACCCCGGGGAAGGTGGGGGGAACTATCCTGTAGTTTTACCTTTCTGATGTCCCTGCACTGCTGTGTGAATGCAGGGCTTTTGTTTCGCACCAAATAGCGGGGAAATATAGCCTTGACGTCGACTATACCACTACCAGTGATTATATACCAGGTTTTTTACAGGAGTAGAGCCGGGCAATCTCCATAATTTGACCAACAGTAATTCATCAGACTGCAATCAATTTAAGCCAGAATTCAGTTGAGAGATCAACAAGCGCCGATCAATTAAAGCATACTGGTATCGCGAACCAGTAGCCGAACAGTACCAGTATCTGAACAATCGTTATTTCACCTCTCCTGTATCTCTTCAGAAGGGGAGTACTAAAATTACGTGTTGCCGAGAACCCTGAGTGTACCGCAAATGAAGGGGGTCCAATAAGTTCATTCAGTGCATCAGCAACATTGAGGAAACACTTTTTTAACAATATATGTCAAATGATATCAATTGTTCACAGGGCTAGCTCTGGCTCAAAATTCTGTTGGGCCAATTTTTTAACTGTAATAGCGGCTGGGGGCCCGGGGGCTGCGAGGCCCCCCGGTGGGTCCAGGGCGAAGCCTTGGCTGGGGGACCAGGGGGCCAGAGGCCCCCGGAAGCTCCTGCTATTTTGCTGTTTGAGAACAGTAAAATCCACTATGAGATATATCATTTCACCTTATATTCAGTCTTGAGAAACCCTGAATTGTAACTATTTTAATAGTATAAATCTTTATCAATTTGACAAAGATGTATATTCATGTATGTTTGTTTTCTATGTGAAATTTTTTTGTTGTTCATTTGAATGATTCAATGAATGTAGACTTCTGTTTAAGTAATTATTTTTTCCTGTATCTCCATGTCTAAGAAACTTATAAAAGTTATATGTATAATGAATGACAGAAACAAAATAGCATTTTAGAAATTTTTCACGTTTATTCTCTATAGCACAACACAAAGTGACATTTCAAAAGTGGCATTAAAACATGCATCCTAAATGATTCACAGTCTACCAACAATAATTAAATTAGTATAAACTATATGGGTACAAGTTCTATCTTGATGATGACACATTGTTTTTGCGAGGGGTCTTGACACACAAGTTATATAAATTTTGTGAAGATATTTTTTAACTCGAGACTAAAGTCTACATCCCTTGTGCGATATGCTGTAGCCAGTCAGCAAAGTTCTGTCTTTGATGCAGCTTCTGCTGCTGACCAACAAACTTGCTAAGTTCCAACACAAGTCCACATAAAGTGTGATCATGAACAATTGCAAATTGGTAGGTTTAAGTGGGAAACTTGTTTAGAAGCCTGTGGCAGATTTTGTTGGCATCCTGACATCTAGAAGACTTGACATCACAGCTGATCCACCATTTATCACAATACACTGTTGAATCTGAAACAAAATAAGACCAGTACAAAATTTAACAGAAAATATAAAGATGTAAGTGTGTGTGAGCTATACAACCCTACTTAAAAACTGCATTGTCCGAAAATACGAATATCCAAAAATGCGGTCACTTCAGAATTGACAAATTTTCTTAAAAAGTTGACCGTTGAGATTTTCGAGGAATATAAGTCAAATTATGTTTTAAAACGTCATAGGCTATCCACACACAATGTTTATGGGTTAATTTATCGGGTAAAACACCAAAACTAACGTTATTTTAGCTTAGAAAATGCACGAAAATGAAGTCACGTGATCCGCTGTTTTTTTCACGTCAATTTCTGCACAAATAAATACGATTCCCTGGATAAACTGGCGTAAAAACTTTTTTTAAATGGTAATATAATGATTAAGACTGAATAATTCAATGTTGAAAAATACGATCAATAATTACCTGATTTATGGCTAGGATCTAGACAGATAAGCTGTCTGCAAGTGGCTGCTTAAAATCCTGACCGCCAGGCACTACAGCTTATACGGGCATCCCTGTATAGATTGCGTCGAAATGGTTTGACTAGGCTAGGATCATGCGTTTATCGCATTTCATATTCGTGACCCGTGACGGTCAATCGACAATTTCTTTCATCAGTCAATCAGGCCGCCTTTGATTACTGATTAGACAATCATCCGCTAATTATCTCACAAACTGTCATAAACACAGTCATGTTTAACAAGCTGTTTATTGACCTAATTTTATGACACGTGGACTGTGTCTACCAGTTTTTGTTCATTTAGCGTCGCCCGTAGCAGTTGATCGTAAAACCAGTCTAGAAAAAATCTCGAGCGTGCTATTTTTAGTAACTGGATTTTCCAATATTTGTAAAGTCATACTTTTCGATGGTTCAGGCCAATTTGATTTTTTTCGGGCCAATTTTGATTTCTTCGGGCCATTGGCCCGATTGGCCCGCGACAGCGCGAGCCCTGGTTCATGAATTCACATATATTTTCCATATTAACCAAATTGTAATTTTCAGGTTAGTCAGCCAGACGATGCATCGTGGGTAAAGGTTGTACCAACACCTAACAACGGTTCTACAGAACTTGTCAAACTGCACCACGTAAAGGTATCTAAAATCTTCTACCATTCATTTGTAAAGATGTAAATTAGTTCACGATCTAAGTGGTGTAGGAAAGCTATATATATGAGTTTAACTGTGAGCTGAGCGATGAAAGTCTATAATAATGCAAAATGCCCTAAAATAATTAAGAGCAACTGGTAGGGGAAGTAATAGAGTTGGTAGGGTAAAGAGAACCACATTATTATATGTTTTGGCCTAAGCCTTAGTAAGGGTGTAGTGATAATTGAATGTGATGCTTTTCAGGAAAATGGTGAGGAAGGACTATGGTTCAACTTTCAGAAAACTAAATATTTGTATGAACGGGACAAGAAACAATTTGTGACATTATGTTTCCCGGTATCTGAGACGATCGAGACGTATTTAGAAAGCAAAGGTTTGCAGGAAGAGGAGGAAATCAAACATGCTGAAAATATGTTTGGTAAAAATCTGTAAGTTTTTCAAAATATGTTTGGTAAAAATTTGTTAGTTTTTTTAAAAAATATTTTGGGTAAAAATCTGTTGGTTTTTCAAAATATATTTGGTAATATTCGGTATGTTTTTCAAAATGTTTGTTTGGTAAAAGTCTGTAAGTTGTTCAAAATATGTTAGGTAAAAATCTGTAAGTTGTTCAAAATATGTTAGGTAAAAATCTGTAAGTTGTTCAAAATATGTTTGGTAAAAATCTGTCTGTTTTCAAAATATCTTTGGTAAAAATCTGTTTTCCACATAAGTTAACAAAAAAGATTATGTTGTTATAGTCAATGTATTAGACATGAAACGTAAACAACTCTTGTGACATAAAATATTTCCTTAGCTCCTGGAGTATAAGTTGTGATCATGTATTCAGGACCATGTAAAAATGAGAGAAGATTCAAAGAATTTGTTTTGAAGCAAAACCAGTAAAAACTGTGAAAATACAAGGAAAAACAGTAGAAATCATATTCGGTTGCCACTTTTGATTTTTTATAATTTTATGATTAAATCTGTAATTTCTATTTTTTAGCATGACTATGGACATTCCACGATTCATGGAGCTCTTTCAGGAACGAGCCACTGCACCATTCTTTGTGTTCCAAGTATTCTGTGTGGGTCTATGGTGTCTAGATGAGTACTGGTATTATAGCGTGTTCACATTATTCATGTTGGTGGCGTTTGAAGCGACATTAGTTCAACAACAACTCAGGAATATGGCGGAAATCAGAAAGATGGGAAACAAACCATATCTTATCAACGTAGGTTGTGCCGGGTCAAACTTTGAAATGTTTTTGTCCTCAGACTTTTTAATATCAGGGGTCCTATTATTCCTGATTAATCCGGATTTCCGGATTGGCTGCAATGGAAAGAATGAACTTTTCTGCAGAAAATAAAAGTTATTTGATAAAAAAATACCAAGTATTGACTGAGTTATGATTATTTGAAATTTTTTAGCTAAATTTTGACAATAGAACTATGTTTGAAACTGAGTTTTGGTGTAGATATGTGTGGTAATGGCATTCGAAACAGACTTGCGTCTTATATTCAGGATTAGGCCTCAGTAGAACCCCTGTAATATCTATCAATAAGATAGAATGGGCTCAGGGGTTTTTCTCCTTATATAACAGAGGCCAATAAAAGGCCCCTTCCCATTTGAAAATCATGCAGTTTTCCCAAAATTCAAAAGTTATACCTACTTTTTTGTTTCCCAAACCAGGAAATACACCGATATTTTTCCCAAAATACATAGCCTAAGGCCCCTTCCCAAAATGATCAGAAAAAGCCCCTGGGGCTGGTAGCCTAAATCAGCACCTTACTGTTTAGTTTTCTACATTGTCATGTATTGAATATCTATCAATAAATAACAATGAAGAAAATTATACATGTAAGATCACATCAAAAGTAACCCCACCAGACCTAGACACTAACTATTTTTGGCCACTGGTCCGACAGGGCAAAAGCGCCAAAATCGTAAATAGGACAGTTACTGGTCCTCCAGAATTTTCACTGGTCCTTCTGGATTTTCACTGGTCTCGGACCAGCGGACCAGTGTTAGTGTCGAGCCCTGCCCACAATATCATTAATTATAAGAACCCCTTGGCTTAGATGGCATACTTTTATTTAAGTTCAAATAATTAAGCATGCAAGTTTAACTATATTTTGAGGACATTGATAATTTATCTCTCGTTCGATATATTTAATTTTTGTCATACAAGCGGTCAGATACATGTAGAATTTAGAAAAACTCTCTCAATAAGACTTGAGGTGCTTTGTAACTACTTCCTTGTTAGCCTGCTGCCTAGTGAAAGAGTGTCAATTTTTTGTGCATGTTGGATCTCCAGGTTTTTGTCATACTATCTATAGACAAAAATATTACCAGTATTTCTCTTGCTTAAAACTCAGTATTTGACAGAGAAATGTGATAGTACATCCGATGTATTATTGTTATGAAGTAGATCTAAGCCTTGTTTCACAATCAACCAATAATGAATTTGTATAAAAATAAAAGTTAAGTTACAAGAATGTTTACTAAGAAAATGATGGAAGATAAAATATTTTAACCAGGAACTGTATTTTTATTCTAGGTGTACCGAAACAGAAAATGGCGTCCGATTCTTAGTACAGAACTTATTCCTGGTGATATAGTTTCCATAGGTACACATACATTTATCACACAAAATGACCCATTACCATACATCAGTGATTTTTTTCCTTCTTTGTTTGCTACCGGTAAACGGTACCTTCCCAATTTAAAAAAGGCTCTAATTTTCCCAAATATGAAGGGAGATATTCCCAATGAACATTTAAAAAAAATAATTTCAAAATCGGACATAAAATGACTAAGTTATGAACATTTTTGACAAGAGGTCAAGCATAAAAGTTTACAGAAACCTGTAAACAGTCACATGTAATCTCTTTTTCTGTTTTATTTGGCCTTTCTACTCCATGAACATTCCCAATTTCAAGTTGTCACGACGCGAAAATTCCCAATCTGAACGGACCCGAATCCTTTCCCAAAGAGGCCAAAAACATCACTGTACATGCTTCTACAATGTCATCGAAGTTATATAGAACTGTATACATAATCAGGGGCATAGTCCGACTTGAATGGATGTTACGCACACAAAACTTGAAGTTGGTAGTACGGATGGAGGTGCCTCGTGATGGTTGAGATTAAGGATTAATAGAAAATAGTACTTAAATTGTAGCCTCCCCGGCGGCACAACAGTGTGGTCATCTATATTGTATCGTAGTGGGATAGAAGATCTCAATATTTTTCAAGTATTGAATGAAAATGATGCAATTTTGCACTAATCCGCACTTTGCGATATATTAAGTACAAAACCCCAGTTTTTAGATCATCTGATTTTTGAAAAAAGATGAGTTATTGCCATCACTTGATCGGCGTCGGCGTTGCATGGTTAAGTTTTGTGTTTAGGTAAACTTTTTTCATAAACTATCAAAGCTAATGCTTTGAAACTTGCAACACTTGTTAACCATCAATACCTGAGCCTGTAAAGCAAGACCCATAACTCTGATCTGCATTTTGTAAGAATTATTGCCCCTTTTTGGACTCAGAAAATTCTTTGGTTAAGTTTTGTGTTTATAGGTCCACTTTTCTCATACACTATGTGGGCTATTGCTTTGAAAATTTCAACACTTGTTCACCATCCACACCTGACCATGTCAAGCCAGAACCATAACTCTGATCTTTATTTTGCAACACTATAATGTAAAGTGTCTTTTAATGTGCGTTCGCATGAAAAAGGCGCTATATAAATCTGGTATATTTATTTTTATTTATCCCCCGCCGAAGGAGATATGGTAATGGTAGGCGTCATTCCGTCCGTCCGAACTTCTGTGTAAACTCCTCCTACATTTCTTAAGGGATTTTGACAAAACTTTCACAGAATAATTGCTATGATGTCCCCCAGCGCATAATGTCAGGATTTTTTTATTCGACCATTTTTGACAGAGTTATTGCCCTTTGTTGTTTTTTACATACAAATTCATCTGTGTGCAACTCCTCCTACATTTCTTCAGGGAATTTGACGAAACTTTCACAGAATAACTGATATGATGTCCCCCAGCGCATATTGTCAGGATTTTTTTATTCGACTATTTTGACAGAATTATTGCCCTTTGTTGATTTTTACTTATAAATTCTTCTGTGTGCAACACCACCTACATTTCTTAAGGGAATTTGACAAAACTTTCACAGAATAAGTGCTATGATGTCCCCCAGCGCATATTGTCAGGATTTTTTATTCGACTATTTTGACAGAGTTATTGCCCTTTGTTGATTTTTTACATTTAAACTCTTCTGTGTGCAACTTCTCCTGCATTTCTCAAGGAATTTTGTCAAAACTTTTACAGAAGTACAGTTATGATGTGCCCTAGCGTATATCATCAGGGATTTTCATTTCGGCCATTTTTGACAGAATGATGGCTCTTTGTTTGTTTTGTATCTTTGTGGGATATAGAAAAAATGATAAACTCTTCTATGTGCAACTGCTCCTCCATTTCTTATGGAATTTTGATGAAACCTTCACAGATGTACCCACATGAGATGCAATGGTGCATATTGTCATGGTTTTTAATTTCAGCCATTTTTGACAGAATTATGGCCCTTTTTATACATGTGTAAGCTATGTGAAGTTGGGCCGTTGGGGGTCAAGGTCACCGTTACTAAAAATCAGTAATGCTCATATTTTTGTTTCTGATGGATAACTTAAGTTTGGGATGAGATATCACTATGAAACTTGCTGTGTTGGTTGTTTGTGTGCAGACAGCACTTACAATGGGAAGTGGGGCCGGTGGGGGTCAAGGCATTGTTACTAAAAGTAGAAAAAAATCATTTATGCTCATTTTTTGTGAGGATTGAGATAACATTGTGAAACTTGCTAGCTTTGAAGGTACCTTGGGTGAAGAGTCACATGGGATTGAAAGTGGGGGTCAAGGTCACCATTACTAAAAATAGAAAAAACTTTTCACTCAATAACTTTTGTTAGGAATGAGATATCATTGTGAAACTTGCAGTTTATATAGCTTATAATGTGAAGATGTCACTTGCAATTGACCGTGGGCTGAAGGGCAACAAGGTCGCATTTAACTTGGTTTTCGTGTAGTGTGACTGCTTCTTGTTGACTATGTTTAGTTTGTATGTAATAAAATTAGATATAGTAAAAAATCTTTTGTGCATCTCAAATATTTCTCTTGGGATTGAAACCAAACTTTCACATAACTTATGTTTTAAAAAAATGATTGTATTCAATAATATTTGGTACAATTATTTTCCCTTCGGCGGGGGATATGGCTGTCTTTGACTGCTTCTTGTTTATTTGAATATCTTCAAACTTCATGTATGGATTGGTACTGACATGCAGATGACCCTTATCGATTTTTGGATTAGTTGGTCAAAGGTCTAGATTACTCTTTGACTTTGAAGATAAATGACTATTTGGCTACCATGGGTGAATTCCCTTTAACAAGCATCGCTTATAAGTTAATGTTTACCAGTCAAATACTCTAATATAGTGACTTACATGGTATGTAAATATTGTAGGTCGTTCACATGAGGACAGATTGGTACCGTGTGATCTGTTGTTACTGAGGGGACCATGCATAGTAGATGAATCAATGTTAACTGGAGAGTCTGTTCCTGTCATGAAGGTAAGTAAACGTTACTTTCATTATATGGCCTAAGATAGTTGGTTGTATCTGGTATAAATGTCTATTATAGCATAAAAACGGTGATTTTGCCCATACGTTAACGGGACGAAAACCATGCGTAAACATAAAGATTCACGCGCTGTTAACGTCCAGTTTTACGTATGCTCATTTCAGGGCCGCACCGGCGACTATAAAGGTTATACAGCGTTATATGAACAGTTATTCCCATTTTATTTCTAAGTACTAATTAGTTTTCTATTATACTTGTATTATATATTTAAACAAACCCGCAGTATCCATGTTTTCTTTGTATTTGCTGATCGCGGAAGTCGACGTGCATAACAATAACTGGTATGACGTTACGTTTGTTTTCGCGACGTCGTCACAAAATCTCCCGCCAAAATATCATTTTTTTAGATACAAACGCATTAATTGATGTTTTGTATGCTATAATAGCGTTTACGCATGTTTTTTTCGCGTTATAACATATGCAGGCGGGCTTGGGCACCAACCGTCCCTCGGGACTCTGCAGATGTTATAGCCCGAAAAAGCATGCGTTAACCCTACACCCGAACATTATATATTATTGCTTTCTTTATAAAGCCTAAAATAATAGTTTGTTTCTGGTATCCCAATTTACTACCCCAAAATTTTATTTTGACTCTAAATTAAAAAACAAAAATTATTTTATACTTTCAGCAGGTAATTGCTCTTTCATCATTGTAAAAATTTGGTCCTACCTACCTATCCTATTTTTTAGTTCGAAATTATCATAATGGCATCAAAATATTAAAAACAATATTTTTTGAACCTATCAGGAACCTGTTGAAATATTGGAAGGTGACCATGTGTTAGATTTGGAAAATGATGGCAAACTTCATGTATTGTTTGGTGGTACCAAAGTTGTACAACATTCTCCACCCAGTAAAAGCACAGCAGGAATGAAAGGTTAGTCAGACATTTTAAACAGCTTTTTAGCTCACCTGTCACAAAGTGACAGAGTGAGCTTTTGTGATCACTCTTCGTCCGTCGTCCGTCCGTCAACAATTGGCTTGTGTAGACACTAGAGGTCACAATTTTAGCCTAATCTTTATGAAACTTGGTCACAACGATCATCTCAACAAAATCTAGGCCAAGTTCGATATTGGGTCATTTGGGGTCAAAAACTAGGTCACTAGGTCAAATCATAGAAAAACCTTGTGTAGTCACTATAGGTCACAATTTTGATTTAATCTTTATGACACTTGGTCACAATGATCATCTCAACAAAATCTAGGTCAAGTTCGATAATGGGTCATCTGGGGTCAAAAACTAGGTCACTAGGTCAAATCATAGAAAAACCTTGTGTAGTCACTGGAGGTCACCATTTTGACTTAATCTTTATGAAACTTGGTCACAATGATCATCTGAACAAAATCTAGGTCAAATTTGATATTGGGTCATCTGGGGTCAAAAACTAGGTCACAAGGTCAAATCATAGAAAAACCTTGTGTAGTCGCTAGAGGTCACAATTTTTACTTAATCTTTATGAAACTCAGTCACAATGATCATGTCAACAAAATCTAGGTCAAGTTCGATAATGGGTCATCCTTGGTCAAAAACTAGGTCATTAGGTCAAATCATAGAAAAACCTTGTGTAGTCACTAGAGGTCACAATTTTGACTTAATCTTTATGAAATTCAGTCACAATGATCATCTCAACAAAATCTAGGTCAATTTCAATATTGGGTTATCCGGGGTCAAAAACTAGGTCACAAGGTCAAATCATAGAAAAACCTTGTGTAGTCACTAGAGGTCACAATTTTGACTTAATCTTTATGAAACTTGGTCACAATGATCATCTGTACAAAATCTAGGTCAAGTTTGATATTGGGTCATCCGGGGTCAAAAACAAGGTCACAAGGTCAAATCATAGAAAAGCCTTGTGTAGTCACTAGAGGTCATGATTTTGACTAAATCTTTATGAAACTCAGTCACAATGATCATCTCAATAAAATCTAGGTCAAGTTGGATATTGGGTCATCCGGGGTCAAAATCTAGGTCACAAGGTAAAATCATAGAAAAACCTTGTGTAGTCACTAGAGGTCACAATTTTGGTGTACTCTTTATGAAACTCAGTCACAATGATCATCTTAACATAGTCTAGGTCAGGATTGATATTGGGTCATCCGGGGTCAAAAACTAGGTCACAAGGTCAAATAATAGAAAAACTTTGTGTAGTCACTAGAGGTCACAATATTGGCCTAATCTGTATGAAGCTTGGTCACAATGATCATCTCAACAAAATCTAGGTCAAGTTCGATATTGAGTCATCCGGGGTCAAGAACTAGGTCACATGGTCAAATCATAGAAAAACCTTTTGTAGTCACTAGAGGTCACAATTTCGACCTTATCTTTATGAAACTTGGTCACAATGATCATCTCAACAAAATCTAGGTCATGTTTGATATTAGTTTATTTGGGGTCAAAAACTAGGTCATTAGGTCAAATCATATAAAAACCTTTTGTAGTCACTAGAGGTCCTGATATTGGCCTAATCTGTATGAAACTTGGTCACAATGATCATCTGAACAAAATCTAGGTCAAGTTCGACAGGTGAGCGACCTAGGGCCCTTTGGGCCCTCTTGTTTCTAACTTTAACTAACAGTTTTTTCCAACTTTAACAAACAGCTTTTTTCTAACTTTTACAAACAGCTTTTTCCAACTTTAACAAACAGCTTTTTTCCAACTTTATTAGATGGGGCCTAGCCCTGAAATTGGGGAACGGTTTCTTGTAGGGTTATAAGTTGTCTTTTTGGGGCAGACTTGCATGCTTTTTAAGATTTTTTTCTGGGTAAGGGACGTTATAATAACCCTAAACCATTGGATGCTCATTAATTGTTAGTTAATCACTGGAAATTTATTTTGGATAAGGGATACGAAAATGGAGTGGAGTCGGATAAATCGGAAAATCAGATATTTAATATATTTCTAAATAAAAGCGATGCAAATCCGCTTGAAGTGGAGTACTTGGCAGGTATGCTTAATGTATGAAGAAAACACCATGAAACAATTGATCTTTCTTTACTTAAATTAGGATAAGTAAAGAAAAGCTTACCTAGCTGTTTTGAGACTGTTGCCCTAAACACATAATTATATTTCTTGTTGCTTGGTTACAGCCTTTATTTAAAGCCTGTTGGTTGTGGAATTACATAATATACTTCTATTATTCAGCCACAGACAATGGTTGTATTGCATACGTTTTACGACATAGCTTCAACACGAACCAAGGAAAGTTACTGCGTACAATCCTATATGGCGTGAAGAGGGTAACGGCAAACAATGTGGAAACATTCTTCTTTATTCTATTCTTACTGATATTCGCAATCATTGCAGCCTCGTATGTATGGATCAAAGGTTTGTGATTGAGATGCTTTCCTCCTTTTGTTATGAATTATACATTGCATAAGATTGGGTTTTAGGGGCTTGACCCTTTGTTTGCCTTTTTGACCCCTGAACTTTCCAAAATTCAAATTTTTAAAACTATATGCCAAGCATAGCCTTTATTTGCCAATCATCTTTCTGCTGAAATATGGCAGGCATATATATATGTGCCTCCACACGGATTTGAACCCGGGTCGCCAGATTAGGCGGCAAGTGCGCTAACCATTGAGCTACGGAGGCCACAACCCCCAATACTCTTACTGGAGTGTCTACCTCGTATTTTACTTTGCGTTATATGTTTTTTTGGTCGCAACGACCAATGCAGTTGATCAATAAATACAGGATTAAATTATGTATATGTAGGTGCATTTTTCTTTCATGAAGAGTAAAATATTGTTCATTCCTGCAGTAGCCTATTTAATCAGGGATGCGTTACACATACTCGTACTCAAGTATTATGAGTACCACCGGTACTCAGCAGAAATTTTCAGTACTTTCACTAATACTTACCAGGGCTCGACACTAGTGAAAGTTCTGGAGGACCAGTAACTATCCTATTTACAAATTTGGCACGTTTGCCCTGTCGGACCAGTGGCCAAAATAATTAGTGCCTAGGCCTGCTTACTAGAGTGCCATACCTACAGTAACATACTCTTAAATATACATGTAGATCTGTTAGAGTTATAGCCCTTGACAGTCATGGTCATAATGAGAGACATCAGTTAGTTATCTCCCCTTACTACTCTCTAAAACTACTTTGGTCCTGTCATGTGGATTACTCTGCTTTTATCCCTGTTTTGTTTGTTGTGCATGGTAGTACTTAGGCTGAAATATTTGCAACATTAATTAGCAGATTAAAGAATAAGTTTGGCTACATGTTGTTTACACATCGTGGTATATAGATTTTGACAGCCTTAACATATTAGGTAATACAGCAGTGAGAACTTTCATATCTAAAAACATTGATAGTTCTGTGAGAAACAAGGATAGAGTCCTAGAATCTCGACTAGTTAGGACCAATGTGCTAATTGGTCTACCTCAGGCTTTATCTTACAAGGGAGATAATTTATATGCCACTAATGACTCTCATTATGACAAGTGGTCGGCATCAGGAACCCATTTCTAATTTCCGTACAAATAAGCCTAAGTGTCTATAGAATTAAGGGCTAATATGTTTATTGTATATACAGGTACTGAGGATCCGGACAGAAACCGATACAAGCTGTTCCTAGAATGTACTCTCATCTTGACATCTGTTGTACCACCTGAGTTACCTATAGAACTCTCTCTGGCTGTCAATACAAGCTTGCTGGCATTAACAAAACTATGTAAGTACAGTTGTATAACCTCGCTTAACGGCAACACTATGAGCGGCAATCTCTGAGAAGCGGCAATCTCTGAGAAGCGGCAATTTTATTTCCCCCCTGTTTGATTCCACACTTATTTTAACCTCCATAGAACTACCGGACCTCCAAAGAGCAACATCTCTTCAGATCGGCATGTATTTCTGTCTCTGCAGGTTGTTGCTCTACGGAGGTTATACTGTACTCAAATTTTTCCATAGACTTCTTTTCGTTACTCTCATAAGCACTATTAAGAAAACATGAGATATTCTAAACATTTGCTGGAAATGTATGTAGCATTGAAGTTTAAGTTAAGTCAAAATATTTCAATTTTTGAAGATGCTTAGTGAATACCAGCCCAGAATCACACAAGAACTGTATGACTTGTTATGTAGTTATCATTCATAATTACCTTCCTTTATGGTTAATTTATGCACGGAATTCACAGTCCACTGTGTGTTGTTTTAATAGTGTGGGGTGAGTATTTAGGGTTGTTTGAAATATTTGGGAATATGGATGATTTGTTCTATGTCTGACTCTTGCATGGGTAGTCGTGGCTAGACGTTTCTGTCTGGCTTTGGTTGTCTGTACACCATAGGCTGGAGAATTTGACCTGATCCTTTATGCATGAATATATAACAAGGTTCTTGCGTTGAATATATAGATTTCTGCGAGTATATCGTGCAATATCTATCTTTTAGATTTGTGTTTGTATTACATCCCGAGCGTCTTTGTGATACTTAACGCCTATGAAAACATACAATCAGATTTATAAATATACAAAGTGTATCAGCTCTTAAATTATGCTAATGAAGGTCGAGAGTCGTGTCAAATTCTCTGGACTATACAATATTTGTAACACTATAGATATCATGTTTGACCATTTCAGATGTTTACTGTACGGAACCCTTCAGAATACCGTTTGCTGGCAAAATTGATGTGTGTTGTTTTGATAAAACGGGAACGTTAACTGCGGATAATTTAGTCGTTGAAGGAGTTACAGGACTTGTGTAAGTATGCAATATATGGATCTGTATGCCGAGCAAAATGCCGAGCATAGCCTGTATTATCAGTAAGGTGTCCATTGGTGAGAGCTACTGCCTGCTGATCTGAAGGTTGTGAGTTTGATCCCTCCTCCAGCCGGATCAAAAATAAATGCTTTTCAGTGTTTCCCACCTAATATAACTGAAATTACTAACAGTCTTTCGGACGAGTCATTAACTGAGGTCCCGTGTAAGATGCTTTACATCAGACACGTAAAAGAACTAGGGATGCTTCTGGAACTGGGGCATTTTCTTTATCATGCACTTTCCCCCAAAAAACTAAAGTTACTAACCTCTTCTGGGGACCTCGCTCATAAAATTACGGATTTCCGGTGGCGAGGATAAATAAACGCATATAAATTGCAAAATCTTATTCTTGTCTAAAATTTGATGTATTATGGAGTATGCGGTCGAATACAGTGTCAGGCTATTAAGCAAGCTCCTCTTAAAAGTAGCCTATATTATTAATGTCCTGTGTTTCTATAATACTTGACATAATAGGTTGATATGCAGATAAAGATGTTAAGCTGTTTAGGAACAACCATTTGGGTCATGTTTGTTAGTATACTTTGATTTATTGTAATATTTATAGTGTATTTCAAGGGGTTTATTTGACCCCTGATATTTCCAAAAAGCCATAATCTTGGCCCTTAGGATTCTGACAATTCTTCTCCAAATTTTAGGTATTCTGGGTAAAATTCAATACAAAGTGATCTTTTGAGATCCAGCCCCTATTGCTGTATTAATGTTAAAGACCAAGGAGTTGCTATTGTACTGCTTTCCATGAAAATCTGGCTACAATAAGTTGTGTTTTCGTCCACATGTGGATGGATTGCTGGTTCCTGGTTAGGACACAGTCCAGGAAAACCATACTTAACTGCAAAAATCGTTGAGAAACGGCGATAAACCCATATAAACAAACAAATACTAAGAAGTTCCTACTGTATTCTCTAATTGTCAGAGCTACAGATAAGGTTGTTGGGTATTTTACCCCCAAGTTTCAATTTTAATTGGGTTTTGAAAAAATTAAATTGGGTATTTTATAAAACTCAAAGGGTAAATAAGCTTTTATGTACTATTTTTCACTAAAACATCAATTTCTATTTGGGTATTTCAAATTGTCTTTGCTTTTTCTTACTCTCTCCTCTCAAAATCTATTGGGTTTTTAAGAAAATTAATTGGGTAATTACCCCAATACGCAGCTTATCTGTAGCTCTGAATTGTACTGTATGTTACAGAGGGAATGAGATTCAACAAGCTACAGATACCCCTATAGAGACGATACATGTGTTAGCCACGTGTCACGCTCTAGTACAGTTAGATGATGAACTGGTTGGTGATCCGTTAGAAAAAGCCACACTGAAAGCTGTGGAGTACACTCTCACTAAAGGTTTGTGTCTATATTCCATGGAAACTTTGTTAAATTATCAGGTTCAGTCAAACCTGTCTATAAAGACCACCCATGAAAACAGCATAAAGTGGTCTTTGTTGGCAGCTGGTCTATAGTAACATTTTCAACATCTACATGTATTTCAGACCTAAAATAAAATATTTTTTGTTTCCCCTTCCCCTACCTACCAACAAAAAAACGGCCCTACCCAAAATATTTTACAAAATGTATTTCTTAAATCGAAAAAATATTCTTTTTTTATGAAAAATTTGGGATGAAAATATTATTTTCTATACACATGCTTGTTTCTTACTAATGAAATACGGTACCTATTTTAAATTAAGACTGTTGGTATTCGCCTTTAGTTAGTGAATTATTAATAAATTTCATTATTTGTTTGTCTTGATCAATGACTATCATTATGAAACATTTCCAAAAAAAAAAAAATTTAACCTACCTACCTACCCATTCTAAATCTGCTTGGGTCGGGAAGGGGAAACAAAAAATAGTTTAAGCTTGGCCTCATATCATTTGTGTTCAAAGTCATGTGGTAAAGTCTAACCTGTCTGTAAATACCACCCATGGGAACAGAGTAGAGTGGTCTTTCTTGACAGGTTGTTAGGTGGTTAGCTGTAGAATTTGCACTAAACGTTTGTGTCATACCCTTGAAGTTGAGTAAACCTATCAGGTACAGTCTAACTTGTCTTACTAATCCTACAAATCCAGAATGAACTGGTAATTGAGATTTGCTCTACTCGAAAAAATGAACTTTGCTCAACGCGAAAAAATGAACTTTGCTCTACTCGAAAAAATGAACTTTGCTCAACTCGAAAAAATGAACTTTGCTCTACTCGAAAAAATGAACTTTGCTCAACTCGAAAATGAACTTTGCTCTACTCGAAGAAAATGAACTTTGCTCTACTCGAAAAAAAAGAACTTTGCTCTACTAGAAAAAAATTAACTTTCCTGCAGAAAATAAAATTTATTTGATGCAAAAAGTATTGACTATCATGGCATTTGAAATTTATAAGCTGAATTTTAGCGAAATTCTTTTTATCATATGACACAAATATTATGAAAATGTTCATCTTTCTGTTGAGAACCAGACTCTGTTAAGCTGCACCAAATATAACATCATTTATGGGAAATAATGATGTCGTTTAAGAGATAAACTGACGTCATTTCATAGTTATTCTACACTACAGTAAAGTTCCACCTAACGACCGGTCCGAAAATGCGACCGTCCCGCTATTACGACCGATTTTTAAAAGAACCAAATAATTTTGTTCTATATTCAATTGAATAAAGGTCCTATAATGTGACCGGTCCGCTATTCCGTATTACAACCTATTTAACCAGTCCCATTGTGTCAAAACCCACTGTGTTTGGTCTCGCTAATACGACAAATTATGTGTCATGTATAATTTTGTGTAAACAACTTTATTCACACCTACACGTATCTCCGGGGCGCTTGAAAATCATCTTGTACCTTGATCAAGGTTGCGGGCGCTTGAATTACAGTCAGGAAGGTAACATACCAGCTCAATAAGAGATCGAAGACGACGTATTGAAACTTGTGTGTACATTTACGGCAGCCAATTAAATGTCAATTAGATTATATAAACAATCGATAATTGCCTTGGGCAGCATGCATGACTGGCAAACAAGCAGATTAACCAATTTAAGACACTGATTAGCATCAATTAAATGTCACTAAAGTTGTGAAAAACGTGTTGAATTTGCCGACGATAAAAATAAATTGTCTTCCATTACAGTACGGTTTAAAGTCAGGTACGATACGGCGTCACGGAATTTCGTTACCAACGTAGATCTTTCAGAAATTTGTTAATAACGAAGAGCATAAATGTAGTTTATATTAATCAATAAATCATTCCTTAAATATATTTTGGGTCAAATCATAACAAAGAAGTCACCATTTTATTCTCAAGAACGATTCAAATCACGGTCTGTTATTGTAACTTGCATAGTATTCGGACAACTTCAAAATTCGGATAAATTGAGCTTCAGAGAATATAAGCATTATTGCTGCCTAATTATGCAGTTTTAATTAATATAAATATTATATTGTATTAATTAAATGTGTATGCTGTACATTGTTTTTGTTTTTATTATATTTATATAGTATGTATATTAGCTTCAAAGACAATGTTTACCAGTATATAACAACCAGTAGTCAGTACTAGCTTCTTCAAGATACATACACACAGACTCGCTATTAAGACCGACTCGCTATTAAGACCACTTTTTGTCAGAACGGTCGGTGGTCTTAATAGCGGAACTTTACTGTATTACTGTATATACTCGCCCATAAGTCGGATCAACTCCAGATAAACAAATTTCAAAAAGTCAACTGGACTTTGACTGATGACCAAAATGAGCTAGAAGAAATATAATTGATAACTGATTGTGTTGATATCAAAATTTAGAACAAAGTAAAAAAGTAACTTTTTGAAAACTTTTGGGAGGATTTTTACCAGACTTATGGGCGAGTCTGTTCTTATAGTATATTAGACCACTATAGGCAATCACAGCACAGTATTGCCATCGTCTTAATCCTGTATCCAACAGTTTTGAGCAGAATAACCTGTGATTTTCATCCTTTGTGGTTTTGAGTATTAAGTGCATAATTTAATCATATTGCTGGGAGCAAATTGCATAATCTGGTCAGAAAGGCAAAGTACAACTTCTTTAATGTGCATGAATAACGATACATGTACAGTTAGACAGTCTCGTGGTCTAAGTCAGATAGACATCTCGTATCACTGGTTATAAGATTAGACACTAGCTGAAGCTCGCCGTCTAAATCTCATAACCAGGGATACTCATTGTCTATCCTATTCAGAATGGGCCTATACGTACTTGTTACCCTAAGCCCGATACAAAAAAAATGCCGAGCATACTAGCCTTTATTTGCCAGTCAGCTTTCTGCTGAAATATGACAGGCATGCATATATATTTGTGCCTCCATCCGGTTTAGAACCTGGCCCCGATCTCCCGAAGCATCTCAAGTAGAAATCTCAACTCAAATTGAGATTTTGATAATTTCAAAGTCTGAATTTGAGATAAATATGAATCTTGAACTCTCAAAATTTTGCTGTTATAAACTCAGAATAATGTTTTCGTTTTGATATACCAATTTAGAGTTCAATTTTGCATGGAAACTACCTCAAACGATTAGTAACAAAATTTGAGTTGAGATTTAGCTCAGATTGAGATGTTTCAGGAGATCGGGGCTGGGTCGCCAGATTTGACGGCAAGCACGCTAACCATTAAGCTACGGAGGCCAATGAAAGTCATGTGATAAAAATTCTTCCTTACAGGAGAGACAGTGGTACCACAGAAGAGGAAGACACATGGTTTAAAGATCTTCCATAGATACCATTTCTCGAGTGCATTAAAACGTATGTCTGTGATTGCTGGTCATACACCGCCAGGTTCTATGGAAACAGAATACATGTGCTCAGTAAAGGGAGCACCAGAAACACTTAAACCAATGGTAGGTTGTATAATGATCTTAGCCTCAATAACCTAGTAAGGGCTTTTTTTCGTTTTATAATTGGGGTCGTTATAAGACCCGTTCCCCTGGAAAAAAAGCTGTTTTCACCTATGAAATACAAATTATTCCTCTAGGGATGTGTATAGTAGTCAAGTCAGTTAGATTTGTTCTTGGTATGTGAAGCGGTTTACAAGTACTGAAACATATGGTTTTGAAATTTGTATCTATAACACACTAAAAAGGGCCTTTGTCACAATGTGGTCACCTGTGTTGTCTATTGGATAACGTATAGGTTATTACACAGAACTGGCGGACATTAAGTCGATATTGGCATACAATGATACTAGGTTAGGTATTGGCTGGAGGGCTTCAGTAAAATGCATAGATGTGTCTCTTATTGTTCATATCAGTTCAAATACAGCGCAACTTTGTTACTATATTTAGTAACACATGCAATAATTGATTGTAATACATATCATCATTGATAATGAAGTTATTTGTATATTATCTCTACAGTTTTGTAACCTACCCAGTAACTACGATGATGTATATCTAGAGATGGCACGTCGTGGAGCACGTGTGTTGGCTTTGGGTTACAGAAAACTTGGACGTATGTCACACCAACAGGTAGTGTATACAATCACGTTAATATCAACCTCATGCTACTCACTGAGGTCCTACTATACTACTCAAACTTTGCTAAGGGCCAAGAAATTGATTTCGATGTTCGTCTTAGGTTAAATGTACAAAACCGATGAAGAAAACGTTGTGCAATTTATAAAATATCATCTTATCTGCTGCAAAAGTTTGAAGCTTGATGTCATGCATTTATACGCCTTGCCAAAATGACGTCGTTTTCCAGGTAACTGATAAGCCCTATTGGTGGAGACCAAAGTGGCTAGATTACCATGGAAATTGTTATCCAGTTTTTATTACCATATCATGTAAGACTACAGAGGCTTGAATGCTGCACAAACATTTTAATGGGGCTGGGCTTATCAGTACTTAGACATCGAATTTCGAAGTAATCTTTATTGATTTACAATATTGCAGTTGTAACGTTATGTTTTTTAAAAAATTCTACCGGTCAATCTTATTCGATTTGCAAAATATTCAAATGAAAAATTTCTTGGCCCTTATCAAATTTTGAGTAGTATATTTCAGATTAATGGGGATTTTCATTTCATACTAATTGATTAGATATGGAGTTCTATCAGTGAAATAAACCTATATCAGTCACTGGTTGTTACTCATTGCAGTGACTGGTATAAGCTCCGCCCCACATTTACCAAAAACTCAACACTAAACAGTTGGTAACCTTTTTATTACTGAACGTAAACATGTGGTGTAGAGGTTTATTTTCTTAGACCATTTCCTGTAAGTTAAGTTAGTGTATGATTTGATGCAAAATTCTCAAAAAAGTTGTTTTCACATATTCACCATAATATAAAATAGGCGAATTTTTAATTGAAAAATATGAATGGAATAACATATTCATTCACAGTTTTACCACATAAGCATATGAGCATATTTTGTAGATGCGCTCATGATGATAATATTGAATTTTTTCACTGCATGATGAGATATAACAATATTCAATCACAACAAACAAATATCCTCTATTAAATCTTCGAAATCAAACTTTTATTTCAGTTGAAAGCAATTACACGTGATGAAGTAGAGAATGACCTTGACTTCTGTGGTTTTGTCGTGATTTCTTGTCCCCTGAAAACAGATTCCAAGATGGTGATTAAAGAGATACAGAATGCCTCTCATCATGTATGTTGCTTCATTTACCAACCGACATGTCTAAAACACCCACATCTTTGTTGGGGGGGGGAATAATGAATATTTAATCTTCCATGGGGGCATGATAACTAGAGTTATCATAGCAAGCCAAATAAAAAACACTTTTAACTTACCTAATTGACTAATAATACATTTTACGTGATTTAGAAAACAAACTTGCTTTGTCAGAAGGAATGCTTATTTTTTCACGTACCAAATAAATTTACGAGTATTTTTGCAAGTGGAGATTGTGATTTTAATTCTGGGTTATTGAATGGATACCAAATGGTCTACAGTCTGTAGACCATTTGGAATCCATTCAATAACTCTATAGGGCTAACATCCTCAAACTTTACAGTGATGGCCACTATTGATTCTTAGGTCAGTGGGTCAGAGGACAAGGCTTTGGTGACTTAAAAAGTAAAATGATAAATTACTATTAGCCTGCCAAGGAACAAACATGTTTTACATAGTTACATCTCTTATTCAGGTTGCTATGATAACCGGGGACAATCCATTAACTGCCTGTCATGTTGCTAAGGAATTGAGATTCACAAGAAAAGAGCACACACTTATACTTCAAGCACCTAGAGAATCAGGTTTGTAGCAAAGGGATTCGACCCGATAAAATATCTTTCACATGTATTCATAGTATAGATGTGAAAGATATTTTTATCGGGTCAAATCCCTTTGGTTTGTAGATGGTTTATCAATAGTTTTACTTTAAATTCACATCTAATATAATTCTAAAACAGTATATATAACAATTATCAAATTGTTTTCATATAATAATAATAATAATGACTTTATTTTACGAGGTTAACACATTTGCATATAAACACAATCTTCCATGAGGACCTCAACATATAAAACATACATTTAACATGATACAAAGGCATGTAGTTGCAAACAAAGTAAACTTAACAAATGAAATGAAAGTAAATAATAAAAATTGACTTAGATGAATAATGAAAAGTTTGTATAAACAAAACTTAGCTATTCAAATACACACTATGAAACAAGGAAACAATATAAACAAGTTAAGAGACAATAACATAATATTTACAATGAATCTAGAACATACTTATTTTATTGGTAGCCCCAGTCTGGAAACTTCCATCTTATATACATTCTTTTGAATTGTTCGAGAGAGCTAGCAGTTCTTATATGAAATGCAATGCAAACTTTGCATACTTTGTTTAAATTTTCATAAATCTTAATTTTTTTTCTTGGTGGTCTCTGAACCATTTTAAGTGCATGCTTACAATAAAACAATGCATGAAAGTATAGTTATATGATGATCGTTCCAAACAGAATTTCTGAGTTTTAAATTTCGTGAAAACACTAGACATGTTCAAGGAAACAATAAGGGTAGATTAGGGATGGTTCCTTGACGCTCTCTCACCTAGGACGGGGATATGAAATGGACTATATGACATAGCTGAAAAAATTATTTTCCTTACATAAATTTAAAAAAAATTCTTTCTTTTAATTATTACAATTAGTATTTATTTTATGACTTGGCAAATAGAAAAACACATAAAACCATATGTTGCGTTAGATGCACCAAGATATAATAACTAACATTAATAACAATGGACTATAACTTTAATACTGTTTGCATACCTTGCATTAAACAGCAACTATATTATGCCCTGAACATCAAATCAAACAAATCAATATGTATTGAAATTATGAATATGAGTGGATGTAAAACTGGCCGCAATGAAATTACCTTGCCAGTTCTACCACGGTTGTGGCCTGGACGGTAAGGGTCGGAAAGCCCAAACAGCCGGGAGACCAAGTTAACTCTTACGAATCACCCTTTGCCAGGGAATAGCCTATAAATGTTAATAATCACACATATATGACACTATTACCTTCATCAGTGCCATGAACGCCAAATACGCAAAGTATACCAAATACGCCAAGTACGCCAAATACGCAAAGTACACCAAATACGCCAAGTACGCCAAATACGCAAGATATACGCCAACACCATATACGCCAAATACCAACTTATATATACACCTGCTTGGGCACGCCTAGCACAGAGACTATTCCACGCATCGAGCATAACCCAGCACAAACTATAACATGATGAAAATAAAGAATAACAATGACTGCCAGACAAGGGATTGCCAGCCTAGACTGGCCCTCAGAAAAGGAATCAATCGTTATCTTATGAATTAGGTTATATATATAAATTTAGTAATTATTCTCAGTATACTCAGATCTCCCGACTGCTAGGATTTTCCATATTGCGACTGCCTCAGCAACCTGCCATCTAGTATCTACACACCAAGGAACTGCAAACCAGTCCCAATAACATATAAAATGCATTCATATCATCAACAAAAGTCATGACAATTCACAATAACACATTTTAAATTAATCACATTATATCCGCACTATAGATACATATAAGCCTGCATCTGTGAAGCATATCGAAAACATGACTCTTAACAAAGTTCATACATTCGACATCCTTGTCATACAATATCCATGATGAATCCCATTGTTAGAACTGACATCCCATGAAGATAGGTATATCCTGTTGACACAAATGTTTCATATCGTCCATGTTTATAACCATGGTATACTTAGAACTGACATCCCATGTAGATAGGTATATCCTGATAACACAAATGTTTTCATATAGTTCGTGTTTGTAACATGGGATACAGGATAAGGCATATTAGATTAAAATGTTACCGTGATACAGATGCATTCATGTTGAAACACACCGAAACACAAAAAACATCTAAACAGTAGGCAAACTAATCTGTAACCACTACTGTGTTCAAGCGTCCTCGGCATATCGACCAATATCACACTGGAGAACTTTGGGGATGTTGGCAACAAACCATGTTTGTTTCATGCGATGACAAGGATTTGACTTGAATGCTTCCTGGCAGGCTTGTATTACAGATGTAAACAATGCGAATACACTGAAATCATAAAACAAACTAACGGCAGTATCACCACCTTAACATGGCGAATATATAACTAAATAGCAATATTACATTAACCAAAATCGAACGCCTTCACATTTTACAGCACCAGTATCAGCCTTTTATACATGTAATATCAATATCCAAAGTTACTCAATTATATTACTTAACAATAGTCATTGCCACTTTTCATTTAAAATACATTTATTTATACACCTAAGTACATGTAACCATCCATATTACCAACTGAAAATTAACATGAACTTATTACAACATTTCAATGACAGGGTGGGAGGGTGGTTTTTCTTGTGCGCACTGCTAAAAACATGTGACCAAAGTGACGATAAAAACCAAAGTTTCCGAATGTGACGGGAGGCAGTAAAGCCCGTATACCGGTAACCCCGATATTCTATACGGTCTTATCTCCCTTTGACTTCAGTCAGAACCCACCAAAAATACGTCTTGCTCAAACAAAAATAAATTCGATTTATATCTAAACGAAATAATCGGTCTTATTTTATATATTACTTTCATTCAGAAACGAGATGGTATTGGAAATCAATAGATGATACAGTAACCTGCCCAGTACAACCAACTGGTGATATACGTAAACTGCTCATAGAAAAATACGATCTATGTTTGACAGGAGAGGTATGTCACTGTGTGCTTCGAGTCTTCTGAATTTTGGATTTGAATATTAGATAGAATTCCAAATATTCGAATATTCAGTCCCATCAAGGGTCCTCAGGGTGGTTTTGTTACTGAGGTTTAACTATGTACTAGTTCCGGAAATAAATTAATTGTGAGTAATTTAAATTCCTGCATATATGACAACAAAAATCTTCCAGGAATTTTGGTACAAATGTCACTGTTGTTTTTGAAATAGCCACTTCCAATGAGTCATGAGTCGGTTGTTAAAGGCTTCTACCTTCATAAAGATAATATTAAGTCAGACAGGGAAGGCAGCACTTAACCAGTCAAGCACAGAAAACATTAAAACACATGTATGCAAGGCACAATGCCAAACTAAAGATGTAAAAGATCCGCCCAAATACAAGCTGTTGAAAAGTAGAATGAATTAGTTTCAGCAATCAAAAAGCTGAATGTCCTAGCTGAATGACCCAGTTCAAATACAAGTTTCCCATCTGCTAAAAGATCTTGAAAAATGAACTTTTGTATTTTCAGGCACTAACATACCTACAGAATTTTTCCCGACCATTGTGGCATTTATTGTTACCTAATGTGAAAGTGTTTGCTAGGGTGGCACCAAAACAGAAGGTAACGTTTATAATCAACAATTTTATTTTAAGACTTCTTTAACTCCTATTTGATAGCAGTTGATTTCAATTTCTATTTTTAAATTCAGCTTTTGTCAAATTAAACTGGGAGTATTGTTGAAAGTTCATTTCAATCATGTCATCAAAAAGCAAAACATATAATTACATATAACCTTGCAAAATTTATAAAAGAAGCCCAACAATTACGTAAATCTTCCCTGGGGTTCCTGAATGTCTTATGCAGTGATTTGTTTTGCCTCTTTGGGAAAGGGTCCGGGTCCGTTCAGATTGGGAATTTTCGCGTCGTGACAACTTGAAATTGGGAATTTCCATGAAGCAGAAAGGCCACAGAAAACAGAAAAAGAGATTACATGCGAATGTTTACTGGTTTCTTTGAGCTTTTATGCTTGACCTCTTGTCAAAAATGTTCATAACTTTATCATTTTATGTCCGATTTTGAATTTTTTTTTTTTAAATTGTTTATTGGGATATTCTCCAATCAAATTTGGGAAAATTGTAGCCTATTTGCAATTGGTAAAGGGTCGGTTTTCCGGACTCTAATAAAGAAGGAAAAAAATCACTGTTATGATCATGTATGTATGAATGTTTGTTTATATTTTCACTTTTTGTTTGTTTTTGTAAATATTGTCTTTGCCATGATTTATCATGTCTTTGTAAATGGCTAAAGGCAAATGTTTTGCCGATTGCTAATAAACTGTAACTGTTAATAAAGCCTAGGGCTGCGTATCTGTCGGTATGATCAATACAGTATACTACTCAAACTTTGCTAAGGGCCAAGAAATTGATTTTGATGTCAGTCTCACGTTATATGTACAAAACCGATGACAAAAACGTTGTGCAATTAATAAAATACAATCTTATCTGCTTCTAAAGTTCGAAGCTTGATGTCTTGCATTTGATACGCATTGCCAAAATGACGTCGTTTTCCATGTAACTGATAAGCCCTATTAGGGGGACCAAAGTGGCTATATTAAAACTGAAATTTTTATCACGTTTTTATTATCATAACGTGTAAGACCCAAAATGCTAAGAAAATTACCGCATTTCGCTACTTCAGATGCTTGAACGCAGCACTAACATTTTGATAGGGTTGGGCTTATCAGCACTTAGACATTAAATTTTGAAGTAATCTTTATTGGTTTACAATGTTGCAGATGTAACATTATGTTTTTGAAAATTCTACTGGTCAATCTTATTCAATTTGCAAAATATTCAAATGGAAACTTCTTGGCCCTTATCAAATTTTGAGTAGTATATTATACATCAATACAAAATGATTGATATTCAATATATCATATGATATATTCTTTTAGCAATAAAACATCAAGATAGGAACAAACAGACTTGCAACATGTATTTAACCTGCTGAATTCAATTTTAACAAGAATAGAGAACAAAACTAAAAAAATTAATTACTGAATGATATTTTGAATTAGTCTAGTTGAAACATTTGCTCAGTATTTTATTTATCAATTGCAGGAATTAATTATAACTACATTGAAAAGTCTAGGCTTTGTTACATTGATGTGTGGTGATGGTACGAACGATGTCGGGGCTCTGAAACACGCACATGTTGGTAAGTTGTAACTAGGTCATTCAGCTTGGGAATTCAGCCTTTTGATTACTGAAACTAGTTCATTCAGCTGAAACCATGGCATTCAGCATTTTAATACTTTTATTTAACTTTATATGACATAAGACAGCTAAAACTATGTATTTCAGCAGTTTTACTGTAAACAGTTGTAACTATGTCATTCAGCTTGGGCATTGAGCCTTTTAATTACTGAACTAGTTCATTCAGCTGAAACTATGCATTCAGCATTTTAATACTTTTATTTAACTTTGTATGACATAAGACAGCTAAAACTATGTATTTCAGCAGTTTTACTGTAAACAGTTGTAACTAGGTCATTCAGCTTGGGCATTGAGCCTTTTGATTGCTGAAACTAATTAATTCAGCTTTTTGACAGCTGGGACTACAGCAGATAATTTTCTCGTTCGGCAGTGTGTTGAGCATTGTGCCTTGTATGTGTTTTCTGTGCTCAACTGATTAAGTTGAGTGCTGCCTTCCTTGTCCGACTTATCTTTTGGTTTAGTACTAAGACTTTGACACGACTCTCAACCTTCTATTCGCATAAATTAACAGTTGATATATTGTCTATATTTATAACACCAGTTGACATATGTTTTCATTTGCGGAAAGTATCACGAAGACGCTCGTGGTGTTATACCAACACAAATCTGAAGGACCGATATTGCATGATTTGGAAATTTATTTATTCAACTATTGACCCCTGTAATATATATTCATGCATAAAGGTCAGGATCAGATCAAATTTTCCCTGCTATAGGACTAGCATTTCATTGATTCCTGTAATGTTCACTCTAAAACAACATACCTGCTTTGGTTAATCAGTTTAAAAAAAAAATGAGTTGACTATGAATTTGAGGCATGCTGTATATCTTACAACTAAAACGCACTATGTCTAGTGCCCACAGGCTATGTAGAAAAAGAATCTACAAGTAGCTACCATGAAAAATTTAAGTACAACCGCTTGACAGCTGAAATATCAAAATTACCAGTAACTTAAACCTACCGAGCGCTTGAAAGTGCTTTGCTAGGAAACTACTTGCTTCAAAAAAGCGTTACATAGCGAACAAAGTGAAAACATTATATGCTACCAACGAGCGCTTGCAGATAACAGACAAGTGCTACCGAGTGCTACTGAAGCGGTCCGTTGCACAAGAAAGCGCTCCGTAGCACTCGCCTAGCAAAGTGCTGAGAAACGGTATGCTATCAGCAAGCATTGCTCCCTGGTAGCATATCGCACGATAGCGCGACTTGGAAAGCAATGCACTCAAGTTTTATTGGAATAAAAGCATTCACTGTAATGTAACTGTCAACTTTTCCTTATTTGATTAATGTAATTACTGATTGTATATTACCATGTTATAGGTGTAGCCTTGTTGACTAATGCTCCGGAACGTATACCAGAAAAGAAACAGAGAAAAGAAAAGGACGAGGTTTGGTTTTTTCTTTATAATGCCAATTCTATGTGGTCCCATAATGACCTTGATCATTACTGTTATAGTTGATAATTGTAAACTCTCTAAAGCTTAGGGTCTTTATTTTAAAGTCTCACAGAGTAAAAAAAGTGATGTAGTACCCTCATCTTACCTTAGAAGCCACTCCATATCCCGAATCTCTCACATACTACTCTTAAACCTCACAAGTACTTCTCCCAAACCTCTCAAGTGACACTCCAAAACCTCACAAGTACTTCTCCCAAACCTCACAAGTACTTCTCCCAAACCTCTCAAGTACTACTCATAAACCTCACAAGTACTACTCCCAAACCTCACAAGTACTTCTTCCCAACCTCTCAAGTTCTATTCCCAAACCTCTCAAGCACTACTCCCAAACCTCTCAAGTACTACTCCCAAACCTCTCATGTACTACTGAAGAATACTTGGGTAACTTAATTATTGGCACAATTTGTCCTTTCTTATTCCTGGGCGAAGTTTTAATGAGTATCTTATTCATGTAATTTTATGTTCTATCTAAAAAGGTATTTTTGCAACCATGTTATTATCTTGATTGTGAGGCACTTTTAAACAGTGCAATTTTAGGAAAAAGGCGCTATATGAATATGATACATGAATGGTGTGTTTATATTATATTATTATTTACAAATGTGTTAATATTATCATTACAGGATAATGATGCTAGTCATTCATCAGGCAATAGTATAGCTGATAAGCTGGCTGCTAGAAGTCAGGGGAAGGCTGTAGGTAGAGCAGCCAAACAAAGGGCCATTGCTAGAGGTGATAATATGGCCCCTGCCCAGGTAAGATTGACACTAGAAAATTGGAATGTGGTCTTGATAATTTAATTCAAGATTTTTTTATTCATGCCCATTAAAGATAATTTGTATCAATGTGTTTGTCCCAAATTTGTGTTTGTGCTTTATTTTTAGCCTTTCAGGGTGCAATGTTTTGTACATTTCTCCGCCTTGATAGCCTAGTAGTAGAGTGTCCACTGTGAATATGTGAAGTCTAGTACTAAAGGCATTACATGGAATTTAAATTTGAACCCAAGTTTAAAATTTCCGTAAATGTTTTGATAAAACAGGACTCATATGACTGAAATTCTGTAGACAAAAAGATTAAGTATTAAGTCAGACAGGGAAGGCAGCACTCAACTTAACCAGCCGAGCACAGAAAACATTAAAACACACAAAGCACAATGCCCAACTGAACCAACCGAGCACAGGAAACATAAAACACATAAAGACACAATGCCCAAGTTGGACTTGAAGCAATAATTATATAAAAAGTACTTATCTTCTGATGTATCGGAATCATCGATATGCCTCTGATCTAATGAATGACAGCTCTATTACGATATGTTGTCTGTTTACAGAAAAGATTACAAACTATGATGAAGGAGTTGGAAGATGAGGAGAAGGCCGCTGTAGTGAGACTCGGGGACGCCAGTATAGCTTCACCTTTCACGTCAAAACTTTCCACCATTCTGTGTAGTATGTATATATTGATTTATGTCTGTATAATTTCATAGCATCATACTTGTGTGCTTCTGTAGCTCAAAGATTAGCAGGCTTGCCTTCTTATCTGACGAACCGGGTTCAAATACAGGTGGATGCACTCATATGCCTGTCATATTTCAGAAGAAAGCTGACTGGCAAATAAAGGCTATGCTTGGCATTTATAAAAACAAAAGAAAACATACGGTACTAAATTAATACCGTACAAGTGATTTATTTAGCGACATTGAAATATTAAATTTTTTTTACAAATTTACAAAAAAAAAAGTTGGCATGGCAACATGATACATTAATTCTGTACGAGTGATTAATTTAGTGGTGGAAATATTGGGAAATTTTGCAAATTTATAAAATTATAAGTTATAAAATACTTTTATGTTGTGAGGGGTACCATCAGAAATGAGGTGTAGAGTGTAATTAATATAAGCTGTAAGACTTGTTTCATTCAATGAATACAAGTCGTGTAATGTATAGGTCTTTGTTTAACAATTGGTGTTAAATAAATTAGTATACGAAACTAAAGTTATAAGGTATCTGTTTAAGAAAATTTTGTCTCGCACATACAAGGAGACATTGATTTTGTGCTGGATATTTGTCTTGATGAATGTCACAAAGTTTTTATGTGCTAGTTTTCCTGAATGCTTGGTACCAATTCTAGTTGTGCATATTGTCAGGAATTTTAGGTTGGATCATTTTTGCTGGAGTTATAGCCCTTAGTGGTAAATGTACATTTTCGTTTTTATGTCAAAAGCCTTCTAAGTTTAAAACCTGTTTTATATTTCAGTTTGTCATATCATCAAACAAGGACGATGTACGTTGGTCACCACGCTACAGATGTTCAAAATTCTTGCCCTGAATGCTCTGATTCTGGCATACAGTCAGAGTGTGTTGTTTCTAGCAGGTGTTAAGTTTAGCGATACACAGGCTACTATGCAGGGACTATTGTTAGCTGGATGCTTTCTGTTTATATCTAGATCAAAAGTAAGCAAACTGTTCCTCCGTGTGTTTTGGTTTAATGCCGTTCCTTTACAATTTGTCAGTTATAAACGCAGGCTGATTCTCCTAACCAGTTGTCCTGAACTGTCAAATTTTCATTGTAGGGTTTACCTGCTGCTAGGACGTAAATCCAGTGAACCACAGCCTCAGCTATGAGCTAAATATTGCTCCATTAAAATTAAATTACAGATTCTATCATTAGAATTGTTTTTCCAAAAATTTATATATCTGTTTCGATTTTAACACAATTGTCTCCCATTTAATAAATCTGGAGTATTTTATGAAGTCCTGCAATTGTATTACCACATTCATTTGATGGGTTAATTATGGCATTTGCGCTTTTATTAGATTTGAATGTTGGGAAAATCTCAGGCTAGGTAAACTTGTACTGTTTGCAAAAGAAATGCCCTGTATATAAGCGTATACTTAGTACCTTGTTGGCAGAAAAAATCTTTTATTTAAATGCTTGCATACTGTTTTCATGTATTGCTCATTTGTTGTAAACATTTACAATTTGTGTCATTTTTCCAGTATGGCACTCGAGTTACAATTTGCACTTATTGTTATGTGCCTATTTTGTTCTATTTCAGCCATTGAAGTACTTATCCAAGCAGAGACCATTACCCAATATATTTAATCTATATACAATAATTACAGTACTCAGTCAGTTTGCAATACATTTTATATCTTTATTCTACCTGGTACAAGAGGCACAGGCCCTTAGTCCTAAGTAAGTATTATATTCTATACTTGGTAATATGTTGCCTTTTACAGGGGTTCCACTAGGTTCTGAATCTGAAGGGTCATTTTGATACTTTTTACTAAATTTTAAGAGAAAATGACCCTTCAAACCAAAATCTTGAGGGTGAAAATGTTACTTTTTTGGAAATTTCAAGGGTCAAGACCCGGGTCAAGACCCCTCCTCCCTAGATGGAACCCCTGCTTTACCATTTTACGTCTGTATGACTTTAACAGAACTTCATATTTTGATGCCTTTTGTAACAGTTAGGAGTTTGGCTCACTCTTTGATTCTAGATCATAGGAAATAGATTTTTGACAATTTTGTATGAGTTTGGGTAAGTATAGAGAATTAAATCTCCCACTGTGCTATGTAAACAAAAGGGCTTAGCTCTAGGTGGGGCAATAAATAGTTGAATAGGTGAACATGGTATAGAACATACGGAATATCACTGCAGTGTTTTGATTCGCGAGGCTGTACTACCTCATGTCTTTATGTAATGCCGTATCTTGCGAGACTGCTAGGTTGATCAAGATGCGGTATAACATAAGCTACAAGAGTTAAAACAGTGAAATAGATCAACACAACTGCAATATTACTCCTTTTATCATATATCTACAGAAGTAAAAAGTGAAATATGACTTCCATTAAGCCTGTCTAGATGAGAAATTGTGTTTTCTCTGTGGGCTTGCATTCTTGTTTTACAGAAAATTCATTGTTTTGATGTCTGAGGATTTGGCTCACAACTGATGTGCATGTTTAAGGAAGTTGTGCCTTTATCTAATTACATACATTTTGGATTGTATTGATTGCTTATAAATTACTAATTGAACAGTGAATACATTAAAATAATTATTTTTCATGGAAGTTTATTTTTCGTTGATTTTAATGTCGAACTCGACCACGAAATCAAATCCCCACGATTAATCAACCTCTCAAATTCAGATGGGTTTATCAATTCATGTTCTGTAATCCACGAATTTACAACCCCATGAACATGCATTTTTATCAAAATCCACAAACATTAATTAATACCCACGATAATATGTGATTTAACAGTACTATTGACCAATCAATGAGAATCAAAATTATTGTAGCTGATGTATTACATTTCAGAAAAGAGAAGATAGATTTAGAAGCTAAATTTGAACCAAATCTACTAAACACCACTGTATATATCATCTCAATGTCCCTACAAGTATCAACATTTGCTGTCAATTATAAGGTATAGTATGGTAGATGCAGTCAGGTCCCGGGGTACTGTTTTATCAAAGCACTTACAATAATCGTAAAGTTACGATCCAATTTAAATTCTTTATAATTCTTGAACAACTGCAAATTGGTGATGGATACGGTTTGTAGGAGTTCATTAACTGAATCTTTACTAGTCCCCTACCATTTTTTTACCGGAGGGGACTATAGGTTTGCACTCTGTCCGTCAGAATGTCCGTCAGAATGTCCGTCAGTCAAAATATCTGGATCCTGACATAACTCAAACAGTTTCCAAGCTATGAAACTAGGTATGTGGATAGGGGGCAATAAGGGGATAATGCACATCCAAAAATATTTTGAATCCGACCAAAATTGTGGTTGCTATGGCAACAGAAACATTGAAAATGGCTTAAAACCGGTGGGGGACTTCTGTATTGCTTGCAACTCTTAATGACTTGTTAGTATTGCAGCTCCATTTACCATACTGTATAATTGTAAACAAATAATGAAGAATGTAAATGTGAGCGTAACTTAAAGAATTTCGTAAGTGCTTTGATAAAACAGTACCGTGATCTCCAGAGACATCTCAATCTGAGCTGAATCTCATCTCTAATATTTGCTTGTGTCTTTTAAAATTAAATAAACAATGTAATAAACAAATATTTGGATTACATGTATATTATAATCTGATGAAGGCGCAAGCCGAAACGTAAATTATAATATAAAAGTACAGAACAAATGCTGTGGTTGAGTTATTTCCAACTTGTGTCTTTTAAAATGTTTACTTC
Source organism: Spisula solida (assembly GCA_947247005.1). Lineage (NCBI taxonomy): Eukaryota > Metazoa > Mollusca > Bivalvia > Venerida > Mactridae > Spisula > Spisula solida. The sequence continues at coordinate 36,130,092 of OX365959.1, read as the reverse complement.
AACGAGAGGCTGGACTCATATTTGGCCTAAAAAAGGAAACAGAAACATTATTGTGAGTTTATTACAGTAACATTTAAAGTGCTCAAACTTCAAGATCATGAACTTCTGACATATCTAAAATTGAGACTCTTATTTGAGCTAAATCTCAATTTGAGTTGAGATTTCTACTTGTGATGCTTCTTTGTAACGAGAACTGACTGTCCAAGTAGAAGTTTTTTGTCAGAGTAGAATGTAAATAAACAGTACCATCTTTTTGGGGTTTTTTCCATGACATGTTACCGTTTTGTTAGGAATTACATACTGGCATTTATTCATACAACAAAGACACATACATGTACAAGTCGTAACAATGTGCACTATGAAAACATATGTCTGCTTGTATTTTGAATTACATTGAAGGACTATGCCATTGAGCAATGATAGCATTTTAACTTGCAGCATAACATTCTCTGCTAAGCATCCAGAAATTATAAACATTGTACATGAATATAAAACATTAAGTGTTTGTTTTGTGTTTTGTATAGCCCTATTGTCATACAGTGATTTGTTTGCATCACATATTCATATTTTGAAAAGTGGAAATAGCAAAGTTCAAATATTTGCCATTAAAAAAGTTTGTGAAATAAAATAGACAAATAAAATAGACAGATGCTTTGACAAGATCAAGATAATTATTATGATCAAAAGTTGGCAATAACTCCAAAGGTATTTGATACATTATGCACATTTTGGTTTGGGTTAAATACTTGTGTTAGGCTTAGTACTGAACCAAGTAACCAAGTGCTAGAACTTGCCTCGAAATAAAATAGTATGTGTATCTATTACAACATGAAGCAGTAAAGATTGTTTTCATCACTTTTCTCTTGTCTGTTTTCAGGGTGAACCGTTTATGGAAAGTTTAAAAAATAACAAGGCAATGTTATACAGCCTGTCTATATCAGGAGGAGCCATTATTGCCCTGGCTAGCGGTCTTATACCTGAGGCTACAGAATATTTTGAACTTGTACATTTACCCGATGATGTAAGTTTGTAACAGGGTTTTATCAATACAGGGCTTTTACCAGCAGCTCATTGTTGGGGTCATTCTAATACTTCTTTTACATAGTACTAGATTTTACCCTTTTATTTCAAAATGCATATACTTTATTTGGTAATTACTTTAATTTTGACTAAACATAACATATTAAGACCAACATTTTGCAATGCACATGGAGATTGCATTCATGTTTTATTTAACCATTCTTTAAAGCATTTGCAGTGGTTTGAAAATATTTCACATTAGAAAATGAGAAAATCATCTGTACCTCAGTGATTAGCGGGCTTGCCGTCTAATCTGGCAACCCAGGTTCAAATCCGGGTGGAGGCATACATATTTGCCTGCCATATTTCAGCAGAAAGCTGACTGGCAAATAAAGGCTATGCTCGGCATTTATAATAAAAAAAAGTAAACGCATTTGAGTAAATATTATCGACATACGCAATATTTATGGAAAACTTACGCTACGCAAGTACCCTTGACTTTAGCAACTTTAAGCTTGATTATTTTTCAGTTCCGTACGACCGTGCTGGGTGTTGTGTTAGCTGATGTGTTTGGTGCATTCCTGATTGATCGATTTTTACAACTTATTTGTGGTAATGGAAAAGTGAAGAAACGATGATGACACTTGTACTATAGACTATAACTAGAGAAATAAAATTATCACATAACCTGCAGTCCAGCTGTGCCGTAAAGCCATGCCGGAAATACCGTTCAGCACTCCCAGAGTGTGCAATAAATATTTTAATTAGACTAATGTGATGTTTGCCAATCCATGCCTTGGTTGGCCATTGGCATCAGGATAAAACCAACGTAGTCATGATGTCGTGCTCATTGTACCACTGAAATTTGGCTGAAGCATATTAGGCGTACATCATCATTTTGAATAATAATGAGCGTTTTCTAAGGTTATGTGATAAATAGAATCTTACATTCATGCTCATTATTACATAAGGGTTTTAAAAGCCTCGAGTCATATTGTTTTGTCCACTTGTTTAAAAAAGTTTGTATGTAATGAACAACATGTGATTTTATAAGGAGAGAAATAAAACAGATATACACCAATAGTAGGCTTTTAATGGTTCCATACTCAGCATTGCTAGGCTTTGACGCCGTGCAGAATGAGTTCGAATTTCATGGTTATGGTGATTAAAGGAAGCTTAGTACAATGGGACCAGTCTCTGGAGATATCTCTGCCTGGTTGAACTGTCACAATGACGGCATTGCTAGGCGATGGTGTCGCAACTTATGGTTTGGAATCCCAGTAAAGTTGCAAACTATTTAAAACCTTCAAAAGTGCTTAATTTTATGGTTATGTTTGTGGCTCCGAAGCTCAGTGGTTAGCACGCTTGGCGTCTAATCTGGCAACCGGGTGAAGGCACTCAAAGACTTAGCTTTACCATCGTGTAGGCATTGCTTTCTGTCCGATTGAACAGACCACTGACATGTTTCAGAATCTTTAGAGACATTTTTAGAGACATTGCTCTGCCATATTCTTGTCGGAGGTTGTTTGTCCAATGTATTCTAGTGAATAAATGGGATTATAGGTTATTTAACCATATGTTATAATATATAACACAATGAGATAATCCTTTCATTGCTCGACTAAGTCAATCTGAACAAGTGATGACAGGTGATTTATACATCATACATGACTTGTGGTCCGTGTTCAGTGTGGTCTGTTTGTTGTATACATGTGATGTGCACAGTGTTATGTCACACAGCACAGTACAGTTTTAGTCCATTTATTTTTTTGTTTGCAATACCCCTTTACAATGATCGTATTACACATTGTACCAGCTTATATCTGTCTGTTTTTAGTCCCCTACCGGTTTTTGACTATAGGTTTGCCCTCCGACCGTCAGTCAGTCTCTCCATCAAAAAATCTGGATCCTGACATAACTCAAACAGTTTTCAAGCTAGGTTTATGAAACTTGATATGTGGATAGTTGGCAATGAGGGGATTATGCATGTTTAAAAATTGTTCGATTCTGACAAAAATTGTGGTTGCTATGGCAACAGAAACATTGAAAATTGCTTAAAACCGGTAGGGGACTTCTGTAATGCTTGCAATTCTTAATTACTTGTTCCAACTGTCGGACAATCATGTCCACGCTATTTCACAGTATCTGGATGATAAGTTCCTCAGTCAAGGGTGTGGTCCAGATTCAGTCAGACCATCTCAATAATGATATTTCAGCAATGGCTCCCAATGGTGGTCTTATTATTGAGGTTTTACTTTAATTATTAAAATGGCAAATTGTGATGCTTGTCTATAGCTGATGGCTATTTAATACAGAATTATTTAATATTCACCAATTAGTAGGTGAAAGTTTTTAGGCATATTCCTGATCTTCAGGTTTTTTTAGTGTACCAAAAAGTCTGTTTTTCTTGGGGGTTCCAGCCTTTTTGCTCTCGGAACAATCACAGGTCTGTTTCCATAACAGGGGGATATGCACATACTGTCTATGGAGAATTGTGATTAGTTTTTATGCATTTATACACCAACAAAGGGAAATCATAGTTTTATTGAACGGCGAACATACACATTTGCTCTTGTTGGCCTTGCTTTTCATTGAAAGCGTTGGAGTTGATGTCACTCTTGTTGCTATAAGTCTTGTTACAATTGACTTACATTTCATCATTTGATAAATGTCTACAATTTAGGTAATATTGCAACTCTGTCAGGTCTTGAAAATAACGGGCGTGATTCTTCCGTTTCCTTTCCTTTTTGTCTTAAAATATTTCAAACAGAAGGGTCCAGATTCAGTCTGACCAACTAAAAAATGATATTTTAACAAGGGTGCCCAAACATTTGTTGTGGGTTTTTATCAAAATTATTTTTGGGACTTCTGAACATGCCTGGTACCTGTGGTTGATAGAGAAAATGTTTACTAGTGCCACATTTTGGTTTTTTGTGACTTAATGAATATGTATGTATGGTATGTATGACAGTGTATCCCAGAAATAATTTTAAATATTTTTTTTACCCCCAAAATTTATTTTTGTGGACCAGTAAACATGCTTGCTTGTACCCCTGTGGTTTATAGACGAGACATTTCTGGCCCCGATCTCCCGAAGCATCTCAAGTAAAAAATCTCATCTCAAATTGAGATTTTGCTCAAATCAGAATTTTAGATAAATTTGAAGTTTGAGGTCTTTTAATTTTATTGTAATAAACAAATAACAGAATAATGTTTTCTGTTCTGTGATGCCCATTTTGAGTCCAGTCTCCCATGGAAATTATCTAAAAGACAAATGGCAATATTTGAGATGAGATTCAGCTCAGATTGAGATGTTTCGGGAGATCAGGGCCAGGCCCCAATCTCCTGAAGCATCTCAAGTAGAAATCTCAGCTCAAATTAAGATTTTGTTTAAATCAGAGTCTGAATTTTAGATAAATATTAAGCTCCAGCTGTCGAAATTGTTCTGTAATAAACTCAGAATAATGTTTCTGTTTTGTTATACAAATTTACAGTAATATTTCGCATGGAAACTATCTCAAACTATAGGTGATAAAATTTGAGTTGAGCTTGAGCTAAAATTGAGATGTTTCTGGAGATCGGGCCCTGGTCTCACTTGATGTGTAATACTTTGTATGTACAAATGTATGTGCAGTGCAACCTCTCCAGAGCGGCCCTCAGTAAACAACAACCTCTATTAACCAACATAACATTTTGTTTTGCAACTAATCATTTACTATTAAGTTAACCTCTTAAGCGTCTTAAGTGAAAACTAAAAAGAACTAAGCTGCACATATTTCCCAAGAAACAAACTTTTAAGAATAACTCATGTTTTCTTTGTGATTATCGTAGCTTTTTACATTATGCTTCTAAGGGATGTAAAAATTCGATCATCTTGATTTTCCTGTTTGGCTGATTCACTAACAAACTCAGTGTTTCCCAAAGAGTATTGCTCTACAGAGGTTGCACTGTATGTTGTTAATGACATTGAATGTCAGGTATATATGTAACATTATGTATGGTACAATGTTTTGTTCTGCTATTCACTAAGTCACCTTGTAATGTACATTGGTATAAAAACTATATTTAACTAAATTATTAATTAGAATAAATGTACAAGAAGAATCATTGTTTTGTTTTGTTTTTAGTTGAATTCACTTCTCCCCTGGGTACTGTTTTATGAAGGCACTTAGGACAATCTTAAACTTACGCTCAAATTTAAATTCCCTGTAATGCTTTTACAACTAGACATTGGGACAGATATTGTTTGTGGTACCAAACCACCAAATGCCTACGCGGACCAAAATCATATACACTCAAGTAGTCCTTTTAAAAACTTTGTTTTGGCTGGAAATGGTGGTATGTGTTGACAAATCAGCAATAGAATCATGTTATTGGGTTTAAATGCTTTGTACACATGTATGTGATGTAGTGAAACTGTTTTATTTAGAAAATTTTGATATTCTGGCTTAAATATGAAAGCGAAAGTAGGGTTGTGGCTAACAGACTTAGAATCAGTCCGCTCGTGTGAGAAAATCTGTTAACCGCGTTTGACGAACCAAATTTTTCTTATATGATACGCAACCCCCTAATTTTTTTTCATTCTTGAGGCTATATGCTATTTCTATTGATTGGTGGATTTTGAGAAGTCGACAAAAGTTTGACATTTTATGGGTCAGCAATTTGTCACTTTACATTGAGTTAAGAACAAATCTATTTGGTGGTTTGTTACCTTGTATGAGATCAAAAACTGAATCACTAAATATTGCATATCCCTTTACCAGTTAAAGAAGCTGCTAACGCATTATAAAGAATTCAAATTTGGACCTAAATTTACGATTTCCGTAAGTGCATTGATAAAACAGTACCCAGGTCCCTACTAGGGCGAAATTACGATCCCTTTGATGACTATTTCGCCCCCCTAGTGAGAGCCTTGTATTTTTGAGAAGGGAATTGGGTGTCAAGTGGTATATCACAGACTGAGTGAGGTGATCGTTGGGATCATTTCATCGACACCGAGATGGTGACGTTATTTGGTTGCTCCGGGTCCGTGGTGGTGACTGTTTTTGGGAAGCTATAATCAGGGAGTTTAGATACGTATATTTATAGAACAGGTCCTACTATAATTAATGACAGGCTTGTTACTGATATTCCTAATTTGTTGTACTGGTCACAGAGATTCCGAATTATGATGGTGTATTTATTATTTCCGTACTCAACACAACATGCGAAGTTGAAGTAAACATTTATGTACAACTAACCAGAATGTTTGCCTTCATAAAATCTCGGTACAGATTGAAAATGGGTCATGTGGTTGGGTCAAAAGCCTTGTCACTAGGTCAATTAAAAGAAGAATAACATAGGTCAATCGTCATAAAACTTTAGCAATAAGCGATCATATACAGCCATCATGGTCCTCCTGTATAGATCTACCTAATAAACAAATCAAAGATAATCATCCTCTAACATCATTGGTTAATCAAGATTCCAGGACAACCATGATGAACCTATCAATATTTCGCCCTATGGGTACCAAACCACCAAATGCCTACGCGGGCCAAGTAGTCCTTAAAAAATTCTAGATTGACTGGAAATGGTGGTATGTCTTGACAAAATTGAACTGGAATGATCTTATTGAGTTTAAAGGCATTGTACACATGTAGGTGATATATTGAAACTGTTTTATCTGAACTTTTTTAATAATTTAGCCTTGATATGAAAGTGCAAGTAGAGTTGGGTAAAACCAGGTTTGGATCAGTCCGCGACCGTGCGAAAATAGGCCTACGACGTTTGACGAACCAAATTTTTCTTATATGATACGCAACCCTATGTTTTTTTTTCATTTTCTTGAAGTTCAAAGCTATTTCTTTCCATTGATAGATTATGAGAGGGCCCCATGGACAAAAATTTGACATTTTTTGGGTCCATCATTGGTCACTTTACATTGAGTTAAAGAACAAATTTATTTGGTGGTTTGTGACCTATGGGAGGGAGCCTCGGGCATACACAGGACTTCAGACAGAAGAAGGCGATTCCCACAGACGGGAATTTGAAAGGTCGAATGATTACATGTCCCGGCAAGACTGGCTGGATTTAGATCCAGGTATTGGGAAATTTAGACCCAGCAAAAAAGCAGACAACCATTTAAAGATGGCAGGCTATTGGATACACCAAGCATCTCCCACAGAGGGGATTTAGACAAAATGTTTGGCTCTAATTATTTGAGTTCTAGGGCAAAATACTGTGAAGAAACATGTTTTCCTATACTATCAATATACATGTAAGTGGGTATCATCAGGTTTTCAATTATTTATATTTTTCTACATACAAAGACTTCCTAAAAAGATTTTAAACCTGCCTGATAAGAAAACGTATGTGCACCATGTACCAAGCCATTTAGTTGTACAAGGACTCTACTTATGGCATTATATCGTATTTCAGATTTCAGTCAATACTAGAAAACAAAACTTTAACCCTACTCCGTATAAATATAATTTCCAAGTGTCTCCTATAATCGTTGACATTGCGCTGAAGTGAGATTGATTGTGTTTGAGAGGTTGTAGAGACTCCTATGGTAGACACCAATCTACACCCTTTGAATGTATCTGCGAACCAAAGCTGTATTACCAGGCAGCCCACAGGGAAAGCGCTCACTGCATTCTTAATCCATTCTCTATATAGATTTACCATAAAACAAGTTTAAACTCGTAAATTAAAAAAAGATAAACATCGGACAGAGAAGCGGTATTCAACTTAAACAGCCGAGCTAAGAAAACATAAAAAAACACTGACTTCAACTACACGGCACAATGCGGAACACACAACTAAACGACAGCTGAAAGTCCAAGTTCCACCTTTCAAAAGCTAAAATACCTAGTTTCAGTGGTAAAAAAGGCTGAACAACCTAGTTTTAGCTGTCAAAAAGTCTTAACAAGTTTACGAATAACAATGAATGGTAAAGCTCTGGAGCCGCACAAATATTTTTTGATGTTAGTAAACAAGACATAATATAAAACAAGATATACTGTATATAGAACATGTTTTTTTATTCAATCACTCTTGTCCCTGTGCTGCTAGTCAAAAACAAGTTTACGTACTTTGTATACATACGTTTAATGGTCGCATTGCCTTTCATATACTAGAAGCCTTTTATTATCTGTTATATATTTCTTATTATTTATTTATTGCCAGATTTATTTGGCCAGAAAATAACAAAATCGTAAAAAAACGCAACACTATGTCATATCCAGTAACGTTACTAACATAACATCTGTCACAGCAATTACTTCTATCAAACTAAAATATGCGCTATGTACGGAGTCCCTCAAGAACCAAGCCGACACAGATTATTTCCAAAGATATTTTTTTTATTTCGAAAACATTTCATTTAAACGAAATACACAATGCATGAATACGTGTACATGTACAGGGTGTCCAAACAGAAAATTTACAGTTTCAATGTATATTTATCAAATCTCTATATTCTGCTATCACAAACAAAACTTACATATGTAGCAATACCACGTGACTTTTGGCTACAGGTCCAAGACGAAATTTGCTTCTCTTCGAAAACAAAACTAGCCATAAATAAATTAAATATGTATTTTATTTCTTCATCGATTTCTATGAAATATACGCCACGCTAATATGATTTGTTTGTTTTCCTTGCAATATAAGATCTTAGTCAGCAGTTGTGATGTTTTGTCCAGCACCCTGTGAAACCTTGGGAAGATAGGATTGAAACTGTAGTTCGTTCGCATACAGGTTTCGTAAGATGCTGGACAAAACGACCAACGGCGGTATGGATGGCGGAAGTACCCGCGTAGTTACGATTGCTGCTGAGAGCGCAGCAACAGGGGAAATTATTGTGTATGAATTGGGGTTTGATCTACTGCCGGACGAACCGACCGATATGGACAAAGCAATACACTCAAATGCAGGTATAGCGAGTGGATATGTCACTCTTAAGATTCCATAAAGAAGTACAAGTTCTTTCT